>CAJVRN010000148.1:6027500-7305000 GCA_911728415.1 Lagocephalus sceleratus
CACCTCGGGAGTGCGCACCCGTTCCTCCTGCACCCCTCTCAGTTCAATGTGGGGGGCGCGTTCTCGAACATGGCCGCGGGCATGGGGCCACTACTGGCAGCGGTGTCCACGGGAGGGGTGAGCACCATGGACACGGCGAGCATGGCCTCGCCGCCGCAAGGCTTGACGGGAGCGCCAGGCCTGCCCTTTCATCTGCAGCAACACGTACTGGCATCACAGGTAAACGCCGTTTTTCTTTGTTCTCTCTTGCTTTTTACGGAACTACGTCACCCAGGAGTCGATGCACGAAAAAGTATTACAATTAATGCGAGCATTAGTTTAGGGGGGTTGTGCGTAAAATAGGCTTAACGACGCACTGCTGTTGCCATAATAATTTTAAAGCTTAGCTGTGTGTGTGTGTGTGTGTGTGTGTGTGTGTGTGTGTGTGTGTGTGTGTGTGAGTGAGTTTCTTGCCATTATTGTAGCCGAACTCGGATTGAATCGCGCCGCAGTGTTTCTCATCAAACTGACGTTTTTGTTGTTGTTGTTGTTGTTGTTGTCGTCGTTGTTATCGATTTGTAAAAGACCCCAAAAGCCAATTTTTTTGCGAAGGTGTCAGAATCTGTGTTGATATAAGCTCTTTAAGACTCGTTAAGAACAACAAGGTATTAGAACGACTCAGTCACGCGGGGGAGGGGGGGTGAAAGTGCTTTGCTAATAATCGGCCTATAATCGATTTATCTTATCCCACTCTCGTTGCAAATTCACAAACAAAGCACTGATGATACTGAGGCCGACGTGAGGAAGCGTGGAGGGAAGATTGGTGATTTAAAAAGTTTGAAATGACAGTCGCCTACGTCATTGCCTTGTGCGCGCTTGAATTAAAATACGCATCGATGAGTCTTCTCTTCTCTTGTTCATGGTGCGATTATCCAGGCCGGATTTGTCTCGACTTGGCGCTCATGTGCTTCTTTCTTCTCAGGGTATCGCCATGTCACCTTTTGGCGGCCTCTTCCCGTACCCGTACACGTACATGGCGGCAGCCGCGGCGGCCTCGTCCGCCGCGTCGTCGTCGGTGCACCGGCATCCCTTCCTAAACGCAGTGCGCCCCCGACTCAGGTACAGCCCCTACTCCCTCCCCATGACGGCGCCGGACAGCACGCTGCTCACCACCGCCATGCCCCCCAGCATGACCGGCGGGGGGACGGAGCTGAAGGGCGACGGCCTGGTCCCGGCCAGCCCCGTGTCCGCTGTCACTCTGGATTCCACGTCGGAGGTGACCAGCCACTCGTCCACCATCTCCTCCGGTTCGGTCTCCATGTCCCCCAAAACTTGCACGGAGAAAGACGCTGCAAACGAGCTGCAGAGCATCCAGCGGCTGGTCAGCGGACTGGAATCAAACCAGGACAGGTCCCGGAGCGGCTCCCCATAGGACTCTTTTTGTTCCTCTTTTTTTTTTTTTTAAACACACCACCTGCTTCTCGTTTCAATGTTGTGATGAACGTGTTGACGGTGACAAAGACATTAGGAAAAACACCTTTAGATTGGGGCAGGTTTTTAAACGAAAAACATTTAAAAAAATAAATAAATAAATTTAAAAAATGGACGTTTTAGTTTCTGAAATGCACTTTGGTTAATACACATCAGATATGTATATTTTTTCTTTTTCTTTAAATTAAACATCACCTTTATCCTGTTATTTGAATACCGTACAAGTATTGAAAAAGGAGAGCATAGATGTGACTCAGATTTAGGAGAAGTTGCTGCTGTGTCCTGTCTCCTTTTCTACCAGAGGACAAAAGTCTTTTAATATGCACTCTGAATTTGACTTACTTCACCACCTACCTTTGAAAGACTGCTGTATTTTGCTGTACACTATCAAACCCACCGGCCAAACGTTGCATGCCCCCCCCTCCCTCCCTCCCACCTACCCACCCCCCCAAAAAAAAAAAACTTTGACGGAAGTTACCTGAATTTTCACACTAGAATCCGGACAAAAACGTGTGGAAATATGTTCGGAACACGACTGTGTTTCTGCCTGTTCTGCAACAACAATAGGTCTATTCACTTAACTGGTGCTCCGACCCGACTGTGACCCCAGCATGCGGGATTTCCAGCCCAAATATCGAGCAGGCAAAGGGAAGCAGAATTTGGAAATAACAACAATAATAATATCAATGATTAAAGGTGTATATATGACTATATAAAATATTTATGTAATTATTTCATATTGTTATTGCGTGTAAATACAACGGAGTAGTTCGTTTCTAGGGGTTTCTTCTTAATTTATTGTCGATATACCTGTGTAAAAAAAATCGTTTGTGGGCTATTATCCCTATGTTGCCATCCGCATTTATAATCCTCTAAAAATGGACTTCAGTCCCCAAAAATATCCACTGAGCTAGTTATTCACACTCATGTGCCATTGTTCTCTCTCATGTTGTCCCGTGTGTGAAGTGCTACTGTTTAAAACAAACGAAAAAGCGACAACGCGCTGCACCAGTGGCTTCACAGAGAAGCCTGTTCTTTTTTTTTTTTTTTTTATTATTATGGTTATTTTTTTTTTTGAGATGGGTAAAAAGAAGTTTCGTCTGTGTGTGACAAAGGTGGACTATTTTTTTCCTGTTATCAATTAAAATATCTTCGCGAACCTGATCGTAAAAGTGCCGCATAATCGAAAATATGAAGGTTATTTTTTGTGTTTCTTAAGTTCTAAATTGGTTCTGTTGTATTGGAGTTATGTCTAGTTTACAACATCGACATTGTGTTCTTGAAAGTTTCAATAAAACATTGAAATGCAGTTTTCGCGCGTGTCTCGTTTTATCCCGTGAACCCAGAAGACAGGAGGTCTTTTTCCCATCGGTTTATTTGTGCATTTGAAGGCTGATGAATATGTATATATATGTTCTGGACTTCTGCTCATTGTGGGGGCATCTTCCTCTGCGTCAAAAGGGTCCAGCTGTCATAAATCTATCACCATACCTGGGATTCCAGGCCTGGAGAACGCGGTGCGCGCACCAGAGCGTCTTTGAGCGCCCCAATGACATCTGCTGGCCCCCGCACAGTCCCAGTCACCTGCCCCGGTGCTGCTGAAGGAAGCTGCTTTGTTTTAGGAGAGAAAACACACACACACGCGGATCGGCAAATGAACTCTGATCAAATATTGTTTTGTTATCTTGTGTTTCTTCGAAATACGGGACCTACTGAAGACGTGAACTTTAGGACAGGGCAAAGAAAACTGAAGCCTGTAATTGCCCCCCTGGATTGCACCTGAAGTCGTGAGTTTATCGAGTGCATATCTTTATTTGTATATTGTCTGGTTAATGTGCACCGAGGCTGACGCGGGTAAATAGGTGTAGAGCCGACACAATCTGTCTCAGCTGGTCCTCCTTATTGCTCACCTGGCGCCTTCGTTGGACCTATCTGCCGTTTTATTGCGCGGAAGGCGACAACGCGTCTGTCAGCGGACCCCGGGCAAGTGACGCCCCCCAGCGGCTGAGGCTCCCGGCGGGGGGGGGCACGTCCCGCTGATGGCTCCGTGATAAAGACTGGTCTGACAGCCAGGCCGCATTCTCTGCCTGAGAGCCACTTAGAGGCCATTTACCAATCAATAAATATTATCGCGGATTTAAGCTTAACGCACTTTCTTCAAATATATCCAAATTAAAACAAGTGGCTGGTCAACAACCAGGTGTTTAATGGCCCCGTTCCCTACAGAAAAGGGTGTCAAATTTTATTTCGAACTGAAAACGATATTTAATTTAATCGCATGGGTTTTTTTTAAACTCTATAGGCCCTACATCAGTCCACTGTGTTGCAGCGTATGCATCTATTTGATTTTAAGTCGAATAATTGTTATAATAGAACGCCGCATGCTTCCACTTGTTGCAGGTCAGATATTTTATAAAACATGCACCGTTTTTGCCTTTCTGTGGCCACACAGGAACAACAATGACATTTTCAGTCTTCCGTAAGGAGACCGTAATAAGAGCGTCGCTGCTGCGCTGTCCCCCTTACATTAGACTTTAAAAAAAAAAAGAAAAGAAAGGGGAAAAAAGAGTGGACTGACCACGACAGAAGAGTCTGAAAGTGGACCCACAGAAAACAGCGGCTCGGTAGCGCCACCTAGTGACGATAAATGGAACACGTCACACACAAACGCTGGACTCTCGACGCTGTTTAAACTTTCAGTGTTTCGGCTTTTGTCAAGTGTGATCGTGTCTGTGCTGAACCTCCCGCCATATTTTGAAATAAGATATTTTTAAATATAATAATTGGGCCGTGAAGCAAAATATAAACAGATTTATTATCATATCAACTACATTTTATCTAAAATGTGAAATAATTATACAAATATAATTCTACCTGGTTGATTAACGTGTCCTCAGTTTACCCTCATCAAACCACTTATGTCTGTGGGGCAAATCCTAATGCCAAGATAACACGGAGGTTTTCGCCAAACTACAACACATAAAACAAAAAACAAAACAAGCCTTTATTACTGTGCACGAATCTGTTGCGTTATAATTTACCTTTGTATGTTTCTGCATCATTGGGTTGCATTCCAAGTATGTGTTTCAACATGAACTCTAATAGTGGATGTTGCTCGGTGCTTCATAAATTACAATGGTGGGTGGTTCTGGAGCTGCGTACGTGTGCACGATCACGCGTTCACATGTTTGTTGCTGCTGTTGCGTTGGCTTCAACCTGAAGGAAACTTTCCAAACTGCTGATCTGCTTTTGCTGCAAAGTGATTTCTTTTTCCTTCCTTTAAACGCGTGCAACATTGAATATGTTTCCAATAAACGCTTTGGCATAATCGTCATTAAACTTCTTTTTTAGAATTCCGTCACACCCAGACACACACACACACATCAACACACCCACAATATTTTGAAAGTGAGAATTTCTATTTCTGTAAATAATTTGCATATTGATATGTTGATTTTATCTTTAATTAATGTCTATGGAAATAATATGCTTTCCAACTAAAGTGTCTTCTTTTCCTGTGGACTTTTCTCTCAAAATATGGATATTAAATTTATGACATTTTCCATAGAGGGGCAGCGCCCTCTAGTTTTAAAGAAGTGGTACTACATAAGAAAGAAAGAAAAAGAAAGAAAGAAAGAAAGAAAGAAAGAAAAAAGAAAGAAAGAAAGAAAGAAAGAAAGAAAGAAAGAAAGAAAGAAAGAAAGAAGAAAGAAAGAAAGAAAGAAAGAAAGAAAGAAAGTCTTCCATCACAAAAGTTCGTTAGTGCAAACCTACCGGATTATTTTTGAGGATAAATAAACAAGTGTGATGAAGACAAACTAAGGTTTATTTAAAAAAAAACAAAAAAAAACTTGATGAATCATTTACCCACATGGTGTCAAATAATAAAAAAGCATGACTCAGTGGCAGTGCGGTCAAATATGATGTACGTTTGACAGGACTCGTGATGTGACTCTTAATTAACGGTGAAAGCTTTGTGTTGCTGCAAAATAAAAGTCACACTTGTCTCTATTAAACTACAGATTTCTGAAACGATCTCGAAAATATGAGCAAAGGTCAAAGTTAGAAAGAAAGCCATTAACACATCAAACAGGGGCGGCAGATGAAACCAAGCGCTTTCTCAGACGCTGAGGAATGAATACATGATTTCAGTGAGTGATTGCTCCAGAGGAAAAAGGCCAGAAGGACTCGACTTGAATGGGTCTTCTGACAGAGCGCCGCTCCACATATCACTGCTGAGGATGAAGTTACCGTTTTCCTGATGCCTTTTTCAGATCCCCGACATGCTTTACCTGTCGGTCAAAAGGAAAAACCTTGCACTTCTTTTGCCTCCAGCCCCTCTGCTTCAGTCAGGACGAACAGCCCGGGGCCGTCCTGATGTGTTAGAGCTCGCTCGTGATGCTGGAATATGTCTGTTGTTCACACCTGTCTACATAATATTACAGAAAGGTATCACATTTGCTTTGGAAGACACCTGCATCATGTCACCAAAAAGATTGGCATTACATGCAATTACTGTATTACTCATGTGTTATTACTCTGTGTGTAACTCCAAAGCCGCAGCTGCTCCGTTGTCCTATTCTAAATGGCTTCTTTACATGCATTTCACTCATTCATGTTTCTTAAATAGGGGCTCGGGTCCAGCCACAGAATGCCTCTCAGGCGAGGACGTTTAATCTGTACCATCGGCTGCAAGTTTAAATGAAGTGTGGGGAACAGGGGAAGACAGCAAACGCTCCCCTCCGCAGGCCTAATAGTCTCCACCATCAGCCGCACTTCATAAACAACCGGCGGCTGGCAGAGGAGAAGGAGGGCTCGCCGCAAACACAGATAGATGCACGCACCGCTGTGCGGTTCGCTCTGCGCTGCAACATTCGAAAAGCGTTCACACACGACGGCCGAGAAACAAACCACCCACGCGCACACCCTTCCTGCGTGTTGGCCCGCATCGCAGCTACTCCATCTTGGGAAATGGTTACCATGTTTCGAACATATCAGGTTTTTCTTGAAGAGAGCTTAATGCTGCTTATGTGTTCTTTAGAGACTCGCATCAAACATCCATCTTCTTCCCAAAGGGCGATTGTAGCAGGATCTCCCTCTGACCAGCGCTGTTTCCCAGCTCTGTTTAGAAGATCTGAAGGTCTTCCCACCTCCGGTTGGGCCGGGAGTCTCTCCGAGGTGGTCCGAATCTCTGGGGGTTCCTTCAAATAAGCGATGGGATCCTGTTGAGCAGGATGCTCCCCGCGGCCCTCTGAGCCACACGGCGGAGGAAACCCTGAGGCCCTGAGCCTCACCAGACACGTCACGTGACCTTGAAGGACACAAACCTACCCTTTGACTTCAGATTTACCAACAGATCCCAGAGCGTTTGGATACCAATGCAGCACTTCACCTGATCTGACCTACCTATTTCTCTCAGGACTGTGCTCTGTGTGTCGTCTATAGGAGGGCAGCTGCCTCGGGATGGCGGCTGACAGGAGGGGAGCAACGCCGCCATCAGCAGCTCCAACAGCAACCTGTCGCTGCGCCCGCTGGCATTTCAGAGGGAATGAGAAAAATGGGCCTGGAGGCAGATCAGGTCGGCGGTGGAAGGGAAAGCGATTCTTCCTGGGCTTCTCATTGAACGGGGCTTCTCATTGAACGGCGTCCGCCTTGCCCGCCGAGGGGTCAGGCGCCATGCCACAGCTGTCCCCGAACTACCGTCTGGAGCCTGCGGCCCCTGGGAGGCCCTGAGAGCCCGCGAGCAGCTGAACCCTCTCAGATGGTTACAGGAAGACGCGCTGGTGTGTGACAACAGGCGCCAGTTCGCCGTTTGTTTTGCGACTTACGGTTCGTCGAACCAGTTTTGTGTCTGGAGCGTCCGCTGGGTCACATGGCAGCTGCTGGATTGAGGGTGTTTTCTGCCTGGCTCTCGTCTCTGGAACACTTGTTGCGTGTGAGGCTGCAGAGGTGTGACTTTGGCAGCGGGCGTTTGGCTTGGCTGGCGGAGGCGATGATTGCTGTAACAACAATTAAACAAGCGCTGCCTTTGTCACACATGCGACAGTTTTAGACGAAGACAGCGCAACACAGTTTGGTGGGTCCTCCTCCACGGAGCTGTCACGTCGGAAGAACTGAAAATCCGAAAGGCACCTGGAAATGCAGCCTGTGTTAGTGGCATATCCCACCAAGAAAGCTTCCTTTTAAGATTTGATCTTCAGCTACAGATTACATAAGCCCAGGGGGGCCCCCTGCTGTTAGCGTTCGCTGGGTGCTGACTTTCACACAACCTGACAATGCATCTTTCACCAGTCAGTCAAATGCGTGTTTGTGTGTTTTGCACTATTATTGTTCATGAAAGGCTGCCAAAAGAGGCTCCCGTCAGTTATCAAAGCAGCGATGACTCATAACTCAAGCAAGGTTTAGGTGTGTGCGAGAGGTTGGCAGCCTATGAAGGAATCTCAACACCAGATTAAGTGATAGAATTACAGTTTAGAAGTTACAGTTTGACTTACATGACCTTACTGACTCCTCTCTCCAGCTCTTTTTCCTCTCCAGGATGTGAACATTCGGATCCACCAGCTGGAATATGCGTGACCGCCGACAGGGGGCGATCGAGGTCTACGAGGGTCATGATCCAGGGGTCTTCTGATGCACCAGTTTATCACCGCTCACACCTGGGAGGGTAAAAGTGCTTGACTACCTGGAAGCTTTGCAGTCCCGGCTGGATCAAAGGACTGGGTTGCCCATCCCTGCTCAGGCGTCTAAACTCTTGATACATGCTTGATACCTTAGTCATTTCACCGTCCTCCATTGTCTCTCGTTTTACTGGAATCTCTGTTTTAATAATGTGGTTGGTTTATAGCAAAAACAAAGAGCAGCGACACTTGACACAGACTTCAAGTAGCTGAAGCAGAAACAGGAATGAACAAGGGAAGAGAGGACAATCGCCCACTGCAGCGCCTCGCTCGGCTCAGCCGGGCCTGAGCGGGCTGTGTCAGAGGACGGGCCTAATTCATAGTTTCTGGGTGTGACAGGGTCATAATTTGTGTATTTGGTCATGTCATGAGTTTAAGGTGCGTTGACCTCGCCGAGGTGAGACGTGATGGCCTACAGGCGTGCAGGGTCTGCTGCCACGGGCGGAGCGGACCACACGGCTCGAATGTGGGCCACATCAGGCCCATTAACGCACATGGGGAGCTCACACGTGTGTAAGATGATGTGAGCCTCTGCACTGGCACTTTCACTGTTGTGTTTATAAATCCAGAATGAGGAATGTTAATGTAGGGAGGTAATATACATGGAATATGGAATGAAAGAATGTGAATACTCTTAAACTGCCTCATAAAATATTACATTGTCATGAATGTTTATAACACTTTAAACTGAAATTTTGATCATACTCTAACTTTGTATTTTTGTGCTTTTTACAATTGAATATTTTCATTCACTTTTCACATGTTTAAAACGGTCACTAGAGAGCAGCAGAGGACATAAAATGCAGCTGCTGACAGCAGCAACTCGATCCAGATGTGAAATTAAGGGTTCCAGTCTAACCTGTATTCCGCATACACGAACATATATGATGCACGTGTGACAGGAATTGTTGTTTCTCCAAACATTTTTGTTCCTGCTTGCGTTTCACTGCGCCCTCGACACCCCAGTGCGTTTAAATGTGCACAGGGACCTGCTGAGGGGGAGGAGGTGGCCGTCTGAGGTAGCTCAGGGAAACAGGATGGGGGTGGAGGGGAGGGGGGGTCATCAGGAAGTCGGAATGTGGGTCCCTGTGTGTGATGTGATTGTTAGCAGAAACGTGTCAGCCACCAACCCACCGCCGACAGCAGCCCCGATCCCACAGTCCTGCTCCAGCCGTCAAGGTTGGAGGTGCGTGCGCGCGTGTGCGTGCGTGCGTAAACACTGTACTCTTCAGCCATGTCCAACCTTACCATCCCGACCTGATTTTTTTTTTTTTGCAGTGGAATGTTGAAATGGCAGCAGGTGGCAGGCTGCAGAACTGCAGGACGATGGTGCAAAAAAAAAAAAAAAAAACACCCAAATGAATCATTTTTAATGTCGCTTTTCTCGGTTTTTAAGCTGCCATCTGTGAAAGATCTCCAACACTGCTACTGCTGGCAGTTTAGATCATTGGTCTGCACTTCAAAGGTGCGGTGTGCACGGCAGAATTTAGCTTCTACGATCATCTAACATTCGTCTCTTCATTTGACAGAGGAATGTTTGCTAAATACACAAACAGTCAAGTGCAGAGTAATCGTGAGCAGCAGAGGCATCTCAACGTAAGGATGAGTCATAATAATCCTTTGTTTATGTTTTGGTAACTGATTATAAGATCTCTTTCGTGCTTCTTACGGGTCCACGTGGAAAAACCGTAGATGTGTTTTTGAGTCTGCAAAAATGTTAAATAGATTTCTGCGCGCAAACCTGACTCCTCCAAACGCCACCTGGAAAAGATCTGGACGCCAGAAGAAGTGCAATTGTGAAGCTTTTGTTCGTTTTTGTCTCCCCTCCGTCTGCCCTCTTGCCTCGTCTTTGGCCCTGCTCCTCAGGAGCCTCGCAGCTGGCCTCTGGTGCAACATCTGGCCAGGAGTCCACCGCTGGTCGCTCGCCTTCACCTGCCTGTCTCACTGGGAACACCAAACCTCACAGTTAGTACGGCGGGTGTGTGTGTGTGTGTGTGTGTGTGTGTGTGTGTGTGTGTGTGTGTGTGTGTGTGTTTATAGGAGGGGGTTTCTTGTAATCTCGCAATTCTTAACCATCTTTTTTTTCTCCACTTACATTTTGGCTCGTGGTAATTTGCACCTAAAAAGGTGGGTTTGTCGTTTGGAGCCAGTGGCGGGCTGGAACAATAAGCGTCCTTGCACGGTGACTCGTAGGCCGTTGTGATGCCACTGGTCGCTCCACTGCTGCCTTTGTGGTCGGTGTGTGTCTTTCAGAGCAGAAGTAGCTGTTATGTTGCAGAGCGCATACTGATTAGCCAGCATGGAGATATATTTATGTGTTTTTAGGGCCAGGGACGGTCTTTATGTATGCAAAAAAAAGATTCTTTAAGACGCTGGCCCCTCTCTACCGTCGTTTTCCACAAAGCCACGGCCTCTTCTCCTTTATGTTCCCATCACGTTACTGTGCAACGGAACTCCGAGTGACTTTTGCATGAAATTGAGATCATTTGCTGCAACAGGTTCTGAATCTACGCTACAAATGATCAAATATATGAACATGTGCATAAATATATATTTCAATTTTAAATAGCGTTCTCGTTAGAGGCTTGTGCTACTTATAATTAGTCTTTTATACTTGGATATAATTTAAAGTCATTTTCGCTCAATGTCACAAAAGTTTTTATTTTTGGACCAAGATTCTCTTGAAATCTACTTACTAAGTCCTTTTGTTTAATCATTTATGGATCTTAAATAACTGTTGTTCGTGTTCTTGTGAAAATGAAACACTTTGCTTAACTTTATCATGCGTAAAAAATCTCGTTGAGCTCGTCATTTACTTTATCGATTGAATTAGACGCGATTAATACACGATCGAATATCCTGATATGCGTCTTTAAACTGTAATAATTGAACTTGAGGACAAGTCGTTCTTAATTTGAAAAAATCCTGTTTAATGTGCAACTGCTGTATGATCGCTAACCCACCTGCAACAACATCATAACATATATAGTCGAGTATCTTTATTTAAATATTGCAGATTAATATGGAGCAAAATTCCGAAATGACTCTAAGACAACATATTTCACATGACAGTTAACGGGTTTTTTCTGTTGCGCACTCCAGTTAGGTGTTAAAAATAAGGAAAAGGACAGATTTGGGGTTGTTGGACAGATGCTCCAAATTGTGCTGGGTCCGTTTGTGGTGACTCATTCCTTGTTATTCACTGTTATTTCATGAAATGATGTCCCTATTTACATTGCATGCATTTGATGTCGCCCTCTTTTAATGTCAATAATGTGACAACAATTAGTTGCAAATCTTTGCAATGCATTGGTTATGTATTCCAGAATGCATTAAAGTTCGTCTTTGTTTTCTCATATATGTTAGAATCTCTGTCCTCCAGATTTTTTTTTATTATTATATCCTCTAAAAATGTTCTGCAACTGTTTCCAGGCTCATACATTATTAATTAATGATCCGGTGACTGAGAAACCTTTCGGGGGTGTGGGTGGGCTGGCACCCACTGCAAATTTAAGAAAATATTATAAGATATAAAATATAATTTGTCGCTCTTTGTCTCTTTTATGAGGGGTGAAAAGATCAGTTACCTGAAGTAACGCTCCTGACGAAATCTGAGAATCTGTGCGCAGCAGCACAGAACAGATTCAATTAAAGATCTCTGCGTGCCTTTAACCTGTAGAAGCATTAATGAAATAATCCCAGATTAAATATATTAAAATCTGCGTCTTCCTCCTATTGACGTCAAGGAAAGCGTGAATGTTGCATCTCGCGTGCCCATAACAGATCGAAAAGTGTCAGAACTGACGTGGTGGGTAAAGTTCCTCCTTTCTGACGTGGAGATCAACACCGAGGCCCGTGCGTAATGAGGTGGCACCCTGAGATGCAAATGAGACGCATTTTAGTGCGTCCGCTGCCCAAAGTGCCAACTTCCCGCTGCAGCAGCGCTGATGACATTTATCCCTGGTTGCACGTCCATGCGTAGTTTATATTATTACTCTTTTTAGTTTTTCAGGGAATAAAAAGAGCAGCTAAAATGACTGTAAACAGGGTTGGAAGGGTAGGAAACGGCAAAAAGGATTACATTGATGATGTGTTGTTCCCCAAATTAATTCATGTTAATCAGGTTTAAAATATCAAAGTCATTATCAGCAGAAATGTTAAATTCCCTTTTAAAAGAAATGCTTTGAATGAATGAGCATGAAAATGTCGGTCAACTCGGGCCTAAACCCGCCGGTTCTGACCCTTCTGTTTTTCCTGACTCGCTGTCCTGTTAGGAGGACACCGCGGTTCTGCGTTTCAATATTAATGTCAAAGCTACAGCGAAAACCAGTTTGCTGCTTCGTTACTCGCTCCTGCTCGTGGCTCCCCTCATGTAAAGCGGAAACATGTTGACTCAAGACGCAGGGATCAAACTGAGAAGACTGTAAATGAACTTGAAGTGTTGCCCGTGGTTAGGGAAAAGATCACATTCAACATGAGGTCGCTGTTGCTGTTGGTCAATACGTTTAAATCAAGGAAGGAATCCAGCGCGCGCGTTTTACAGGAATTATTGTATAGAGCACAAACCAATTCTGCTTCTGCAAAGACGCTTCTTCCATCACCCCCCGCCCCCTCATCGACGTCGCTGATGCAGCTTCCGCTTCGCACGGTTGGTCATTGATGCGCAGTGGAGAGCTGGACTGGAGGGCGACCGCGCGTAAGACGGAGAGAGAGAGGCAGAGAAAAGGGGGAGAGGGAGATCGGACCGAGTTTGAGAGAGAAAGAAGGCGAGAAGGAGGTGACGGACCTGCTCCTCTGGGACCGATCCTATAGTTGACTGAATTCGGCAGGTTCGGCTCGCAGAACGTTCCTCGACTTTAAAATGAACAAGACGCCGCTTGCGCGCCTTGCAGCTGTCACCGAGCTCCGCTAGGGTCTGCGCGGAGGAACTCTGGACTGAGAGTGGATGAGAACAAGAGGATTCATGGAGATTCGGCGCAGCCTCTCGAAGAAAAACGCGTGGATTATCTGACTGGAGGGCGGATTGGACCTTTTTTAATCGGGGTGGTGTTTCCCTGTTGTGGCACCGCCGCGTCCAGCCCGGGTTAACGACGTGGTTTGGTTTTTAGGTAAGCTGCTCCGGCTCTGATTGGGCTACTCGGGCTTCCTTCATATCGTAGCGGTTCACGTCGGGGACATCATTGCGCTGCAGCGAGTTCGAAAGTGTCGAATTGTGAGAAAACAGGTTGTTGTTTTGCAGGCTGACAGACGCTTTGTTTTTCTTCATCTTTGTAAAACGGCCGCCTGCTTCTATATGGAACACTCTGCCTCTGTTACACAGCTCTGTCACAACTCTGGAGCAAACTATGAAGTGTATATCCTCTCACTTTAGTCTCACACACACTCGAATATTTGACACAAGCGTCCGAACAAAGCTTTATTTAATTACATTCTTTTTTTTTGTAAGTTTCAAACTTTACCATGAATTATTGATTACGTGCCTTTGTAAACTCATTGACTCCAACCTCTGAAAATTCGGACCCACTTGGTTCTAACCTGAAAACTGGTTCAGTTTAATCTCTCCAGGTCCAGTAACATACACTGATTTGTCTGTTTGGACTTTACAGTTGGGGACTATAGTTTTCGGAGCTCCGGTTATGGCGGACCAAGAGGAGACCTTTGGCCATCAGAACTCACCCAGCGGCTCGGATTCAAGGGATTTACAGAATGATAATAATAAATCAGAGAAACAGAACGCACCTTCAAGCAAATCCCCGTCATCACAGACAACTTACATCCAGCAGGTCAGTATCGGTCAGTCCGGAGGCCTCGGTGTCACCGTATTATGCTGCGAGGCTCCTTACTACGATTTATGGAGTCCCATTCACGCTACAAGTGTTTAAACTTAACTATGTTTTTGTCCAAATAAGTAATTCGGCAGCCTTAGATTGCACAATAATCTCCTCTGCAACTGGAATGAATTATGATAACTTAATATTCGATAGTGTAATATTCATAACTTATAAAGAAAAGTTTATAGGCCTTAGCTGTTACAGATCTATTTATATCTATTATTTTTACTTATATTATACAGTCATTAATTAGCAAGCAATTACTAAAGTTTGTAGCTGCCTTTCTTATGTGATTTTAAATATATATATGAATGTGTGTGTGCGTGTGTGTGTGTGTGTGTGTGTGTGTGTGTGTGTGTGTGTGTGTGTGTGTGTGTGTGCGTGTTTCTACATAAACCAAGGTGTTGCATATCATCAATACTAGTTGGAGGCCTAATAGAATTTATGTAAAATTGAAATATTTTCACCTTTTTATGGGTCTAGTTTAAAGGTGTTGTGCGTCCTTGCCTGTGCGTAAAAGTGTTCGTGCGTAATTTCAGCGCAGTAAGATGTTTATTTTTTTTAAGGGAATGGAGGGAATTAAAGTCTACCTGCACGAGAGGGACCTCTGGACAAAATTTTACGAGGTCGGGACCGAGATGATTATCACCAAAGCGGGAAGGTAAGACGAATTAAAACGATAAATCTGCATCACTGTGAAATACGGAGGAAGACGATAAACAATCACGTATACGGGAGGAACAGTTTCAATCCAAAACTTCAAAATTTAGGCTCAGCTGACTTTTTCCATCCTGTGATTCTGAAATATATACAGAGAGGAACCGCAAAGAAAACACTGAGCATCTGGTGGACGTTTTAACACCGCGTACCCTACATACTACATATTTTGTCTTGGTGGCCCTGCTGGGAAATTCTATGTCGGCTAATCAGTTTGATAAAATGGCCACAACCCAAACAGATTTATTCCATTTTTCTTCGAAATCAGTGAAATAAGCTTTTGTGTGTGTGTGTGTGTGTGTGTGTGTGTGTGTGTGTGTGTGTGTGTGTGTGTGTGTGTGTGTGTGTGTGTGTGTTTCTAGGCTAATCGTGCAGCAGCATGTTAAGCTGCGTCCGTCCGTTCAGTGTGAATTTATGCATGATGATCGCTGCTGCTCCTCGCTGGTGGCTCACTTGTGGTTGTCATATATATGATTCATATTTGTAGTCGAACACATTTCCTTCCACTGGGAGCAGAAGACTGTTGTCGTCTCACACATGCGCAAATTAAAAACCCGTCAGTCACGCCACTGGCGTGAAACAATGAAGGCCTACTTGTCTAGTTTATGGATTTCAGATATTTGCTTTTACAAATATAACGATTGAGCAGATCCCCAAAATAAGTAGCTCAGTGTGGAGGATTTTTTTTTTTGCACGGGCCTTCTCTAGAAAATGTAATTGAAGTCATATAATTCGCCTTTATTCTGCAGGCGTGAGAGACATTGTATAATACATTTAAAATGCTTCGGATTGAATCTGAGGTTGAGTGATTTCTTCGGTAGATGAGAACTCACGCGTAAACCCCCTTTTCATTCAGCAGTTTCACAGGAACCCCACGAATCATGTTTTGTCCTTTTACAGGCGGATGTTCCCCAGTTTCAAAGTGAAAGTCACTGGATTAAATCCAAAGACTAAATATATTCTGCTGATGGATGTTGTTCCTGCCGACGACCATCGATACAAATTCGCCGATAATAAATGGTATGTAGAAATAGTCAAACCGTCGTGTTTACGCGCGTTATTTTTGGAGCTTGGAAGTTTATATTGTACTGAGAATGGGAAGTGGATTATATTCCCAGAGAATTCAGAGAGAGTGTTTCTGCTGCGACCGGCCTGAAGAAGCCGCGCTTATCTCCCTGCAGCCAGCCTCTGCCAGCCCGTGCGGGTCTCACAAGGCTAACTTTCACGGCATGGTGAAGTCGTGGCCACTTGTTTAATGCTACGGCGATCGCTCCAGCTTTGGTCAGGAATGTCTTGTTTGGGTCAGCGCCTTTCAATGCGCGGAGATTCAGAGAGGATAATCACATGCCAATACTTCCGATAATGACATGTCTGAAGCTTGTCCTGGAACTAATTATCCTCTTGATCTAATGATTTGAAAAACAATGTTTACCAGATCCAATTTGACTACTAATCCATCTGCTCTCCGCGCTTGCAGTTTATTATTATTCTTTTTTTTTTTTTTTTTTTAAGTAAATGCCGAGGGACCACCTGCGTCTTATTTTGTTTTGACATATTTTTTAATTAAATGAGTTGCATGAAAACAAATGATTCTTAACGTCCCGCATATGTCCAGGCATTTTACGCCCGTCCGCTCGCATTTACGCGCGGCCGGCTGACGGCTGGTCGGCCGGTGTCAGCTCTGACTGTGTCGCTGTGATTCAGGTCTGTCACCGGGAAGGCTGAGCCGGCCATGCCCGGCAGGCTCTACGTCCACCCGGACTCGCCCGCCACCGGCGCGCACTGGATGAGGCAGCTCGTCTCCTTCCAGAAGCTGAAACTGACCAACAACCACCTGGACCCGTTCGGACACGTAGGTGCCTATAGCCTATAACATCTCTACTAGTTAAGCCCGTTATCCGCTGGTTAGTTTAGAAGAAACGTCTTTTCACTGATCTGTATTCCAATAATAATCATACTAGTACTAAAATAATAACAATAATAATAATAATAATAATAATAATAATAATAGAGAGAGAGAATATAATTGAATACAAGCATAATATATTTTAAGACATTTAGCAGAATATAATTTATTATCTAGTTGTGTTTTCTTTCAACTAGTTCCTCTTGTGCAGAGATATAATGTCAGTAATATTAGCTGATATTAGTCTGCATATGAATAAATTAACATAAAATGAATTATTACAACTGTTGCTTTCGCTTTATCCGAAACAAATTTATTTACTACATGCTGTTTTCAAAATCTCAGAAAATGATATATGCTATTTTAGATGGTGTGTATTCCCATTTCCAGAGCACTCCAGGGGTCTGAAAAACGGCCCTTTCTTGATTCTCACTGCAGAAATTCCACCTCTTTTTAACTCTGCCATTGTTGATGGAAGAGTGTATAATATGTTTGGGTTTCCAGCAGCTTGGAGGCTCCTTTTTGTTGCCAGGTTTATTACAGCCCCTTAACTGCATTAAAGGCCTGCAGGAAGTCTGCGTTCTTAACTGTAGAAGAACGTCTGTGCACTTTTTAGTAAAACGGAAAGAGGCAATTGTACCCGCACACACCACTGCCCTCACCAGTGACAGATTACGGCGCTCACTTCCAAACATTACTTCATTACTCTAATTTGGTTATTCCTGTACTGATGCAAAGCATTGTTTTGCATTTGAAATAATTCTAATTTGCCTTTTCAAGACAAAAACCGAATATCTGCAATTAGTCAATTAGTCACTGTGGGATTGACAAACTGTTCTTTACTTTAAGGGATCAACCAGCTAAAAAAACCAAAATAACTCTACAACAACAGCTAGAGCTGAAATGAGCAGGTGTTTTGCAAATTTTGAGGAGATATTTAAACCTGAATAACACTAAAATATGCAGGCAAATATGTGAAGTTTCATTTAAGTTAGTTTTTGGTGAAGTTTAGTATAGGCTTGCATTTGCAATAACACCGTGATCATAATCCTGCTGACTGATGAACCAATAAAGAGACGTAATGGTCATCATTTAATAACATTTAACAAAACAAAGCCTACATTCCTGCACATGTATGTTATCTTTCCATATGACACCTACAGTGATTGTTGCCTTGCCAGAGCCCAGCTGGTGAAAATGAAACTGGAGCTCAGCTGGAATGCGAGCGCCGTTGTAAATTTTGCGTTTAAGTACATTTTTGATTGGTTGCAGTGCTTCTTGGCTCGCCCTCTTCCGTGCCGGGAGACAGTGCCCAGGGATTCATAAACGAAATGCTGGTGGCTGGCCAGAAACTTATTCCATCAGCTTGTTGGTCCAGCTGGTTAAAATAACATATGGATGATTTATAATTACAAGCAGCGAGACATGAGGCCGACAATGCTGATGTAGATTGGACTTATTTGAGACAGGCCTTAAGCAGCCTCTTCGCTATAGTTGTTGGACACACAGCAAGACACAACTCATAGAGTCTGATAGTAGATCACAACGTGTCTCAGTGAATCTACTCAGCTTGATTATTGTTGTCCGAGTGGTGTATCTTTCAGCATGTTTATGGGGGGAATTTATATAAGATGTAACCACTCTGTGGCTTTGGAGGCCTAAAGAGGAAATTGTCTCAATGACACACTCCTGAGTGACATCACACAGACACATATAGTTTGTCATTTTTTCCTTGATATCAACATTTCCATACGGTTTGTTCCAGTGATGCGAGGGCACATTTTGAAGAGGGTCTGAAGGCATTAAACTTGTCTATTACAGAAACCTTTGAGGTGTGCATTAAGACAGATAATCTTCATGGGTTGTTTTTTTTTGTTATAAAGCATCAAAAAAACACAACAACTTTGGTCGCTGTTTTCCTCTAAAACAGTAAATTGGTGTTGTTTCCACATTTAGTTTCATTAAAATCATTTGTTTTTGTCTCAGCTGAACTTTTCCAGCTTTGATCGCCCCCACCTCCCTCGGTCGCTCCTGCACTCTTCTCCCCGTCTTCCCACACATGTTTTGTTCAGAAGGGTGGGGTGCGAGGACCGTACTGTTTATATTCGAATGGCAGTGTGCAATGAGCAATAGATGGTGGTATACAAAATCTGCTAATCCCGGGCTTGGGGAAACTCTCTGATGTGGTGGAACTTGAAAGCAGAGGGCAGCGGTGTGAGACCCAGAGTGATCCCTCACTATCATTAAATACTATCATCTAGAGGCTGGGGGAGCAGAGATACAGGGCAGCGGCTGAGACCCAGTGGCCCCAGTGGGTGGTCTACACACACATACACAAACACACACACAAACACACACACAAACACACACATACACACACACGCACGCACATTGTGGATTTTGGAAACCACATACTGTGCTATTTTCCAGAGTGAGCCACGCACATTCGACCTTTAATACGCCTCGGTAGCAGACCATCTCAGCACGGTGAGTTCTGGTTGTGGCAGGTCGTGTTAATGAAGCCATTAACGGATGGAAACATGGGGAAATGTTCCATTCCACCCACTTTTACTGACTGGTTTCACACAGACCTGAACAGAACAATGAGGGATCATGGGAAATGTTGACTTTAAACTTGTACTTTATGCTTGGGTTGTTGTTTCGTCTCATCCACACTGTTTAAATATTAATTTACCTTTTAATAATATAGAAATTAGTAAATTTAATTTTAGAATTTTGAAGTATTTTTATTTAGCCTATTTAGATTTAAACTAATACCAGTTATAGGCATTTCCCTTTACAAATCAATGATTTAGTCAATTGCTTTATCACTACTTTTGTTTTTAAAAGAATAGTTTGGGTTAATTTGATCTAAAGTAATATTCATATTTTCAGATTTTTGGTGGACTATTCCAACTTTTTTACTCTTCTGAAAAAAACTAAATAATTGAATATACTTTTGATGCTGGAGAAATAAAGTTAGCAAGCCTTTAACTCCACCTTTAGTGTCATCTTCACATTTACACCAAACTTGGCTTTTCATTTATATATGATTTAAACATTTGTAATACTACACGAAAGAAATACAAAATATTTTATCAGGAAAAAAAAGAAATCACAATTTTAAACATGACACCAGTGTTCTTCCTTTTCCCAGTCTTGTTATGGAGCTCCAACAAGTTTTTTTTTTAATAGTGGTGAAGTGAACAAAGCGTTCCTTCTGCTTTTTATGCTATTTAACATCCAGCAAAATGATTTTTCCCAAATGTTCAGTAGCTTCCATTTCCCAGTTCCTGCCCATTGCAAAAGACTATTGCGGCACGAAATGAAATCATGATCATCTGGAAACTGGTAATGGCCAACTATTGTATCAAATATGAAAAGTCTCTGTGGGCCACTCGGCTCAGCGAAAGGATTGTCTGTCCGGGATGCTCCCACAGGTACTGGGGGTCAGAGTAATTCCATGTATCCTCACTTGCTGGCTGTGAAAGGCAGGTACAAAAACAACCTTTAAGATAACAGATAGGAGAGAGGCTGCCTATGGGACAGAGGAGGGGGGGGTGTAAGTGCAGACGCAGGGGGGTGGAGAGTAGAAGAGCAGAGGGGCCCTTTTTTAATATAAGTGGATCTGATGAAAATAGAAATCATTAGATTTTCTCCAGGCTGATGACTGTGGCTCCCTGGTCTGTCAAAACAATTAGATTTAAGAGCCACGGATGAGAGGGCCTCAAAAGAGAAGTTCAAGGCTCAAGTTCAGCTGCGTGGACCACGTCTTAACGTCGCCATGGCTGGCTGCTGGTAGCATTCATCACTAAGCGCCAGAGTGGGTTAGTCAGGTTAGAAGGCCAGCCAGAGAGGACACCACTGTGTCAGGCTGCATCTGCTCTGGGTCACCGTGGAGATGCTGCAACCACAGAAATGCAACCGGTCAGCCAAAAACGGTTCCTGGTTTGGTTCACGTGACAGAAAAACACGACTGAATTATTTATGAAGACTTACAAATCTAAACTCTAAAATCAAAGCACGTTTGTGCAGAGAATTACCCATTGTGACCACGTGATTTAGTGTGTTTTGCTTTAATAAAGCAATACCTGTAGGCAATTCAGTTCAATTCACGTTCAATAAAGGCGAGAAATATCTAACAGTAGACTTTCTCTTTTTTCTGTTATTTGGTAGATCATCCTAAATTCCATGCACAAATATCAGCCAAGGATCCATATCGTGAAGGCCGATGAGAATAACGGCTTCGGCTCTAAAAACACGGCCTTCTGTACGCACGTCTTCCCGGAGACGGCTTTCATCGCCGTTACATCCTACCAGAATCACAAGGTGAGTCAAGCATGCGCCTCTGCTCCGATTACTTTTCCTTCTATTTTGTAGTCTAACAAATATGCACATCTAACACCTTATTGCTGTTAAAAATTTAAAAAAAACTCGCCGCTGGAACAGAAACCTGCCGCGTGTGAAGTTTCAGCCTTTTGTTCCATGCGCTTTTTTCCGGGAGTGCGAAAAACGAAAACGCACGGCTGGAATCTTCTTTGGGGATGCAGCAAAGTCTTTTCGCCGTCAACTGAAATACTCTGGCGTCACACTGAGTCACTGACAGACGAGGGAAAACTTCAGATAGCGACCAGACGACGTCTGACCCCAAGAGACTCCTTCAGACTTACAGACCTGCAGCGCTTTGTAGAGACAAGCTGCTGATAAACCCGTGACGCCGCTTTCCCTGCCCAAAAAATATTATTATTATTATTATTATTATTATTATTATTATTATTATACGTTTGGAAAAAATACGCGATCATTAATCATGATATATTTCAGGAATTTTGGTACTTTGCGAGCTGAGTTTTCGGCCTTTCTCAGCGTCATTAATTTAAGTAATTCTACGCTCTTTATTGGTTTAGTTTTTTCCCGAATAAGCACTTTAAATTCCGAATTTTGTATCTTAATCGATGCGCAAAAGAAAGAAAATGTGAACGGTAACTAAGCTGAAATTGAAAGTGTATCTAGTTATACAACAGAAACAAATATGTCGCATTTAAATAGATTTTAAAATGACAAATTTAACTCGAAATAATCTGAATAAAATTAGAGTTAACCCCGTCCAAACACCGGGGGTTTGGGACGTAAGGACGAAAGGAAGAGAAAATAAAACGACATATTTACTTTGCACAAATTTCTCCAAGGGGAGGAAAAAAGAGCCTTATTGCAGCTATGTGTGTAAACAGCGTCTGTTTAACATCGTTTAACCATTCGGGTCTGTATGTTTTTAGTTTGGGGAATATGGAAGAAAGGGGCGCAAGGCTCATAATGTCCCAGCAGCCAATCCGAAATGCGGCTGCTTCTGGGAACAGGAAGCGCAAATGACCGACATGCTGCAGAGACCATTCATTATTTCTTAAAAACATCTTATTGGGGGCCGAGATCGTAACCTCAGGGCTAATTATTTTTGGGCTGTCCAGGCCTGCAGAAAAACAAGCATTTCTGATCTCCAGGCGCTTTACATCAACTGTCTAATCAAACACTCCGGACATCTGCCAAAGCAATAATGGCGCTGCAAGCATGCGTCCAGTTCACCTGTCGGTCTCTCAGCTAATGAAAGTTGTCAAAACCTCTAGTTTCCGATCACAGCTGCAATTAAAACACGTCCATGCTGTCCCTCTGAGAGAATGCTTTCAGAATCAAAGTACACACGGACGTTCCCCCCAGGACTTAATTGGATAACAGATGTGTTTGGAGCTTTAATTTATTTATTCATTCATTCATTTAGCAAAAATGTCTTGTCCAAAACAATATTATTGGCAATAATATTGGCATCTACATATTTTGAGAAATATTGTATTTTCTTCTGGAAACTGAGCTCAAGCTATTGCGATGGAATAATTACTTAAGTTGTTGCATTTTTTTCTTGGGACACCCTCAGAGGATAACAAGAATTCAGCAGAAATCTGAACCTAAGTTAAAAAAAGGGGGGCAAAAAAAAAAGCTGAAACAACATATAAACTCTCTGCAGGTGTGCATGCGTGAACAAGAAGTTATAGTGAAGTGTCACACTTGAGATTTTACGAAGTTTGGTGGAAAAAAAGTCAGCCAGCGTGCAGACAAACCTCCAGTCTGGTCAGAAAAGGGTTGGAAGCACAGGAGAGCTGCCTACTAATTACCTGCCAGAAACAACTTCTCATGAGAGGGATATCCCTGGATCCTGCTAACATCTCCAGGATTCATTTACTATTGGGACTGATCTGTATTTGATGTTGTAGAGACATTTTAGACATCATATCAATTCAATTTAATAAATCACATTATTTACATGCTTGTGTGCGTACACGCGTGTGTGTGTGTGTGCATGTGTGTTTGTGTGTGAAGCCATGCGCCAACTATCTGTTACTGCAAAGACCAACAAATACCACATTATAAATTGTGCAATAAAAATAGGTTTTAGGGAGATATGTTTTTATTGTTCTGTTTTGCCTCACTTCCCAGATAGCGCCAGTTTTCTGTAAATGTGATTTATTCTTTCTCTCTCTCGGGTAAATTGTCAGTAGTTAGTTGTATCCAAAAAAACTAACTGAGGTTTTGAAAACCTCATTGTAATCCTGTCATCGTATTAAGATGTCTGCATTGACAGTATAGCACATTAAGAGGTGATTTTTCGATTAAAATGCTCTTTTTTGTTGCCAAAATAATGGATGTATTTTTCGGGGCCTTTTTAAAAAGACAACAGAAGTGGCAGAGTGCAAGAAAAAATAATTTACACAAAAAAGTTATTTAAATTGGGTTTGTGCTTTTCAGATAACGCAGCTGAAGATTGAAAACAATCCTTTTGCTAAAGGGTTTCGTGGAAGCGACGACATGGAGCTGCACCGGATGTCCAGAATGCAAAGGTAGTAAAGAAAAAAAAAAGCCTCTCTGGGTCATTTCATTGTTTCCTCACTGAGCCCTGAGACATGGAAACGCTGACACAACGATGGCAGACGAGTAGATGGATGTTGCATTGATTACCGAAATCCTGCTGTCACTTAACAAGCCCCCGCTCTAATCCCTCACTCCTCCAAACGCGAGGCCGCTATGAGTGTTATTTTCAGTGAGTCTTATTTGCAGTGACGTAAGTGTAGGGCTTGATCCTGGGCCAGTTTTCATGCTGAAGACTTTTATGGCTGATCTGGCAGAACCTCTGAAACACGGCTGAAACGTCTCCCTTCCACACAGCTCGTCATGCAGGGATGTTCCTCTGCGTGTGTGTGTGTGCGTTTGAGTGTGTGTTTGTGTGCACACACGCTATCGCTCAGTCCGGCAGCCAAGGCCCAGCTCCACCATGTTGCTCTCTGCATTATTCAGTCCAGATGAGGGAAGGAGCGTGCGTCCATACTGTGTGGAAAACACATTTTCAAAGAAGAAAATCTGGTTTGGAGACTCAGAGCCCACCCACCCCCTGCCCCGTCTGAGCAGCTAACAAGTCCCTTTAAACGTAGAAATGTAAAGGGAAAAAAACGTTTTTGGACGCAAGCAGTACCTTATTCTGAGCTTTTGCGCAGAAACATTAGGACTTCGACTGTTGAGGTGAAGCCTCTCCCGATCGTTTCGATCGCGTCGGACACAAAATAACCTCATGTGAGTGAAAAGCGTCTCACCTGTCAGAACATGCAAATGCATGGAGCACGTCAAGAGCCCAAACCACACCATCAATCGTACAGGCTGCGGTCCCAGTACAGTCAACTATGCATGTCTGCTCTCGGTTATTGCAAACTCGGGTCAGTGATTCAACTCAGGCGATCCCTGACGTCAAAGATCCAAAAGCTGCAAAACGATCTTTTGATGGATGCTGGGGATTAAAAAAACGGTGAAATGCATGCTGGTGTTTTTTTGTAGAAGCTCCTCCCTGTGTGTCCTAACTGGGATCGACTGTTGCATAATCTAATGGGACCAGTATAAGCACTGACAACTGTATTTGTTTGTGCAGCACCAAAGAGTATCCAGTGGTGCCTCGCAGCACAGTGCGCCAGAGGGTGGGGTCCAGCCAGAGCCCCTACAGCGGGGACGTGCAGGGTATGGCCACCTCAAGCTCCCTGAGTTCCCAGTACTCCCAGTGTGAGAATGGAGTGACAAGCACTTCCCAAGACATGTTGCCTCAGTCGGGTTCGTACCCGCTGCCCCACGATCACAGCCAGGACTACCACTGCATCAAGAGGAAAGGTAGGAGGGGCCCCACCCATGCAATCTCACATATGTTGGAACTTGGAGCATCTAAATTGTGTGGTGTTCATCACCACACAGAATAATTAGAAACTATGTGTATTTTAATTTAGCTCAAAATACTGTTCTCAACTGTTGTTACCTGCAGTGGAGGATGACTGTCACTCCGGCGAGCACAGCTACAAGAAGGCCTACATGGACAGCTCGTCCAGCGAGGAGGACCATTACTACCGTCCCGTCAGTTATGCCCAAAGCCTCGGCCTCGCCGGGGGACCGTACCGCAACGAATCCAGCCAGCGGCAGGCGTGCATGTATGCCAGCGCCTCACAGGGCGCCGAGCCCGTTCCCAGCTTGGAGGACATCAGCTGCAACACCTGGGCCAGCGTTTCGCCGTATGGGAGTTGCTCGGTCACCGCCATGCAGCCGATGGAGCGACTGCCGTACCAGCACTTCTCCGCTCACTTCACCTCAGGGTCTCTGGTGTCCAGACTTGGCGGGGTCGGGGGCCACGCCTCCCCGCAGCTGGGTGACGGTCACCACGCTGCCATGTACCAGAGCTCCATGACTCACCAGACTCTGGGCCGCCAGTGCAGCCCCGGGGCTGGGATCCAGTCGCCAACAGCTGCCCTACAGGGAAACGAGTACCTCTACACACACGGCATCCCACGCACACTGTCGCCACACCAGTACCACACTGTACACAGCGTCAGCATCATGCCGGAGTGGAACGAGAACAGCTAGAATAGCTTTGGTTTGGAGAACTAAACAACGAAAAGGACAAAAAAAGTTTAGTTGCATTTATATTTATCTTTTTAGGGGATGTGCTGCTTATCATCCTAATGAGATTAGCCCCGGTTGACTGACAGCAAATGATGTCGGGTAGAAACAACGAGCATTGGATAGCTTAATTTGTCGTGACAGCATCTGCACTTAAAAGCAAACGTCAAAAATGTGACTACAGAGGAGCTCCACTAGAACTTTCACAGAAACTGCTCGAGTGCAGACAAAGTGGAAATTCAGCCTGAAAGGAAGTCTGGGTCTTTTTTTTTTTTTTTTTAATCTTAGCTTTTCAAAAGGCACGTGAACCATTTTTGTAGTTACAACTTATTTTCTAGTTGCATTTCTGTAAGTTAACGAAACCTTTTTAACTTGTCTCCTCGGTGCTTTGGCTTGCTCTTAATGCAGTCAGGAGCGTCTTTCTTTTCCGCTGCTGGATTATATTTGTAGGCAAATAGAGGGTCAACTCACTGCCAAAATATAACAGCACCACAGCGTTTCAAAGCAGGACTGACGCACTACAACTGGCACCACTGTTGAACCAGTCACAGGTGAGCTATACAATATGAAAGGCATTACTGCAGCCAAATGGCACCAGTTCAGCTATATTTTATACCTCTCAGTTCGGAGGGCGTGCCACACTCCATTGTAACCCAGTCAAGTTATGACAACACGAACATTGTTAGACAGCCTGCCTATATCCACGGCTCATATTAGCATTAAGCTGCAGCCAGGCAACAAATTTGCCTTCCAAAAGTCGATCCCTGACATTTAAAGGGTCGGTCATGATTACTGTCTCCTAATTAAATGTTTATTTTCACAGTAAAACAAATTAGCAGTGAATAAGCAGGTGTATGTTTAGCCCCGAGTGTGGGGGGGAAACACGACACCAGATTCGTATAAATGTTTCTCTGTGTCAAATGAATGTAATTGGGTAATGGTTGCAAACACCTTGCAACTTTATAAGGTGATATGTCGGGACTCGCAGGGTAATTCGCTGTACTTAAGAGGCTGAAAGTTCCACTTTAGTTAGGGTAATTATTCGATCACAACTCTATAAAGCTTAGCAGTTGGTTTATGATTGTCATCGAGGGTCCATCCTGGTCGAGTTTACACGATGATCTCTTTGCAAAATACCCATATGTTTGATGTAAATGCCAGATTTCTGAGGATAAACAAAATAAAATTTGAAGGAGTAGATTAGCATTTCTATTTTCCATTTGATTAACACTATTTTTATTTCTATTAAAACAATTCCGAGAGCTTTATGGGCGAGCAGTTACTACAGTTTCTACAAATAAACTGACATTACAGTGTTAATTTTTCCACATTTGCACAACATATAATCCTGCAGGGGCACAGATAAAGTCTGACAACCGTTCCAATCCTTTATAAAAGAGGAACTCTTCCCGCTGTTAACAAAATAAGGGGTGTCCCAGATATTTTCCTTAACACCCAATTAACTGTCACTTGTAATGACATAGAAGCTGTAAAAGGGTCATAACAAGCAGCCATTTTGTACAATCTTAGATGACTGAACATGTTTTCCACACTGTTATCAGAAGCTATTTTCAGCGTTTTAAAGAAAAACAAGAGTTTTATCACCGTGTTGTGACCTGAGAGACCGGCAGCTACACACTAGTTCATAGACTGGCTACGCAACAGACGTTCTGCCTCGTCACAGCAGGAAAACGGTAATAACAGAATTAGTGGCTCAACCCCTGTTCACAATAACAGTATGGATTATTACTATACCTGTGAGACTCCTGCAGTAGTTGGCAAAATTCGCCCAGTTGAATTTAATGGAACGCCCTGAAAAACACCTTCTATGTATTCTGCACATGTGCTTTATATGAATTAATAATCTCCTTGGAGAGTACTTTGTGACCTTTTTTTACTGACTTATGTGAACAACAATCTTCAAAAGTATGAAAAAGAATTCTGTTCAGCTTCCTGCTGTACCCTGTCAAAGCTCTGAACTATTTTATATCTACCCCCAAAATAGCACTTCTCTGGCGATTCAACATGTCAAGCAGCAGCCCAAAACTAAAGTACATTTATAAACGAAAGCAAAGGATTATGAAGCAAATGTGAGTCTCATCCACAAATATCAGAGTTACAGTATGTGTGACATGCGGACAAAGGCTACTTTTTAAATGCTTGTGGTTGATGGAATGCTATTTGTTAATAGTATTTATTTTTCAACTATGTAAATCAGCTTGCTCCTGCATGTTTCATAAATAGATTGTCCCATTTCCTTTTTTTATGGCCTGTTTTTTATCATTTTTTAGGGTTTTCTAATCATACTTATATAGAAAACAGGTTATGGCTATAGTAGTCAAAACGTGGCTAAACAAGGTTAAGACACAATTTTGTAAATACATGTGTACATAATAGAATACCAGCAATAAATTAAAAAGCTGAGGGTCTGTTTGTTCTGTTCTTTTATGTCTGCTTTCATTGCTGATGAGACAAATTATCCTCAAGGTGCAGCAAGAAAGAACTCCAAATGCGTGATCTTGCTGGTGTATTCCTGAAGATGCACCCAATACTCACCATAAACCTAAAGCAGCTTCGGTCATTTTATCTGTAAAAGTGTAAAAAAAAAGGCTTCAGAATTGTGTGAGACACCAGTGCACCAGCAGACCTCAATCAGCACTGTTCCAGCATCCCTTTGGTCAGAAGATAATCCAAGGGATTAAATGTCTGTTGTCTGGACCTCCACACCCATGTAATCCTCGAGAGCTCGGCACCCGATCACGACCCCGTCTGCAGTTTAGTTCGTTTGTTTGCAGATGGAAACATCTCCAAGAAGTCAGGGGACAATGGGCCATTGTGCAATACTTCATTTACATTGTTAGTCTGCCTAAACATGAGCTCTTTTCTCTTCTTTGGCTCATATAATTCACATATTTTGTAGGCTAGTTTACAAGTGAGTGAGGGGCTAAAATACTAACCAAGCCCTTAAGAAGACAGACGTTACATATGCATGCATAATAAGGAGTGTAAATGGGAATGCATTTGCTCAGTATAATTAGTGTGTTACTAAATCTTCTCTGTCCCTTTCGCCCTCCCCCCACTCACTGGGCCATCATCATCATCTCTTGTTTTCCCTCCCATTCATCTTTCAGAGTCTCTGTCCATCCGCCCCTCTTCGGCCCAGCCCTCCGCTCTTTCCCCACTGCCCTGTGGTCAAACATGGTGACCTAGACTCCCAGCCTCCTTTGATGTGAACGATGTGACCCCTGCGCTCCAGATGCCCCTACGCCGCCAGTCTTATCCGTCCCGAGAGCCGGCAGAGCGAAAGCCGGTCATTAACCCCGCACAACCTGGGCCTCCCCTCCACTGCTTAAACACATGATGTATCACAGCACCCACCCCCTCGCCCCCGCCCCCCACAGGATTCACCCAAACATGCATGTGTGGGTGAGGACCGGTGATGCAACAGGCTCTTTAAACATTTAAAGAACAGGTCAGCTTTTCAAAGGGAGGGGCTGAAACCTTTGGCCACTGCTCCAGTTATCATGGTCAGCGCTCAAAGGTCTGCTGATACGTCAGATGGAAAATAAATGGATGGAAAGCCCAGAAGATGGATTGATCTTCACACGGGTAAATTGCAGGTTTATTTGGATTATAACTGTATATCTTTGCCATACCTGGACTAATGGGGTTGACGGGATTAAAAGAAGCCGTCCTTTTATCTACCGTCTGATTCGATATGATGAAGTGTCGGGGTAATGGGCATCACAGGCCAACTGTTTATCATATGCTGACACTTTTGCATTAAAATAAAGCATTTCATATATGTCTGAATCAAATACCCTCCAGTAAACCCTACATCTCTTTGTTATCTTAGCAGAGAAAAATGAAAACAAATCATCTCAGAGTAATGATGACTCATGGCCTCAGTCAACCTTAAATCTGAAACCTAAACAAATCATAGTCTGGCTGCCCCGCACGACAAGAAGAAGAATGCAGAGAACAAGGGCATTCCTAGGTAGAAAAATGAGGGAGGGGGATTACTTTATTAAGATGCACTGAAACACAGATCACCGCAGATGGATGAGCGCCGCGCTCAAAGAGAGTCCTCGGAGAATCGGATCCATCTCCCGCGGGAGTCACGCGCATCCGTTTGAAAAGTCAAGCCGTCGCAACTTTAGGCTTTAATTAGAGGGAAGGAAGCCTCATTTGGAAACCTCTGAGCAACAACCTGAGACATCACCTTAGAAGCCTTCATCTGGGGTTGAAGAAAACAGAGAGGAAGGAACTAAAAGGGTGAGCTCTGGTGAGCGCTGGTGGTGCTGCTGACTCAGGCCTCAATCAGCAGAGTATCTGGGCCATCCGTGAAGGAGGTAAATGCTAATATTGCTCTTGTCAGTTGAAAAAATAAAGTCTTCCAGGGCAGAGGGTTGATGCTTGGCCTCAGCCTGCCGGCGTGATGGCAGCAGGGGTTGGTCTGGAATTAGCGGGGCCCTCCATCAGATAACACGCTTTCTGCTTCGTGTAAAGATGCTCGGCACATCAACAGAGACATGCTTCACCGTGACGTCAAGTCCGCATCTGCGATCCGGAGGGTTTTCGCCTGTGCGCAGCCAGCTGGGACAAGTCTGGGAATGAGAGCGCTGAAATGGGAGTGCGGACCTACGCCGTCTCCCACCCTTCGGTCTTTCAGCACCACTTCTGGACAGGAGTCCTGGTGAGAGAGTGGGAGGAGAGGGAGGAGGCCAGGGAGCATCCTGCACGCGGGAAGCAGACAGGGAGAGAAACTGTGGTGCTCTTTCTTGTACTGCAGTTTTTGTGCAATCTGTAATCGCGGGTGCTGCAGAGTTCTAGCGATCCTAACCCAAAAACAGCACCGCCACCACCCAGCATGCCATAAACATCAGTAAACAAACGATAGAAACTGACCCATGCTTAAAAGACGACATTAACGTACCACAAATATATATCCTGCTTTGAGAGCAGGAAGAGTCACAGTTAATAGTATGATGAGGAAAATACTCTAGCGTTCAAGAATATTGAGAAATGTACGCGTGATTCTGGGCCAAATCAAATTACAGTAAACGATGGGAGTTCTTTACTTGACAGGTGACGGATGGATCTGGAATATTTCCCGAGAGCAGGAAGGTTGCACGGTACCAACCATGCTATCTGGCTTTCTGCGGAGAACACGTATTCATCAGTTGCACAATGGCATCTTGGCGGAGGCTCCTTTTAATCAGAGCCCACATTCATCAGGATTTTATTCTAACATTATGTTTCCCTCAGACAAAAATGTCTCCCCGACCTGCAGACCTGCGACAGAGACATTTTTGACGAATGCCGCTCTGTGCTTCAGTTCCCGATGGAAGGTAACCAAGAGCGAGTGATATTCCAGCTTTTGCACGGCGGAGCCGTCCCTTCAGATCTGAATGAATGGTTAATATTGCAATAGTCTCATTCATCTCTGTCACCCAGATTTCCAGCGTGGATACACCAGAAGGCTTTGACCCAGCTGGAAAATGGCCTCCAGCTGTTTCATCATTAGAGCTGATAAGGCGCCGCAGCCCGGGCTGCCTCCACTCCTGCAGCCTGTGGGAACTGCAGGTACGGACCCGAGCCACCGCCGGGTGAAAGCACCCTCCGTCTCATCTACCTGGGTAGCAGCTTGGCCATATGGAACCCATCTAGACGTGTCTAAGTCCACTGACTCATCAGCACGCCACTTTGGTTCGCCATCATCTGTTTTCTGTTTGTTTTGTTTCCAGCAAAAGAACAAATAAAATAATTTTAAAAAGAACCAGTATCCTTCAGAGAGTCATCCTGGTGTCATTTTATTTATTTTATAATGATGTTATTGATTATGTTGTTGCAGTATCTAGGCTTTCATGTTTTCCATTAATTCTTCTCATTCTTATAATATCAATGTAATAAATTTCAGCTCCGTCATTGAACTTTTATTCAAGTTCAGTGTCCACAGTTTGTTTAGTTCCCTGCATTCTTCCCAACAAGTTATTTATGTTGTCGCTTTTAGTCACTCTGGTGTTTAGTTTGATTTTATTTATAGAGTAATGATCAGAGTGGTTTTTGTGTATTTGTTCATTTGGCAACAGTCAGAGGTCAGAGGATGAGTCAGAGTCTGAATAGAAAGTGGTGTTTAAACTTCCAATTGGATGAAAATTGATATTTAATTTTGCCATTATAAATGAGCCATTAATGTGGAATCGCATGCCAGAAAACACGAGTATAAATAGTCATTCTGTTTCTTTTCCTGCTAAGAAAAAAAGAACTGTATATGCTGGACAATGGGTTCACCAAGACACACATAACAACTCTGGGAAGACATTAAAAGTATTAAATTCTCAGTTTTTTACCAATCAAAGTTTTATTAAGAGACAAATTAACGTAAAATTCCACCATATCTGCCCTAAAAACTTCCACTGTGATAAAAATGGAGCATGTGAGCATCAGACCAAATACTTTATCATATCTGTGGTCAGTTTTGGTTAACATTGTCACAACAGATGGACCTGGTCACACTGTGAATGTTGGTATTGATTGATGCTCCTGATGAAACAAGGCTGTGTGAACACTGATCACACCTAATCTAATAGCAGCGTGAGACAGAGGGCGTAAGTAATCTGGTCGTACAAAGCTGTCGATCAAGCAGTCGTGTGACAAGAACGAGCCGTGCCCTCACGCGAAGACCCCGCTGTATGTTACAGAGCGGGTAGAAGATAGCCCCACGATGGCCACAACGGGGGACTTGGAGACTGCTGGGGGATCAATACTGCGCCTACAGAGTAACCGAGCCCAAGAGGCCCCATCCCTGACTGACCTCGGCGTCTTCGGAGACGGCGTGCCAGCACAGCAGCTCGATACGTCTCGAAGCAGCAGTATGGGGCCATCACATTTTGGGACAGTACGTTGCCTCATCATGCGTGTCACCAAACACTCAGCATGTGGCTGTATGGAATTAAGGGCACAGCCATGGAAATTAAACTCATCAAGTCCATATTTGACACAATTTCACTTCTATCATACTATATTGTAGAAGCTATGGGTTTTTTTTACTATTTATTATTAGTTACCATTCATTTTGAAGTCTATATGATGCAGCATTGATTTTTATGAGGTTGAGAGAAATATTAGTTTGATTAAATTAGATTTTTACTTTTACGTGTTGATTTTGGTGACTTTTTCAGTGCTTATATATAACTTCAGGATGATTTCTATAGTAAATTTTGGAGAATGCTATTTAAAAAAAATATCAGTTGCTCCCATGAAGACAGTTCCCAATCAATAAACACTACTCTCCCGAGGCACTCTGAGCTGTTTGTGGCAAATTATGGATCCCTCTAAATGCAGGTGTCTGCCTGCTGCCCCCGGAGAGCCATGGCGGACTGTCTGTGTGCCCCTACGCTCAAACTACCCCACCCCCTTTGCCCCGCGCTCCCACCCCCTATCCCTCTCTCCTGCCACCCTGGCTAAGCAGCCAACATCACGCCCCCGCTGAGACCGACGTGTGACTTGATGCCATCGATAAAACCACGGTCTGAGATGGACTTCCATTGCAGCACGCACAGTTAGTCAGGCGGTCTGTGGTGAATCACCTTGATAGGGGACGGCCCTTGAGGAGGCAAACACTCAATATCTCACTAGTAGGTTTCCTCAAATCCATACTAGTTCATGTTTCTGCATCCTTATTCTGTTGTTGGTTAGCTGGCTGGTGCCCTCCACCTGAGTCACCACAAAAAGGATTAATGGAACAAACGGAAGAAAACTGCCATTGAAATGCTTTTATGGAAAATATGAAATATGATGAAGGTCACTAACTTTGTTTAAAAGTCTGGGAGTTTAAAAGCAAGCAGCTGCACATCCTACTCTAAAACAGTGTCACAGGATAACGCAGGATTTAGCGTTGCCAAAGCTTTTATATCTGTGAATCAGCTGTTGCGCCTTTATCTTATCCCTGACAGCTTGTTTGGTTTGTGTAACAGCTTATTATCTACGCATGTGAAAAAGGTCACACTTTGGTAAATTTTGTGTGTGTGTGTGTGTGTGCGTGCGTGCGTGCAAGCTTTGCAGAGGGAGTCTCGGGGAGCTGCTGAGGCTGGTGGTCTTTTTTTTTTCCTTCTTCTTCACAGTTGAAAAACAAACTCTGCAAGATAAATCCTCAATCGGAGATCTGAGAAAGACTTCCACTTTTACAGGACCACAGCACTAAGATGCCACATAAGTAGATTTTGTAACCTACGGTCTGTTTACAAGAGGATTTCAGCATTTGTTTCACAATCTCATGATGTATTTTATAACTGTAGCTGTGACCTGACCCATAAACATATTTCTCAACCACTTATTTCTTATCGTCTGCAGTAGTATTTTTATTTGGTAGCAGTCACTTCGGTGGTTAGCCAACTCTTGACAGTAACAGTATGGAAGACACCCCACAGTCCTGTATCTCAACAGCGTGGCCTATCAAGACAGATGAGCCAGAGGAGAACTTAAATGGGTAAAGATGCTGATATCACCACTGACAGACAGCAGTCATGATAACCAGGTCCTCTAACGTTGCATCCACCACGATGTAACACAGTTCATGGAGGAGATCAGCGGTGACACGGTCGCATTTCCAAGTTCCCACACAGCACTGCTGTGTGTATCTTTGCTCGTCTTGTTTATAGAGGGGTTTTTTTGTTCTTTGTTCATGTGTTTGGGAAAGAGAGAGAAAGAGAGAGAGAGAGAGTGTGTGTGTGTATGTGTGTGTGAGAGAGACAGAGAGAGAGAGAGAGCAGCTCTGCTCCATCTACAACATAGCTGAGATGGATGAGTGTGTGACAGCACTCTCCCTTTATTCTTTCAGAGCGTGGCTCACCCTTAACAATTGTGTGTGTGTGTGTGTGTGTGTGTGTGTGTGTGTGTGTGTGTGTGTGTGTGTGTGTGTGTGTGTGTGCACTGTATAAACTCAGCTAGAGGGACCCTGTGCCTGTAGGAGATAAAGACCTCTCCTAAAATGTAAACACTCTCTGAAGTGGTGAGCAGTGCAGCTGTAGTTGCACACTCACACAGGAACACACACTCACACACACAAGCACACACACACACACACACACACTTAAACACACACTTTAAAAGAAATGCAAGCCTAAGGTCAAGGTTAAGCAGTACACCTTTTTCAATGCTCACTTTCCCTCGTGAGGCGATCCCATCTCACTCGGGAGTTTGAAACAGGCCACCTTGCCATAAGAGAAACAGTGTGAATGGACGAATGTAGTGTAGCAGCTGGGTGCACAATACATTTCCATATAGGAGCAAGCATCAAACAGGGCGAGCATCAAATCAGGACTTAGCAAAGCTATTATTCAGATCTGTTTTTATGTAAATGCAAAAATGCTTTAGAGTATAAAACAATCTATATTACATTTTATTTAGAAAACGCCACTGATTGGAGGGTTAAATTTAACAAACAAAGGATAACTGAGTTGTTTTTCCTGTTTTTACATTGCCAGCTGCAGACTGAAGGTTTGCACTAAAAGAGAAGTAGATCATCAACAAACCAGCTGGGATTCTAATAAATGACCAGAGAACACTGTGGCAGTGAAATCATCTTATTTTGCTCATTTGCAGTAATTATTTTTATCTTTACGAAAAGCAAAGGTGTAAAGGATTACCTTAAATTGTCTCTGGCAACAATTTTACTGTCTCACTGCATAAATCTCCATAAAACCAAAAGCAATAACATTCATTCTCAAGTGCCGCACAGGTGTGCTGTTAGAGCACTTAACAAAGTACCTTGAGCTCGCAAGAGTGTTGGGAAAAAAAGGAGAGGCCAGCGGAATCGCTGCTAAACTTTGCCTGAGTGCATCTTTATTATCTTGGTCAATGGACAGAAGTGGATCCTGAGGTAAAAATACCACAGCCTGCTTCTCATCAATGTGATGCTCTTATCTGACATTTGAAAGACATTCAACAGGAAGAACCGGCAGAGGTCCACGTATATGGTGCATTAAAATATATACAATTTAATTCTCAACTGTTTTGGCCTGCTTGTTCTTAAATGGGAGGTTGCACACGCAAAAGTTACGGCTGCACATGAAATGAATGAAAGTTTCAAAAGGGAAATGCTGTATTTGCTTGAAAGAATCACCTTTTTCCTTCCATGTACTGTACAAACTCTCTGGCTGACGGACCATAACAAATGTGACTGAGATATGCTTAAAGTTTATCTGATGACAGAAAGTTAAAGGGCTAATGGGAGCGACCAGCCCTGCCTTTGCAGCGCAACAGATATCAATCCAGGACAGGGAGGTGACATGGGAAAACATTAGCTGTGTTTCAAAAGGACAAGGTGAGAAATTGCAGCTGGCAGTTTACAATAGTTCCACTCTACTGAGCTATTGATTTTGTCCCCAGTTTTTGCGGCGCTCGGCGCACTTCGTGGCTTTTGCTGGAACTCTTTGGCTCTCTTCTGGGATGTTAGATGAAAAGACGCCGCCGCAGAGCAAGTGACTCGAACGTGTGGCGGGTCTCTCTCTCGTGAACAGCCCCGCAGACGCATGTTTTCCCGGACAGTCTTTCTCTTTGTTTGCTGCCACTGTCCTCGGGATGCTGCCGCTCACCAGGAGTAGGTCAAGTGCAAAGAGAAGGAGACAAGGACTCATAAAACGAAACAGAGCTGACGTGAGGATTTAAGTGCACCTTGTTTGTCCCCACTCGGGGGGAGAGTCGGGGGGAGAGTCAGTGACATGCAAAGAAAAGAAGAAATGGACGGTAAAGGAGCAAAGATCAGCAACAAACTAACAGCCTTAGAGTTCTTCAGCCACTGTTAAAGTATTATAAAGTCATCTGTATAGAAGTATATATAATTATCATCCATAATTACAAAAATTCTACAAAGACACCTTATGGGTGCACAAACTTGTGAAGCAAATATTCAATTTCAAGAAGATTTAAGATAATACCCTTCAGATTAAGAGACACCATGATAACCTAGATCATATGGATCATTATGGAACTTTTTAACAAAGAAGGCATTTTATCTTTTGCCCAGGTAAACATGACACAAAGTTTCTGATAGAGACCCTCAAAGTTTCATTAAATCCTAAATATGCAGGAAAAGTGAGTCTCATCTACACAGATTCCAAAACACAGTACCATACTTCATCCTGGAGGACTGAAGGAAATAGCCTGATTCAAGCATTACAGTTTCACTTGTGCCATTGTCCTTGGCACAATCTAGAAAAAAAAACAAAAAACGATGGTAAACATCACTGGTGATGTTGGAAGATTGAAGCAAATATTCAAAATATGTGATAACAGGGAGATATAGTCTCACACATGTGACCTGTTCTGTTGATGCAGATAAAAATGACCCATGAGTTTAATTGAAGGACTGACAGAAAATCCCTGTAATTACGAATATAAACAGTCAAGTATTATCTTTAAAAAACTGTTATTGTCTCCTGGCTAACCGTGCAAATGCAGCCTGGGATCTGCTCGTCTTATTTGCTGCTTAGTCCTCTTCCTTATCCTTTCATGGGTCCCAGATTAGAACCTTCACCTTCAACCCATTCCAGTCTTTCCGTGCACTTCAGTTATTTTACTGAGTCTCTGCACCTGATTTGTGGAGAGCATTTTTCACTGAGATATGAGGACCAACATGGTAGCACCGGCGAGGGCATTAAGGCTACAGGCAGGCAGACCGGCGGGCGGCAGATAAAGACAGCTCTATTAGTCTCGGCTCATTGTGCCACTCTGATTTCTCTCTACGTCCTAATTGGCTGGCTTCTGTAGGCTCGGCAGCCATATTTTAGTTTAAAGGCAAAAGAACCATAGGTCACAGGAATAAAGGGGCCCATTTGACAGGTCAGCAGGCTGATGTCTATGGCGTAGTCTCGGGTCAAATGTCAAACCAACATCAAGATAGGCTGTGGCAGCGTGGGTCAGCTCCTACACTGGAGGGCCCAATAAGTAAGGCAACAGACGGACTGGAATGTTGTGACCTGCGCTGTACTGGGAGAGTCCAAGGAGACCGTTATTCAAAACTATTTTTAACAAATATACAGTTTGCTGGAGGATGACATTTTCTAAAAGTAATATGGATAATCAGTATTGTTCATTATATTGATTTATGTTATGTTCTGATTTATTGATTTATGTCACTAAATAACTTAAATTGAAAGAAATATGATGCTTAATATTTGAGTTAGAAATCTATCAAGAAGTACTAATACCACAGATTAATGCAGGATGATGTTTATATCAGAAAAACACAGATTACAGACAATTTTAAACTATAACCAAAGTTCTACAGTTATGGATAATCGATGAAGTCAGAGGTCTTAAGTGAATAACAATGGCCTTTCACCGGAATCAGTTCTGCCCAAACTCAATTAGCATTAACATTCACCTCAAGGAAATGAGTAGCCTGAAAACATGAAATTCACCGTGCACCTTCCCGCATGCACACACACACACACACACACACACACACACACACACACACACACACACACACATAGACATGCACATGCACACACAAATGCAGGACAGTCTGCCTGGCACCAGACAGCAGTGCACAGCCAAATGAGATGTGTGAGAGCCCCCTGCTGCCAAGAGGCGGACAGGAAGAAGAAACAAACCCTGTCTAATGGAGACATGACATGCTCGCCGGGGCGGAAACTCAAACAAACGATTAATGGGCCATGGAGCCTTCGGTACAGCAGCAAAATACCCACTGCTGCTCACCCCGCTCACCCCACCCCTTTCTCTGTGCTGACTCCGTCTCGATCAGTGCCATGTCGGACGAGAGCGTTTGACATTTGAAGACGAAGGCCCCCCGCCCCCCAGGCGACATATTTCTGCATTAACCCAATTCTACTGGGATTCGTACAAAGCAGAAAAGGCAACATCCGCATCATCTCACTCAACGGCACAATGATGACAAAGGTTTAAAGAGAGGCGCATGACAACAGGTTTAGTGAAGATCCTTGAAGCGTTCAGATAATCAATGTGGAAGACGTAATGCTCTCATGCGGTCGGGTAGCCGGCGCACTCTCCTTCTTTCACAACAGAGTCTCAAAACAATGAAGAGGGGAAGCCTCTTTACGTTCATGTGTTTTGATTAGCAGGTAATGATCTTTGATCTAATGCGCTGACTGGGAAAGTGCGGCTCCCATTGAAATCCGGTGGATGCTTGGCCGACCTGGAGCCAGTGTCACTTCTCGTTAGGGCCTGCAGCTCCATGACCTCCCTATTGCCAGTCCCAGCCCCCTCCTCGCAGCATGATCACCCCGCGTAATGATATCAATAGCAGCAGGGGTGCAATGAATACAAATCCGCGTGCAGAATGTTTGGACAAGAATTCGCTCGGAGCCTCCCCCTGTCCGCCCCCCCCCCACCACCACCACCACCACCACCACCACCGCCGTTCAACCTCTATCTCCCACACAAAGGGGCTAAGTTAGTCGGAAATCTGGATGGTTGATTTCGCTCAAAATAGTTTGCAAAGGGGGGAAAAGCCCCCTGCTGGTCGACTCCAAGCACACACGTATCGCAGCGTTCCAGAGCCTGCTTTGCTGAACTATTCTAGGTGTTTAAATCAGCACATGATTGCGCTAAATTGTTTCAATCTATTCATGCATGCAGCTAAATCACTCAAGCTGCAAAGTATATGATAATCACTGTAGCATGCTTAATTAATGGAATACAAAACTCACTTGTTTATTTGCATGAAATAGGGCAGCACACACGGATTTTTACACGGCTGTCCAGTGGCCCCTTGTTCTCACGGCACACAGGTTTATTCCTGTAAACCATATCAGAAAGGAGAAACGGTTTTGCCTGATTGAAAAGTAAATGACTGCAGTACACCGTTGTGAGCAGGCACACGAGCTTTGAACACTCTGTCCAGTGTTGGACGCGACATGGCAGCCACCTGACTTCCGTCTCTGGTATTGACACAGGCGTTTAAAGCGGAAAGGTCACCAGCGCCCATAACAAAGCTATGTTCATGGAACCGGCCAATGAACCCCTGTTAAGCCAGGAAGGAGAGAGCCCACGTATTTTGTTAATTAACAAGACTGGAAAAGCAATAAAGTCGCTGCCCTGAGACCTGTTTATTATCAGTTGCCGCAGCACAATGCAGCCATGCTGTGTAAATACACGCACCCTGCACTCTTCCCCAGAGGAGTGCACGCCGCGGGCAGGGGCACACAGGGTCCTCTCTTCTGTACCCACGTGGTTTCTCATGGCTGTCTCCACACACCTCTGTCATTTCAGCGTTTAGATGGCCACACGTCTCTGTAGAATGTAGCAGCAAGAATTAGTATCTGCAGCAGAAAGGAAAATACCTGCACGCGGACGGCGCTACGAGCCAGACTCTCCCCGCTCCTTAATCAAACTGTGGCTTACTGTACATCATCTGTTCTGGGTCTCTGTGTCCGTGGCTGAAGAGCGTTGCTCGCCACACTCTGACAGAACCTTTGCAGCTTGCGGCCTGCCGTGGCTGACGCTAATGTCCTTTAATTTCAAGCAGAAGCCTGCACGCTGACAAACTGTGGCGCGCAGGGGAAATGTTTAAGTTCTTGCACGTGCTCCGCGGGATTAATTCCTTTACTTCGCATTAATTTTGTAAACCCACACGGAGATTTAGATCTGGAGCTGGCTGCATTGAATATTTAATGCCGTAATGACATCTGCAGTGGTGTGAGAAGACCCGTCTCCTCTGAGTCGACACTCAGGTAGCCTGTTTCCCAACAGCCTTTTATTCCACTACATCTCAAATGCATTAGCATTAATGTGACAACAGGAAATTAAATCTTCACGTGGACATGAGGCTCCCCCAGGTCAAGCATCCTTTGTCATACAGCTTTCATATCGGCTCCGTTTGCTAGTTCTTTTGATGTTTCTGTTCTGTTCTGAACCAGGCTTGACAATGCAGTCAACACCTTTAGATTACTTTCTCAAAGCCAGGCGTCCTCACGGAGTTTGATAGTGTAATGAAAAGTGAAATGGGCTCCAACATCTAGTCTAAATTAGAGGAAAGATTAAGATGAATAGCTACATCTGGCTCTCACTTGAAACTCTAAAGGAAGTTGAGATAACCAAGGAGGGCCTGGTTATTCATCACCATCCAGACATGTGCCCGTACATAACTGCAACAACTCAGAAAAACAGCCACGGGCAGACGGAGACGCATGGGGAAGGCTCAGAAGAAGCACCTGATTTCAGGTCCTGTTTTCTTAAAAAAAAAAAAATTTAAATAAGCACTTACATAGTTGCATTGTAAAGGAGCAGAGGGGAAAGTATGGGACTGACAGCTGGGCTCTGAGGGCACCTGGTTAATTTCACCTATCATCCAGACCCTTAGTGCCCCACACATTCCCTTGCATCTCTCTCCCATTCACTCTCCACACTTTGTCTCAGGGGAGCAACTTTTCCTCCAGATCCTGACTGACATAAACCCCAGAGCCGCAGACCCCAAACAGCACTGGCCGCAGAGCCCAGGCTGCTTGTCTTCTGTCTGCTTCATCTATCTCTTTCTATCACGATTTCCATCCTCTTAACCATCGCTCCCCTTTGTTCTTGCAGTCGATCGATGCGTCATAACTCAACCGGCCTCCGGCGTTTGATGTCTGAGCTCTGGATATCATTTCAACCGTTTTCATTTCAATACCAGGCCCTGCAAACGCAGCAAATGATGTGTGCACACATGCATTCAGATAATAACGCGCACATGCGGGAATAATAGTTACATTCTAATAAAACCAACATTGAGTCGAAGTGCAAAATTAACGTAATAACTTTGGACACATGAAGACATATTTGATTAGATATTAAATTGCTGAGTATATTTGCCATAAACAATATTAATTCTGCTTAAAGCACTTTTAAAAATACCTGTCTCGTGAAAATAGGTCAGATGTGTGCTGATGGAGAACTATTGAAGCATATAAACACTGCTGCTGCACATTCCTGCTGTGACAATATTTCACCACATTTTCATGAAGTCCACCTAAAACAGTGTCGGGTCTTTGCTTATGATCTTCTATTGATGCTTTTTGCAATTCAAACAGAAGAATTTTTGACATATTAAGAGCATTACATAGTTATAACAAAAGATGTATTCACGTCCATGCTGAACTCATTTTAAATGTTCTGTGGTGCAGCAGGGGATGCAGATCAAATGTTATAAGTAGAAGGTGCAAATAACCATAAAATAATGGTTTAGTGGTTTGGTTCAGGTAATATCTTTCACAAGCACGGTCATCAATAAATCGTTCGCCATCGTCCTCCGCTCCCTCGAAACCAAAGGAGAGAGATCCGGTTTAACCTGCGGTGTCACGGGATGCTGGGGTGCGTTCAGGTGCAGTGAGCTGGGAGGGAGTGCAGTTGTCATGTTCCCTAACGTGTAGCAGGATGTATTGCTGGCAGAAGCAGCAGGGGAGATCCAGAGACTCTCCTCGACACTCACGGCCTCATGAAAGAATGATGGTTGATTACCTGCAGGAGATGAGCTACGCGGGCCCTCCGGAGTCACAGGACAACACTTTAGCGCAGCACAGCTCCACGTTCCAGATGACTGGGGGAAAAAAGGGAAACTAAGCAGGGGGATAATCCATCTCTTTTTTCTTCACTGTCAGCTATTTTCTAAAAGTCTCCAGGAAAAAAAAGACCTCACACATTTAAAGGAACCCAGACGGGTTTATTTTGTAATGACTGAAATGATTTATTTTCTAATGTTCGTGCTTGATTAAGCATTTTAAACGTGCTAGGGGAAACTGACTTGATGTTTTCAGAAATGATATGATGCTAAGTGTAGTGTGTCTTTCAATACTTATATCCAGGCAAGCACGCTGGAAAAAATAGTTCTATATTCTCCTCAGAATTGACTCTTTTTAGTGAACAAGGTCCAGATGGTTTGGCTGCACCCATCACTTTACCTCCATCAGCCACTCTGCTTATCGGCAAGTTCACTTCACTTCAAGGAAGCTCTGACAGCTCTGTTAATTAGCACCTTTGGCCCTTTTTTTTGCCAACACAAAGACATTCGTATGCGTCTATTAACTCCTGTCTTCTTCCCACATATGTAGCCTGTCGGACAGTTGACATCTCCTTCCTTTGAAATTCGGCTTTGCAAATATATCAAATAAATCAACGTGGTCATTCTCAGAGCATTTCTCTGGTTCAACACAAAAGGGAAAAGGAAGTAAAAGAATTTTATTATTGTCAGTAAAAAATTAATTTAGAATTGAGCCAGTCCTCAGCTTTAGCTTTGGATTTAGTTTAGAGTGTGTGTATATTTCATTGGACAAAAACCTGTATCACACATTTTAAACTCAGATGAGATTTGTGCTGGATTTTATGGAGCATGAATGTGAAAGTGCACGAGGGAGTTTTAATACCGAATATATTTCGACCAAAAAAGAAGGCGGTTGAGGTAAACTTTACAGCTTTCCAGTTTTCTGCTGCATTTTCCTTTTACGATGTCAAAATAGGTGTGCACGAGGTTGCTTTATAAACCTTCCGTCTCAACACTTTCGTCGCCGCTGCTGCCGTTTGTGCAGCGCCCCCCAAAACAAAAGGTCTGTTTCCTCTGAAGCTGTAACCCGCCCAGCTGACGGCGGGGCTGGTCCAGGGTCAGTCGTCGGGCCCTTGGCCTCTACCCTCAGCGGAACTGAGCGGCTGACCCGTCGGCCATTTGTCCGAAGTGCAGGTTTGACCCCAGTCAGCCCACAGAGGAGGGAGACGATGGCGCAGCTTTGATCTGCTGCCACCATCCATTGGGAGTAATGAAAGTTGCCTTTGCTAAATTACAGCAGGGTCCTCGCCACTAATAAATAATCATCAGCTTGTTCAGATCCCGGTCATGTGCTGTATTTGAATAGTGAAGAAGATGATGGTGTTCACATGCACATCACGAAATATAGAAGGTTTGAATTAAGATACTGATGAAACAAATGGGTTTCAAATAATTTTCAATTGATAGATGCTTGTGTTTCTAAAATAGTGTGAATTAAATATTATTTTAATCTTAAAACCAAATAATAATTTTGTAATAGTTTGTTAACATACACCAAAGATGCTTTTTTTTTTTTTTTTTTTTAAGGAAAAAATGTGTAATCACCTTGCACGTTTGAAGTGGTTGGCCAAGGGGGCGGGACAATCACTGCTGATTGATAGCCGCTCGGCCTACAGTGCCAGCCGAGCTTCCTCCAGGAGGTCAGGTCCTGTCTGGCCCCTGTCCACTGCACACTTCCACAATATTTCCGGGGTCTCGGCCCTCCAGGCTGGCTAAAGCACAGAGGATACGATATTAACACGTAGACACTCTCTACCCCCCTGGCGCCACGCTGCGGGACCTTTCGGGGCCGTGCCTGAGGTGGGGGAGAGGGGATGAAGCAGAGAAAAATGTGAAAGTAGTCTTGAACCAGTCCCAATTCTGAATCTCATTATGGGAAAGGTTAGTGCAGTCGTGCCCCCCCCTCCAGTCACTCACTTCTAGGTGTTTCACTTATTACTCAACACGCCAGATGTTGTTTGCTCCACACCTGGCTGAGTGGAGGATAGATCCAACTTCCTGGGACTCGTGCAGCAGCTCAGCTACACACAGCATCGCTGGAGGGCCTGTGTGAAGGAGGCTGGGCTTTGTCCCTGTTGGGCTCCTCTTCACGCAGCTCTCTTCAGCACCAAACAGTTTTTCGCCCGATTCTGCAAAACATTTCATTCACAAACATCTACAGTAGAAAAGCCTTGACCGGAGGCCCAGAAAGGCTCCCAGCACTTTGTTTAAGGCATTGTGCAATGGCTATAACGCCATCTTCTGGTCGATAAGTTAAGTTAAAACACATACTGAAAAGGAAAGAGCATATTACGCAATAATAAAAAATAATAAGGCGCATAACAGGGTCAGAGATATGTATGAAAACAATATTTCAGGGTAAAAATATTTAATAATAATTTAATAAAATACAAAAAAAATACAATTAGTTGCATGTTTGTTTTGGTTTATCCTGAAACTTGTTAAATATTCGAAAGAACGTGGTCATCTTGTTATCCAGGTTTGCATCGTGCGTTTTACAGTGTCCAGTGATCATTTGGATTTTTCTTCATCTTCTTCTTCTGATCCTGGGGAAGACAAATGAAGTGTGTAACCTCAGAGAGACATGAGCGCTCGCCGAGGGTGAAAAGAGAGTCTGGGAAAACATTCCCTAGACAAGGGTGAAAGAGAGTGAAATTAAATGGCATAAAAGATGGTTCAATGTGAAGTCTTGAAGGGAAAAGCTATTTTAAAATAAAAAATTGTATTTTTAGAGTTGATCTGGCCCTTTTCTTTGGTCTGCACTAGTAAAAATGAATGAATAAAGATTACTTCTGTGTCCAGGTGGAGGTTTGACGTTACACATAATCACACTTACAATGATTCTGCTCATCTAAATGGGAACAGCAACTCCCGCCCAGCTTTACAGTAAAGTGCCATTAACCTAGAGATATGCTCAAAGCAGTGTACACCTCTGTTCCTGCTCTTCATCAATAATGTAGGCAATGGAGGTAGACCTGGAGAGGATGAGGCACTCTGGTGGAAAAACCGACTCAAATAAAGTAAATATTCACAGTGGAATAGGAGAAAAAGGAGATGAGCTCATTCATCCGTGGGGTCGTTTTAGGGAGCCGGGGTCAGGTCTGTGAGCGAGACGGGCTGGAGGTGTTGAGTAGATGCAAACGAGCCGGCCCCACGGAGGAGCGACAGTGATGCTGATAACCCACTTTCCATCCAGCCCGAGAGGAGCTCTTTATAAGGGCTTTCTGACGGGCCGCAGCCTCGTAGACATCCCCAAAAATAACCATCTCTTAGAGCCCATCCAGTGGGCTGTGGTTCCACGCCATCAGCAGCACTGTACCCTGTACTCTTCTGTTAGTCTCCAGCAACCAAGAATAAACTCTCATTTAATTTTTTAGTGACTAAACCATCCAACACAAACAACTGCTGTCATTGTGGATAAGTATCCATTTATGCATAGAACTATTCCTGCCACATGAATTTTCTTTTTAAAAAAAAGGATTTTCTGATTTATAATTTGCTTAGAATTTCAGATTAGAGTATCATTTAAAAATGTGGTCTGCAAACAGAAAAAAGGCCTTAACCTGCGACTGGTTGAGATGCATTTTTATGGTGTGAAGGGAAAACATGCTGGAGACTCTCTTGGAACTGGTTTTCAGATGTTACCGTTCTGCTTGAATCTCTTCCATCCAACATCGCATCCAGATTTACAGTCAGCAGGAGCAACCAACACATGTTTGTCTGCATGTGAGTGATGTTCTTCACATCGGGATGGACAGGTGGGGGTTTCGGGCTGCAGCGTTTGAAGGCTGATGGTGGAAAATGTAAGATGGGGATTAGAGCGTGTTGCGGGCCTGCATCAATACATCTTAGATAATCTGAAATTGGTCTCAGCATTCTCAAACCAAACGCTTACGCATTAGAGTGATCATTACTGTGGTCAGACTTCTTGGCTTTTCAACCAATTTTCTGTAATAAATATGACAAATGATCAGATTGAAGCCAAACAAGGAGATTCATGCATATCAATCAAAAGCTGCTGAATCAGTCGAGCCTGCCAGAAAAATAGAAGATTAGGCCATTCTGTATATACAAATTGAGCTGCATGACGTTTTCTGCTATTTCTGAAATTGTCACACTTCATCAAAGTTATTTCACATTAGGGTTTCAAAGGGTTTTGGATCTTTGTGATCGTTTTCCGAGTCTGGTTCCTATTCAACTGTAATAACGGCCCCGAGCCAGCACAACCCCAGCAGACGTTTCTCGTGCTAATTAGGAATATTTGGCTCTGGAACATCCCACTAACTACAGTTCTTCCCTTGTCATCAAGCTAATTTGAGGCTCCTTTTTAAGGGTCTGCAACACAGGTTGTTCCAAGACGAAGCCACAGCACCGCAATTACAATCCGACAAGAAACCAGCGGAGGCAGAGACATCACGAGATTTATGGAGAAAATGAATATCCCAGCAGATATGTCAGCAGGTAGGAGCATGAGAAATGGAAGGGAGCTGCTCGTGTCAGTCATGCCGGCCCTGGAGGTCCTCAAGTGGCCTTTTGCCTCATGAACAATAGCCTGAGAAAGGGCAGTAATCTTATCATGGCTGGGCCAGGCTGCAGGGACGGCTGCTCGGGAGAGACAAGCCACTCACCTATCTGCAGGAAGATAATTGCTCTGATAGTGACTCAAGATTAATGAGATATGGGAATAAAATAACGTGTAGACTTTGAAACGCCTCCCTTTACACAATCTCTTGATGCAGTTCATGTTGAACTGCTGCTCTGCTTGTTCCATTTCCAGGGTTGAGTTACTCTTGTGTTCTCCGCAGACGTAAAACTTGGATGCTAGCGTAATGCAGTCGAGGTTTTAAGATCTCATTAACGCAAAATTCCAAAGGCCTCCGAAGGGAGCCTTTTGACAGCAGCCATCTACGGGACACACCAGTCAACACCCTGTAATGCAACATTTACGCACATTTGTAATTTAACAACTGAGCCAGAATCCAAACCAGCAGCATAAACACAGGCAGCACCGCCCTGCTGCAGCACTGATATCCCACTCTTATTCATGAGAGCAGGCAGGACTCTCAGGATGCTCGGGCTCTTCAGGGTATCTCAAGTGGATGCTGTGTCAGTCCTGGGAACCATAAACAAAGATAAAGCTGTATGAGGGCTGCCGTGTAGGACTGTAGGCCAGGCAGAGGGGCCATCGGTGAGACAAGGAGGCCCGCGGATGGTTTCACGGAGCGTGGCGTACGAGGTAGAGATGGGCTGGAGCTCGCTATCTCTCCATTAGGGATTAACTGATATCACGGCCAACGTAACCTCCTTCAATCCGGTTTGTTCTAGCCTCTCTGTCCCGAGAGGGGACGGCCAGTACCAACGCCCTATCAGGCCGCTGCTGTGGACAAATGACCGCATATAGAAAACTCATACGCGCTCAGATTCATATTTCAGTAATGACATGTTGTCTCAGTGCTTGCATAATTGAGTTACTCATGAATTTATTCCTAATGTATATAAGCTATGGGAATTGATCCTTTATACAGAAGATTTAACATTTCATCTGAAAATCAAGATAAATGCTGCTTACATTTTATCAGCATCTAAAATTAAATGTGCACAGTGTATTTCTATAGTGTATTTAATTTACCTGTACAATTAAAAGGTTTTGAAGGTAATGCTATAATTTTCTAATTTCATCCTTACATTCTTGTAATGCTTAAAGAATGTTATATTTTATAAACTGGAATAACTGCATTTAAAGTAAGCTTTGGAGTTGACTCGGCATTCACAGATCCCTGTGCAACTGTCACCGTGGCAACGCCGCAGGATTCACATCAAAACACTGACAGTTCCTATTATCCTCTCTCTTCCACGTTCACCATAGAGCACAAATCTTCAGCGAGGAGCCTCGGCCCACGAGCAGCAGCAGCAGCGACAGCGGCAGCAGAGCAACACCGTGAATGCTGTCGTCCAGAGCGGCGAGCAGCGCTAACCACGTCCAGATGGAAGGAGCCTCCCCCCCCCACAAACCTCCACATGGGCTTCGCTCACAGGCTGCTCTACATGTGGTCAAGTTTTGCACCTTCCAGGCAACTCGGCTTTGCCAGACGATGGCCTCTTATATCTTCTGCAGGAAATAAATTACAAGCTCATTTGATGTGTGGCCACAGAGAGGACGTGATGCTTCTCAGATGTGAGCCAAGCCCCATCCTGATGAAGACATTAACATACTTATGAATGGCTGAACTTGCCGCTGGTTGAGTTTTAGCATGTAGAGCCTTTCACGTGGCATCATGCAGTTTTCCTTCTTTAAAATTGGGAAAACCTTTGAGTTCCTCGTCCGTTTCCACCGTGCATGGGAGCAATTTAAGCAGGCAGAAACAAACAGAACAAATATGGCGACTCAAGGAAAGGGACAAGTGACATCAAAAGCCCTGTGGTTACCATGGATTTTCATTGTAACAGCAACAAAATGATATCAAACACCAACAAATCCAACAGAAAACTGTCTCTAAATCCCCCGAGAAAACAATTGCTCTTTTAATGGAGCTATATTGTCATTCCACATGTTCTCAGATCTTCTTCCAGACACAAGATTTCTATCATTTCTCCAGCGTTTCGCCTCTCTGATGCCATTCCAGTCACTTCCTGCATGAAGTCATGCAGGGGCTGTCCTCACCCAGGTCCTCATTCCCTCTATTTGTTCTCCACTAAATCACAAATGCAGGGAAGCCGCTTCTTTGCCAACAGTCTTAAACTGATTTTCTAAGTCAAGTTCCTCCTGACTTACAGAAGACTCAGATCTGGCGGCACGTAAATCCAAAACAAGCGCCGAACAATGCCATCTTTACATTTGGGAATCTAACACATGCTTTGGGAAAAGAACCCAAATATCATGTGGTCTTTGTATAAGACGTCCTCTAAGTTCTAAACAGCGTAGTGTCTATGCATGTAAAGGTTTATGCAATAAACCAAAACAAGACAGCAACAAAGGATTTAGCAAGATATAATTTGACAAATATGCCAGCCTGGATGTGGGACCATAAATACACGTAAGGATGATACATCATCACATCGGTGATAAAAAGACACAGATGCTCCGATATCTCTGGATCCTTTTAGAACGTCAACACATCAGTGGAAGGGATCGTTTTACTCTTCCGTCAACATCAGGTAGTGTTGATGGAGGTGAGGCTCCTCTCTGCCCAGCAACCATGATCAGAAAAGCCCCGTGGGTGTCACCACGTGGGCCCTCCTCCTCCTGCCTCCACCTCAGAGCCTCTTCTTCATCTTGCCCTTCTTCTGGTTGCCCCGCCCGAAGCCCGACTTCTTGATCTCCGAGAGCCACTGCCTGTTCTTGGTCCGCAGCTTCTTCATGCCGCCGCCCTGCAAGAACTTCTGCTTCTGCACTTTCTTACGCTGCTTCAAAATCTGGTCTCTGGTTTTCAGCTCCGAGCGGACCTTGCGGCCGCCCGGGGACTGCTGCGGGGCACCGGGCCTCTGGGGGTTAAGACCCCGCCCACCGCGGCCACGGCCGCGCCCGCGACCACGACCACCACCTGGAAACCGATAATAAGATCAAATATAAGAGAAAATAATTACAATAAATCCTGTTACAGAATATCCAGAAAAGTGTTCAGAGCGCAAAAGCCAGATTTTTAACCAATTTCATAATCTTTTACCTGCTTGAGGCCGCCCCCCTCCTCCTGTTTCTCCGTCTGACCCAGCATCATCGATCCTGTATTTCTTCTTCCATTCCTCATAACTGAAATGTTGTTAAGTGATACAACAGCACAATAACACAGAGGAATATTGTTGGTGAGAGGCAAAGTTCACTGAACGGGATACAAGTTCTTCTTGTTTTTCTTGTTAGCGATGACTTGACCATTATCTGTTTTGATCTTTTTCTTCTTCTGGTCGTCCTTTCCCGTCTCCTTGACAAAACGCTTCCTCTTACGGTCCCTGTTAACAAAAGACACTTATTGGTCACATAAAACGTCAATGATGGACGACAAGATTTTAGTAAAGAGAGAAGAGAGACAAGTTGAGAATAAAATCATGTTTTCACCATTTCATTATGCTTTTATGTTGGTTGAGTCGGTCTCCTTCGTCTCCCATGAGGTCCAGGACGGCTGAGGAGGCCTGCTGTTCAAACACGGTTCCCTCCCCACTCAGACTCAACCTGACATCACACAGACCAGAAGACCAGCCACATGTTAGTGAAGGTTAGAAAGTGGCGCTTTTGCACTTTTCTCATGTTTCACTCCCCACCCTCTCTCAGAGTTGAAGTCTTTCGGCCTGTAGGGGATGTAATACTCCTCGTCTCTGGCTGACTGTCTGCTTTTCTTGTTCTTCGGTCGATCTTCTCGTTCTCCTCGCAGGCCTCTCCGTTTTCCACCGACCACAGCAGAAAACACCTCCTGGTGACAACAAAGAGAACTGCATGTCACACATTATCGTCAGGACAGCTCATTATTATCAGGATAACTGTCCCCCAGATTGGTCCTGACCCTGAAGGCTCAATAGTTCCATTTCTTAACAACCAGTTCTTTCATATTTTCATAATGAGATATACACTGTGCTTTCTAAAGGATTACATGTACATTACATACATTACATTTAGTTCCTTACCTCCAGGTCCTCATCATCTTCTCCGACTGTGTACGCTGTCTGTTCATTGTCAGGGTCGGTGGAGCAGACAGGCTGGTGCAGAGCAGCTTCTGCAGCCAGACTGTCTTTCTGTTTGCCAAATTTCTCCACCAGTCGTGCGTCTTTGGAGCGCTTGGCCCGCATCACCTCGCTAGCCTGCGTCTTACTGTTAGAGTTGATCTCAAATATAGTCTGGAAAACAAGTTAATGTTCAGTAAAAGGTCAACAGTTCACAACTACACCATGTACCACCATATACGTCAAACTCCTCCCCAAAGGGCCGTGTGGCTGCAGGTTTTTGTTCCAACCAGTCAAACACACCCAGTTAGACCAATCAGCTGTCTGCAGACTCAGGTGAGTTGATTAAGTGAGTCCAGTCTGGTGTGCTGCTGCTGGGTTGGAACAAAAACCTGCAGCCACACGGCCCTTTGTGGAACAGTTTGACACCCCTGATATACGTGTAATGTTTTCAGTAACTGTAACTTACCGATTTAGATTTGTAGCCTTTAATGGCATCAACGATCTGAAGCCGCTCTAGTTCTGTTTTCTCCAAACCCAATCCTGAAATAAGATTAAACCAATGCGATGATCTATTGCTCTGTGTTCTTGAAACTGTTGTATTTGCATTCCATGACTAACCAAGGAGAGGATGGACAGCCATAGAGGATGAGTCGGTGCTTTTGACCCGTCTGATGGACTCGGTGGAGGGGTTTGGGCGAGACTTGAGGTACTGCTTGTAGGCATTTTCAGACACCCGGTGCAGATTTTGAAGGTCCAGAGAGTTTTCATGAGCCGTAATGAGGTGAGAGCCTTCGTCATCCAGGATACTCTGAGGGACCCGACCAAAAACACCATCCAAATCTGAGAAAAAAGGGGGGAAGGATCAAGGTTGAAGCCATGGCAACAGCAAAAAAAAAAAAAAAAAAGCTACACTGGACTCATCTACAAACGTGTCCAACATCAGCACTGGCATTCTCAAAAGCCTCAAAATACCTTTAGTGTGCTCAGGTGTGGCAAACTGAACCGGTCTTCCAAGGAAGAGATGAAGATCGAATACAAACGGCATCTCATCTTGACAAATCATGCTGTAGGCCGTTCCGCTGCGCCCAGCTCGTCCCACACGACCTGATGGGAAAGACTAATTAACAGACGAGTAATGCTCCCTCATCCTTCGTCCCTGTCACACACTCTCTCGAAAATGAAAGCTGGAGGCAATCTATGTCACTCACCAACTCTGTGCAAGAACAGTTTGGCTTTCGAGGGGAAGTTGTAGTTGATGACATTGTCCAGCAGGGGGATGTCTATCCCACGAGCAGCCACATCGGTCACAAGCAGCACCATGGCTTTCCGATGCACAAATTTCCCAATATTGATCTTTCTGGCAGTCTGATCGAGGGAACTGTAGATGTAAGCACACTCCACACCTTCTGAGGTCAGCAGCTGAAGAGAAAACACAAGCATTCATTTGTAAAAGACAGGAGGAGGAGTGAAGTTTCAGCAACACAAAAAATACAGGAAAAATAAGAGTTTGCATCTTACCTCCTTGAGATATTCCACATGGTGTTTGGTGGCTGCAAACACCACAGTCTGCTCATGAGGCTTCACTACATTCCTGAGCAGATGAAGCAGCAAGGCTGCCTTGTCGTCCACACGAACATGGAAAAATGAAAGCTGAGAGAAGATGGAAAAATAATGCGCATTATTATAAATTGACTCCAGAGAGCCTGAAGGCACAGTGCCACAGATGGTAATTACCTTTATCTGATCACTGAGTTTTGAATCCACATCCAAGCGAATCAAAACCGGCTCCGTGAGACCTAGTAGAAAAAGCACAGTCATGTTTTCAAGCAGAAAGAGGTTACCAAGTGTATAATGACGATGACAAACGTAGCAATCTTCCAAATCGCACCTGCTCTGGCAAACTCTACGAGCAGTTTGGGCAGAGTGGCAGAAAAGAGCAGAGTCTGTCTTGTGTCTGGAAACCTTCGAATGATCTCCTGGAGCTGCTCGGCGAACCCCATTTCAAACAACCTGAGAAGAACATCAAGGCAGCATTCAAATACATAAATATGACCTTTAAAATTGTGTGTAAGCGTTGTTCTAACTATTTTAATTCTACGCTTTACCTGTCGGCCTCATCAAACACCACATATTCCACATTTTGCAACTTGAGGTTCATCTCCTTGATGACATGCATAAGACGACCAGGGGTACCAATAATTCTGAGAGGAGACAAGCAAAGACATCACATGTCTGGTAAGGACCACAATTATTGAGGAAACCTGAAATAAACACTTACATATCGGGATTTTCATGCAGAGCAGCAAACTGTTCATCCATACTGAAAAGGAAAAGAAAATAATGTTATAGCTTCTCTTCTAGAGAGTAACAGCACGAGAATATCATGGAGCAGCTCACCTGTCACCACCAAGAATCAAGGCAGTCTTCAGCTTGGTGAATTTCCCCAACTACAACATCATGATACAATAAGGAAAACGCGTCAGCGACGGTACAGTAAGAAATTAAACGCCACAGTCAACCAAAACAAACTCTCATCTGGCCGACCTCTTTTGTGAACTTCATTGTCTGCAGGGCCAGCTCTCTGGTGGGCGACAGGATCAGAGCCCTGGCTCCAGTCTGGGATTGAGGGGCTTTCAACTTCTCAAACATGGGCACCAGGAAGGCTGCCGTCTTACCACTGCCAGTCCTGGCCATGGCCACGACGTCTTTGCCATCCAGAATCACTGGGATAGTCTGACAGGGTGAAGAGAAGTGTCAGGACTAAACTAATCTTCAAAAGATCGCAAATGTTGTGAAGTGGGACTGACTTACCTTTCTTTGGATTGGTGTAGGAACTTTGTAACCTTTTCTCATGACACCTTTATATACAGGATAACTAAGACCTGAAACCCAAAGAGGGGAAAATACATCATTAATTAATGTATGTTTTCAAGTAAAAGAAATGTATTCAGGTGTGTAAACACAGAACATTTACTCATATACTATGTCTCCACTCTATCAGGGTCTTACCCATTGACTGAAAGCCCCCAGACTTCTTTTTCTTCTTATTTTGGGCTCTAACCATTTCCCTGGTGTCAGGCTCCACATCGGAAAGACAGTCTGATGACGCAGGAAACCTCGGCAGTTTCCTCCCTGGCTGTGACATCAAGAACAAGAAAGTACAAAATGTGAATATTTAACCATTAATAATCAACAACTAATAAAAAAAACAGCTCAATGTTTTGTAAATATCAGCCAAATGGGCAATGCAGTGAGCACAATGAGATCACAACAAAATAGAGTTGCCATATGCACACGGGGGAAATCATAATGAATTAATCACAATTACTGAACATTACTGTGTTATTTATTGCAGATCAAAAATGATTTGTGGTATAAAGAGAGAGGGGGCATCCGGATTTGAACCGGAGACCTCTTGATCTGCAGTCAAATGCTCTACCACTGAGCTATACCCCCACACCACAACACAGACGTGTGGGCACACAAAGGAGGGCTCAACAGTGGATATAACTGAACAATTACTACTATTACGCAACAACACGACCGACAGGACTGTCCTCCAGAGTCTCCCTTACCGAATCATCGTTTCTGACTTCAGTTACGAGCTCAAAGTCTCCATCAGAGTCGGCCTCCAACTCCCTATTGGCGGCGTGTTTCTTCTTCTTCGTGAACTTCTTCTTTCTCTGCGCCATCCTCCAGCTATAAGGCTCTCGCACCACTCCGCAGGAACTTTAAACGCACAAAAAAGCGTCCCTAAGAACTGGAGTACACACAGCTCATTCCGTATCAGTGTTTAAAAACATGAGAGCAGACATGAACACACGTGTGGACGACTTCTTCTTCTTCTTCTTCCTCTTCCGCCTGGTTTGAGAGTTCCTCTCTTAAAGCTCAATACCGCCCTCTACTGTCCGCATCAATAACTCATCCAAAATGACAAATGCATATATACAGTATATTTCTACTACTTTTGTCTAATTTTTTATCCCACTTTTAACATACCACCGACCTAATATATGACTTCTATAACAACAACAACAACAACAACAACAACAACAAACCTCTTTGCTCGTGCTCACATTGCACATTAACCACTGTTAAATTTACAGTAAATTTGCTGTAACAACAATATAGACCCAACATAAAGGAATAAAAAGTATATATATAATACAGTTCTGATGTGTTTTGTTTTTTTAATCTTGCACTGATCCTCAAAATAAGGACATTTTTCCCAGAAAACATGTACCGGGAATCCAAGAACTGAGGTGAACTACCACAATATGAAAGTGTGTTAGTGTTAATCTCACAGCCTGATTTGTTTATTCCTTATCACACAACCCTCGTGTCATTGCTGGTGACGTAACAAAAAAAGAACTCTCTCTCCATTCATAAATATCACGCTGGAGCTTAAAATAAATCTGTCACAATCTGTTGAAGCTGTAAGCAGATGAAACACGAAGATGTTGCTTGAATTATTTTGTCTTCTTAAAACAGGTCATAGGATGAAGAATATTGTTTTTTGGGGTTTATTTTTTTCTTCGTCAAGAGCCGCAGTGTTTACCTCCTCTGTGCATTGATTATTGAGCAGGTTAAATGTCAGTATACCTCATGTGGTTTCATTAAAACATTGAGCGAGTTGCTGCTTGAAAGGAGCTGCCCAAGGCAATGAAAACACAAATGAACTCTGAGATGTGCAGTATGTTAGCAGAACAGTATGTCATATTGAGCCAAAATCATAAATATGACCTCAGCTTTGTTTCTAGAATTTTTTTGTATAAAGAAAATACACTTTGTTTTCATTCCAACAGAGTACATCCAGTACTTTTTAAATGACTCTGTTTATATAACTAAATAAAGGTGAAAATAATAATGATGCATATTAATTAATTTGGTCTATTTTTTCTCTTTTTTTTGTATTTCCTCATGATTTTAATTCGTCTTAAACAACCTCAGGCAACATTATTTAAATCTCTCAAGAGAAATGCATCTTTGGTTGATAAAAAAGGACAATAACCGAGCAGATAAAAGATGTAGCGTAGCGTTTGAAGTCAGTGTGCAGACGTACAGTAAATAAGTCAACACCATGGCAACAGCCCGGAGCTAATTCCATTCATGTTCCCTCATGGAGCACGCTGACACAGCCCGGAGCTCAGCTAAAAGGGATGCAGGCTTGCTACCTATAGGATTCATTTGTTTTGATAATTGCGGTTATATGAGGTGTAGACACGCTCTCGACGATAATGCCGGGGGGATTATGATATGAAGTTGGCAGAAATGACAAGGTTATGGCGGTTTTAGCTTGGCATGGGAATAAAAAGGGTGTTGGAATCAGTGTGCTCTCAGATTAGTGTCTAAAGGTCCTGGCAGTGTCTTGAACATCAATCTCCACACTGTGCCAATCCCCAGTGTTGACAACAGTCTCTTCAATCACTGCGCGCTAAACAGTTAGTGCTGGTTTGTTTTCTGCTGTTGCTTTCTTATTCCTGAGGATTTCTGTTTTCATCCGTGCCTGTAAGGTGAAAATAAAGTCATATATTTTGATTCTTCTCATCAAGAGCAGGCTCCCTTGCAAATCCCCTGAGCGGAGAGCCTCGTCAGTGAAGTACGCTGATAAGATCTATCAATGACAAACATGTAGATTTATGAGGACTTAACACAGGCTGAGCTTTATCTACACTGTGAGATATTACAGGGGGTTTCCTTTGGGCGTCTGACCTTTCAGATCATTGTTGTGTTATTGAGTCAGTTGTACACAAATGTGATGGTTCATGAGGCAGTTAAGGACTAAATGGGCTCTGAATGAGAGTCATTAGGAAAACAGATGTCAGAAAGTCTCAGGTTATTTTTACAACGATGTTCTCTAGCCGAGTGTGTATGTGCACGGCAGATGCTGCCTCTAAGCCCCTGAGATTTAGGGGAATGTTTAAATAAAGAGATTATTGAGCCGATGGTGTGTGGAGCTAAGCCTTTAAATGGGGGTAGCAGTTAAATATTCTTCCACTCCACCACTTTATCAATCCTCCTCTTTGAAAAGGCCGTCCACACGGGATCAGAGCACTCTGAGAGTAGCGAGAACATCCAGTTAATATCAAAACCGATGTGTAACAGCATATCTGACGAGCTGGTCCCTCCAATGAGCCTTCAAATTTTTGATTTTCCATACCAGACATTGCATATCCAGAGGGCAAATTTTATCTCAGAGATCTGATAACCAAGCCTCAAAAAGTCAGCAATGGCTGCAAGAGAGCAAATATCAGCTTCTTAGTTGCTTCCCCTGACACGAACACAATTTAATTGCGAGATTCGCTGTGAACGCTGAAACTGTAAAACTGCTCAGATATGTGGAACAAAACCCTCAAGCCTTTTTGTTCATGACAGAAATAAGTTGTTTAACAAACTGCAGCATTTCCTTGCCAGATACCTGCCCCCTCTGGATCTGCAGCCCACACAGCCGTATATAACCTGCTGGGGAACATGTCAAGTCTCAGGGCGGCTGAGATGGGGGAAAGGAAAAAAAAAAAAAAAAAAACCTGCGCTCGGGCTCGGAGGGCTGGCATGGCAGGGTGAACGTGACGGTGCCACCCCCAGTGACAGCGCAGATGGTGAGTCAGCCCTAGGTACTGCCCCCAGGGCTGCTGGGCACGGAAACAGGGGACACATGCACCAAGAAGAAGGCCTCTGATTGGGCCGTGCCTGTTTAAACGCCACAGGCTGACAGGAGAGGCACTTATATGCTTGAGAAGATCTCTAATTATGTCAGCGTGAGGCTTTCTCTGGACTGTCCACTTGCTCATCGCTGGAAGGCCTTAACTCTCACTTCAATGGCTGGATCACCGACCAGCACAAGTTCTAGTACAACTACTGAGAACAGAGTCAAGAGGACTGGGATCTGCTAGACTAATCAGGTCCTGGGTATCTGAGACCTGAAAGCTCCCAGCGGAAGGTAGTAGTCAAAGCAGACAGCGGAGCAAGCTGACTTTTATGTTTCTGTTATGACACAGCAAGGCATTAGCATTAATGGGATGGAGCCCTGTCATTTACCAGAGCAGCAGCCAGTCAGCCATCTGTGAGCTCTGAGGTTTGCTCCCTCCACCATTCAGTCAATTTAGGAGCCGCAGGTCCCAAAATTAAATCAACTGACATTATGACCACAGTAACAGGCCTGTGAAATGCGCAATTATTTGGTTCTGAGGAAAGAACACACCCTCGTCTCAGTGAGAGTCTGCTTTGTGAATTCATACCAACTGTAAATATGGGGGACAATAACGTAAAGGGCAGTGGGGGGCCATATTCAGAAACGCTTACTGCGCCACAAACGAAGCTAAGCCCTTTGCTGAGACGTCTCCTTTGCTGCCTAAGGCCAATCCAGCTTTGCACCGCCTTTAGTGCAAAAGTGCAGAGGCATGTGTATATGGTCAGCCTTTCAATTACTTGATATTCTGGATGCTAAAATGTGCTTTTAGTTCAAGGCTCCAGCAGCTAATCTTACAGCTGGTGCCAGCATTAAAGGCCATGGCTATGAGACATGTGAAAAAAAATTAAAAAAATAGCACAAAAACATACCCTATAGAGAAGCCCCACGATTTTCTTCAATCGGCTAATGGCAGAGCCGCAAAGTCACGGAGTGTTAAATATTGCATTTCTCTCTGTTGCTTCTGGGCTATTGTTTTGACTTTCGACTGACACAGCCTGAAGAATTTATTTCCATGTATAGTTTTGTGTTCAAACACCACTGGATTAGTGCTCATTAACTCTGCAGAGAGCCCGCCGGGCTGTGGCTAATATACCAGCCTTAATGGCCATTTTCAGTCTCATCTCCTCTGCACTTTTCAGGGAGGGCTGAATGCAGTGACAGATGCCCTGAATCAAAGCCCACAGCCCAGAATTAACTTTTCATGCATTTCCTCATCACAGCCCCGTGTTGTTTCTTTACGGACATTCCTCGCATGGCCTACGGCTCCCTCCTTCCTCTTCTGGTGTCTTAATTGCAATTTCATCAAGAATTTAAGAGCACATAGCTTTTCTCCATTCTGGTCACTGTCACTCCCAACTAGCCACTGCTGGGTACTTCAAGGGTATTTAAGGGAGCTATTGTGTGTATAAGATAAGTCAGGAGCAGCTGGGGGAAGACTCACTTTCATCATTGCGGTAGTGTTGGAGCTCCCCCCCCCTCCAAATCCACCCTTCTCTCGCTCTTTCACGGCTTTATCACTCAAAGACTCAACAGGCTCAGCGGAATATAAATGAACGGGGCCTACGAGGGAAAAGGTTGAGACAAAAACTGCACGTGAATGTCGGCCCAACACGCGTCACGGTTCAGCTGGATTGATGCAATGTGATGCAATGTGAAAAGTTCACAGCGAGCACATTTTCAATGTGGACTTAATAGAACCACATCTGTGACAGATGTGAAAGCTGAAGGACACCATCCTTTCTCACCACGGAAGCATCGTTCAACCTGAGCCGCGGCCATCAGACACGAGAGTGCACCAGCAACCGCAATCCAAGCAGCCACGCTCACCCCCCAAAGTTCCCCAGAGACGGTCTCAGCCATTTCAGGAAGTTATCATCACAATTCTGCATGGTTCGGGTGATAGCATGGTTTGGTCCCATGTTTAATTTATGTGACAGTGCTCAGCCATGAAAGTTCATCATTCAGTTGCGGGTTGTACCATTCAGAGATAAACATGATGATTGAATCATGCATTATGCAAATGGTTTTGCTCTTCAATAGATTCAGGCTAACTGTTGCTAATCAGCCTTCAGTTCAGAGAGCTGAGATTTCACCCTGAAAGTTGTCCAGAATTATATTTTTGCACATGAAGATAGATCTGACTCACATAATTTATATTTACATATAATACATACACACACACATACTCATACACACAAGAGAGCATCTATCCCACCTCATCTACACATATACACACATTCCACATGACTCCTTCTTACTGCCATATGCTTCACAAAGATAGTACACACGGCTGGCATCTCTCTCCTCTCACCGTGTTCCTCTTTCACACACACACGCAGACACACATTCACACAGACACAGATATACCAACAGTGAGTCATGGGTAAAAGCAGGGAGAGGAGAAAACAATTCACACACAGCTGCACACACTTACAAATGGAAAGAGGCAGATCCATGTGTGCAGAAAGACGAACAGGAGGAGCCTGCGTGTGCTGATTAGGAATTGTCTGAGTTGCATACGGGCACAGTTGAGAAATACCATCTCGCTATCATAACAATGATAAATATCTGCACTCACCCCTCTAAATATGTCTTAATATGAGTGACAGGGATCGTTGGCAGCCATCTATCAGGCTCGACCATATGTTGCTTTGGGTGGAGAGGGAATGAGGGCTTACCACAAAGCCTGCCTTATCCTCTGGCATTACAGTCTCTAAGAAAGGATTTACTCTTTAATTCTTGATTAGATAGAATTTTCTCCACAGTGTGCAAGCTCAGTGATACACCGTACAGGATAACCTGCCCAGGGAAAGTGTGTGTGCATGTGTGTGTGTGTGGGGGGGGGGTCTTTGGAAAAGCTCCCTCACAACTAACCTGGAGCCCAGTTTTCCATCCCATTTAGTACCTGGGGCTTTTAACACATCCTGATAGGGCTATTATTAGAAATGATGGATTATCAATCAGGAATTAATCTGGATTGATGTGTTTGCTTCGGCAGCAAAAGAACCAGAATCTCTGCTGACCAAAGGTTGCTCATTGTGGGGGTTTTTTTGTTTTTTTTTAAAAAACTTCTTCAGGGGCAGAGAGGACCTTTCTGTCCTGCCATCTGCACTTAGACAAGACGTGAGGAGAACACTGAGGAAGACATTCATTTATTTAGTCCCTTCACCCATTTTTCTTCCTCCCCCATCCCTCTGCCTGACTGGCTGCTGCGCTCACTGACTGCCTGCCTGGATGTTTGACTCCCTCTCTCACTGGACTCTCACTGGCACTCCGTTCACACTGTGCACGAGCGTCGCCGAGGCTGGAGCGGAGCGAGGCGGTCGGGCTGCTCAGGCTTTGGGAAGTCAGATCTCTCTCTCTCTGAGATTTCTCCCTCTTTCTGTTTTTACTGGACTATTAAATGAGAGCAGAGGAACAGCTCTCTCTCCTCCTCTCTCTCTCTCTCTTTCTCTCTCTCTCCCTCTCTCTCCAGCACTGACCACTGACTCTCACTGCTGGGCTGCATCCATGACTTTACATACCTGGATGGTGAACGGGCTTGGATTTATTTTAGTTTGGACACTTTGCTTGACACAAGGTGAGTGAGACGTGCGTGGTAAGAAGTGTCTGTGTGTGTGTGTGTTTGTGTGTGTTTGTGTGTGTTTGTGTGTGTTGCATGGAGACATGCTGCATGTGAAGGCTGTTCTTCTGTGTGTGTGTGTCAGAACAAAAAAGTGAGCTGAACATTAACAATATAGCTATATAATGTGAAATCACACAGGTAGTGCACTTTATTATCAGTGCTTTATTATTCTAAGTAAACAAACACTATTCTTTTAAAGACATATCATATCTAAACATTTCAGCACTGAAATGGCATGAAGTGGGCTGCATGAGGACACCACATCAACAATCATCAGCATAATGAGCAGCCACATTGACTGATTCCAGGAAATGTACCTTTGTTTCCCACATAATTGACCTGGGAGTTCATAGCTAAGCCTCTCCACAATAGATAATATCCATTGGTGGGCAGCTAAATTTCCCTACAGAGCAATAACAATTGACCTAACTCAGCCTGGGCCGCAACCTTCCACCGCGCGGGGGACCAGAGAGGAGGCGAGGGAGGGGAGACGGGGGCATTGAAGCTTGGCTTAATTTGAATTTTTTGTGGTTGTTGTTGTTGTTGCTCTGAGTCAGATCACCTCTGATCCCAGTGCCAAACCAGAGGGTGAAGTGAGCTCCTGGACTGATTCATCATCTGGCCTTTGTAAATAGGACAACGTGAGAGGTCACAGATGACTTTAAGACATACGTGGTGGGCATTTTGACACTGTCAGGTTTCTGGACTGATGACATGATCAACCAGCTATTATGACATCATAATTAGAGCTTAATCTTGCATTGTATGTTGTCGACCCATTGGTATGGTACAGTTTTCGCCTTTGTGCAGCTCACCCTTTTTTTATTTCATCATCCTGAAATGTTCACAGCCAAATGTTCAGGCTGTATGGGAACATTTAAATAGTTAAATATGCTGAGACGTAGTAATAGATTAAATTAGAGTCAGGCCAGCAGAGCTTTCTGATATATTTCAGGTATAATTAGTATTTGCAATGCAAACTGGAAGGGACTCTGGCATTAATAAATTGCTTTGTGGCCTGAAAGCCTGAATGTCTTTACAATGTGGCCTCATTATGTTGACGAATGTTCTCGCTGCTGCTGAATTTTTAATGACCTCAGCATGTAAACAATGCACTTGGACTGATAAATCAAGTTAGCCTGACCATTCTGATTTTTTCAAAAGTCACCCAACCATTTCCCAGCTCTAATGAAGCCCTCCGATATTTATGAGGGCTCCTGCAGCTATCACCAGCGTGGGACCGCGACACGCCCCCGAAGGCTGGCATGTGCGCGCTGTCCCTGCGGAGCTTTACATTGATTCCAGCAGATTTCTAAAGTGATTTTTGTAAGAGCATTTGCCTGGGATTAGTCCACTCCTGAAAGCTCCATCAGAGCTTTTGGTGGGCTATTTAGCAGGCCAGAGGCAGCGAGAGGCCAGCGCCCGCGCTCTGCCCTTGCTCTGCGTCCGCAGGTCGAAGGCGGGCGGCTTGGTTGCAGCCAGAGCTGATCTTCCATCTTGTGTGTCGCTGGAGGGTGGGTTAGAGACAGGTGTGTGTGAGGGTCTGAATTTACTGAAAATCCCTTTAAGCTCTGGTGGATTTGTTCTGTTTAGGCTTAGTCTCACTTTCGTGAGACTTAAAGGGAAGCGAGACAGTCGGCTGAGAGGGAGCCGAAGATGAAAGTTCGGCAGCATTTCATTCATAAGAGTTCCATCCCGGTGACTTCTGTCTGATATGGAACCAAATCTATTTTGGCTGTTTGGGTCATACTATGTTGCTAGGCTTCGGGCTGGATGGTGGTTGATGCCCTCTGAAGTTCCCTCTCGGTGATGGGGTGTCAATAGAGATGGGGCGCTGAGATCACAAGCCAAAGCTGGCAGAAGGCAGCTTGGGTTCGGGTGCGGCTCTGCGAGAGTGAGTCACCCTTCAAGCGCAGGCGGTGAAAGGACACAAAAAAGAGACGACTTGTTTTCCATCTTTGTGGAAGATACAGCCTGGCGAGCTGAAGTTTTTGCACTAAAATGCAGCTCATTTGCATCACTGCGCGACATGGCTACAGGGACCACGATGCTGCGACGCAATGTTATTCATCTCAGTGTTAAATAATAATGTATTAAGGAATTAAAGTAAGATGAGATAAGATCGGGTGGGAGTTTGTAGACAGGAGCGCTTCACAATGGAATGTTTATCAGTTGTTTGGAACACCAGAGGATCTTATTAGTCAAAAGGCTTTGGTAATAGGATGTTGCAAGGGATAAAGCTGTAGACACGAGCAAGCCTAATCGACAAGGAAGGCTGCATTTCAAGGTTGTCAAACAAAGAGGGAGACTTTTCATTTGGGCCCCAGTTGACCGTGTTTGTCTGCATGCTTACTTAACCAGTAACTTCAGTAACTTTTAAAGGTTGCTTTATTATGCAGTGTGCAGAATGATGCTCTTATCTGACATTGCTCCTGACAGATGTGGTTTTACTCTGCGGGACTGCGGGAAACATCTACCCCAGTGTCGCATTATCTCTAATTTCACACTAACCACATTTCGGGACGATGTCTGTATTCCCTGCAGCCGATGGGCTTCAGTGCTACGGCTGCAACATCATCCACGGGCAGCGATATGTGGACGTGGGCTGCTCCAACCCCGAGGTTATCACCTGTGCCCACTCGCACAAAGGCTTCAAACACCGATTCTGTATCAAGACAGAGAGCAGTGAGTAATGAGACAACATGCACTCTCCTCTCTCTGCCCTCCAACTCATGCTAATGTGTGTGTGTTTCATTTATGTAAGGAATATTCATGCTGAGGTGGATTATTAAATCACATTGAATTCACCCTGGCGTTCCACTGGACATTGGCATAATCATTTTTAATACTTTCATGCAAATGCTCTTTGTCCGCTGATGAGAATGTTGTATTTTCCTTGCACTGAGGACTGTTACATAACCAGACTTTGGTGTGCTTTGGCGAGTAAATTGTAAGTCATTCCCTGTTTGATATGAAGTCAAATGGAGGATGAAGATAGTGATGGTCTGCTGACTTCTGATATCCACAAAAGCGTGGACAATCCAGCTGTTCTCTCACTCGGTGTGCTCACATCTAACAGGGCTTTTGGGGCACCTTGTCCGTCCTTTCAGAGGGAGCTGAGAATGGTAACAGACCAACAGGAGCACTCTCTGAAACCAACAGAATCACAGTGTTACTTGTCAGTTTGCTAATGGGGCCACAAATGATTATTAATCAGCATTTTTTAGGTGTACTGGTTCACTAAAATTCTAAATACAACCTAATTTGTCAACATATTGTGTTAAAGCAGCAATCACAGACCTCTTGTTATTTAATGATCTTTCAAGATTTAAAAAATACAATTACAGATTTTTAAAATGCAAAATAATCAACTTTTTTTTACTGCATAAGAGTTCAAACGTGGTGTGTCAGAAGCTGGTTTCTCAGCAGTGAAGTGTGCGCCTTTAAGATGTCCAAATGTCTCCCTAATTACACACTTGCAGTATTTGATGCTTACTTGTGCTCTTTTTTTCTTGCTGAGCCACACACCAGCTCATCACTCTTCCCTGCCTGACTGCCTGTCTGTCTGCCTGTCTGTCCGTCACGCTCTCCTCTCCCCCCGCAGCTACCCTGGGCATCGTTCTGACCAGCGGCTGTGCCACATCCAGGCACTGCCAGCAGCAGGAGCTGCCCGGGGTCCGAATCCACTGCTGCGACTCCGACCTGTGCAACAGCGCCCCCTCTCGGCGCGCAGGCGCACTCCACTACATCAGCGCGCTGCTCAGCCTCCTGCTGCTGAAGGTCTGGTTGTGATATGAGGAGTCGAACACGCAGTGGACTATGCCCCAGCGCCTCTCTTCATGTAGGCCTGGATGGAGCTGACTCAGAATGGTGTTGCTGGAGAGCATCCGTGTGCACACGCACATTCACAATTCTATTTTCAAGGACCTGGAAAAAAACCTGGAAAAAAACACAGTACAAAATCACTCTGTTATTAAATCAGGAAATAATCACGAAGATCCCTTTACTTTCACATCAACTGCTGTAAATTCTCCATTATTTTTTTTTTTTTTTGCTGATGTTGATTGCAAAATAAGACAAAAAATGATGCGGTGACCCAAGACTTCCCTCCACTCGCCAAATGTGGGATTGGGTTTGAGATATGTGTTGATTTAAAACAAAAGTGAGCAAGATTTAACTTGGTTCAGAAATATTAGATCAAAAGTGGAAGTCAGAGACCAAATGTAACATTAGGAAAATTGCAGAAATGGCTCGAAACCTTCTGTATCATGCTAAGAACAGCAAAGTTTGAGTTGGTTTCATTTTAACTGAAATGATGATTTTGCACGGGAATGCATATTGACAACCAGAAAGACAGGGTTTTTTGGAGGGATTATTTTAACATTTAGAGAAAATATAACTTGTGGTCTCCCTCCAAAGGGTCCAAACAACTCTCTGGATAACTGTTGGACTAGCTGTTTTAGCTCCATGGTGACTTAGTTGTCTACTAAGTTTTATTCAACATATATCACTGTCTTCATTTTCTCTTTGGTATCACGGATAATTAAACATATTTTTCACTGTGTAGTGAGTCAGACTCCAACTCTAATGACCAACAAGGGGTTAAAAAGAGGGAAGAATTGTATTCCCACTGATGTCACCATACGACTTTATAGTCAGTTCCTCAAAACGTCAATTTCTCTGTTCAGTATGTTTCTATATAGGTCATATATTTGTGTGCGGAAATTAATTTAAGGACTGTTTACTGTGCACATTTACAGTTTATTTGTTTTTGGACAGTACTCCAGCCTAATCTGCATGTGGTTTTTATGTAGAATTGTAAAAAAAAAAAAGTATATTGTAAAGTGAAAGCATGTAATATTGTGTTCCTGTATTAAAATGTTTCTTATTTTTCAAAAGAAAAAAACTGTACTTTTTGTTCTAAGAACTTTTGGAGCTCGGAGGAGTAAACTGCAGCAGACCAGCTGTTGGTTAAAGTGTGTTAAAAGTAATGCAAACAGAAGGAAAATCAATATTTACCTAGAGTCATTAACATATAACACAGAGGTGCAATGCAACCTCCGCAATGTGCAACATTTAGCTGAAAAATACATTCATTTCACGCATTTATTTTAAACTGACATGCAATGTTGCTGGTTGGAGAACATATGCCTGCTGAGTTAGACTCATATTCGGTGTCGGAAAACGCTCCAAAATAAAAACAAACAGATAAATCTGAGCCCAGGTCAGGTCAAACTCTGACCCCCTATGACGAAGGCCGGCCACAGCGATCACTTTTCCCCGACGCAACGGCCTTAATGACCACGTCGCTGCATACCTGCGGCGACGCGCCCGCGCACACGCACCCGCGCACCTGCGCAGGTGAGCCGCTCGCCGCTGAAAAGCCGCAGATGACGCTCTTTGTCCCCGGAGCCCCCTGAACAGGCGCCCGGGAAACCCTGTGCCACGGGCGGCCATCTTGGATAGGCTGATCATACTTGAGCCCGTTTAACCTGCCTCCCTCCTCCCAAAACAGACGAATAACGCAGAGATAAAACCGTCGATTCCCGGTAAGGACGGGCGGCGTCGACTCGCGGGACCCAGCCGCGACGCTCACGGTGTCTGACACGGGTCGGCAGGGGTGGCGTCTTGGCGATCAGGGAGGTGGTCCGGCTGGGCTAGCCCGGGCTAGCCTGTGCTAGCTGAGCTAAGTGCTGGGCTCCGGAGGCGGACAGCCCGAGAAAAGCTGCCCGGTGCCGCTTCCTTGGGGTCGCCCGACGCGGGCAGCCTCCCGACCGAGGTCGCCCCGCGGCGGGGTTGACGTTCAGGCTGAAAGGCGACGGAACGTTGTCGGGCTTCACGCCCACCCCCCCCCTCCGCTGCACCCAGCTAGCGGCGGCTAGTGCTAGCGCTAGCTGGCGTCGGCTCCGGGTCTGGAGCGTTTTTCTGAATAAACAGACGCCCCTGGGGTTTAATGAGCGTTATTAGGAGACGGCGTGCGTGTGGAGGTGCGTGCGTGTGTGTGTCGGGGGGTGTTTTGGTGCGCGGTCAGGTGTTTTGGTGCCGCTCGTCGCGGAGGATGACAGCGGCAGGTGAGCGCTGGCTGTCAGAGCAGGCGCCCCGGGGCCCCGCGGGGGCCACGCACACGCCCAGAAAGGACCCTGTCACCCGGGTAAAAGCCAGCTTTCGGTGCCTTCACCCCCGCCCCCCCGGGGGTGGGGGATCGGCCGCCGCGGAGGTTTTAGGAGCCTCACGCTGTCATTGTGCCGGTGGCTAGGCTAGGCTAGGCTAAGAGAACGGGAACAAACATGACGTTCTCCTTAAAGACGGAAAGATATAACATCACCACCAGCCTGTTTGTTTACAACCGTGTGTGCAAACTGCATTTTAGTCAGCTTCACTTTAGTCTCTTCCTTTTAGTCTGTAAGAAAAGAACTGATCAGTTGTCGTTAAGTCAATACTCTATCTTTCTATCGATATAAAAATATGCCGTTATGGTTCCAGTAATGAGAAATGTACATATACATACTTATCATGTTTAACTTAAAACCCAACAAATAATGTTTCTTGTGTCTTTAGGTACATGATCATCAAAGTTACTTACATACTTTTTTTTATGAGAGTGATTTTTGCATACACATGTCACAAAAGTTGCCTGTACTTTGTAAAGTCTGTCTGTTCTCAGGGATTTAATGGAATCACATGATGTCCAGCATCATGGAGGCAAGCACTGTGTCACTGTGTGTCATGATTTCCTGATATCCCACATATCTGAGTTACTGATAAGTCATGCATCATCCACAGGAAGACATTCATAGTGTTTATCTGGAGAAATTTTCTGTTGTGCTGAGGCTGCAATCAGATCACATGATCTCAACTTGTCTTTGTCTAACTACTGGTAGTCCTTGGTGGGATTTATTCTCCTTTCCAAATGAATTGTGCTTCACTTCAATGCGGTTTAAAGGAAAGTCTCAAATACTTGCCTTCCCAGAGCACTTAAAACCATCACATTGGATATCCACATGAATGTCATGTGACAGAACCCAGCCTGAGAGGCCCTCACATTAAACTTGTGTAATTTGCTGTTCTGCTTTTTCCTCTTTTGAAACTTAAACACGCTATAAAGTTAGCTTGAGCAGTGACAAGATGGCGCGTCAGAAAATAAAAGTAAACGAGGAAAAACACCTCGGATGAATAAATCTGAGGTGTTATTAAACAATGATGTGTGAGCGATGAAGTGAACCTGTATATTGCACCGGCGCTGGGGCTATTTTTAGTCTGGCTCTGTAAAAGTGTAGGTGTACAAATCACTCTGTTATAGCCATTAGACAAACTTCGTTTTCAGCCATTAGCACTCCATATCTGTGGGTATTCAGAGGATTACTTTACTGGATTCTTTCTCTCTACAGGTTAAGGTTGTGATTTTTTTTCCATTTTCACAGTTGTTTGACACACTTTTAGGCCACTTTAGAGGTTTATTTTCCACACTGCTCCAATTCAGAGGTAGATGTTGCATTTGCACAGTATGTAATGAGCTAATTGACAGTCTTTTGCAGTATGCTGCTTTCATTACTGTACTGTAGCTGGCATTGTTGAAGGATCTGTCCCTGCCTGGACTCACATCGCTGCAGCCTGCTTCTCTAACAGGATTATGGCTCTGTGAAGTAACACAGTCCCTGACTTGACCTGTTTTTACCAAACATGCAGAGTCCTTTGGGCACATTAGATTTCATCTTTTCTGTAGGAAACCCTAGGAGAGCTGTACTTAAACTCTGTGTAGCCTAAAATCTGTACTTATTTCTCTTTCAGAGCCACCATGGCCACTGCACCATACAACTACTCCTACATTTTCAAATACATCATAATTGGTAAGTGACGAGCACTCAAGTCCTGTTTACCAGCTTGACACTGAGATGGTGCAGAGCTTGGCTCATCTCTGTTTTTTTTTTCTTTCTTTGTCTTCGTAGGAGACATGGGGGTCGGGAAGTCATGTTTGCTTCACCAGTTCACAGAAAAGAAATGTAAGTGCAGCCTTGAATCCTGTGTCTCTTCATAATAAGGCTGCCAGGTTCAGTCTGAGTTCCTAAATCACTTCAGAATTTTCATAGGCCAGCGGAAGTCAGTTGCAGAGATGTGTGAACCCGACAGCGTGAGTCAGCTGCAGCCTCCTATCACCATTCAGCTCCGTTTTTGTTTAGCACCACTATTAACAAGGCAGATACTGTGTGCCTGATTCACTCGCAGCCACATCACATCCTGCACACACACCCATGTAGCTTTAGAAGAAGGTCTTTAGTGTGAGGTGAACTTCAGCTTCAGCATCTGTGAGGCCAATGACTGAAGGCTGATTGAATGCTGCACCTGCCTCTAGCTTCAATTAGCTAACTTCAGCAGCTGATTTGCTTCCTTAACCTGAAATAAGGCCACTTTTGAAGTGATCCTGTCATCATAACAGAATGCAACGCAAACGCCTAACTGCAGCCTCCTGTCTCCTCTCCAGTCATGGCAGACTGTCCCCATACGATTGGTGTGGAGTTTGGTACGAGGATAATCGAGGTGAGCGGGCAGAAGATCAAGCTGCAGATCTGGGACACGGCGGGTCAAGAGCGCTTTAGGGCTGTCACCCGCTCGTACTACCGCGGAGCTGCAGGAGCGCTCATGGTCTATGACATCACTAGGTACGGGATGCTTTGTGTCTACAGTGTGTACCATGTATATAGTTGAAAAGTGTTATTTTGAACACATACTGTGGTGATTCTTGATCACTGGTGCTCGGTCCTTTTGTTTTCATTCTACCTGACTGCTTCCACATTGACCGCTGTCCTTGTGTTGTCATGCAGGAGAAGCACATACAACCACCTCAGCAGCTGGCTGACCGATGCTAGAAACCTCACCAACCCTAATACTGTAAGTTTCCCGTTTATTCCAGATATTTATCGTCTTCTGTGAATCTTCTGTATCATCCCTCCTAATATAAACAGTAACACGCTGTCACTTGACACTCTCACCTTTCAGTTCATCTTGGTGTAAACAAGGTTGCTAAATCCTTCCCTTAAAAACTGCTGAAAAAAAAAAAGCTGAACATCTGACAGTTGCTATAGGAAGGTTAAGCTTCATTACGTTCATCACGGGGTAATTACTCCTCCGTTGCTAGGGGCATCAACAATCTCCACCATGTCACAACTGCCTGGATAATAAACTTCCTCAAGTGCTTTCAGCACGCCCACTCCGCAGCAGATCTTTCTGTCTCCGAGATAATCCGTTTCATGCTCTGTGTTTTGTCTGTGCGTTTACAGGTAATCATACTCATAGGAAACAAAGCAGACCTGGAGGCCCAGAGAGATGTCACATACGAGGAAGCCAAGCAGTTTGCTGAGGAGAATGGTGAGTCAGACCCAGAGTGTCAGAAACATCAGCTTTTCTTTGATGGTGTCGTCAGGCTTTCGTGGTTTTGAGAGTAAATACTGTTGTATATTGGGGCTGATGTGCGTTGTGTTCCGCAGGTTTGTTGTTTCTTGAAGCCAGTGCAAAAACGTAAGTTTGTCACAAGCTGGATGATGGGAGGCTCTCAGACGTACTGCAAACTCACAACTACCCCTCTGTGTTCAGGGGCGAAAATGTTGAGGATGCTTTCCTGGAAGCCGCAAAGAAAATCTACCAGAACATCCAAGATGGCAGCCTGGACCTGAACGCTGCTGAGTCAGGGGTCCAGCACAAGCCGTCGGCCCCCCAGGGTGGCCGGCTAACCAGCGAACCACAGCCTCAGAGGGAAGGTTGTGGCTGCTAATGACCAAGCAAAACCCCCTTCATCCTCATTTCCCTTCTCTCTCTCTCTCTCTCCCCCCACTCCATCTGTCCTGTCTGTCCTTGTTCAGCCTCCAGCATTCATTTGCCATCTTTGCACATCATCCATCCATCCATCCATCCATCCACCCCTCTCACTGCACCAAGGCAAGGAACAGAGCGCCAGTTACTGACTCGGGCCAGGCCGAGCTGGGCTGCGTGGACTACACTTCTCCCTCTCATCCCCTCTTCCTCCCTTTGTTGCCGTCTCACTCCTCATCCTGTCAGCATGTTGTCCCATAATCCTCCTCTCCCCTCCACCATTTGTACACCAGTGTATTCCACATCACCACCGCGCATTACACAGGTTACCGTCACCTTAGATAGCCGTAACGTTCATGAGATAATGGTAATTGGAGAATTGGCTCTTTTTTTTTTTAGGTTTGGTTTTATAGCATTCAGTTTCATCCACCTCTGGTCACTTCTAGATTAGGATTATAACCTCCACTTCCTGTTGCTGCTCCTGCATGGCTCTGCCATTCAAGCTTTTTTTTTTAAATCCAGATATGCAGGTGAGACCCATCACTCGGATTAGGGCAGCAGAGGTGTCAAAGAATGTGTAGCTGAGTTGAGATTTTGTCACTGTTCCTGACGCCCGGCCCAGAGCTTTTACGGCACCAGTGACCAGGAGAGAGATTTAGAAACCATGATTTAACTGATCAAACTCCTTGTCTTGATCCCTCGGTCTCTGCTGAGGCATCAACACAATTTGTAGGTGTTTTGTGTGTGTGTTTAGAAGTCGAATGGAAGTTGTTTTTTTTTTTTGAAGTTGCTTGATTTAAGTTAAAGACTGTTTAACACATGACGATAGTATTTTCCGCTTCTGGTTAAAAAAAAAAAGTTTTCTTCAAGTTTCTTTGCACCAGCTCTCCCCTGTTCACCCATCTGAGCTCCGACCTCCTGCGATCATATCAACAGATTCTGTCTTTACCAGCATTTACTTTGTCATTGTTTGTTGCCTTATTATGATTACTGTTATTACTCTTAAATCTTTTTTTTTTTTTGCTGCACTTGCTCTTTACACTATTGGACTCATCCTGATTAAATAAAGGAACTGTTTTAGAATCACTGGTTTGACTGGACGACCGCGTTGTGACGGTCTTCAGCCGACCGCTCTGCTAAATTCACATGTAAAGATCAACGCTCCTTTATCAAGTGCTGCATGGAAGCGGACCTGTGGTTGACCAAGCTGATGTTACTCCGCCTTATAATCCAGCAGCATCCCCCCCACCCAAAATACAGCGGAAATATTGTTTAAATGCAATTACTGGTATGCTTCCCCCCCTCCTCTAAAGTCCTTTTCCCCCTGTACCATAGTGATTTTCCCTGATTGGACAGCTGTATATATTGCTTCTTAAATATTGGTGATGTCGCTACTCGGGTTTAGGAGTTTATTTGCTGGCTCTGCCCAGATCTGTACAGTCGATGTGCTAGTGGGTTTGCTTGTAATTCATGCTCGGGAAATTCTGTAACATAGTTTCTATTAATAAATGTATGTAAAGGACAGAAACCTAGACACCCACCCCCCCACCAAACACCTTGCCTGCACACTACTGAAACTGTCGAGCAGTTGAGGGGAGAGGAGGCGCATCGATATAATATGCTAACTTCTATTTATGTCTGAGATCTTAAACTCCCTATGGAGAATGGGGCACTTTTTTTTTTTTTCCTTTACACCCCTTCACTGGTCCTCCACATGGGAAGTGCCGCATCGCTGTCTTAAATTTGGGGAGTTGGGGTCGGTTTGTTATTGTCAGAAGATGGTGGGCGGAGTCTTCCTTCTTCCTGTCCCACCTCCTCGCAGTCTGTGACCACTACCTGCTTTTGTCTGTCCACAAGTACAAGAAAAGTACATATGTAAAAATTTTTAAGGAGCTGTGCTAACATTTAAAAGCGTTCTTGAGTGTATATGATTTTAAAATGTTGACATTTTGATTTTAATGACAAAATACTCTAGACAGAAAAAAAATAAATTATACATAACCTGTTGCTGTTGTCTGTTTAACTGAGATTCAATTGGGAAGGAGAAGAAGAAGGTCCATTTCAAGTAACACAACTGCTTTGTATTTTATTGCAACAAAAATTGCACCGAGGATAGAGAACAGTATAAAGAAAATATTTACAAAGAAAAGCAAAATCTCTACAAAATAGGTGAAGGCATTAGAGTAGTGGTCTGGATGGTAAAGGCAGAAAAGAGCTGACACCGATGGTACCGTGTTGAAGTCAAGGCAGGTTGCAGTCGGGATGAGACGAATCTTTGATCCAAGTGGGATTTTTACAGGTTCTTTTAGTCTTTAATGTGACAAATCCATAAACATTTCAGTCCAGTGTTTCCCCCAGGATATAAATATGCATTTTGAGCTGGGGTGGAAAGGCCTTTGAAACAGCATGTCGACCACGTGACTACAATCCATGCGCGACCAAACACTTCTCAGCAAAAAAAAAAAAAAAAAAGGCCTCTCAGTGGTCTCAGTCTGCGATGCCTCTGCAGATAAAACTGCTACCTGTGGCTTGTGTCTCCGACGTGTACAGGAACAAACTTGCATTAAAAAAAAAAGAAAAAGGTCCAGTCTAAAGAAAAAAAAAAACAGATCTGACTTACAGATCACACACCCTGGTCCCTCTCCAGTATAGGCCGGAGAACATATTTTTTTGGTATCACAATCCAACATCTGAATCCCAGTAAACACACCAACATCTTAACTGCATGTCTGCACTTAAAAAGCCCCCCCCCAGTGTTAAAGGCACAAGGTGTCACCAAAGTGTGCAGTGAAGCATGAACACAGGTGAAGGCAAGAGGATCACTGCCTCATTTGGTTGCTCCCATTTTTATCTCATGGCACATACTCGCAAATACTGAAAACTAAAACACAGTCACGCCGGACAAACACTGACAGTTTCACCGCTCGACACAACGACAGATCAATGACAACATGGCACACAGAAAGGGAAAATGATGTGTGTTGGACAGGCCATAAATACTGTAATTCCAGACGCTCCCTGCGGCTTACAGAACACGAACACTGAGGACGAGAATCAGTCTTTAAAGTGTTAGAATGCATACGAGAACAAGATGAGGTTAGACATTTTGTTGTTGCTCATTGTCATCTGCATCGATTTAAAAAAAAAAAAAAAAATTACTAAATGAAACAATCCCACCTGCAGCGATGGAAACATATCTCTCTTTTTTTTTTCCTTACTAGTGTCTTAGATAAAAGGTAAAACACAATAAGACATGACCATTTCAAAAATGATTGGTGAAAAGTCAAAATTGGCCCCTCAGCGCTCATTAAGGCCAGAACGCACTGTTGAGACGTTTTAAGGATTTCCAATATTCAAATATCTTTCTGTCGACGTCTACAGAAAGAGAAAAAAAAAAGAATCAGATTCCATCCACAATAACCACAGGGTCAAGTGGCTCAGAGTGTAGAAATAGCACTCTGCTGCTGCTGCTGGTGCGCAGGCTTTAACCCTCCGATCTCCGACCTGAACTCAGGACGCTCAGAGGACACTTTCGGTTTTAAGCGCAGGTGGTTTTAAGGTTTTTGCGGCGCTACCTTTGAACGATATCGCTGATCTCCTTGACGGAAGACAGCAGCTTGCTGAAGTCCTGCTGCGCGTTGGCGCCGCCGGTGGCCGTGGGGCAGATCTGCAGCTCCCGGAGACTGCTCTCCAGCTTGTTGATGGCTTCGCGGAAGGCGAACTTGTTCCTCATCTGCTGTATGGAGTCGACGTAGCTCATGCAGTACTTGGAGAGGTTTTTACCGGCCTCCAGCACGGCGCTGTGGCTGCCCGTCTGCTCCGAGTTGCGGCAAATGGCCGCGCGGAGCAGCTCGGTGCCTTCCAGCACCATGTCGCGGGTCACGGCGGAGTTGGGGGTGCGCTCGGACGTCTGGCGGGGGCGGTCTTCCGGAGGGAGCGGCGCGTGTCGGCTAAGGGGATGAAAGCGGTGGGCGAGCTCTGATCGCCGGGGGAACTGAGGGACGAAGAGAACCCTCCGAGGCTTTGACTGGAGAGGGAGGTGGACACTGAAGTGGAGGAGCTGGAGGTCTTCAGTGGTTGAGGTTTACAAGTGGAGCCGAGGGGGAGCTTTTTGGATCCCTCACCCAGGGGTGAGCGGGCCTGGTCACTGGCAGTAGTTGTGTGGTGTGGCTCTGAAACCGACGGGAGCTTAGCTCTGATGTCCGAGGCGGACGACGGGGAGGGGGAGCTCTTGCGTCGGGCTGCGGGAAACCTTGCTGGTTTTGGTGCTGGTGGGGGGCGGGGGAGGGGCGGGCTTGGGCTTCTGTAATTTTCCTCTTTCCCTGGCGGACGCAGAGTCGACGGCGTGCTTCTGCCTGCGCGCCCTGCACTCCTCTCCGGCCGCACCGAGAGCCGGGAACACGTTGGCCTTGAGGAGCTCGGCGTGCAGGGCGCTCGTCTTGGAGCTCTCCGGCCCCGGGACCTCTGGTCTCCGGACCACCTTGGGCGTCAAGGCCTGGGGGCTGGACCCGGGGCTGGGGTCAGTGTCTTTGGCTAAGGTGGCAGAGGAACTGTCCGGCGAAGTGTTCAGGCGCGGTGGGGGAGTGAGAGTTCCCATTCGCCGGATGGTCTCCCCTTTCTGCTCACCGGTTCTCTTGCGGGGCAACGCTGGCTTTCCCCCGAAGGTGCCCGAGTCAAAGTGGCGCTGTCCCAGGTCTCGCGGCAGCGTGACAGACTTCCACTCCGTGCCATCGGAGCCCGACGGCATACTGGAGGACCAGAGGAAGCGCTTGGAGTTAGACATGGTCTCCTCCTCACTGGGCGGTGTCGTGGCTGCTTTTCCTCCTGGTCCAGGCACTGCAGGAGCTCCCTTCTTCCAGGGAAACAAAGGTCCTGGAAAGGCAGGAGCCCCGTTGGTGATGCCCACGGCCCCGTTGTTGTTAGTAACCAACAACTTTGCAGAGTCGAGGCCGTGTGACAGATCATTCATTGGCAAGGTGATGCCGTTGTTGAAACAATCGCTGTCTCGGGGATCCGGGATCAAACCTCTCCTGTCGTGGTGGATGTCCATCTCTCTGAAAGAGGAGCTGCGTTTGGGTGGCGTCGGAGCGTTCTTCTTCTTTTTCTTGATGAGGCCAAGAAGGCCGCTGCGGGTCTTGTCCTTGTCTTTGGGCAGCAAGCGATCGTCCTCATTCAGGTTGCTGTCCAGGGGGAGGCGCTCCTTCCTGGGAAGCATGGGAGAAGACACAGCTCCCTCTGGCTCGACCGGGTCTGAGGATATTAAAATCACAACTCATTAGCCCAAAAAACACTTACAAACTTGCCTTTAAAAATGTATTATTTGATCAATTATCTTTCATTTCCCACATGTTGCTTAGCCAAACCAATCGGGATCTCCTTACCCGGACTATCTCCATCCCGGTTGTCCATGTTTTTGCGGAGGGTTCTAGTTTTCGTGGGCAGTTCTGGAGCCTGCTGGATGGAACCAAATGTTGCCTTCTTCCCTTTCTTTCCCAGTTCCTTTTCAACCTCTGAAAAGATAAAGTGAGCTTTAATGTAAAGTGTTCTCACAGGCCTCCCTCCTTTAGATATTGACAAGAACACTGACCGTCGGAGATGCTGGACTCCTGGAACATGGTCTCAAAGGCTTGATGTGTTTCAGCAAAAGATGGACGTTCTGCAGGATTCCACCGCCAACCTAAGAGAATTTAGATATGTAAATATATGACTAGGAATGCAAAATTTCAATCAGAATTTGCATTTGTGAAAACAGTTTTGCCACTCACAGGCTGTCATGAGCTCATACACCTTCTCCGGGCAACCTTCTGGTCGGTCCATGCGGTAGTCTTTCTCAAGCAGCTCATACACAAGGGACAGGTCGATGCCAGGGTAGGGGGACATTCCGTAGGTGGCAATTTCCCACAGCAGGACACCAAATGCTAGAAAAATAATGACATCATTCATACAACACAACAGTAGAACTGTTCAATAAACTGTTGGAATTCCAGAGTGCAGCAGAGATGAGTAATTATTTTCAGCTGAACTGAAACTTACCCCAGACGTCCGACTTTATGGAGAATTTGTTGTAAGCCAGACTTTCTGGTGCAGTCCACTTAATGGGGAACTTGGCTCCAGCGTGAGCGGTGTATGTGTCTCCAGTCATTAGCCGGCTCAGGCCAAAGTCGGCAACCTTTACAAGGTGGTTCTCACCGACCAGGCAGTTACGGGCTGCTAAATCCCTGCAGGAGACAGAGGAGGGGGCAGGCATGAAGGGGGGGATTAATCAATTACAGCAGAAAATGTGTGAGCTGGAATAAGAAAACGGAGCGTTCGGTGCAAATGTTGATGTTGTGCAGATGACTTGCGGAGAGTGTCACCAGTTGCATCTTGTCAGATTTACAAATGTAATTGTGGGAAGTCCAAAACAGACATAAATCATATTTTGAGAGGCCTTGTTAAACGGGCCAGAGCAAACTTGCAGTGTTACAACATCGACCTGTCTGTGAGGTCTGTCCCACAGGAACAGATGGTGGGTTGAGAGGCAAATACCAGTTTTATTGTAGAAGCTCATATTTCTGCCTGGGAACCAAAGAAACTGGAGCTGAACGACGAAGCGTCCGCGACTCTCACCTGTGTATGAAGTTTTTCTTCTCGAGGTACTCCATGGCTGAGGAAATTTGTGTCGCCATGTAGAGCAGCACCACAGCGTTGACCTCCTCTCGGTTACACTCCCTCAGGTAATCCAGAAGGTTGCCATGGGTCATGAACTCTGTGATGATGTAAAACGGCGGCTCTCGCGTGCATACCCCTACCGAATGTAAAGACCATGTATTACTAATCAAAATAAATGATCTGAACATCACAGATTAACGACAGTGATGGAGCTGGGGGGCCCATAACACACCGAGCAGTTGCACAAGGTTGGGGTGTTTGATCTCTTTCATGACAGCAGCCTCCTTGAGAAACTCCTCCACCTCCATTGTGTCCTCCTAGACACAAAAAAAGCCTGTCTGCAGTTACCACTATACAACACCAGAGGGAGCCATTTTGCAGCCTTATGGCTGATTTTTATTGAACTACTGCGATGACAGGACAGTCAACAAAAGGAGGAAGAGGAATAAGTCACAGTGAACACCCCTGTCACCAGCTTCTTACCTTGAGTGTCTTGACAGCCACAGTGAGGTTGTACTTTTTCCAAACCCCCTCGTACACCTCCCCGTACTGCCCGCCTCCCAGCTTGTGCTTCATAGTGATGTCAGTGCGCTCCATCTCCCACTTGTCGTAGTTTGGAGATACCCCATAGATGGTGGGCTTGTTGCGCTTCGGTGCTGGGTAGTGCAGTGTGGTGATGAGGCCATCGGCCACCGTGGAATGGTGGTGCACCAGCTCCGCCAGGGTGTTGAAACGACTTTCTGATGAGACGTAGAGCTTGAAGGGAAAGCAGATGTTTCAAAGATCTTTCAGCTCTGGATACAAGAGGGCACAAACTTTTGTGTTGAGTAAATAACACAACTTTTGGATTTATATTTTTTAAAAATTGTAAGATATGCAACTCTGATAAGAATAAAATATGAATTATACACATACAAGTTGGACAGAAGATCAAGGATCTGTTGTTTCCACAAATAAAGATAGCAAAATGTCATTACATCAATATTTCCATAGTTGTATGTTACATTCAAGATTGAATGCATAAGTGAATTAATCTACCACTTCTAAGGTATCATATATTACACAAAAACCTTTTAAATGAAGGATCACCAGTTAAAAATTCAGAAGGCGTTAGCCAGGAGTGGGTGAAGGAAAGACTTTTGGTCAGGGCTCAGTGGACAGTCTTTTCCATTGTCAAAGTCTTACATAAGCCCCAAAATGATTTGCTCTACAATTGTGTACTTCTTTTCTGCACAGGCTATTTGGGATGGTTGAAGGCATGAGAGGAGGAAAAAAGAAGAAAAGGGACAGACTTGACTGCAGTGAAAAGACCTTTGAAATCTAAAGAGGATTGAATGGTCACTTGGCTGCTCGCTCATTTAATCTGGAGGGAGAACATTGATTTACTAACATAAAAACCTGAGTTATTCAGAACAGTGTTAATCCCAGCCAATGTGAAACTGGGCTGGGGGGATGGGGGAGTGCTGAGGTAATCCTAAATTATGGGAGAAGTCTATCATACCAGAGTCCTGAGCTATAGCCCAGTCGAAAACAGTATGGGCTGTGGAACTGTGAGAGCGTGTGTGTGGGTCCATTTGTTTCACGCACGCACGCATGTGTGTGTGTGAGCATACTTGGCTGCATCTGTCCGTGCTCATGCGTGTCTCAGCAAAGGCGTCAGTGTCTGGACGGCCCTGTGTCTGCCGGCCATTACGAGCATCACAGTGGTGGTTAGGAGGCATTCTTGCCATAGCTGCTGGTGATTAAACCAGCTCACCTCCATGCATCGCACACAGATGCAGCACCTCCAGGAATTCCCACAGACAAGTCTGGCCCTTCATTGATTATAGCTGAATTTAAAATAAGCTTTCAAGTAATACATAACAAAAAAGGGTTTTTGAAGCAATTCAAGGAGACTAAAATCAGTTAAATGCAACAGATGAGTGGATCCAGCATGGAGACACGCGGGGACTGAAGCATTTCCTGGTTCCTACCTTGCCATCGGATGCGGTGTTAATCCTGTAATGGTAGACTCTGCCCTCGTAGCGCAGCGAAATGGACCTCTGCCCGGGGCTGCTCTCGCTCTCCCGCACCAGGAAGCTCCCGTTGATGCCGGAGCTGAGCAGGTACTCGGCTGCGTTGCGCGACACGGGCCCGTGGTACCAGCTGTGCTTCTCCAGGCTGTTGACCGGGGTGATGTAGTTGGAGGGCACCCATCCCTGGCCGTTCTTGGTCTGCGCCTCGCACCACTCGCCATTGTGGTTGTAGCCCAGCACGCGCAGCTTCTCTCCTAGTCACATTTTAGATGACCATCATCTAGGTGCAGATCTAATTGGGTGCATGCGCTTTAATCTTATTTGAACAGCCACAGGCCGTTCCTGCGACCTTACAAAATGCTATTCTTTCAGATGGGGCTGTTAAAGCTTAAATAATTGGTTAATTAAAAACAGGCTGCACAAGTATGGAAACTTTACAGCAACTGAACTCGGTATTTTATATAAGACCAAGAGGAATTTGCTGCATTCATTATATACCGTATCGCGTTTCAAACCGGAGCGATGCCTCGTTTTCTTTTCCACACCTCATTTGATGATCATTCCCTTTCGTTTTGACTTCAATTACATGATGAATTATGAAAAGTGGCCCCAGTCAAATTCTGTTGAGCTGATATTGATTTGGGGCCCAAAGAACAATGACATAATGCTAATCAAATTGCTTAAATGAAACACTGTTAGACGGGACACTTTGTTTGTTTCGCTGCATATGCTCGCCACTTCCTTCCTTTGTCTGTGTCATCCATCTGTGGTGCTTTTTTATAGTCACTCCAGAGGAAGAAAACAACCCACATGTGTGACCATCATCAGGAAGTGAGAGTCAGATGGGAGTTAAGACAGAGGGAAGTTTGGGGGGACTAAATAAGCAGATCTGCAGCATGATTCATAACCTCATAGGGGCAGCTCCTTCCTTAAATAACTTTTATCGTCCAATAGTGGTGTTTCTCAGGAGATACGAAACTTCACAGTTCAATCTATGAAATGGGGTTATTATCTTTCCTTCAGTTACCTTTAGTAATGCTGAGCGTGTTGTCGCCACTGGCCACAAAATCATAGAGTGCCACAAACAGGTTGGGGTCATTCTCGCTGGGCCCAGCCAACAGGTTCTCTTTGGAGTTCCAGCGGGCTGCTTCTGTCAAGTCTGGTTTCTGAAGAGCTTCTAAAACATGAAACAAAAAAAGAAAAAAGGAAGAAAGGTCAGTTGGAACACAGAACAACAAGTGACAGGAAACCCAAACAATGCCTTGCCGGGGTAAATCTGTAGGCGTATGGTATGTAATGTTTTCAAATAGCTTTCCCGCAACTTCACATATGCTGAAGGCTTTAGCGACAACGTCAGCGATTGTCTCTCCATGTGTCATTTAAGTTCTACAAAATCCCCTTCAAATGCTCAAACGCGCTGGTCATCAGCTGCAACTCAAACGTGGGATCATTGCGGCAAACCCCATCATGTGACCTGCCGTATTTAATTTCCTGGATTATTAGTTTAGATCTAATTTCCCCTAATACCTACACAACTTCTCCACGAGTCTGTGAGAATGTGTCTCAGCTGGAACCTGACCCTCTCAGGTAATAAAGCCGAGTTCAAAGCGCGTAAACATATATTTATGTTAATTACAGACATAACTTGAATTGTGGGAAATTCTTTGATGAACAACAACGGCTGAAAGTGCCTTTTAAAGGAGGAGAGAAGAATGAAGTGGGGAGGGAAATTTAATATGCAGTTTGGCCTTAATACGAGCCTAATTGTGAGGCTCACTCAGCTGTTGTCACACATGTTTAAGAGCCATCTTGCATTTCACCCCCCCCCAACATCATCTCTCCAGAGGCAACAGGCTGGAGCTGTGCTGCATTTTTACGTTCCAGACAGGCGTTTAGGAACAGTTGTCCCGCACTTTTGTCTCTCAATCACAGGGACAAAATAATAATTTAGCCTTCAGCCATGTGTCAGCATGCACTTAGCCATTTGTGAGCATGTCCAACTCTTATTTAAAAAAAAAAAAAAAAAAAAAGGAGAGAGAAAATCAATCGGAAGCTTCAAAAGGCTTTGACACTGTAGCCACTGTAGAGAAGCACTATACTTTTATTGAATTATGTTTCCAAAATGGCAGCAGTTGCCAATAGCAGCACTTTGAAAACTAAGGAATATTAAAATCATTTTCTGTTCCCTTTGCTGGCCGGGCGACCTTGCGGTCTGCTCACATTGTTAGCGGCCTCCAACACCCACGATGTCTTTATGGTTTGTGACGGGCTGGAAAGTTTACAGCTTGGATTCTATAAGTAGCAGCTAAGTGCTATTGGCTGCTTTAGAATCTCCCTGTTGTCTGTCACATTCAACAGAACGCAGCCTCATCCTTGACTGACAAAGATCAATAAACGGAGCGCGACCGACAGAGCGGGCGCAGAGGAAGCGGAATAGCATATGTTCGGCGTTTGGTCGGCCATAAAGCGCACGGGGAGGAATACCACACATGTCCACTTTACAGCCCCAAATACCACAGGTCTTTGTAAGAAGGTGACAGCACACCCACACAGGGACGGTGACGGCAGGCACTCAGAAAGGAGGGAAAAACTGATTACACAACTGACGAATAAAGAGACAGAAGGCAGATACAGATCTCATAAGAGTTTCCAGCCATGCTGCGGCTGCATGACTGAGATGACACTCGAGGTGATTTAATAAGTGTGGAACTTGTGAAAGGTTTCAGCGATGACTGCATCCAAACTGGCTGATGTAAGACCGTACGCTGCTCACAAAAATAAAAGACCTAGGGTCTGTTGTGTCTTGTTCAACATGGATTCAAAATTAGATTTTTTTTATAAAATCACATTTGTCCACTTATTAACACTATCTTCTGCTTACATAAGGCTCCTTTGAGTCTCCAATCAATCAATTATGGTTGTTCATGCAGAGACTAAATGTTCCATAGATTCTTGGAAACCCCTCGTGGCCTCTTTCTACATCATGCACAAATTGATTATCTTCTTTAAGGGAACGCACTAGTTTCTAATCAGATTTAATAACAAGGGAACAAATGACTGTGCACACCAGTGATCAGAACATGAAATACACATCTGAGAACCTAAAAAGAAACAGACTGAGATTAGAGCCCCTCTCCTTATAAACAAGAGTTAAGTGGGACAGAGCCAGGAGTCAGATTTCCTTGTATTCTCTCTGCTGTCTCTTTTTCCACTTCTCTCCTCCTCAGCTAGCCAGTGTGTCTGGTCTCCCTCGCCCTCCCCTGTGCTTACTCTCTGCTTTCTCCTCCCCATTCTTGTGTTTCCACAGTGCAAAAATCATTGCCGTTATGTGGTTTTACTTCATCTTTGTCCCTCTTGATCTCTCCCAATTTTCTCTTTCTGATATCTAGGTCTGTTTAGATCAGTAATGAAACTGCAGCTATCCCACTTTAGGCAGAAACAAAATCATTCTTACCTTCCAAATAACAGCTGGATGACGACGAGAGCCCTTTCTTAGATTTACACCCCACCAATTTTAGGCATATCTCCAACATTTTCATTTGCTTTCACCCCCTTGTTTTTGGAAAACGTTTAAATCAGACGCGCCTCAAAAGCGTCCCCTTTACATGTGTCCAGCAGGGAAACAATAACCTCAAAAAGATAAGGTTAAAAAGTGGAAGAAAAAAAAACCCACTACTTTTCTTCTCTGATGTACATTTGGTTGCTGCGAGTCCTTACTCTTTGCTTCTCTCCCAAGCAGAAAACGCGCGTGGCAAAGTCAAAACCAACTTTCTCTCCTGAGAAGCTCCATGTTTTTTTCAAATCCCACCTCGGTTTCGGTTAGTTCCCCTCGGTTAAGGTATGATAAGTGTCCGAAAAGACGCGGCTGGTCGGAAAACCGTGCAGTGGCGGCGGCAGGCGAGTCTGTTGAGTTTTGTCAGTTGGGCTTTCTGGCCGGTGCCATTCCGCTTTCCTGTCCTGTGTCTGTGTATCTGAAGCACAGGGACTACTCGTGCTCCCGCTGCCAACAAAGGGCCTCTTTCAGGCTCAGCCCGCTGCACTCGATGACATCAGCCGGGCCCTCCCACCTCCAGCATAAAACACACAATGAGTGGGAGAGGCTGCTGCATATATGTATATGAAAAAATACACAAAAACAGCATACCATCATCATCTGAAATGTATGCCCAAATATGAGGCCTTACTTGAGAGTTTGTACTGAGCTAAAGTCAAGATGCTGTTTAGACGATTAGAGGAAGCTGCTCTTGTGATCTACCTCCCCTCTTCCAGGCATTTCTTCACATCCATGAAATGTGCGTGAAGTTTGGAAAATCAGTCCTGGACTGGCCAGAAAGTGGTAAAGGAAATAAAGCTTTAAATGAGGTGGGAGGAAACACATGCACTCATCATTATAACCGTGCGGCGCTGCAGCAGTGAAATGTGTCTGACCAGGAAAAGCTGCAGCGCAGCTCTTATCTCTTTTCTGCCTTTTTCCATCTGTGTTCGCGAGTGACAATTAAAACAACCAAAACCCGTTGAAAGAGCAAACTCCACCAATCCTCTGATGCTTGCCCGTTACAGTGAAGTCACTTTTTCCATTTGCACCAGTTAACCGCTCTATATATTATGCTCAAATGCAGGAGAAGAAAAGGAGCAGGATTAAACTAACACTTTGGTCAATTTGTTGAATGCAGTCATAAATTAAAAAAACCCATTTTAAGAAGCTCAAAGAGGTTTTCATAGCTCAGTTTTCTTAAACGCTGAAGTAAAAACTTAGAGGCATTAAAAAAGCACAGTATTAGAATTGCACCATCGTGATATCACTGTTATTTTAGTTATGACCTCAATCCTGCGAGCAGCCAGTTAATGGCAGCGAGCCCTGCATCCTCGCTGTGGAGCTGGTATGGCAAACATTTGGGTTTCCTCTCACGCGCCACCCCAAACTCCAATTACAAAAAAGCATGGGCCTCCGCAAACTCGGGAGAGCGGCCCATTAGCTCGCCGCAGTCACAAAGTGTTGGGGAGATGAGACGATGAAGGCAGGGGGAGGAGGAGTGGGGCTATAAAATGGACGGAGGAGGAAAGAGGAAAAAAGGTTGCAGATGGAGAAACATGAAGCACATTGTTTGGAAGTGAGCTCATAGGAGAATCACTTGGGTTTTATAATACCGGGCATGCGTGCTTACGGTTAGCCAGCAGGCCTGGTCCGCCTACAGGTTGTCTTTTTGAGGACTCTGTACCTCTTACATACCCCTCCTATTGTCATGGTGTGTGTGTGTGTGCTTTTAAACCAGGTCATCCGCACTGCCCCTCACAGTGATTATACTGTTCACCACCCCACCACACAGCAGTCACAACAATCAGTCAAGTGCGCTTAAATATCAGCCGCTCAAGAACCAGGTATGTGGTTTATGCTTTGTGTGTGTGTGTGTGTGTGTGTGTGTGTGTGTGTGTGTGTGCTGGCACTAGCACATGTGGCTGTTTACTCAGGGTGCTCTCGAGAATGCAGCCAGAGTGTCTGAGACATGCAGACTGGCAGATGAGGTTAAGTGGGTTTAGAGTTCCACATAATTCCCCGCTCAGTATTTATCCACAGGGAGAACGGACACTTGGGAATGGCACGGCGGCGGCTCCGGTTCAAGGTGAAGGGCTACGGCATCAGCACGCTGGGGGGTGGGGGGGCGGTTAAGTTTCCAAAGTGGACCACAGTGAAACCACATATATGAAAGAGCTATATGTTAGAATTGGCTTTCATTTAGCAGCAGCTGCCTGCTGTTCAGTGCAGACATGGCAAAAAGATCATACAAGCGCTTTTTTAATTCTCTCTGTCCTTTTTAATGATTGTTCTTCTGTCGGAATATTACAAAAACAGTGAGAATGACACAGAGGTCACTGAACACATTTTGTGATGAAATACGCTTAATATGCATGCTCATGTCTCGACTCCCACGCAAACTGCTCAGAGCCAACCCCGCTTGTTTGACCATTAAAAGTTCACTGGCCAGGCGAAGTTAAACCCAGGCAACCCAGTAAAAGAGGAATCTTATGACGACTCAAAGTTTTGCCAAATCAGCATTGTGCTTTATGCAAAGGAGTTCAGGTGTATTCATTTGAGTATAAACATGCCAGCAGGTTCCACGTGTTTTTTTTCCAGACCGTCTGTGACATTTAGGAGAGAGACCCCGGTTGTCTGGGTGCCCACTGGGGTAAAACAATGGGCAGAAAGAGTCAAAGGTAGCAGCCCCTCCTGCTACATGGCTCTCTGGCTGCAGAAGTGGAGTTATTGGGCTCTTCTTTTCCTCTAAGTGGATCCAGATGCAGCAAGTAGAGAAGACCCCCCCTTCCTCCCTCAGTGCTCCAAAGAGGATTTTAACACAATGCAATACACAAGGAGGGGACATGCAGTCTGATGAGGGGGGTTTAAAAAAGAACCAGACAACATTGTGACTGGGAGGACAATACCCGAGTGGATAGGATCATGTAACTTCCTGCCCAATGGAAATCACATTTTAAGATATGACAAAACATTTGGATTCTGTGATGAGACACGACGGCCCGGGGGTCTCGAGTCAATCCGTTAATCTGCGTGAACGTGACTGCTTTTATGCGAGGAGAGCTGGACTCTTAGGTAGCAGGTTATCTGCAGAGAAAACAACAGCTGTGTCTGGAGCTGGGGCTCCTTTCTCGGGCATGGAGCAGAGAAGTTTGGGGGGGCGGGGGGGGCTCTTCTGTGAGCAAGTGTGTGTATGTGCGGTGGCCATGTGGTGAGCAGCTACCATGCTGCATTCCTAACACAACTTGTTGGTATGCATGAATGTTGTACGTGCTTTGCACAGGAAAATGAGGCCTTTGCTTTTCTGACTGGAACTTATTAGTTCCGCTTATTACTTATTAGTAATAAAACACGGTCCTGTCCTATAAAAACATGACAAAATATGATTTTGAGACTATTTCAGTCCAATGACATTTTGAGGAACGCTCACTCAAAAGATACACACAGGTTTTCCATAAACAAGAGCCGTTCGATTGAATTATTTACCGTCAAAATGGGACTAATCACGCAAGCAGATTTCACAACTTACCATCACAGACACAAAGACAATCCAAATAAAAACCAGAGCAAGAGTCAGTGACTCAATGTGTTTTTCCGAAGCGGACATGTTTACACTTATTCTGTATGAAACACTGGAAACTTTATGTACACGGAAAAGAGCTTTGGTTCAAGATTGCTCTGTACAGCTTTTTTGCCCTTTAGAACGATTTCCACTAAAAATAATCAGTATTTAAGTGGTAATATCTCATTCCCAGTCTTCTGGCAAATGTTTAAAAAAAAAACCCCAAAACACTAAATAAAGAAGTTAAAAGAGAGATAAACAATGACACACAGGAGGAAAGCTGAAACAGGGAGGGGATTGGAGAAATGAAAGATAGGACATGGGGGATTGCACCAGTTATTTGAGAGGAATGCACAAGAGGTCACATTCTTAACTCCGCTGCTGTGGCTTGACTTATGTTCATCTCAGAGAAAAATATCCAATGTTACTCAATGTACATCTGGTGCGGCGGGCCAGATACAGACATGTGATTCAGAAGAAATCAGAGCAGATTGTCTCAAGAGACAGAGGTCTGAGAGGTCGTACATTCAGTGCACAAATCAGATGAATTCATAACCACCACAGAACAAATTACAAAGGTACGTGCACGATTTTCATGGTTCTGCAGTTACCAATCCACAGCTGACCTCTGATGCAAATTTCCTTTGATACCTCAGCAAATCAGCTTCATTTCTTGAATATTTTTAATATTACACTCGCATTCCTCATTGGGAAAAGCAGCATTGTGGATACACAGAGGCGGTGGTACGCCAAAACGCTGCTTTATATAACGCTAATACTAATGATTGGCTGTTGCACGGCAACACCATTGATCCACGCTAATTAACATCAACTGTGATTGAAGTTTTGTAACAACATCAGGGAGGTGCCTTCTAAAAGCCCCCACAACACTGATTTATACACACAACAGTTTGAACATGACGTGGAGACAACAAAGCCGGCTCCTTCCCAGGTGGTGAAGACGCCATTCAGCTTTTCCCTCATCTGGAGAGGGACAAATGCAGCTCACACACAGATGCGTGGGGAGATATGCGCAGCCCCAAGAGGGGATGAGCCTTAAGAGGCCTACCAACTGCCCTGAAAGAGAATGATTAACATGCCTGACATGCATGAGAGTGCACACATGCGTGCATGCGCACACACAAAAGTGAATATAAAAATCTCGAAGTACCAGCATGTCTTCATTGTTCCTGCCCCAGACTTGGACAATGAACAATTAAGGTGTCGTCTTCCTCCAACCCAGAATGTAAGCACCTTTTAAACACACTTCAAGCTCTACCAGACTAGTCTGCAATCATGAACACAGAAAGAACTTTGGGGTGAAGATAATTGGTGAGAAGAAAAGCCCCCTTGTGCCCAAAGTGAAACTTGTCCAAGCAAGGAGAACCTCAACGGAGATGAAACCTTGCTCGGCAGATTAATGGCCATAATTCGGGACAGCTCTCTTTTTGTCATCTCTGTCTCTACAAATGAAAGCTGGCTGTGGTTAAAAGTTACCAGCAGCCAATTACACAGCTAAACCACCGCCTGTTTGTCCGTTATGCCGTTCCTGGCTGCTGTTTCTCAGAAGTTTTCTGAGGGGATTTACAGCTAATTGACTGAGCAGTTTGTGAGCAAAAGATATGCTTAAACAAATATGCCGTGTTGAAAACCGAGCGTTCGGCACAGCGCAGCTTTCAACGAAATCTACTGATTTTTCTAAGGAACACATTTGCCAAGAACAGACGGCGTCTATTTTCATTTTATTCATTTGACTGGATCAGAATTGAGCAAAGCTCACCGAAAGCAAGCGTGCGATGAACGACAAGCTGCTGAAACTCCAGCGTCTGCCTCGTCCAACAACTTGTGCCTCATTACTGACATCAGGAAATAAAATCTCCTGGATTGGATGAGGAGAAAATTCTTCTGTGGCCATCACGGCGAGTGTACCTGCATTCAGACATGGAGGAGTCTGTCAGTGGTGTTTGAGGTCGAGGTTGTGATCGAGTGAAAACACATGGTGTGGTGAAGGGGTGGCTAAATCAGCACGGACACACAAACCAGTGGCCGGTGCTGCAGAAATCACTTTAGAAGAAGGAAGTCCATTCAACCAAATCTGATGTTTTCATGTGTCTATTTGTTGACACATTACAGAACAAAAAAATAATTTTTGGAAGTTGTTATGACAAGACTCATAAACCTTCAAACCTAAGTGTGACCGAATATAGACCCCCCTCCTTCCTTTCTTTAACCCCCATACTCCAAACCTGCCCCCGCTTTCCTTTCCTGTCAGGCCTTTGCATCGAATGGCAGGAAGACAAATCGACGACATCATTCCTTTGAATACTTGCACACAGCGATTCCACTTCCTGCTGCTGCTACTGCAAAAAAAAAAAATCCACTCCACACCTTCCAGTTGCCTGTTGTCGCCTGAAACTGTTGTAATATTTAACATTTACGTCATTTTTTTGTAGTTGAGTCGGTGGAAAATTTCCATTTTAAAAGACTCCCTGTTGACCTCATTTGACAACACGGAGGCGTTTTTTTTTTTTACAAAATGGTTTTGCAAAAAAAAAATTTGCAAACTTACAAGGAATCAGGAAATGATGAGAGGTGTGCATGAATCACTTGTGAGAAGAGTGTTTATGCAAGCATCTTCCTATCCAGTTTGGTTACATTAGCCAGAGATGATAAACATGAAGACGTGTTAATGACTAATAACAAAACCCAACTACGGTCAGAGAGGACTGAGGAAAGTGTCCCAGGAGATAGATCACAAACCCCTAATGATCTATTTGCACCTGCATTCTCTAACAGATGCTCCAGTCTCCTTCGGTCCACATTCACGTTTCACCAATTTACATAGTTTCCCTGAAGCGCACATGCAGGGAAACTGATTCAAATTGCTTTAATTGATATGCGGCAAATCCAAAAACCTGCTCAACGCTGTGCTCGCTAACAAGAGATATGATACGTCCTCCTGTACCGGTGCCAAGAACTCAGACAAGTCTGGTCATGCTCCTCCGTGTCTCTCCAGGCTGCTGCATGCAGAGGTCTGCACCCGCCTGCTGTGGAGCAGCATGGCGCTGGCGAGCCCCGTGTTAACTAGCTGCAGCTCGCCAGGAAGAAGAACAACAGTGATATGAAAGCATGTGTTGATATTACCCTCCTCTTGCACTGTGACTCACACCCCCCCCCTCACAGCCTACCCTGCTCATCACAGGTGGAAAGTGGGGCAGGGAGGGTCAGTTTTCCCCCCCATGTCATTGACCCTTTGCCATATTTGATCCGTTTCGCGGCAGAGACTTTCATTTTGTTTTTCTGACCTTCCGTGTTTGGTCCCCCTCTGTGTTATGCAAGAGACATTGGAAAGTATTCCCGAGTAAGTAATCACAGCCGTACACACATTTGGTAAACTTATCAGAGAGCTAGAAGGATGGGAACGATGGCGCAGGTATCAGGTAGTAAATGACACACCATGTGTGACTCAGTGATTAGAAGCAGGGATTTAACTCTTCTGACTATGTGAAAAGAAAAACTTTAATCTTGCGTTCCCTTGAGTTCTGAGAATTCCACACATCTTTTCCTTGCTGAGATTAGGACACTGATGTAACAGGAGTTAATTTACAAGCTTTCCAATACTTGGAACCCAAGACAAGCGGACAGCCGAGTAAACGGTAATCACACACTGACCAAAATAATTGAAAAATGAAAACTTCCTAATCCGAAGTAAAGTATTTCTGCCCGCACCTTACGAATAGTACTGAACTCCACAGTCAGTTTACACGCATAAACTTGATTAGAATGCTCTGTGCTTGTTGCGTTCCAGTGTAATGGGTGAAGCAATCCAACAACATCGATAATTTCTGATATTATTTGATGCGTGGTTAACATTATTTAATATGAAGTTATTTTCAATAGTGCGTCATATGCTAGTATGTCAACAAGTTCAAAACATTTCAATACATTGCAAAAAATTCAGATCACATTGGAGGGCCAGCAGAAAACATGATTATAAACCCGTTTAACTCTCAATGCTCCATCGCATTAATCTAATCTCATCTGATAATCAATTTTGGATGGGGTAATACCACTTCAGTTGCAATTTATCAGCCATTAAAATGCCTGATAAAGCCTGTATGACAGAAGCACACCAGAAGTGATTGTTTGCAAACGTGAGAACACGGTCCTGAAAGTCACTGTACTTCTCTTTTGCACAAAATAAAGGAACATTCAAAGTCATGAGGTAACTACTGAATAGACAGTCAGTCAAATAGAGAATGTGATACAAACCCTAATTTTTCTTATCCTGTCTGTGCAAGACAGATTGATAATTGTGTCATTTTTATTTCTACATACCTGATAACATCTTTTGCAACGTTGATTTTTGTTTCACAAAAGTGAATATTATCCAAATTCCTGACACACAAAAATGCTTGGGTGAGTGTAGTCATTTCGATTACACAACCCAATTTCACAAAAAAGGAAAAACAGAAGACTAATCTATGATCTGTGGCCATTTGGGGCACATTATGCTGTCAATTTTAATCCCCGATACTCAATAAACAAATGTGGAAAATTGAAAACACTCTTTCAAACATGACACAATCAATGACAAGAGACAGAGAAAAAAAGACCTTATCAAAAGCATTTGTTCTTACCGTGCACTTCAAAAACGTTACAGGGCTGAGTGGCATGGCGTGACGACTCTCTTTTCGAACCCTTGATGAAGGCTGGTAGACTGGGTCTCCTCTGATCCCCTGCAAACTTCCCCGGCTGCTGCCCCATAAGGGCAGGGTGCCAGGCCGCAGCCGGGACTCTCCCAAGCCGGACTGAGTCGTTCACTGTCCAACGGCAGGCCACCGAGTCGAGGGGGGACTGGAGGAAAGACGAGACCCCCTTCCCTGGCTCAAGTTCTCTGGTCCTGGAGCGTGGATGCGGTGGGCCTCCTATGCCAACCTGTTTGACTCCAGTATTCCTATTTTCCTTGTGCATTAATGGAGCCTGAGTGGTTCAAGTGGGACAGAGGTGCACTGCAAAATAACCTATAGAATAAGACCATCAAGAGATACCTTTAGCAGTAGCTTTAATTTGATAGGAATTACTTGCAATGCTCATTGCCACATATGCAAAACTACAAATTTCCTGCACAGGTACTTAAGTTTGTATCAAGTGTCATACTCTAGTAAGTTTTTATTTTTTATTGATTTTGATCGAACTTCATTTTGCAGAGTGCAAACTTTTCAAAAATATACTGAACAAAATCTTTAAAATGACGTTGGCTAACCTCAGAATACCTCAGGTGGATGGGGAAAAGTAATGTTCCCATGAGCAATCGTGCAATAAACAGAGTAATGTGCATCGCAAGTATACAAGAAAAGTTGTGATTGAAGCAACGCAGTCATTCCACCAACTCTTATTTCCCTTTAAACTCACTGTTGCAGCATCTCAGTCTGATCACTTTAGCAGCTCCCAAACATGAAAACACCTTCACTAAGGTGACAAAACATCTGTCAGATGTTCTAAACTTGTAATAACAGAGTTACTGTGTGGAGGCGCTTGCGCGATTACTTACGCGGCCGTTTTTGCGCTTATATTCCTGGTTTGTTGACCTGCAGCTGGAGGTAGCCATGGAGGCTAACTAGCGTTAGCTGTGGGGGGGGGGTCAGGTCCGTGAACGCAACAGTTGGAGCCCCCACCTTAAGTACACCACAGAGGACGTCTAAGGGCCTCCAAAAGCATTCTCGGGCGCTACCGCTTAACGCCCCGCTGCGGTGTATCCGAGGCGGAGGAGGCGGGTTGGTTGAAAACTTCCGTGTCCAGTCTCCCCCGGAGCGTCTCCCCCCGCGGAGCCCGGGCTGAAGCCGCCGGAGACGGAGCGACGACACTCGGGCGCCCGCGGCCCCGCGACGCTTCCCTTCCCGAGCGCTTGCCTTCGATGGCGGCCCCCGAGATCTTGGTTCCCGACCCCTCGATTTGCGGGCTCATTCATCGCTTGTCGGGGGAAGAGCCGAGCCCCGAAGTTCGGCCGAGCGCCGCCGCTGGAGCCGCCATACTTCCACACGCAAGGTGGTTTACAGAACTATGTGGGCGGGGCCACGCCGTGACGTAGGAGGGGGCGGGGCAAGGCTGCAACGTCACGGGCGTGCGTGGGCAGCGCGGCTAATGCTAAGTAGCATGCCACGGCGGATCTGTTGTCGTCGATGCTGCTTTTAAAATGCAGCTTTCGCAACACTTACACCTGCAAGGTTATGTTTGGATGCACTTTAAATGTAGTTATTTCACCAGTTTAGGGCACGGGGGATGTTGGGATAGCTCCCATCTATATAGTTAACCATTGACTGAGCATGGGTAAAGCTTTGCAAACAGGAAAATATTTGACGAATGCAGGCACATTTAGAAGTCCTAAAAACACATTTATTGGATACAAATTCTTGTGTGTAACTTGACAAGAGTATAAAAGTATTTTGGGAGATGAACAGCGGCCTGGGTGCAGGTGGATGGTCAGTGGGGGGTCCCGGTTTTAAGGCAAGGGCACAGTGAGGAGCGCCCTTCAACCCTTCTGTTCCAACAGCTTCTGTTGTGTCAACATGACAATCTCCTCCATCACTTCTGGTTTCAAGATGTCCTTGACCTACGTAGACAACAGCAATCTGAGAACTGCACGCGTACAACATTGAAACTAGACACTTTTCACCTGACTATACGCCTTAAAATGATCTGCATTGAATAAAACTCTGAATTGGAAAGTTATATTTACATAATATGGTCTGAGCAATAAATCAGAAAGCATTCTGGGAAAGCAAATATGTTTACAAGTATTAAAGTAAAATAGCACCGAGTAAAAAGATCAGCATGGTTAAAAAGCCATGATGTTGGTTCTTGCTATTGGAAACAGTTAAAGGTCCTCCAGAGGCACAAAGTTCCAGCCTTTATAGGAACTTCTCTGAAGGACAACAACTGTAACCATGGAACGATACAACCGTTCACTTCATGAATCAACAGTTTCCATAAAAGCGGTTTCCAGTTCGGCCACTAGATGGCGCTGCGCACGAAGGGAAAACTATTTTCATTACAGTTGCTTTCCACTTATAAAGTTGAAGTGGCAAATTATAGTGTAAAAACACATGCCGTATAGTAATGAAAAGTCCAGACTTGTAAAGTAAAAGTTAGTTCAAGCAAAAGTGCAGAGCTTCACACCTGGTGCTGCAGCGAGGAATCGAAGCAATACAAGACACTGGTGTCAAACAGAAGGACCTTGTGTGCAGCCAAAGCCATGATGCAGTTTCTTAACCGTGAAATCACCTCTCGATCTGACAGGTTGACAGGCTGGAAGGACAGAGACAAGTAGAAGAAGGAGATGACATTTACAATTTCTAGGCAGCATAATAACACTAATAATAACAAGTATTCCCTGATGGCAGATCAATTACATAAGGAATGCAAATATTATCAAAGAGAAACAAGGAAGTGCTGGTGAAGCGATTATTTTCTTACTTCCAGGCTTGTGTAAAAGCCCCCAGCCTCTTCTTCCTGTTGTTCCGGTGTGGGATACAACCAAACAAAGCCATTATTTGCAAGGATAATGGATGCGCCACATGGAAGGTTGTGAAAATGTGTTTTCTGCCTCTTGATCAGAGAAGGAGAAACCTGCACCAGCACTCCTTGACCCAGCTATTAGAGAAATGGAAACAAGCATCAGAAAAACAACTTTATTTCCACTTTGAACACACACTTGCTATTATAATTATACTTACTTTGCCATACTTTAAACTACGGGTGTGGAGTGACAGGGCTCCATCAGAGAAGACAGATTGCACTTCTGCCTAAAAGTAAAAAGAATAAAACTGTAAGTACATCTCAACGGCAAACGGAAAGACAGACAACCCAAATAAAGCTGAACTGAATTACACTGATGAGATCACCCTCGTGAAGATATTCTCTCATGGTGAGCTCATCTTCTGCTGATCTTCTCCTCTAACAGACAGAAATCGGCATTTTAGATCGGAAATAAAATGGGTCCTTGGACGTGACTCCACCTCCCACAGGGTGACAGAACCAGCATCTCACCAGCTCTCCTCCAGGCAGGTTGACAGCAGACAAGAGGAGGACAGAGTCCAGCCGAGAGTTTGTCTCCACCTTCCACCGTTTCTGTTGCACCTGCAAATACGTGAAATATATGAACACACATTAATTAATCATGAAAAAATAAGGTATCACAAATTGAAAAGATTGGTTCCTTACTTCAGTGACTCTTCCAACGACCACATCTCCAACCTCACCGTTGAATCTACAAGCCAATAACACACCAAAGACATTGTAAATGCGCAACTTCTGCAACTTCTTATGCTGGTTAATAATTTAAGCCCACATACCTGGTCTTTAGCGGTTTGACACAGATTAATTTGTCCACTCTCTCCACCTCTCCAGCCACCGAAGCAGTCAGTTTGTCCTCGTCCACATAGGTACCATGGCCCCTGGAGATGAGCAATTAACAGACACAAGTGATGTAGCAGGCTTTAATGTTATTAATGTTATTTTAGTTTTATAGTCACAACAGTGGTTTGAAGACGAACGCGTCTTCCAGTTACTACGTGCAGCAAGTCTTGATTTACCTCATGAATCCAGTGTCTGAGGTTATGATATCGCCGGGCACCACCAGATCTTTCCTGCCGTGTCCAGAAGCAGACAGAGAGAGTTGTTTTTGAACACTTGGTAATCTCATGTCAGCAGCCATGCTTCTCGTTAGCGCCTGCGTCTTCTTCTTCTTATGTTGTTGTGTCTGCTGATCCAGGTTGGTCGTCAGCCTTTGGCGCCCCCTTTTGACACAATATGGCAGGACGCTGCATCTGTGTTAAAGTACACCAGCAGAAACAATTTCATAAATGTAATTACATATTTACTAGTCAAGGTTAAAGCAATAGAACAGCCTGGTTTATTTGCCAGTTTCCGTATCATGTGTAACAGCCGACTTCTGTCACATGTTGGTGCCAAGTGGATATTACATGTCAAAAGATATTAATAACTTTTTATTTTGCTGATTTTCTATTTTGACTGCATCTTAAGCGTCAGAATAGCAGTGAAGAAAATGAAAGTGATAAAAAAAAAAATCCCTTGTTATTTTAAAGGCGGCTTTCTTTCTTATTTTTCTTTCACGAGTTTTCCCCGTGCAGTTCCCACTTCGGACGCTAGGTGCCGCTGCCCGACCGCGGCGCCAACCACCGTCTAACGGGGCGCTGACGTCACGCGTCAACAACGCCTGGCAGCCAATCAGCGCTTAGTAAAAACAGACCCCCCCCTCCCTCCCGTGGCAAAGATGGCGGCGGGGAAGCGCTCGGGAGCTAACGCTGGACATTCCTCCGCTGTTCAACAACGCCGCTCCGGCCCCCCAAACCACTGACCCGTCTGACATTTGCGCCTTTTTTTATGTTGTTTTTCTTTTTCTTTTTGTGTCGTTCCGCGGCGCACCGGCTCGTTCGTCGGTCCGTCGCAGCCCCCCCCTCCGTCAAGCTCCGGGTCGTCCGGCCGATGCTAGCCGTCGGCTAACGCTCGGTCCCCGCCGGGGGGGGCGATGAAACCCTGAGACCCCGAAACCCTCCCCCTTCTGGGACCTCCGGGAAACCCGCCGAGCTCTGACTGACTTTGACTGGGACGACAGCCATGGCTCGGTCGGGTCGAAGCGCTTGATCGGACCCAGGGGCATCGCGCGTGTGTGTGTGTGTGTGTGTGTGTGCGTGTGTGTGTGTGTGTGGAGGCAGCAGCCGTCATGTACTTCCTCACCGGCTGGCCCCGGAGGCTGCTGTGCCCCCTCAGGAGCCAGGAGGAGCCCTTCCACATCCAGCCCAGCGCCCGCAGCCTCTACTTCGCCGTCCTGTCGGAGACGCAGCTCAGCGTGTGGTTCAGCCGGGTGAGGCTCGTCCGCCTGGTGTCGGTCCAGCAGCCCTTTAATCGGCTTCAGCTGCTCCGACGAACGTCAGTGATCGTGGAATAGAAATCAAGAGTATCGCACTGCAGGCTGGAGCTCAGAAACTCATAAACAGATTCATTAAGACGAGTGAGATTGTTACTACAGGATGAGGATGAATCAGACGAGGGGCTTGTAGACAGCAGTCGTGGCAAAGAACACATTTACTCAAGTGGGCTTATTTACTGAAACGAGTTCAGTTGTCTTGTTTCAGATTCCCCAGTTTTCATTTAACTGTGTTGCCACTGTTTGAGGTTGCAGCAGATTATTGGTTTCGTTGGGAGTTTTCAGGTTTGATCAGAGGTCAAAGTTTAAATCATTATCAACCCGGGATTCACAGCGGCAATCTAAGCAAATAGTCCCTGATAGAACGTGGTGTGTCAGGCGGCAGCTCATCGTTAACTCCTCACTTTGAATGTTTTATGCCACATCTTATATAACTTATAATTAATTAGATGCCAACACTATTTTTGTTGTAGGATATGACATAAGAGAAACAAAACTGTGACTTTTTTAACGTGCAGGAAGACCGTTCATTGATCCAAACAAAAGGGACACTCGCATCCTGCGCTCTTATTACAGAGTTAGTATAGAGTTACTGAAAGTATTTGAATTCCTTTGTTGCAAAACCATTAACTTTTTAAGCCCAGCAGCCCTTTTTCTTACAGCAGGACTGTTTGTGTGCCCAGTAGCATTGACCTTGTCAGTCTGTAGTTGATGCATAAGTAGGCCATTGATAACCCAGTGGTGAGCGCATTGTTTCCAGTTGTGTTGTGTGTTGAACAACAATGGGTCAGGGGGTCATGGTTGGGTTCCGGTAACCCATGCAGGATGTGACCCTGTTCCTTCCCTTCTTTCTTAAATATTTTGCCTGCCTATAAGCATCCTGAAGCATCCAGGAAAAGGACAGTTTCTACGCTGATTTAGTAGTAGAACACATCTTGCTTCCTTATAGTCATGTACTGAATATTTAAATGCATTATAATAGATCTCTCACTGCAGTAAAACTATTTATAGTCAAACACTCTCATTATTGCATCAACATAAAGGATCCTTCATTCCATAAACACTTTTTGTCTGCTCCCGGGGCTTTTCGGTGATTCGCAGAGACTGATTCTTCCATTTCAACCTGCCAGATTGGGATTGAACTCGCCCATATTTTTGCCTCTGGGTCTGTTCTCTTTAATCCTGTCTATTCTCAGCCTCAACCACCCTGACAGTTATTTAATCTGGGCCTCACAGTAGTTTTAGCTTCATAATCCTCGTGTTTTGTTACCCTTCCATAGTGCCCCGTTTTGCTTGTCGAGGAATAGATCGATTGAGCGGGTTGGTGTGGGCCAGGTTTTTTTTTTCTGCTTTGTATAATAACAAGTGGTACTATTGAGAATTTGCATTTATTTAAAAAAAAACTGTTGCAAAGTTTGATCCAACTACAACCATTGAAAATCCCTAATTTGTCTTCTAATCATGACTAGAAATTAGATTTTATTTTTATTATCTAGAATATACCTACAGCAAATTTTCTGGTTTATTCAAACAAGGATTAAACACTAATTAGCTGCCTTACATTGAAAGTCATACTGTTGTTCTTGCAGCTCTAATGTTTAACTATAAATGTCTAACTGGCTGTCTTCATCAAGCCGCACAACTAAAACATGTTTCTTGTGCATCCAGCAAATACTTTGCATAGTCTTGTCTCAGCATCCACTGAGCTTTATGCCTTTGATATTTCTAGCACAAAGAGATGTAAATTATCTGGTTTGAATTTTATATCACGTCATTAATGAGGCTTTGCCAGAACAGTCTGCTGATCAGAAACTATCCTCGTCTCCAGTTTTACTGACGTCAATAACAACATTTCACTGCTCTGACCATTTGAATTATGCTTTAAATGAACTGTAGTAGTGATTTTTGCTGGTGATCTAGTTAGCGATTCAAGGGAGCAGTAAATCAAGGGCAGCGGCCTCAGGCAGAGTCAAGCTGTGTACACTCAAAAGCAGTCCTGAATGTGCTTTTGTTTGCTACATTTTTCTTATATGATGAGCCAGATATGGTAATAATTGCCTATTTCATAGCTAAAAACAATTTTTTTTGTCCTAACCAGTATTCTTAAACTAAACTAGCCCCTGCAAAGTAACTTTTTTTCTTTGACAACTTTGCAGTTTTAAGCATGTTTAAAGTGCTCATTTTCTTTCCCATATCTCTTCTCCATCAAATCCGCAGCCCAGTGTTTTGATAGTCAGCTATATCGAGTCTGCGAAGGCGGCGGCCCAGTTTGGCTTCTACCAGAAGGCAGAATGGAAACCCGACGACTCCATGATAGCTGTGGCGGTAAGCACACTCCAGCCTTCCACCTCGTGCATTTTGATTCAATTTCAACTTAAAAATGTCCCTGTTGTTCAGCCGTTACTGACAAATTTGCTGAATTGTCATGACTCCAATAAGTGTAAGGTGCTGAATGTAGCTAAAATTAAAGTGCAACATCTTTAAACTGTTACTGCTTCTATAAAATTAGCCATGGGTTGTGCGGTTACGTGTGTTTTTCTTTCCGTCTTCGTAATCATTTTTCATCCATAATTATATATTCCATTATAATCACTCGACTGAAATTCATCATGCAACCAACCAACACAAAAGCAATTTATCAGGATACTTTTGTCCCAGTAAACCACAGCGACAGCCCTCTGTGCAACTGCAGTCAACCACAGCAAAATGAGCACGACCAGTGCTGGAGAGGGGAAAGCGAACGTGCAGCTGCACTTTCCTGAACGGCATAGTTTGTCCTATTTTTTTGCTGTTATGCTGAGCACCAGATATGGGGAAGGTAGTCCCGTGGCAATAGCAGCAAGGTCTGTAACACAGAGCTTCACTTTCAATGAGAAGACGCAGCAATGTTGAATTGTTGGGTACTGTGAAATGGTGGCAAGGACTTTATATTTGTGTAGTTCCTCAATTATCCAGGTCGTAGTAGTGAAGTGTTTTGTCTGGCACAAGGTCAGAATTCTAACTGACTCCAGTGACCACTTAGAAAATGGTTTGTTCTTTAGGTTTCCTGATCCTTTAGGCACATTCTTCTGTACTTAATGTCCAACTTTTGAACAACAGACTCCTTCAGGTATTAAAAAACCTTTGGAAGACCAGAGTTATTCAGACATTGAGCTGTTACAGGCTACTTAGTGGGGAAAAGATGGTGTTAACATGCAAAAACATGTCTGTGCCAGATAAAGTCACTGAATAAACTGCCCTTTTGCTCGCTCTTTGCTCTGGACAGGAAGTACTGTCATTGCTCTGCAGATAGCTGTGATTTACTCTGAGACGGAGTTAGGTAAACCCTGGTTTTGTGTTTAATCACAAAGGGTTGAATATATTTCAGGCTCTTGTCAGAAATTAGTTTGCCAGATTAATGCACATTTAACTGGAATGAGGACTTCCAAATGAATATGAAAATCATCCCTCGTGATGTTTATTCTTGTCTCTATTAACCCTGGCTTCTGCATTAAAAATCCCCCCCAAATAATATGCAAATTGTCAGCCCACGAGGCTTAAAAGACAACATTTTAAAAATTCATGTTCATTTCCATGGCGATAAACTGGCTCAGCCTGAACCAGCATGCTTAGGATGTGAACCCACACAAGCTTATTGATTCTGTTTCAGCCTAAGCTTTTCTTCCACAGCTCATGAAATTGCTCTTGAATTAACCAACAGTGTCTAATCACTGCTCAGGTGTTGATAAGTATCACTCTGTCTTTTACACGCCCGCGTCGGTCTGGTTCAGTGTCATGCAAGGAAGAAACTGAAACGACCTTCAAGCGTAATGCACTGCAAACCAGAGTTTATATAGTTCTCTAGTTTTGCTTTGAGTCATTAGAACAGAAGTTAAAGTGAAATGGAGAAGACTGAGGCAGGTATTGAGCTGATTCATTTGCTAGAGGAGCCTTGTGTCGCTGAGGGCAGCGTGCTTGTATGCCATTCGTTACGTTCAGCAGTAACAGTCCCTTTCTGTTAACTGAGGTCTTTATCCACAACTGTGAATCAGAGATGGCACAGAGAGAGGCGGCATCTGCTGGGTTAAATGTACCGAAGCAGGCTGAGAGTGTAAATAAACAGCCTTTATTATCAGAGGGCCTGTTCAGATTAAGTGTATGATGTTAGAGGTGTTTCAGTTACGCAATCGCCCACATGCTTTACTGGTTTGGCACTTTACCATAGAAAGGAGAAACTCGGTCTCGTTTATTTTAAAGTAAGAGTGTATTCTTGTAACTCTGGCCAGCTGGGTTTCGCTGCACATCAGCATCCTGCGTTGTTTTCCTATTTTCTGCTGAGTTCTCCACTGCAAAGGTAGTGGCATGAAGGAAGTGTCTCGTTGTGTAATCTCACCAAGGATAACTTCTCAACTCAGCAGACGGGTCAATCAGCTTCCCCAGAATGCGTCATCGCCAGCAAAGCACAAAGGGCAACACGCAGGACCCAGAACACACAAATGTAGAACAGTTCCGCATAAAGAGAACTGGTTCACCAGTAGCATCGGGGTCTGCTGTGTTTTGTTGTGTGAGGCTGCATTCATGCGTGCCAGTGTGCAGGCTCCATGGGCTGCGTGCACTATAAACATGTTATTCATGGCGTTGTTGTCGGCATCTGTCCCACTCTCACTAAATTTTCTTTTGCCCCTGCTTGTCAGGGAAGGCAGAGTCCACTCGAACGAGCGCTGTGAATGTGTCTGGAAAAGCAATACATGAGTCTGGGTTCAAGGCCCACCCAGCCAAGCACAACAGGGAGCAGGTGGAGGAGAAAAACACAGGCCAGGCCTGTTAACTCCCTTCCCTGACTCCACATATGACCAAGACTCTGACGTGGGACAGGAGTGTTCATGTTCACGTAGGGAAGACTGGAATTTCCTTTGTATGCAATGGTGGAAGGAAACTGTGCATTCAGGGAAGCAACAACAATGTAGCCACAAATATGGAGATTCAATGCCAAACTACCTTGGAAACTAAGAAAGGAAACTATGCATCTACAAATGTCATGGCTTTGCCTTAATTAATGTATTAATTTGTTTGTTTTGTTTCCATCCAAGCGCAGGAGGGCTATTATTGCATATGCGTCTAATGTTCTTCCCACTAGCTTAGTAGTTTGTGATCCTAGTTAGAACTGTAGTTTAATTATAGATTGAGCTAACTTGGAGAAGTCATGAACTGCAGAATAGTGGTCTGCACTGGCCAGGCAGCAGCCCTCAACTCAACTACCAACTGTTTCCCAGATGTTTGGCTCCTCACACACCCCGCAGACCTCGAGGCTGACATAATCGCCTTCCTAAACCATGGCTAAGACTATCTTTAGTTGCGTCTGTACATTCGCGTGTTTGAAAGAAATGGTTAAGGCGGTGTGGGAGTGTTCAATAAAGTTTTTTTATTTTTTTTTGTTAAACAGGAAATACTTTTTAGGATACTGTTTAACTCCTCTTGTGTGTGTGTGTTTTGGGATCTGTCCTAGACCAGAATGTTCCCTCTGGTTTTGTGCTCTCACTCAGTTATACCCTGGAAAGTTTTTTTTTGTTGTACAAATGTACTCTCATGTGCATAAAAATATGTGATAATATGTTGTTGTCTTTGGAAATACTGCAGAAGGCATTCACATCCACACGCCTTGCATTACTAGAGATGACTTTTGATCTGGATTTCTCTGATCAGCTCCGTCTCTTCCTGTCCTTATATTTGCATGTGAGAACTTAGTGGGAACACCACAGTTCACACTAGCTGCGTCTCAGTTGTAGCATTGCTCTTATCACCTCACTCCTTTTATCCAAACTTTACACATATCTGATAAGTTTAGCTGAAAAATAACACATCGACAGTCCTGTGAAAAGGTCTTTTCATGTGTCTGGTGTGATCAAACTGCAGATGAAAGGGAGAGACGCAACAGGCTTTAACGTAAATCACCAAATTGTTTCCCATCCCTCCCCCCTCTGAGGTTTAATACCTTCCTTTTGTAATTTTCATGCTTTTGAAGTAAAGTCAGGCCCGTTATACTCATATGCCCCCCTCTGGGGTAGACGCCTTGTCTGGAAATTTGAACACGTTGGTTCAAGAATTAGGACGTGAACCCTCCATCTCATAACTTGAGATAGCATGCAGAACATTTCGCACGATCCATTCTTCCAGTCACTTTCAAACATTTTCCTAACACTTTCTCTTCCTCACCTTTTTCTTCTATCAGGACAGTGACTGAGCAAGAGCAGCAAAGTTGCAGTACATTTATTTAATTACAGACCTTCTCTGTTTTCAGACTGCCAAAGGCTATATCCTTTTGTTTGATGTGCTGGGTGGAGGGGACGACAAATACCTCTATGAGCCCGTCTATCCAAGGTGAGGGTGGCACGCATTTCAAATTTACCAGAGCAGGAATGTAAAAATGAGTCGGCACTCACTTTTCATTATTACGATATACACATTCTGCTGTTTCTTTTCTATGTAACACAGTATTGCAGAGAAACCTGTATTTTCAGCCCTGTTTGCACTATTTCCACCCTTCGGTCTGTTTGTTATCTGCTGTTTGTGCTTGAATTTGAGTGTCAGGTTTTTCCATTACACTGTTATACTATGAGCTTTGTTAGCAATTAGCCAGCATCTGTCCATCAAACAGCATTATTACACGTGCTTGTGTAATATTTCCTTAAAAAACAAAGCAATATGTGGCTGTGGTTTGAGGATTGAGGTAGTAAAGTGTGCTGAAGGAACGACTCACTTTGAAACCATGAAGCGTGTCGTATGTGAGATGGCTTTTAAAAAAGCCCCTGTAGCAGAGCAGAAGAAGGTGTGCACACAGGGGTGACTCTGCTTTCCCCTCATTTTTATGTGTGCACACGTTGCATTCTTAGACTGCATACCAGCAGAGATCCGGGCAGGTTGGGGCATGCGGAGTGTTTTCTTTAGCCACATATACCTGCAGCGCCTGTAAAACCGATGTGTGTATTTATATGAATGTCTTTGTATTTATAGAGGAAGCACTCGTGTAAAAGTGACCCCAGGGTATAAGGAAGAACAATGCGCGCCAGCTCTGTCAATAGAGATGAAGAAACCTGTGGACCTGGAGGCCCCCATCACTTGGTAGAGTGATGTTTTATTGTACTTTCATCTCTTTGTATGTTTTGTCTGACTCTCTGGTATCTCCCTCACATCATCTTGAAAACAGGCGGGCAAAACCAAAATCACATTGCCTATATTCACCATTTTGTCTCTACTTGTAGAGAACACTGATATGCTGTTGCAGTCACTGCGTTAAAGGATCTATTTGTCCCGTCACTTTCTCTGTTAAAAAAAAAAAAAGATAAATCACCACCTTCTATTGACTCATGTCTGTAAAGACAGTAGTCACCCACAGCTTTATGACTTATCCTGTGTAGGCCTTGTTGAGCTTCCTCATGTTGAAATACTATCTTGATCTTTTATTTCTTGCCAGCTTGTTGCGGTTTATGTAACCATTTCCTTTGGATACCTAATCTCTAGGAAACCATGATGGCAATGTAGAGATGATAAGAGGGACAGATTATGTCCTTGTTTATTTCTTGTGATAGTGCAGTCAATGCTAATTTCACTTCCCTTGTGGTCCTCTTCTGAGAAGCCCCATTGTCACACATCTTCATACTTGCCATCTTTGATTGCTTGAAACTGTCACTCAACCAATCTTCTGCTTTTGTCAGACTGTAGCATGTCGTTCCTCACGTCTCCTGGTCTGCAGTGACAGAGATTACAGGGTAGTCATCGGACCGGCAATGCATTTTTTTTGGGCATTTCATAATTTGTGCAGTGCACATGTGCGTGTCTCCTGCTGATAAACAACACAAGTTGTTTCCTCCTACACAGCCAATATCCTTCCACGCTTAATTTTGTTTCATTTCTATTTGATTTGCTTTTCTCATTGTGTTTTTCAGGTTTGACAGGCTCCGGTGTTAGACAGAAGACACTGAAGTGCTTTTCACACATACAAAAACATCCTTGTATGAGAGGAGACACTTAGATTTAGCCTGAGCAGCTATGTGGTCCAATCACAGCTGTCCAGTGGAAGTTTGGAGTGACCCTAAAACTGCACAGCCAGCTAATAACTATTCCATCACTGTCCCACTGTCGCTGTGATTTTAATCCTTGGTGCTCAGTTTTGCATTTATTTTGTTTTTTCCCCCTCTTAAGTCTGCAGACCCTCCATGAGGACTTACTGGTGTGCACCACAGATGGTTACCTCCATGTGCTGCACTGGGATGGGATTGGCACCAACGGACGGAAAGCCATCTGCCTCACTACGATCCCCTTCTCGTTAGACCTTCAGTCTGCCCGAGGTCAGGAACGACTTGACCGAGTTTCCGTTTAATCTGAATCATCTACAAAACGTCAAACCTGTGTCCCACATCCGCATGTGTCTGCACAGGTGGACCATCCTTGGAGTTAGAGGGGGTGTACATCCGTTGTATGGAATATTGTGTGACTCTGGACGGCTTTGCTGTCATCCTGAGTGACGGACGCCTGGGCTTTATCACGCCACTCAACAACACAGTGACAGTGGATGTAAGAACATTCACACACATTCTACCAAAATCCCCTTTTCTCACACAAACGTTAGGAAAAGTTAGGATTTTATTCATGTTTTTAGTCATATAATGTAGAATATCGGTGTGGTGCATCACCCAAATCCAAAATCAATGACTGATTTGAATGGGAATTGCAGACCTGTACTTGATGTTTCATAGCACATTCATTTAGTAATGGCAGCTTCTTGTGTGAGTGCAGCAGCTGCAGGGTGTCTGGGCAGCGGATGTGTCTGACGGTACCTGCGTGGCTGTCAACAACAAATACAGGCTGATGGCCTTCGGCTGCGCCAGGTAAGCATATTCAGCTGTGATGGGAAGGAAACCCGCACATGTGTTTGCAGCTGCGTGTTACAAAGATTGTTGCCCACGTGGTGTGTGTATCCAGTGTGAGAACCTGTCAGTTTTTGTTTGCTTAGATCGGCCTAGTGTGTGCTTGTCTAATCCGCCAGGTTGGCAGGAATGTCTCCGGCTCTCCTTCCATCTCTACTTTGCTTTATGTTTTCTGTGTGTACTTCATTCTTGTAAGATTTTACATATTCTTTAATCAATTTTGGAGTTTACCGTAGGTGGATGAACAAAAAAAAGATAACAGCTAATTTTACTTAGTAAAAGACACATGAAGAAGGGCCTTGGTGGTTTGAGGAACTGTATGTGCATGTGGGAATTTCACATGTGCAAACATGCAGATGCTGAAGTATTTCACAAAATGAAAGTGTAGAACGTCGAGTTTGAAGAGCAGTTCATTTTCTTTTAATCAGGATTCCGAGCTGATTTAACTAGTGGTTCTGACTATTTGTGTTGCCAAAGTTTCTGATGTTAATGATTGTTTGTTTGTTATTCCAGTGGCTCAGTTCTGGTGTATATGATAGACACCACGACGGGATCCATGCAGCTTTCTCACAAACTGGAACTCACCCCAAAACATTACCCAGGTATCACCCTGACTTCCAGCACTCCCCTAATAACACTGTTATGCCTCTGAATGCACTTTTCGCCTGAGGCCCTGACGCCCTCTGGTGGCAGAATAGCCCAAAAGGGATTTTTTTCCTCTCTTGGACCATATTGTGTCAAGTGCATTTATTTTCTGTATAAAAAATGGTCACATATCAATAAATAATACATTTTCCCTGTGGTACTATTCATGACAATCACTTCTTTTCCTTCTGTTACAGACATCTATAACAAAACTGGCCCTGTCAAACTGATCCGTTGGTCACCTGACTACAGTGTTGCCATGGTTACGTGGGAGTGCGGCGGCTTGTCGCTATGGAGTGTTTTTGGAGCTCACCTCATCTGCACTCTGGGAGAGGACTTTGCGTAGGTGGACGTGAAAAATCACACCATTAGCTGGTTCACGCTTCATTTAATTTCTCCAAAGATATGAATTTATAGATTTCTGTCTTTGTGTCCTCAGATATCGTTCTGATGGTACTAAGAAGGAACCTGTTAAAATCAGCTCTATGGTAAGAAGTTGTTTTAAATTAGGAAATAAAGTATCAAACATCATATTGTCCTAATAAACATAGAAAATACTCATATAATGTATTTCTTCCAGAGCTGGGGTGCCGAAGGTTACCATCTATGGGTTCTCCCAAACAAACAGGAGAGGAGAAGACTAGAAGAGCCGCAAGAGGAGGACATGGTCACACCTTCACAGTCCTTCGTGCAATCCGGAATACTGCAGTTCCACTTCATCAAGAGTGCCCTCACAGTTAACCCCTGCACAGTGAGTGGATATAATATCAGATATTTTATAAATCCATGTCCTTAACACACATTAACTCAAGTAATCGCCCGTAAAATGCCCGTTTGTTTGCGCCACTCTGCAGAGTAACCAGGAGCAAGTGTTGCTCCACGGTGAAGACCGCCTCTACCTGACTTGCGGTGACCCCACACCAGTCAGCAGCGCATCTGACACTCACGCATATGCGCACATTCATCCACGTGACGGAAGCCCGATACACCACCCACCCAGCACCGACTCCTCTCTCTCTCAGGGCCTCAGCACTTTACTGGGACACAAGCACTGGCATGTGGTCCAGGTAAGAATGCATTTCTGTCTACATGAAACCATGGCCCTACAACATCACTTGTTATCTTGTTATGTTTTTTAAGGACAGTGATGCAGAATGATGCAACATGATTAGCATGACACAGGAAAAATAAGTTAATTAACATTGTCGGAGATTGAAAATTTGATAGTCAGCTATTTTGTATTTCTAATTATATTTTTTTACCTTCCAGATTCACAGCACATACCTAGAGAGCAACTGGCCAATACGGGTGAGCATAGAAAAAGAAAAATCAGTTTCTAGCTGCAAGTCAACAAGGTTTGGCGTCAAATTGCCCTCATATACATGTCACATGGAGGCCTAAAAGCTGATTATTCAGTATGCAGAGCTCTAATGCTCACAAAAATGCTTCACTGTAACACTCATTTAAAGCTAGGAGCTTTATTCATGGCTATATCCTGGAGACTTTTTTATACGGTGTTTTCTAAAGTGTATTTCTGCTTATTGTGACGGTGTGTGATATTGGTGTGTTTGTGTGAACAGTTTGCAGCCATTGATACAGCAGGACAGTGCATGGCTGTTGCAGGGAGGCGGGGACTTGCACACTACTCCTTGTTCACAAGAAAATGGAAGCTGTTTGGGAACATCACTCAGGTAAGACTTCATAGATAGAAGCAGCTGTCGCCAATGCAGTCAAGAGTCAATATTTAAATGTATCGCATGCTGTTTCTTCAGGAGCAGAACATGACAGTGACTGGAGGTCTTGCTTGGTGGAAGGACTTTGTCATGGTTGCATGTTACAATTTTATAGACCAGCAAGAACAGGTGAGAACAAAGGAGACCAAAGTCACCTCTTTCCAGATTGTTTGTGTTCTGTTATCCTGTTCATGTGATCTGATAACATAAAACTGTTCTTAATTCACCTAAAGTTCCTTTAAATGCTGAATATGACCTAATTAAGGAACTTTGCGTGTGAGAACGAATCATTTTCCAGGTGAATAGAGCATTTCATTATGATGTTGAAGCTCTGTTGTATTTCTCTTGTCACCAGTTGAGACTGTATCATCGCTCCACCAATCTGGACAATGCCTTTGCATCTGTCACCAAGTTGCACTCAGAAACTCTCCTGCTCAACGTCTTCAGAGACATGGTGATCCTGTTTAGGGCTGACTGCTCCATCTGTCTCTACAACATAGAAATGAGGAACGATGGGTAAACTCTGCTGCTATACTCTGTGTTCAACAGATTTCTTAGTATTATGACAAATATTTATTTATTTATTTTTTTTATTTTTTTATTTTATTTTCCAGTCCTAACCCAACTGCCAGTGTGGAGTTGGTGCAGGAGGTGTCTATGTCTCGCTACATCCCTCATCCAGGCCTCGTGGTCTCTGTCACACTGACCTCTGTGCGCACAGAAACTGGTATCACATTGAAAGCCCCACAGCAGGTACTGGAACATAAACCAGCACAGACACACATATACACACACGCTATATTCTCCTTTGGCCACGTGACCCTTGCTATTTATGTCCCTCTTAGGCCTGCATGGCAGAAAGCATCATGTTGAATCTGGCTGGCCAGTTGATCATGCTGCAGAGAGACCGCTCAGGTCCACAGGTACGAGAGAAGGAGACGCCTGCCAACAACAAGAAGGTGGTGAGATGCTGTTGATCATTTTCCAGCGTTTATCACACTAGTTCAATTATATTTGGACAAAGCTTCTTGAACAACCCTGTTTCCTTTTCCCTTCAGCTTCCCTTTTGTCCTCCAGTGGTGTTGGCACAGTGTGTGGAGAATGTGTGGACCACCTGTCGCACCAACCGGAAGAAGCGCCACCTGATGGAGGCCCTGTGGCTGTCGTGCGGCGAGGCGGGGATGAAAGTGTGGCTGCCGCTGTTCCCGCGGGACCATCGCAAGCCCCACTCCTTCCTGTCCAGACGCATCATGCTGCCCTTTCACATCAACATCTACCCTCTGGCTGTACTGTTTGAGGACGCCCTGGTGCTGGGGGCTACCAACGAGACTGTGCTTTATGACGGTCTGCAGGGCTCTTCTGAGCCACTCGAAGCGCTGTTCCCTTTCTGTACTGTAGAGAGGACATCCCAGATCTACCTCCACCACATCCTGAGGCAGCTGCTGGTTCGAAATCTTGGTGAACAGGTAGACAGAGGGGGAAAAAATAAGTCTTGTTATCCTTAATGCAGGTGTGTGAGCTGTTGGATATCATGTATGACTTCTTTCCCCTCCTCCTCCTCACAGGCTTTGATGCTGGCTCAGTCATGTGCCTCCCTCCCCTACTTCCCTCATGTCATGGAGCTGATGGTGCATGTCGTGCTCGAGGAAGAGGCCACATCGAGGGAGCCCATCCCGGACCCTCTGCTGCCCACTGTGGCCAAATTCATCACCGAGTTCCCCCTGTTTCTGCAGACCATTGTCCACTGTGCCAGAAAGACTGAATATGCCTTGTGGAACTACCTGTTTGCTGCTGTGGGAAACCCCAAAGATCTTTTTGAGGAATGTCTCATGGCTCAGGACCTGGACACAGCAGCCTCCTACTTGATCATACTCCAGGTGATGGCTAGAAAAGAAAAGCCTAAATGTGGTTTCCTGTGATAAATATTACAATGAATCCTTTTTCTTTCTTTTTTTTTTTTTTAAATCTTCCATTTTTGGTCCTTATCTAACAGAACATGGAGGTTCCAGCCGTGAGCAGACAGCACGCCACCCTGCTTTTCAACACAGCTCTTGAGCAGGGGAAGTGGGACCTCTGCCGCCATATGATCCGATTCCTTAAAGCCATTGGTTCTGGGGAGGCGGAGACCCCGCCTCCCACCCCCACCACTCAGGCGAGGACCTTTTAACCACGAATTTAACTAAAATACAGGGAGCGTTATTGTGCTTTGTACCAACAAACTGCATTTTTTTTCTTTTTAGGAACCCAGTTCAACTGGAGGTTTTGAGTTTTTCAGAAATCGCAGCATCAGCTTGTCACAGTCTGCAGACTCCATCAGTACGGGCAAGTTCAACCTCCAGAAGACCTACAGCATGCCTTCTGGACCCTCTGCTAAAGGGTACAATGACACGCAGACCTTATAGATCTTGTCGTATCAATGCCGTCATTGTAACGTCTAAATGTCTCCGTCTCTCCCGAAACAGTCGCGATGGCGAGTGTGCAGAGAACATGTACATTGACATGATGCTCTGGCGCCACGCTCGCCACCTCCTGGAGCAGGTGCGTCTCCGCGACCTGGGATGCTTCTCCGCACAGCTCGAGTTCGAACTCATAGGCTGGTTGTGCCGCGAACGCAACCGCGTGGCCCACGTCGATGACTTTGTGTTCGCGTTGAAGAGACTTCATAAGGACTTCCTCTGGCCTTTCCCTGTTATTCCTGTGGGGAGCCTCAGCTCTCCTCTGAAGAACGGACGCTGTCGCTCAGGTGAGTGACACAAACGGCTCCGTGCGGGTCCATCTGAACCGGTTCTGCTTGTTTCTGACCCACGATCTCATGTCTGTTGAAGTCCTGAGCACACGACTGTTGAAGTCGCAGTCAGCCGACAGCCTGATAAACAGCGACATGGACACGGTGCCCCCCCAGGGTGCACCCACCAACCACACGTGGCTGGATGGGATCGGAGAGGGCTCCAAAGACATGGACATGGCGTCATCAGCACACTCTAACCAACACTCGCCACAGACCCACGATGCTTTCTTGTCTCTGCTCACCAATAAAGGTGATGATGCTGGGACAGCAGCGTCCCATCAGGGTCCCCGTTCCCTCCTCTTCGTCCTTTCACGCCTTTATCTCCTCCGTCTAGTGGAGGAGTACAGCGTCGGCTCAGCCACGGACCTGACGGAGACCAGCTCGGTGGTGGACGGCGACTGGACGATGGTCGACGAGAACTCGTCCACACTGAGCCTGAGCCAGGCCGAGCTGGAGCACATTTCCATGGAGCTCGCCAATAAAGGCCCGCACAAGTCGCAGGTGCAGCTCAGGTGAGACGCCTCCACCAAGCGCTCCTTCCTCCGCTGCACCCAGCTCAGAGTGAGAACGGGGTTTTGTCCTTCAGGTATCTCCTGCACGTGTTCAAGGAAGCGGGCTGTCTGGAATGGTGTGTTGTGATAGGTTTAATCCTGCGGGATGCCAGTGTCATAAAGCAGGTAATTGGCTTCTTGGACAGCCCCGAGGTTCCTCATGAAACTGTGCAGAGTGTCCGAAGTGGCTTACTGGCTGTTGACACGTGGGCCTCCACTGACTGGTGGGTATTCCAGCGTGACTGATCCGCCAAGAGGACCCCGGAATGTACTCACGTGTTGTCATACTAACCTATTTGTGTTCTTCATCTTTGTCAGCTTGGGATATAAACCATTTCTGAACCTGATCCAGTCGGAGCTGCAGCAGCTGATGGATTCCACAGCTGGCGAGCAGCTCCAGCCGGAAGCCTTCCAGCCCCCCGGTCAGAGCTGCAAGCACCCCGGCTCAGAGGGGCTGGGAGGCGCCGCAGTGCCACGGGCCGAGGACAGCCGAGGAGTCGCCGCCCCTCTGGGCCTCGCCCTGCCCTCTCTGGAGCCTGCGGGAGGTTTTCCCCGCCCCCCATCCGAGGACTGTCCCCCTGAGGAGACGGAGGAGCAGGGAGAGGATGAGGGGGCGTACGACTGCACCCTGTCCTGAAGCCAGGACAATAACCTGTGAGCGTCCTTACACAGGAGGAGCAGCTACAGCGGGTTGAATAGACTGCACGTGTGTGTGTGTGTGTGTGTGTGTGTGTGACTGTGTGTGTGTGTGTGTGTGTGTATGTGCACAAAGGTACTTCTGCAGGTTTTTTACTTCTGTCAGTATTACTTAGATTTGCGTGTTGAGCAGAACCCTGTGGATACAGAGCTGGACGTCCCAACACAACCACAGGTATGGTTCAGTCTGGTGGCTCCATTTTCCTTCACCCAAGCACCCCTCAACCTCTTCATTTGTACATTAGATTCTGGTGTTTGGGGGCTGTAGACCAGCACACAGAAGCACCGGTCTTTAGTTTTATTCTCAGACTGTGTGTGTGTGTGTGTGTGTGTTTTGTGCTTTTGAACTCAATCAACATGCAGCTGGAGAATTCCTTCCCCCCCCGTCTGGGCAAAAAGGCTCCAGCAATATTTTAAGGCGAACAGTTCAAGAATCTGCTCAAAAACAGCTGTGCGCCTTTAATCGCAGCGCCGCGATTACACTATGAGGCAGAAATGCAGAACAAAAACTCCAGTCACGAAGCATTTCCCAGCGGCACCGAGGTCCGCCTGGACTGACAGTTGCATTGTGCAGAAGTGTTTCATACTTTCATACCTCATGTGGTTTTAAAATATTTTGTGATAACCTTCTTTTAATAATGCAACAGATGACATTATTTTTCTATCAAATGCGCCGCGTCCACATTTGAGTCCACCTGTAAAATAACAAACTTTGCTCATTGTATGAGTTAAATGGATGACTTTGAGAAGGGATGTCGTCAGAGTTTCTAAGAAAATGGTTGCTGAGAAGAATCAGAGGGGCAGATTGAGTTTGTTTGGTGACAGATTGGTACCTCTGTTGGTGTATTTTTCATATATAAGTCCAAAAGTGTCTGAGAGGGATTCACAGAGGGAAGATTTAAGGCTCCAGTCCTGCAAAGTGCTTTGTGAAGAACCAAATTTTGTGCTTTTTTCCAGCTTTTAAATGCATTTGGATTCAAGGCTTGACAAAGTCAGTCTTTCCTTTCAGTTGAACGGTGTGTCGGTATCATTTGAATTTGAGGACCCCCCCCCACACAGTCACTCACACAGACATAAACACAACCCTCCTCATGCACATCCTGACCATTACAAACTTCGCTGTGTTGCATTCGTGTGCTCCCGTATTTGAGTGCTTGAACCACATTGTATTGACACAGCAACTTGGATCACACCACATTTGTTTGAATTGTAGGTGTTGTCAACAGTGCTGTTTATTTATTGGCATTATAAGTGAGTTGTAACTATTGTTTTTATAACTAACTGCATTTTTCCCCCTCTAATCAAAACCATGTATTGACTCTCCACCACGAGCACTAAAAGGTTCCTCAGTTATCAGTATTATGTGCAATGTATTGAAATGTTACTCAGCTTTATTTTTAAAGTTTTTTTTTTCTTTTTTTTCGCTTTTAGTTCGACCAAATCATATTTTATTGTAATTGTCATTGGTCTGCCGTGTCTGAGCTTTTCTTTTCTCTTTTGTTTGACGAATTTGATTTCCTAAAAGGACACTAAATCTTCACGACAATAGCTCCTCGGCGCAGCGTCTCCGCGGACGTCGGCCTCCGCGAGGTCACGGCGTCGCTACACCTCTGCTCTTTAAGCTTTATCTCACTTGAAAACAGCGACACCATGAACCAAAGAATGATCCAGAGGCCTTCTGTTTTCATCTCACACACTCGTCTGTCAGACTTTGGACGCAAACAAGAGAATTTCCTACGGAAATGAATTTAGCAGATTTTTTTCTGGGTTCCCCGTCAGCCGCTCCGCCCTACCTGCTTCGTTTCACCCGGCTCCCAACAGAACAGTTTTACTTCTGAGGCTGGAACAGAAAACATCTTCAAGGCAGTGTAAAGAAACTCTTGTACATTTGCCTTTTCTACTCATGTCTGGTTTTCTACTTTTCTCCCTTGTACATAAAGACCAATAAATTATTTTTAGAAATTTCCAGTCTCTCATTGGGCCCAGGCTTTTCTGACTTCTCTGCTGGGACTTAAAAGAAATAAAGTAAATAATAATAATCATTTAATTCAAGCTTTTTGCATAATGACCTTCACTCACTAAAAGAAACCATGTAATCAGATTAATCCCAAACAGCAACATTCATTAATCACTCAATTTACAGACATTTTAAAAAGAAATAATCGTTACAGTAACTAAAAGTGTAATTTCATAGAAAACCAACATTTAGAACAAACTTGAACAGGAATGACGACCCGAACGGAACAAGAAGTCAAAAGAAATCATCCTTCCAACAACTATTAAGACAGTTCAGCATTAGGCTGTTATGGTGTGTGTGTGTTTTGTCAACTGATGCGTGTTGTAAATCGTGAAAATGAAGCTGTGTGTGTGTGTGTGTGTGTGTGTGTGTGTAGCTATTCAGTCACCTAGTCGATGCATGAATGTTTGTTTTGTTCAGTGGAAACATAATGATCCATTTCACAGTGTTTGTACGTCCAGCAGCCCTGCCTGCACAGCGGTGCTGAGATCTTTTCAACATCAAAAAAACAAAGAAAACTGCTCTGTCTTCCATTGTTGTGGTCAGAAATGTGGAAACACGTAAAGTCATTTTCGGAACAGGTTAAACTCTACAGCAGATTTTTAGAAAAATATTCATTTGCACAGTTAATAAAGCTTTTTCTCCAAGGAACTGCAGCACTTTCAAAAGAAAAGAAAAAAAAAAATAGTTGAAGCAGATTTTGCATTTCTATGTCGATCAGACGGGTTTCAAGGGCATCTGCTCAGTCAGCAACCCTGTTTAACCGATTGATTAAAAGTCAGGATGCAAGATGAAATGTTACAGCACCTTTTCCCCAACATGAGACATTTGAAGTGGTGAGTTTCACACTTGTTAACAGCAGGTCTCTGATTTAACGTCGCTTTGCTCTGGAGCTCCCAGGCGCAACGCAGCGTCTCCCCCAGTAGATGGCGCACTTTCAGAACTTAATCGTACAGTTGTGGCTGGAAAAAAAAAAAAACTTAACTCCTGATCTGGGCTAGAACAATGGGATTTAAACTGCATAGTTGGAAAATAACCCTTTATTGTCACAGTATAACACGCTGGATTGGCTCTACCATGATGGCACATCTGTCTCTCAGCAGTTTTGAGCGAATATAGGAGACACAAGGAGGCATGGATCAGATGGTAGAAAGGTTGGCTCCTTAAAAGGACAAGGGAGCGCAGCCAGAGCCTTCCTGTCGACCGATCGAGCAAGTCATTAACTGCTCATTTTAACAACTGTTTGCACAATTGATCTGTTTGTACTGAGAAGGATCTGAGATTCCTAAAATGACGGAACGAATAAGGAACATCGTCAGCTGAGGGAGGGTCATGTGACGCATCTGAAAGTTCCGCAATGACGACTGGTGGACAGCGAGGCTGTTAAAAGGCCGTGACGCGTTCACAGTTAGCACAAACAGCTGACTGGAGAGCAGAAAAGCTCTCACTGCTGAGACGTCAAGGCCGCCTTCATGCCGGCATCTTAGTCGTTTTATGAGGAGACCACGCGCGTCAGAGCGCAGAGACGCCAGCTTCGATCACCAGAGCGGGAACGAACCAGCGACATTCAAACCAGACTGACACCATTGGACAGATGTGCTCTTGGGTTTTGATCGTAGCGGAGGTAGTAGTGACACTGGTGAGGCCTGTACGCGCGCTGCAGCCACCAAACACAACGCCGCACCCCCCCCCCCCAAGGTGTCGTTCAACGCGCGGTTCCTGCGGTGACCCGGTCCTGGGGTTCAACCGTTAAAAGAAAAGCAGGCTTGCATCCCCATCAACCGTTCAACTTAAAACCATTAAAAAGAGGAAGCAGCAATCTGAGAATAATGAAGTTCTTGACGACGCGCGCAATCTGGTGTGACCTGAGAGCAGCCTCTCACACAGACGATATCATCTTTTCCTGTTGTTCCGTCATCCTCCCTCTCCTTCCTCCGGCCGGTTTAACCTCAGAACTGATTTAGAATTACATTTTTAAAGTAGGACTCAGATTATTACAGTAAACAACGATGCAGAAGCACTTCCACGCGCCACCGCTGACTGGTGTGAATGTGGCGCTGCTGGTTTTCTACTCAGTGTGCAAAACAAACATGTCAAGTTAAAAAGCGAAGCAAAGACCACCCAATACCCTACTGATTCCCTAAAGCTACTCCTCTTTAAGTACATTTCCATCGCAGCTACTTTTGCTCCCAGTCCCCCCCCAACGTCGACGTTCAGGCGCTTCACATGTAAACGGCTTCGTTCCCCCGCCAGGCCCAGATATCGCGGCGCCCGCCTGCCGTCAGCGCAGCACAGACCGCATCAGTGTTGTTTTTGACAAAGTTAGAGACACGTCGGGACACGTGAGGGACGGAACCGTGAGGAAGTCGTGAGAAGAAATAGATGTGAGGTGAGTTAAAGCAAAGGCACAACATATTTAGTAAAAAAAAAAAAAAAAAAACCCTAGAAATAAAAAAAAGAAGAATCCTTCCTTGAACCGAACCCGGAGCGACTGGGCGGTGGAGGTGGGTCGGCCTGGTGTCCATCCACCGTGCTCGCTTGTGTCACCTGAGCTAGGGTAGCTACCAGGCCTGCGGACACAGTGACGGGGGTCTCTCGGAGTCTGTCTGACAGTGTGTTAACTACAGAGCCAAGAGGCAGCAGCGATGTTCTGTTGGGCCTCCGCCCCCCCCTCGCCCCCCCCGCTCCCAAACGCTGGCTCTGGGCTCTTCTCGGCCTCGGTGACGTGACGCCTCGTCAGTATCGATACATGTCGTAGGTGCTGACCCACGAGGAAGGAAACGCCCACGTAGGAAACCTGCTGAGGATTTCCTCCAGCTGAGCAGTCCTCTGATCCCGCCCGAAAAAATAGTGTGAGGAGATGGCGACCGAGATCATCCCCTCAGGGCCTGACGGGTCGGGGTCACTGGGAGGCTGGTGGAGACAGAGATAGTGGAAAATGACTACAAACTCTCTGTTATATTGTATTTTGAGGCTACTTTAAATGTCTCGGAGTCTGCAGTTTAAAGATAATCTGCACAGATGTGACCCTAAAATGTGGGGAATGAAAGCAATGACATAGATAACACACACACACACACACAGACACACAGACACACACACACAGACACACACACATTCCCCTGCAGTTTCAAAAAAATACCTGTATTTCAAACCAGAAGGTCCACGTGTGGACGTCCAGGCCGTGGGAGTAGAAAATGAAATACTCTCCGCTCAGGTCGAAGTGAGGCGTCCCGTCCCCGAACGACCAGGTGGAGAGGCTGGCTCCTCTGTGAGGCATCAGGTACAGAGACATGTGACTGGGACCTGCGCCAGGAAGGGGAAAAAAAAGACATCTGACTTCTGGACCCGTTTTTCAGTTACAGAACTTGAACATCGACATTTCTGTGGACTCAAATGTGCTGATATGACTCATTGCAGCGGGCGCGTTCCACTCAGTATCTCAGGAGATGTTTATCTGGGGCTAAGAGTCTCCTGACCAGTGTTCAAGGTCACGATTGTGCCGTCAGAGGCTTTATCTGTGAATGAACCTGTGACTCTGAAGGTCATTTTGATCGTCCCCCAGCTGCTCTCCTCTTTGGACAGCAGTGTGAACTCCACGGGGTTGCTGGGAGACACCTCCGGAGCGGGCAGGTACCAGTTCTTCCTGAAAGAACAAAGAGATGAAAGCGGCCCTCGACAGGCGGGAGTGACCGTAAATGGCGCGCCACCGACTTGCTGAGGAACTTCACGGGCAGGAACCAGGGGTACCCGCAGAAGGGCCGGTCCACGCGGCAGTGGGTGCGGAAGCTGTCGTTGATCTCGGGGACGTGGGGGGTGATGTGCTGTATGCCCGTGTAGTCGAAGCTGTTGATCCACAGGCCCGAGTCCCGGCTCTCCACCTGGCCCTGGAGGTTGTGGAAGGTCCGGGTGGTGTGCTGCAGCGGGAGGGGGGGGGTGGACACCGCCGTTTACTCCTGTCCCACCCAAAGCAGAAGACACGCGCGGCGGTCGAGGTCTCAAACCTGCAGGAAGACTCGCTTCGGCCGCGGACGCTCTGGACTGCCCGAGTAAGGAAACAGAAGCCCGCTGGAGATGACCAGGAACGTGATGAGGAAGACGGAGCCCAGGCCAGTCAGGATCCACTTTGTGCTCCGGACCAGGTAGATGAAATGGAGCTGAGAAGACGAGAACAATAAACGGCCTATTCCCCATCAATCCCACAGCTAAAGCCGCGGTTCGGTGGAGTACTCACAAAAAAGGAAGACAGGAAGATTGTCGCCAGGGTGACCAGGGACGCCAGCACCACCTCGGGGGGGATCTCGGTGCCGCTGCGGCCCATGATGGGCGTGAAGATCTCAAACACCACCCAGATGAGGAACATGAAGTGAACGTACGGCAGCGCCAGGCCCAGCAGGTAGAACACGCTGTACCTGAGCGACGCTCCTGCGGAAGCACGCAGCGGAGGGGGGGGGGGTCGTCTCTTGGGCGAGGCACCTTTCAGCAGAACTCACCGTTGGGAGAACCCACCTCTGTGTTTAAACTCTTTGGCCAGCAGCAGCCTGGTGACCAGCGGGAAGGCCACCATCAGCATGGGCACGTAGGCGGAACACAGGCCCTGCTGGGTGAGCCACACCAGGCTGCAGCACCACAGCAACAGGCTCACGTCGAAGTAGAGGTCGCCCAGCTCCACCAAGCGGACCCCCTGGGAGGGAAACACACACACACACACACACACACACACACACACACACACACACACACACACACACACACACACACACACACACACACACACACACACACACACACACACACAGCTCAAAATAAACAAGGGGCGCCTGCGCAGGGATGCCAAATCTGGTTTTCAAAGCTTTATCGGGCCGAGGGCTTTTCTAGTGGGTGATAGCGTGCATTGAGAATCCTGGACGCGCATGCACGGGCCCAGGTACAGAGGGCACGTCTGAGGGAACAGGTTTTACAGTTGGCAGACGGAGATAACAGCTCAAACCACAGCAGATAGGCAGCGAGAAGAATAAACGCTTTCAGCGGCGTCGCAGATAAGATAAACTGTCTCCTCTGAGGAGGGCTCACATTAAGTGTGAGGTCAGGAGCTTAAAGGTGAAGGGCTTTGGCCAGTGGCCAGCCCGCACCGTATCCAGAAGGAACGTGAAAGTGAGGACACACCCGGAGTCCAGCGGCTCCACATTTGTTCAGCCAACAGATGACACTCCAGCCGCCACCTTTCACCTACTCTGGCCACACCCTCATGATCCCGACTCACAGCTCTGCACGGTTCTGGGATATAAACGTATTTGCTTTCTTGCAACACTGAAAAAAAATTTAAAAAACTGCTCGTGTGACTTCAAAGCTAACAAGGGTTGAGCAGGAGGAAGTCTGATCGCAGAGCGATAGAACCACACGTGAACGCTGCGGGTGGCGGAGGTCGATCTGATGGTATTGGTTGCCGTGACGATACTCTGAGAAGCGTTCTCCAGCCCCCCCCCCCCCGTGCTGGGGGAGAAAAAAAAAAAAAAAAGCTCACTTACGCCGTAGTACAGGTTCTTGGCCAGCGTGTGGATGAGGACGATGGTGGCGGTGGCCGCGGCGCCGTACAGGCAGATGCAGGTGTAGAAGTGGTTGTACCAGAACATGGAGCGTCCCAGCAGAGTCACCAGCAGAGCCACGATCAGCACCGACAGCAGCGTCACCAGCCAGCTCAGAACCGCCACGCCCGTGGCGCAGACCAGGTCCCGGATGTAACGGCCCCCTGGGGGGGGGGGGCAGAGTGTGAGGGGCTCATCCAGGTGAGACAACCCGCTCCTGGGATAGTTTACCAGGAAAGAACACTTGGAAAGAGGAAGTACGCAAATGCACAAGTTCATGTAAACACGCAGCCGAGGGGGGGGGGACGACCGCCTACCGCCGTTGCCGGGCTGCGAGGCTTTCTTGGCGAGGTACAGGAAGGTGACGGCGGCCACCATGTAGTTGAGGATGGTGCCGACCCGGGCTGGGTACGCCACCACGAACACGCCCAGCAGATCAAAGAAGACCATGTTGCCGTGACGATACTCCGAGGAATCCGCCAGCTTCTCTGACGTGAGCAGGTACCTCAGGACCGCCAGGATGTTGTCGCCTGCGGACCGGAAGTGGGTTAGCGGCAGGTCGGGAGAGCTCTGGGCCGTCCGGAGCCCAGCGGAGGGCGACGGGCGTCCCCGGGACGAGCGAAAGGACAGGAATGTCTCCGCTGCGGAGGAGCGAAGCATCAGCAAAAGGTCGCGGTGCTGGTCACCAGCACAGTTAATAGCACGCACGCCGACCCAGGCCGGACAAAGCCCCATTGTTCTTCCGCTCGGCGGTCCCAAAGAGGCCTTCGGAGTGTAAACAACCATGTCCAACATCGACTCGTTCCTGCCGGGTCGGCTGCTCGGCTAAACAATGCTGCTCTTTAAAGAGAGGAGCTTTTCCTGTCTGCACTCCGCCGGGACAAAAGAAAGAAGACGGCCCGAGCTCTAGGTTTATTTCCTGGTGAAGGGTCCGACGCCCTGCTGTTCCAGCCGTCCCCCGTCAACAGGGCCGACCCCCCCCCTGCGCCGCTGCCCACGTCAGCATGACTAAATATACCTCCGACCCTCCTCTGAAATCTCACTTGGCTCTCGAATAATTCATGTCCTCGCTGTGGGCAGGAGAAGAGTCCACCTACGGCTGAGGAACCGCTTTGGGGTTCTCCGCTCGGAGCGGTCGCCCAGCGGCGCGGGAGGTAAACGAGGGCGTTGGGCGGGAGCCCCGTCGGCACTTCTGTGGGGGGGGGGGTGACGACATCAGCAGAACACCGACCCACAAAGCGCAAACGCGTGCTCGTCTGTCGACAGCTGCTGTGTGACGGTGGAGGACGCGGGCGTGGTCGCTTGCGTACCGGCTCTCTGGATGGAGTCCGTCAGGATCCTGTCCGCCGTGTCGTACTTGGTGTGGTAGATGAAGCCGTTTTCGATGAATGCCAGGTCAATCCCTGAAAGAAGGGAGGGAAGCATGAGGGGAAAAACCATTTAAAAGGAAGTTCTCTGGTTCTTGCGGGAGCTCTGAGGACGTGTGTTACCTGGGATGTTACCAAAGTCCCTGTAGATGCGGAAGTCGGTGTCAGAGGGAATGATGCCGCTCTGAAAGACCTCCTGACCCACCACGGAGGCGAAGGGGTGCTTGGCTGCGTGCACATAGGCCTGGACCAGCCAGGGGTTCTCTGGACCTTTGAAGAAGACGAAGAAGGAAAAGGAAAATTGTGAGAACCTGCCTTTCAGGAGGACACAGACAGACAGACACCTGAGGCAGCGTGTGGGAGCTAAAGGTTTGCTCTTTGTGGAACCCAGGGATATCACATCTCCTTCATGATGTTTGCGTTTCATGACCCTCCTGCGAAGCACCACCCCGCGGTGAGGAGCACCTCGGAGGCCTTGTAACGCCCCTTGGACACGAGATTACAAAACCCATTCAACAACAACCACCACGCCCTAAACTCTTGATCTTTTACATGTTTATTTTGTGATTTAACAATGAAGAATGACCTCAAACTGAAGCCGAACGACCCCCAGACCTTCAAACACAGACTGATGCTAATGTACAAGCGCGACGCTTGTTGCTTTCAATCCAACAGGAAACTCGTACCGGTCTGGAAAACCACCTCCTTGCCGCCGACACCAGCAGCCTCCAAGTTGATGAAGGCTCGCACCTGCTTGGCCCAGGAATGCTGGGTGATGAAGCCATGGCTGGCCTGATGGAGAGGGGGGGTCAAGTTAAGAGCTTCACTGAACAAAAGCAGGCCGTGCCACCAACTGGGTGGGGGGGGGTACCTGTAGGACATTTTCCTCTGCACCGTTAAAGAGGAAGACCACTCCGTGATGAAGAGGGGTGGACTGGTTGGCCAGGGAGCGGAGGACTTCCAGCATCACGGCGCAGCTCACTGCATCGTCACTGGCCCCTGCGAGGAGTGTGTGCAAGTCAGAAACACAACAAGGTGTGATAGGTTTCTTCTTCTGATGCTTTGGGGATTTCTCATCAGAAATATAAGATACATACGGAAAATGATCAATCCATTGATAGCGAAGTACTTAAATAATAGCACTTTAAACCGCTTCCACGTTCAAAAAAGACATGAAAGTGTTCTTTGACACAGCCCATGAACAAAACTACTCATTTGTGGCGAATCATTGGCCGCGCCGAGACTAAAAGGCAAAGAAACAGGGGAAAGCTACATAACAGAGTCTGAGACATCATGTGCTCCGGCTTTCTGGGGTCAGGCGGGTTGGCAGCACGAACACTCTGACATCTATTCACACTCCTCTCACGTCCATTTGTGCCAAACACATATTAATCCTTGACCCCAAAAAAGCTCTGAGAGAGCTCAAATGGTTCTGGTATAATTCCATTTAATCTAAAGGCTCCCAACTATCAAATACTGTAGATTAAGTGGGAAAATTAGACCTACAATCACTACTTGTATGTACCCAGTAAATCTAGTATATTACATGGTTCTTTAGTCTTTTATCTTCTCTGGTGTAGGGTCTTGTTGTGTGCCTTTGTATTTATAATTCCAGGATATCAGAGGGTGCAGAGGCGGACGCTGCGGCGTCTCTCTCTTCCTATTCCACACCTCTTGGATCAATTTCCTGTTGCCAGTCGAGCAGCACGCACACATGTGTGAAGTGAGGCCAGTCCAACACACCACAGGGTGTGGATTAGGCGCACGAGGGGAAAAAAATCCCAGGATTAAAACAACACAGAGAGCAGCTGGATACCAGAATGTGCTCAGAAGCATCAACAAACCGGCTGGATACGCAGGTTTCTGCTCGGTGTTGTGTTACAACGCCCTGCATGAGCAAGAATCTTAAAAGGATTTCGGCTTTTTAGTTAAGTCATGACAGTAATTGATGAGCCTCAGACCTTTATTTGTGCTTTATAGACTAAATCAATTATGGATCATAGTCACTACAGTGGATGCTAATGCTCCATTAAGAGTCCACAGACAGTCTGAAGAACTGAGCGAGACAATAAAGCCTGTTTTTATCTGACCTGGACTGTTGGCTACGGTGTCAAAGTGGCAGTTGGCGAGCATGAGGTGCTGCGCTCCGCCCTTCGGCTCCAGCCTGACCGCGATGTTGGTGACCCGGTCGTAGAAGCTGGTGAAGCCCCCGAGAAAGTCGATGGAGAAGGAGCCGGTGGGGCGCTGCACGTCCACCGTCAGCTGATGGGGGCCCGCCGCCGTCTCAGCCCGGGTGCGGTCGATCTGCTCCAGCAGGTAGTTCACCGTCAGCACTTCGTTCTCCTGGCTGCCCACGGGCCGCGGCCCCACGCTGGTGATCTGCTCCAGGTGTCGCCTGGATGGGGCGGGAAAGGCGAGAGTGAGGAGAGGGACGCAGGCGCTACGTCTCTCGCCAACGTCCAGCATGGAAGCAGATTTCCTTAGTTTCCTGCAGCTCTCGGGGTGGTTCTGGATTGTTCCCGCTCGCTCCGATACAGACGTGGCTTTGCCTGCGTCAGGCCCGGCTTTGTGACCGTGGTACGCGTTTCCCCAGAAGTGTAAAGTCAGATTTGAACGGGGTTCGTGAAAGAAGCATCTCCTTGTTCCTGCCTGACAACGCTCAGGACGAAGTGAAAGCAGGTTCAAGTTCAGACACTTCTGTATTACTCTAGTAATCGCACAACGTGATCACACAATCACGACAGAGACGGTGGTGTAATCTTGTTCCGTGTCACATCTGAAACTCCCCGTGTGTGTCAGGATGAGGACAGTCGTCGTGACCCTAACATGCCGCTTTCCTTTGTCTTTCCCAGCAGCCTGTGAGGTACGGCATTAACTTAAGGCCCTCCGATTCCAATCTGGATTGGCAGGGAATGAACCCATGAAGGTCATTAATGTGGCCAGAGGAGCTCAAAGCGATAATCGGCCTGGCTCATTCACAGAAGGGGAAAAAAAAAAAAAAAAAAACAGGCAAATGACGGCAAATCCCATCCAGCGTTTCCCCGGGACCGGCTGCAGCTCCTGCAGAGTGCATGCTCGCATCTAATCCCCGCCTGTCCCTCCTCACGGGGGCTGCGAAGCTCGGTCCAAGCTCGCATAGTCGAAGCCTCCGCCACAGGGGCAGGCGTCAAAACCCGCTCTGCCCCCGCTAAATCACGTATAACGCGGGTTCTAGGGGGGGTTGGTGCACCACCGGGGGGCGTGGGTAGTGTGGATCCCGTCGGTTGTCACCTGTTCACCTGTGTCACAGACGGTTACCAGGGCAACTAAACGCCCCCCCCCACTCCTCACCTCGCCCTCAGCGCCCCGAAGTCGCCCGTCGGCTTCCCGATGACGAGCTGCTGGAGCGACAGATGAACCAGCGCCCAGAGCCCCAGGAGGAAGAGGGACACGGCGGCGGCCGCCAGTCCCTCCCGGAGCAGGTCGCGGCTCACGGCGGGCTTCCTCTCCGGCTCGCCGCCGCCGCCGTAGCCGTTGTTGTCGCCCCCGCAGCGGCCGCCCTGCGCCCCGGGGGGCTTTATCCTCCTGACGGTCGTGTCGCTGTCCATGGCGGAGCATCAGCTGCCAAGCGTCGATCTCCGGAGCCGCTCGGTGGAGTGTGTGTGCGTGTGCGTGCGTGTGCGTGTGTGCGTGCGTGCGTGTGTGTTTTTCCGCCTCTGGTCGATCGACGGGTCGCGACGAGGGACAAACCTCGGCGACGGACGGAAGCGGAAGAAGAGAGCGATCGGCCCCGTCGAGTACGGAAGCCCAGAACCGACAAAAATGAGGTATAAATAATAAACAAATAATAAACACAATTGTCATTTTTTTCTGTCCTTCTGTGTCTGTTCTTAGTTTGGAAAAGCACAATTCACCACTTGTTTTCGATCATTGGCCTGTTAAACATCAGAATGTAATCGAATTACAAAATAATATTTGGTTGTGGATTATTCAATTATTTTTATGTTTGATTGTTTTGCTTTTTTCCAAACGTGCAATTGGGTAAAACAAGAATTTAAATAACACTAAAGAACACTCGTTAACGTTGACGTTAATTTGTCTTAGAAAAAAAAGAAAAGATTTCTCGCCATCGTGTGGTGAGCTTGCAAATAACATTCAACTCACTGTGTTATTGTACAAAAGTCAGTAAATGAATATATTTTTTATATTAACCCTTGAAAGAATGAAATATTTCTGCAACTTGTAGCATCAAACGTGCTGAACTGTTGGAGGTAGAAGCTGAAGTCTCGCATTTCACTTTTCTGCACCCAAAAATACGAAAAATTAAAATTTAATCAAAAGTTACAAAAAGAAAAAAAGTCAAACGCATATTTTCCAGGGTGGGGGGAAAAGGTACTCGATTGAATATGTTGTTTCTTGAAATAAAGCCTGAATAAGCAGGGTTGTTTGTTAAAGTCTTGGTATTTTTCCACTTGACGCCGACACTCCCCTAACAGCGAGATTACGTCCGCTAGCCCCATTTATATCTAATTTATCGGCGTTTCTTTGGATTTGAAACTATTGGTAATAGCCCTGTCGTTGGGATGACGTAGCCTGCGTTGTTTTAGTTAAATTGGGAGGATTATCAGTCATGATTCATGGCACTTTCTGGAAACTTTTAGCACCTCTTCATAGCTTGTTAGCCGTGTAATGTTACATATAAGCCCACTGAGACTTCCTTCTGTTTTCTTCAAAATAAAATACCGTTGTAGAACCTTTTTCCACAACAGTGGAGATCAAACGATAGAAGAGGTTATGACTCTCGATGTTTCTATACGGTCCAAGGCAGGGTCTTAAATAATGGTTACACAATTGCATGGTGGTGAGATGGTTAGCACTGTCGCCTCACAGCAAGAAGGCCTCAGGCTCTAATCCCAATTGGAACAGAGGTTAATTGGACACACTGAATTGTCCTTAGGCATCAATGTGAGCATGAATGGTTAGTCTGTGTACATTCTCAGTCATCAGCATGAATGGTTGTTTGTCACTTTGTGTCAGCCCTGCAACTGACTGGTGTCCAGTCCAGGGTGGACGCACCTTCACCCAATCTCCTGGGACAGGCTCCAGTCCCCCGTGACCCTCTGTGGAGGATTAAGCAGAAGAGTGTGATGGATGGATGGAATGCAAGACTGGGGTGGCACATGTGGTGCAGTGGTTAGCACTGTCGCCTCACAGCGAGAAGGCCTCGGGTTCTAATCCCAGTTGTGATGGAGGCTGGGGTCTTTGTGGAGTTTGCATGTTCAACCCATGCCTGCGTGGGTTTTCTCCAGGAACTCCAGTCCAAAGACATGCGGAATTGGGAATTAGGTTGTTCGGAGACACGCAATTGTCCTTTGGTGTGAGCATGACAGTTGTCACTTAGTGTACCTCGCCCAATGTCAGCTGGGACAGGCTCCAGTCCTCCCACGACCCTCTGCGGAGGACTAAGTGGAAGAAAGCGATGGATGGATGGAATGCATGAATGGGGGTTGCACATGTGGTGGTAGGGGCTAAGCCAGGGGTCTCCAAACTGTTCCTCAAAGGGCCGTGTGGCTGCAGGTTTTTTGTTCCAACCAGACAAGCCCTAACCCTAACCCAGTCTGACCAATGAGCTTTCTGAAGTCTCAGACGAGTTGATTAAGTGAGTCAAGTCTGGTGTGCTGCTGCTGGGTTGGAACAAAAACCTGCAGCCACACCTGCCCTTTGTGGAAGAGGTCTGAGACCCCTGCTGCAGAAGTTGCATTCCTGCAGCCACGAACGTGGCTGACACCTGCCCTTATTTTGAAGGCGCCGGCGGAACCAGCCCGCCGACGTCACCGCGGCGGCCTTTATCTGGGCCGCCGGCGGCCGGCCGTCGTCACACCGCAGCCGAGCCCAGCGCAGAGCAGCCCGTCCGTCGAGTCTCCACCCGGGGCCGGATGGTAAAATCCAACCTCCAGCGGATACTAAACAGCCATTGTTTCGCTCGAGAAAAAGAAGGAAAACAGCAGCCCTGCACCACCATGGCGGATTTGAGTAGTAGTATCTGTGACATGATTGGGAAGTAAGTGAGCGTCGGCTAGGTGGGGGGAGGGGCGGCTAAAGCGGCCTCGGGGGGGAAGAGGGGGGGTATGAGCCTCCAGACGGCCCCTCCGGGGGGGCACCGGGGGTCGGCGTGGCGCCTTCTTAAGCGGCTGCCACCGCCGGGTTGAAGGCGACGCTCGGCGTGTCGAGGTGGGCCGATGGGCGGCCTTAGCTTAGCTTAGCCCCGACCGAGCTGCGGCTACGCGACTCCGGCCTTCAGCCGTCTTTACGCGGCCAACTAGCCTTTGGTTACAAACATGTGTTTGCTTTAAGTCGTGTTCCAGCCGGGCCTTTAACCCACGGTGGCTGTAAAACGACACAAACGCGGCTCGGCCGGTGCTATTTGTAGTTGTTTTCGTGGCTAATGTTGCTAACGGGGGGGGTCACGTAATTTGCTCGAAACGTGTCGTTCGCGTCATTCGTTGTGCTCCTGCGCGGTGGGTCCGGGTCGTGCGACGCCGCGGGTCGTGGGTTCAGGGGACAGAAGAGTGACCCCCGGGGACCTAAAAAAAAAAAAAAGCCTCTTCCCGTCTCGGCGTCGTGACGCGACATCTTCCGACATTTTTGATTGCGCAGGCGGTGACGTCACTGCTGCGGCCGAGAGGACAAAGAGTGGTAGTTTATGAGGAAGAGCCGCCAAGTTGTTCACGACCTTGAACCTCAAGCCTTCACTTATGTAATGGCGTGACACATGCATGTCGACTTTGTCATCATATTTTATTTTTTTTTTTTCCCTCTCTTCCCCCCTCCAGTCTGTCCTTGCACTGTAGTAGTACCCGCGGCCCAGGGCCTCTGTGGTGCTCCTGATGCCCCTCACCCACCCCTGAAGATCCCAGGTGGGCGAGGGAATGGCACAAGGGATCACACATCTACAGCTCAGCTCGTCTTTTCGGTGAGTCCCCGCGCCTCAGCCGGCGGGTCGGAAGCGTCTGCAGACGGAAGCGTGGGGAGAAACGTGAGCGTGTGGGTTTGTGTTTCCAGGATCGAAAGTTGACTGTAACAGAAGAACCTGCAGGGAATGGTCGCCCAGGGATACTCCACTTCCAAAGCCGTCCCACCATGACAAAAACAATCCAGTGGGATGCTGTCCTGAGGAGCAACGCACTTTTTGTGGAGATACCTCGTGTCCTGCTTCCTGAGGACAGTAAAGAGAGGTGAGGCCAGATTATCATTTCATTTTAATATTTTGATGCTTGCAGACTTCTTAAATCCAAGATTAAACACTTTTACTTGTTTTTGATCCCGTTAAATGAAAGTCCTCCTCTCTTCTGCCTTTAGTTTTGCTGCTCTCTTGGAGTATGCTGAAGAACATCTGAAGGTTGAAAGCGTCTATATCTGCTTTTACAAGAACAGAGAAGATCGTGGTAAGTTCCCACTCGGCCTTGAATCAAAGTTTGGAGTATTTAATAAATGTGCCGTTGGGGCGTGGGCTGCTCTCTAACCTGTGTTCCTTCTGCCTTGGTCTTGCAGCTAAACTGGTGCGTACGTTCAGTTTCCTGGGCTTTGAGATTGTGAAACCGGGCCATGCCCTCGTCCCTCCTCGACCTGACGTTTTCTTCATGGCCTACACTTTTGACAGGGACTCCTCGGACGAGGAGTGACCTCCCAGATAGCCTCTCCACCCTCTGCTTCTTTCCCCTTTTCTTGCCATGATATGTTTGAATATAACCGCTTCCCCATATACTCCATCTGTGTCGGCCGTAGTTTTCTGTACCACAGCACACTTTTGTGTTACCACAATCTTTGTGCTTTATTATGCTGTTTTTCATCTTGGCTTAACTGTTATCACCTAAAAGAGGGAATTCTTTTGATTTTTATGACTCGCTATACACTCGTCAGAGTCATCATTAGTACTAATAGTTTGTCAGGGCTTTGTGTTTTTATTGACAATTCCTTTTGCGATAGAAGAAAATGGCGTTTTCATTTCTTGAATGTACAATAAAAGGTCATCAGGTTTACAGCCAGGTACTCAAGCTTTCATTGGCTAAATAATGGCTTTAAAGTTCCCAGTTGTGTCCCACCTGTCCTTTTGTTCTCACTAGTGCATTTCAGAGGGACCAGATTTATTTTGTAGCACAAATCTCCTTTGGAAGGGACAGTATTAGGATGTGTGAAGTGTTTCTTTTGGTACTTCATAGATGAAGAGTAGATCCAGTTATATTAGGTGATGGGGAAGAGATAAATGTCTTATGTTTTAAAATTCCAAGAGGCGCAAACCGGTACAAATCAGCTGTTAAAACCCCCAACATTCTTTTGATTTTTGGTAGAATGAGGAAAATATTGTCACAGTTTTGGATGCTTAATTTTGGGTGATTAGCATTCCTTTTTTTTAATAGCATCAAGTTTATTCTTCATAGTGGTACCTGTTGTGCTTCAGTGATAATAAAACCTAAAAATAAGTGTTCTCGGTGTTCTTTACATTTGGGATATTTTGTTGCCACTTTTTCTGAAAATCAGATTTCTTGCAAAAGAACTCTCCTCACATCCAAACAGTTCCCCCTTTCTGCCACCAGAGGGCGCCGCAAGGGGGCTCATGAATCGGTCGTTAATACCCACATATGACTCCATCATGTGGCGTTTAACAGGAGTGCGCCTCTTCATTTACATCTCACACACTTAGACGCTGATCCTGCTGTTGGACGTGTGAAAGCATGTGCGCACGTCTGCATGAGAGCGAGGGACAAGACACTACACCTCCCTGCACCTCCACACCATCAGTGCCAGCAGAGACTGGCGTCACTACGCAGTTCATGTTCCCTTCCTGGTGCAAAAATGTCTTAAAGTTGGAGCAGCTCTTTGTGTATATAGACGTAAATGTTTATTTTGCCAGTGTTGGTGCTGTCATTTAAGTCAAAGGGCTGCAGATTTAGTTAGAAATAAAGTCAGTGTTTAGTCATTTATCCTTCAGAATAGCTCTAATCTCTGCATTTGGTGTCTGAGCTGCTTAACACTAAATGAATTCAGGAGTGGGGGCAGAGTGCCTGGCTCGCCTCTCCGAGATATTAATTTCATGCTCTAGATATCGACATCACTCTCCATATGAGGCATTAAACACACGGGAAGACTTGTGTACATCCTGGAATCCAAATATTTATTCAGGTACATATCAAGTATTATGACATGTATAAAATCTGAGATCACAACATGAAGCGATGGAACTCCTCAGACTGACGTATGCTGCAAATGTTTGAGGGTTGCCACATAAAAAATGATTAAAACCCAACGGAGGCAACTAAAACGGTAGAAAATACGCAGAGCATACTAAGCATTCTAGAAAATTAAACGCTGCTTTTTAAACTTTTTTTTTCCCATAGAGTGCAATGAAAATTAAAAAAAAAATAAAATAAAAATAGCAACACATCACTAAAGCCAAGCGTCCACGAGACGTCTAAAACGTGTTAATTGTTGAAAGATCACGGAAAAAACGGCAGGAAGAGAGGAAGAGGGCGTCAAAGTCACAGCGGAGGGGGGAAAGAAAGAGGGCCGTCGAGTCCGCCAGTCGGTTCAGGGAGTGGATTCAAATCGAACGAGACCGAGCAACATTTTGAAGTAATGCACATCACAGTTAGCTTCAAAGACAAGAGTAGCAGTTGAACTTGCATGATGTTGATTTAAAGAAAAAAAAAAAACCTGAATGATTGAGCAGAAACATGGACATCACCACAAATAAAACAGTCAGCCAATCAGAGTTGAGGGGGGAGGTGCAAATCATCTACAACTACAGGGCAACAGAGCAGCGATGACTGGTGTGTGTGTGTGTGTGTGTGTGAGGTTGTGTGTGTGTGTGTGTGTGTGTGTGTATGTGCAGCAGCGTGTTGGGTCAGCGCTACACTAAACATGGCTTTAACCTCGAAGGATGGCACCAACTAACGCTACATTTTCCCGGGAACTCGGGATTTATGAACTGATTTCGGGGATCAGTGTGGAAACCTTTGCCGTCTCTGCCCTCTGACCTGCCAACCCCCCGCACGTTTTTTAAATACCACCCCGGCGCGGAGGAGGGCGATGAAACCCCAACCCGGTGATTGTCTTTGTGTCACGTTCTCTGAAGAACGCCAGATGAACGCAGGCCAGGAGGTCATTTTTTTAACGTCTTCCTGCAACTTCAGCCAATTTAACATAAAGTCTGATGTTCCCCACCTCTTCTGGTCACATATCAAATTTTTGTGCGTCTTAACCGATTATGGTTGCCGGGTAACACCAGCATCAATGACAGTCGGTGCTTTTTTTTTATTCTCGTATGGGCTTCACATAAATCTTTAAATCATCCTGACTGCGTTCCTCCACCAATTCTGCAAATGCTAATGATGTCGTAAGGACATCAACACAAGTAGTGTTTCTCTAAGTGCTCGGGAATAGAAGTGCCTTATAAATAAAGATAATTAGTCACAGTCATTTCTATATTTCTTCAGGTAAAGACTTAGACTTTTTTTTTTTCCACTTTTTAGCTCAAGGCATGCAAATGGAATTATTCCAAGCGACGTGTTTGATTAACCTGCGAGTAAAGTCTGCTGTGCATCGCTGATTAAGTGCCTTTGGGGCGTGAAATATTGTGCGCCTCTCTCTAGCTTCGCTCTTGATTGGGTTACTCTGTGGGTGCCCTTCAGTCACACTAATTTCTTGCTTCTGGAGTCAGGAGGCACCGCTTCCTCCGCGTCTCCACAGCCAACCCGCGAACTCGCCAGCTGCGCTGCGGCTGCGGCCGCGACGCTGTATAAACTAGCACCTCACTTAAGCAGTGGCGTAAAAACGCTGCGGATGGGACGCAGCGGGGGGGGGGGGGGGGGTGGTTCGGCTGTTAAAAACTGGCCCCCGTGGTACACAAAATGGGGAGAGGTTGGCAGGAGTCTAAAGGCTGTTGGGGGGGGGGGGTCGCAGCAGAAAAAAAAAAAAAAAAAAAAAAAAACGAGCTCACGTGTGGAGGGTGGTTGTTCCTTTTGTGCGTTTGTGGAGGTTAAAAAACGGACTCATGGGCGAATTTCAGGCTGGTGATGTTAATGGAGAAAGTTCAAGCTCAACAGATGAGGTCAGTCCCTACTGAGGTTGTTTGTGTATGAATGATTGTATACATAAATTGCTGTATATGCAATATACATTTGCCCGTGAGTAAGTACAGTATGTGTGCGCGACGCGTTTTAAAGTGGAGCTTTAGGTACTTGACACTATACGTGGGTGCACAGGCGGGACGCGCTTGTGCACGCCTTCTACATGTGAAGGTGTTCGGACCTCATCGGCCCTTGCTGTAACCAGGGAAGAACTGGTCGAGCAGCTTCTGAAGTGTCGTGTTCTGGGTCATGATGTAGTCTTTGCCCAGGTCGTGGCGGCAGGCGGGGCAGGTGTACACCTTTGCTCGGAACGACCGCTGGAGACACGTCTGCGGAGAGAGATGGAGAGAGAGAGAGAGAGAGAGAGAGGTCAGCGCCGAGCCGAGGCCGCTGTCGCGGTGAGGATCGGGACGCGCCGGGGGGGCACCTTGCAAACGTTGTGCGAGCAGATTGTGGTGATGGGCTGGAAAGCCAGCTCCTGGCAGCAGACGCACATGAAGATCTGTTCCATCTTGCGCAGGAAATTCTTTTATACATATGCAGACAGTAACAGAAAATGTATCACAGCTGTAAAAACAACCTGAAGACCGTGATCAGATTGGTAAATCATTTTTATAGATATGTAAGACTGCCACGTTCATGGCTGCAGGAATGTTTCCAGACTTAAAAAATGGAGGCACTTCGCTTGCTTTCGCTCGTTACGATGATGGTTTTTTTTCCCCCTCAGATAGCCTCGTATGAATTGGACCTGTACAAATTAATCGGTTTCACAAGTTTTCCTTTAGTCGTTAGCGGTTCGCTTTTCGCAGGGACACGCGTTCGGCCCAATCGTGTTAGAATCTGATGGGAGACCTGCTGTTAATCACACACCAACACGTTAACGAACAACTGCACCCCGAGGTCACGATCGGACGGGAATATGTTGGAGATTCACACCGGTCCCTCCTTGAGGCTGTCCAGGGCTTCGTCCCAGAGTTTCTTGTTGGCCGTGTCCTCCCGGATGAGCTGCCGCTGCTGCTCCGACAGCTCGAAGCTCTCCTCGATCTTCACCTTTTTGGAGGGGGCTCCACCACCGGGGGGCAGCTCTGGGCGGAGACACACAGACATCTGGGTGTGGGCAGTGTTGGAAGCTGGAAGCTGAGGCAGCCACTGACTGGTTTCCAGAGCCTCTTAAAGCTTGGACTGGTCACACTCTTCTCACCTGTCCTATTTTTTTATTTTTTTTATTTTTTTTTAAACACAACATCTCGCCTGAGCTGCTCTGAGCTTCGTCAGTGAAAGCACCCACCACTGCTACCTCTGGGCGTCTTCTCCTCCACGTTATTCTGTGGCTCCTCCTCCTTCACGCTGGCCACCGGCCGCTCGCCCTCCTCCGCGCTGTCCATCTCCTCTTTCTCCTCCTTGATCTTGCGTTGCCTCCGTGGCCTCCCCCTCCCGGAATAGTGCTTGCTCCGGCCGCCGCGGCCCGGTCTGGTGCACGCCTCCTTCTTTGTTTTGTTAGCCATCGCCGCCAAGTAGCCTGGCGGGTACTGCAGACACGCGGGAGAGAGGTGCGAGTGACTAATGCGGAGGAGCTGGGAGAGTCTGAATAGCAGGCACGTAGACGCCGTCTGACCTGAACGCTCAGGCCCAGTTTTTTGGTCCGCTCCATTCCTTCAGGCGTCCACGGTGCTGGCTCCTGATCGTCCCGTCTCAGCAGGTACCGCCATACGAGGTACCCGCACTTTCCAATCTCTGGCCAGTACTTAACCACCTAAAACCACCATATTAGTGTGGTGGAACAAATCAAAAAAGCAGAGTCCTGAGAAGGCTCTAACTTATCAGTGATGTGTGTGTTCCAGTAAACCTCAGCACACCCGAGCGTTCGCTTAACAACACAAATGCTTCTGTACCTTGTAAATCCCATCGTAACGGTTTCCCTCCTCTGGTGCGTATTTGCTGATGCGTCGCCCTTTGGAGCTACGCACCACTCTCACGGGCTTTCCGGCCCGCCAGTTCCTGGACTCCGCCCCGTCTTTGTCGTTCAGAGGTGCGTCGCAGTTTAAGGCCAATGCCCTGCGGGTGTTGGGAACCCAGAGGGGGTGAATGGTGATTGAATCTAACTCGGGAAACAGCACAAGCCTGTCCTCTTTTGCTCCAAGAAGAGGATGCAGCATTCAAAAGTGGAAAAGAATTCCATTGAGACGACACTCGACGTGGTACCTATTCATGTGTGTCAGCGTCTGGTCAAAACAGTGCTCTCCGATCCGTTTGTTTCCAGAGAGGTCGCGACCCCCGCTGCCAGTGTAGGTGAACTCATCCCCTCGATCCTGCAGCGGGCCACGGGCGACAGCCTCCTTTATACCACCGGTTTGCTCTAAATCATGCACTAGCCTGCACTGTGATCGTACGCGTCACCCACCACTTCGTCCTCAAAGCCCCCAGCCAACACCAGTGAATAAGAGCCATCGTTACTCCGCCCGTGGATCCCACCAACATGCGGCCTGTGAACACCTGCTTCGCTCACCTGAGGCGACAGATGAATTAATCAAATGTATTTTTCATAAAAAATAAAAAGGAAATCTCACCTGAACTCTGAATTTCCAGGTGGTTCCCACAGGAACTCCAGGAATGGGCCCATAATGGTTTGAAGGAACAATGGTGCACTCCTTAGTGCGCCCCACACAGGCCATGCCCTGCAATTACACCATGAAAAACAAGAAAACACCATTAGAAAGCACATCTGAAAAGATACTCAAAGCTTAATACAACAAAAGTAATCAGAATAATTTAGACATAATGACAAATATCTCGATTTGTCAAATGCAAGTCTGCTTACTGTTTGACTCACAGATCTTAAATGTGCCCAAACAAATAATTCAGCCTGTTTTCAATTAGTTCTTGTAAAAAAGGGAGTGTCCTGGTAAAGAAATTAGCTCTTTTCCTTTAGCAGTTCCAGGAAAGTGGCTAAGTCATGCTTAATGGTATTTGTTCACATTACACCACAGAGCAGACAGACAGCCAGGGAGGAATGGAAACGAACACATCTTCAAACTGTGGCCATGAACGGCCTCCAGAGGACTTGAAAAAGACAGACTACCTTGACATCACACGTTTCACATCATTCCCAGCCTCGGTGTGAGAAAGAACATCTCACTCCTGTACAAATTAAAAGTCTCTGCAGGGGATTTTCACATTGTGTAAAAAATGTTACTGCATTAAAAGTTTTAATCAACATTTGCTCTGAATGAAATAAAAAAAAAATATTCCCAAGTGACTACACAACTCCGGTTACTGCTGCCACCACAGTAGAAGTATACAGGTCTTTTTAAAAATGCAGCCATTACGTGGAATTCCACGTTGAAGGGTGCAGAGTCCCGCTCCGATGTCTCACCTTCCCCCAGTCCCTCTGGCTCTCCGTCGTTGCAGAGGGCATCTTTGCTTTCTTCTTGCTGGCTTTGAGCTTCTCGCCCGCCTTGACCACCTCACTGGTGTCGTTCTTACAGGTCGGACAGTACCTGAGCGGGAGTTGGGAAGCAAACATGAACAGAAAACCAGTTTGAGCCACAAAGGTAGAGCCGAGGGTTTGTATCCCTTTGAGAAATGAAGAGACTCCATTTGTAGATTCACACCTGCGACTGCTCCGTGTCATCATACAAACATCATTTGTAACCTCAATCATCCCTTAATTACGGATTAAATGCACTTTGTGTCAACCCCAACACCGTTAATTGGCCATCTCGAATTGATTGCCAACTCCAGGCTGTTGTGGTTAATTGTGGAGCGGCTCGTCCTCTCTCACCAGTCCTCATCGTCGGGGATGGTGGCGAGCGGCGGGTTGAGGCAGTAGATGTGGAACGCCATGTTGCACTCGTCGCACAGCAGCTGCATGTGGGCATCCTGCTTCCCGCCGCACACGCAGCAGGAACAGAAGCGGCACTCGGCGTCCGGGTCGGCTTTGCAGTGCTTACACTCCGGCCCGGTCTTCCCTGGAATGACAACGGATTATTTACAGTTAAACGGTTTTCGATTCCACCGCTTGCCCTTACGTACGTTTAAACTGTCCGTCCGCAGCCGAGAGCGCGCGTGAGCCTGGTTTCTCCACCTGGTAGATTTCATCCAGAAACTGGACTTTACAGTCCCCAATGATATCACAGGGACCCCTGGGGAGAGGACGGGAGGAGAGACGGGGTGAGTGAAACAGGACGACAAACAAGGAAACCGGAGATGAAGAGACGCAGGGAACGTGGAGGTGGGCCACAAATCAACAGCAGTGAAGGTCAAAACGAAGTTCCCAAGGCCCCCCACGCCTCACCCTCCCACCCAGGAAGGCGGGTCCTCACCCCAGGAGGATCTTGACCCGGAGCTCTTTGCTGGTGCGGGAGGTCTGGTTGACGCTCTGAACCTCGGCGTCAAACCAGAATCCCCTCTCTTCCGGCGTCTCTAAATTGTAGTTGACCATCACGCGCATGCCCACCTGGAGTTGGTCCCACCTCAGCAGGGTCCTGGCGCGCGGGCGCACGTCGATGGGCTTCATCGCCACGACGCCGTTCTCTGGGTAACTGAGAGGAAATCAGAAGTGAGCGACTCCGCTTATCCTGGCTTTTCAGATTTCACCTGCAGCTCCTTCTCAGCTTCTACAGATGTGGATTAAAGCCTCTGGTCTCAGTCTGGGCCCAGGAAATAGGGCTAATATCACATCACGAAGGTCACAAAGGTCAGATGCAGGCCAGATAAAGCAGGTTTATTCGAGAAAAAACACCAGCACGAACAGCTGTTTCACCCTGTTCTTCAAAATCTATTTATATAAGTCATTTAAACACACTCTGCATTTTCACAACCAAGGCCCTTCATCCCGTTTAAAACAAACGCCTCAAAGCACATTTTTTACTATTTCATTCCTTCTATTCCCACCATCCTAATGCATTATGGAGGTATGTCACTTCTGTTTCATGGATTCAACAACTGTGAGTTTTAGTGGAGGAACACATCAACAAACAAAGTATATTTCAACTATTAATGAAAAGAATAGAAAAGAACTCAAACACTGACACTTGACTAATGTTACGCTAGATTAGATTAAGATCTGCCGACAGATCCGCAAGTCCACCAAATTACATTTCCAGGCTAAGAATGTGCTAACGCTGGTGTTTCTCCTCGGTCCGACCCAGAATACCATCCAGGGGTGCCTGAGTGTACATCTGAGGGTCTAAAGTTGGTTGTAAAACAGGTAAAAAACAAGATTTAAAAGCCCCTTTCGGGCCTGATAAGGCTGCACAAGTCAGTTATTGCGCAAGCTCACACTATTTTACAGCTGCACGTGGATCCTCTAGAGGCAAAACACCTAAAACCCTCCAGTTAGGATGTTGAAGTGAAACTGGGGCAACAGAGCAAACTGTCAAACTCCTAAAACATTAGTGCTCGCCTGGTGTGTGAGCTCAAGTTTCAAGGAACAAGAGAAAGAAAGAAAGAAAAAAAAAAACAAAAAAAAATGCTCTACTCGAGAGAGTAGAATTTTCTCCTGACCTTAGACTCTCAGGCTGAAAATGTGCACCAGCAGATTTTAAATGTATTCATGGAACATTTTAAAGCCTAAAATTTCTAGAGGGTGTTAAACTATAACACATGATTTTAATCATCTCTCCAATCAATCCAAATTAGGCGTTGACCAGTGTTTGACCTGCATGGCAGCCACCGTGCAGAGCGTACGTGCAGACGCTGCTCGATCCCAAGAACAAAAGATTCTCTTGTCCTGTGGCTCATTTATGAGTGAACCTCGGTGAATGAAGGTAGCTTGGAACAGGTTCTGGTCCAAGTTCGCAGCGATCACAGCTGAGACTTGGACGCAGACCACGAAGCGATGTTTTATACCGATGATTAATATGTCTTTTCCCACAGCAGACACCGGGACTTGTCCAAGAAAGCGAAGAACAGCCCACAGCTGCAGCAGCTAAATGGAATTAAATAATAAATACTGTATTTACAATAAGGCAGATCTAAATGATTTGTGTGGAAAAACAGCTTAAGCGCCAAATCAAAGACTGCAAAATAAAATAATGCCAAATTTACTCCACTAGATTGTGATTTATGCGTGCATTCTACTGTATTTATTGTATATTAGATATAAACAATGGACTGGAAATCAAGCTGTCTGCACATGGTCATCCTTGATCAATTACAGACAGTCCAGTTAAAAAGCATAAAACCTTTGCAAATGAACAATGACAGCTCAACCTGCTCCATATAAAATGTGGCTGAAACCTGTATTTTACATTGGGGAGCTGATAATCCGTGCATTGTTACTTGTGGTAATAAGAACGACACACTGACAAAAATGAAAATGAAAGAAAATCTGGCTGATGCCATAATTCAATTTGATCCAATTATGGCAACAATGGATCAGATGAAATGAGCAGACTTTGGTTTTGTACGGAAAGCACACATGCGCAAATGCAAATGCAAAAAAAAAAAAAAAAATCAGCAGGAAAGCAAAATGTGCTTTTTTTGTGTGTTTGTTCGTGCAGGACCAATCCTCAAAGTGCAAATCACAGAATACCAAAATGGAGCCAGAAACGAGGATTTTAATGATCTTCTACCTGTGAAGGCGCGTTTACGGCTCAAACCCCGTCGGGTTCTTCCAGCACAAAAAAAACACAAGCGCGCGCGCGCACACACACACCATCACGACACAGGGACGAGTCCATGTCTTGCTGGTGTTCCGTTTGCGGTAATTACCGACTGAGCTGAAGGAGACGAGCAAAGAAGTAATGCTCCTGAGAACTCGCGAGTTACCATGGAAACATGGGATACTGAATGAATTCGCCGGAGTGGGGTTGCAAGAGATAGGCTCCAAATTGTGGCCCCCACCGTGTCAAACCAATGTTATCCATGTCTGCAGTCACACCCGTGTGCACACACGGCAGATACAGCTTTAACGCCGGCGTGGTGACGGAACGCGAAAGCAAAAGCAAAGGAGGCTCAATATCGGCACCTTCAGTGGCGCCTCTCCATCCACGATGCCGCACGACTAATCAAAGCTTCGCTAATGTGAAAAACCAGGCATCCAAAACTCCAGTGATTACAGGTTTTTCATTCCTGTGACTGCCCCCGCTCCCCAAATAACAGAGCAATCACTTACTCCTCATATTTAATGTGGTAAACAGCGTCCTCGTCCCTCTCCTTGGTCTCTGTGGCCGATGTAGAGTCTGTCTGAGAGGTGGACGCTCCGTTACTCTCGGGGTTTAATGCAACAATATTCTTGTTAGTGTCTGTCGTTTGGCCCTGCTCGGCCTCCAGTTTCCCATTAGTCCTTTTAGGGGGGCGGCCCACCTTGCCCTTGGTGGGCGTTATCTGTCCTTTTGGGGCACGCGTCACCTTTTCAATGCAGGCCTCAAACCAGGCGCCGATGCTGACGTCTCTGCAGTCCACCAGCTCGTTAATCTGAGACAGAGAAAGGATTTTAATCTCTGAGCACGTGGTTTACAGAACATGTTTGTGAACATTAATGCCACATACAGATATGCAAGACACTGAATTTAGACTTATTTTTTCCAGCATTTGATCCTTTCCTTAAGAATCATCTCGAACTGGAAAACACTCACTTCAATGCAAACTGTGAAGCTCGTAAAGACACGTGTCGTCTCTATTCAACGATTTAACAGCTCCTCCGCTCACTGACCCAGTATTTATCTTCTTGTGTCGCAGATTTGTCACAGATTTGTCTTTCAGCTTCAAAGGGTCCAGTTCGACATACACTGGATTATTCTCAGGAATGTGGGTCAGCCCGCAATCAAATGTGACAATCAAACATAACGAAGGATTTAAAAGACCGCATCACAGCATCACCATCAATGGCGCATCTTTACATCTTATCAAGATAAGTATAACGGCTGATAAGTCACATTACGTAGATTTATTTCGTTAAGCGGTCGGGCCACCTAGGTGTGTGTCCCACGGCTGGGTGCAGAATATTCACTCCTGATGATGATCATTCACATTTCCCCAAACATTTCCTCCCCCTCTCACCTTGTATACACCAATTCCTGGGTCAATTAATGTATTTTTGCTAGACGTGGGAGGCTGGTCCTGTGCCGAACTGGAGGACTTGAATCCATTTTTGGTACTGGCTGAGTTACTGGTAGTGCTGGTGTCAGGCTTGGTTTCACTAACGTTGCTGATAGTGACAGTGCTGTTGTCATTGTCCGTATTTGTTTCCATAGCAGCTGGGGAAGCGGGAGCCGAGGGGTTACGGCTTTCCAGCTTGGGGTCAGTGGAAGGAGCGGAGCTACAAGCAACACTCGAAGGGTCCTTGGTGGTGGGGTTTTCTGAGAGTTCAGTCTGTGAGCGAATCAGCAGCTGGATGATGTCATTGAGACCCACGTTGTAGTCAAATAAAGTCTGCCCATCTTCCATCTGAGGAGACAGGAAAAACAAGATTTAGAAACACATTTCTTTTTTAAAACTATTGGTGCAAAAATGGATCAAAATTGTTCATTAGACAAGTAGGCAAACACAAAGAACTGAGAAAACAACTACAGGATGTGCTCTGACACTCGAAATGGAAAGAAAAAAATCCATAAATTTAAAGTCATTGTTACAAATCAGCTAGGAGTCACAAAAAACTGCTGAGTTGAAGGGTGGTTAGTTGCTATATATAGATATATATGTATATATACTATATATATATATATATATATACATACTATATTCATATATATGCATTTATAAGCAGTGCAACTGGAAGTAGTGACTTGGTTGCTATGACAACTATGATGACACCCCACCCCCCCAGCCGAATCAAATATACAATCTCCGTCAACAGCATGTTCCCAGAAGCACCAGCATTAGCGCGCCCTTTTCGGGCGGCGCGGTTTCACGCGAGCGCAGTTGCCTGAAAAGATAAATAAACGCCGGCGAGGGTTCGACAGTCAAGCGTATTTATTTTCCCAGAAGGCAGTGCAGCAGCAGTCGAGAGCGGGAGGACAATGGCGGGCCGTCCGCAGGCGCGAGGCGTTCGTCTCGACGCCGTTGCTCCACAGGCTCGTTGTGGCGGAGCGACGAGCATGGCCGCCACTCTCACAGGCACTCCCCTTCTCTTCTTCGCTCTTTGACAGTGGGAAGGATGGCGGACGGAGGACTACCCCCCCCCACCACCATTCCTCCCTGTTTTTTAATAGTCTTGTGACATTTACATCAGCGGAGCGGTGGTGCAAACGCGGGCATACGGTGGTGCCGATACCTGTCCGCGTTTCTATGTCCATCTCGCCGCCTTAACACGGACTTCATTTGGTCTGCATAATCGCCTAACCTGTCATGCAAAAGAAAGGGGAAGGCACAGGCAGAAAATACCCCCCCACCCCACACACACATACACACACTGCAGGCGCTACTCTCTGGTGGAGGCAGGGTGGGTGTGCGGAGGATTACGCAGACCGTCCTGAGTGTACCGCAGAATTTCATGCACGGCACCAAACCTTGGAAATAATCTCCGGGCTGCGCGCACATAAACGACTTCATTGTGCGATCGGGCTCTCGCTGTGAGGTGTTACAATCCTGACAGCCGGAATAAACAGGAAATACTTCACGTATCCGCGAAGGTCAGGATCTATTCGACTGAAGCTGTGATGACCGGCTCACCCATCGTTCAAACCTTCTGATTAATAACATATAAGCACACCGTTTCTTTCGTTTTGTTTATTCGGTGACTGGGCGACATTCTGCACAGCGGGATTTCAAAGCGATAGAGAACTAAGGACACTTCTAAAGATTTCTAAGAAGTGACTATTCATGAAGGAATTTTCCCTGTTGCATTTGGAGATACTAGGATAAAAAAAATCTCTCTTATCGGAAGATACATGAAAGAACTATTTTAGGAGGAAACGAGCCAATTAGTACTTTTCAAAGACAAACCTGTGGCTGCTCAACTGCTCTAAAATGTGCTGAAAGAAAAGACAAATGCTCACATTAGCCCCAATCGATTTCAGCTGCTATGAGTGATGGAATTTACCTGCTTATAATAGGCTACATATCCTATAATACCTATTACCGAGCAGAGTCGGGGGGCTACGGACAGATGTAACTCAATACTGTGCCGAGGTTCATTTATCACGGCGAATCGTTGGCACACATCTTCAGTCATGACTCATTTAATCATGGCTTTGATGAATGAAAGGGGTTAAAACGCGTGAAACCGACACCGCGGTGTGGAAATTAGCCTTGTTTGCTCATGCCTGACATTCAAAACCCCTCACCCTGACACGATTTTGTCTTCACCCTTCCTTGTCCCCACCCACAGGCCGTTGAAGCGAAGAGCCGGGAAAAATGGGTCAGATTTCCAAAAACAATGACAAGGGGTGGGTCCGTGAGCTGGCTTCACAACTACCGAAGCCTCGGTTCTCCTTCGACGAACGAGCCATACCTTTAAGCAACAAACACGCTTTCTTATTTCCTGTTTGTTTCCTTCGAAAGACTGAAATGAGTGTACAACGCACTGGCGTCCTGAAGCGACAGTACAGGAATGAAGACACGTAACAGAAGCAAAGCTGTGCTTCGGTCATAAAACCACATTTTTTTTTTTTGCTTAAATTTGAGACAATTTTGGTTGTTCATTAGCTACTCCATGAAACCTGAGGCACACAATGACCCAAAAATCCCAACGATTCCCTTACAGGTATAAAAACGGGGAGATATCGAGTAAGATACTCAACGTGTTAGGCAGTCAAAGCTACTAAAATTAGAAAGAGACGCAGGACGGATACAGCAGCCTGGGTTTATGCTGAGCGCCTCTCCTAGCCTTTGCTCTTTGTGCAGCTTATATATCGAAGAAAGGTGTGGCTGTTTACACACATGGCTGCAGCCAACACTGCCTTCCCTTATGTTCTCCATTAAATTCCGCAGCTTTAGCAGATCCCCGAGAAGCCCCATCGACTGAGGTGCCGCGATATATGCGCAATAAAAAATGCGCCGATATCTAGGTCACGGCAACTGTCTGTGTGGAAGAGGGCAAGCCAATAAAGCTTTCCGCCTCCCGACAATAGGCAACAGCTAACTGTGGAAGACAGCCCGGGCGTTGCGATACGAAAACACGTCTCTGCCGCAGCCAAAAGAAAAGCACCGGCGGACGGCAACCGCGCAGACAAATTAAACCGCTTAATAAACACGGGCAGACACTTTTTAATTAGTAAATGAGTGGCAAAACTCAGAGAAAAGAAAAGGCAGTTGCCTGGCTGGGGGAACGCTCCTGAATGTCAAAGTCAAACAGAAGAATATGGACAGAATGAAAAAAGAAGTTGTGCGGCTGCTGGCTCGAGACCCTGCCAACTAAAGGGCAAGCATGACTTTGTACTGAACTGGCGAGGCAGCGTACGGCAGCGAGCTGGAGGGAAAAACAAGACGCCATTTTGAAAAGGAATTAAAGTGAGTTATTCTGCCGCAAGTCCAAATCCTAACAGAGCGCAGACGCGGCTTCAAGCATATATGGGCACTAGGCTAGTATACAGATTGTGTCGCTGGCTCATTCCTCGCGTTACTTAACACATGGAAATCCCCTAATCAACCCTCCTCCCCCGCTTATTTTTCAGGGCAATGGAGGAAGCGCTGCACAGGCCGAGCCACATCCCCGGCAGACCGGGAGAGCTCCAGCAGGTTAGCTCACCAGTTGTTAATGAAGCCACAGTAAAACCGACGACGGCGAGGCCGCCGGGCCGCGCGTTTAGAGGGAAGCAGCACCGCTGCGTCAATGAGACACTTTATTTTCCACAAATCTTTAATTGATTGCAGAAAATTGGCTTCAAAAGTTTCTCTCATGATAAAACCGTGGAAAATGATTCTCAAGCCATCGATGCAAGCGGAAACACGGGAGATTTTTCCATAAACACATATTTGTCAGAGGGGGGGGGAGACAAAAAAAAATGCTGCGGCCTCGTGAGATAAAGAACGTGCGTCCTAATTGCCCATTCACCATTCCAAACGGCAGAGGTGAAAATCAGGGGATTAAATTAAGGAAGCAAAAAAAAAAAAATCTGCCCGAGCAAAAATGTGGCCTGTTTGAGTCAGAAGTGAACAGGAAGCAGGCTGACACACTCGAAATACACTCAATCCTCCATAATGGAATTTCTTGGCCTCATCGACACATCATGTAGGCTGCTTTGCTACCTGGGGCTTAACTGCCTGGCTGAGTCATCATGTGTCAACACGGGATTTGCAACGTTACAATAAAATAATCAATAAATCAAAACACCAGAAGCCTGGCCCGAGGTTAGCGATCGTCACACATTACTTATAGGAGAGCACGCCAAATAAAAAGCCTTCAACGCAATCCTCAGAATTTATACGCAGAGGATTTCGACTAACCTAAAACGGTCCTGTCAACATGATATAACAGCTGATAACGATAACACATATGCCTGTAATTACAACGGAAACGTTTACCGTTGAACTTCTGAGCCCCTGAAGAGAGCATTATCATCAGCGTGCTATTTCCGGAGCCAAAGGAGACTTGTGTCACAATATTTGACATGGCTTATTCATCATTTATAACAAATATGACAACAGGAGCCTCTGCGTGCGCTCACCAGGACACACAAAGCCATCGGGGTGGCAGAGCACATGCCCTTACGCCTCCTCACCGCGCAACGTTTTAATCACCCTGAACTTGCGTGCACCAGCAACAGTTTACAGGAATAATGACAGTGAGCACAAAATACCTTTACGAGTGGAATCGCCATCCCACCAAGAGAGCGATTAAATGTTCTACCAGTCTGGTATGCCCGTAAAGACATTACATTTATTGGAAATTTGTGTACAATTAGCCTTGAAAAATGTTAATGACTGTGCGCTCGATTCCTTCTGATGCACTGCTGCTGAACACCTCTCGTGGACTTTTTGAAGGATGACAATAATATAGACAGTGATTTAATCAGGGGGGTATTAAATAGGTGCACTGCAATTATTCTGGCACTGCCGTGGCAATTATTATTCACATTCAGGGAGTAAATTCTGATTACAATTTCCAATTTCAGAGATTCACCAGGTGCCAGTCAGCAAAGGTGGGAGTTGGATGTGATTTGATCTGAACGTGTCACACATGAACAACAAAGACATGTCTGGAAAAGTGATTAAAATCTGAGGTATTAAGCTCTCGGTTCACACACGGGCGTGTGTGTTTGTGTGTGTGTGTGTGTGTGTGTCAGACGTTTCCTGCCGTCCACCATCGGCGTGTGAGCGCGCACCGACGGCCGCATCCCGGTCGGATCAGATTGTAAACACTGCAAACATTCGCCTCGATATGAGGACACGTGGAGCTGGAGTCCCCTCCCCCGTCAAATCATCGTTAAACGCCACACGCACGCCCGTGCACTTTTCCACAAAAAGAAAACGGCGTGCGCACGGCCAGCGCGTTAACAATAGGGGCTCTCGGACGCGCACGGTGCCAAGCGTCCGCGTCCGTGCAGATGTGGCCAGTTGTGGCGCGACGATGTAAACAAACATGTCGACGGCGGCCGAACATTTGTTGCATGCGGGTCCCCAAACACAAACAATGCAACATGGCTGCAGGACGCCGCTGCAATTACATAATATTGTGGGGGGTTTTTTTCCTCCTCCTGGGGGTGGGGGGGGCGGCGAGGGGGCTGGCACGCCGTGTACCCCGGGACTGTTGCGCAAGAAGCGCAGGCACATCCAGGAAGCTCTGCCCGGGTCCGAGCAGCGAGCGCACCGCCGCAGGACTCTTTTAAAAACAAGCCCCCGACGCTTCCAGGGGAGGCTGACAAAGGGCTAGGTTAGCCGTACCTGCTTCCCCCTGTAGAACAAGCGCTGCTGCTGCGGCGACACGTTGAAGATGTCCTGGATCTTCAGGCGCAGGGACTCGATTTTGGTCAGCCGAGAGAGGTCCTCCACGGTGCGCGTCTCCTTCCCGTCTATGGTGCGAACCTGGATCCACATCGTTGCGCCGCTCCGTTACGCTTCAATTAGTCGGTGGATAAAAGCGCGGCCGGGGACGCAAAACGTTGCCTTCCGAGGAGAGGGGGGTATGGGGGGGGGTGGGGGTGAGGGGTGGTGGGGTGGGGGTGGGTGGGAGTTGGAGGAGATGTGAAGTTTTTAAAAAAAAAAAAAAACAAAAACAACAAAAAAAAAAAAAAGGTTAGGTGTCCATTGCGTTTTCCTCTGCAGCGGTTCGTTCCGACTGGCTCACGCAGGAGGTGTCTCACATGAGGTCGCGGCGCCAAGCGGATCTCGCGAGATCTCCGTTCCGGGAGGCGAGACCGTTTGAATTTAAAGGCGCAGCTCCGGAGCGGGGGGGGGTGCGTGTGCGTGTGCGTGTGCGGCCTGCATGTTTGAAATGTGCGAGTAGGAAGGTAGACGCCGAGGGGGGAGAGGGAACCCGCACGCATCCTGCAAACATGGCTTCACACCAGTTTGCATTTACGCGAAACCTCTGTTTGCACCGGGTGAGAAGGTGAAGTGTGCACAGCCCAACCTGCTCCTGTCTGCTCTGATTGTATATTTGAATATCGCAGTACAGATTTTACAGACTGGATCTTCTTCTTTCCCTTCAGGGGTCGACACAGCGAACCAGCTGCCTCCATCTGGCTCCATCTTCTGTGTCCTCTTCTCTCACACCCACTACCTTCATGTCCTCTTTCATCTATAAACCTCCTCTGGTCTTCCTCCAGGCCTCCTGCCCGGCAGTTCCAAACTCAGCGTCCTTCCACCAACACATTCGCTGTCTCTCCTCTGGACATGTCCCAACCCTCTCAGTCTGGCCTCTCTGACTTTATGTCCAGAGCCTCTAACATGTGCTGTCCCTCTGATGTCCTCATTCCTGATCCTGTCCATCCTGGTCACTCCCAAAGAGAACCTCTGCATCTTCATCTCTGCGACCCCCAGCTCTGCCTCACGTCTTTTCCTCAGTCCCTCTGTCTCTAGACCAACCAGACTGAATGATTTATGCATATATGCAAAGGATCAGGGGGGGGAAACGAATTACAGACAGCAAGGCTGGAATAACCATGTTATTATCTCTGTGTCCAGAACCTTAGAAGTGAATAACACTATAATCCAAAACAAAATTGCACTTTATGTAATTATATATTACTAAGTTTATGATGCCAACTGGGGAACTGAGGGTCAAGGGCAGGTCAGCGTTGGGTAACCTGGTCCCAGCGTGAATCAATGAATCTTGCAGCCTTGCAGAGTCGCTGCACGGATTGCAGAACATCGAAGTGCAACATATGCATCCCAAATAAGCCTATATTCTGTTATTGCAGAAAAAAACAGGCGAATAAGACAATTTTTAACCCCTCACTGTTGGATTAAAAATAAATCTGTTCTCGTGTGTGAGCTGGTGTCTGGCGACATCTAGCGGCCACCGGCGGGTACTGCGCCAGTCTCAAGTTCATACTACTTTTGTGGTTGAATTACACTTTCGGGAAGAGTTCGTGGGGACGTTTAAATCGGCGTGGGGCCGCCGGTCCGTCGGGTAAAGCGGGGCATTGAGCGGCGGCCAGAGCCAGGACGCTACGTCCGGACGGGCTGCGGCCGCTCCGGGTGTGGAAGCGGACGGCTCGGGTGTCGCTCCGCCGTCCGCTTCCACCGTGCAGCTTGAGCAGCCCGCTTCTCCCCCCCCCACCTCCACCTGTCTACACTCCCGAACGAACCCCTAAACTCTCCAAAAGGGGCGGCAGCGAAGTTTTGGGCCCCCCCCCAAAAAAAGAGCGTCTGTCAGGCGGATGAGCGTCAACTGTTGTCGGGGAGGGAGGGGGGGGTTGTCGGAGCGTCGGCTAGCCTAGCGCGGCTAACGCTCCTCCGGCTCTCCCCTCGCCGCCGTCGAGCGCCTCCCCCCCGCCCCCGTGCGGCCGCAGCATGAGACGGGCGCACGCCGCCGTGTCAGCCGGGCGCTCTACCGAGGCTAACTCGCCGCCATGGAGGGCGGACGGAGCCGCTGCGGGCCCCGGACCGGAGACAATAGCGCGCTAGCCCGCTGGCTAACGTCGCCGCTAACGCTTGCTAAATGCAGTCCTGCCTGGTTCCCACCACCAAAAACACCCAGGTATGTCCCCCAGGACCGTCCCCCGCTCCGTCTGTCGGGCTCACGTCGGGCGTCATCTGAAAGGGGGTTAATGTTAATGTCGGTGAGTTAATGTTACCTTTTTATTTTTGCCCAAACGAGGCGGCTCCGCAAACTTTATTAGCCGTTAGCCAGCATGCTAACGGCTAACTCAAAGGTAGTTGACCAACTGGGGGTGGAAGTTTGCAAAGATCGGAAACGTGAAGCAAAGCCCAGCGGTGTTGTCATTGCGCACGGTTGCCTAAAGTAGGTATTTCGGTCTTTATTTTCCTGATTGCATCGCCTCCACCCGCCGTGCATTCTTAACAAGCGCATCATCTGACTGATGTCCAACAGTAACTTTTGTGTTTCTGTGTCCCCCCACAACCGTGCTGAAGTGCTGGGTGCGACGTCAAACTCCGCCATAGATGACGCCTGCGACCCGCCAAGGGTGCGATCGCCATGGACCCGGAGACCAGGACCACTGAAGTCGGAGCATCTTGCAGTGAACATTTGTTCTCCGACCAAGAGTCGACTGGAGGAGACCCAGGCTCGGACATGACTTTGCAGTCCAAAAGCGCCAACGGCAGCCCTGGGGATGCCAGCGTGGTGGCCACCGAGGATGGATTGAGGAATGGCAAGGACGCCGTGGCAGTGCTGGACCGTGCTGGCAGCCGCGGCGCCAAGGACGACCGCCGGGCGCTCGGCGAAGACGGGGTTTCGGATCTTTCCAACAGTGACCTCTCACTGCCCGAAGTCTGCATTTCCACCAACAGCAAATGCTTCGAAGAGGAGATGAACTATGAGGTCCAACAGGCTTACAGGATATTCAGTAGCTTCCTTGTAGACAAGTACAAAAGCATCACGGGCCTGTTCTTGCGTCCAGTTGGCCATCAGGTGGCCCAGCGTGGCGGTGGGGGTGTGGTGGGCCGGGGGCAGGCGCAGCTGAAGCAGTCCATGTGCCTGCAGAGGATGGAGGAGAAGTTTGTCAGGCAGGAGTACGAGAGCATAACGGAGTTTGTGGCAGACTTCAGGCTGATGCTGGAGAACTGTTATCGTTACCATGGCGTTGACCACTGGATTTCTAAACAGGCCCAAAAGCTGGAGATCTTGCTGGAACAAAAGCTGACTTTGCTATCAAGGTAAACCGAGTATTCATCATGTACACATGCACCTGCATTACAGCGCACATGCTTTTCTTTTCTGACCTTTTTTATTTTTTCTTCTCCGATAGAACGCTGCGAGAAAAGACGTCTTTGGCGGTAACGTCCAAAGGGCGCTTTGGTTCCGAGGAGGAACGTGGTTCGGGAGGCACCTCTACAAGAAGGCGTCTGGCACCTCGTAGCCTCACTACCATGAGTGTTAGTGGCCAGGAGTCCATCATGGTCCAGACCCTAAGGCTGGAGGAGCAGCAGAGAGCCAAAGATGAAAAGAGGTATGTGGATATTGTTGGGATGTCCCATTGTATTTTTTTTTTTTTTTTTTTTTTTTAAGTTTAGGCTAGAAATGAACTGGATGTATATTTTGTTTTCAGGCAGCGTGAGCTTGAGCGGAAAGAGGCAGAAGAAATGTCAGCCAAAGAAGTTGAAGACTGGGAGCAGTCTTTGCTGTCCCAGGCTTTGCCTCATCCCGTGGAAACTCTTTGGGAATTGCCTGCCATCGGCCACTTCCTCTGCCTGGCTCAGACCGCCCTGAACCTCCCGGAAATTATATTTTTCGAGCTGGAACGTTGTTTGCTTATGCCGCGCTGCAGCTCCCTCCTGTCCAAAATCATGACTTCTCTGCTGTCCCTCCCTCAGAGGAGGGCCACTTTGCATCGCCGTCCTGCCCTTCCGTACGGCCGCTGGGAATCAGAACTTAGGCAGCGGGTTCTGGGTTGGTATCGGACTGTTGGTGCCTCTCGTAACCAGATTGGCCGGGCTGAGCAGCTGGGACTTTGCCAGCAGTTTTTCAGCATCCTGGGGGAGGTGAGTCCTTTGGAAGAAAAGCCTTTTCACTTGCTGCCCTTCTACCAGCGCTTGTGGCTCCTGAAGGGCCTGTGCGACCACGTGTATGAGACGCAGAAAGACATACAGGACGCTCTGCTGTCCCAACCCATCCACGAATGTAGGGAATCTATTTTGGGTTATGACAGCAAGGAGAACGCTTATATCCATTTTCCGCATTTCTGTGGGGCTGACCTGAGAATCTACTGCCAGAGCCCCAGCACACCCCCAGCTTTCCCTTTGCCCTCTATCACCGTGAAAGTGGTTGAGAAGAACCCGGGTGTAGATGCCAATCTCACAGACGGAATAAAGGTTGAAGAGGTGAAAAGTTACAGGGAACACTTGGTGAACACAGGAGGGTCTGGTGATTTCAGAGGCACAGAAGCAGAGACTTGTAGTTTGGACGGAGAGGAAGAAAAAATAATGCTGACATTTAAAAAGGAGGGGTCTGAGTCAGGGTCTTGTGATGGAGACTCTTGTGACGACTCTAAGCTGAACTCAATGCGTTCCAACTCATTTCCACTGAACAGTCCGGGTAGATATGTGGAAAAGTGTTTGAAGAGGCAGCAATCCCGGCAGGAGAAGAGCTCCTCCTCTGGCTCAACGCGCACCATTGAAGCAGAGACGTGGGAGCCTTGTCTTTGTGTGGGAGAATACAGCTACACAGGCAGATCACCAGCTCGCCCAGTCAGTCAAGTCTCGCCAACCAAACTGGACGAGGTCAAAATGGTCGGGGGAAACCAGAGACCCCCAAATTTTTCGTTTTCTGAATGTTCTAAAAGCCGAACTGGCATCAACGCAGAGGAGCTTAACAGTAGCTGCCACATTTCAGGGCTCTTCTCTTCTGAGCGGGCCCAAATGGCAAAGGAAGACAGGCTGAGCAACAAGATCTGGACTAAAAGGAAGAAACGGAAGAAAAAACGACTGACGAGAGTTAAAATGGAGCGAGAGGAACCACGGCTGGTGGGAAGGATGGTCGAGGGTGCCGAATCTGCTGTGTGTGGCGTTTCCCCAACAATCAAAAGAAAAGAGAAAAAGAAAAAACCCAGGACAGGTGAGAGTTGAGTTGAGTTATCAAAATTCACAATGCATCATTTCCCGCAGAATTAACCCTCTGTTACACTCATGTCTGATCAACAGGGATCCATTCTTCTCAAATAAGTTGTTTCGTCACCGAATCTATCGTGTTTACAGGAAAAAAGCTTGAATCATCGAGGACAATAAAAGACGATCGTCCCGCAGAGCCTTCATTCAAGGTCTACTGAAAATATAGATTTCTTTTCCACGTCAATTGTTTACCATATTCTGTATTATACAATGAGGGATGAGTAATATTGCCATTGCACAAAGAGCATATTTAAATGCATTACCATTACAACAGCTTTAATGTCATAACATCACACCTGCACCAGTTGTAAATCTTATTTGAAATTTTACTTGCTGTTATTGATACTGTTTTATCGTAACTTGGCTTTTTCTCATTCCTGCAGTTGGTGTGCACCAATCTTGAGGAGCTGCGAAGGCTGATTAGTAAGATAGAAGATGAGTTGGATGACCTGGAGAGCACCAAAAAGAGATTGGTCTGTTTTTGTTTGTTTTTTTGTCTTCACCCTTTCTTGTTTTTTGAGACAAACTTGTTAAATGTTCTCCTTTGCTCGTTTGAACTTGCAGGGTCGGTGGTATTACAGGAGAGAAGCAGTGAAGGAGCTTCACAGCACTCTCATCAGACTGTTGAATGAACTTTTACCTTGGGAACCCAAACTGGTTAAAGCTTTTCAAAGAAACAGGTACAGCCAGAGCTATTAATGTATTTATATGTTTAGTAAGAATGTTCAGAGTTATCCTGATAAATCTGATGTTTTTATTCATGAATATCTTTAGTAAGGGGAGCACAGAGCGACGGTGTACAGTATCACTCAACATCATTTTTATTGTATATTCTGATTTTATTAAATATTATATTTTTTTTGGTCAGGCTTCGACTGAAGAAGGAGTTTGATGATTACAAAAAGCACCCAGAGTACAGCAACTTTGTGCGTGAGGAAGGTATTTCATCATCGTCGTCATCATCATCAGATGAAGAGAAAGATGAAGAGAGAGGTTTGGCTGCAAAAATTTCTTCAGATCATCACAGAAGATCTGAAGAGGAAGACCTGGAGGTTCCCAGGGGTCTTTGGAAGGGAGGTAAAACATTTTAGAATTGATTTATGTAATTAAAGACTGCTCTCTCACACCTCAGGGTTCTCCTGATGACACTTTTTTTATGTTTGCAGCAAGCACCAGAGATATGGTGGCAGAATCGGATGGTCCTTCCAACCATCTTAACCCTCTAGATGGAAGAGAAAAGGGAATCACTCTGTTGCCAAGACTTAAGCCTGGCAGCGGCATCATTTCTTCTGGTGAAGACTCTGGGCCACAGATTAAATCACAGCTGATTCTGTCAAATCAGTCCACAGATCCAGACTCAACATGGACATCAAGCTCACAGCCCCAGGATTCACCTGTTCTCCACTCCACCACTGGACTCCCAAAGGGCTACACGCCCATCCCCACCCTGCTGGCAAAAAGCGTGGGAAACAAAGTGACCTTAATGAAACGGCCTGCTGATTACTCAGGGGTCAACAACAAAGACAGACAGAAAAGAGGGTCTCTGTCTCCCTCTCCATTGATTACCATAAAAGCACAAAATTCCTTGAGTGTCCAGCAGAACACAGGAGGACTACAGGAGACAGAAGCGCACAGCAAACCAGCAGCTCTTTCTAAATCAGTACAGTCCAAACCAAGGCAGGCAGTAACCAAAAATCCCCTCCCAGTGAACTGTACGCCGCCAGAGAGATTGGGTCAGCTCGTGGAGACGGAGAGCAGCAGCCCAGTCTCAATCCCTGTCCGACCTTTTGTGGACCAAAACACTGGGGAGAACATGACACAACAAGTGGTGATACTGCCTCCAAAGCTTCTTCTTCAGAAGGATAATGAATTGGGCTCCCCTCTGCATCAGCAGCAGTCGGCAGGCATTCAGGTCCCAGTTTCCAGCATTTCAGGTCCCATATGTATGTCCACCAATGTGCCTGGGTTCACCATTCCTGAAAACAAAATCCCTGTTCAGCAAGTGGCTCCCCTGAAAAACACCATAACATCAAGACCTCCTTCTGTTGGCCTTCATTCAAAAGAGAACACGCACACAGCAGGGTTCCAGGGCACACAAATCTGGAATCCCCCATTTAGCTTATCGAAAAGCACCATGTCAAATTCCTCCTATAGCACAAACCCTTCTGGTTCCAGTTCCACCGAGCTTTGTAAATCTCCCGACCATAAACAGGAGCTCAGAACCGTGTGCATCCGAGATTCCCAGTCCATCCTGGTGACGACTAGAGGAGGTAATACAGGCATAGTGAAAGTTCAGAGTTCCTCAGACCAGAATGCACTCGGCTCTTTCTCCATGAACCCAGTCATCACCATCTCACCTCAGCTTAAAGCCTTTCTGGTGTCTAAGGCGACCCAGAATCTCAGCCCATCTGCTCCCGCTCAGACGTCTTGCACCATTCCAGCTGTAACCAGCATCTCAGGGGCACAAACACAGAGGCCAGTTCCTACAGTAACGAAGTCACATGACACCTTCACAATCGCTGGGCTTCCTACAGTCACCAGCAGCATTCCTACTCCAGATCCTAGAAACCCAACTGCAAACACCACTGCTGCTTTTGCTAAATGCTCCAACGTCGCCACCAGTTCTACAGTTGCAGAAAAAACGAACCCATGCACACAGGCACCTGGGTCGAGTTCGATTTTTCAACCTTCCGTGGTGAAAAACACAGTTGTCGTCTCATCGCCGAGTCATCCTTCTCCCCAAGTTCTCCCACCAGCAGAGTTCACCAACAAGACCGGCGTGAAACGGGCCGGTACAGATGAGGTTTCCCACCATACCAAATTTATTTTGGTTTCCCCTTCATCTTTGTCGACTGTCTCGAATGTTGCCCTTTCAAAAAGTCCTCCCTCTTCTGCAAGATCGCTTCCTTCCTCCGGAGTCATGTTCCTCAGTCAGCCCGCTGCCCCCTTCACCAGCACGTCTGCGGGGATCACTCCAACGCAGGCGTTAGCCACAGGGTCCAGCGGCCAGTCTCAGAGCACCTCATCGTCAAATTTGAAAATTGGATTTAGAGCAGGCCAGCCTGTAGGTAATCTGAAGCCTGACGCATCCAAGTTGAAGAACATCTCTCTGCCTTCAGGTGGGTGTTCTGAACTTCAATCCAAAAAAATGCTTCATACTTATCAATTTAAATGACTCAACTTTCTTTTCTTCGTGGCTTCAGGAGTTCAGATCCAGTTGGCAGGAAGGACCACGATGATTGGACAGTCCATCGGTGCCCTGTCACTTTCTCCATCCAAGAACGCGCCAGTGTCTGTCGCTGGTATCGGTCGCCCTGCAGCCACCACAGTTACCAATTCGAGTACCATCACCAGCTCTCCTACCCAGCCCGTTCCCCGTGTTTCCCTGCCCACCAGTTCTCAGCAACAGGTCGTCCCTTCGTTCACTATGATTTGCCAACCTGGAACTTTAGCATCGTCACCTGGTCTGACTGCGGGAGACGACCTTGGCACGGCCCAGAATAAACTCCTAAACAAAAGTCCGGCTCAGGTAACCACCACTGTGCAGAGTACCCCAGCCCTAACCCCTCCCTCCACGCTGACACCTCAGCCCTCACACTTGAGCGGCATGTTTAAGGATACCAATTTATTCTCCCAGCTTGCGCCCATGAAGACCCAGATATCAGCGTCCACAGCAGCCACCACCAACACCCAGTTCAGCACTTCCTCCACAGGCACCATCCAGCAGAAGATAGTCATCAACACCTCCGCTCCCCTCGCTGCTGGCACACAGATCCTCCTTAACAACACGCGCTTTGTAGTCCCTCCCCAGGGTTTGGGCCCAGGCAGCCATGTCCTTATCATCTCGAGCCCCGCACCTCAGCAAGTGCCTCCTGCCAGTACTACCAGCACTGGAGCACCAGTACCACCAGTACGGACGACCCACGACAACGCGGCCCCTCAAGCGCCGGTTTCGCCCCACTCACCCCTCAGATTGCCCGCTGCGGCAGCAGCTACTTTCCCTTTCGTGGCGTGCGCTCCCACCATTGCTCCGTCGTTAAGAGCAACTGCTGCCGATGTCAAGCCAGTTCAACTACCGTGCATGGGCTCGGCTGTGTTGCCTGCAACAATAAATGGGAATTTTGCACCGCCTGCTGTAGGTGCACCTACCCTGGTCTCATTCCCGTCAAGGTTGGGAGCGCCAGCCCTAATTCCCTCAATGGCAAACAGTGTCCCCGTTGCCAGTCCAGCACTGGCTAGTAAGACGCTGCCCGCTGGTACGCCCGCACAGGCTGAATGTTCCCCCGCCGTTGGGCAGTCCTTGTCCAGGATGTCAGCCCTGGTATCGTCCCTGCCTGTTGGAGGCAGTCCACTGATTCCCGCCTCCTCCGTGATAGCACGGACACCAGCTTTGCTTCCTTCTCTCCCTGGAGCACAGGTGTCTGGTGTGACGTCCCCGGTCCCAGTCGTGCACCCACAGCAGGGGGCCGCGGCCTCCTCCATCCACCCGCTCTCACACGGACCGCTGCAGGTCAGACTGGACAACACGTCGGTCCAAAAGCTGGGCCCCGCAGTCTTACAGACGGTGCTGGCCGGCGCGAAGGCGCAAGTCGCGCCGGCCGTCCCGTGTCTTGACGGTGGAGCGTCAAGAATGCAGACCCTGCCCGTCGCTACGGTTCCACCGATTGGAAGCGGCATCCACACCTTTGACACACCACCCATGGTGGCTTCACCTTCGTCCAACAGCACTGTAATAATGACTTCTGCTCAGCAGATGAGCTCGTTGAAGACTAATAACCCCATGGAGGCGCTGGGCCTGACCAATCAAGCACTTGGAAAGCACTGTGTGGACACGTCCTCTAAAGGGATCCCTGCGACCGTAGCATCCAGGCTGCTCATCAGTCCTGATGGTGCCGTTTTGAACACAGTTCAGTGTCAGTTGAGTACAGCAGAGATGACTGTCTGCTCTGGAACAAAAGACTCAAGGGTGGTTTTCCACAACAGCAGCACTGGAGAACTACGCACACATGACTCTGATTTACAGCCTTCGCAGGCAGAAAGAAGCTGAGACCGTGCCAGCACTGAGGACTCAAGTCTAAACAGCTCCTTCTGTCAGGGCTCGTATCTATAGTCCAGGGTTTAGCGAATAACATGTTTTCCATATGTAGATTGCCTTTTGACTTTATATTATTTTAAGAATTTAGTAGCATATGCCTGCTGTTAGTTAATCTCATAGTTAAACTGTATGCTCAGACGTACTTGAAGTATATACTGTGTTGGATTTCTTGACTGAAACTGTTGGGGTTTACTTTAGTCCAAGTTTCTATAATGTCAATTTTCCTGTTCTGCGTCATGGCCAGTAATGAGAACCGACTAACAAATAGGGATAGATACAGTAGCATAAATGGAAACTTTGTCCAATTGCAACTGAATAAACTTCCAAGAAGTCCTATTTCAGATGCTACACTTGCTTTGTCATTTTGGACAGTAAAACCATCTGTTCAAATTCCTAGTAATATTTTATTAAATTTAAAAAAAAAAAAAAAAAGACATTTTGATTTCGAGACACGAGTTTGTATTTGAAGCCCACATAAAATGTTTTATTTATTTTTACTGATTTTTTTTTTTTTTTTCCAAGACTATTTACAGTGCATTTTTATTGAAAGAATGTGGACATTACTGCATGGAAATAAACACTGCAAGTGTCCCCAGCAACCATCTTCAACCTCTTTGTGAAATCATTTTATTGACATTCCTTCAGAACTACACAGCATTTGTGATTGAATGTGGAGAATAAAATATTTGTTCGTGTGTGTAGAGCTACAATCAACAGCAACATTAGTGTATATATAGAGTATTTCAGCATTTTCCATTCTTCTTTGGGCATCTTTGAGTTTTCCAGAGGTCGATTAAGGGGAATACGGTGGAGGCATTGGTCCTGAAGCAATCTTTTCATAGGCTGGTGGAGCGTTGGGTACCTGGAAAAGAACGGCATGTCTGAGCAGGATAACAAACCTGAGGCACAGACATAAACAGCGTTGAGTGGATGTTTCCAGCTCTTTTGTGGCAGTCAAACCTAAACCTCCCTTCAGAAGGGGAATATTTCTAAGGCCTGCCTCTGGGTGATTTGATAACCTTTCCTGGCAAAATGGCACCGGCTTCAAGTGTTCGGAGTGCAAGATCGCTGACTTAAGAGGCAAGTTTGTCCCTCACCGCCGGTCGGAAGCTGCCAAAGTCAGTCAGAGCCATCTTGTTCTCGGCTGCAGGCCCTGCCTCTGAGTACTGGCCCCCTGTGTAACCTGGAGTCCCCGACCTGGTGCTCTGCAGAGGAGAAGCAAATGTGCAGGGACAGGCGGGTAAATCAGAGTGACCTTCAAATTCTTCATCAGGGTGGGTTACACGGGCCCCCGGTTTGTCTCAAGTTCAGCCACGTGACTGGGGGAGGTGTGATGGACTCACTCTGATTAATTTGTAGCCACTCCTCTTCTTAAAATACCAGCAGCCGAGAACGAAGAGGGCTGCCAGGATGACCACCAGGAGAACAATACCGACGGCCCTGCAAGGCAAAGCACAGTTCAGGCCTCCTTAAATGCTGCATCGACAACGGAATCCCGTGTGTGAGATAAACCCACTCCTCAGCTCTGACATATCCACGTCTGTTGCTGGCAAAATAAATGTTGAAGTCCCCACGAGGCATCCCGTCAGTGTCGTTACAGCGCATCCAGCTGAAAAACATAGAACAACACACAACATGGATGGCCAAACAGTATTTGAACAGATTAAATCACCTCTCCCTTTTTTCCATTATCTATATTGTTTTACAAAGGCAAGTTTTAATTATTAATAATTAAAAGTTGTGATTCAAGTATCATATTTAATGCACGGGTGAGTCCAGTTGTTTTAATTTTGGATTATTTGGTTTATTTTTCTTCAAATTAACAAAATGCATCTTCATAATCCATTTTAGACTGGAAAAAAAGGAATTACCCGAAACAAAAGGTGATTTTGTTATTTTAGACCAAAATTCATGTGAAAAAATGTATCACAAAGGCTCAATTTTGCTCCAAAAGTACAGGTTTATCACCTTTTATAAAAGAGGATTGAAGATGGACACTAAAGCAATCATGCACCAACCTGTATGAAGCTTGTTGCTGTATATTTATGTATTAGGTTATAAAAGTGATAACCTAATTTTCTGCTGTAATAAAGCATCAATTACAATTTGATTCAATTATATAACACAGTATAATAATCAATTTCCAGGAAAACGTCCAGTAATAAGACAAAAAGGTAGATAAGGCTTTAAAAAGTCACTACAGCTGATAAATGATCATAGAAAGACAAAACAAATCATCGTCTTACCAAATTAGATGATTCGATTTTACAGAACAGCTCCTGTGGTTGGGATGCCCTCTCAATTAGTCTCGATTCTCCCACTTCTGAGTTACTTCACAGCTCCTCAAAATATGTTTCCTCGGTGTGGTGGAAAGCAGAGAGGGGCAGAAAAACCCCTCATGATCGTCACGGGTTTGGAGCTCATGGTTAAACCCATTGATGCGGAGTAATTACCATGAAACCCTGCAGGCCTGAAAGGAATCTCATCCACTCGTGAAGCTGAATGCGTCAGCTGCTCAGCTCCTTGTGTGTGTGCATGTGTGTCTGTCTGTGTGTGTGTCTGTGTCTGTGTGATTTAGGGGTACAAACTTAAGTTTAAGCTATAAAGTTGTTATAAAGTTTGGATGGGGTTGTAAACAGATGTGCAAAACTAATCTAGCATGCCAAGAAAAAAAGTTTTTAATAAATCAAAAGAATTTTTAAAACTATTAAAAAAATTCAAAAGTATATAATCTGGTTATTGTGGAATTTAGCACAAAATTATGCTCTTTTAGAATAAAATATTTCTGTAATTTGGGTTAAATTTTTAGCTTTAAAATGAGCAGAACATCTCTTGCATATGTGACGACAACACAATTAACACAAAACAAAAAGTTAAAATATACGTTTTTTTTGTGAAAGTTATTTTAATGTCATAATTAAATCACCATTTCACAGCATTAGAGAACATTTTGTTTCTTCCCCGTGGCTCCTGGAGAGTTCTGAGGGTATCAATGTTTCAGAAGGGATTCACAAGGCATTTGCCTCCTGACATGTGTTGAGCTTTAGTTTTTTAAATAAATATAGCCACATAATGATATCTTTCATATGGTATTCATTACATCACACTCACAGTCATCACAGTCATGCCTCTTCTGTGGTGAATGACTGATATTTACATGAATGGGGCTAAAATGAATTGATAAGCAATATCCACGATGTGCACAGTCTGTATTAGATTATGCATGCGTACACATTCAGCCTACCTTTTTCTGTTTATAACGTTTAGAAGTGTGATTAGTGTAAATATTGATGCACTATGTTTTTCCCCCACAAGAGGGAGACAAATTGTTTTTATTATTTCGCCCTGGGAATATTTGGATAGAAAATATATTTCGTAATTGTACTTCATACACGACAAAATATGAGTTTGCCAACCTCAAAGATGTCGTACAGTCCACCTACTCTCTTTTTTTTCTGTTGCATTGTTCACTGCTGATAAAAAAAAAAACAGTCAATCACCTGTTAGGTATTATAAATTATCTGCTCTCTATGTCTAAGCTGTATACATTTTTAAAAAAGTTTACGTTAATATATAATGCTGGTTTTCAATTTTAAATTATGGAATTACTATAATTATGGATTATGGATGTGGTTTTCTAAATTACCAGTGGGATACATTGGTTAACTGGATATTTAAATGGGGGAAGTAGTAATTAGAGAAAAACACAAAGGTAATTAAAAACAGAAGCCAATTAAGGCACAAAGCCCTCATTAAATGTATTTGCATCTGTATAACAGGAGTTTTTTTTTGTTTTGTTTTTTTTGCTTGGCATGTGTTGTGACCCCACATGGGTCCCGGTTCGGGTCCGATCCACGGTTTCCAGCTTCTCCCATTTTGGAATGCGGAGAGGCGGATGAGCCCCCTCAGAGGCCGCCGCCGCCGCCGCCGCCGGTTCTTTTGACCAGTGTACGGGGAGGATGCTCCCCCCCTCCCGGCAGACGAGGTCCCCGGAAAGAGCGGAGAGAAGCAGCCGGCCGCTCCGCCGCCCGGCCCCGCCGTCGCCGTTGTCTCCCGGAGGAGCTGTTCCCGCGGCGGGACGGAGAGGGAGCTAGAGACTCCGGCTCCGGCTCCGCTCCAGCGCCGCTCCGCTCCGGCTCCAGCTGCACATCCAGCCCCTGCTCCTCCTCCCCCTCCTCCCTCTCCTCCTCCTCCTCCTCCTCCTCCTCCACCAGAACCACTTCTCTTTCTCATCACATCCAGAGGTAAATAATCCGGATTCAACAATAACACCGTTGCTGTATTTTTTCTTCTGGGTGTTTCCGCGTTGCCGAGCAGGTCGGGCAGCCGAGGACAGGGGAGGAGAGGGAGGAGGAGAGGGGGGGGGGGAAGCGCGACGTAGCCCGGGCCAGGGGCTCGGAGCTGGGCGCTGATGGGGGGCTTTGTACCCCTGCTTCCCTGGCGTCGGGTCGGGGTTATGCTTCCATAGGCAAGTCCGCGGTCCACTTTCGGAGCTAGGGGGGATGCGTCGGTGAAGGCCACGGCGGGTTTGTGGTAGAACACACACACACACACGCATATACACACGCACACACACGCCCTGTGCGGCAGAAGCAGCGACCCAGAGTGGCCCGCGGCCGGGCTGCGGCTCCCCGGGCTGAGCGGCGCCTCCCCGGGCAGAGCGGAGCCGCGGCTCCCCGGGCTGGGTGAGCTCCGGTGGTGCTAGCAGCCAACTTACCGCTCTGCCCTGCTAGTTAGCTAGCACCCCGGAGCCTGGCTCCCCCCCCACACACACACCACCACCACCACCTCCCTTCCCCACCACCACCACCGCCGCTACCACCCCCAGACCCCCGGCCCCCAGCTCGGCTTCGTTTCGAAGCGTCTCGGCCGGACGCCGCCGCGTCGTCCGAGCCGCCTACAGCCTGCGCTGGGGTCGGGGGGAGGAGCAGCTCGGCCATGGCCGCTGCTGAGGTGAGCTAACGGTGCGAGGGGTTCAGAGAGCCCCGGAGCCGCCGGTGGCGTCTGACCCAAACAAAAGAAAGCTTTCCAGGTACATTTGAGCTCCCCTCCGTGCTGTGTCCTCTGTTATTGAGAAACTTGGGTCAAATTCTGAAACTTCATGCAATAGCCGAGGGACGAGTGACTATTGTGGTTGGAGACACACACAAGAATCTTCATTTTAATGGGAGAGTGAGCCTTTGCAGTGCCCCGGACGTGATTTTAAATGTCTGTGCTGTGCTTCTGTGGTCATATCATATGCACAGTTCAGCCCGAGCAGGCTTCTCCATCACTACACCGAAGGTGTACAATTAAAGATGTAAGCAGAGCCATCTTGCAAGATGGCCAGGTCTCCAGCAGCTGATACAAATCAATACATTATTAGACATGCAAAGGCATGCTACAAGGATGGTGTAAGGCGTCGATGCGCTTTCGTTTGCAGGTTTTCCGCCGAAGGAACGCGTTGTGTTTACACAAAAACTGTCGGGTGTCTCACGGAACTGGCTGCACTGCTTGTTAATGTTCATTAGGGTGTGTTATTTCCACTCTTTGTCACCTCTGCAGCATTTTGGAGATGTGAGGAACAGGAAGAGATTGGTGACACTGAGCAGCCTGTGCGTTGACACGACCTCTTGACCTCATCTTCAGCATGAATGGTGATATGCCTCATGTCCCCATCACTACTCTTGCTGGAATTGCTAGCCTGACAGACCGTAAGTGCAACAACGGAGCTGTTTCTAAACTGGTGATGAGACTGAACGATGTTTATGTCCAAATAGCCTAAACCTTAAAGAGCCTGTAGGTCTATAACACACTGTGCATTAATAATTACTTGTTTGTGGCGTTTAGCATCGTGGGATTTTCTCGGCTTTACTTCAGCATCAAACTGTGCCAATCACATCTCCTGATGACCGATAACTGTTAAACTGTACCTTTTCTCCCGTATCCTGCACCCTTTTTGTTACTTTCGATTATCATCCTAGTGTTGAACCAGCTGCCGCTGCCGTCTCCGCTCCCTGCCACCACCGCTAAGAGCCTGCTCTACAATGGAAGGATCTCCGAAGAAGTTGGCACCCTGCTGGTGAGCCGAGATGAGACTCTAGTGACTCAGCTGGCACAAAGCCTCAACCAGGTCTCCACCGAACACATGTAAGTGCCAGTCTCTCATTATCACAGCAGGCTGAGGGTGTACCCGTTGCAGCAGGGCAGAGCTCAGCTGTTGCCGTTTTCGGTTATTACATTGCAATTACTGCACAGGTGACGTTGTGCGTGTGACGATTACGAAGCCTGTTGATTCATCATTGCACGGTCTTTTCTTTGTGTTCAGTGAGCTGAAGGACAACTTGGGGAACGATGAGCCCGAGGGTGACATGCCAGTGCTTCTGCAGGCTCTGCTCTCCAGGAACCCCAAAATCTTCAGGGATAAAAGTATGTCAGGCCAGTGCAAAGTTTCTTCGCTTGCTTTCTGCATCTTTGCGCTTAAAATGCGCCGCTGGTGTCTTCTCCAGCCACACTAGTCGTTCCTAAGATGACAGAGCCTTTGTGCCAACAACTTGAAGGGGATTTGTAGGCTTCAGAAGGGGGCATGACAGGACACGTTTGAGAATCATCAGTAACAGCAACAGTTCTCTTGCCAACTTTGGGTTTGATGGGTTTTGTTTCATAAAGTCCTTAGCAACTTTACAGCTTTACATTAACTCTATCTGAAGTTAAATTGCGATGAAGTGTTTTCTCTGTGGGTTATCTTGAATAACCCAGGTATCCCAGGGTCACATGAGGTTACTGACCTCACTCTGTATTTGGTCTCACTGGTTAAAGTGATGTTCAGTTATTTTTCACCTCATCAATATTCACTTAAATGTCTGCTGCTACTGACGTCTAAAGATTTTATTGACAGACTCAAATTTACGTTGCTTATCCTGTCTGATCCCTGTTATTTGGATTTTCACGTTACTCTAAACAGTCCTGTGTTTTTCTACCTTTCCATAAAATGCGTGAGGGTGTAATACCTTGTTATATTTAACTCTAATCTCAGAAATCGTCTTTATTTCCATCATTTCAAAATAAAACACTTTTTATTTGCTGCCAATATTCACATGTGGAAAAATGTATCCTCTCAGGTGTCAGGCAGCAGCCGATGATGCAGCAATACAAGATAGCCCAGAATCAGGTGCATGGGAGTCCAGGATCAAACTATCAGCAAACCGCTGTCTCGCAGAACTCCCCTGGGTAAGTCAGTGCTGTGACCAGATCGCAAAGCAGAAACTTAAATGCATCAACTAAAACCTGAAACTTCTCTTTTCCAGATGTTTTTCAACCCCTCAGTCCGGATCCAACAGCCGATTTATACCCCAACAGAACAGCCCGATTCCCAGTCCTTACACTCCTCAGAGTCCGATAGACTACATCCAGTACAACCCACAGAGTTACCCTCAGCACCAGCCTACCCAAGGTGAGTGTGACTGATGCCGTGTGCACGGCACTGTTGTAAAACTACAGCTGTTTATGAGAAATTAGCAGGTAGATGCCGAAAATTGATTTGGTTTCCTTTTTCAGTCACCGGCAGGGTGAGAAATATTTGCGACAACAAGGTTTCTGGACAACTTTCAAGTAATTCATCTAATCATAACTTGAGACTGAGCTCAGATGGAGATTACGTCAACGCGGCGCACAGACTGGGGAACGAGGTAAGACAAACAAGACTTACCGACATGGATCCCTGAAAGATCCAGCTGTTTTACATGCTGATGAATGTCTTCTGTTTTAACAGGAAAATGACCCCTCCATGACAACTGTTGACTTTCGTGTCCAATCACCGCAGTCCGGGTGCTCTCCCGCTGGGAATGAAGAGGCTAGGAAAAGTACGTTGTCTTAACAAATCGACTGTTTGTTCAGATTTCTCTGGTGCTCACCATCTCCTTAATGTCTTTCTGTTCCAGCAGACTCCAGGCCTCCACTTATCATGAAGACACGTCCAGCGGATGTGCCTCCTGGGGGAGCTTCGGACACCCTCACCTCTTCAGATCGAAGGAAAAAGAAGCCGAAAGGAAGGACTAAGGAAGAAAATGAAAATCTAGACAAAAACACACTGTACGGTATTGTCAGTTCATCGAAAGACTCTGCAAGACTGACTTTAAAACTGACCCGTATGAAGAGCCCAGACGAGGATGAAGCTGGAGAACTTCCCTCACAGGCACACATCACCTCAGACCCACAAACGGAATTATTGAATCCCGGTAATCAGTTTTCCAGGAATGCCCAAGTTATGTCAAAGGAGCCTGGTGCTGACGAGCCAGAAAACTGTGAACAGACTCCGGTTTGCTCAAACACAAAGGACCCCGCGGAGGTCCACAGCAGCATTTTTGAGGATGGTGAGGTGGATACCATGGTGGACGCTGAGAGGATAGAACGCGAGTCAGCCAGTGACAAAGAACGTTGGTCTAAAGAAGTCCAGGATAAAGGTATCGTATCGGCATGTTTTTATTTAGCTTTAGTTTTAGTTAGCAGATACGCATCTGGGAAATTAGACAAAGAACTAACTAATCATTTACTGTTATAACAGATAAGCCGCTGAAAAAAAGGAAACAAGACTCATATCCTCAGGAATGTGGAACTGAGGAAAGCGATGGGCTTAATGTGCAAGGAGGCATCGCGGACAGCAGTTTGACACCGAAGAAGATGAATGCCGCGAGTAACGGAGGAAGTCGGCCCGCTTTAATGGTCAGTATTGACCTACAGAAAGCTGGCAGATTGATAGGACAACCTGTGGGGGTCACGGTGTCAACCATCGACCATCGACACCACATTAATTCAAAGGCCGAAGGACACGTGGATGAAGGTGGTGCTGGAAACAGACCTGAGATCATCAAGCAGCATACAGAAAACACCAAGAAGCCTGGTTCCAACAGGCAAGCAGAAGCCCCGAAACAGCGTCAGGAAAGGTGGCGTGAATCCAAACAAGGCGACAGCAAGACGGAAAACAACAGGGGACATTCAGATGACAGATGTTTGGACGCACCATGGCAGAAGCATGACAAGCATTCAGACTTGCACCACAGAGAGGATATGAACCACGAGCCCTTCCATATCAACCAACCTGAGGCTCAAAAATCCACCAGCAAGTTGGACCCATACACGAAACATGGAGAAGACAAAAACAGGGACAGAAACAAGGACAAGGACAGGGATAGAGAAGTGGACATAAATATGGAGGATGCCAGAGGCAGGTGTAAGAACAGACAAAGCAATAAAGATAGAGACAGAGAGAACACCAAAGGTGAAGACAGTGACAGAGACAAGGTCCGAAACAGAAAGAAGGACAGAGAGATGGACAGAGATAAACAGAAAGACAGAGACGAGACCAAAGATCGAAATAAGGACAGAGACAAAAATAAAGATAGAGATGAGAGCAGAGATGGAAATAAGGTCAGAGACAAAAATAAAGATCGAGATGTGGACAGAGAGGGAGAAGAGAGCAGAGAGAGACACAAGGACAAAGACAGAAATAAAGAAATGGGTGGGGGCACAAATAAAAACAAGGAGAGAGACAAAAACAAAGACAGAGATGTGGGCACGAATAGAAATAAAGATCTCAGCAAAGACAGAAACAAAGATATATGTGAGGGTAGAGAAAGGAATAAGGAGAAGGAGAAAAATAAGGCCAAAGCCAGGGATGAGGACAGCGAGAGAGATCTGGGCAAAAGCAGAACTAAGGATCGAGAAAGAGACATGATGAGGAGTGAAGACAGAGGCCAGGTTAAAAGCAAAATGGACAAAAATAGAGACAGAGAAAGGAATAAAGAGAAAGACAAGGAAAGGAAGCAGCAGTCATCTCAGGAAAACTGTAGCAGACCCCCACCTGAGCAGCACAGCAAAGCCGAAAGTGCTGTTGAGAAGCACGACAGGATCAGAAAACTTGGTGATCCCAAAGGTCACCAGGTCACCGAGAATCCCAGCCTTCCAAACGCCCAGAATAAACAAGAGAGGAGAAGTGGAGACTTTGGCATTAGCTGCAAGGCAATTAACAAACAACAGTCGACTGAGGCGAAACTCGGTCAGTTCCCACCGTTTCTGTTCGGTGGCAGTTCGGGAAGTCTGAAGAACTTTGTGATTCCGAAAATACCACGGAACAGCAGAGATTCCCAAGCATCAGACAAACTGAAGGAACCTTTGGTCAGGCTGAAGAGAGTGTCACTGATAGAAAACCTGAACAGAAGAGCCAAGCCTGTTGTTGTGCTCCAGAGACTGAGCGCAGATGAGGTGAAGCAAATCATCAAGGAGAGCAGGAACGCACAGAGCTCCAGGTGGTCCTTTAACAAATCAGACAGAGGTATGAGTCATGAATATTTATCATGCAACTTTGAACTGTGGATGGAGGGTTCTAATCAAATGTGTTTCCAGAAACGTCCATTTGTGAGGGGATAAACAAGCGAAAACACAGCATGATCAGCAAAAAAGCAAAGTACGTCGAGACGGACTCCGATGAAGAGGACCGAGAGGACAGAGAATGTCGGTATTTGACCTAAACATATCTCCCTTCCCAAAGAACCATTTGACTTATTGGTTCTTATGTTACAGATGCGAGGAAAAAGCACAAGAGGGATCACGACAAGACGTGGAAGTGTGAAGAGAAGAGAGCTTCTAAAGAGCACAGGAAAGGCAAAAGTTCCTCTGGCCACCGACGGGAATGGAGCCCAGATGATTCCAGCGAAGGCTCTGCACCACCAAACCTCAGTGAAGGTTAAAAAAAAAAAAAAAAAAACTTCCATTTTATTTTCATACCAATGAATGTAACGTTTGCACCTGGTTTTAGGATGTGGTTGGAATTATCACTTTTGTATTTGTTCAGTTTCCAGAAAAATGAAGAAGCAAGAGAAACATAAGAAAAAGAAGACGTACGATTCCACGCTGACAGTCGAGGGTACTAGTTTGTTTCTACTAAAATGGCAAAAGACTCTAAAATCATCTATACAAATACACTTGTTTACCTATGGTTTCAGAAATGTTGGACTCCTCAACGTTTAAGAGGTTCTCAGCTGCATTAGACAATATCCTGGAGAACCTTGAAGATGTGGACCTCAGCACTGCAGGTAAACCTCTGTTCTCTCAGTACGTAACACTCACTTAACCAACAAGCTGACTGTGTGTGTTTGTTTGTCTAAAATCAGATGAAGATGAGATCCCCCAAGAGCTTTTGCTGGGAAAGCATCAGTTGCACGAACTGTGTGGTGATTCTGCAAAGATGAAGGCTATGGGCATCTTTCATAAGGTGAAAAAGTTTCTGTACATTATTCAACATATACATGAGGCACCAGTGGACTGCCCCATCTTGAACCATTGTTTAAACCCACAGTTTTCATCCTCCAAACTGGTGAAAATTCTGAACATTCTGGAACGGAACATTCAGGACAGCGTCAAACTTTCAACGTTATTGAACAGTGTAAGTTGGTCTTGTAGTTTCTTTCCTTTCAGCTTTTCCATGTCTGTTCTTTTCCTTACCTCTTACTTTTGACGTTGCCAGGGTAACGATTCAATGGAGGAGGAGCGACTGTGGCGCGACCTCATCATCGAGCGAGTGACGAAGTCTGCTGACGCCTGTCAGGTTGCGCTGAATATCATGACATCACCGCACATGCCCAAAGCTGTTTACATCGAGGACGTGATTGAGAGGGTGCTTCAGTACACCAAGTTCCACCTCCAGAACACTCTGTATCCACAGTACGACCCCGCCTACAGAGTAGACCCACATGGAGGTTTGGGCAGTACTCCCTAGTATTATCTATAGTCATGGTTTTGGATGTTACGGCAACAGATGTTGAGTTTTTTTTAATTTGAGCTTGAAGTTGAGTTTATGAATTGCAGTGCTTTTGTCCTCCTCCCTAAGGTGGTGCACACACTTCTAAGTCCAAGAAAGCCAAGAATTCCAGTCACAAGCAGAAGGTGGTGGTCATACTCTATGAAAAACTTTGTGATATCGTCAGCAGCATATCAGAACTTCTGGAAATTCAGCTGCTGACTGACACCACTATTCTCCAGGTTCTTTCCTTTTTATTTATTGATTATTATCATTTTATTTATTGATTTATTTTCCAAATCAATCACCCAAGTTGTTTGCCAAATAACTCTTCTCTCTCCGATATTTGTAGGTGTCCACCTTGGGTATAACACCATTTTTTGTGGAGAATGTCTGTGAATTGCAGCTGTGTGCAATCACCCTGGTGACAGCAGTAAGTCTTCAGGGTTTGTGTTAATTGAAATGTGATATTTAATGAAAAGATTTGCTCCATTGTTGTCCTCCTGGCCCTGTACTTTCAGGTGTTCTCTCGTTATGAGAAGCACCGGCAGCTCATTCTTGAAGAGATCTTCAACTCTCTAGCAAGACTACCCACCAGTAAACGCAACCTGAGGAACTTCAGGTACCATCTTTATCATCTCTCCTATGCTAACCAGAAAACAGCCAAGAATACTTTTACATTGGTTTTCTTCTCTCAGGTTAAACAGCAGTGATTCGGATGGAGAGCCGCTGTACATCCAGATGGTCACTGCACTTGTGTTTCAGCTCATCCAGTGTGTGGTGCAGTCTCCCTCAGAGAGGGATGCAGAGGATGACCATAATAAAAAGGTGAACAGCTGATTTAACATTTCAACAACAGTTCTCTGATAAAGGCTGCGGAAGTGTTTTACACATTGAGGTTTTCTCCAGGTGGACAAAGATGCCTTCATCATAAACTCTTATGAAACTGCTATGAGGACAGCTCAGAACTTCCTCTCTGTCTTCCTCAAGAAGTAAGACCCCCGCACTCCCTTCCCAGAAATCATGTCAACTAGATAGGAAATGAGATTGCATAATTCTGTTACTAATGAGCCAGTAAGCACCATATTTAATATATTTCTAACTGTGTGTGTTGTGTGTTTAAGGTGTGGCAGTAAGCAGGGAGAGGAGGACTACAGACCTCTATTTGAGAACTTTGTCCATGACCTGCTATCAACAGTCAACAAGCCCGAGTGGCCTGCAGCTGAACTGCTGCTCAGTTTACTTGGCCGGCTGCTGGTGAGTAGTTCTGGTTCGCGTCACATCTCTCCCCGCGCTGCACCTGTCACCTGCTGTTAATGCTCCTCCCCGGATGTCTCCACGCTTCAGGTGCACCAGTTCAGCAACAAACAGACAGAAATGGCACTCAGGGTGGCGTCACTGGACTACCTCGGCACCGTCGCTTCTCGCCTGCGAAAAGATGCCGTCACAAGCAACATGGACCAAAAGGCTATTGACCGCATCCTCAGAGAGGTAGAGTTTTTCTCTTTATGTTACCTGCCTCTCTTTAACTCTACTTCTTTCATTTTGCATATTTTTTCAGCAGTGTGGGACGCTTCCCCTGTCTGATCAGATTTTCTTAAGATTGCCCTCTCTCATCACCCTCACAGATTCCTGGTGATGATGAAGTGCAGCAGCTCCAGAAGGCCATGTTAGACTACTTAGATGAGCACAATGAGACCGATCCTTCTCTCATGGTTTGTTTGCTTCTTAAATACACCCAGAAATATATTTTTTGTTCCAAAACTGTGATCTCATTCGTGTTTCTGGGTGCTCAGAGTCATACCGTGTTTTTCTTTGTATCCTTTAGTTTGCCAAGAAGTTTTACATCGCCCAGTGGTTCAGGGACACCACCAGTGAGGCAGAGAAGGCCATCAAGTCTCAGAATGAGATCGATGAAGATTTGAAAAGCAGACATTACTTCAAAAACGACTCCACAGCGGAAATTATGCAGAAGGCTGAAACACGCAAGAAATTTCTGCGGAAGGCCATGAAGGCATCGTCAGCACGTTCGCACCCTCAGAGGTAAATACTTGCCCGCTGTGGGGACCCAGTGCTGAGTTATTCTGCTGTTGCTTACTTTTTCTTTTCACTTGATTTCCACAGCTCAAACTCAGAGACTGTAGACTATGAGGACTCCTGTCTGATTGTCAGATATCTGGCCTCAATGAGGCCGTTTGCACAGAGCTTTGATATTTATTTATCACAGGTAGGTAAGACCTTGATTTTAAATGATTGTGATGGAATACACTGTCAGCATTAAGGATTTCCCGTTGGCTCCTGCGCAGATTCTAAGAGTGCTGGGTGAAAGTGCTATCGCTGTCAGAACCAAAGCCATGAAGTGTCTGTCTGAAGTCGTCGCTGTGGATCCCGGCATCCTGGCAAGGGTAAAACCACTGACTTCACTGTCCCAAACAGGACCATCAGTGAGGTCAGGGATCACTCTCTCCACTGTTCTCAGGTGGATATGCAGCGAGGGGTTCACGGTCGCCTCATGGACAATTCAACCAGTGTGCGAGAAGCAGCTGTGGAGCTTCTGGGCCGTTTTGTTCTCAGCAGGCCAGAGCTCATTGAGCAGTATTATGACATGCTGATTGAAAGGATACTGGTAATTTCTTACAGCTCCTGCACCACACCTATTTTTTTTAAAGTATTGCATCCCTTTATTTAGTGATCTGTAACTTTTCCTCATACAGGACACGGGTATTAGTGTGAGGAAGAGGGTCATAAAGATCTTGAGGGACATTTGCCTGGAACAGCCAGGCTTTCGCAAGATCACCGAAATGTGTGTCAAGATGATCCGGAGGGTCAACGACGAAGAGGGGATCAAGGTCTGAATTTATGCCTCTGCTTTTGTCTGTGGTTGTGTTTTGACATATAATTTAAACAAGAAGTGCACCTTTTTGTTGCAGAAACTGGTAAATGAGACATTCCAGAAGCTATGGTTTACCCCAACCCCCAGCCACGACAGAGAGGCCATGACCCGGAAGATCCTGAACATCACAGATGTGGTAGATACATGATAAGAAGGGTCTTAGTCTTTTATCACAGTTTACATTATGCCATGTTTTGTTGTTTCCTCTCAGGTGCTGGCATGTAAAGATTCAGGGTACGACTGGTTTGAGCAGCTCCTGCAAAATGTGAGTTTACTTTTGTAACACTCACTGTCACTTTTCCCCCCACATACTTTTGTGTGTGTATTCTGTTGAGCATCTCTAAACTCAGTATAAAAATGTTCAGCTGTTGAAGTCAGAAGAGCAGGCTTCCTACAAACCTACAAAGAAGGCTTGTGTTCAGCTGGTGGACAATCTGGTGGAGCACATCCTGAAATATGAGGACACTCTGGCAGGTAATAAATGAAAGTAAAATTCAGCTTGTGTCTGTTTATGTTTCGGGGATTGCTTTGCTACATCAAGTGTCCATGTTGTCCTGCTTGGATTTCAGATTGTGAGGAAAAAGGATTCAATTCTGACCGTCTGGTTTCATGCATCACCACACTCCACCTGTTCAGCAAGATCAGAGCGCAGTTAATGGTCAAACATGCCATGACCATGCAACCTTACCTGACCACCAAGTGCAATGTAAGTGCAATGCAAGGTTTTTCGTTCGGGATGACTTGTTGCTTTGTCCACCAGCAAATGTTTGACGAAAATGGTCATAAAATTTTAAATGTTGTGTTGTGGTGCCATCTAGTGACGTTTAGTTGCATAACAATATCTGATGAGCTCAATACTTAGTAAGATAGTAGTTATCTTTATTTAATGTTATGCATGTTTCTAAATATTTTGGCTGGTATTTTTTTTACTAATTTATTCTTTGTGCATTTGATTTTAGACTCAGAATGACTTCATGGTGATATGTAATGTAGCAAAGATCCTGGAACTGGTAGTGCCTCTGATGGAGCACCCGAGTGAGACTTTTCTCACCACCATAGAAGAAGACCTGATGAAACTCATCATAAAACACGGCATGACGGTCAGTCACATTCATAGATAACTCTGATTCACACAGGCTACATGTAAATAGATTCAAACTGAAAAAACATTTTAACTTTTCCCCAGGTTGTTCAACATTGTGTTAGCTGTCTAGGTGCAATTATCAACAAAGTCACACACAACTATAAGTTTGTCTGGGCGTGTTTTAATCGGTACTATGGTAAGAACTAACTGTGTTATCTTTACTAAGCTTTTATAAACTGTTATAAGCTTTCAAGTACAAATTCTCAGTGCAATTACTTTATTTAAAGGGGCTCTGGCCAAGTTGAAGACCCAGCACCAAGAGGACTCCAGCAGCCCCACTCTAGCAAGTAATAAACCTACGCTGCTGCGCTCACTGTTTACGGTGGGGGCTCTGTGTCGACACTTTGATTTCGACCAGGAGGAGTTCAAGGGTGCTAACAAGGTAAACGCCAGTGACGTATTTATATTAGGTCTGCTCTAGAGTCCATCATGCCTCATTTGATAATTGACCCTGTGTTTCTCAGATTGTCATCAAAGACAAAGTGTTAGAACTCCTGCTGTACTTCACCACTAATGAGGATGAGGAGGTGCAGCTCAAGGCTATCATTGGTCTAGGTATGTTATGTCCTCTTGTGTTCTTGGGGTAGGTTCCTCCCATAACTTGCATTACTGTGTTTCTTTTTCCAAGGATTTCAGTTCATTATGCACCCAGAGCTGATGTTCGTGCAGGATGTGAAGGTTCTCTATAACAGTATCCTGTCAGATGAGAACAGTTCAGTCAGCCTCAAGATCCAGGTGCTCAAAAACCTGCAGACTTACCTGCAGGAGGAGGACTCTCGAATGCAGGAGGCTGACCGGGAATGTGAGGCCTCACAGAATTAATCTACAGTGGCAATGTGTTTCATGTAAGACTTTTGTTCTGATCAGTCTGTTTTTTATTTAGGGAAAAACAAATCCAAGCAGGAGGACCTGAAAGAAATGGGGGACATCTCATCAGGCATGAGTAGCTCCATAATGCAGATTTACCTAAAGCAGGTTCTGGAGTCCTTCTTCCATACTCAGTCTACTGTACGACACTTTGCCTTGAGTGTCATTACTCTGACTCTGAGCCAGGGCCTCATCCATCCTGTACAGGTATGCTGTTCACACCTTCCACTGGAACACAAGCACGAGTTCGTCCACATTCAGAACGTGCTTGCAGATGTGAATCATATCATGTCTTGTTTTGGTAGTGTGTGCCCTACTTGATTGCCATGGGAACAGACCCTGAGCCAACCATGAAGAACAAAGCCGATCAACAGCTGGTGGAGATTGACAAGAAATATTCAGGCTTCATTCATGTCAGTGGTTACTTCCTTCAAAATGTTTTTAAATACTGTACTTAAACTTAAATCTTCTTAAATAAATAGCATTCCAGAATGTTAGCATATGTTCTTGGTTATCTGTTTTCCTCATAGATGAAGGCCGTGGCAGGGTTGAAGATGTCTTACCAGGTTCAACAGGCCATCCAGGGGTCCAAAGGCACAGTAGTTCGGGGCTTTCGCCACGATGACTCTGACTCTGCCCTTTGCTCCCACCTGTACACCATGGTCCGTGGGAACCGGCAACACAGACGCGCCTTCCTCATTTCCCTGCTCAATCTGTTCGATGACAGCTCGGTAAGCCCGCCTCTCTGCTTCCTGTGGATTTCTTGTTAAGTTTTGGTTTTAACCGGGTTTACTCATCGTCTCCTGCAGAAAACAGAGGTGCACATGCTGTTGTTTGTAGCAGACAGCTTGGCCTGTTTCCCCTATCAGACCCAGGAGGAGCCTCTTTTCATCATGCACCACATAGATATTACACTGTCTGTCTCTGGTAGCAACCTGCTGCAGTCTTTCAAGGAGGTGAGTTTTTTAAAACTCTTTTTGGTGGTGGTGTTTTTCCATTACAAATAAAATTGGGTGTAATTAACCCACTCGGTATTTATCTTTTCTGTGTTCAGTCCTTACGAAAAGGACCTGTGCAGCAGGAAAAGAAGACAAACACCAAAAAGAAAAAGAAGAAGAAGAAGCATCACCTGCAGCGGAAGAAACTCAGCTCCGATGAAGATGACGATGACGAGAGCAGTAGTTCTTCAAGCAGCAGCGATGAGGATGTCGTCGTGAAACGACACAAGAAATCAGCACATTCCGACTCTGATTCTGACATAGAAGATGAGGATGAACTGATAGAACGTCTTCCTGAAAACCCCAAACCTCTGTTGGATTTTGCTGGCGCGTCACAGGGAATTCTACTGCTGCTGGTATTGAAACAACACCTCAAGAACCTTTATGGCTTCTCAGACAGGTATTCCTCATTGAAACACCATCACAGTGGTGCAGCTGTTTTTACAAACAAACATGCTTTTAAATTTAATGGGGTTTTTTGTTTTTCAGCAAAATACAGAAATATTCACCCACTGAATCTGCCAAAGTGTACGATAAGAGTGTGAATAGGAAGTCAAAAGTGCACTTCAATCCTCGTCAGACACTGGAGTATCTAAAGAGTGATACAGCAAACATGGAGATCAGCTTCCAGACAAAGAGGAATATTGTCAAACAGTATTTGGATGTAAGTATTTAGTAGTCGCTGCAATAATGTTGCCTGATTATTTTGAAATGTTGGTGCTAAATTAGACACTGTTCACAAGAAAGACAGAAAGCCAGCAAGACATCACAATGAGCTCATTTTTCACCACTAATTAACAGAATATGGTCAATGTTTTGTTTTTAAAAAAAGTTATTCACATTATCCATACCCACTAACGGAAGCTCTTCAGGTGATCTAACTGCTGTTCTCTCTCAGTTCAAGGTACTGATGAATCATCTTGACCACGACGAGGAAGATGAGGAGGGTGAGGCAAGTGCCAATGCCAGAAACAAAGCCATTAATTCATTGCTGAAGGGCTCAAAGCCCTTAAACCACAACCACAATCATCACGCTGTGGAGACGGATGAAGAGGACAGCGCAGATGAAGACCACCCCGTGGTAAGACTTTGATTCTCGCAAAATCCTCCCGCAAGATTCTCCCGCTGATGTACCAAGTTCTGCTGAATTCTCACCTCATTCAACGCTCTGCCCTGCTGCAGAAAGCCAGAAAGAACAGAGACTCCGCGGAGGATTCAGGTCACTTAAATGAAGTTGTGGAGGCCATGGACGTCGTTGCCATCTGCTGTCCAAAGTACAAGGACAGGCCGCAGATCGCCAGGGTCATCGAGAAGACCAAACATGGCTACAGCATACACTGGATGACTGGATCTTACTCTGGGCCCTGGGCTGTGGCAAAGAAGCGGGATGGTCGCAAAAAGGTTCCTTGGGTTGACACTATTAAGGAATCAGACATTATTTACAAGAAAATATCATTAACAAGCGGACAAAAGCTAACGAACAGAGTGGCACAGACGTTACGAGCGCTGTACGCTGAAAAGGAGAGAAATCAGAGCTAATCAGCTGCTATAATCATTAGATCCCAAATTGAGGCGGATCCAAAGTTTTGTGAAAAACATGGTTAGTGTGGAGGAAATGTAATGAGAACACTGGTCAGTTTGATTATACAGGAAAAATCCAAGAAGGAAATGTTTGAGAAAAACATTGTGTGGGAGTTCCTTCGCTGTTGTGCAGCAGCTTTGTTGTTTGATTTTTACTCCCACTGTACTATAGTTTAACTAAAACCCATGTTTATATCTGAACATAGTTATGTAAAAAGAAACTGAATGTTGGAAATACATGTATTGATGATGTTCTTAATAAAGTGGTTTTGGAGTTTAATCTAGCATCAGATGGATTTATTCCTGAACTGAGCTCAAGCAACTTTTGACTTTTATTTTGTTTGTTTACCCACACTGTGTAATGGAGTATCTTTGATATAATTTATTTATGTTGATAACAGTGCAGTATCTGTGCCTATATCCAGGGGAAGTTATATTGTTTTTAATATAGATTTTGATGTTACAAAACCTAGAGCAAGAGGAAAAAAAGTTGATCTACTGGTGGAGCAAATACTGCAATAAAGTTTTCTTATGTCTTTGTTACTTGTTCGTGTGTTTTTAAAATTTCCTCACAAAATAATGTCATTATATGCTCTCATATGAATTCGGTATCAGTATGTCCCTGTTTAATCAGGCGTAAAAATACCTTTGCGATTGACATTTTCTTGACAATCTCTCATTTCACTCCCAGATCAGAAGATGCAGCAAATGACTTGTATTTTATTTGGACAATTTGAAACAAAAAAAAACATATTAACTGGATATGTTCCCAGGGTTGTGACTGAATATTATGTTTTTATAACCAAGTTGGCCAGCAGGTGGCAGAATAACCGCAAGACTGGCCGGAAGTCAACCTTTGACCTCGGCCGCTGTGCACGAGGTTGGCGGGCTGCTCGGTTTGTGTTCCACCTCCTTTTGTTTTTGTGATTAAAAACGCGACTAAAAGAGTCCGGCAGAACACGGAGTCACAAGAACCCTCCCCTGCAAGGTGAGGCACCGTTACTTTGTTTTATTTTTTGTTTTTCTTTTGGAGTGGGGCGTAAAGCCCAAAGCCGGGGCTAAAGTCAGTGTTATATTAGCATCCGGTGTCTGACGGCTGGAGTTTGAATTCTCGAGTCTGGAGGGTGTCAGCATCTCTACAGCGGGGCGGCTCATCACCCTTTCCTCTAAGTGCCCTTCACGCTTTAAACCCGTGTTTTGGAGCCCTCTCCGAGCCGGGCGTCACGTCGAAATACCCGAGCGAAGCTAACGTAGCGCAAGCGGCTAGGCAGCCGGGAGGATGAAGAAGGGAGAGGTTTTCACCCCAAAAAGTGGTTTCTGAGAGGTCACTGGTCTGTTACTGCTCTCAGAGATTTTAAACACAAACCCGGTTCCTTCACTTCTCCTCCGAGAAGCGGACAAAGGGAGCTTCAGGAGTTGGTCAGACAAGTAAAAGAAGCTCTGGAGTTCAGTCGAACATCCACTTAAAACACTCCACGATCAAACATCCTGCAGGAAATGAACGTATCTTCGTTTAGATCGACTATCTTTGACCTTGGGCATTGATTACTACTCATTTACTGGCTTCATGACAGCTGTAACGTTTGGGTCTGTTACATCGTCATAATTGATCACTCCTCGTCTGTTGTGTTTCCTTTCTTGCGCACATGTGCTTCATAGGTAACTCCCCGGAGGTAGCCCAGCCATGCCGTCCAGCGCCGGACCCAGCAGCCCCAGCGCTGCCCTCGCCGAAGCGCTGGAAAACTCTGTCCGGCTGATCGACCGACACTTGCAGGAGGATCGCTGCTTCCCTGACCTGTCGGAGCTGCTCAGCGTTCCTTCTCACAGTAAGCCCGATTCACGGTGTTCCCTCTGCTGCAGGGGCTAAACTCTCAAGCACTTTTCTGATAAATAAGCATCATGTTAATTAAAAGGGTTTGGATCGAGCAGGCTTGTTGAAGGTGTTACAATAACTTACAATGGTCAGATCCACTTTAACGCTCAGTAAACCATTTCGTGGCCAGATATGCCCTCCCTGTCTGGAGTGTCGGACATGGACTACCCTCTCCAAGGACCCGGTTTGCTCAGTGTGCCAAATCTTCCAGAGCTCAACGCAGTCCGCCGAGTCCCTCTGCCGCCTGAGCTGGTGGAGCAATTCAGCCGTATCCTTTCAGCCATTCCTGGTGATGCTGCTGGAGTGCTTGCAGATGAACACAGAGGTTTCCTAAATGCTTTACAGATATGCAGTGTAACTGCATGATGGGGGTTTTCCCAGAGATTTGCCGAGCCTGGCTGACTATTGACAATGATATCTTCATGTGGAATTATGAAGATGGGTAAGGACAGTCATTTCATTACACTGGGCAATGCCATTTAATTATTTTTTTGTAAGCTGGTGTAACATAGGTTATTCTATATTTGATTACAGGGGAGATGTGGCCTATTTTGACGGCCTTATCGAAACCATTCTGGCTGTAGGTCTTGTAAAACCCAAGCAAGGTATGAGCACATAAACTAAAAATAATTTATCAAGTTATTATTTTCCCATTATTTTCTAGTTATGATTATGCTTTTTTCCCCACAGGGATTTTACAACCACACATTCACTACCTCCTGGTGTTGGCAACTTCTGTGGATGTAGTGATTCTTGGCCTGAGCTTCCCCAAAGGCCATGCTGGTGAGTTGTGCCTTATCTCTACAGTATATATAGTACAGTGACTTTTACCATATTTGGATTATCCTTGTATCTTTCATGTTTGCTGCAGGTTTGAACGACAGCATGTCTGGTGGGATGCAGCTGCTGCCAGACCCGCTTTTCTCAATCCCCACAGACAACACCTACATGCTTTCCATCACATCCACGGACCTGGGGCGGATATTTATGGCAGGAAAGGATGGCTGCCTCTATGAGATAGCTTACCAAGCTGAGGCAGGCTGGTTGAGCCAACGCTGCAGAAAAATCAATCACTCCAAAAGTTCCTTGTCTTTCCTTATCCCCTCTGTCCTTCAGTTCTCCTTTTCTGAAGATGGTAAGTTGGTTATTTTTCTTTTGTAACACAAAACTCATCTATCTATTCAGACTTTGATGTACCTTTGTCCCGTAGATCCCATTGTGCAGATTGCTATTGACAACACCAGAAACACGCTATTTACGCGCTCTGAAAAAGGTGTTCTGCAGGTACAGTATCCAGTTATACAGTACTGCATATTGGTTCCAAACAGCTGAGAAATGTAACTGTTTTACTACAGCAACGTTGATGTAATCTTTTTGGGGCGTGTTAGGTGTATGACCTGGGTGCTGATGGTCAGGGAATGAGTCGCGTGGCAACCATGACACAGAATTCCATTGTTGCAGCTGCTGGAAACATAGCCAGGTGTGTGAGTTAGTTTGTTCACCTTTTTTCCCTCACATGTATGTCTCATCTCTTCCTCCTTTTCCTGCAGGACAATTGACCGGTCTGTCTTCAGACCCATTGTCCACATCTCTGTCATTGACAGAACTGAGTCTTCAGACTGCCATCTGCTTGCTGTCACTCATGCAGGTTAGACTTTGAACCGATCCAACCAAACCAACCCATGCAGGACAGTTGTAGGCTAATATGAAATGTTTCTTCTCTTTCTGTAGGTGTGCGGCTTTATTTCAGCACCACCCCATTTGCTCCTCCACAGCAGAAACACATGGCAGCTCGACCGAGCCTGCTGGCTTTGGTGCATGTCCGTCTGCCGCCTGGTTTTTCTGCCTCGTCTACTCTACAGAAACCTGCAAAGGTTCATAAAGCATTGCACACCAAAGGTAAAAGAGCCATCATTCAGTATTACATTCAGTTAACCTGTAAACCGATGAAAATAATCCAGATCTGATTTAAAATTCTTTATCTCACAGGTGTTCTTTTGATGACTGCATCTGAAACTGAAGACAGTGACATTCTGTGGTGTATCAATCATGACTCCTTTCCCTTCAAAAAGCCTTTAATGGAGACTCAGGTTGGTATTGATTAAATGGGACTTGCTTCCAACATATGTTCCTCCGATCCTGGATACATTTTCACTCTGTTCTGTTACAGATGATGTCAAATGTAGATGGACATTCTTGGGCCCTCTGTGCTGTTAACGATGAGAGGCCAGCCAAGATCTTTACCCTCCTGAACAGAGAGCTGATCCCCGTCACTGATTCACCAGTGGTGGTCCAGCAGCACAACATCCCCCCACAGAAATTTGTCCTACTCTCAGCCAAGGTCAGTATGGATGTTTCCAGTTTCATGCCAGTTTTTTTTCTGGCCACTTTTAATGATGTTTACGTACATGTCCCTTATTGTCTTGTAGGGGAGTCATATCTTTCAAAAATTACGGCCAGTAGACCAACTGCGTCATCTGTTGGTGAGCTCTGCTGGAGGTGAAAGTGAAGAGATTGAACGGTTCTTCAAGCTGCACAGGGTATTTTTTTTTTATTAATATTTCCCTTCCTTTCATGGATTTGACCTGTGTAACACATGCATCATAGTAACTGTACGACTACATTGTTAAGGAGGAGCAGGCTTGTGCTACTGCACTGATCCTGGCGTGTTCCAACGCTGCTTGCGACAGAGAGGTTTCACAGTGGGCCACCAGATCCTTCTTCAGGTAACATCACTGTTTGATGGCTCAGTGGAGGTAGCACACATCTTTCTCTTTGTTACTCCTGTAAACAAAGAAAGTTCTCCACTACTGTTGTTAGGTATGGAGGTGAAGCACAGATGAGATTTCCTGCAGCCATGACATCTCCCGGCACCGTCGGACCCGTGATGAGCTCCCCAGCACCAGGTAGATGAATCAAGAGTCTTGTTTAAAGCACTCATAGTTTCCCGCCTTGTAACAGTGTACTGCAGCTGAAGACTGTTCTGTCTCTTCCATCCGTAGGTGTCATGCCCCCAGCTTTGGCCACGCCTTTTGCACCAATGCATGCTGGGCCTGGCTCTATTGCTCCCATCACACCTATGGCGGCTGGTCCAGAGGTTATTTTCTCAGGGAAACACAACGGCATTTGCATCTACTTTGCCCGCATTCTTGGGTAAATAAATACATTTTGTAAGAGGCTAAAGATGCTTTTCAAGTGATGGTGTCCACAATAAAGACATTTTCCACCTCCCTTTAACAGAAATATTTGGGATGGCAGTGTTGCTGTCGAACAAGCTATAAGCAGGGGAAATCAGACAGTCAGTATTGTAAGTATCTTACTTGAATGGGGAATCTTTTTTTTTCTTAGAATTGTGGTGTTTGTAACTTTTTTCTGCTGTCTTCCAAAGTTGGAAAGCAGCGTTGGTTTGTGTGAGCTGGAATCAGTCATCCTGGAACTCGGCGGTTTGCGAGAGTTTCTTGATAAAAACTCTCAGTTCAGTCCTTCATCTCTCGGTGCTGCAAGGTATGTTCTTGTTCCCTACTTGGTGGAGTATCGAAGAAGTTTTAGGTTATTTTGTCACTGTTTTGTTTACCAAAATGAAAGAGCAGAACTTGAAAAGCTGCAACTGGGTCTAATTTTCCATCTCATCTGAATAACATCTGCATGTTCCCTTGTAGTTTCAGCTCCCCTGCCAACTTGCAGCAAAGGCTGTTGGGATTTATGCGTCCTGATGGTGCCAACTCTCAGCAGGTCCAGCAGGAGCTCCAGAGGAAATATCACAGTGAGTGATGAGCTTGGTTCCTGAATGCTACAGAGAGGGAACAACAAAAATATTAATATAAAACATGACACATGTTCATGCAGTCATTTATCTTGGACTTAACACACTTTATTCTAATGTGTGTTCAGCCAAGGCTCAGGTCTACGAGAAGGTGTCTCTACAGGGTATCCAGCAGTTGGTCCATCGGTCCTACCAGACTTTGACTCTTTGGAGACTCCTTTGTGAACATCAGTTCAGCCTCATCATGTCTGAGCTGCCAAAGGTACAGTGTCCCTGGTGGTTGTGGCTAACCCATCTGACCCCTTTGACCTTTTTCTTCTCTCATTGCAGGAGTTTCAAGAGCAAATGAAAGGAGTTGCTTTCAAGGATGTCGTGATTCGAGGCAAGGAGCTGTCTGGAGCGCTTATTACAGCCCTCATTAATGTCTACATCAAAGATAACGCCTCTGTGGATGCCATCAGCAATCACCTGCGGGACATCTGTCCCCTTCTGTACAGCAGCGATGACAGCATTTGCTCAAAGGTAAATGCAAACATATGTTGTTTGGCTTTTTTTAATTAACTCGTATGAAACATGTCGATCTTTCTAGCAGTCAAGAAGCTGCAGTCTTGTCTATTTAACTGATGGTTTTAGTTCTTTCTCACTCAACTTTATGACTAAAAAAGCAGCTAGATCCACTTCAGCACCAGGCCTCAGTGGAGTATAATCATAGGTAAATTCCACACACTGACCCATACCATGTTCCAGGTAAGATCAGAATCCTAATACTGGACTATTCCAGCTGCTTCAGTTTCAGAGTCACTTCTGGAACAGTAGCATCAGCTATTCATAGTTCAAATCTGGAGACGGGTCATGGAGTTGTGTGCCCATAATAAAATCAACCAATTCCCGTTATTCCCCAGGCCCATAATTCCCCAGCACAGGTTGAATGCAGAGATCAAATTCACTAGTGGACACTATTGATGTGTCTGCAAATATAATGAATTCTAATCAGCATCACATCAAATTAAGAAATGCTGATACAAAGGTGTCTGATGTTGGGTTACACCACTGACAATGTGTCTCGGCTGCCTCAGATTATTTACAGACAATAACACAGACTTACTATTGTGTCTTAATGCTGTTTCTAATTTAGGCTAATGAGTTGCTGCAGAGCTCTAAGCAGATTCAGAATAAACTAGATAAAGAGAGGACCCTGAGAGAATCTCTCCAGCTCTATCAGCAGATCAGCCAACACACTGATCTGCCACTGGTTTGCTCTCAGTACAGACAAGGTAAGGAGACACCAGTTGATTCTGTATTTGTCAAAATTGTTGTGAATTCACACTCTAATGCAGATTTTTTTTAGTGCGGTTCTATGAGGGAGTTCTTGAGTTGTGCCTTACAGCAGCTGATAAGAAGGACCCACAGAGACTCGGACCTCACTTTTACAAAAATGGAGAGCCTGAAGATGACCGAGTGGGGCAGCAGGCCTTCCAGGAACGGTAACAATCATAAATTTGCCTCGTCTGTATGCTTTTAAGCTCTATGTTAATTATGTTTTTAACCATTCCCTTGTGTGTCCCAGACTGCTGTGTTACAAATGCATCACAGACACAATGCAGGAGCTTGTGAACCAGAGCAAAGCTGCTCCTCAGTCTCCCAGCGTGCCGAAACAGCCTGGGCCTCCTGTCATGACATCTGACCCCAACATGCTCAGTAACGAGGAGGCTGCAGCTCACGTGAGTAGGAACGATCGGCGATTCTTTTCTTGCTATAGCGGCATGTATAGTCTGAGTAAACGTATTGTTGTTCACTTGTAGTTTGAGCAGACGCTCGGTCTGGCCCAGAGGTCTCAAGACGAGCTCTTCCACATCGCCATGTATAACTGGCTCATTCAGGCTGACCTGACCGACAAGCTGCTAGAGGTAGTGTGAACTGAACATGAGTTGTTTTCATTTAATGTGTATATCCACGTCCGTAAATATCAAATAAATTAACTGCAATAGAATAAGGAATATGTTACTAAACCAGCCGCTGTTGTCCAGGTGAATTCTCCGTACCTGGAGGAACATCTGATGCACATGATCAAGCAGGATCAGAATAAAGTGCACAACATGGACCTGCTGTGGCGGTACTACGAGAAGAACCGCAGCTTTGGCAAAGCGGCTCACGTGCTGGCTCGTCTCGCAGACATGCAGAGGTTGGGTGGATTCTTTTAATGTGCAGTTGTATATTGTCAGTCGTGTCTTCAGACGCACTAGTTGTTTTGGTGGTAAACACTCTGTCATTTCCTGGTCCCGTTGTCCAGCACTGAAATCTCTCTGAAGCAGCGTTTGGAATACATTGCTCGAGCCATCCTGTCGGCGAAGAGTTCCTCCAGCATCTCGGCTCAAGCGTCCGATGGAGAGTTCCTCCACGAGCTAGAAGAAAAGATGGATGTGTGTACCGTGATGGTGAAGAAAGAACTTGAATCGTGACTGAATGCTGTGATCACTCATGTTTTTTTTTTTTTTTTTTTTTTTATTTTCTAGCTGGTACGCATCCAAGTACAGATTCAGGAGACCCTGATCAGACAATACTCCCATCATCCCTCAGTGAAAAACGCCATCTCTCAGTTGGACTCTGAACTCATGGACATCACCAAGGTAACAAAGCAGAAGAGATGTCATGGAATATTTCGAGACAGCAAATGCTTTTATCCCACAAGTGTGATGTGTTGGGCATTGTGGAGTATTTCGCATTGACACAATAATAGTGACTAATGCGGATGAATGCCGTCTTGCTCAGCTCTACGGGGAGTTTGCCGATCATTTCAAATTGTCCGAGTGCAAACTGGCCATCATCCACTGTGGAGGACACTCTGACCCCATTCTGGTGCAGTCGCTGTGGCAGGAAATCATGGAGAAAGGCAAGTGCCAACACTCGGGAGCAGGGGAGACATAAACCCCTCAACCTGTTGTCTTAGCTGTAACACGCCACACGCACCTGACGTGTCAGCCACGGTTTTGTCTCGTCTAGAACTGGGAGACAGCGTGGCCATGAGTCCAGTTGACAGAATGAGGTCCACCAGCCTGAAATTAGTGTCGCTGGGAAAGATTTACGCTGGAACGCCGAGATATTTCCCTTTGGGTAAGCATTCATACAGCTGTAATAATCTTCATGTTTCTGCTCATTAGAATTTTCCAGTATGTTGTTTACCATTTTGTTAACAGTAATGCAATTAGTCCTCCCCTGTGGCATCATTTATGTCAACATGTCTCTCTGGTGCAGATCTGCAGAGTCACAATGGTCCACTGATTGTCCTCTTATGGCAGTCAGCCTGTCTAAACCTGTCCTCTCTGTGGAGGCTCAAATTCATTTTCTGTCGATGCTAAAATTCAATTAAATCGGCTGCAGGCGCCTTTTTCTTCAGGCACTGCTAATGTGTCCCGTGGTTGCAGAGTTCCTGGTCAGGTTTCTGGAACAGGAAGTGTGTCGTCTGAACTGGGACGTCGGCTTCGTGACCTCCACCATGCTTGAGATCGGAGTGCAGTTGCCGCGTCTGCTGGAGGTTTACGACCAACTCTTTAAAACACGGGTAGGGAGGATTTTCAGCACAACGTTGAAGCTAAAATCGACCTTTCCAGGTTTTAATTCTGTTTTTGATTTTTTTTTTTTTTTTTTTGTAGGATCCCTGCTGGCAGCGGCTGAAGAAACCCCTGCACCTGGTGGAGTGCATCCACGTGCTGCTTTCTGGATATGTAGATGATCCCAGCCGAGTACCAGCCTATGACAGGTAAGGATGGTGTTCCAGAGCTGGCCTGCAGTGGGCGCCCTTTGCGACTTTATCTGCTGTGTCTGATTCATTTCATTCTTTAAAAAAAAAAAAAAGGTCTTGAAACATTCCGTGTCTTCTTCCAGACGCCGGTTCACCAACGTGTGCCTGGATAACATCTGCGGGTACCTCGTGGAGCTTCAGTCTCTGAGTCCAAACTCAGCCCTCCAACACACCATCGGCAATTTCAAGTCGCTGCAGGCCAAACTGGAGCGACTGCACTGACGTGAGAAAGCTGCTCTTCTGGTAAAGAGACGTGATCTCTGGTTGGGGCAACTTTGGGCCTGATCACCGACATCCGTTTTTCCTCCCGTCGGTCTTGATGTGTTTGTGAGACCAGAGACACATTTTAGTACTTATTTAATACTTTGCATCAAGTCGACATGACAAAGCTTGGAGAAAGGAAAAAAAAAAAAGACACTGCTGGTTGTTTGATTTGTATTAAAAAAAAATAAAAATTGTATTTTGAAGGTTATTTACATTATTGAAATGGCACTTGAGTGATTTTTAGGATATTTTCATCTGAACATGGCGAAATCTTCCAAACAATGAATGTTGTAATTATGTACATAACTTTTTGTCTCTTCTGCCAAAGCTCACACACACACTCAAGAATCTTTTTTTTTTTTGTGACCCTTTTGCCTTCTTGGCTGAGAAACGGCTCCGGTGTGTGTGAGGCTGGTGCTTTTGACTGCAGTGGAGAATGTGTAGCTCAGCGACATGATGAACACTTTTATCGGCAAATAAAACTTGGGATGTCATCGTTGAAAGTGACTCAAAGAATCAATCAATCTTAATCTCGCCTTCAGTAGGATTTAATTGCGGCGTGTTGATAAACCGCTGAGTGTTTTTTTAGTATTGGATGTCATTGTGCTTCCGTAATTATCTCTAATTACGACACTCGGGGCTTCTCACACACGCCAATGGGACACTAATTGCTCAAGGTATTTTTCTCCAATTACTTTTGCGCCCTATTAGACAATAAACCTTTTCCACTCCCAGTAAAATATTTCACGTAACAGATTAGAGTGTTATAACTACATTTCAAATGATTTGGAATGTAATATCATTGGTGAGCTTTTAATTTTCTTTGCATGATAAATGGGGTTATAAATAGACCTTAACATGCTTAGGTCGGTGGAAGCGATAACGTTTTAATGAAATGATAGAATTTGTTAGAATTATTTTTTATCATTTACGAATTAAATACCCGAGTGTCTTTGTCAAAAAGTGTAAGTGAGCAGGCTGCAGAAAATATCTGAATGTTTTTATTTGACAGCAGGAATCAGATATGGATCTGCAGTTCTACCTTTTGCACGCGCAGTACAGCTTTTTGACCCCGTGCAGGAAGATGTAGGGGATGATGCAGGTGTAGGAGGCTGCGATGTAGCTGGCCACCTCCACCACCAGTGAGGAGGTGTGGATGTTGTTGGTGATGCGCAGGAGCAGATGAGTCAGCCAGCACACCAGGAACACGCTGGCCACAGCCACCACGCTCTTGGCTGCCCTCACCTGGGAGCCGGAGGCCAGGGTGGGCCTCGGGCCCCCCTGCTGGGTCCTGGAGGCGCCGCCGGCCTGAGGCTCCCCGGAGCTCTGAGCCTCCGCGGAGGCGGGAGGAGGCACGCCGGTGTATACCTGGGAGTCCTGGGCCGGGGGGCCGGAATCTTTACCCGACTGAACTGAGGAACGTTGGGTGTCTTGGTTCTGGTCGCTGGTCCTGGCTGGAGCAGAGGCGTGGCCCCGATGCGTCTGTGGTTCTGCAGGAGGGTGATGACGATCTGCACGCTGGCGAACACCATCCCCGCCAAGGGGATGGCGTTGGCCAGCGTCAGGTAGATGACATCGTACGTCTGCTTGGCCAGGTCGTTGGGGAACACGTCGATGCAGTCCTCGCTGCTCTCGTTCGTGGCTTCCACTTTGACGAAGAAGAAGTGCGGGACGCTGAAGACCACCGCCACCGTCCAGCTGCCGGCCAGCAGGCACGCCACCAGGCACAGGTTGTCCATCTGCACCGGCGCGCCTCCTCGTTTCAGGGAGCCGACCAGCTTCTGGTGCCAGAAGACGCTGATGAAGAGGGTGGTGAAGATGCTGCTGGTCTCCGACACGTCGGCGCAGAAGCGGAATATGCCGCAGTACGTCTCCCCCAGGAACCACCGGCCGGCAAAGTCCGCGATGGTGTCGGGCAGGTCCACCAGGTAGTTGGTGATGAGGTTGGACGCGGCCAGGTTGATGAAGAGGACCTCGTTGGTGCGGAGGCCGGACCGCGGCGCGGGGAGGGAGCGCGCCGCCAGCCAGTTGTTTCCCAGGACTCCCGCCAGAAACATCAGTCCTCGAATGATGGACTCCACGAGCTCTTCGGCGTCCATCGCTTCAGTCGACCTTCTCGCTCCAGCAGTCTTTGGACTCGCTGAGGGAGGTGTTTCAGTCTGAACTTTTATAGGAGGAGGACAAGAAGCCCAACCTCAGACCCAGAGGGCCTTCATGTAGTCCCCAAAGAGTTGTTGAAAAAGTCCAGGGAGAATTTAATAGATTTTCCACAGTATTTCTGAATAATATGACTTAAACTTAGTGTTGTTTAAACTGCCTCAAGACTGGAACTTTGTTAAAAGGAATATAATGCTGAACAATGATTAGAAATAAGGAAATCATCGTGATTCTTTGAGTATCAAAAGCAAGCATTAAGTAAAACCCAATAAATAATGGAAAGCTTTCTATTTAAGGTCTTGATTCAGCACCCCCCCCTCTTAATTTAAAAAAAGCCCAGCTGCAGCCTGCAAGCATGACATTAAAGAAAAGAAAAATCTGGACCTTCCATAAGGTGCAAGGTTAAAAAAAAAAAAAGTAAAGTACGTTTATTCCAAAGTGCAGATGCGTAACGAATGATGTGCCTTTCTTAAAAAAAAATCTGCACCCGCGCATGTGTGATTACAGAGGACTGTGAACACCGTGTGGGTTTATGTTTTCACGTGGTTTGTGGAGTAAAGCTCCACCTTTGGGGATAAACCGGAGGCGGCATCTGTGCGGTGCAGCCTGCGGGGACAGTGTGGATGCGGGAGTGCGCGCTGCTGCCGCCGTCGGCTCCGTCTCTCTCCTCCGCGCTTTGACCGCCTCTCTCTCTCTCTCCCTCTCTCTCTCTCTCTCTCTCTCTCTCTCTCTCTCTCTCTCTCTCTCTCTCTCTCTCTCCCCTGCGCTCTCGTGTTGGATGCGGGTCGTTGCCCGCACAGGCACGCAGACAGGCGGGCTCCCGCATGCGGCGTTTGCCGTGGTCTCCGTCGGCGACGGGACTCCGATGAGCGCGCAGAGGACAGGATGCCCGTCAGCGGCGCCGACTCCATGAAAGCCAGCTCCTTCATCCCGGTGTGCACGGCCGCCTGCCTCCTGGTCGGCTCGACCTCCCTCTTCTTCGTCTTCACGTGAGTACCAGAAGGGAAACAACTAAAATTCAACCAACGTGCGTCTCGATTTATCGATGTATCCTTTTGCAATGCGCAGCAGAGGTGTCTGAATTTAAATAATCTATCTAAATTCTAATCCCATGAAGTTGAAGTTTTCTTTGCGCTTTAAGAGCAGAATTTCTTCTCTGTGATCATCAGAGTCCCCCCCCCGGGGGGGTGGGGTGTGGGGGGGGTAACTGACCCGCTTGGCTCACAGTGAGAGCCGAGTGCGCCCCCGGGACTGTTGGAAGAACCAGCAACAGCATCACTGATGCTGTTGCTGGTTCTTCAGTGATACTGTGTGTCGGCTCGCCCCCGTGACCCGCATGTGTCATATATGGAGCTCAGAGAGTTCTGTGTATTGGGGGGGGTCAGAAAAACCTGGAAAGTTTCCTCACAGCATCTGGTGAAAGTGTTAAAAATAGTTAATTGCAGCCTGCTGGTTTTGACCTAGAAAGGCGAAACTGGAGTGGGAGTGCGAACAGACTCGTGCCAGCAAAAAGCCTGCTGGAAATAAATATTACGTCCAATAATAACACACCCTGGGATCACACGGAGGCCGCGTGTAAAAGCTCGCACCTCAGCGTTCCTGCACCAGTCGTGACCTCTGACCTCCGCAGCTATATCTGCCCTAGATTCCCCCCCGTGTTTCCGCTGGAATCATCAACCAGATTGTGTGTGAGGGGGATTAGAATCTTCCCATCAATGTCATGTGACCCCTCATCTGGGGGAGAGGGGGAAAAAAAAAGGAAACCTACGTGATCCTTGAATTTCCTGTAGCCGTGTTTTCTTTAACCTGTCGAGGGCTCGTCCTCGACGCTTTATCTGACTAAGACGCAAAATAACAGTAAATCATGATAACTATGGCATTTCTACTGCATCTACAATAAAGATTTCTTGTATTTTTGGATGTATGACACTGATTACATCACATTAGCGTGCCACGTTTGGATGTTCCTCAAGGCTACTTTTAAAAAATGCACCATCAGAATTTACAGCTTGTCTGCTGCTGGAGACGTTCTGGATGCAGAAACAGGCTTGTAAGCCAGGAAAAAGGGAGAAAACCCTGTTGAAAGCCATCTTTATTCTTTAAAATAAAAAAAAAATCAATGACTTGTTGGCAGAAAGGACTGAAAGTGATCTCCTTAATTGCATTTGGAAAAAAAAAAAGAAAAAAGGGGAGACGTGATTCATCAAAGATGTGATGAAGCTGCTGGTTATATGAGCGGAGCTGCTTTTTCTAATGTCAGGACAGTTTACTGTGGCGGAGCAGAGGAGGGCACTACTTTGATATTATAATACCAGCCTAAAGTCCAGAGGCCCGATCAGATCAACCCTCCGCTGCCATTTCATTCCCTTTAATTTATCAAATATCTGCAGCGCCGCCTGACAGCAGACGGTCGGAGCGGGAGCTCCTCTTAAGCACTGGGAGTCGAGGCGAGGGAGCTCTGCACGACTCCCCGTCCCCGTTTTTAGCTCCGAACCCTGCAGGGCCGCGATGTGTAGAATCTCTTTCTGCCGTCGTCAGCGCTTGCGTTTTGGCTCCGGGCTGCAGAAGACACTCACAAAAAAACGTTCCTTTCTGCATCTGACTCCCAGCGCTGCTTTATTTCTGTCTGGAGCAGCTTTAATCCTCGGGCACCGGGGGCCAAATTCACCAGTTTTCTTTTTTCCCAGAGGTCTGCGTGACCGTGGACCTAAATTGCTTCTGATTCTATTGGATGCTGCGAACAGGGGATGGTGAAACCCGGGTGGCGGCCTTGTGGAGACCTGTGCTGCACGTGTGGGCCCCGCCGGCGTCTCCCCAGACCGCCGCTCCGTCCACCTGCTGACGAGCCCCCCCCCGCCGGCGTCTGCGTGTGCCACTGACCCACAGCGGGGGCGAGGGCAGCGCGCGGATCGCAGAGCCGCTTACGCCCCTGCGTGATTGAATCCAGCCCTGCCCGTGATGAACCGGTGCCGGCTCCCGTCCAGATGGTCTCGGAGGGGACGCCGGAGGTGGGACGGGGGCGGCGTCCTCGCCCGTCCGAACGAATGGGCCACGCGTTCGCTTCGCTGGGTGGCCGCGACGGTTGAAACGGGATGCGCGCGCGGGCTGGCGTTTGCCAACAGACGAGGCTCCCAACAGCATCGTGGGGGGAACAATGGGGCCCTGTTGGGGCTCACAGCCCCTTTCCCAGATCCCAGCCTGAAATTCCGCATACAATCCCGCTCTCCAATCTCTAATCTGCTGCAGCGGGGCTCACTCTCTGCCCAGAGTCAGGAGTCAGGAGTCAATTGGATTATTTGATGGTATATGGTGTATAGGTGGAGTGTGATATATGCTGAGCCTCTGGAGGCACACTCTGTTTAGATCTGGAATACACAATGGCTCCGACTGGCTGGAGTGGTCTGTAATCCAGAGTTCATAATCCGGGGGATTACTGGGTTTGCAGCTGGCACGGCATCAGCAGGCATCCCTCGTGGGGGTAGGGAGACCCTTCCCCCATTGTCTAAAACCCGCCTGGAGGGGTTTGGTGGGAAGGAGCACATCAGCAAAGAGGGCCGACTTTTAATTTTGTCAGTGGGTTTTTTTTTTTTTTCACTTTCACAAGTTGTTAATCTGTTGTTTACTTGAGGTCGGAGTCGGGTCTGAGTGGGAGATGTCACTCATCAACATACTTTAGCTCTGATAAACGGATGTCTGCTCAGATTAGGATAATTAATCTCATTCTGTCTGATGATATGCTGTGAATCCATGATTTTCAACCACAAATGTGTGGTTTTTTTCCCCTCATTTCAAGTGCTGCAGCAGAAAATTCCCATGCACCCGTGCAGTATATGCAGGCTGAACATGCGACGTTCAATCAAACACTGTTAATGTAATCCAGTGAATCTTCTCCTCTCCGTCTCCCACTGTAACCTGATTACACGGCCCCTCCCTCTAATCTCACACAGTGGGGACATAATCATACTCCCATTCACTATCATTTCAAACACACACACACACACACACACTGAAATGATAAAAGAGACCAGTGAATCTCTAAGAATTTGGTGCATGAACACACACAGATTATTATGAAGAACCAATCAGGTTGACCAAAATCAAAGTATTTCAAAGTATTTCTAAGTATTGGTGAGCTGATTAAGTCTTACAAAAGCAACATTTTCATTTTCACTTTAAATTGAGGCTCGCCTCGGCTGCTTGAAAGTGTATTTTTGTATGCACGGAGGTCAAATCCAAAAAGAAACAATTGTGGTTTTGAAATGTTTAACAGAAATGATATATGAACTTGAATAAATTATCAGTATGCAGCTTTTTTTCAAATCAGATCTGTGCCAAGAGGAAAAATCCAGCTAATTCCTGCTTTTATGATGAATTATTTGACAGAGGTTTAACAATATTGGATCAGGCTCAGCTAAAATTCCCTTTCCTGCTGGTTTAATTGATTTGCTGTAGCATTATTTTGTCTTCACATGTGCCTTTTATTTTCCTGACTGAATGGAGGGATGACAAACGTGACAAGAAAAGAACAAGAAATCATCTGAAATGATGCTTTGCTGCGGCCCTGATTAGCTTTGCGGTGGAGTGTTGATTCACTCGCGGCTAATCTTTTGTTGTGGGTGCTGGTGAACACGCGCTAATACATACTTATCTTTTTTTTTTTTTTGGTAAATAATTACGTCTGGGATCCTCGGCTCCCATCAGAATAAATGGGATGAAGATTATCTCTTAAGATCTGTGCCGTAGCTCTGGTTTTATGAACCTCTTTGAGGACGGGTCCTCCACACGCTGCTGCGGTGCGAGCCTGAACCAATGAGGTTTAGTTTCACGTCCTTTATCTTTCTGTGTTTACGTTCAGCTGCCCGTGGCTGGCCGTGACCATCTGCCCCGCGGTGCCGCCATGCTGCGCCGCCCTCTTCCTTTTCGTGCTGGCCAACTTCACCATGGCGACCTTTATGGACGCTGGTGTGCTGCCAATGGGTTAGTAATTAAAGCGGCGGCGTACGGTACGCCGACTTATCATCGTGGCGGTTTTCCTCCAATCCCGTGCCTCGTTTTTCCCCAGCCAACGATGACGAGGACAAGGATGACGAGTTCCGGGCGCCGCTCTACAAGAACGTGGACGTGAAGGGCATCCAAGTGCGGATGAAGTGGTGCTCCTCGTGCCACTTCTACCGGCCGCCGCGCTGCTCCCACTGCAGCGTCTGCGACCACTGCGTGGAGGTCAGTGTGCGCAGAGGGCCCAGACGATGGCGGCAGAGCGGAGACGGGCCCGGGGAGGAGATGAGTTTGAGAGGGCAGAGTCAATAAAGGGGATTTCTGCGGAGGGAATGATGGACAGAGTGTGAGGGAGGAAGAGAGATCTCATTAATCAGGTCAATCCTTTTCTGAGATCTCTCATCTGAGCCGCGGTTCAAAGAAAGGAGGGGGGGGGCAAAAAACAAAAAGAAAAAGCTTTGTGTTCTAAAAATCCTGCGCACGTGTCTTTCACGTCAGGACTTCGACCACCACTGCCCCTGGGTCAACAACTGCATCGGGCGGAGAAACTACCGCTACTTCTTCCTCTTCCTGCTGTCGCTCACCTTCCACATGATCGGCGTCTTCGCCTTCGGCCTCCTCTACGTCCTGAACCACGTGGACGGGTTGTGGGAGCTGCACTGCACCGTCACGTATCCTACGCTCGCCGAAAATGGGCGATCCCGCCGGGACGAATCGGGAACTTCTTTCCTTAACGATGTGTCCAGTCTGGTTGTCATCAGCATATCGGGCTTGTTTCTCATCCCAGTCTTGGGCCTCACTGGTTTCCACCTCTACCTGGTGTCCAGAGGACGGACCACCAACGAACAGGTAGCTTCCGTTTAACCTCCTCAGACCTGGCGTCCACATATGTGGACATTAGATGTTGGGTCACCTATGGTACAACAGCTAATTCTTCTTAGTGTGGGGCCAAATGTCCACATACAAGGACCCATAAACATTATATTATTACACATTTAGATTGATTGTCCCTGTATGTGGACATCATTGTCCCTGTATGTGGACATCATTGTCCCTGTATGTGGACATCATTGTCCCCAAAAAACACTTGTTTCAAAATATTGTGAAAACATGATTCTCAGTTTTTACACTTCCTCAGGTCCCAATAATCCTAAATAGCAAAGATAAATTAAAAATGTATTTCAAGAAAGAGCTCGGGTCTCAGGAGGTTAAACATCTATCCAGATCTGGGGGAACATTCAAAGAATACGGAGACTTTTAAACATGCCTGTTCTCTCGGATCTCACAGGTCACGGGGAAGTTCCAGGGAGGAGTGAATCCGTTCACGCGAGGCTGCTGCAACAACCTGGAGTATCTGGTCTGCAGCCCCATCGCTCCACAGTAAGACCTCCTCCCTGGGTTCCATCTGTCGAGGGACTTGGGGACCCGACGGGCTGTGTGTGTGGTCTGACTGCAGGTACACGGCCAGGCCACGCAGGAAAGCGGTGATCCACATCCAGCCGCCGTTTCTGAGACCCGAGGTCGACGGGCAGGTGAAACCCAGGGACAACGGGATCCCGAGTCAGGACCTCCAGAGTAAAGTAGGACGGACTCACTCACACGCGCAGCTCTAGCACCCGCCTCCTCCGGGGGGGGCCTCCTGTTTATTCGTTGACTGCGTGTCTGCCTGGCAGCGACCTTCGGCCGCAGCTGCCGAGCCGTCGGACGTCAAGGAAGCGAAGACGCCGCCGGCGCTGCCCCCGAAGCCCGACCACGGCCTGCTGAGAGGCCAGCTGTCCGCCCTGAACGGTACCGGAGCGCCGCTCCGACACGGCTGCTGCGCGCACCTTCGCCAACTCACCCCCCCGCCACTCCGCTGGGTCTTGTCTGTTTTTCCTTTTGTTTGACAGATGTGGGACATCACCCCAAAGCTTCCGTCCCCGTGTCCATCCCCACCGTCCCGCAGCTGCGGCCCGTCCTGGAGGCCATATCCAGAGGATCCTCCCCCATTCCTCCGGAGCAGGTGCTCGTCTGGTTTACGGGCTGTTTTCCAAACATGTCTGCCTCTCTGATACACGTTTCCCACTTTTGCGTTGCTCAGTTGGCAAAGACGTCTGAGCAGAGCGGGACTGGGAAGACCGCTGACCCGTGCTCCGAGTCCAAGGAAAGCCCCGGCCGAGGCAGCCAGCACGCCGCCCTGCCTCTGCACGCCAGCAGCCTCTCCGGATCCCTGACGCTCAACTCGCGCTCTCTCGCCCTCAAACAGGGCAACCGCCACGGCGGCAAGCCCCAGCTGCCCTCCGTCCACGCCGACATCCTGGGATCCGCTTCCCAGCTGGGGATGGGCTCACCTCACCACCTCCTCGCCTCGTCCAGCCTGCTGACCAACCACGGCAGCCTCTCCTACGACAACCTCATCAAGCCCGCCGACGCTCCATTCCTGGCTCAGAGGGGGGTCCCACCCGTGGGGTACCACTCCCAGTTCATGGCTCTGGGGGCTGATGGGATGCAGCGGGCAGCTCTGCATTCCTACAGCCCCGTGTTCATGGGCGTCGCCAGACAGTCTCCGCAGCCCCGCGACCCCTCGCCGTCCCTGCAGGGGCTCACGTCGCGGGACCCTTCGCCCTCTCTGCAGGGCTTCATCCAGAGAGAGCCCTCTCCCGCTTTTCAAGGGCTGGTGGTGCGAGACCTCGCTCCCCAGAGCTCGCGAGACCTCGCCGCTCCAGGCCTGGGCATGCGAGACGGCTTTCGCGATCTCAGCTCGCAAGGCTTGACACCCGCAAAGTCCGCAGCCGCGCGCTACGACGGCTTCTCCAAGACCATCATGGCGTCCATCCACGAGCGGAGGGAGATGGAGGAGAGGGAGAGGATGCTGCGCCTGCAGGCCCGATCGCAGGCTCTCTACGGGCCCGATATGGGAATCTACGACATCCCCACCAGGCGCAGCCTTCCCCCCGAAAACATCCGCCCCACAGGCTCCCGCGGCCCCACCCCGCCCGCCTACGGGTCGCGGGAGTTCCTGATGAGTACGGGCATCCTGGGCTACGGCCTGAGAACCTCCCCCCTCTCCAGCTCGTCCACCTCATCTCTGACGCGAGCCCCCAAAACGTCCAGCTCGCCCCTGCAGAGCGGCAGCAGCAGCAGCCTGCAGACCAAGGGCCCGTCCTCCTCTCCCGCCTACTGCGCCCCGGACAGACAGACTCAAGCCCATCTGCCCTCCACATCCACCCTGCCCCGCCTACCGTCGTGCTCCGCCACCTCGGCCGTACCCTCGTACTCTTCCTACGCCACAGCGAAGCGATCCTCGCTCACATACTCCTCAGAAGGGAAGGACTCGGTCAACCTGGGAGAGCTGAAATAGAGCGACTCAAAAAGATTAGCCGAATAAAAACATGCTGTGTATCTCTGGAGATGTGAATAAATCTATGCAGTTAGTCTCAGTCTTCAGAGCTGCAAAATACTTTGTAAATAAGAGGCCACTAGAGAGTCTGCTGTGCAGGTGTTTAACGTCACAACACATGAAAAACCTCTGCAAAACCTGACCAAAATAATAACCTCAGGATATTGAGCGAGCTCGTGACACCCACTCAAAGCAGAAGGGCATATTGACGAAGAGAGAATTGACTTATTATCAGTATATATATATATGTTTTGATATTTCTTTTTTTGTATATTGTTGTACTACCATAGCGTCTTTTTTTGTCTCTTGCTGCAAAAAAATACCCACTTTAATACAGTTTTGTAGTTGTTTGTATGAATAAAAATTTTTGTAACTTTCAGTCGTGGTTTTTGGCTCTGCAATGCGCTACTTTTATAGTAGTAGTAGGATATTTTCATTTTACTGATGCATATGGTGCCAAGAATAGATAGAGAATCTAAATTGTTATAAGGCGCAGTCTTACGTTGGTGATTTGCTCCCTCTGGTGGACAGACAGCGGAGCTGTTACACAGAGGAAAAGCTTCTGAAAGGTGTTTTAAACAAGTTCCAGGAATGAAATGAATGACAAATGTAGAAATTGACCTTTTTAGAGCAGTTGAAAAGTTTGGCTTTCTTTATTACCAGTGACCCAAAAGCCTTTTGGAAAGACTAATTAATGTTAACAGGGACTTTTATTGGCCTCAGCTGTGATGGAGGTGTGTGTCTTCACTGAGCTTTTCATGTGTGTTGCTTCTGCCCCTACACAGCAGGTCCAAGAGTGGAGGTGACCACGGCAGATGTCCCGAAGCCCGTCTGATGACAGTCGTTGGCAGGACTCGAGAAAACTGGCAGACCTCGCACCGGACTGGTGAGTTCACTGGGATGTACTCTCAACTTGCACTGGTTTAGCCGGAGATTGCCCAGCATCACCACAAAAGCGCTTCAGTAAATGTGCCAGAGAGCAGCGCTGAAGTGTCAACAGCATTGTTTAATCAACACTGGAGCTGTTTTCCCTGTTCCACTTAACGAGATCAGAGAGGTCATCATATTACAGCATTCAAACTGTTGTTTACATGACAAGTAAAAAATGTATAAAGCTTAACAAATGCTGCAGTTAAACAGTCGTCCCTTACAAAAGATCTAAACTAACATTGCAAAGTGGTATTTTAGCTTTGATTGGCATTTTAGATGCTCCTTTTCAGGCATACTTAGTTATTGACAGAAGAATCTCATTGATGACTTTTTGTTTGTTTGTTTGTCTTTTGGTTTACATCTGAAATGAACATTAACTTAACACACCCCCCCCTCCCCTTGTATCACTTGTTTTCGATTTTGCACAGGGATGAAAACACCCTCAAATGCTGGTTTAGTGCAGTGAAGTACATCAATGTTAAATTGCTGGGATTAACTACATGATGGCTTCATCTCTCCATTTACAGCCAAACATCTCATGTCTCAATATGTTCCTGCAGACAAACTGATAATAATGGGATGGAGTTTTCTTAAAGCTGATCATTAAGAGTCAGCATTCAGTGAAACACGCGTGGATCTCTCTTTCCCATCTCCTTTGTTGTTTTGCATTTCTGCTGGCCTCCCTCCCACTCTGTGTCTCTGTAGCAAAGGGTGAAACCGTAATGATGCTAATAACAAGGCGCCGGTGCAGCAAAGGATGGCAAGCTGTTGATTTGGAGACAAGAAATAACATATTTAACACATCAACAACTTCACACTTTCAGTGTTCGCCTGCCTCCGGGCTACAGGTTTATCTCTGTTGCCATGTCAACGTGCATCCATCATGGGATTATCAGGAGCGCAATGGAGGGAATTGATCGTTTATCAGTGGAAGTCGTTGCTTGAATTTCCATCCGTCCACGTGTGTGTGACTGTGACTTGTGGAGATGCAGACTGACCTACATTGATGCTGCTCTCCCTCTCAGAGCTCATTGATATGCCTGATCATCAGAGGCATCGCTGAACTGGCTGATTGTCATTTTCAGCTGCGCTGGCACTGACGCATCCCATTCCCTCGCCGGCCTCTCCGCTGGCGTGATTAAGCACTTGCAGGAGTGACACTTGACAAAGAGGAGTCGGACTGATGGCAGCTTGGCTTCTTTCTGCCTCTGATATGATTACATGATTTATCAAACGATGGGACGGGTAGAGCCTCTGTGGAAGTGAAAGCCCACCTGGGGGGGCGCAATCCATCATGAAACTGGCAGCATTACTTTCTGCAAAAGGACCCAGCTTGTGTGTGGGGTCGGACCTGAAGATATGAAAATGCAAATGGAGCGTGACCTTTCTGCCCAAAGTGGAGTTGGTGACCTTTTTCTGGTATTTCCAGGCTTGTTATGCTCTCTGTGTGAGCCCGCCATCTGAAATACAAGTCAGCTTCAACGCACTGCTGGCCCACACTTGCTGTTCCTTTCCCCCTTTTTTTTTTTTACTTAAACTCTTATGGTTACGTGTCTGTGTTAAATTAAATTAACCACAGCTATACACGCCAGGCGAGTGTGGGGGCTTAATTAGGACAAAACTCTGCACTGCCTGGTTGTGTGCGGTTGTGTGAGTCCACAGGAAAAGGATATGAAACGTCCCACTGAGCACTGAAGACTGTGTGGGCAGTTCACTGCAATTAGCACAGAAGTGCACAAACAACAATGCTTCCCCCCCTCCCCATGTGAGATTTTGTTGTTGACAGATCCTGCACCAACCCCCCCCCCACCCATGTAAAGATAATAGGCAGCAATAATTACGCTCACATCCATCACACTATAGTGGCAATTTACTACTGTTACTGTAGAGACTCATCATCTGTACACTCACAACAAATCCGCATCAGAGGCTGAGGCGTGTGGCTGCAGAGATAACACGAGGAACGTTTCTGTGCTCCGAATGAGGAAACAAAGTCGTCCACGCAGGAAAAAAAAAAAAAAAAAAAAAACCACATAGAAGCAGATGTGAAAAGATTTGAAGTCTTCACTGGATGTCCTTGGCAGCACCAGCAGAGCGTACAGGCTGCAGAGATTTGTTCAGCCGACGCTCAAAATAATAAAGACAGACAGAAAAAGAAGAGTGCGATGGTCCCCAGCCCAGTACGAGGGTTTTTAATCATCCCTCCATCAACAGTGTGACAGTTTGATCAGCCCGTGCCAGCTTGTGCCGTCCTGCTGCAGTTTGCATGCGCTGCACATGAGGCTGCTGCTGCTGATGCTGCTGCTGCTTCCCAGTGTTGAGGACAGGTCGCCATGGTTGCGCCGGCAAGTGGAGGTGAGGGAGAAAAGACAAACTTCCTTTAAATATGTGCTAGACGCCTTCTGGGGGCTCGAAACTGGCGTGATCTGACTGAGGAGAATCGCGAGAGGAAAACAGCTTTTGATTCATTTGCTCTTGAATATGAACTCTGCAGTTTGGGTTTTACAGCATCAAATATGCACATTTCAAACAGCCATCACAGTTGCCTTTAGCTCCTCTCCTAGAATACAAACATTTGTGTTACGTGCTTCATATCTGCATCAGTTCTGCAGAGAATGCAAAGAACGGAGGAAAAGAAAGAGAGCAAGGCTGGAGGAAAACAAGCAGGCACGCCTTTGGTCCCTCAGCCATACTGTCTGAGAGCGGTGCAGCGATCCCGGCGCCTTTAATAACCTCTATATGTGTCAGAACCTGAGTTCAGACACACAGATGCTGCAGGTCGTTGTGATTCAGGAGGGCGTTTTTATTAATGTGAATCCTGTTCCTGGCAGGGAGAGGAGGAGGAGGAGGAGATGATCTCAGTGAATCTGAAACCTTGGCACCAGCGCACGTTTGCCACTTCTATCACACACCAGAGGATGTGACCGACACAGCAGCCGTGTGACTGTTAGTCAGGCGGGGAAACACCCTGGACGCCAGCACTGCAGCTTAACTCAGCAACAAACCCGGGGCGCGCGGCTACAGTCCTTTGTCTCAGTCGGGAAGGTGAAAACATTGACATGAATGTGCATTGACATGCAGGTAGCCCCACATTAACACCGGCGACAAGTGAGGAGTTTCAGTTTGTTGTTAAATGAAATCCCCTCGCTAAAGCATCAGCGGTGTGTTGACTGTGCTGCTGGATCTAAACTCTGATGAATCCCATCTGCTGTCTGTCAGTGACCCAAACCCCATTAAAACACTTTCAAACGTGATGGAGCTTGAACAGAGTGAAGTGGGGATGGAGGCGCAGGAGGGCAGCTCGCTCCTGCAACACGTTCATCTGTATTTTCATGCCTTTTTTAGTCTGGAGATAGACCGAATCAGACCGACAGCCGATTCCGGGGCTGTTTTGTGGCCGACAGACGCTCGCGCCTGTTCCTGCTCTTATGCTGACGGCCAAACGGAGGCTGGAGGACATAAGGAGCAGTTAGCTCTGTTTCAGTTCATCAAAGCTGCTATTATCATCATCATCCCTGATGATTTGAGAGGATCTCAGAGAGATGGCGTACCTCTAACACTGGAGGGGGGGGCCCTCATTTCACAGCTTCATGCACAGTTGTGTCATCTGCACCTCTGCATCGGTTCTGTTTGCACGCTTCCTCCAAATGACAGACAGGTTGCTGTTGGTAGTTTGCACAGCTATTTTGCTGCGCTGAGTGATTATGCATCCCCCTCCCCCTCCTCTCACCCTCTGCTATGCCTCACATGGGTGACATAGGTCTGAACTACAGTACAGGCTGCTCTGTGCTCCATCTGCATCTGCCCATGAGCCCACAGGGGATGGTGTGTGTGTGTGTGTGCACGTACGTGCACCATTGAGATTGCAGCGTTCCTCACTTACCTCAGCCATTCACATGCTCAGCATCACATCACACAGTTGATTCAGCACCTTGCTAATAGCGCACACTTAAACTGCAGCAGGGAACACGGGGAAGGAGTGCTGTAATGAGAGGAAGCCTTGTTTGTTTCTTCTGTGTGTGTGTGTGTGTGTGTGTCTGGGAGGGTGTGTTGCAGAACTCAGTAAATGTGTACATCTAGTGTGTGTTTGTGGGAGAAATAAAGGAAGAGGGAGGGAGAGAGAGAGAGAGAGGGAGGGAGAGGGAGAGAGAGAGAGGGAGAAGGAAGGAAGAGAGCAGACGTGTGTTAGTGGAGCTCAGAGGAAGGATGGCTGTGCACGTTTGAACTGCTCAAGTCAAGGCGACAGAATTCCCGCAGCAGGCAGAGAGGCAGCCAGCCGTCTCACCGGGGGACCCGTCTTCATCACATCATCACATCATCTGTGTGGTACCAGAAAAGGTTCGGCAATGCCCGCTGAAGTGAAGGAGGTGAGTGTGTGGTGGAATGGCTCTGTTTGTTCAGACCCCCCCCCCTTCCCCCCATTCCTGCAGAAAACTGTGGCTCTCCAAAGCTTTATGTGCTGCCTCTGTCAGGATGAATGAAGCGGGCATCAATCGTGTCACCTCCGCTGCTGCTCGGTGCAGTCTCCTTGTGAGCACGGGGGGACATGATGCTGACACCCTCAAGTGTGTGTGCGTGTGCGCGCGCGCGCATGTGTGTGTGTGCAAGCTCATGAGGAAGGGGGTGATCTTTGATTGCATTATGACGACAGGGTGTCCCCCAGATGGGGAGTGTTGCCCTCACTGTTTCCATGATGTACGTAGCCACGCAGGCTCGAGCTGTCAGAGTTAACGGAGGCTCCAAACTGGAACTTTGCGGATGAATCTGCATCATTCTCTGCTTTTAATGGACCCATACTGGTGGGACCAGGGTGAACTGGCGTTGTGAGGCTGGACAGCAGCGGCTCTCTGACACATCCCGCGCCGCGTACCCTGACCGGCCCGGGCCGATTCAACAGATAGCAGACGGCGGACCAGTTGTGACAAAGTTGTGACCAAATGGTTTCTGACGTTGGCGGGCCGACGCCATGTTGCCTTCGCCGCGGGGGCAGTACTGTGGAATTCCAAACGCATCGTGGATTACGGGCGCGCTCACTCCGAAATGCCTTTGCACACTGTAAGCCAGAGATTGGGATGAGTTGTGAATCGTGGCCCGTGGCTGTAGTACCCTTGAGCCGGTCACCGAGATCTGAGCTCAAGCAGAAATAATAGCTAAAACAGATATCCCAAAATAATAGCTTGGCTGGCTGCATCTGGCCTCCATGCAGTTGATAATGATGACAACTACGTGCTATCCGTCTGCCTGTCTGCCTGTCTGCCTGTCTGTCTGTGACAGCGCCGACCTATTTGCCGTGGGGGCACATGTGTTTAGTGATGGTGCAGCGAGTTATTTAAATGAGTTTTGACTCACTGAGGCCCCGGCCGCCCCTGGAGCTTGAATCAGGCCCCCATCCAGCTTATTACCATCCCCTCAAACCTAATCTTGCCGTCCGTTCAGAGGACAGTAGCACCCTGTATGTCTTCCTTTCACACTGGCTCACCATGACCCCCCCCACACACACACGCACACACACACACACACACAGTGTTGGAGAGCAGAATCATCTCCACGTTGCCAATTTTTCCCGTGCGACTCTTTCATCGCCACTTCCCCCTGACATATTTTGTGTGGAGATGTGAAGGGCTCTTGTGTTTGCTGTGGAGCGAGCCGGGCTCTCTTCCTCCACAGTTGGGTCATCTGCTTGCTGCAGCCTGATTTAATGCAGCCGAGCTGAGGTCTCAGCACTCGCTCGGTTACGTGCCGCAGCCTCCCAAAGATGAGCGTTGGTGTGGAGTTTTTACAGCTTTATTATCTCAGCACCTCACCTGGAGTGTACCAGACCTGTGTTATTGATGTATATGTATTGATCAGGTGAGGAAAACTTTGGTAATTCCTCAAGTGAAAGTCACATTTATGGTGGGAAATTATAGAAAATGGACTTCAAATGGTGCAGCATCAATGATTTTGCACAGGAATTCTCTTATTTGTAGTTACAAACCTTCTGCTTCTTCTGCTGAATAATTAGTCAAACCGTTAATGAAACCAGACAAAAGCACTAGAAATAAACAGGAAAGAGAATATAATAAAAGAACAGCTGAGTCTGATTAAAGCTTAAGGACTCATAACAAAACAGTAAGTGACAGCTTAGATCCGGTCCCATTTCCAGGCTTATATAATCGGGGGGGGTGTCAGCATTTATTTGCAACCACCAAAGCACATAAATATATAAAAGAGCTGGTTTTACTGTAAGTGGTATGTTTGACCGTGCGGATGAGTTCACAAATCAGATAAAACCAATAATGAGAACAAATCAAAAGGTATTTTTTAGCATTGAAAGAGGAAGATACTTTTTCCCACAAGTTAAACTGACCTACTAAAGTGCAGCTGAGACCCTAAAAAAAAACACTACCGGGGCCTGATCTATTATCAAAATCAGCTTTTTTGAATCATAGCACTCTTATTCCGGAAACACAAACCCTCCTGGTGACATGAAGCCTGTCAGTTTTTGTACATATCAAAGAGAAAATCTGCTCCCAGAAATCATTTAAAAACAAACAAAATAAGAGGCTGTAGAACAAAAGCCAAAGAAAGGTGAAAAGAAAAAGTTCTTGCCATTTAAAATGGTGCTGCTTTTTTTTTTTTAAAGGAAACCAAGCCTGACAGATTAGAAATAGCCTCAAATAAATGAAAGGATGCTCCAGTGCACATGTAATTAAGCAATTAAACCTCCAGTGATATCTGGAATATTTTTCTTTGTCTAAATGTCACATTTTAAAAGGAGAAAAGATGAATGCAGTGGTATGTGTCATAGACAGAGCTGCAGCACATAAAGCCCTTCATTAAATAAATTCATCCTTTTATACAATACACTAGGAGAGCAGCAGTATTGCTTGAAAAATCTCTCCAATTACAGAAAATATGGAGCCTGATGGACAGCTTTTGGCTTCAATTCCAGCACTTTTTTGAAGGTGGAGCTGTTCAACATCTCAGTGCTCAACCATGAGCACATAACCGTGGCCGAGCTCCACCTTCACGTTTGTCAAGAATAGAGAGAATAGTTCCATGATAAATTAGCCAGAATGAGCTGAACATTCATATATAGTGTTCATCAAATGCTTGGTGTGCACAATGTTGTGTGTGTGTGTGTCTCTCAGGAACAGGGTTCAGAGGGTCCCCCTCTACTGCCTTTGGCCCAGGTTAAAGAGGCCAGCCCTGAAAACCCATCAGCCAACGAGGAGCTGGACACACCCACTTCAATCGCATCTGTAATGACCTCGGCCAATGAGAGCTCCATGGAGACCGACACCCCTCAGCAGACGGACAATGAGGTTGCTCATTTTATACCGTTTAATTTGACACCATAGAAAAGTTAAAGTTCCTGCAGAATTACTCAGACTTTGAACTCACCCCAGAGCTTTCCTCAGGCTCTAGCCTGAGAAGGTTATTTCTTTATTTTCTACAACAAATTAGGTGGGCAGTTTAGATGAATGAAACACACACACTCATTAAAGCAGGCAATGTGCCTCATCTAAATGGTTCATGCCCCGACTGCAAACACGACGGTTTGGTGGCATTTAATCTGATTTGACTTTTCAAAAAGACCAACAGGCTTTTGTAAAGATTGTAAAGATAACAGCAGCAGTGCATCCATCTTTGTAGGAGCCCAAAGCTGTTGAACGAGAAGTCCAGCAGACGCCCAGCAACAGCCCTTCCTCGGAGATCCAGAGGGAGGGCGTCCAAACATCCCATGCGGCTGATCTTGCGTTGACCCCGGGGATTCAAGAGACCACTGCGAGTTGTGAGGTGACCACAGGAGCGTCGGAGTCTGCTCCCATGTCCACAGTGACCACCTTAAACCCTTTAGCCGAGGTGATGCCGTCTGGGGATCCTCACCTAGTGAAAGGGGACAGGCAGAGCAGAGTGTTCATCCTCCCTGAGAGCTACAGGAGCATCGGGGGTGACATATGTTCAGGGTACGGCAGCCTCTCCCGGACATCCCTCCACAGCTACTGGCCTGCCAAGAACTTCCAGACCTTACCTTTCCTCAGAGACAGCTACACTCCAGGTCTGAGCGAAGTTGACCACGCAGCAGCCAGTTACCCCACACTGGGGGGGATTCACCAGTTCAGACCCATCACCACCATGGAGCTGCTCAGAGAACCTTCCAGAACCAGGTAAGAGCTGGAGAGAAGATCTGACTTGACCGCGTACTGGAGAAAATAGACTATTGAGGACTCTGGTGGTTTCCATAGTAACTAGATATAGGGTCAAATACAGATCTTTTCTCTATTGGCACTCACATGCTTCATAAAAGTGAAAAAAAAATCTATTGCTTAGTTAACACACATGCACACACACAGGCACACAACACATTCTTATACTTCTATCTTTGTGAGGACTTTCATTGACATAATGGGTTACCCAGCTTCTCATCCGAACCTTAACCATCCCAAAAAAGCCCTAGCCCTGACCTAAACCCAATTCTAACCTCAACCTTAAAACCATGTCTTGACTATCAAACAGTCCTCTGATGTCATGAGGCTATTTTGCATTGCACACAAACGTTTTTCCTGAATACTTTATAGACAGCCAGAATGATATTATTTAGCCATCGAGGGATCATATGTACCAACAGAAAGAGGGTTGCTAAACAACCACTTGATTGTGTTCCCTGAGAGTCACCTTGGACAACCAAGTGACAGCTTAGGAAGCCGTATGGCATCAATCAGGAATGGCAGCCTGCTGCAAGGTCGATGAATAAGAGTTTCAGCGGCCACAAGCTATTCCTTAGCACGTATACGCGGCTGCTTGCAGTAGACATGAACATTTATGGTGATAACATCACTGCTGTTTTGTCTGGTGGCCTTAAAAGGCCTCATTTAAACTGCATGTGTCTGATCCTTCAGGAGTGGCTACGATGATGCATTCATGGCCCAGCTGGAGGGAAACTTGAATCCCTTCTTTCAGGCGATGTGTCAGGCACACACGCTGCAGTTCGCCCACAAGCGCAACAGCATGGTCAGCCTGGAGAGCATCCGCCGCGACCCCCGCTGGAGAGACCCCAACCTGCGCGAGGTCATCTCCATGCTCAGCCACCCGATGGACTCGGTCAAGTCCAACGCCGCCGCCTATCTGCAACACCTGTGCTACGAAAACGACCGCATCAAACAGGAGGTGCGCCAGCTGAACGGGGTGCCGATGTTGGTGCAGTTACTGGACCACCCTAAAGCTGAGGTCTACCGCAAGGCCTGTGGCGCCTTGCGCAACATATCTTATGGGAAAGATCACAACAACAAAATGGCCATCAAGAACTGCGATGGCATACAAGCTTTAGTCCGGCTACTGAGGAAGTGCAGCAGCGTGGAGGTCAAGGAGTTAGTCACAGGTACGTTGGTTCCTGGAGACACGGCCCAGCCATCATTTCCACAGCTCTTCTCTTCCCCCTGCAGGAACTCTGTGGAATCTCTCCTCACACGAGCCTCTGAAGATGGTCGTCATCAACAATGGGCTCCAGATGCTGAGCGATGAGATCATTATTCCCCACTCAGGCTGGAGAAAGGACTCGGGAGATGCCCCCAAGCTGCTGAGCGCCGAGTGGACCACGGTCTTCAAGAATACTTCTGGATGTCTGAGGTAACCTCGGCTGCTCTCACAGAGTCAACGGCAACAGTGGACTTTGACTTTAACAGGGTTCTTGTCTCCCCAGGAACGTCAGCTCAGATGGAGCAGAGGCCCGACAGAGGCTGAGGGAATGTGAGGGGCTGGTGGATGCGCTTCTTCATGCCCTTCAGTCGGCTGTTGTCAACAAGGACACGGACAATAAGGTGGCTAAAGTCATCCCTGCATGTTCCCTGTGGTTTTAATGATGAATTAAAGAGTGAAGAATTAGATTTTTTCTCTTGTCAGGGAAGCCTTTGGATCATATTTCTGAATTCTGATAATCTAAAATTGCACTCTCGACCTCAGAAGACCCATAATGTTCTTTTTTTGGTTGCTGAAATTTGTTGTGCAAAAGCAAAAATCAAAAATTGCTCTCTTCTGACATCGTCTGTGGTGCAGTCAGTGGAGAACTGCGTTTGCATCCTACGAAACCTCTCCTATCACGTCCACAAAGAAATCCCGGGTGCTGAGCGATTCCAGGAGCCCCATCAGCTGAGGTCAGCGGGCCACCAGAAGAAGAAGAATGAGCCCGACTGTCTGGGAGGGAAACGCTCTAAAGGTTGGCGCAGAGCAGCAGAACAACACAAAAACAGATATTTGGTGCACTCCATGACTTCTGGAGTTCAAAGTACCAGTAAAACCCAGTAGTGTGTATTTATGCATGGGTTATACCCCCCATCGTCTGTATTTACTCATTATTTATTACATTTCACTTGAAAAACAAACAAAACCTCCTCAAATGCAGCTCATTTGAGCCTTACAGGCAGTTTTTTTAACTTGAAAAGATTTGTTTGCTGATGCATGACCCATTTAATGTTTTCGGCTCTAACAGGTTATATAAATTGGCTTAAAGTTTTGCATTTCACCCCTCTCGGCTAATTGCACAGAACTGATAAATTCTTATCTTAATCCCACGTGAGCTGGACGCTCTGACAGTGCGATGGAGCGCCGTGTCCTTCTCCAGCATCGTGTAATCTTTGCTCCCTCTCTCTCCTCTTCTCCCCTTCGGCTGCCTTCGTCAGAGGACTGGTTCAATCAAGGTCAGTCTGCTTGTTAATCCTGAATATTTGTCAAGGCAGTAAGATTATTCATTGTCCCGTAACGCGCTGAATCTGCTGACGTCTCTGTGATACGCAGGTCGGAAAAACGGATTTATGGACAGAAAATATGGTACAATGGATTTACCAAATCGTAGAGAACAAATGAAAGGTACTTCCATTTACTTGTGTTTGGCCGGGAGGACGACTCATTTGAATGTAACAGCACACATCAGCTTGAGCTTTATGACTAATATAAAATAAATGACCAAAAAAAGACCGAGGACATTCTTAACCGTCAACAAGATTGGAAGACTCAGCTCGGGCTGTGGACGCTATCTTTGTTACCCGGTGTTTGCTCCTGAATGTGTTCTGCATATAGAAGCTGACAGATTCAATGACACAATAAATACTATATGGCTGGCTGCACAGTGTATAGATCTGGCTGCCAGATTAACGAGATAAGAGCTGAGCCGATACCTCCCACGCACCAGCCAGTGAATGCAAACCAGACGACGAGCGGAACAATGACGCCATGCTCGCGTTTGTCCAAGCAGGTGCGGCGATGGCGACGGCCCGCTTTCCGATTGTCAGTCCCTCATGTTGTCGTGATCTTCCGCTAAAGGTTTGGAGCTGCTCTACCAGCCGGAGGTGGTGAGGCTCTACCTGTCCCTCCTCACGTGCAGTCAGAACCACAACACCCTGGAGGCTGCCGCCGGGGCCCTGCAGAACCTCGCTGCAGGACAGTGGGCCGTGAGTGGATGATGGATTTTTAACTGCATTCTCCTCCTGCTCAGCCAGTTTCGCACACCCCAAAGACTGAGGCCTTTTTATATTCATGGAACTGGAACGAGAAGTGTTTACACATGAGAAAGAAATCTGCTTTAGGGTTCCCCATGAAGAACAATTATTTTGTTCACACTGGTAAAAGTATAATAATAATAGATGCAGTTGTGATCCAAAACACTCACCTTTATCCTTGGTTTTCTTCAAATAATGATGCAGCAGTGCACATTAGTTCACTGTTGCAACCATGGCTACATTTTAGTTGAAAAAAAGTGCAATTTATGAGATGTCAAGCGAATTTGGCAACAAAACTTAAGCTAAGCTTCTCTGTTTTACGACCACCGCTGCACTGCTGCCCCTTTGTGCCACTATATCAGTACATTTATCCTCTCTCTACCACTACACCACAACATTTAGTCTCTCTCTACCACTACATTTAGTCTCTCTCTACCACTACACCAGTACATTTAGTCTCTCTCTACCACTACATTTAGTCTCTCTCTACCACTACACCAGTACATTTAGTCTCTCTCTACCACTATACCAGAACATTTAGTCTCTCTACCACTACACCAGTACATTTAGTCTCTCTCTACCACTATACCAGAACATTTAGTCTCTCTACCACTACACCAGTACATTTACCCACTGTATTCAGATCTGGTCAAGGGCATCGACAATCAAAGGCTTTGTCTGTCCTAACTGTTTTGTATTTGCGTCGATGCTCAGAATGAGGGAGATGATGCGTTGATCATTTTAATCAGTCTGGACTCTCTAGATTGACTTTGTCAGCAGCTTACATGATCAAAAGTCACTTTTACTGAAAGGTCCTTCGAGTGAATCTATGAGCCTGTCAGATATTGCACTAGGCTGAGATCTAGCGTGCCATGATTGTCACCATAAGTTAGGATCAGTGCTGAGTCTGCGCTCAGATCAAAGGGGTTTAAATCCCGACGTTTTCAAATCTATCACACACAAGAGAGCACTTAGACCACAGTCATTACTTATGGTATATCAGCTTGGCAATTTGTTTAATGGTATACTTGTGGGAGGATGAATGATTTTTTTTAAAAGGGTTTAAAGAAAATAAGCAAATGTGAACACATTAAAAACATTCAAGTGGACGTCGCCTGATTGTTAAACATACGGCACTTGGCGTTGCCTCCTGCAGTGGTCCAGCTACATCCGTGCCACAGTGAGGAGAGAGAAAGGGCTGCCCATTCTGGTGGAGCTGCTGCGCTCCGACGTGGACAAAGTGGTGCGAGCGGTGGCCATTGCTCTCCGCAATCTGGCCATGGACAAAAGGAACAAGGACTTAATAGGTAAAGGCCAAAGGTTCAAGGCTAGTAAATTCACCGTGACTCAAACCAGCTCCATCCAAGTTTTCCCCCCTTTAAATTTAGGGAGCTATGCGCTGAGGGACCTCGTGGGTAACCTGCCGTGTGGGCAGCAACACCCAGCCAAGACCCTGGAGGGCGACACGGTGGTGTCTCTGCTGAACACCATCCATGAGATCATCACAGACAGCCCAGAGAATGCTCGTGCACTCATACAGGGCCATGCCGTGCAGAAATTGGTTTCCATTAGCAAGTCAAGGTACCAGTGACCCTTTGGAATGTATATATTAGGTGCATGTGGACATCTGGACCTCATACTACTCAGTTTAACAAGCTACACTCTCATTAAGATCTAAGAAAGGGAAATGATGTTGTCGAGCATCCTGCTTACTCCAGCTCTTGTAAATATGTTACGGCACACTAAATCTAAATGCTATAAGTTGTCATTGCTGTCATAACTCAGATTTTATGGTTGTTATCAAGGTGAAACACAGACATCCGAATCATTTCATTAGATCGGTCTGGTGCGTACCACTTAGTTTTCTAAGTGCAATGTTTGATGGTTTGTTTCCAGCCAATCAGCACGCGAGACCAAGGCAGCTTCCCATGTGCTCCAAGCAATATGGACCTACAAAGAACTCCGAAGCGCTCTGAACAAGGCCGGTTGGACCAAGGGCCACTTTAAGGTACGACTATCTAATATCTGGGTGAGATTCAATTAGAGCATCGATTCTTGAACGATGGCAGCATTGATTGTTAAGAAAGAATTTGCTCTGCAGTGATGATGATAATAATAAAATTGATGCTTTGGGTTTCTCAAAGCCAACAACCTCCGGAGTGACTAAGAAATCCAAGAGTGGGAAGCAAGGCGGAGATGACATCACCCTGCCCCTCATGGACAAAAACCAAGGTCAGGTGGTCACGGCTGCCTTCTGTCAGCAGAAAAGCTTCATTCGCCCCTCATCAAAGACAAAGGCGGAGCGGGCTGTTTCAGTCCCGGCCCCGTTTTCTTCTGAAACACAGGCTGAAAGCAGCGATGAGCTGCCAAGGTTATCAGCGCACAGGCTTAGCTGATTAGCCTGAGCAGCCTGTCCTCGAGGCGGAGCGGCGTGCTCACGCATCACCAGTCACATTTAATTTGAACGTTATTCCGAAAAGGGCACCCTCTTTCCCACGTCAAGCCCAACCCGCAGCTTCCCGCTGAAAAGGGATTTTCTCTGAGGTCTTCTTTAAAGAATACAAACGTAATTTTGAAGGGAGGATTATAAGAAGAGTTCAGTATCTTGCTCAAGGGGCAGACTGCTGGGATCAAACTAAAGACCTGATTTAGAAGACCCTGCAGTGACACAAGTGTCACAAACACACTGAATGCCCTAAAATCAACCTTTCGCTTTAGGTTTGACCTCAACTCATTCAGTCCCTAAACAACATACAGGTGTGGTGAGCAGGTAGCAGATCATGGTTCCAGAACTGTGATAACATGCCCTATATCACCTACATTGAAATTAATCTAATACTAATAAAATACACACACACACACACCGTTGTGGTTCATTTGGTTCATGGTACAACCACAGCTAATATCTGTAAAAGAACGGGATGAATGAGGATTTATCTGAACAAAATAGGTTAACGCATCCTTTGATAATTCCCACTTATGTGTGAAGCCAATTGAATTCTCTCATTCTGTGAATGACGCTCCTGTTGCCTAATGATATTCTCATTTCTGGCTGCAGATGTGTATTCAACTTTAGAGCCAAGCGACAGACTCGGCGATGGGAAAGGTCCCGTTGTGGAACGAGACGCCCTCCAGGTAATTCCACCTTTTGAAACTCTCCACGTGCTGTTGACGACACGACGCAGATAAGCATATTGCGATTGTAACTGTCACCGTTGTGCGATTATGCAAATTGACATACGCCGGTTGTTTGCGTAATTCTTGGCACAGGCCTTAAGTGAGAGAAAACACTTCATCCGAGCTGGCAGGCCTGCGGTGGGCCTCATGGATAACAAACCTCCACCGCTGGACTCCTGGGTGTAAACAACGCGGACCATCACGACACTCGAGCCAGCCCAAACACAGATCGGGGCCATCTGGTTGTGTTTGTGTCGGAGGAGAGGTAAAGCTTCAGTTAAAGACCCATTTGTTTACAGGAAATGATGTGCCAAATATTCACATCCATGGTTTTTAATAGATGTATCCTGTCATGTAGGATAATAGACTGTTCTGCACTAATGATGTGTGGTGGATGACAACATTTTAAGTAGCCTAAATATGCAAATATTGGGATTCCAAAGAAGACAGTAGACCGAATATTTGGATTATTGCACGTCTGGCATCCTTTATAGCACTTTATAGCCAGTGTGATATGTGGTGTATCCTCGTGCAACCGGGGCTTCATAACCTGCCATGAAACAACTTTAACAATATTGTTGATGACAGATTAAGTAATTAAGACTTTTCTTATCATTAAGTTCAGCCAAACTACCCAGAATTTCTCTCTATTCTTGACAAACTTGCCTTCTTACTAGTTAGAAAATCCTCCCTATTCCATTTATTTTCAGGAAAGGCAAAATGGGACTGTAAATGTGTAACAAAGGACTGTTAATATTCTAAATGAAGGTATTTATATTGTAATATTTATTGTAATACCCATGTTATTAAGTGAAGATGACTGCTGTGTATCGGCTAACACGATGAGCGGACCTGCATACCCACAATACAACTCTGGTCTTTTTTTGCATTGCGGTGTTGAATGAAACACAAATAAACTCTGTGCGTTGTTATTCATCTTTTCTGTCTTTTTATGAATGTTTAATTACAGTTCTCAGGTGTAAAGTGCGTCGATTTATACCCCAGAATGTCTGTAAGACACTAAAACCGATGAACTCTAAAGGGATGGCTTTTGTTTAATGATCTTACATCCTGTAAACAGTAAGTGTGGAGGCTAATGTGTGCTGGCATCTGATGTGTTTTCACGCTGCAGGCACTTGCATACTGCACACTTGCACAGGCGATGGCATGTAAGATAGGGCTGCTATACCTTTATCTCCATGTAAAGTCATGGTATGTAGTGTCTTTAGTGCTGCTGGCTGTGTTAATATACAATGCTAAAATGATGTACCATTAAAATCGAATTTTAATTCCCTTGTGCGGTTGAGTGGATGTTCACAGTGAAGCCAGCAATAGTAGCACAGCAGCTGCATGAAGACAACCCAGCAATTAGCTAAAAGCATACCCTGGTGATATCAAATCAGGGTTTTCACCTCATAATTAGCATGTGTAATCCAATTTTAGATGGAAAAAAAAGAGGGGAAGCATGAATGTTGTGTCGACACTGGCCTCTTGTGGAGAGTCCAGAGCATTATCTGAACAATAAATTTAATTGATTTCCTGCTATTAAACAGCAGGAGAGATTGTTGTTTAGCTTCTCTGCAGTAAATTTATTCTAAATGAATCACCGACAGATGTGAATTTGGCACCAACCTATTTAACAGATCACCAGTAATTGTGATTGATCTTCATTAGAGATCACATTGAAGGTTTAATTGACAAAAGTGCAGACGGTAGTAAGACTTCATGTCAGTGAGCTCTGCTCTGTCTCTCCTGGTGGGTAGAGAGAGGAGGGCCATACGGGGCCAGAGTGACATCTCCAAACATTGTAGCAGCCCTGCCCTCACAACCAAACCACCAGATCAACGGGGGCAAAAGCACTTTTCTCGTTGTCCCCAACGGCAGCCACTTGTCTCGCACTAAAGGAGAGTCCTCCATCAGAAGGCTGCAGGTCTTCACCACATCTTCTTGTCTTTGGATCTTGCACCTTTCCTCCTTTCCTTCACTCCGCCATGAGCGAGTCCCTCCGCTCCGTCCTGCTGCTGACGCTGGGCTGTTTGAGTGCATGCGGTACTTCCATCAGCCCTCGCAGGCCTGCTGCTGCTGACAACCCTCTGCTCGATGCCCGGGACTTTCTCAGCTACTTTCTGTCCACCATGAACCTCACAGATCGGAGGCCCCAGCAGGGGCCCCCCGCCGCCCACAGGGAGCCACCGGAGTACATGCTGGAGCTGTACAGGCGCTTCACCCAGGACTTCACAGCTGCACCCTTGGCCAGCGTGGTGCGCAGCTTCAAGAATGAAGGTAGAACGTATTCTTACTTTAATGCTGCAGGAATATGATTCATCCTCCAATCAAAGATCTTAAATATTGTATGTATAAGAAAGAACATATCCTTATCATATCCAAGGCCTTTAAATAATTGGAACCTCAAAAAAAGTGATTTAAATTCTTTTAATGTTTACTTGAATCCCGCTGCATTGTAAGTTTTTGTCACAACAGTAACGGCAAAGCAAAGTGTTTGACATCAAATCAACTGAGGAGCCTTGCTGATGCTGTGATTTCAGATTCCTCCCCCTCAAGTCTCACAGCCAGGGGTGTGACGAAACACCCGCTGCTGTTCAACATCTCCGTGCTCGACCACGAGCACATCACCGTGGCCGAGCTCCACCTTTTCACCCTGGTCCGGAGGGCCCAGAGACCGTCCGGCGGCGCCGACTGCAGAGTGACCATCTACAGAAGACACGAGGGAGCTGTCCGGACACGAGAGGCGGGGAAAGAAGGACGAAGGAGGGGTGAGGAAGAGGAGGAGGAGGACGTGGGGGAGATGCAGGGCTTGGAGGAATTGATGACAAAGCAGATCCACGCCAAAGACAACAACTGGGTGTCCTTCGACCTGACTCACGCGGTCTCCCTCTGGCTGAAGTCTGGACACTCAGCTCACAGACTGGAGGTACACATCATGAAGTCAGAGGAGGAGAGATCTGCCCCAGAGGTCACAGAGGGGGAGGGGGGCTCTGTGGAGGTCGACATCGACAGGAGCCTGGAGGGGAAGCACAACGCAGCCATAATCATCTTCTCTGACGACCAGAGCAGAAACCACAAACTGGACGAACAGGAACTCCAGCAGATGATGGAGCATGAGGATGACCAGAGCCAGCAGGGGGTCTTCAGGCATCACAGGGACCAGCAGGACCAGCGGTCCCGCCTCCAGACCAGCTTTGTCTACGGCGCATCCCCTCGAGTGCGTCGCAGCGCTAAAAGCGAGCCGTGCAAGAGGAGCCCGCTCTTTGTGGATTTTAAAGACATTGGCTGGGACCAGTGGATCATCCAGCCTCTGGGCTACGAGGCCTACGAGTGCAAAGGTGCGTGCACCCCACCCCTGACCTCCGAGGTCTCCCCGACCAAACACGCCATAGTGCAGTCGCTGCTGAGCGCTAAGAGCCCGGAGAGGGCGTCACGTGTCTGCTGCGTCCCCACCAAGTTGGATCCCATCTCACTCCTTTATCACGAAAACGAGGTGGTCACATTCAAACACAAGTACGAGGGGATGGTGGTGGCCGAGTGTGGCTGTAGATAATCTCGCTGAGATTAGAGGAGTACAGACTGTTCCACAGGGAATCACAACAACTTTGCCTCTTTTTCCACCACAAAAACACTCGAGATGGAACGGAAAACAGCTTTCATTGAATGATATTGCACTAACTTTATAGGAAATCTCCCAATTTTTAATGCAAATTTCCACAAATCTTTAAAGCAATTGGTTAAATGTAAAAATAAGATAGTTTTTCAAGTTTTCTGGATGTGTTTTTCTTCCCAGTCTCCATATTTATATACAGTGGTGTGTAAAAACACAGTCACACGTAGACAGGCACAAACTCGTGCATCATGATGTAAATTTGTAATTAAATGTAAGTTAGTTGTTATTGTGTTATTGTCTTCCACAACTGTGCTGCACATCTGATGTGACCTTTAACCTTTTGTTAACCTTAAACAAAAGCCTAAAAATCCTCCCAGTCGCGGACTAGGGGCTGAGACATTTGTGATAGAATTTCAGTTATAAATGATTGAATCAATCAATCTTTGTGAGGTGAAAGTTTATGAGCACAGATTCTGCTCTCATCAAACAGGAAAACGTTGCATTCTGGGCCATATTTAAGTGTCTATAGTTGATATTTAAGTGTCTATAGCTGATTATTCTTGTTTTTCTTTAGGTCCTGCATGTTGGAGCAGTTTTAAAGGAACATTAATCGTGTCTGTTGAAATAAAACACATGGAAACGACTGTACAGCACGCTGTTTCTTTATCTCGGCCTGTTTCAGCAGGTACCCTCAGCATGGCCCCGCTAACAAGCTTAACTCCCCGTCACGCCAACGCCGCATGCCAGGCGGGCCTCGTCCCTGCCATGGCGATAAGGAGGTGTGAGAAGCCACAGTCTCATAGGCCGCCACTCAGGGCGCGACGCCGCGCAGAGTGGCGCCTCCCGTTAAAAAAAATCCGGTGTCAGATTCCTGGTCACCAGTGTGACAATGCTGCCATCCCAGTGACCTCTGAAGCCTCCCACTTCCTGTTTCTGACAGCGGCATGCTGACGTCCTTATCAAGGCCTCCACGGCAGGACAAATGGAAAATACATGCCACATCATCACCTCGCCGCCGGTGTGAACAGTCAGACGCTGATAACAATAATGGAATAACGCTGTGGAACTTTGGCGCTTAATAGGATCCTCGCTCGCCCCCCGGACCAACGACAGCCAAGTGTGCGGGCACAGATACTGACGGGCAAATTGATTCTCAACAAACCAATTGAAAGTAAACAGCGACTTTGGTTGTTTCAATAGCTTGTTTTTGTTTCAATTCTATGAGTGTGGAAGGCAATAGATTCACTTTTAACCAATGTCTGTTTAAAGGAGACAACATTTTAGTCCTGCAGCTTTTGGTTCAACTCCTGCAGTCAGGGCTTGTTGCTTGCTTTAGGTTTTTTACACTATTGATACATATAACAGATTATAATAGTAATATAATAACTGAAATAAGTCACCATGATAACATAATAGATCAAGGCAACACAAAAAAAAAATATATATTTTGTTGTGTTAACACTTAACACGTTAACACTGGCTCTTCTAAAATTTACATTTCATTGACACTAATTAAAAAATGTTTCCCTGGATTGTGTGTCCACTAAAAACTGTGCTTGTGTAGGTCGTTGTTAGCAGCAACTGTGACAGCAGACGGAAAAAGTGGTAAAAGTATAGTTGGACTGTGACCAATAATAAAAAAAGTTATGTTTATATATACAATACATCTAATTTTGCACTTGATGATACAAGTGAGTTTTCCCCATAACTGAGTCTAGGTATGGTGTGGATGGCCAATAAAGGGAACGTTTATTCTGGTTGAACAGGAGTCAGAATTACAATATTGGGACTGATGCTCTGATCATCTTCAGCTGGGGCCCCACTCTAATGCTCCAACCATCTTTAGCTGTGGCCCCACTCTAATGCTCCAACCCTCTTCAGCTGTGGCCCCACTCTAATGCTCCAACCATCTTCAGCTGGGGCCCTACTCTAATGCTCCAACCATCTTCAGGTGGGGCTGGGGCCCCGCTCTAATGCTCCAACCATTTTCAGCTGGGGCCATGTGTCCTTCTCCGTCCCTCCACCCAGCTGACTGTGATTCTCCTGATCATGCTGAATTGATAAAGCTCTGCTGGTTGCCTTGGTCTTCACCATCAGGATGGGGTGTGAGTGAAAGAGGTTGGAAGAACATATCTGATAGTTAAATAAGAGCTGTGCTGAGATTATAGAAGCTTGGTCTATAGAATAGAACACTGATTATCTGATAACATCTAAAGTGGTGTATTAAGATCGGGTTGTGGAGGCTGTAAAAACCTCTGCAGTGAATGTAGCACAGGCAGATCTGGGAGAAATGCCTTTGTGCCTTAGATATAAGCTTATGCTGAGCTACTGGACAAACCTGTAGTCACAAAGCAGAACATCATCCGACTGTGAGGGCACTTCCACCATGCTGGAAAATGGCAAAGAATGATTGTTATGGATGGGTAGCAAATAAAAAGGGTTGACGGGGAAAAAACATCCAGTCCAACTTCCCAGTTGGACTGATCAACTGAGGGACATCCAGTCCAACTTCCCAGTTGGACTGGATGTCCCTCAGTTGATCCTTGTATAGCGCAGAAAGATTAAAGGAATGGAATACTGGGTAGAGATATTCAGACTTAAAAACAAGATCAAATCCATCCATACCAATTTGCACCAATGGCTCCCAAGGCATGGATGGAGTCACAGAGCAGACCAGTCTTGGTATTTGAAATTTACAAAGCCTTATATAGGGTGAAGAGATCAGATAAAGTCAAATCAACATTGGTAGCAGCACACATGGAAGTACAATGAAAAAGCTCATGGGCCGGTGGAACAAGCAGTTAAGCAAATGGAGGTTTTGGAAATATCTTTCAGTAAGGTTTTAAAGAAATGTAGAGTGAATGGCAAAATGGGGCTAACACAGGATTTTTTTTTAAATCCTCTGCTCAGAAAGCCCATTAGAAGGGAGAAGGGAGAGAATCCAGGCTTACATCAAGGTTAGGAAGAACGGAAAGAATACTGTGATGCTCTGGAGGAAAATCTCCTCAGTTAGCTGAGGTCCATTACTAAGAGATCTTTGAGGTAGAGGTGACCCAGAACTGACTCACCTTCATCAGAGGTCTGAGAAAGAGAAGAGATGAAGAAGCGGCTCAGGAAATGAGCAGAGCCTTCAGACGCAGCTTTGTGAAAGCTGCGAGGCCAGACCTCTGCAGGGGGCTGAGGAGCACCAAGAGATGCTCCGGCAAAGAGAGGAGGTCTGAAACAAGAAGGTATCCATGGATACCATCCAACACCAGGCCACTTAATGTGTCAGGATGCTAAATGTAAACATGTGTTTGAGAAATCGGAGAAGAGACAAATGGGGAAGAAGAAGAGCTCCTGGCACCTTTGGAACTTTGGATGAACAACAGCCCAACCAGCCCAGGATTCTGCTCATATTCTCTCTGTTATATAGGATCATCAGTTATATCCTATAGTTTTGACATTTATTACCTATGTATGTTAGATGTCTGTTCATCACGCCTCTCCTGCCCTTCTTCTCTCTCCTCTCTGTTTTCTACCCGGCTGCCCTTCTGCACATGGGTTTCTCCGTATGAGCTGGGTTCTGCTCAAGGTTTCTTCCTGTTCAACAGGAGTTTTTTCCTCACCACCGTCGCCCTCAGGCTTTGCTCTGGAGATTGTAAAGCGAAGTGAGACAATTTGCATTGTTATTGATGCTGTATTAATACAACTGACTTGAAATCGAACCCCAAAACTTTGACTCGGTTCTGGAAACGTAAATAAAAACGGGAAAACCTCGAAATTCCTCCTTTAATTTCTTTCTTTTGCAAACGCACATCGCTCAATCGTGAGTCCAAATGGCCTGCAAGATTTCAAGTTTAACCTGAGTGCTGCGCGCCCCCGCTGGGCCGCGCCCCCCCCCCCCGGGCTGTGCGCGTCCCCGCCGGGCTGTGCGCGCCCCCGCGGCTGCAGCGTGGTGGGTGGAGATGGACCCTCTGTTTATTTTCCTGGCCGGCTAATCAGCAGAGGTTCGGCTACCTCCCGGGGCTTCTCCTGCACGTCTCCTCCACCAGAGACAGCGGAGAAGCGAGGGCACCCTCTCCCGAGGCGCTACTTTGGCCGTCTGCCGCGGAAGGGGCTGAGTTTAATCGCGGTTCCAGGGCGTGATCCGGTGAAGTTGGTGGTCTTTTAGCATTAGCCATTAGCGTCTGTGCTAGCAGGCTAGCTGGAATTCCATTAGCGCACGGCAGCTGGTTTAACGCTAAACACAGACGGCACACCCCACGTTTACGCTTTTACTTTTTCGGGCTCACCCCTCGGACTGGTTTCCACCCTGCAAAGCCGCAGTAAGTGCTTCCATCACCCGGACTTGACGACGTAAGAGGTGTAAAGTAGCCGTGCTGGCTAACGGCGACCACATCTGTGGCTAAAGCTGACATAAGTGTGCAGCTGCAAACTCAGCGACAGCAGCATTCACACGCTTAAAATGTGCTCCGGGCTCCGTAAATCAGCACGCAAACAGTGAGTGGTGTGTGATTTCCGCCAGGGCTTTAGTTTGCTCCCGGAGCCTTGTTCAGAAAAGATGCATTTGTGTCTTCCACGTTAGCTCTGGATCGACCTGGGCTAAAGTTGGCCCGAATTTAGGAGATATTCAGTTTATTTTTGTGCAGCAATCTCCGTTATAAATGGGCTGCTTTGGTATGTTTGTATGATCACCAAAGTCAACGTTTAGCATGTGTCCCAATCACAGATGTTTTCAAGACATACTGAATAAAACATTTTTTTTCCTGGTTTAACATTTTGATGATTCTCTCGTTTTAGGTCATTGAAGTCATTAGATCACCGGCGTATATTCCCTCATTTGTGATTAAAAGCAACGAGTGAAGCCTTGAGGAGAGCCCAGAGAAGGCTGCAGCCCCGAGGAGCAGGATGTCGATCACGAACACTCCCACCAGTAACGACGCCTGCCTGAGCATCGTGCACAGTCTGATGTGCCACCGGCAGGGAGGAGAGAGCGAGAGCTTCGCCAAGCGGGCCATCGAGAGCCTGGTGAAAAAGCTGAAGGAGAAGAAGGATGAACTGGACTCCCTCATCACAGCGATCACCACAAACGGTGCACATCCCAGCAAGTGTGTGACCATTCAGCGAACCCTGGACGGACGCCTGCAGGTGCAGTCTCAGACGTATGGGAGAGCAGGCAGGAAACAGAACTTAAATCTCATCTGCTCTTTGTTTGTTTTGGTGCTGTAGGTGGCTGGACGGAAAGGTTTCCCTCATGTTGTGTATGCGCGGCTGTGGCGATGGCCTGATCTGCACAAGAATGAACTGAAACATGTTAAATACTGCCAGTATGCTTTTGATCTAAAGTGCGACAGCGTTTGTGTCAACCCGTACCACTATGAGCGGGTTGTGTCTCCAGGCATCGGTAATGTATCGTTTCAAATATTGCCCTGATTATCAAACCATCTCTGCTGACGTATGTCATGTCTTGTTTTTGTTGAAACAGATTTATCAGGACTGACCCTTTCAAGTTCAGGTAGTAGGTCTTGTTGATTGTTTGTGGATTGTTTTAATAGCGGGTGTCAGCCTAAGCTGTGCGAATTCTCTCCGCACAGGTCCGCTCCTGGTGAAGGACGAGTATGATTACGACAACCAGCAGTCTCACTCGAGCTCCGAGAGCCACCTGCAGACCATCCAGCACCCTCCATCCAGGCCCGGTCCGCAGGAGACCTTCAACAGTCCCTCTCTGCTCCCCCCGTCGGAGGCCAGCAGCTCGGCTTCAACGTCTGCTTTCTCCACCATCAGCGCTGGACCCTCCAGTGAGTCTCTCCACGAGGCTTCGCCGTGTGCATGCATCAGGACTTCTGTTCCGCTTGAGCCGTCGTGACACTTTATTTCCGCTCCTGCTGATCCGGTTTGTTTTCGCTCACAGATCCGAACCCCAACTGGAGCCGAAACAGCAGCTTCACCCCCGCAGTGCCTCAGCACCAGAACGGGCACCTCCAGCACCACCCCCCCATGCCTCATACTGGCCATTACTGTGAGTGGGAGAAACCACAGCTGACATCTGAGCCCCACGCTCACATCAGAGCTCCTGTGTGACCTAATCATGATGTTTTAGTCACTCTGCTACCCAATCATTTAATACGACAGCACATGAATAGATATAAAAGTGAGAGAGCATCAATAGCAGATTTATTAAAACAATTAAAATTTAACAAGGGTGAGCTCGTTATTTAAAAAAAACAAAACAACTGAGCTTCAAACAGAATGATCAATACGGTGTTGTTGCAGGGCCGGTGGCCAATGAGATTGCCTTCCAGCCCCCCATCTCCAACCACCCTGGTGAGTGTTGGCATCAGCAGTAAACACGTGTTCTGCAGGTTAAACAAGCGGCTCCCCTCACACGTGTCCCCCCTCTCCAGCTCCGGAGTACTGGTGCTCCATTGCCTATTTTGAGATGGACGTCCAGGTCGGCGAGACTTTCAAGGTCCAGTCCACATGTCCCATCGTGACGGTGGACGGATACGTGGATCCGTCAGGGGGGGACCGCTTCTGCCTGGGCCAGCTGAGCAACGTGCACAGGACGGAGAACATCGAGAGAGCCAGGTGTGCTCCGCTCACCGGCTAAGGTTCGGTAGACGCAGCGTGGCGGGCGGGGGTCTGACAGCCCCCCCCCCCCGCTTCTCTGTCTGCAGGCTTCACATCGGTAAAGGCGTGCAGCTGGAGTGCAAAGGCGAGGGCGACGTGTGGGTGCGCTGCCTGAGCGACCACGCCGTCTTCGTGCAGAGTTACTACCTGGACCGCGAGGCCGGCCGCGCCCCCGGGGACGCCGTGCACAAGATCTACCCCAGCGCTTACATCAAGGTGGGACCAGTCCTCACAGCAAGAGTCGGCCCAGAGGCTGAGGGGGGTTTCACAGTGTTTGTCCCCCTCCCCCCCGCCAGGTGTTCGACCTGCGTCAGTGTCACAGGCAGATGCAGCAGCAGGCCGCCACGGCTCAGGCGGCGGCCGCAGCCCAGGCAGCGGCAGTGGCCGGGAACATCCCGGGGCCCGGCTCCGTGGGGGGCATCGCCCCCGCCATCAGTGAGTGCGCTTACTGCTGAACACGTGGGGGGAAAGGTGGGCCGTCACCGTAACGTCTCTCTCTGTTGCAGGTTTATCTGCTGCCGCGGGCATTGGGGTCGACGACCTGCGGCGCCTGTGCATCTTGCGGATGAGCTTTGTGAAGGGCTGGGGGCCCGACTACCCCCGGCAGAGCATCAAGGAGACCCCGTGCTGGATCGAGATCCACCTGCACCGAGCCCTGCAGCTGCTGGACGAGGTCCTGCACACCATGCCCATCGCCGACCCCCAGCCCCTCGACTGAGCCGCAGACACGGACTCTCCGCCGCACGCAGGCTTGGAGCGCTTCACCTGCAGGCCCCGGGAAGCCGGAGTGGGACGACCGTGACAGGTATGCAGAGCGGGAGGAGGAACAGCCGAGCAACCGAAGAACTTAAAAAGGGAAACCGGTGTTTTTAATGCTGAAGCTCATCTTCATCATCATCACATATTTATTAAAGAACTGATCCCCAGCAGATCTAAAAATCATGGAAAACTGATTATATCAAAGCGGATGCTTTTTCTTTCTTTTTAAATTGGCTCCCTGACACCACGGAACCTGGTTGTAGGTGGAGTAAACATTCCTCCTTCCTTGGCTCTCTGGTGCTGATGTGGCGTTTCTCCATTTATGTGGCATCATGTTACTCATTATTATCCATGTTTTTGTAAGATGTAGTCTTAAATATTTTGCTGGCAGTCATACTTTTTTTATTTCTATTCTACCTTTTTAAACGGTTGTTTTTAACGCTGGAGAACACTTAAAAAGGCAGTTTTGGCCCAATAAAAGTCCTCTGCCACCTGTTTAGGCTGACTATTGCTATCAGTCGGAGCCAACATTTGTTTTAAATCTAAGAAATCCTTTTAACAGAAATGTTATGTTTATAACTCATTAGCTGCCCTGATAGTATCCATTAGCACTTTAATTTGCCAAGTATGTCGTCTCGTTTCATAGTACGTGTGCTGAAATGGCCACGATAGTGGTGTATAAGGTTTGCCCGCCAATGATCAATATTAGGTTCATTATGCCTGAAATTCCAGTATCAAACAGGATTGTGGTGAATTCATGGAGAAATATTTGGTAAGAGGCAGCCGAGGACAAACTGTGAGGAAGTTAAAGCCATACATGCCAAAAGTGAACCATGAAGACTCATCAGCGTTCCACCACTTGCTAATAACCATCACCTCGACATCTTCGGAGCTCTTTATTTACAGCCTTTGCAGTATTTTGTACTTTTGCTATATTGATGAATCATTCTGGTCAAAGTTAAAACAATGCTGCAAAAATTTGAACCGGACTCAGTCGTCTCATCACAGATACACGCGGCATTGGAACCATATTGGTGTTTATATGTATGAAAATGGTTAAATAAAATTTAACAGGCCAACACGTCCCCACGGCTCCGTCTGTCTGAGAAACAACACCGGCTTTCAACAAGGAAACCTTTATTACTGCAAAGACGAGTCACAAATCTGAAAGAAAACAACACTAAGAAGCTAGCCTGAGCTGAGATCTGAAATATTCAGAAAAAACAAACTACATGTGTCTTTAATAGTTTCTATATTCATTAATACGACACACAAATCAGGTTTTTATAAATAAAAAAAAAATCCCCCAATCTTCCCTGTTTTTTTTAATGTAAAATCCACAATACAAATCACCCCATATTGGTCCAATTTCAGAAGAAAATTAATGGCACACGAAAAAGTCACAAAGTCTGTATGTATATATTAGATACTATACATGATCAAAAAAAAAAAACAAATCACAAAAGCACTTTAGGCAACAGAACTGGTAAAAATGTCCACCAAAAGAACAGATGTCATAATTAGGACACAAATAAATATACTTTCAGTTTTTGATAATATATACATATTTCTGTCGAGGGTGAATCAAAGGGGGGCGGGGGGCTGCCAAATGGTTGTGCTTGTGTTCGAGCGCGCTACAGATGGCCACGACTCACGGCACGGTCGAATGGCACTTCCAAAGACAAATCTCAAACGGGTCACAGCATTCAGAACCAAAACCAGGTTTTACTGACAGAACCTCGGCAGTCAGGGACAACAACGCGCCAGCTGCACGCTACCCAGGACGAGTGCGTGGCGTCATCCAGTGTGTGTTTTTGGGGGGTGGGAGGGGGTCTGAAATATCTGCTCCCATGGCCTCAGTCTGCAGCCCCGCAGAGACCCGACAGTTCCCCGCGCCATCTGCTCTGGCCGGGGGCAAAAGTGAAGGCACTGGAGTCTGCTGCGGCTCAGCAAAGCTGCCATTTTAGTCCAGGAGGGAGAAGCTCCCATAGACGAGGGAACGTTTCCTTCCTGTTTGGGAACGGGTGCGTTTGCATCTTGGTCTCCCTTTTCAGGACAGAGAAGTAAAAGGGTTCTGTTGGTGGCAGGAGTCCAGTGTCCTGTTTCCAGCAGCACGTGGCTGTGCCCGACCAGAAAGCACTCCTGATGCTGGAGCACACCGTTAGGATTTAAAGAGAATTCATTTTCACTTCAGGCACAACGTTTACATCTACAAATTCATGAAATTATATATAAAAAAAATATATATATCAGTCCACAACTAATTGGACGGGGGGGGGCAAATCCTTCAATTTTCTCAAATAATCGGTAGATCTGATCGGCCAGGTCGAGCACACGGTTCAAGGTTGGATTGAAACGAAGGGAACAATGAAGCGCAGCATCTGTGCTTACCAGGCACAGAAAAAAAAAATAAATAAAAGACTGTGACCACAACAAATACAATACCAATCCTTAAATCTCAACTTTCATATAGAGCTTTTAAAATGAAGAAAAATCCCTCATGGTTCTCCTGTACAGCCGGTCCAGTCTCTGTAGTGGTGATCCAGTACCAATAGCCTTTAAAATCACGCTGGAATGAGTACGCGTGGAAACAAAAACACAATAAATATGAATAAATAAACACTTCTGCAGTGAAATGGTGCATTCCAGCTAACCAGCAGGACAGATTAGTAACAAAATTCAGAGGATTAATCTCAGTGTTCCCCACGACGCTGCACGGCTGAAGGCTCTAACAGTTCAAGTATAAACGTCTAATGAAGCAGAAGAGTCGCCGTGCCTTCCCCATTCACAGTCTATCCACTAACACAGAGGAGCTACCCAAAGGAACAATCACGTAGAAACAATCAGATCAGCCACGTAAAAAGCAACAAATATATGTAGTGTGTGGTCATTATATATACTATACACATTTATCTATATATCTCTCTGAATATCACAAAATATCTACTTTTGGTCCACTGTACAAAGATGATTTTGAAACAGGGAACAAAGCATGAGAGCATTTTCTGGGCTAAAAATTGGAGTGAGTGTGTGAGAGGTGAGAGAAAAGCCATGCAGTTCTTTCTCCATCACCATTTGTGCAGTACAGTGGTGTGTGTGTTGGTGTTTGTGTGTGAGAGTGTGTGCAATAAGGTTTGGTGACTGTGCTGCACGCGTCAAAGGGCTGGCACCACTGGTTTGAGGTAGGGTGACTGATGGATCCAACACACGCAAACACGCAGACACACGTGGGCACACGTCGAAACACAAGGCAGACCTACGCATCCCTCTCAAACACGCGTACAAAACTCCGCTCGGTGACAAAAAGGCTGGATGCGAGGAGAAGCTTTGAGAGGGTCGAGCGAGGACGGGAGCGAGGCGAGAGGCCGCGATTCAGGAGAGCTGGAAACGGGAGCGTCTGTGCCCGCGTCCCACTGGCCTCAATGCTGATGAGCCCAGCCCAAATCCAGCCGCGGGTCAGCGCCGGGCCAGATCGGAGGCCGGGGGGCAACATGGAGGGGCCCGTGGGCTCGCTGCAGCGCGCAGTCAGGACTGTGAGGACAGCTGCATTTAAGGATAAGGCACTATGATAAAGCCGAGGTACATTAAATCCCTGACATTCCTCCTGCTCTGCAACATGGCACTGGGACAGGAAACGCTCTCAGCTTCCTTCTGTTGGTTTGGTTTTTGGTCCTTTGTGAACTCAGCAGATTCCTTGACGATAGAAACTGCTAAAATCAGAGCAACGTGTCCAGCAAGGTCTTTTTTTTTCTTCTTTTTTTCCCCCTCCCTTTCAAAGGTTTCAGCTCGTCACGGAAACGGCACTACAGAGCATCTAAAACGAACAAAGGCAAGCGTTAATGCACAGAGTGCATAGAAAAGCTAACGTTGAGGAAGTGGCACCACCAGGTCCTCCTATGTACACACACACGCACACACACACGCACACAGTATACACACATACACACAAGTAGCAGCACAGGTTTCTTAACGGGCTCTTTTTCTGTGGCTAGAATCTTTACATGTCATCACTGGGTGGGTTTCCTATCACTCTTGAATGGCCCCGACAGGTTAAAAAACATAGAAAGTCATCCCTTTGTTTTGTTTTTTTAAGCTACATATAAAATATTTTGTTTGTTCACCCACAATTTATCAGCAGTGAATGCCTGGTAAGATACAGCAAATAAGACCGGACAAGTCAAGAAAACAAAAGAAGAATAGCACCATAACTTTGGGGCATCATCAACCAAAAAAAAAAACCCAGCAAAACTTTCAAAATAGATGAATTTGCTTGGTTGTGACTAAGGACGTGGATTTGAGATCTGAGACATCAGTAGTTTGAGGGAACGCGACTTTCCCTCCGGGTGAACGCTATCTGCATAAACGGACAGGCGTTTGAGCGCGCCCAGGCGGAGGCCCTAACGGATGGAGTCAGTCCTCCTCCCCGCAGCTGCTGCACAGGGGGACTATTTCAGCATCAGAGAGGACAGCGTGTCCACGCAAGTGCAGACAAAAGACAACGGATGAGAGACGCAAACACGGAGACTCACAGAGAGATATGTCGAGAGTAAGATTAAAAAAAAACAAACTAAAACGAAAAAAGGTCAGCCGTGCCCTCGGATACTCAAACAGAGGCGTAGGTGTTGCCTGTGGCGCTGCAGTGGCGGATGGTGGGAGTGGCGGTGGAGGGGGTTAGGATGTGTTCTGTGTGGTTTTGAGGCTGGGGGAGCGCGTGGAGCACGCCCGGCTGCACCACCCCCACCACGGGGTGGGACCCGTCCTCCAGGGCCCCAACCTGGATCACCTGGATAACCTCGTGCTCGGATTTCTCCCGCTTGGCCAGAGGCTCGCCGGACTCCTCCGTGTCCTCTTCCAAGTCGCTGTCCAGCCCACTCGTCTCATCTGGAGGGAAAACAAAGATTCCCGGTGTCGTCATCAGTGAGCTGCGCTTTTGTGGAAAAGTGTGTGTTCACATTTATTGACAGCATAAATATTCAGTGTCTCAGCCACAGCTCATTAAGCTGCCAGTCACTGAGCTGAATGACTGAATTCCAATTTAAGCGGCCATAAAAACAGTCACACTGGCTGTAAACAACAAGATCTTTCAATTATGGTGTTTGTCAGCCATTTTCATTATGCACATACCTTTATCAATGTTGCTGAGGGAGAGGGTGTTAAGGCTGTCAAACTGAAAGACAAGAGACAAGCAGAACGGGTCCTCTGTGTTTTCAATGCTTTTAAAGTCAACATTTCAATAATTATCAGTCTCCGCCAAAAGATGTAAACAGCAATCTGATAAATAAGACGGCACGCGCACACCTCCCCCATGACGCCGATGGGCGTCTCTCCAGTAGCTTGAGCCACGCGATGCTCCACCAGGTAAAACATGTACTCGTCGTACAGCAGGCGAATCAGGTGGAAGGAACCGAAGCTGGCAGCGCTGCGCAGGGTCAGGTCCCTGATCACCATGGAACTGTGAAGTGGAAGAAATAAGGTGCTGCATGCTCACAGAGGCGTCGTGGCGAGGCTGCTACTTTGGCTTTTACAGACCTGTAGAAGGACCACTTGAGCAGGAATTGTCGAGCCGCTCTGGGGAAGCTGGGCCGGTGTTCGTAAGGCTTGAGCACCTGAGTGACCACGTTCTCCAACCAGGCTGCCCACTGCTCCAGAGAGCTTTGCTGCTGTAATGTGGCCTTGAAGTCCTGCTCCAAGTGCTGAACCACTCTTTCCTCGCACTGACACACCCAAGATGCCTGCTCCTGTACCACAACGCACACACAGACTCAAGGCTTGCAGCTGCAGCGTAAATGTGAACACCGTTTAACCAGAGTTCCTCTGACCTGCACGTTAGCAAAGTCAACGCGGTTGAGATCGCTCAGCATCTGGTTGATCTGCGATGTGTTCTGCAACACAGCACGTGCCGCTTGAGCCAGGTGGTTCAGAGAAGTGTATCTGCGCAGCGTTTGCGCAAAGGCACTGACAGCAGCAATCTGCGGGAAGAGACAACCAGGTGTTCTTCTCCAAATACACAACCCTTTGAAAGCCAATATTTTACACCTCTTCTTCTACCTTAGTCTGGACCATTCTTTGTGGAATAGCATTCATGGCATTACTGAGCCAACCTTCCAGGCTTTTGGCAAAGTTGCGAATGGCTTGGGTCAAGGCACCTGCAAACGGGGAAAACAAAGGAAACATCAGCACTGCAAGCAGTTCTGAACTGGCTCCAGATCTCCATAATGGAGCCAGGGCGAATACACACAACCCTCATGCAGGGCCGGATGGTGCCGTTTAAGACAGGCAAACTGGCAAAATGACCACAAAATCCAAGATTCCAGAGCCTGCACAGGAACATGCATTGGGAAACGTGACTGTTGCTCACTGGGAATAGGTCTCAGGACATCAGGAATGAGGATCTCCACAAGGGCCTGGTACATGAGGTGGTCACAGGTGCTCATCCATTTGAGTACTAGCTCATTTCTGCACAGCGCCATCAGCTGTGAACTGGGCAGTCGCGCCTCGATCTCGCTTATGCTGCTGAGGAACAACACAAATGGAATTAAAAATAAAATCTCGCATTTTTACCTGGTCTCAAATTACGTTGCGAGGATCGTGACTTTGAGCTCACCTGTTTTCCGTTGCAGTGGCGCCCTCTACAGTATCAGTGGGGGAATAACGCCAAAACGTCTGCCACAACTTCTCAATCAGACTGAACTGAAGGTTGACGACCACATCCAGGATAGCCTGGAAAAAGAGATAAACGTGTCTCCTCTTTACTGAGGTTAAGGACAGGGCACATTATTTTTTGCTGGCGTGATGCAACTATTAGAAGGCAGAAGGCTACTCTTGCTGTTTTTCACATGCTGGATTTGGTCAATCTGCAGATGACCTGCGAGAGAACTGTAATTGAAAACTTCCCACGGTGACGAGAAAACTCTCTCCCCAAATGCCAGCGGCTGGCATTTACAAATCTCTCTTTGCTATAAACATGCATGACCTTTCTAAGATTTTTCACATACTGCATCCGTCCAAACTTATAGACACTTGGTCTCAAGGTTTGGATTCAGTATTTTTCAATCTCAGCAACATTTTTAATTAAAAACAGCTTAAACAGGATTAAAGAGTCCAATTGTTATCAACAGATAGGGAGGCAGATTAGGTCACTACACATTTGACAACAGAACTTTGCACACTTTTCCAGTTCTACCCACTTCTTCACTGATTTCATCTCTATTTTAGAGTTTTTATCCTCCTCTGTGAACATTTTTAAGTGATTCTCCTCCTTCATGATGCCATTTACCGAGCAAAAACACGCTTCCAGTGTTTATATTGGCATACATCTTGCTCTCACCTCACAGTGCTCTCTGTAAAGGGACTGCAGAGCTTTGACATCCTCAGGGCTGATGTTCTCCGTATTACTGGGACCCAGTTCCAGCTCTATGAAGTCAGGGAGTGCCCGCGATGCATCTAAAACAGTAAATAGCAACAGCTGCTTAGTGTCTTAGTTGGTTATAATGTGACCACACAAGAGCTCAGTTTTACAGAGGGAAGCGACTGACCCAGGAACTGCTGGTGGTGTTGTCTCTGCGCGATAACCGTCTGCTCTGCTGCTCCGGGATGAGTCTGGCTCCCCCCTGAATAATTCTCTCCAGAGCAGGAATCAAACTTCTGCACAGGCTTGAACCTGAAAGTCGAACAAACCGCCTCAGAGTCTGGAAAACACTGGCGTGTGTCAGGGGAAGTGAACGGCTGCAGACATGTCACACCTCTGTTTCTGCTGAACGGGCTGCTGTCTGAGGGCCATGTACTGCATGTCTTCCTGGAGCCTGTTGAGCGGAGAGTCGGGTTTCACGCGTATACCGTAGTAGTGATACTTGGAGTTTCCTCTGCAAGACATGAAGCAAATGAAAACGCTGATAATACAAGCTGAAAGCATTTCTGCAGCCAAGAAAAAGAAAATGTGGTAACCTCGTCCCAAGGCGTCTTGTACGGAGTCCCATGAAAATGGAGCGGATGAGTTTTCCAAAAGATGCAGCATTGACAGGATCCAGTTTCTGCTCCTGGCAGTGGCGCAGATAGTGATTGTAGAGTGTAGAACGTGGGAGACTCACGCCCTCTGCTGTCTCATAGTTGTCCAACAGCCACTGAAGCTGCGAGGAAATGAAAGTGTTGATCTCTCATACAAGAGTTTCTCGAAGGGATCAAACAGCAAGGCAAAATGTGCAGGGTCACACCTCTGCAAGAGCAGTTCTACAGCAGCCAGTAAAAGCCAGAGAAACACTAACAATAAAAACTGGCAACAAAAGCAGCAAGCACCAACTCCCACTCCAGTACGGCAAGAGAGAGTCTAGCAGGAGTCTGGGAAGGGCGAGGGCAAGCATTGGTAAAAGCAACTTACATGGCTGTTGAGCAGCGAGCTTCTCTGACTGGATAAACCCTCAGATTTTTGGAGCGTCTCAATCGCCATTTCAATCTGATAAACCACCAAGCACAGGACAACAACATGTAAGGGGAAGGAGGGATAAAACAAAGCAAAATGAAGAGACACTGTAGAGATATCAGTGAATCAAAAAAAAAGAGAGAAAGAGGAGACCACAAAGCAAGCACCTCTAAACCCAAGCGGAGCAACGACGGGCACTTTAAAGGTTTGAGACGAAGCTCAATGTGATCGACAGAGTAGAATGATGCTGCACAGCCAAGTCTTGCAGAGAGGGAGAAAACTCCCCCACAAAAACACAGTGAAAAAATTTTTTTTTTTATCTCATTAGGTGAAGCCTAATTAGCTGTTTTTCTGTGACCCTTTCTGTTCAGTTTCTTCCCCCAGTTTGATTTAATTTGTTTGAAACAGCAAGTTAAATCAGTCCTTTGATGCAACTTTGAGGTCTAGAACCTGAGATATGAACGCGCTGCTTTTACAGATAGTAGATTTTCCTTCATACCAAGCGCTTAGAGTCCAATTATCCTGTCAGGTGAATATCTTTAAAAAGGGATGAACTAATATAATTACAGGGCTGCGACTGCAGCAAATCTATTGGTGTGGATTCTGCAGGAAGTCTAATGAAGGTTGGAAATTTGTAAATATATGATGGAATGGGAGTTATAAATGCATTTAAAAAAGATCTGCAAACGTGTACAAATCTGTGCAGTAGCACACATACACAGTCAAAATCTCTCATTCAAATATGCTTGAGAATTCAAAGCATGTAGCACATACATGAATGGGATCAAGCTCGGGGAATAGAGAAAAACACAGCATGTAGGCTAAGAGGAAGTCGCAGCTAAGGCTACAAACTAGTCCAGACGGTGGAAGAACACACAGAAGCAGGCAGGCGGTTGAAGGTGATCGGCCCGGGTGGGGGGGGGCTGCACACTCACAGTTGCTGGAGAAGCTCGAGCGGTCTGGGTAGCGGGATGTGGTGCGGCGTTGTCCATTATGTAAGCCCCCGGACTGCTGCTGATTACCTGCCCCCCTGTCAGATTCATTGTCATTCCTCCACTGCCCCCTCCTCCGTTGTTGGTCATGCCGTGAGAGGTGACCACGGTGGACACTTGCGACGAGCTGCCTTGCGTGTCAAAGTAGCTCCCCCCGCTGTTCTGGCTGTACAGCTGAGGTTCTGAGTACGAGTAGGTTCTTCTGTTAACGGGGGGACAAACATTCTTTATCATCCACAACGGAATATTCATGTTTGAATACAAGTACACGTGTGCTTCAACTGTGTGTGACATTCTGGGGATTCTGGGAAAGCTCCAGCACACTGCTGCTGGTCATCTTTAGTGGGCACAGACACATGAGCTGTCGCCCTCCCACCGCCATCATGTGCTCGTGACATGAATGACTGTGAAGAGACTTAAGAGCAGAAGGAGCAGGCTGCTGCGACTTAGCACTAATATTTGTGGAGTGGCGTTAAGTGCAGCGCTGGGGAAGAGACTGACTCACATGTTTCCATTGGTGTAGACGCCACTGTTTTCCTCCACATACTGCACCTGTGCTGGGTAAACATGCTGAACCTGTTGAACAGTCTGCGCCTGGACACAGGGAACAGTCGCACTCGTATTCGCGGTGGGAAAACACAAGGCGCGAGGAGGAAGAAGAGGCAGAGACAGGAGCTGGGAGTACCTGTGGCTGGACAGGCACCTGCTGGGTGGAGCCAGTAGGCTGGACAGGCACACTGGTCTGAAGAGGGACTGTGGAAGTGGAGTCGGCGCCTGCTTCAGGGGTCTGCATGGCGCCTAAAGAGGGCAGAAAACAGATGCACTGAGAGTCATCCTGCTGGTCTGACCGGTAGCGTAACTGGTAGCATTATATGTTGAACGAATAAGTAGACCAACAACCAGTGCAATTTTAAATGCACAGCAAAGTTAAAAAGAAAACCAGCGATGGAAGGAAGAGAAGGAAAGAGGAGGGACAGAATGCAACACTTAACTGGAGTCAAGTGTGCTTTATGCTCCTCAAGGCTGCCAAAAACCAATGCGAGCACAGGAATGGGCTCCGCATCAATATTCAGGATTACGATTGGAAAGCGTTCCCGCAGAATTTCTCCAGGCTACAACGTATCTAGAACAGGCAGGCGAAGGAGGCCCTCAGCCACACGGCAGCTCCGAATAAACTGCAGCGCAAACGTGAAGGAAGGGAGCAAAGGGAAAAAAAAAAGGGCTGAATTGGAGGACGGAGTCAAAAACAACAGGGAAAAGGTCAGAGGGTTTTCACAGAGAAACAGAAATTCACTCATTATAACGGCTTTTCCTGCAGAACTGGGAGCACATCAGCTCTAATTTGCCTGTTGGACTGGAGCAGACACCTGTTTCTGCTGCCGGTGCTCAATGTTCCCAGAGCCTCACGCTCCACTGACACGCAGGCCCGTCTCCATGTTCACCGCAATAAAACGCGTTAATATTTAACCCACTCCAAATAGATGCTGCTTCTTCGCCTCTGCTGATCCAAACTTCGGGCGGCCTCAACAGGAACTCCTCCATCGGTCACAACTGGACATGCTGGTGCGTTGCTGATGGTGAACATGTGTTTGTGAGTTAATAATAGTGCTCTCCAGCAAGGATGACCGGCTCCTCCCCTCACATTTTCCATCAACAAGTCTCTCTTGGTTAATTAAGACAAGTCCCCTAATGGCTCCGGAGCCTCTGGGGGATCACCTGCCCCTTCCCTTTAAGGCAGGGTTAAGGCTACCACTTTATTCCCACTCTTCCCGAAGCCTGTTTATTCTCCTTCCTGCTTCCAACAAAAACTTTGACGGGAATCATTAAACTGTGCCAATCCATACAGCCCCCCCCAACCCTACACACAAACATTTGATGAAGCAACCCCCCAGAGGAGTGACAAAAGTCTCCAGAGTGGAGCGAAAATCTAAATCTAAAAATAAACTCCACGCTGCAGTGTGAATGCTGAAGAACGTGGCACCAACTGAGGCAAAATCAAGGAAAGGAGCCCCTGCATCACAACCCAACCCCCTCTACCACACACACACACACACACACACACACACACACACACACACACACACACACACACACACCTTCCCTCACCATTCAGGCACTCCCTTGTGGCCCACTTAAATACTGTGCTCCACTGAACAAGTGCAAGCCCTACAAAGACTCAGAGGAACAAAAGCCACCAAGGAGGGCAACATTTTACCCTGCCCCCCCTCCCACTCCTCCTCTCCTGAAGTCCTCTCGCCTACATTACAGGCAACAAAGACGGAACCGCTGCACGATTCGGAGCAGCCACCGGTGCACGTGATGAAGGTGGAGTGTCTGATGTAGCCAGTGAAGAAATAAGAACTGGTGCACTTTTCCCACTGTCAAACATGCAAACAAAGGAAAACGGCAGCATTCTCGGGTGCGGGACATGGAGGAAACAGACGAGGGGAGGTGGAACTGGGAGGGAATTCATTTTTTATCCGCAAAATATTGTATTAAACTATGTTTAATTGACTATGTTTAATGCAATAGTTCCCCCTATTTTTAACAGGCCAGGGGAAATAACAGACCAAACAGGCAGCATTCTGCTAAGCCATGAAAGTGAATGAGTGAATAATTGAATTAATCAGCCCCTCTTTAAGTGATTGGAAATGTAACAGGATCCCGGCAGCAGGTGGCATGGTACTATTCCTGTGCCACCAGGCTGCAGGTAAGTGGTAACATGACCTGATAACTAGCAGTTCCCCACATCCTGTTTTGTCTGCGCGTGAAGGGCCGTCTGCTGTTGACCTTTAGGGGCCTGTGTACGCCAACACATGAATATACCTGCCTTATTCGTCTCGCCCTGCAGGACAGCCGGGTTGGATTACGCCGACTCTCACTTGCTTGCCCGTTTTGCGGCAACCCCAAACAACCCCAAAATCCAGTTTGTGGGTCACACGAGGTGAAGATCAACAGTCTCGCAGCCCGATTTAAAGCAACGCTGGAATCTTGTACGCACACGCACATTTGAGACCCCCCATGTGACCATCCTGCTTCACGCACGACTACTTTCACTGCACACGACAGAGAATTTTGTTATTAGCATGTTGTAAACGACGCATCTGAGGATGACGGTGGCCGTTTAAGGCCGAAGCGTGGAGATGTTTCATGCCTCCGTGTCACCGCTGATCTCACTATCCATCCTTCCAGAAGATCTGAGGTCACCTCAGAACTCTGCTGAAAAACTCCACAACTTCCCCATCAATGGTGGTGCATGCCTGAGTGCATTTGAATTTAGGAGGGTCTCTCTTTAATGCATTTAAATCCTTCTTTTAAAATGATTGTGCAGTCAGAGAAATAAGAAATGCATGCTTATCCACTTGGAGAAAAAAAACAATTGAATATTCTGAGGACGCAGTTATTCAAACGTAAACAACAACAAAAAAAAAACCCAAAATGGTTCTAAAGCGGACCAGTGTGCAGATGTGAGTGATTAAAGATGAGGAGTGTGTCCTGAGAGAGGCTGCAGGTCTGGATCTGCTCCGATCTGGGAGCCACAAAGAGGGCAGCTGGAGCTAGCAGCAGACAAAAGGGAGCGGGGCGCCTCGGCCACGGCCAGCCCGCGACGCTTCCTCCCGCTGCTCCACGTCGAACGACCTCCTCCGGGAGGGTCGTCCCCGTGGACCCTCCAACCTCTCGGCGGACAGCGCCGGGGCAAAAGGCGGGGAGAGGTGCGGGCGGTGCGGGGCTAGCAGCCTAGCGCCCAGACACCTGCTCCGGAGGAGCGGCTAGCGGCGGGGGCTAGCCCCGGCTCCGGAGCCGCTCTCAGCCTGCCCGCTTCAAACAAAGACACCCCCCCACACACACATAGACCACCACCACCGACAAGCAGCCCCGCTCGGGGACATTCCAGCTACCGAACAACCCCGACAGGTGGAGGTGGGGGGGGGGGGACCAGCTCCCGGAGGTGTTCGGAGCGGGAGCGTTAGCAAGCGGGCTACAGCGTCACAAAGAACCACCCCGCTAGCGGCGTCCCCCAGCCCCGCTCCGAGGCTCCGACCGAGCCGGGGGGGTGGGGGGGCCGGGGGGGGCTGGGCTCCCAGCCGAGCCCCGTGGGGGGGCTCCGAGCCGAGCCCGGGAGGTTGGGGGGGGGGGGCGGCTGGGGTTGCTCCGAGCCCGCGACGCACGAACACAAACCTTCGCTCCCGAACCCCCGGTCACCGCACCGGCCCTCCAGAAGCGCGACACACAAGCGGGCGAAAGTGGAGCAGGAGGCGGCGGAGAGGAGCTTCCAAACCTGTGCTGTGGGCTGGTGGATGAGATGATGGAGGAGGAGGAGGAGGAGGAAGAGGAGGAGGAGGAGGAGGAGGAGGTGATGGAGCGAGAGGCTGTTGTTGGTGGGGACCAGTCGCCAGGACTACGGGGACTGTGGCGCTGCCTCTCCGGGCAACAGTTGCTATAAAACTCTGTCCTCGGGAGCGCGCAGCCTCCTCCGGCAGGTGGGAGGGGAATCACACGCACCTCACGCACGTTTGACGGACGCGAGGGCACGCCACGCACATATGTGCGTGAGCGTGTGTGTGTGTGTGTGTGTGTGTGTGTGTGTGTGTGTGTGTGTGTGTGTGAGTGGGGGGTGTCTGGTGGTCAGAGGGTCCCCCTTTCATTCACTCATTTTCTTTATTTTGAACTGAAACTGAAACATTTGGGGCGTAGAAGTGTGCGTCTGAGGCTAAAAACACGATTAAACACTGAATTTGGCCACGCAAGCTGTGACATATTGTGGATTTATTGTGTGAGAAAAGCAGATTTCATTTATAAATGGAGCACTGGAGCTGTGTTCTGTTCCTTTTAAACATAGAGCCTCAAAAAAAAAGATTCTAATTTATTGTCATTTGTACAAAAAAAACCCCCAAATAAACACGAAACACTGTAAATAATAATGCAAACAATGAACAAATAACAATTTAGAAGATGCTCAGGAAAACTGTTGTGTTATAAACGTGTAAAAACCAGTCTGGTTTGATCTGATGTGTTTGAACAATTCCTTAATTAAAGTCACCGTTTCACCAAGGCCCTCATCCAAACTCGGTTTTATGGCTAAGTAAAGAATCTGTCAGTGTTTCTGACAGCACGTAAAGGTGAAGCGCTGTTTGACTCCAGTTGTCTCAGATATTGTCTGAATGCATAGAGGTGTAATTTTCCTTTCAGCCGCAGCAGAAAGAGTGTAAATTAAAAGGAAATTTGACAGAAGCGCCTCCATGCTGCAGGTAATGGCTGGTTCCCGGTGACACCTTTGACTCTGTCCACATGTGATTTCATCTGCTCCTGAAATGACATACGCTTGTATGGTGATATTCCCAGCCCGGCACACCAGAGTGGCGTCGGGTAATCTGAAATGTAAAGGTCAGGCGAGTCCTTATGCAGTCTGTAATCAACAGCATCTCGCATGTTATCAGTTTTATTGGAAGATGCGCAGCTTTAACAGTATAATGGCGAAAGGTTAGTCATATATTATTTGTGGAGAGAGCGGCAATTGGACTAAAATCTCTGTTTTGTCATTTATTTAGTGCCTTTCCCCGTCACAACAACAAATGTATGTTGGCTCTGTTTTTAAAAATGACACGGTTGAATGACAGCTGAATGTTGTTTATGTTGCTAAAAGTGAAAAAGGGGCTGCACTCAGAGGACATCCAGACAATTTCCAATCTTCTCGGACAGTTTTTGCAGCTTCTCACACTTGATGCAGTCAGTTTAATAAGATGCTGTCATGGGATGTGCTATCAGACGCCTCAGGTCCAGTTTGTTTCCATAAAACGGAACAATCCCCGTTATTTCAGGAGGAATTACAAACATCACGTCAGACTCTGACGCTACAAACTTTAAAGTCACACAGTTGATACTGAACAAAGCTCAGGCAACCACCTGTGTCCAGACTTTCTGTACTTTTTTTTTTTTTAAAGCAGTATTAAACAGATGCTTTTTGGAAAAGCTGTTGTTGTTGCTAAGCAACTACTGAAATCCCCATCTGAGGCATGAATTACAGTTTGTCCTTTCGATCTTAAAGAAAAAAAAAAGCAGGCTGCTGTGGAGACTGCTGAACCCGCGTTAGCTGCTAATTACTTCTGTGAACTTCAGCGCAGCTTTTTTTATTTTTATGTCAGTGAAAAAGTGCTTTATTGTCTTTATTGTTTGTGTTGTTAGGATGCTGAGTGGAGGAGCAGACCCAGAGAGATGCTAATTCATGCCAACAAGTTTATTTCATAGAAATCTTTGGATAAAAATCATTTAAAAAAAAAAAAAGAACCTCCAGGTTTTTTTATTTTGCAGAAGAATGTTGCGTGCGGAAGTGAAAGAAAGCTGGAAGGGGATCGGGAAGAGTTTGAAATGACCTCCCCTTGTGGGTGACTGTGAGGGCAACGTTTCTGCATCTTTTGTTGGTGCTGTGAGCCACTTCATAAATAATCTGCCTCAAAATCACAGGGTCCAGCATCAAATCCACCGCCCTATGGAGGCTCTCTCAGCAGACATTGAGAAGTTACCTCCATGACCACTCTGGTGAAATTGTAAGGTTGTCTTGTTACTATAGTTACAAGGCCACGGCGCTATGAAAAACCTTCATAAAGGACTCTTTGCATACTTTGATTCTGACAGCACCGAATGTGTGAATTGTCCTTGAAACTCACGCCCAGCTCATTACATGCACGTAAACATCACCGGCTGATGGAGTTTAACCAGAATGGAGTTATTTTTAGAGTAGAAGGGAGCAGATTGATCATTAAATGACCTTTAGGATGCGGCTCAGACGCTCGGCTGCATACGAAGGCTTCTCCCAACGGCGGCGGAGCGACGTCAGCCCTCCATGTAGATGCAGGAGGCCTGGCTGGTGTGGAGGGCCACGCCGCTCTGGAAGCCCCCTCTGTGCACTTTGTGATGGGGATGCGCTTCCTGTGCCTGGCTGTGGAAGTCAAAACCTGCAGATTCATGCACACGCACACACACGCACACACACACACACACACACGCACACACACACATGCACGCACACATGAATTGTGGTATGCGATGCCAATAAAATACTAATCCCCGCACAAGACCATGTTTTCATTACCTGTAATGCAGGACAGAGCTGCTGGTAAGGGCCCCCCTCCGCTGGGATTACTGGCCGGCGGGGGGAGGCCGCCACCAAAGGTGTTGCCTCGCATCATATGATTCGTGCCGGCCGGTGGTGTGACGCCGCCGTATTGTCGGGGAGAATACAACATCTTCACTTGAGAGGAGAGATCTGCGGGGGGGGACCAAGGAGGGATCAGTCTACAGGTCACTGCTGAGGGGTCTTCCCGCCTTCAAACCAACAGCTGCTTTGTGGTGACTCTCCGTGGTCGTCGGGAAAGAAGAAGGGATTTCTATTTAAAGCCACGCGGAGCGGAGGAGAAACCTCACCTCGCCACCTGCTGCACGTCACACGGACGATCCGCGGACTCAGCCTGCGCGTGGGAAATTCTGCCAAACCGGTGGCCGTGGAGCATGTGCTCAGTGGTGTTCCAACAGTTCCCCTCATGCACACCCCTCCACGCCTCTTTACTCTCACTAACAAAACACTAACGAGTGAGGACGAGGTCGGCCCCGGAGTACCTGGATCGGGGTCGGCGGGATCGGGGGGGCGGTCGTGGTTGTTTTGCAGGGTGGTCCCACCGGAGGGGTCGAGGAGGCAGCTGGCAGCGCGGGGCCCGCACGGGTCCCCGGGGACGAGGCGGCGGGGGGCGGGGTCATTCGAGAACCTGAAAATATTCCAAACCCATGCCAACGAAAAATGTACAGTTGTTGTCCAGATTGTTCATCTGAAAAAAAAATCTGCTCAACATTGAGGGAGTCGGGATTAAACCGACAGATTGAAATGTTGTTAAGTGGTCATGGCAACTGGAAACAAGCATTTAGTTTGCTGTCAATCAACAACTCATGAATGGAGAAGCTAATGGAATCTCAGGAAAGCTGCGAGAAGGATTTCACATTTGATTTCACATCTATAGAGTAGTAATTGCATAATCTTTTCTCTCCCACTGGATCTTAATTGGTATTTTTTCACTTTGGGGATTCGCTTATTGAATTCCTTTGCTGCACTTGTCGGTGGCTGTAGCGTCCGCTAATGCTGGCGGCCGAGCCGGGGCCAGGCAGAGTGGGGACGGCTTTCACGGCCCGATTGTCTACCTAGAATCCTGCAGCGAAGTCCTCTGGCCCGCCGCCGCTCTGGGAACAAAGGCTGCCGGCGAGGAGCCGCCAGCAGAAACAGCATCACACGCCTTGGGGCGTCGGACCAGAGACACGTGCTGGAGGCTGCAGCACTTCATTTATGACTTGCAACCAGATTTCCGACTCTGAGCTCATTTTTGTATTTTGGCTCAGCTGAAACTTTTGCAGGGAAATAAGGCCCAAAGGTCTCCTGATCATATCTACCTGGTGAGGGTGGCTGAATTTTAGGCAGCTTTATATCAGAGAAGAGTATCAATGAACAAAGTTTTAGGTAGTCCAGGTGGAACTGGATTCATAAAAACATGAAAAAAAGTCACCATTGGTGCAACCTGGAGTGTCAATACCAGGCTGTTGGATGTGCAGCCTGACATGCGCCACCTGCTGTAGCGCTCCCTCCTCCATGTTTGGTTTTTGTGCACAACTTGGCCAGAAAAAAACACTTTTTTTAATTTTAATTTTAAAATTCTGCCTTGATAGGAGTTCCAGCTGGACTCCTGGGACCTGGAATATTAATGCGGGTAGACCAGCTAAACAACGCTATAAAGCTGCCATTTCAAAAATGGCATTTTGGACTAGACAGATGTTATTTGTGCACTCAAAACAATCATACTTACGGAAGTAAAGGGAGTTTAAATGACTCGCAGGATTCAGTGGTTTTATTTGTCGCTTTTAAAGACCAAACCCTCAAACGTTAATGACAACAACAGGTAAACGCACCTGTAATCATCTCCCAGGGAGCAGAGCAGAGTCAGGTGAGGGTTGCTGGAGGCGTCGTCTCCCTGGGGGGCAGCTGAGGAACAGGGATGACACACACACACACACACACACACTTCAGGTCTGTCCACCACAGCTAACCAGTAAACCCCTCATGTTCAGGGGCTGACACGCTCCAGCATCTGCCCTTCGATATCAAACCTTTGAACAGAAACAAGCAGAACGTACCGAACACGCCGGAGAGTGACTCATGCGAGGTACCGGGGGATGGGTCCAGGTTATTTTCTGCCCTCACCAGAGGAGAAAGGCTCGGCTGGAGAGGGCTGATGGTTAAACAGTCTGTCAGTGCGTCCTGGGCGGCTGATCTCATCTGCAAATACAGCAAATGATCCAATTACGAACAGGAAACAGGACCCCAAACTAACAGAAAATAGGCAAACAAAGGAAAGTGGGGATTATTCATGTGCAAGTCTTTCTTGTGTGTACTTTGGCAGCATCTTTTCTCAATGGATTAGGCATAAATAGAGAAATAAACAACAACCACATCAGACATCAGCTTCACCTGAAATGGAAAAGTCACAATTCAGATCAGTTCCATTTCATGTTTTTTGAAGAATGCATGTGGGAGACTTTTAAAATGTCACTTTTAATTAGCAACTACCCACCTTCTCCTGCTGTATCTATGGTGACATTACCCTCTGTGAGCTAAAGTGGATAAATCTGTCATGATATGCAAAACTATCATAGAGTTGTGGCAAATGCTAGAAAATTTGACAAACACATATAATTATGTGTAACAGGAGCCAGTTTTCAGGTGTTGACAGACTCATCACATGCACCATAATGGCATCATTAGCTCGTCTCTTTTGTCCACGGCTGCGGAGGAATCAATATCCCTGTCTTCAATTATCACAACAGAAGCTTTGCGACTCGCACAAATCCACCTGATTTTTATTCCTGACAAACAGGATTCGTTGTCAGTCACGTACCTTCTTCCGTAGCTGCTGCTCTTTAGAGGAGTGGGATTTCACATGCTTCCTCAGGGAGCTGGGATCAGTGTAGCGCTTTGCACAGCCGGGCACCTGACACGTGTACGGCTTCTGTACATAAACAGGGAAACGGAAATGGAGACACAAACAGCCAAGTCAAACAAAGCGTGCTTCAGCGACTCACTGTTTCCAGATGTGTGCGCTGGTGCTTGGCTCTGTCACTGGAGTTGCTGAAGGCCTTGTGGCACCCTGGGTGCTGACACAGGTAGGGCTTCTCCCCTGTGTGACTTCGCAGGTGGATTTTCAGGTTTTCCAGTCGAGAGAAGGCCTTCTTACAGCCCTCAAACTGCAACAGGAACATGCAAATGCTACTGTGTAGTAGGTCCAGGTATAATAATGTAATGATGTAATCCTCTACATAAATTCCATCTGATGCTGCATAAGCAAAGCTATGAGTAGAAAATCTCTCTGCCTGGACAGAGGTTATGCGGACCATTGTGTGGGAGGTGGTGAAGAGGATGTAGAGAAACCCTTTTGAATTCTTGGCCTAAACTTCTCACTACGGCAGGTTTATGCACATCTTGACAGGCAGAAGTTCTGCAGGCATGAGACAAATAAACACTCCACAAAGTGTATTTTGGTAGGTTTATAGTCTGTTCCTCTACATACATGGAACTCTAGATGCTGATATGTGTTTCTAGTTTGTGCTAAGCCTTTATAATTCATACGTTTAATCGTATTTTAGCAAGCATTTTTTTAAAAAAAAGTATACGGTATGTATATTTCTGCAGGTCGAATGCAGACATCTGGCTGGGTAGATTGTTGAAGTTCCATAACTCACCAGCAGGGGTCAGTATACACACACTACTAATTGTCAACAACACATCTGTCTGTCTGTCTGTCTGTCTCTATCTATCTATCTATCTATCTATCTATCTATCTATCTATCTATCTATCTATCTATCTATCTATCTATCTACTGTATCATGCAACTGCAATGATGTCACTGTTACACTAGTTCCTCAGAGCATATTTTCACAAAAAGGACTTTACTCTTCCTCTTTTTCTTCACAGGGGGTTTGGAATGTCCTTCTGATGCCTTATAAAGAAACCACATAGACCATGTCTAATGTTGTTGGTTTTCTACCTCCTGGTTGAGATTCCTGAAATGCTGTTACCTCTTAGTCATCACATCATGCAAGAATTAAAATATTTTCCTTTTTCCTTTCCTTTTTTTCCCTTTACTAACAACATTCCTATCATTCCAGAAGAGACATCCAACCCGTTTCAGATCCATCCAAAAACCAAAGAAGAAGGGAATATATTATATAATTATTTTCAAGATGCGCAAGTCAGTTATTTGCAATAGGGATCCTTCTGATAACCTTCGCAGATGCTTACATTTTTATATCTCTGATGTATTTCTCTACATTTGCTGCTCCTTCATATGCACGGAGACAATCTCAAATATGATTTAAACATCAAAGAATAGATCTGAGTATGAGAAAAGCGGAGCTCTGGAGGTTTCTTTCTCTTGGCTCATGGTGCTCTCTTAAAGGGCTTTTCTGCTTTTGTAAGGGACATTTTGGCTCCAGAGAACCCAGCATGGCTCCTGAGTAATAGAATGGTGTCGAAGCCAGTGCCTGATGGGTCCTGGCAGGTACTCTTACCCTGGCTGAAGAATGACATCACTGGGCACTGCCAGCAAGGGTCTCCTCGATCCGGACCCCAAGCTTCCCCTTCCCACTCTTTTCCTTTTTGTTTCACCGTCATCATTTCATTTTTTAAACCAACAGCCACTCACAAAATAGCTAAATGTTTTGCAGATAAAAACGTCAAAAAGGTTAACCAAAATAAGCGATCACTGTTGAAATGATTGAAAACTTGTCTAATGAGGCCTTCCTGTAGAAACATAGATCAGGCTCAGATTACACACGTAATTACTGGAATAGAGGGGCAACCTCGATTTGGCTCGAAATGAATATGAGTTTTGGAATCTTTCGCAATATTGAATCACTCTGAATGCATTAAAATAACCAAAATGCCCCTAAAGGACCTCTAACCAAAGGCCAAATAAGCTACTAAAGGGTTTGCTGTTGAATCATCATTAAAAGCTGGTGAGATGACAGCTACAAGCCTGGGCCTGCCCTCCGTATGTAACATGAGCTGCCTCATTGTTCTGCTGCTCTCCTTCACCTCATTTATCACACGTCAGATTAGAGACCTGCCAGTCCCTCCAGAAAATCTGAACACTAGCTTTATGTCCATTTTGCTGGAAAAAGCAAACTCTTTTTTTTTTTTTAAAAAAAAAAAAAAAGGTTTAAAATGTTCTCAAAAGAAAGTAATAAAAGCCAACTTCCAGTAACTTCCATTAAAATTCTCTTCTCTGCTATAACTCAAAATTTTTGGAACATTTTTTAACCCTGGGACTATAAATACTCGTTCCAATCTTAAATGATCACCTGAAACTCAGACACAACATGCAGCAGCCGCAGCCCCATGGCAACAGGAGCGGCTCAGCTAATAAGTGAGTATTTCGGTACAAAAGGTCGACCACAGGTATGCACGTGGTTAATAACTGACTCGTTGTAAGTGGTGTCACGAAGAGTGTTTGGTCAGGAGTATGCCAATTGCTCATCAAAGTATTTTCCTGGTGGGAGTGAAGATAAGGAGAGTAGCAAACAATCCCATCATTACGCATCATTATTTTTAGACGCTAAAAGAATCTGCAGAATGCTTCTTATTTTTTGTGGTTGAGGAAAAAAACTGCAATATTATGGATTCCATAAATGGCCCACAATCTTGTATAAATGCCTAAAGTTTTGCCCCATTATGAAATATGGTGCACAATGAGTCCTAAACTCTCACTTTTTAGGGCACCTTTTCTTTTTTGGGTCACTCACGTGGTCCAGGACGAAGTAGCAAACACACAACTGAGATCATTGCCATGGCAATCACCACACCTCTTTATATTAGCGCGTTAACATGCTGGCAAAAAAGTGTGTTTCCACCGCTGCGGCCGCCGTGCTTCTGTTCAAGCTCCTCACATTCTGCGACAAAACCGAGGAGCCGCCATTCATTCAGTCCACATTCAGAACGACTAGATGGTCCACGCTGAATGCAGATGCCAACGAAGAGTGAAGCAAAAAAATCCCAAAACAAAACAAAACAGTATTTCAGAAAGAGCCAAACTGGGCCATCACCTTCCCAGTACTACATCCAAGCTTGCCAGTCGGTGACCTGCCAAAGTCCCCGCTGCTGCTGGGCCCGGTACCTACAAAAGAGCCGTGAGGCCATGCCAGATCAAAAGATCTAAGCTTGTTTTGTTCTGTTTTAACTGCATAATTGAGCTAACCCACCTCCATTATCACAGACCTCTGCTAAATGCCCCATGGGTGACGCTAAAAGAAACTTTTGGATCAAAAACTTGGGCGTGAAAACAAAGAAAACTGAGACATTTTTGCAGGTTTTTTTTCTTCTTTAGCCTGAAGCGTGAAAGAATTCAAACAGACTGCGGCACTGAATGGAACAACGAGCATTTAACTAATCCCCCAATGATCATACTTCGGCTTTTTCAAGAGGAATGGAACAGTAATAAAATAAATAACCATTCAGCTGAAGCAGCAGCAGAGACAAATATAGAAAAACAGACGTGCCATACCGTGCACTTATTGGGTTTTTCTCCTGAGTGGACCCTCATGTGGATCAGAAGCTTGTATCTGGCATTGAAAGGCTTGAAGGTGCGCGGGCAGCCCTTCCAGTAGCACGTGAAGTCCTCGGCCTTCCGCTGGTCCACGTGTGTCTTTTCGATGTGCCTCACCAGCTCGTCCTTCTGCTCATAGACGCCGTTACAGTTCAACCACCGGCAGCAGTGCGTCCCAGGCTCCTCCAGCTCTCCTTCCTCCTCCTCCAGCATGGGCACCTGCGGTATGAAGCTCACCCTGGGGACCTGCGCGAGGGGCTCCTGGGAGTGCTTCACCCGGGAGTGACGTCTCACGAGGTGGACGTGCTGGTGCGAGTGGTACGGTGGTGGCGGCTCCTGCGGGATAGTGCCTTCGTGGATGGACTTCAGCTGCAGGTCCTGTAGCAGGTTATCTTGGCTTTCGTTGTAGGTTTCTGAGGTCTTGTTCACCCCCAGTCTTTCATCCGGGAGACACTGGTGCTCCACCGCCATATTGGCCATCTGGCTCTCCAGGTTGGCTCCTTCTTCAAGCGTCCGTAGATATCCATATTCACTCTGTGGAGCAAGGGCTTGAGAAGGGCCAATGCAAGGGTGAGGCTGGGGGATGGAGGACCCTTTCACCCCTAAAAAGTGGCCATAACCTTCTGACTGGGCAGGTGAGAGTGTGAAGTGTGAGGGGGAGCTGTGGCAGCCGTTGATGTAGGCCACCAGCGAGGTGGGCGAGGTGCGTATGATGGAGTTGAAGTCGACGCCCATGACATCAGACAAGGGCGACATGGAGAGAGCTCTCTTCTTGGACTGCCTGGGGCTCCCAGCATCGCCCACAAACAGATATGAGGGGAGCGAGGCGGAGGTGCTGGTCCCCCCTGACATGGCTGTGCCAGGGGAGAGGCTTTGCTGCGCCCCCCCCTCGCTGGCCTGCGTGGGGCACTGCGGTGGCCCCACTGGAGGAAGCACGCGGTAGCCATATGTCCAGTCATGTCTGCCACTAAACACCGACTGTGTCTCGAACAGACTCAAGGTGGTGGATGCCAGGGATTCTCTGGACAGCAAGGATCTGAAACAGATTGTTGTGGACTTTAGGCTCACATTTGAGCTTTCGTGGGCCCCTTGTTGCCAACTGTTCCTGATATCGCCCACCTGGCATCGGCGTGAGGAATCTGCACGCTCTGCAGATATGATGGAGGAGCTCCGGCTGTGTGCTGTCTACCTGTGGTCGCGGTCACGGGACTGCTGGTGACTGCGAGGTTTGAAGAGGCTGCCTGGCCAAATACCTGCATGGTGGGCTCCGACTCCGGACAACCTGCTGGGGAAGGGGAGGCAAAATGCACAGATGACGAGCAAGAGAGGGAAATAAATCCAATATAACAGATACGGTCTGCTTTAAATAAGGTTCCCTGGCTAACCTGAGCGTGAGAGAGACAGTTTCTGCTCTGTTAATCACAAATGAGCTTTTCACCTCCGTCCATTTTCTTCTGGAGAAATTTTAATTTCTCTGCTTGGTTAATTATCAATACCAGAGCGAGCTGTCGGCCATGGGCTCGATTCCTTCTCTGGAGACTAAAACCACAGAGGCTGCGAGATGATTTGATATTTTTAAAACCGCGTACCTTTATATGAGCTGGGTCCTGTCTGAGCGGCAGCTGCCGCCCCCGCCGCGGTCGAACCGTGATGAGCTGGAAGCTGCCTGCCTGGGCGCCGAGGCGGAATGCTCGGGTCCTTCCCATTGGTCAGAACCCGCCGGCGGAGGCACAAGGACGGCAGGGCGACGTGGCTCCCATCCTGGCTCTCAGAGGCGAAGGAGCGGTGGACCGGTTTTTTGGTCTTGCCCGGGCCTACGCAGGAGCCGAGGTCGGCCCTCTGAGGGGAAGGCTGGGGTCCTCCCATCATGCTTGGGGATGGGGACATGTTGCAGGGAGACACCAGGAGCTGACATCCTCTGGCACTCATGGCTGAAGAGGCTTCTTCAGCAGGAGTTTTTTTTATAAAATAAATAAATCTAACTCATATCTAATGATTAAAAACATCAAAAAGTGAAGTTACTTACAATAAATACAGTCACCATGCTATCATCACAATATATCTCATTGAAATATTTTAGAATCAAGGCAAAATATGGCATCGGTGTTTCAGTTTTGGATTCAAAAAAAGTGTAAAAGTGGAACAAACAGTCCCCCTAACTATAAAAGCATTGTTTTGGATCATGTTTCACTCACCTGCCACCGTTGGCGAGAATGTTCTGCATGTTTGGATGAGCGGCTCCAGCGATACAGCAGGTGATCGGCCGTTGTGTGTCCTCAGAGTTTGTGATGAGTGTGTGCTCAGCAGACAAGTCTCAGTTTGAGTTGCTGTGTCCCGCCTTCACTCCTCTGTTTCCAGGAACTTCTCTGCTTTCACTGATTCCTCCTTTTGTCCTTGACAGAAAAGCCTTGTTCCAAACCTGATAATTATGTCACTTTCTCCCCACCATATATTTACAGAAGCAATCGGAATAAAAATATGAAACATTATTTCCACAGATGGGGGGGGTGATTGGAGTCAGAGTTCAGTGTCAGCCCATGTCAGGGTCATAGGTCACAAGAATGCATTAGCCTGAGTTAATTAACTTTGACTTAAGTCTGGGAGCTGAGAATTCCATCCTTATATAAACCATGCATCAATACAAGCTGTTACTGTTACTGTTATGCATAATATTTTTTTGATATTGTGCATGTTTGGGGTGTGCATGTTGTTTCACATCCTGGTTTAGCAAAGCCATAGTCTACTCTGAAGATCTTTTCCGTGCAGTGACACAGGCAGTTTTAAATGGCGTGAAAACAGGCAAAGTGAGATATTTCCATCTGTTCCAACTAAGTATAATTGGCACCTTGGAAGAATGTACCTGTTCCATTCCCCCACCACTCTCCTCCACACCCAGCCCCTTCATTGTTCACCACTTTTCTCCCGGCTGCTGAGGTGTTTGCTCTGCAGAACCTGCTCCAGGTTGCCATGGTAACCAGCGTGTTTATAGGAGGCAGGATGGTGGTTGCTCTCTGGGAAAAAGGAAAGACTCTGGATCTTTAATAACGATGATAATAAACTAAGCGGTGGACAGTCAACATTTGCAGAATGAAAAAAAGCTTCTGCAGAAGGTCTCCGATGACCTGAGGTTCCAGTGTAATCGATAAGTGAGCTCAGTCAGTCACTGTGACCACTTTGAAGCAGTACAGTAATCAGAATGAGGTTTTCGAGGCTTACGTTCTGTTTCCAAAATTAGAATTCTGTCTCTAAGATACCTGCCAGATTAGCTCCTCACTCATTTTACACTAAAAAGTAAAAGAATCGCAGTATAAATAATTCCAGCCATTGATTATTTGATGAAAGAAAGGACATATGAGCTGATAATGGAAGTGCAGGTCAACAACATGTATGCCAATATTAGTGTTTTAAATTATTTATTGCACATGAAATACATCAGGGACATATGCAATAGATGCTTCCTTTGGCTTTAATGTTAAGAGAGCTCTGTTGGAGTATGAAAGAGTCTTCATATAGAGGGATGAATCTTTTTTTATGGACTTCATTTGGAAAAATCAATGGGAGTGGTCCTTCCATCCATCCCAAATGGAAGATTTAGGATACAGCCATTGTTGGGATTGTTAAGTGACAGTGTCCTCTAGCGGAGATAAAGCGCGTCGGTGTTTCTGTGTAAGTGTTCCCTCCTCTGCCAGCAGGGGATACTGTTAGTACACCACTGGGACGGCTGCAAGCAGGAAGCGGCACTGAGCTTTGCACAGTGTACTCAGGTAGAGAGAATAAAAAATAGAAATGTAAAGATATAAGAAAACAGCAAAGCATGATGGTGCTGAAGGTCACGAAGCAAGGCGGCTTTCTCTGCTAATACAATACACTCACATTTTTCCAAGGCCCTTGCTCATTACAAGCAGTGAACCGAAAGGCCCTGAGCGAACTGGCCTCATCTACTCTGGACTATAAGTGAGTCATGACGTGTCTCCAAATGTCAGAATGTAAAGAAGAGCACAGAGTTTGAGCTCTAGGCAGAGACCAGACAAGGCCGAGCATTCTTCTCCTCCTCAACAACAGACACTGACACTTGCAGCTTTCAAGTCTGCGCCCGTGTGTTTGCAGTTTACGGCCCTCTTGCTCAAACTCAAACAGTGCGTCCCTCTAATTCTTTCTTTTTTCTTGCCAAGGCCACTTTTGCTTTTAAACCATCTCAGAGGGGAATATGGTTCAGTACTGTATGTGCGGGAGAGTGGGCAATAAAGGCTGGAAGAAGAAGTGGCAGATGTGATATAAACGTTGACCATTTGCACAGAGCACCATTTGAAAGAGAATTAATGCACTGATGGACGCCCCACCACTTAAAGGATCCATTTGGCCCCCTTTTAGTGACAGAATCAGCACTCTTGGAAGTAGCAGAGCATTCATTCTGGTGTCAGGATGAGAAACCACGGGTGATTTCTCTTAAAGCTATATTACAATAGTCACTTAAGGTAATGCACACCTCAGTGGACCCACGATTAATTAATCTGCTTTTGATTCGCTAATGACAGTTCAAGTCAAATACAAGGTTAGCGAAGGCTGAGTCAATCCTTTTAACTGTGGCGGCAGAGAGGATCGCCGTGACTGTCGCAGATATCAATTTATTGGCATCATCCCTCATTATTACAGCTGCCATTAGCCTGCGGCATCTCACACACTTCCTCAGAGCATATTAATGGACAAATAGTGTGTTGAAAGTTTCCTGCAAGCGTTAAAATCACTCAGCTTGTTGCACACTGGCGTTGAATTAACATCATTCCAGGTGATGTCTGAAGCAAAAAGAGCATAAATAGTTTGATCTCTGCGATGCAGCCCTCTCCACTGAGATACAGTAGGGAGAGAAGCCTCATCCATCCATCTCCTCCTCTGCACCTCTGCTGTCAGGATCAGCGCTCAGATGAAGATGAGTGTGCCAGAGATGGGCTTCTGAGCATCTTTCCATCTCCATCTATCAATCTTAGCTGAGTTCTCTAATAACCTTTACAGAGAAGTGATGTCTACAGGAAAAAAAAGGGAAAGGGCAGCAGGCTTTACCTTCCGTTCTGTCTCTTTCTCTTTGCTGTTTTCCAAACAGGATGACTCCGATAGGAGATTGCTGACACAAGAGCTCTGGCCTTCAGATCTGCTGTATGCCTACGGCTATGTTTTTAATTTGAGTGCCATGTTTGGGGTGAAGCCTGAGGATGTGGTTGCTAAAAGCTTTTTTTGGTTTTACATTTTTTGATGACTAATTCTCCGAATCTGGAGCTCAATCACAGACCTCTGTCTCTGCGCAATCAAAAGCAACATGACCACAAAAGGGCGAATACAAGTTTGGATGGCAAAAGATTCTGATTGAGACTGAAAAGAGCTTTAATTCAAGTAGCTGGAATGCAATTAAATGCTGGGTGCTTGACCATGGCACAAAGCGACTGAGTAACACACTTCTGACATAGATAATAGCTGGAGCCTTTTCAACTGCCCAGAGAAGGCCTGACCCCCGTTGATCTGAAAACAAGACGCTCCTGGTAATGTGTTTGGAAAATGTAATTCCCAACCATTCATCATTAATCCCAATCGGGGAAGAGGGACAGGCAGGAATTCACCCTGGGCCAGGGACACACACTCACAAACCTGAACCTAGGGACAGTTAGACCCTCCTGTCAGCCTACGCTTGAGGCCTTTTGGAAGTAAGAAGTAGACTCATCTTCAAGTTGGAGATCCAGCAAATCACCAAAACCACCTTCTTCACCTCAACAATGGCTCCATACTCTGATCATCTATCACTGAAACCCTCTTCTGGGAGTTCATAATTTCCCGCCTGGACTACTGCAGTGGAATCCCACCTAGACGGACTACCAGTATATCCATCTCAACCTTTATGAACCTTAACTGTCTCCCAGTCGGATCTCCTACCAGCTCCTCCCGCTCACCTATAAATGTCCTTGTGCTGTTGTTCCTGGTTATCACACGGATCTCCTTAAACTACACACCCCTCCCGGACCCTCCGGTCCTCCGACACCAGCATTCCTTCCACCTTCGCGCCCATCTCAGGCCCTTTGGAGACAGCTTCCAGGGTCACGGCCCCACCCTCTGGATCTGATGACCTCGGGCCTACTCTGGACATCATCAAGAGATGCCTGAAAAACTGTCTATTCACATCAGCCTGTAACCTCTTGTCCTTGGAGCTGTTTTGCTTGTAAAGTGACCTTGAGTATCTGGAAAGGAGCTATATAAATTAAAAAAAAACATTATTCTCATCATAATTACTTCCCATCAGAGATCCAGCAGGACGTCTTCAGTCGTAGCGGGACACAGATGCATTCACCACTCCAATAAAGCTAATGTGATGTATCTGCATTCACTTCCAGGACAGAATAATAAGTCATCATCTGACAGTTTGGGACGAGAGAGTGTTGGTATTGCACATCTGAAGTACTGCACAGGAAATAATTGAATGTGCAAAGAACAGGTGGGGGTGGGGGTGGGGGTGGGGGGGGTCGGGGCTGGTGGGGGCAGCAGGGCCTGTTTACGGGATATCTGCAGCTCTGATTCCAGGTTCTGCGGGAATGTTTCTCCTGTTTGATCTTTCTTCTTGGTCCCAATGTTGCGAGGAAGGCTGCAACGGCACGCTAAGGCAACCTAGAGCGTCCAGACATTGGGGGGCATGTGATTAGACCCCTGCCTGAAGCCCCCTGGTCAGATCCTCCCAACATCCATCTTCATTAAAAAGGTTGCTCTCTGAGCAGATGGTCATTAACTGCTTCCCCCCTCTTTGGTACCACACCCTCTACCTAGAGGACAACCATCACTGCTGACAAAAAAGGAAGAAAAACCGATACCCAGCAAGGCCACCTTGTAATGATCACTCGAGGGTCTTCATAAATCTCTTTTTGAATTCTTCAGTACCAGCATGGCGCATGACAAAGGTCCATGGAGCGGCGTTATTAATATGCTGAACCTGGTGGCATCAGATAGGAGTGGTCTGAGACAATACAACTGCTATAAATGCCTCTTAAAAAGTGAATAATATCTTCCTGTTTCCTCTCCCGGCTAAGTGTTTTCGTCCGTGTGTCTTTGCTGTGACTGGCATAGCAATGCCGCTCCAGACCGGGCTGGTGTTCAGGCAGGGGGCAGTCGAGATAACAGGAAAACAAAAGATGCTAAAGTCTTCACAGCAGCACACCTTGGCCCAGAGTGTAATGCAGCTTATCCCCGTTCCTCTGGTGGTACTGGCTTCAAACGCTTTCCAGGGGAGATATTTATGCCTTGTTTTAGGGGTCTCTAAAACAATCAGCCAGACTTTTAATGACACATAAATACTGAATATGTTTTAATGTGTATTAACTCATCTTTTAATTCAGTTGAGCTGTTTGGTCTCTAAAAACGCAGGAAAAGTGCAGTTCTTCAAAGAAGTTGTCTTTCCAACTCTCACCCCCTTGTGGTAGAGCAAGGAAACAGCTCTGCTTCCTACTTAAGCCTCAAATAGTAAACAGTGTTTCCATCATTTCAACTTCCATTATATTTTCTTTTTTTTTTTTTTTTTCTCTGCATACATTCAGCGTTGCCAGGTTAACGCTTGAATTTAATCACTATGCCACACCGACTGCCGGTTACGAGGGCGGGGTTTAGGTTGCAATTCCAGGGGCAAATTTGAATATGTTGTCTACGTTTTTGCCTCATCACTGATATCTCTGGTGACAGCCTCCGCGGGCCTCGTTACCACGGTAATCAATCCCTAACTGTGAATGTGGTTCCAGACAGGGCAAAGTGTTATCCATCTTCATCATATTCATTATGAGGCAGCAGACGCAGGTGTCCTGGCCTCCCACAGCTCTGCGCCATTAGGAGCTGACAGACAGCGCGATCAGTGTCTTCGCCCCACGTAACGCAAACACTGAAAAGCCGTTCATTTGTAAACGGGATCAATACAATCGCCACATGGAATTTACCATCCCTTGTGAGAGGCGTGAGTCGGTCTGCGGCAGGTTTCCCGGGGCAGCACCAGGCAGGAGGGTGTCCAGGCCACATCATTTGTTCCACCTTGGCCATCCTCGCATGTCGCTCTAATAAGGCCCGTGACAAACACACCTCTGTCTTAAAGCACAACAGGGCGAAAAGGTGACGTGGAGCGGTGGTGCCGCAGTTGTCACGTAATCATCCAGCTCAGTCTGACATGGACGTGGGTGAAAAGGGCAACAGCTTGCTCCCAGCGTGGTGCACTTGTATGGGGGGCACCCTATAGGTGCGAGTCACATATGCACGCCTTGTCTGAACTCACAGGCATCTCCTCATTAACGGGCTGCTGCAGCACCAAGCTGACTCTGCTCTCGCAGGAGCTCATGAGGTTTCAGTATCAGAAATGCTTTTTTTTGGTGGGATCGCTCTCCTCTCCTCTGGCACCTGGTCGAGGTCATTCTATTAAGGTGGATTGATTTACATATAAATTGAACATGCAGTATTACGCACCTCCTTTAACTCGTCTGTTTGACTACTGTATCCCATTATCTGCCTTGCACACTTCAACAAGCATTTAATTTGGTCTTTCATATTGTCTTACGTTTCATTATGTCCTGACGTTATTTATTAAAATTCATTTAGCTAATAACGCCCACGTGCACTGCCCCTTTTCCCTGCCACACACCTATTCTAATGCATTCTGAGCGACTTCATGTCCTGAGGTAAAACGGAAAATGTTGAAAATTCACTGGAATATGAAAAGCAATCATATTTTCTGTATCAGTAAGCAGGTCTGTCATAGCTGGGGGTCATTCTCCCTCTCCTCTGTTGCTTGGGGAGGCATTTTGTAAGAGCCCCCAAGGCTCACCTAGTTAATTAAGTTTTCCTGCTATTAGAACGATGGAACTTGGGATTTTATGGCCCCACAAAGCTGATTCTCTGCTACCGCTGAAGGTCTGATAGATGTTACTCTGTCATATGCTAACTATATGACATCGATGTTGTTAGGACGGATCAAACACACCGTGAATGCCAAATGATCTGAGGGTTTCTGGTTTACTTCTGGCCTTGAGTGTCCTAGTTCTTGTCCCAGTGCGGGTTTTCCTAATCTTTGCTGGTCTTTCTCTATACACATTCTTGTCGGGCAAATTGGTGAGTCTAAATCGCCCCTAGGTGCGAGCGAATGGTGTGTACCCTGCAGTAGAACAATGACTTGGCTGCCCTCACGGTAATTAGGAACAAGCTTCCGTTGAACACATTCTCTCTTTGTCCAATTAAAGGATCTGCCACCATTTAACTATTGTCAGTATGGTTATTTGTTTGTTCAGTGGTTGAATAATTAAGGACAACTCTATAATGTTTACAAGCCTTTAAATATAAGATGTATTTGTACAAGGCCTCTGCCTTTTGATTTATTCACAACAGGCAGCGCCCACAGAAGAGATCTCGAGCCAGTGCCGTGGTCAAGGGTACAGGCCGGAAAAGCAGGTGATTGGTTGCAATGGGAACCAAACACAGGCATCAGAACTCAAAGAGAAAGACCCCAACTATGATTTGAACCCTAGGGTGAACCCAGACAGGGAAAACAAAAGTCAGGCTAAAAAAAGCTGAATCTTTGCTTTCCAAATGATAAATGAGTGTTGTGTTCTGCTCCGCTCTCATGTCTCCAGTCACACACAGAGCGGTGAAAGAGCTGCTCTTCTGTGAGTTTTGAGTCTGGAAATCAAGGAGCTAATCTCTTGAGAGGAGGAACTGAGGTCCCCAGAGGATAAAGACGACTCTGATGGAACTTTTTTTGTTGCTTCCAAGGGGAGTCAAAGATGCAGCATCTCAATATCTGCCATCCAAAAGTCTACCTGTGCTTCTAAAGATGAGGTTAATGTTCTCTGAGGGCAGGGGCCCAGTTCTGGGTCGGTGTCTGGAAGGATGTGGCTCTGGGCTTCTGTGGAGTGAGGAAGTGCAGCAGCTGCAGTTTCAGGTGTAAATTTCATCAAAATATGTGTGAGGCAATTAACCAATAATACATAAGGCCATCAACACAAGCATGGACGATCTAAATGAGAATACAGACCATCAGTGGGACTATTACACACCTCTAAAAACACTCTAACACTTTCCTTGTCTAAAATGATAGAATCTTCCATGGGCAAATGACAGAGGCCTGACGATGGTGTAATTGTGTGCAGGATTGACTGATGTGCAGCTTTTTTTTTTTTTGAGTCTACACCTTCTGGTTGCTGTTAAAATGAAGCAGATGCCCCTCGAGATAAGACGGGAGATGCAGTTTCCCACCAGTTGCAGCGACGCTTGCTCACGGCTAAATGTTAAAATTCTTTCTGCTTTTCACGGGGGTTTGGCACACTTCCTACAGAGCGACTGCAGTACAGTTTATGGTACAGCGCGGGAACTGGGGCAGCTCTGAACTGAGGCAACTTCCGGGACTGGCAGTGAAATATGTCCTGACAATAATAAAGTCGACAACAAACGCAATAAAACTCCACCAACACTGAGTTGATGCACTGTCCCAGTTCAGTTTGTACATCACAGCAGGAGCAGGATGCAGCAGTTTCTTCAGTATGGAGCCAAATCAGGACCAAACCCTTTTATCATTGAGAAAGATTTATATCAAAACTAACAATCCAAACTGAAATTATATGTGTTGATGTTGAAATACCACCAGATTTTACTTTTTAAAAAAAATTTTAGGTTCCAAATTATTTGATATTTTTTACAGTTATGTACCTTGTATTTTCAGTTTCGGATTTTGTTTTCAGTGTCATTTGTTTTTTCTTTCTTTCTTTCTTTCTTTCTTTCTTTCTTTCTTTCTTTCTTTCTTTCTTTCTTTCTTTCTTTCTTCATTTTAAGTGGCATCATGTTGCCTTCATTGAACGTGGGGCATATTAGCACGCTAAACTCTAAGAACACTATCTGATCATGTTGAAGAGACTGACCGCAACAAAACAAAAACAAAAACAAAAACAAAAACAAAAACAAAAACTACAAAGTAGTACACAGAATGGTGGTAGATGTTGAAAATATGTTTAAAAAGCGGACGTGATTCCAATCGCAATACTTGGTCCACACCATGGCAGAATGTACAGATTAAGGCCCAAACTGACGGTAGTGGCGTTCCCCACGTCCTCATGTTACTGTGAAGGCAACGCAGCGCGCTCATGGCCGGGTCAACTCTTACGCGTCAACGTGCAGGTAAGAAGTTTCTGAGGAGCGTTCAAGTTATTCTTTCATTTCCTCGGTATAAACCATTTTGACACATGCACAAAGGGAAATGCGTCTTTATGGCGCATATCGTGAAAATTAAGCGAGCAGCTAGTGTCAACCTCTTTAATGCCGCGGTTGCGCTCCGTATCTGCTCCGTCCTGCCCCAATTCAGACACAGACTGACACTTTTATGTACAGTCTATCTTCTGAACCTGGGAAAAAAAGAAATCTGTAACTGAGAAAATATCTGAAACTGCAAATGTAAGATGCAAAAAACTGTAAAAATAAATGAATAAACAAATAGATTTGGAATCTAAAAACCAAAAACAAACAAGAAAAAGGTACAGCCTAATAGTATCTCAACAAACAAAACCTAAAGTTTCACATGTTAATTAAAAAAAATATGATTTTATTTTTTATTTCAAATGATAAAACCTTTGGCCCTGATTTGACTCCATACTTGTGTTGTTTACAACTGTGACTTCAGCATGATGAACACTCACTCGCATGCACGCACTATAGAAACCATAACATGCCAGACATTTAAAATTTACATTAGAATAGTAATGCCATGTCAGCAGGAAAGGATAAACGGCATATTTGCATTATAGAGTCTGACAGTGGACCATTAACATTATGACATAAATGGTGGTAATGAGTCACACGTGTGTCCTGGGTTATAATAAACCTCAGAGCTTCAGACTTGAAGACACATACATATGAAACAGACTCTGCCGTGGAGCGCTGCACCGTTTGATCTCCGCGGTGCACACCACTTCCTGTGATCTGTGAATCCTAATGTATGCTGGGCCGCAGTTACGCAGTGCGCGGAAGCCAAATGACTGCATCCTCGCCTCCCGTCTGCAGGCGCCAGCCTCAACCTGTAAAAACAAACATAACAGCTTCAAAACCATGTTTCCCCTCTTTTTCCTGCTATGACAGGCCTGGGAAGAAGATAAAAATGTGATTACATTTCACCAGGTTGTCCTTGGTTTTTATTTGGAAGAATAAGTTCCTCTAAAAGCTGTAATCATCCCGGACCCGTTTAATGGCGCAAGGATGTGGACGCTGAGAGTGAACTGAGACAAATACACAGTTACAGTTAGATAGGTGTCAGGTAGACCTGATGATCGGCACCCTGGATGAGAGAAATGGATCTGTTTAGCGTTAATCAATGTCGCTCACAGGCTCATTGAGCAGTGCACTCAGCATCCTGCTTTTGTGTCGGAGAAGCCTTTTAATCTAATTGGACATTAAACTCCTGTCATTATTTCTCATGCTCAGAGACTTATTTATGGCTTCCCCTGCTTGCTTGTCTTTACCTTTTCATTACAGCATGCCAGTCTGTATCAGCCAACTCATTAAAGGAAATGAATCAAAGGAGAAAGCTGATGTGTGTCTGAAAAGTGTAATTTAATAAATGTGTGCGTTAGGCACATCATTCATGTTGTTTACAGACTGCAGTGTGTTAGCAGGTGAGGGCGTTTTTAATAATAAAGGCCCTTCACAATGGCGAGCATATCACTAGTGCATTTTAATACAAGTGCAACACGGAATTATCAGTGCAGAATTGCGTCAGAGATTCAGGGTTGATATTTCTGGGTTGGTGATCTTTCATGGAGCAAAAGTGGTAATTAGTGGAGACATTATGAGAAGATTTATCATTACTCAAAATGACCACCTTTGATTGTGCATGCAAGGTTCTGTGTCTGATGACATCACCAGCCTTCCATTTTGTGATATACACAGGCTTGTTTGTTCTCATCAGACACAAAACATTTTGCAAGTGAAAAAAGGTGACATGCGCCATGCTGTTATTTTCAGAGTACAAAAAACAGGGAAAAAAGAGCCCAGCAGGATCCTGCTTCAGATGAGTCAGCCTCACCCGTCTCTGGACAGGTCTCTGCTGTCTTTTTATATCCTTTTCTATGAAAAATAATTAAAGCAGGGCTCTTGCTGTTCACTGTCCTTTTGCAGGGGCTTTGCTGGCGCAGAAGGCCCCCGCCGTTCATTGTTCAGCTGAAGAACAAGGAAAAATGTGAATGGAGTCAGGCGTTTTCTTTTACCTCGAGACGGCTCCTCCTCGACACACACTCGCCGAGTCTGAAAAGTGAAGCCGCTGGAGCGCAGCGTGTGAAAGAGAGCTCGCAGGTAAACATCGATTTCCATCTGTTCTCAAGAAAAGAGCCAAAGGAATATTTAAATTCCCTTTATAAGCTGGCAGTTTGCACCATGTCCTCCATCCCAGCATTGTCCTCATGTGATGGGGTCCACGCTGTGCACCAGGACCGGTCTGCATGTATCATAACACCAGGGTGATGCTTTCCCCAGAGGCTGCTGGTTCTGGTTCTGTTAAAGATTCATTATATTTTTTAAAAGCTGTAGTGAATGAGGCACTGTAATGAGGAGGAAAGCGACACTACTGTGGCTGGAGGGTCTTAGAAGACTCCCTGAAGATTTCTGTGTGCACAGCAGGCGAAGAACACCTTTTCATGGGTGTTTAAGCAAGCACTTTAAATGGAAATGTACTTGACACTTTATGAGATGCAATCATTTGGTGTTAGATTTTAACTCAGTTCTCCTCTAAATGTCTCCATGTATCTGCCCCCTCCCACTCCTCCCATCCCACGATGATTTCTCACCTTTCTCTCAGTTCCTCTCCTGTTCACTTCACTCCTCCTCCCCCCTCTTCACCACCCACGCTCTCCTGTTCTGAATTACTCGGGTTCTTGGTGCGTTTATGGTCTGTTAGTGTTCTCGGGCCTTGTTCATTTTCAGAACCGTGGAGGTGTCACAGGAAGGTGTGAGGAGGCATCTTTTATGGTCCGAGGACTGAGGTTATTTACAGGAAACCAAGTTGTTTTGTATTTATTGGCTAAATGTTACTATTTTCCTATTTTACTGTGCTGTGGAGCAGCTTTTTCTGTATCTTGGGTGCCTTTAAACTGAATAATCATAACATTATTAAACCTTCTATATGGTGGAGGCTGCAGCCCCCATCTGTGTGAGTGAATGTGGTAATGCATGAGCAGGTGGCACCTTGCGTTGTCACCCACTGATGTATGAACGTGTGACTGGGCGTCATATGTCGTAAAGGCTTTTAGTAACCGCTCTGCACCATCCTTCTCCCCGGTCCTTGACTGCTCTCCCGTCTTTCGCCCTTCTTCACAATCTGTCCGCGCATTACAACAATTACAGCCTGTGAACATTTCATTAACCTAATACGCCTTGGCTGGGACAGAGAACATTGTTGTGCTGAGCATACTGTTTTCCTCACACCCTCATTGCACCAGCCCCTCCTCCCCGTACTAACCTCGCCCCCTGGCTGTCAGCTGAAAAGCAGCGAAATTAATTGTGTTTTTGTCCTGTGCCTTCTTCACAAATTAACTTATGAGACCTCCCTTGTTCGGTCATTAAAGATGGCAGTGATTCAGATCTTTTCCAGTGTCGTTCCACTGTTCGGTCCTCGCGATGAATGTGTAGTTTTGTTTGGTTTGAAAATGCTACCTGCCGTCTTTCTCGCGTGTTCTTGATTCGGCTGCAGTTGATTACAGCTGTAATATGAAGCTATGCCTCAGAAATAAGCCCTTGAAGTTGGACACACACTTCCTTTTATAGGCCTCGATGAAAGCCGAGCGGGCAGTGACGAATGCGGCTCCTCTGTGCGCTGCTCCTTTGTTCTTTCCCCGCCGTGGCCTGTCATTTGGAACAGTCTGTTCCACATTAACTGCTTGAGAGGTCAAACCAGCTTGATCATTAGCCCCCGCAAAGGGCTCAGTCTCCTTCCTGCACTTTTACACTTGTAATAAAGCGCCCTGGATGCCCGCCCCCCCACAGTCTGTTTCGTTTTTTACCTCCCCAAGTCCCTGGCCGTGGTGATTTATATTGAAAAATAGCGTTGCGCTACTGTGTTTTATCGAGCAAAATCAAAAACCACAGACTGATGCTTTACCTTCCTCGTGGCTGTAAATCAATTAACCGTCACATGCATTATTAAAATGATAGATCACCTGAAATGGCGCTATTATCGTCATTTTATCACGAATTCATAAATGTAACAATATGGTTAACAGCCTGCTATTTTCTCCTCCTCTTTGGAAATGGAACCAGCTCCCTCCGCTTCCATATGCGTGGTCAATCATATACACTTTGCATGGAAAATTAATTCCATTATTAAACATGCCGCACTTCAGAAATTTCAATTACCGATGGCGGCGTGAGGAGGGAAAGAAAAAAAAAAGTAATGCATGCTTACTCTAATGCATGAATATTGTATTAGGCCAAGAGAGCAATCACAGCTGATGGCTGCACAAGTCAAGTGTCTGGAGGTCCATTTATATACATGACTCCTGGCCAGATGGCCACAGCAGACAACAGGTTCATTTTTGAAGTCTACTTATGCAGCTATGAAGAATAGAAATGTATTAAATTGGTCGAGAGTGCGATAACTCGGAGCTCCCGAGCATAATGGCCACTCAGCGTTTTGGGTCAAGAGGTATAAAAGTAAAATGTTTCATAAGTGGGCAGCTGAATTAACTCTCCTGACCTGTGTGCTTCCTATGGCAGCCATTTGTAATACAAAGCACAGTGTTTGCTGCTACAGCTGGATTAACTGTTCTCTTCACAACACAGAATGTTGAAATAGGCGCTGAGGGTGTTATGTCTTTAGGAGAAGGTGTGCAACATAAATACAAGACAAAAAAGTGGCCTGTTGCGGCCGCACGGAGGACAAAATCTGTCATTTGTGGGTTCCTGGTTTGCTTTTTCCTCGCGTTTCTGCAGACTGAAACACTCTTCCCAGGTAAAATGTCCCCTGCTGCCATCGAGCCATGAGCCTTAAAGGGGGTGGGGGGTGGGGGGGAAAAAGGTCAAAGCAATTTATATGTGACACACAGAGTTTGATAGCTCCGTCATCGCCTCGGGGGGGCCAAACCTGATGCTCTCAAAAGTACCCCCCCACCAGCGCTTACCTGCCGACAGCACAAAGATGCACGCACGGGCACGGCCACATGCACAAGCGCCATCTGCATTGGAAACAGAGGGATGTCGCCTCGCTGCTGTCGTGCTCCTGGTTTGTCTTTGTGTGACACGGAGCAACAGCCTGATGATGCAGAGGTTAAATAAAGGACTCATTTCTTATTCAGGACCAGTTAATGACAAGTGCTGATTTATATCAGGCGCTTATGCCCACTGTAGGTTTACTTTTGCCTGCAATCTAAATTAAAACACCATTAGGCCGATGTGATCTGGGTCGTCCGGCACTGCCCCTTCAGGCTGCAGCTAATTTAAACTAATATATTTATGTATTTTATAACAACATTAGCATCAAATACACTATCTGAGAATCTATTTTGTGTTCTTATCATGTTATTTAAACATGCATGTGAAGTTCAGGGCTAGATTCATATGATGTTATGTATCTTAATAAATCAAAATGTCACCCTACCACAAAGCAGGGAAAAAAACGAATGAAGACCTCAGGTAGGTTGACGGCTTTGCTGCCTGCTCCAAGCGGGATGTAACAGATGAAATTGTCCAGATGTGTCATTATTTATTGTGCACATCTGCCAGGGTTAGGGGCTACAAGGCGGAGACGTGTGAGCGAAGACACCGGGGGGCTGGAGCTGCCTCCATAAATACCCATCATGCCAATTCCACAGTGATTTATGGAGAGTCTCACCAAAGCAGGGGACAAATGACCTTCACACATAGTTATCAGAGGAAGATATCAGTGGACAGTGATTCCCGTATCGTCCCTCTGTGCCTCCAGGACACCCTTTTGGGCTTGTGGGGTGCTTGTGCTCAGGTGTGTGTGGGTCTGTGTGTGTGCGATTGTGTGTGTGTATGTGTGTGTGACTGAGTAAAGCTGACATTGAGCTGGTCCTCAGGTCAGAGGAGCGCTGCTGGTTAAATTCCATGTGTCTGTCTGTGATCCTTTTACAGTTTGTTCCATGGAGCCAGTGGAAAGATCCAGAAAGAGCCAATAATTGCATTCTGATGTGATCTCTACTGGTGCAATTCAAAACCACAAACACGTGTAAAGACCCAATTTTATTAACTTCTCCAACAGCCTCAACATGGAATGAGGCTGCCCTTGGCTGTGCAGCTGGAAGCGGCTCATGCACGGGCGTCTTCACCCAGCAGCACCTCTGATTTGTGTCAGCCTGTCGCTCACTGATCCCACTGCTCCTGGATGCAGGAGTACACGCTGTTATTCTCACATCTCCAGATGTCACGTGTCATCAGGCTTTCCATTTTTCTCTTGCTGATTCACCAAGATGTTCCCCCTTTTTTCAAGAACTTTCCATTCTTTTTCCTCCAGGAGTGGCAGAACACTTTCTGGGTTGTACACCCAGGTTGTGCAGGTCATGGTGTCACTGATGATTTAAGATCCATATTTACTGGTTAAACCAACTGAGGGATTCCAATTCAGAAGTTATTTACTTTTAAATGTTACATTTTGATGCCAGAATTATTCATTTTTTTTCTTCTCCAACTGTTCGGCTGGAGTATCATCTTTATTCCTCTGCAGAGAAATGGTAGAAACCCCTGGCAGGGCCATCCATTCTATCAGTTGTTTGAATATTCTGCATTTCCACTTTGCATGCAAATCCACCGTGCAAAGTCAATAAAGTATTGAGGCGCACGGTAAAAGTAAAGAAAAGGCAGTAGAGGAAGTGGGAACGTGTGTTGTTATAAAGGCCCTCTGGCTACCAGAGCCTGACTTTGTTCACTGATGAACTGAAAAGATAAAGAAGTACAAATGTTCAGGCCTTGTTACAGAGATCAATATGTGTTGCGTGACTGCCGCTTGTTGCAGATCCGTGTCAGTCTCTGATCAGAATTTAGGACGATCATCAAGTTAATTCATTTTTCAGTCTCCAGCAACAGGGGGCTGCTGCTACTGTCTTTGTCGACTACTTTATCTCCCCCCCAAGTTTGTTCCTCTTAAAAAGGGGAAGTTTTCCTGCCTCTCTTGCTTGCCTGACTCCTGGTCACCTCCTTGAAGAGCACATTGAGAATTTTTTTATTGTAATAAACGCCATAAATCAATCTGAACTGAATTGGATCAAGTTGTGATTTTTATTAATGATCAGTGTAACAGGAAACAGTTAGTGTCGTTCCGGAGGGCTTCAATGCAGCCATGGATGCCACCAGATCTGCTCGATAGGTATCCGCTGCTCCGGGTGGAAACTGAAACAGCTCCTCAAAAAATGTTTGCAGGCTGAGGAAAGGGAAGACAGAGAGCAACGTCAAGTTTGCAAAGAAAGCTGCACTTGCCTGTTACAAGTTCAGGGATTTCAGTTTTTTTTTTTTACCTTGCGACACTCTCAATTGTCCGATCTCCATCATTAGTCGAGATGGGTTCACATAGAAGTGCTGCATCCCAAAACTAATGTCTTTGTTGAGCATCTCTAACAGGATGGCCCCCAGCTGCCACACGGTGGCCGGCCCAGCTACATACATCCCCCGGGTGGAAAGCTCCGGGGGCTGATAGCATAGTGTACCTGTGAGGACAGAAGGACATTTTCAATCAAAGCTCCCTGAAAAGCTCGGCTGTTGAGCTGCTGAGCACATCAATAGAGGCTCAGACGTACCGCCAAAGGGTCGAGATCCTCTCGAGACAAACGTGCTGCACCCAAAATCTATGATGCGCACTCGAGGCACCGTCCAACCATCACAATGTTCTATGAGGATGTTTTCATGCTTGAGGTCGCGGTGAAAAATCCCCTTCCTGTGCAGGTCTATGGTGGCGGCCACAAGCTGCCTCATCAGGATCTGACAGATTGAACAAAGAGTTAGAGAACGGTCAAAGAGATTTTCAAATGTGCACAGCTGGAACACCGTCCAGTGTCACAGAAGCTCCTTTACCTTGGCCAGCTCTTCGTCCATGTTGTAGGTATACACAAAGTCGCTCAGGTCCATGCACTCCTTGGGCCTTTCCATGATCAAGAGGATTTCATGCTCAAGATCGCACCAGGCCAACAAGGAGATGGCAGCACTCTTCCCCACTGAGGCTGGTTGTCCGGCAGCCATAACCATGAACAGAGCCTCCAGTGGGACTGAGTGGACCTGGTTATTGATGACCTAAACACAGAAGCAACACAAGGACGTGAGCTCGTCTGTGTTTTATTGATGATCTTCAAGAAAATGGAACATCTATCTTACCATCGGGAGGTACTGCACCAGGGTCTTCGGAATGTGCTTCACTGCCACCTGCAGGAAAGAGTCACCTGTGTTAGTGAGGGCAGTGAAGAGTGTGTGAGTGTGTTTGGGGGGGAGGGGGGGTCCAATAAAATACTTACCGGAAATGAATCCCTTTTTCTATAGCCTGAATAAACACTTCCAAAGCCCCCTTTTCCAATTTTGTTCCCCTCTACATAGGTTCTCTGGAATTCGTCTGCAAACAGAAATTTGTATTTTAGTACAGTTGTGGAGACGTTTAGTGCTCACACTCACTCATCTCTCCAGCATGAACTCACCTCTCCTGATGGCCAACAGCACAGACTTGGGGGCCCCTGCTGCTGGCTGCTGTGTGGGGGGACTGGGTGACACTGTCTTTGGTTCAGAGGTAACGCTGGACAGTGTCTCTGCTTCTGAGGTACCGCTGGACACTTTCACTGCTTCTGATGTACTGTTGTTCAGTGTCACTGGTTCTGAGGTACCACTTAACAGTGTCACTTTTTCCAATATACCTCTGGACAGTGTGAATGGTTTCGGGAGGCTCCAGGATGGTGTCTGAGGTTCAGGGCCCACTCTGGTTCTGAGAGGTCCCTGGTCTGACTTTGTTTGTCTCACATGGCTGTAGTTGTGTGTGGTTCCCACCTGCCTTGTGGGTTCACTCAACAAGGGCCTTTGGAGAATGTTTTGCCTGTGTGCACGTGTGAACTTTTGTCTCCTCATGACCAACATGCTTTTTCCTGTTCATCAAATAAAATAGTGATATTTCATATTTTGACATTGAATGAATGAAACAAACAAGACAGGATATTAATCTCACCTGAACTGGTGTGGCACAGATTGTTAAGGTCGCTAGTTGCTGAAGACATTTTAGATTTGTTCAACTGCTCACTCATAAAGACAAGACACCAACCAAAAACTAGCTGAGGGACTGAGATAAGCTTGGTTAAATATAGGTTTTTCTCGCTTTGATGCAGTTTTCGGTAAAAGTGGCTTTGATCTGAAATATAATTGATGTCTGTCAAAGACAGAGTTTGGCACAGTTCATTCTGATCTTCACATCTATGAATTTAATGGCAGTATGGAATGCTGCTGGAGAGCTGGGTGTCTCATTTGTCAGCCCTCTTTACTGGAAGCTCCTGACGCTCCAGTCCACAGATCATGAACCCAATTAAAGCATTTCTGTAAAAAAACATTTGTGTAACAATTATGATTCCAACAGTGCATGGCTATTGGCTCAGAGCTCATCAGACTCCACCTTTATTACCATTAAAAGTGTAACCTGGTCCCTGGGATGTCTCTGGTATTTTGTTTTGTTCCCGATCTAGTGATTTATTGGCCTCATATGGGCAGAAACTGGACAGAGACCACTGCCACTATCCTGTCACAGATCTGCAAATCAGTGCTGGTTTCTGATCAGAATTTTGAATGTTCGTCAGGTTTATTCACTTTTCATTCTGCAGCGACAGGGGGCAGCTGGTACTGTCCTTTTTTAATACTTTATCTCCCCTTCCTCTTTTCCTGACCAGACATGGGCAGAAGGGTCCCCCATTTGAGTTCTACTCAAAGATTGTTCCTCTTTAAAAGGGGAAGTTTTCCTGCCACTCTTGCTTGCTTGACTCCTGGTCACCTCCTTGAAGAGCACATTGAGACAATCTTGATTCTAATAAACACCACACATGAATCTGAACTGAGTTGAATCAAGTTGTGATTTTTATTAATGATCAGTGTAACAGGAAACAGTTAGTGTCGTTCAGGAGGGCTTCAATGCAGCCATGGATGCCACCAGATCTGCTCGATAGGTATCCGCTGCTCCGGGTGGAAACTGAAACAGCTCCTCAAAAAATGTTTGCAGGCTGAGGAAAGGGAAGACAGAGAGCAACGTCAAGTTTACAAAGAAAGCTGCACTTGCCTGTTACAAGTTCAGGGATTTCAGTTTTTTTTACCTTGCGACACTCTCAATTGTCCGATCTCCATCATTAGTCGAGATGGGTTCACATAGAAGTGCTGCATCCCAAAACTAATGTCTTCGTTGAGCATCTCTAACAGGATGGCCCCCAGCTGCCACACGGTGGCCGGCCCAGCTACATAAATCCCCCGGGTGGAAAGCTCCGGGGGCTGATAGCATAGTGTACCTGTGAGGACAGAAGGACATTTTCAATCAAAGCTCCCTGAAAAGCTCGGCTGTTGAGCTGCTGAGCACATCAATAGAGGCTCAGACGTACCGCCAAAGGGTCGAGATCCTCTCGAGACAAACGTGCTGCACCCAAAATCTATGATGCGCACTCGAGGCACCGTCCAACCATCACAATGTTCTATGAGGATGTTTTCATGCTTGAGGTCGCGGTGAAAAATCCCCTTCCTGTGCAGGTCTATGGTGGCGGCCACAAGCTGCCTCATCAGGATCTGACAGATTGAACAAAGAGTTAGAGAACGGTCAAAGAGATTTTCAAATGTGCACAGCTGGAACACCGTCCAGCGTCACAGAAGCTCCTTTACCTTGGCCAGCTCTTCGTCCATGTTGTAGGTATACACAAAGTCGCTCAGGTCCATGCACTCCTTGGGCCTTTCCATGATCAAGAGGATTTCATGCTCAAGATCGCACCAGGCCAACAAGGAGATGGCAGCACTCTTCCCCACTGAGGCTGGTTGTCCGGCAGCCATAACCATGAACAGAGCCTCCAGTGGGACTGAGTGGACCTGGTTATTGATGACCTAAACACAGAAGCAACACAAGGACGTGAGGTCGTCTGTGTTTTATTGATGATCTTCAAGAAAATGGAACGTCTATCTTACCATCGGGAGGTACTGCACCAGGGTCTTCGGAATGTGCTTCACTGCCACCTGCAGGAAAGAGTCACCTGTGTTAGTGAGGGCAGTGAAGAGTGTGTGAGTGTGTTTGGGGGGAGGGGGGGTCCAATAAAATACTTACCGGAAATGAATCCCTTTTTCTATAGCCTGAATAAACACTTCCAAAGCCCCCTTTTCCAATTTTGTTCCCCTCTACATAGGTTCTCTGGAATTCATCTGCAAACAGAAATTTGTATTTTAGTACAGTTGTGGAGACGTTTAGTGCTCACACTCACTCATCTCTCCAGCATGAACTCACCTCTCCTGATGGCCAACAGCACAGACTTGGGGGCCCCTGCTGCTGGCTGCTGTGTGGGGGGACTGGGTGACACTGTCTTTGGTTCAGAGGTAACGCTGGACAGTGTCTCTGCTTCTGAGGTACCGCTGGACACTTTCACTGCTTCTGATGTACTGTTGTTCAGTGTCACTGGTTCTGAGGTACCACTTAACAGTGTCACTTTTTCCAATATACCTCTGGACAGTGTGAATGGTTTCGGGAGGCTCCAGGATGGTGTCTGAGGTTCAGGGCCCACTCTGGTTCTGAGAGGTCCCTGGTCTGACTTTGTTTGTCTCATATGGCTGTACTTGTCTGTGGTTCCCACCTGCCTTGTAGGCTCACTCAACAAGGGCCTTTGGAGAATGTTTTGCCTGTGTGCACGTGTGAACTTTTGTCTCCTCATGACCAACATGCTTTTTCCTGTTCATCAAATAAAATAGTGATATTTCATATTTTGACATTGAATGAATGAAACAAACAAGACAGGATATTAATCTCACCTGAACTGGTGTGGCACAGATTGTTAAGGTCGCTAGTTGCTGAAGACATTTTAGATTTGTTCAACTGCTCACTCATAAAGACAAGACACCAACCAAAAACTAGCTGAGGGACTGAGATAAGCTTGGTTAAATATAGGTTTTTCTCGCTTTGATGCAGTTTTCGGTAAAAGTGACTTTGATCTGAAATATAATTGATGTCTGTCAAAGACAAAGAGTTTGGCACAGTTCATTCTGATCTTCACATCTGTGAATTTATGGCAGTATGAAATGCTGCTGGAGAGCTGGGTGTCTCATTTGTCAGCCCTCTTTACTGGAAGCTCCTGACGCTCCAGTCCACAGATCATGAACCCAATTAAAGCAGGCAATTTGTGTAAAAATTATGATTCTAACAGTGCATGGCTATTGGCTCAGAGCTCATCAGACTCCACCTTTATTACCATTACCAGTGTAACCTGGTCCCTGGGAGGTCTCTGGTCATTTTTGTTATTGTTCCTGTGATTTATTGTCCTCATATGGGCAGAAACTGGACAGAGACCACTGACACTTCACGCTCAGAGTAAAATAAACTGCCGCTCCATTATGAGCTCTCGTATCCTGTGATGACAGTATGATAAAGACAGAAGATATACTGTCTTGTTCAACTTTATCCACAACTGGGGGGAAAAATAAACACTTAAATAGCTATCCAACGAGGACACGCGGTACTTTTTTATTCGAGTCTCAGATATTGCCATTCAAATCTAAGACATTACACTTTTGTTCAGGCTTGGGTCTGAGTAATTGTGCCACGCTCTTTGATTGCTATAAGATGTTTTTGGATGCAGCAATCTCATGAATACAAGTTATATAACAAATAGGAAGCCATGCTGCCCAAGAGGGGAGGAGACTCCTTCATTGTTCCATTTCAGGCCTGTCAGTCTGACTGATGACTTCTGGGCCTCACATCACTCCTGTCTTTTCTTTTCATTGTATTTATGATTTGAAGTAGAGGAATTATAGCACAGACGGTCTGCAGAGTCTGCTACATTTATTAGAAATCCTCCTTTGTCATCTGCAAGGTTATTTCTTTACTCTGAAGGGCATTTAAACAAGGAGCCTGCATCTGAATACATTTCTGCTCCAGAACTATTTTTCTCTTTTCTTCAGCTCACATTATAGTAGAAATACATATTATTCCTGTATTTCTTTCCTGTGACCCCCTTCCTCTCCTGTTAAACATGAACAGATATGTTGTCCTCAGAGACAGGCAGTAGTGAGCTCGCTGAATGTATTCAGTCTCACAAATTCCCCCAAACTATTGTCCACTGTGATAAAATAGCAAGCTCAAATGAGTTTCAGTGAGTTAATTTCCCTGCTTTAAAGACATTAATTGATGCCAAGGGCTGCCTGGATGGTTGGAACAGTGCATTCATCTATCAAAAACTCTGATGCATGTCACAGGAAATTGAATATTGCATGTGTAATTTATTAAAAATGTGCTAAAACACTGTTGGACTGATTAGAGACTTGTGCTGGAAATGATCTTGTGCATCAGTCCCTACCTTCATTCAGTCACACCTCCTCTCTCAACGTGTCCCATGATAGAAACATGACACATTTTTTATTTTTCTTTAATTTAGCCCCAGACAGAGTTAATGGGATGTAATGCTCCATTGGGTTTTTGTCCATTTAATTGTCACCTCTTTGGTCCCTCCCTCGAACCAAACTTTCTGTCATTTATCCTTCTGGGACGCAAGCCTGGAGGAACCCTTTCAGATCCTGATTAATGGCTCCCAGATAAGAACTTTGCGCACTGGGTGATATAAATGTACAGCAGCAGGAAAGTAAGCAGCCAGATGGATACAATTCTGCTGGCGTGAGCAATGACCATTTCTTTTTATTTTTCCTGTCATGAGATCAATTTTCCAGTGACAGAGATGAATTCAAGCAAAAGACAGCAGTCCAAAGTCACGAGGGAAACTTATCTACAGAGCTGTCAAACAAATGATCACACATGAGCACCCGCGCTGTTATTGGCAAAATAAATAGGAGATGTTAAGTCGTTTTTACATAGGCAAACTCACACACGTGTGCACCCAGCCATTCACATACATTAAGGGAGAGACCCATCTGGTACCTGGTGCAAGTGTAGCACTCAGCGGACCCTGATTTCATTATCTCAGCTTGTTCTCGGTGACCCGGAGAAAAGTGACATCTGATTTACCTCAAGATCAATTTGTATGTAAATCAGTAAGAAACTGGAGGGCAATAGAGGGATGGTGCAACAAAAGATGTTCTGAGTGTACGGGCAGCCTTGCAAGTTGTGTTTGCCACAGTGGAGCCCACAGAGACACTAATGGAGCTCATTGAAGTAATATGACCCTTTGGTCCATGGGGCAGGGCCTCCAAACAGAGCCTTGCACCAACGACGCCGTTGCCTTTTTACGCCACTGGCGGGCAGTTGATGTTATTTGCCGTTTAATGCTCACATAATAGAGTCTTTGCAGGGGCTCTTAGTGCTAAAACCGACTGCAGAAATTTTGTGACCTTCGTACAAAAATGGCACCCGAAGAGGCCAGGTGGTAATCACTCCTGCATTAGTGGGAACCCTCACTCCCCTGCCTGTAAAATATTACAGCCACATTGAGAGAACATCTTTTTTTTTATCTTTGCATGATGAATGCCCGCACCTCGCAGATATTTTGGTCAATTTCCTCCCCCTGCATTCGAGACGCAAGCAGGCTCCTCCTGAACTTTAATGGATCGTATAAAGTGTCAGTCAGTGCCTGGAGGCTCGTACTCCCCACCGCCAGACAGAGAGCCGTTATCTTATATTTCCATCGCTGGCCCATGCTGGTGTGATGCTGTTATCTGACAGTATCTGACATTTTAATGGGCTGTTTCCTCGCTTTTTGATATTATTACTGCAAAGATCAAAACGACCTCATATGTTTCTCTGAAAACCCAGCCTCAGGTGATGTGAGGAAATCACCGTTTATTCTGTGTATCTTTATGGATAATTACATACATGTCTTCGCAGAGCGAACTGGACACATCTGTAAACATCATACTTATTGCATAATCTTCATAAAGGGCATGCGAGGGTCTTCTTTTCTATATTTTTCTTTTTTACACAGGCATCATTCAGTGCCTCTGATCAAATGTGAGCATGGGGGCTGTCCCACAAAATTATGTCTATAAATTAGGTTGCAGGTAATTTCATTTTATTGTGCAGAGCATTATGATGTCGTAGGCCAATCACAGGCGAAGCCACTGTTATTAAATGGCTATATCATCTGCAGATGACACAGTTTACATGACAACAGCTGCATCACTCTCAAATCATTTTTAATGTCTGCACAAGTAAGAAATGACCTTTTGCAATGAACTGCACCCCTTTAAATTCTTATTTGGCCAATAATTAAACAGTTTCACTCTCTGTGAGGCTACATTAGCAGCTTGAATTGACTGGGCTTCCTTTAGAGGTTCTTCATGAACACTGTGTTCTCTTGAATATCTGCTGTACTGTGTTCTGCAGCACACCCTGGATGTTGCATCCGACACATTCTGGGGTCTTAAATGAAGCCCCTACAGTTGTAATGGGCTGTTCTGCAGAGCTGTACAGAACACAGACATGGTGGACCGTGTCCTCCTCAGGCCATTTAACTCCTGAGGTACCACTCACTCTTGCCTGCCCAGGGGATCTGTCAGTCCTCCCTGGCTGCCCTCGGTCTCTCTCTCTCTCTCTCTCTCTCTCTCTCTCTCTCTCTCTCTCTCTCTCTCTCTCTCTCCCTCCCGCTCTCTCTCTCTCTCTCTCTTTTACACACACACACACACACACACACACACACACATATTAGCACTGAAAGGGCTGGTGATGACCTGTTTCATTTTATATCGTCCATAAATTACTCCATTAGCGTCTCTGTAGGGCACCGAGAGAGAGTTCAGCATCCTCAGGACAGAGCACTTTTTGGCTCATCACACAGGAATGAGGGACTCTTCTACTGTTTGGATGAGAGGACAGACATTGTGCCCAATCATAACAAAAACACAGACAGGAAGGCCCTTTAATGGTGAGACAGGTTCAGAAATGAAGCAAAATGTGGTGATCAGTATCAATAAACAAAACAGCAAATGGCGGCAGTCACAGCAGAGGGAATAGATGGAAAATCCAATTATGGGATTTGTTTGTCCTTGCAAAGATTAACAAAGAAAAAATAAAACAGTCCCAGAAATGATTTTCATCCAGTCACTGAGTGAAAGTAGCATTTCCAGATCTCTGCCCTTCATTGTAAATACAATAAAGGCAGATCTCTGTTCATTAATATTCATTATTTTGTCACTTGTGACCTAAGATGCTCCGTTATTGTTTACATTTCTGTCTGACTGTGCAGGAAAGTTTGGCCTTTTATTGAAACCTTCACCAGTTTCCTCAACAAAGAAGGAGTCACAGAAAAGTAATGACAGTCGATAGATGTTGCTCCTTGACACAGGATTAATCTCTCAAACTGTTTTGACAAGTGACCCTGTGGGGGGCTACTAATGTTATGGCAAGGGACCCTATTTACATATCCGACATCTCTCTCTCTCTCTGTTTCTCTCTCCCTCTCTCCAAACTCAGCGATCTAATTATTGCATGTTAAATGGGCATCTGGTAAATGGTGCATATAATGATGCGCTTCCACAGAATTAAGTGCCTGCCTGCCCTGCTGCTGGGGCTAATGCACAAATTGGCCCTTCCTCTGTTCTCTCCTCCCATTTTCCCCCCTTGTCTCCCCTTCTGGGGGGTAGCGCATCACAGAGACATGCCTCAGGTTCTTCCTGGATTGATGACGGCAGATTGAGGAGGGTTTCTCCCCACTAACTCTTCTTCTGGGGGAAAACAAAGCTGCAAGAGAGTGCAAGAGGGTATAAATTCCACAAAAAATAAAGGTATATTTGCAACAATTACAGGATGAGTGAAATTAACAGGGTTCAGTGATATGTACAGCATTTTAAATGACATATTTATGATTATTCAAATTTTTTGAGGGCTCCAAATAAATCACTACAGAAGAAATAACATCAGATGAGATGTTGTCAGTGTGCTATGCATCCTTCATCTTGGCTCCGCTGCGTAAATATCAGCAGTGAGTGCCATGTCGGCTCTGTGGCAGTAAAGCCTCCGCAATGTTGCATGACATTTATCTATATCTGCTGCCAGAGAATAACCTTTGTGAGTTATGAGAGGCTACCCGGGACTGCCTGTTCAAATGTCGTCACTCATTGGATCATTATCAGAACCCTAGGGAGGAGACTTAGGGGTACAATCTGTGATTTAAGCATAAATACAGAAGTAGCCCCATGCTGCCAAACCCAGGAGTACTAGATGATGATATTTATGTTGACGTAAAATCAAAATCGCAGGTTATTTTCACACTTCTGACTGTGTTTCTGGCTCGAAATTAAAGGCCACGCAGCTGTTTGAGCTCATAATAACCAGCGCGGGGGCGGTCTGCACTGCAGCTTTGTCTATGGAGATACTTTGTCTCCTTCCTGACAGTGTAAATGTATTGTTCTGCCTAGGGGGCGCTATTTTTTAAATTTTTTACCAGTACAATATGGAGAGACTCAATGTTTGACCCTTCCATTCTGTCTCTCACACACAGACAGTGACAGAAATTCACAACGCAAAATGTTTTTAATTGTACACTACCCCCCCTCTCTGGGTTATATTTCCTCACTTCTCACTGCTCAGAATAAAACCACATGACCTTGGCTCTGGTGATTAATGACAGACTCGAGGATATCGCCTATGCTTCATGTCTCATTAGTAGTCAGCACCATTTGTCATGAGCTGCATGCTTAAATTAGACATCATTAACTATGGCAAGATTAGAGGATAAAGGGGTTTTTATAATAATGTGTAAGAACATTTATTAACATGTATTACACATGTGCCGAACTCTAAAGTCTGCGGAATTTGATCTCAAATTGACCAATTCATTTCCATTTTGATGAGCGTTTGGGAGAAATCAGTAAATTCAAGCACTTACGTCTGTGCCCACCGCAGCTGGGTAATAAAAGGGCCTCATAAAACACTAAGCAAACTATAATGTTTCACAGTTGTGTTTCTTAACCCCTGCATGTGTAATTACCACATCATTCACACAAGAGTTCCAACATATAGGTGCACAAATAGAAACTAGTATTTAAAGATGAATGAAACCATACCATAAAGATTAGAGCAACAGTAATTAAAAGAGGATTAATTTTTGAACAAAAACAGAAGTTGTGAGCTTGAGTCGTGTGGTGCTGCCGCTCTGCCTTGTGCCCGTTTGGCCCGGTTGGTCGGCCTCGGGGTGACAGGGAGTCGAGTGGCGCCGAGGAGCAACAGACTGGAGTCGTACACTCCAGTGCCTCTGCACGCTGAGGGCAGCTGACGCATGCTGGTGCTGACACAGACACATCAACGGTCCAGACTCACAGAGAGACCAGGCCGCTCCAAGAACCTGCCTGTCCCCACTGCATGTCTCACCTGTCTCCCAGGAGCACCGCCAAGGCTCTTGGCAACTCAGATGCTGCATGTGAACATGCATTAATGCACAAATACAAAAGGATATCCCGCGATCAACAGACACACACACACACACAGATTGATGACTGCAGGCAGAGACACACACTCTCCAAGCAAACGAAGCCTTCCATACTTGGTTAGTCATGGTCCAACAGAACTGTTGTAGGGACCACATGTTCTAACCGCATGTATTGATCATGTCTTTTGACCTGAAGTGGCAGTTGCACCAGGTTCACCGGCTGCGCAGCCACACTGGAATGGATTAGAAGACAGCAGGCCTAACAGCTTGGCTCGGTGCTCTCCTGCATGGCTGCCATCCTGCCTTGAGCCCTGCAGATGCCGCCTCACTAGCGGGCGCTGGGAACGTGGTATGAAAGGTGACGACGCTCCACTGCAAACCCACCGCCGAACTTCGAAAGCGTACGCACCTTGTAGTAGCTGTTTATGTCCACGGTGAAGCTTTTGCTCCCGCGACTGGCCTACTGTACAGTCAGGATTACAGAAAAGAAGAGAAATCACCACCAAGTTAAACTATGGCGCAGTTGAAGCATGTCATGCAAAGAGCCACTGAGCAATTTCTGCTGGTCCAGTAGATCTCACGCCAGCGTGATAGCTCACCAGGGAGCGTCTTAGCGAGGAATCTGCAGCTCAAGGTCGCTCAGGTTTACAGCACAGACAACAATAACCCACAACAAACAAACATGTCTGACATGGAAACCAAGGCCCCTCTCCACTTCCTCACGGGAGTCTGTATGTCTGCACGCACCGCTGACGAAGACCCAGCCAAGGTCACCTTCACCAGCTCACTCACGACTTTACCTGTGCTCCACCGGCAAACACGAAATCCATCACCTGGCGCTGCTCTGGTAATGGACTCATTTTTTCCTGGTTGTCGTGAGAATCACGAGGGACACAGGTGTGCGGGAGTTCCCGCGTGGTGAATAATTGACCTGCGGCTAGGGTCAGGGGACGCGGGGCCATCAGAGCCAATGACAAAGAGGGCGCCCCTGAGCGCGGTGGAATGAGAGGTAGACTCGAAATGTAAGAATACTTTTCCACTTTTGAGTGAGTGAGTTAGACAGAAGGTAGAGTCATCCAGTTTGCTTTTAAAGAGCCAAACTTGAGAATCTGGCCCGGAAATACCAGTTAAGACCAGTAAATCCCAAAGTCCCTGAATATGACTGTCTAAACACAACTGATTTTCAGATTTACATGTAATTCAGTTCTTTTCTTTGCCTTTATTTTTTTGCATTGACAGCCTTTTTAAAACAATATAAGGCTCTTTCACTCCTGCAGCACGCAGGAGAAAATTGAGCAGATTCACAGTCGGTTTGAAAGTCAACAGTCTTATTCTCCCCAGTCTAGCACAGGGTGGATATTACCCGATGTTTTGTGGATATTAACGCTCAGTCTAGTCTTGCAGCATATTTACCCACAGGCCATGGGGTCCTGTGTTTATCCAAGTGATGCTTGGTGCAATCTGTGCATGGCAGCAGGTCTGGCACACCCGTTTAAAACGATGTCAGAGACCTGGTTCTACACACACACACACACACACACACACACACACACACACACACACACATATAAAGATGTTTATCTATACGGAAATATCACATTTCACTTTCTTTCTGCTCTTTCCTCTCGCCTCTAATTATAAAGATTTTTTTAAAAGGAGAGAAATTACAAAGATGTTTATACATGAATGCAAAGATGTTGTATTTTCACGGTGACTCTGGGAGACCTAAGTTGCTATTAGCACTGGTGCAAACACCAGAAACATGCAGATGAAAGATTTTGCTTGTCTTTGAGGAGATTTGTTAAAGCGTGTCCTTTTTTTAAAATCAGGAGGCACCTCCTGGCCTTCCTCTAAATCCAGGCCTCGCAAATGTAGCCGCTAACGGAACAAAAGCGCTCTGGGACAAAACAGGAAGTGTTCAAAAATAATGGGAGCAATATTCTAAAACCTGCTTGATAGCAGAATTACCCTTCCTGATTTAAGGCCTCTAATAAAGCAGTGATTAACAGCCTCCTAAACCTGTCCAGATTTTAAGTATTCCGTGACTATTAATCAGTCTAAGAGCCAAATAAAGAGCTTCCCTTCCTTGTTGATCTGCACCTTCTGCCGTTGTTCCCAAAGGTGTTATAAACTCATTTGTTGTCCGGAGTTAAGATTGTCCTCTGAATGTTTTGTAATAATGCTGTTGCTGCAGGGTCTTTTTCTTTGCTTTTTGCATATGAGGATTTTCCCCCCTCTTGATTAAAGGAACATTCACGAATAGCTTGTTGCTGTGGGAAATGGAAACATCCCAGGACCTGGAGTCACCTCCACAACTCTTGCTTCATCGCTCAGCTGCGGAACATGATAATAAAGTGTTTTTAGGGAAGAAAAATCAGCATAGAATATAGAATCCAGCCATGAGTGGTTAATCCTGCAGCAGCTGCCCTTCTGCTGTAGAGTGAGTCATATTTCCGACAACTGATGATGAATGCAGGCTTCTTTAGGATGTTTCTTATTCAAAAGATTAGATCATTGTAAATGGAGCTAGAATTTTTAAGATCCATATTAGTAAATCAGAATGCTGAACCCTGAAAATCAGCCATTTAAAAAATGGAAATATCTGCTCGCATGTGTAGTTGCGGACCTGTGGTGGATCCGATGCCATAGCACAGTGAATTTGGGGAGATAGTAAATCTTCCAGAAGAGTGCTCTGACTGGAGCCTCATGCTGCTGAGCAGTTCATGATAATCTACCTTATCATGTCCAGCTGTCTGTATGAAGCCCAGCAATCTGCGCTCACAATGCAGGGACCCCACACTGAGACGGCCGCGACAAGCAGCAGCTTTGCTCTTCCACTGAGCCGCCGGCTGCGGGGACGAGCGAGGCCAGCTCGTCACAAAGGGGGCCCTTCCAGAAGATCCAGCCGGCGCTGGCTCGATGGTAATGAAAGTTTTTCCTAAAGCGGAAGATGCTGAGCCGCTGCTCTGCTCACGAGGGCCAGACAGAACGGGCACACTTACAGTGCCTGATCCTGGCTCTGACTTTATCACATTTGGCCGCGAAAGCCGATTAGTGGATTTCAGCGCGGTCTGGTTGAGCGGGGACGGTGCGGCTGTCTTAGCTCTCCTCCCAAAAGAACTTTTCTGGAGGAATCCAAAGACTGAGAAATCTGTGAAGTAATGGGAACACGTGTAGGATCAGGGAGGGAGGATGAGTGAAGGAAATGAACCATCACAACCAAGTGGAGGCTTTTGCAAACTTCTGTTAGAAACAAAGTCCTTAAAGTGAATTTAAAAACAAAAGAGTCTCAGATGTGCAGACACGGTGGCCAGTTTCAACATGTGCTACCATGGAACCTGTTTTAAAAAGTCCTCCCAATCTTACCATTCTAAATCGTCTCGTGGCAGCTAAAGCCCAGGACTGCTTATCGTCATATCGTTCCTGCACGTGATGGATGCACCAGCTCGAGTCCTGCTGGAACGTTAACCAGACGTCCCGAAACACTCTGCAGCATTGTTGGGAAATACCCAACAATAATATAAAGCATACGCAGCATATGCATCTCGCATTAATGCAGTCCACGTCCGTTAAGATGCTGAGCCATTTCCCCGTCATCAGGATGTAGACAACACACAGACGCCTCAACTGGCACCAGTTGGGATATGATAGAATTCATGAGTAAGCTTTGTGAAATAGAGGTCATAAAGCTGCCATTGATTTGCATCTTACTGGTACAATAACGGCTCGTGTCTCAAAATATACGAGCCTTCAGCAAAACTCCCCAGCTCCCTGCTCATATCAAGCTGTTTGGAATAAAATACTGTCTTTGCACGCGCTGGAAATATGCTTTCTAATGAAACTGTGTGTCTCTGCTGATTATCAGCGCGCTTAAAGGGCTCATCCTTGTTTGAGCCGTCCTCCTGTAATGGAGCGGCCTTATCTCGGCGGTGACTTTGCATGAAGACAGCAAACAAAACAATCCCAAACAAGCAAATCACCATTTACCGAAATGGATCCCCCCAGTGAAAATGAAGTTAGCGGGACTGAGATGACGCCTCGCTCGGTCGTTCGCAGGATTAGAGCTGCCTCTGGGTTTTCTTGTGCGCTGATTTAATCCCAGGACCTGCGTCTGCCTTGCAGATTTTAATGGTAATTAAAAAGATAATTTTCTGACTTTACTCCAACGACAGGCTTTAATTGATAAACCCAGTAACATCAACCATTTAGACTGCAACATCCAGTTCATCTGCATAAAATGACAATTGAGATATTTTACCTTCTGTTTGTTTGTTGTCAGGACAGGTGTTACAGGTATAAAAAAGGTACCTGCAAACACAGGGGAACAGGTTGGTCTTAGTCACAGATTAGCTCCTTTTATTAGTCCTAAATGTAATGATTTAAAAAGCAGGGCTGTACAAAATCACAATCTCAATCTGCTGACCCTACATCCATTTATTTGTATTTATTTCACTTGTGCAATGTTACGCCGCTGCCTCACAACGACCCTCCCGATTGCACCAGATGGATTTGGTCGTTTGAAAATGGGTTCTTTTCTGCATCTTCGGCCTGATGCTGGCGGTAGGACAGACCATCAGTAAGCCTCTGCAACATTACACTCAAAGAAATTACTCTTTTAAAAGCGAGTGGCTGCTGTAAAAATTATCCCTCAGCGCTCGGGCTTTAACAATACTAATAGATCTTACTGTAGCGCTCTTGTTCTGCCCACAGTAGACCTTTAGCAGGTCTTCTCAGCATCACTCACGCTTTCACTCCCCTCGAGTGAATGAAAGTGCTGCCACATGCAAATAAGACCATATGTTTCCTGCTACACTGGAAAGAAGTGTTCATCCTCTCCTGTGGAAGATGCTCGGAAAGTCTCAATAATACCTCATTTATTTAACGCAGAATTCATTATATCAGTGTAACGTTGTACATGAAGTCATGCATGAGATTTCCTCCTGTCATGTTAATTAAATGATAACGGTCGTCTTCTTCAGAGTTGTCTACCCCGGTGACACTCTCACAGGGACTAATGCAGAATAATGCGGCTCTGTTTGGTCTGTTTGGATCAGCGGGCCCTCGCAGCGTACGGCACAGTTTGAAATTGTAGTATTTTTGCAGACATAAATGCGCCTTTACTCAGATATAAATGTTGCAGACGCTTGAGGTGGATGTTTGAGGTGGGAAAGTCAGCATGTTCGTCTTCGTCTCATGGCTGACATTTGATCAATAGGTCATCTGGACTTTGACCTCTGACATCTAAAAGAGAATCATGGACATTCCTGCCAAATTTAGATGAAATTACCATGAATTGTTTCTCCGCCACAGAGGGGCCGCCCTGAGGTGGCCTGGACCCTGACTTTTGAACCCCGATCATCAAAATCTAATTTTCTTCCTCACATTCAGATGATTAAAAAAAAAAACCTCCCTGAAGAGAGCAGACATTTGGGCCTTGAAGTCGCTCCAAGCTTGACTCTCACTTTCACTTCCAGCCTGGAAAGTGTGAATTGATGTGTTTTCAGAGCAAAGAAAGCACATCATCTTTCATCATCAGCACATTTCCATGAAGTTATAAACAGGTCTGTGGCTTTTAAAGCTTTTATCTGTTAATGAATCACATTTGCATTCAGTAAATAAAGAGAGCTGTGAGCTGCAGCGTGCCTGTTTTGGTGGTGGGAAGGCACTAAGTAACATATTTATTTCACTATTGATTTTTTTGTTTTAATTTTTTTCATTTATTAAAGAGATTTACTGAGCTGTAAATGCATTTATAGAGCCCACCATAACAATGCATCATGTGACAGCCGTTCAACACTGTCATTAACTGGAAATAAACAGTTGCACTTTAAATGCAGATATGCTTGAAAGGCACCGACAGCTCCAACAAGTGTTTAAGCATTGACAGGCTCTTGAATTTATGCAGGAAATAATGGCCCCTGAGCATTCATTAATATTTTCTATATATAGTTTTTTGTATAAATTAGACCTGTTGGCCTTTTCTTTGACAAACATCAGCACTGAAGAGCATCCTCAGAATGAAATACTCATTAACCAGATTGGATCTGGTTCACATTAAATACCTCTCATTTGTTTCATCAACTCAGGTGACTTTTTTCTCACATCATAATCTCAAATTAATGTTTCTTTTAATAACTGGATCTTGTTTTTCAATATGAAAAGTCTCTAACTGTCAGACCTGATAAAGTGTCTTAATTAGTCTCACTCATCCTGAAGCATGCGAGCGTGTATAATTTTTCTGTGTTTTTGCATTATTCTCTTGACTATGATGTGTCGAACATGAGCCCAGAATAAGAAAAATGGAACAAAAACTTCAGGATTCTGTTTCAGCCCATTGTAACTTTGTGCTTTGTCACCTAATCCTCACCTCGGAATTAACTTTTCATGCAAGAGGTGTGCAACACTCGCTCTGTACTGCAGCGTGCTGAGCATGTGTGTGTGTGTGTGACAGAGAGAGAGACAGAGAGTGAAAGAGACAGAGAGAGCTTAACCACACCTAATTGCCTCTAATTTTCCCAATCATTCCCATCCATCGCCTTTTTTATGGACCACTAATTGATTCACTGTTCCCTTTTTTGGTTCCCATATCAAGCTGGGTGTCAGGGTGGGAGACGGGAAGCCCTGACAGATTCACTGCTGCTTCAGCAGGTCTGATGTGTGGAAGAAAGTGGATCATCTCCAAGGCTGCAGGAGGGGAGAACGTCTCTGTTCAAGAACTTCTGCCATCAGAATGGCTGGAAAACCAGGGAAAAATGGAATCACTCTAGGCTGAATTGCAGTGCAGCAAGTTTCATTTAATGGAGCTTGCCTTTCATCTCAAATGCTCTACAAGTCTTTATAATGAGAATAATATAGAAATTATATCATAAATACATCCTACATTATGTAAATGGGAACAAGTAAAGTTTTTCTTAATCATTTTGAATTAGTCACATTCACCTTCAGCCTTTAAGCATCATTTGTTTTTCATGTGCACTTTCTGTCTGTTTTATTACATCAGTTTATTTACATCTGTGTATGATTGATGATATTTATTTATATGCTCAGGCAGCTCATTTGGGTCTTTAATTATGTTAAAACGTGTCAACATTAAAAAAACAAAATTCCCCCCTCTTCTTGGTTTAAACATGTAAATTGGAAGGATTTGTGGGTGTTTAGAATGGACGTCTATGACAGTTCGCTTTCCCTTTAAAAAGCTAATGCGGTTTACCAAATGGGCCCAAAATAAACGAGGAAATAAGCAGCAATAAATAAGCAGCAATGGCAGTGTGATTAATGCGAGCGAGTCAAACTGCAGCAGGACGGTAACAGGATGACAATAAGTCAGTGCTGTACAGAATCACGTCCTGGCTTTTCATGTCGCATCACTTTTAATATTCTGGAGACGGCCGAGCCACAGTAACTCAGCTCCTTCCTCCTCAGTCTGCAGCTGCTGCGGCGCATACTTCATTAGAGGGTATAAAACTACACTAGAACAACAGTAAAGTTGTAATCTATTGTGCCATAAACTTTGCCGTCCTTTCCCTGCGCCATGGAGCAGCGAGCAGCTCCAGTGAAAGCTTTAGTGGAACGCCCTGTTGGCGGTACATAAATTAGCAGGAGGACGCACTTTAGCTCAGTGTGGGACATTATGCGGAGAGGGCGTCATGGGCTGTCTGTGGCCGCCGCTGCAGCAGCATTACTGTGATTAATGCTGCGTTTCACCCATCCCAGAGAAGAAAAGTCCTGAAAAATGCCTCTTGTCCTTCCACTAATGCAGCCAGTTTGACCTAATTGTGGCTCATCTCAGGCCACAGATCTGCTCGCTGACACTTATTAACGCTCCCATTCTGCTGTCGTGAAATCCCGAGTGGATTCGCGCATTTAATCGCCAATACTTGTGTAGATTTGACAGCATGTGTCCTGTTTGGTTGGGGGTCTGAGGCTCTTCTGTGTGACACAGCCAGGCTGCTCTCATCAGTTGTGGTTCTGAGGACCAGCATACATCCATACTGCATGATGCTGCGGGCTCTCACTGACTTCTCTTGCAAGAAGCCTTAACAAGCAAAGTCACTGAGTTATTAAAACTGTGACAATAACTGAGACTCCGGCTCCAGCTACAGGTTTTCCTGCCTAATTATGGTCTCAAACTTTAAACCAAATGTCTGAATTCTAGAAAATACCCTTTTATTACTTCTTTGGACTGAGCGTGTGGGATATGAAGTGAAAATGAGCTGGTGTGTGGCAGTTTCCAGGCAGGTAAACACTCACTGATGTCTCAGTCTTCATCCACCAGGAGGAAATGGAAAATCTAAGTTCATATGTGAACCTCAAGGTGGCAGCCATGCCAGTATCTGACTATTCTTCCCTCTGAGAGTCTCAAAACATCTCAGACGTGTCCCCAAATACCATATGTGAGACATTTCTACTGGCTGACTATTTGTTATTATACTAGTTAATTGCATGCTTTTAAGTATCACGTGTTCATTTCTGTGTATATTTTGGCCTCTGAATACCTTTCTTGGAAAAGTTTTGATATTTTCCAAATCATCAGAAAAAAAAAAAACCTTTTGGACCGTGCTCACTGCACTATTAGCCTTTTCTCTGGAGAGGGTCAGGTTAAACGGTAACTGTTTTATATTTTGAACATTTCCTCCTCCGTGTCTGGCTGCGCTCTGGGCATTAAACCCTCAGCCGATCCCTGCCTGTGGCCAGAAGCAGCTGCCTCGTGTCTCCTTCACTCTTGTAGGAGGTTGATAAAAGTGTCCAGAAGCTCATGACGACAGTCCAGAGCTGCAATCTGATCTAATCTGCTCTCCAAACTTCTGCCGTGGTCATATTTCAGAGTCAGAGCTGGAAAAACAGATCCAACGTTTAATGATTTTGATGCTGCAGGGGTGTGCAAAGAACAGATTCTCCTTTTAATGCATTAGCATCTGAATTTTTTTAAGCTATTATTTTGCCTTATTTCCATGCCGATCTCAGATGACAGCTCCACGGTGTGATTCCGCCGTCAGAGGCAGCCCATCAGGAAGGTGACAGACATGCAGTGCACACACTCCAAGAAATTTCACACTCCCAGGCAGCTCTCATCTTAATATTCAGCAGGGTCACGCTGCCAAGAACAAGATAAAAAAAAACAGAAAACACACACAATGTGCCATCTGGTAAATCATTGTCCTCTATTCAAGCTGGAGTTTTCCACAAACACAGCCTCGGACTGGAGGCTAACAACAGATCCTAAGAATAAACAAGAAATAAAATTAAAAAAATAAATAACAAGTCGATTTTTTTTGTAATAAAAATTATTTTTCTGTCAGTTTTGGACCCTTCTGCAGCAGGGTTGCTGAACATGGAGTTAATATTCAGACCGGAGAGATTTTGGTTTGCTGATGTGTGAAAAACAGTTGATCCGGGAGACGCTCCAGTGCTCGGATATTCAAAGCTGCTCTGCGTCTCTGCAGGCTGGCCACCCTCCTGAATTCCTCTGCTCTTGTTTTCCAGAGCTGGGAGATTCAAACGTGACCCATAATTGGATGCAAAGGGCCCAAGAAAGCAGTTTTTTTCCCTCCCTCAGGCCAGTCCCTGATGGCCGAGCAGGAGGACCAGACAAATGAGGCGGAGGGGGTCTCCTCGATCCAGCATGGAAGCAGTGGGAATGAGGTAGAGGCATCTGATTTACATTTACAGCTTTTAATTGACGGTTTTTGACTCAAATTACTGGAGCTTTGTACCTGTTTACGTTGCCAGCACCTTATGTTCCTCACTGATTAGGAATTCACATTCCATCTCAATCGTCAATCACTCTGACGGTGCAGGAGGCAGAACTGCAGCTGCTACGGAGGCTTATATTTATTACTCCAAATATGGCTTAAATTATAATTAAGAGGACGGTGGCAACTAAACACAGGGATAAAACAGTTTCTGAACATTCTTGTCTCTGTATTTACAGCATCAAACATGATAGAATTCCCCTAAACAAGATCCCATAATTCCACACGTGAGTGAAATGTGGTTCCTGTGCCTTTGTGACGGTGACACCAAGTGTTTACTGACAGTGTTTGATGTCCCCAGATTCCCCCTAAATCAAATGGGCTTTGCCTGTTCTGACATGAAATATATGCAGCTAATAAACAACACTGAGCATGTAAGCACACACACACACACTCACTCACACTCACACACTCTCTCTCACACACACACAAATACACACCCACACACACACCAGGAGCAGAGATTTAGACTATTTTTAGAAGGTGGAAGGATCTTGGAATCCTCATGATGGAGAATTAAAAAAAAAAACCCAAGACATCTTAAACCAGCAGAACTATAAAAAGATCAGATCTGGGATCACCTTCAGCTCAGCCTGAACAAAAGTTAAAGGGAAATTCCACCAACTCCATGGCTGCAAGCCTTTAAAGGCAAATGTAATCCCAGGATGAAAACCATCTACTCCACATGGAGACGGTTAGTCTCCTGGTTTATCTAAGTCCACGTGCACGTCCTGGTCTGAGCAGCAGTTCTGACGCTCATTCACGTCTTATTATCAGGGAGGGGGGTGATGAATCTGAAGCCAATAAGCCATCTGGTTAATGTTGTTGCTGTTTATGATTTTATTTTGAAAGCATAAACTCAATGTTGCACTGATCAGGTGAACAAAGACGTATATGTGTGTCAGATGTAGCAGGTACAGGCGCGGGCGCTTGTGCAGACGAGACCTGTTTCCCCCGTGCCGCCAAAACAGGAAGACGACAGAAATGACATCAAACTTAGAACCTAAACTGGCAACGCGACTGATGTCTCTAAATGAATGCGCTCGGTGACTTTGGAGGTGGTTGCGCGGGCTGAATGACAGAGAGGATGCAGGGAAAATGTGAGTGAACGGCGTTTCCCCCCCAGGACTCAACATCAAAGCGTCACCAACAGGAAACACAGTTAATCTCCCCCGTCTTCCTCCCCGGTGGGGTACTCGAAGCACAATGAGCAAAAAAAAAAAAAAAAAATGGGCCAAGCGCACGAGGTTTGTAAAAGGATAGATACACATGCAGAAGAAGTGCACGCTGGTGAAGACGTACAGCCAAGCGCTCCATTTTGTCTCAAACACGTGGATTAATCTAACGGGGGGCTCCGGCTGCAGCCTCTTCTTTCTTTTCTCTGAAACGTCTACTTCAAAATGTTTGTCTCCCTCCTCTGGGGTTGCAGCTCTCCCGGTAACTGTCTCCGAATGTTTACCAGCACACCGAGGAAGAATAAATTCCAGCTTTCCACATATCAGAGCGGAATCCAGGCGTGACACGGCGCTCCACGCTGCACTGACAGAGTGAAGGACCCAGCCCTGCTTAATGGCCTTCCTCCCTCTGAAAGGAAGCTATAATTAAAGTTAAGTGAGCAGATGCTGAAACAGAAGCTTTTTTTGTCATAATAAATGTGGTTTTGAATTTAACGCCTCGGGGGAGAGGAACCCTATCTCAATGACCCCGGGGCCCCGGACGCGTCTACAGTACGCCGTAATGCTGTAAAAAGCGGTGACAACACCCTCGGCCTCCAGCGCACTTCCCCTCTCCCCTCCCAGCCCGCTGGCCAAGGCTGAAGCCCTTCTGTCTCTGAGGAGATTAGGTTACTGCACTTAAGAGTAGCAGTGCCGTTGATGAAACTGAGACCCGCGCTGTTTTCATTGTACCTACAAGACAACTAACGGCAACAGCGGGCGCAAGGGTGGGAAAATAAAAGAGTCCTGCAACACTGAAACTTTCCTGGAGATCTTAGTATTTGAGAAAACTCAAATACTGAGTTCATGGTTTCCCCATTAAAATCTAAAATAATATTTTAGCTTTGTGATTCTACAATTATTTTAAAATATTTATATGACATAAATAGAGGTTACTATTATTTATTCTCCCTTTTCTGGGAAGAATTTAATCTGGAAAGAGACAAAAATACACGACGAGGAGGCGTTCGTTTCATTTTTCTCAGCTGAGATTTGTTGAGTGTGAACATCCAAAGTCTAAGAGGGAAGGACCCCCTGCTGACCTGGAGCAGAAACAGAGCAGGGGTCTGAGGAGAACGCCCGCCCTCGTACCCGAAGGCACCCCGGCTCCAAGCCCCTCTCTCCCGTTCGTGAGGGGAACCAAGATTCACCCAGCAGCGCTCATCTCAGCGGGGGTCCGCTGGAAGGCTCTCCAGGCCCTAATCTGATGCAGGAGAGCCAAAACAGAAGGAATGGAAAGCCTCCTTTTGTTTTTTCTTTCTTCCATACACTTCTGTCAGTAGTTGACAGCTCTCTCTTCTGTTTCTTTTTTTAATCGTTTAACGTGATCTTTTGTTCACTTAAATCACATAATCTTCCCACGGACCTTTGAGGGTTCAGGTGCTACAGTATTTCCCTACAGTGTGGTGAAATATTCTTCGCCAAAAAAACGGGTAAAAGAAAATCTGCCTCATTATGTTGAGCAAATTGGATTTAGGAACATTTGCTTTTTGCTTGTTATGCTGGTTTTGATTTGTTCGCTCCCTCAGTGAAACAGCCTCTGCTCATTGCCACGCATTAAATTTCAGTCTTTAAATAGATTTATGGAATATTACGCTGTATGTTCAGAGTATAAAAAGAAATCCCCACTCTACGAAATCTCCCATTAATGGTGTGTTTTGCTTTTACCTTTTGAACGCAACTGCAGCTCATTTGCCAAAGAAATGTGATTAAGTCTCGTCTTTCCTTTAGCGGCACGTTTTTATTTGCAAATTTAAATCCATACCTATCTGGAGCATTTTATGAGCTGCATAATTTAATGAACCCTGACTGTGTGTTTATGTGTGTTGTGTTTGTGTGTAGGGGGAGCCAGGTTGTGTGTGTGTGTGGGGGGGGGGTATTGATTTACATTTTTTCCTGCTTGGTTTGCATATTGCTTCCCTCTAGCAACAAGCTAATAATGAGACAAGCTGCTCAATCTCACAGAGGTTAAAAACAGAAAAGGCAACATGAACGCACGCATCCCGTGCGTTTGCCACGTGCAACCTGCGCACACGCTCCGCCCAGCAGCGAGCCCAGGCCCTCGACCGGACCCTCCTCGCATCCCTTTTCCTTGTTTCCCCGCCGTCCTCCCTCCTCCTCCTCCTCCTCCTCCCTCGGCCGCCGCATGGATCCGATGTCTGATACATTAACGGGATCTGCGCTGAGCGCTGCGGCTGCCTGCGAGTTTGACTCGCTGACCCTGCCGTCAGAGCTGCTCGTCCCTGAGAGCCCCCCCCCCCACCGGGACGCTCTCTGGGAAATGTCTGCGCCGCTTATTGGAATTTTCCTGATGCGTTTCGGATTACAGAAGAACGCGATACAGGCTTTTTTACACGTTGTGTCGCGCTGATGAAAGCTACATTTGACTTTGTCTTGATAATTCTCAGATGTCGGTTTCTTCCCCGAGGCGCCTCATTTGTGCGTCACTGAAATGTTTGAACGAGCCACTCTGAGCCTTTTGTTGTCCTGGAAAGAGACCCTTTCTCCCGCAATATCTTCAGAGTGGAATGTGAAGAGCTGTAATGGACTCCTGTGGAAGCCTTCATTATGTGTGTTTACAGTAGATTTCTGGGCCCCCCCAAGTGCTCATCAATCATTGTTAACAGACAGAGCTTACCTCCTGCTCGTACATCATCTCACAGACCTTCACCTCTCTGTAATTCAGATGCTGGATGTACATCTGCGGCAGAAACTCGAGGCCAGGGGACAATAGACGGATCAAAGCATAAAAGAAAGGGGAATGGGCTTGGGTGTCTGTATGATCCGCAGAGTTAATGGGATTTAAAAATGTCATGAGTAAACGCTCTCAACAATGATGCTTAAAATAGTTTTTGATCCTAATAAAAGAAGCATTTGTACTTTTGGTTGTGATCACAGAGACGGTGGCGAGTGCACAGAGGGGACATCTGGGGACTCTTAACGCTTTCGTCAATGTGGCTGATTTTTCTTCACCATTCTGGCCTGGTGATGCGAACAGACAGGGAAGTCTCCTCATTGATCACCTACGAGTGGCTTTTAAACCATCAATACTCTTTAAAGCACCACTTAAGATGGAGAACATATGTCTCCCCGCTGGCTCCCCCCATCCGGGCAGATACCGACAAACACATGAAAATTCATAAAGCGTGAAATATGAGACATTGAAACGCAAAAGAAAACCGAATGTAAATGCAAATATAAATAAAGTGATCAGAGGAGCTAGAACAGTCACTGCTGCCAGCTAATCTGGATGTGTGGTTTTTGGATCTGAATAAAGAGCAGGTGGAGGTGATAACCATTTACATTTGAAATGTTGCTTAATCGCAGATAACTCTGAGGAGACATTTCATAATCAATAGAGTCAGATGAGACAGATGAGATGCTGATTAGCAGTGGTTAATGGTAATGTCTGCTGGTGATGAATCTACAGACAGAAGCAGACAATCACACTGGATGTCAATCATCCGGCGTCATTTATGGGGCATCTTTATGTCCTCGTGTGTCATAAAACATGTCGTGGAAATTAATTAGCTGATATATCTCTCTTTATTAATGCGTATATATTCAAGAGTATAATGGTGCAGGAAAGTATAGCACCTAAAAGAACTGCCATAAATGTAGACTAATATATGGAAACATTAGGAGCATTTCCACTGGTGAATACTGAGGGCAGGAACTTTCCAGGAGCTTGTGGCTCCCCTGGGTGGCAGGACCCCTCAGTGATGTCACAAGGGGTTTGATCACTGTGTACTTGTGCAACAGCCTCAGCCGTGATGTTGCTCAGACAAGCCACCACAAACAAAGATCAGAACAAAGAACAAACAACAGCGAGGAAAGAGGTAAACATGGAAGGAGTTTGTGTACATGGTGGTGGATGCAACCAATGAGAGGAGAAGCGCTGTCCGCTGGGCTAACGCTCCTCTGCTCCTGGGGTCCACATCGCATCCTGCTCTAGGTTTAGCCAATCAGCACCCAGTAAACCTCAAGCCTCAGCCAGCAGTAATTCAGGGCCAATCTAAGTACCTACCCTGGAGCAGGGACTCAATTAGGTCCCATAAAAGTTTCTGTAAATGGCCCATCGGGGGAAGTTCCTGCAGTGGAGACACGCACCAATGGCTCCGGGCCCGTAAACTGAGCCTGAAGTTGCAGTATTAAACAAGTTACTCACTTTAATGAGAAACATACATCTTCGCAGATGCAAATATGTGTCAGAACGCATCAGAATGAGTAAATGTCACTGAAGTGTTTTCATTTGCCAGTTGTTATTATGCTTTATTATTAATTTTAGAGCACAGCATAAAAAAACCCTGAAAAAGTTCAGTTATGTGGACCCTAGTTCTTCAAAGTTATTAAACTTTTAACGTGAAAGTTCATCTTCTGCTCAGTGACAAAAGTTTGAAATGTCAAAGAACACAAATAAAGAGCGGATCTTTGTTTTTCTGACATTTACAGTGAAAGTGGAATGTTTGTTTCTCACGTGCACTCCAATATTGATGACAGATCACTTGTGAATTCATACGTGGCCGCGTGCGCGAACTCCTCGTGTTCTACAAACGGGGAGCTGGAGATGAAGCGAGCCCTCCGGTTCCGTCTCCCCTCATCGACCTTGACACACTTCCACAAGGTGGACATGCTGACCCATCAGCTGGTGCTCCGCTCTTCACCCCACACCCCGGCTGCATCTATCTCCCGGTCCCCTGTGCCCCTCCGCGGCCCCCTTCAAGTGCCTCGGGCTGCCCCCCCGACGATTCTCTCTCAAGAAGTGATTAATGCCTGTTTACTTCAGAAAGGCCAAAGCATTTCCCTGCCTGGGAGGTGGGGACTGGAGGAGGGCAGAGGAAAAAAGGAAGAAAAGGAAGGTGGCCGGGGCAGACGTATTGATGCAGAGGGCTGTGGGAGTCTGCAGAGGTGAGCAGGAGATAATCAGAGGCAGTTAGGAACGGCCACAGAGGACCCCTTAGTCGCACCTTGTCGCAGGAAAAAGAGTAAATGCTCGTCTTTTAGAACATTTTCAGGGTTTATTGAACAACAGCAGGCAGTGCCCTTTGGACGCCGCTGTCACGGAAGGTTCAAAATTCTGCTGAAAAATCTTTAGAAAAGCCGAAAAAGGTACTTGAAATAGTTAATCCACCACAACATCAGCTGGGTAAAAGGCCTGTGATCAAATATTTAATGTGTTTTTGTGTGAATTGTCTTGATACAGCAACAGATATCATGTTTGAGCATGAATCAAATGTCGAGACTCCGGCATTTCCAGCCGGCAGACACGTTAATTGATGATTTGATGGGAATCCTCGGATAAAGAAAACACGCCACATTAGCCCAGGAAGTATACACACGTCTGCTTGCAAACAGCTGCGTTGTGTTTCCTCAGCGTCCCTGTCTGCTTGGGGAATCGGATGTTCTACCACCAGAACCACTGCGCTTCCCGCTGAATCCCTCTGCACGTATGTTGGTCCCGTTTCTCCTCACGTGGCGACGAATGCCTGCCGCACATCTAATCTGGGAGGCTGCGGACGGATGCTGAGCGGAGCTTTGATCCAGAGGCTGCAGCCCCCCCTGCCAAACCAGGTCAGCCAAGGAGATGGGAGATGTGCGCCTGGGCTGGGGGGTGAAATCTGGTCGGCAGCGCAGCGGGACTCCCGGCTCCCCTCGGGCTGACTTGGGAAGGAGGACTATCAGCTCTGGCTGCTGCAGGTCGAGGTCTGGCCTACGTCAGCAGCCGCGCTGAAGCAATGTTGGTGGTCCAAAGAGCTGCAGCGCGCCTCTATAATCAAGCCGGCCTTGTTGAGCATTACTGTCTCAATGACTTGTGTAAACAGCATTAGTGAGCATTCTCCCACACGGCAGCTCAGTAGAAATTCAATTTCTCCCGGCTTATTAATTTCATTTAAACCGCGTTATTCACTGTTTCACCGGAAAAAAAAGCCAAAACAAAACAAGAAATAGCAAATAAATAAAACATCCACACGGCTCATGTTAATTAATTTTATGCAAAACAGTCAGTTCTGAGGTGTTCTTTGAAAGTAGGGAATTAAGTTTGGAGCCTGTGTGATGTTAAAAGAGCAATTAAATGTAATGTTTTTATAAAAGTATTTCAGTTTGCATTTCAGTCTAATGGCAGTAAATATTTGCAGCGATGGAGGGAGGAGAAAAAAAACCATCAAGCGTATCTGTCATGTGGAGACACACTCCTGGCAGCAGTGTCTTTGCTTTTGTGTGTTTTACAGGGTGACTCAAGACGGTGATGGACAGGCAAATCGATATTTTGACTTTGGCCGCTGTTTTTTCTCTTACAGGAGGAGAAGCGGTAATGGAAGAGGACAGTAAATAAGTGGAAGGTTCTTGACAAATGAATCCATTAACATTTGCCTGTGTCGCCTGGCGAGCAGATTTGCTGTTTTATGGAGCAGGAAAAAAGAGCTAGTAAATCTGAGGGCGCTGTAAGGGTGAGGAGCTGAGAGCAGGCTGGGGAACACATCTCCCATGATGCAGCACTTTATCTCCGTCCCAAATGGCATCTTTATCTGCCTAAATTAAGTTTTGATTCCTTGCCACATACGGAGCTGCAAATCACTTTTAATACTGATATCAAGAGCAGCAGTAAAGTGTGCCCAAAGCGATGGAAAGCAGCTTTATTGTGTGCTGCACACGGCCGACATCACCATTCAACGCGTGTCTGGGGCTCACGGTGAGAAAAAAAAAAAAAAACCTCGTCTCCAAACCAATGCTTTGTGTGCAAATCATATTGTGTCATTTGTCATCTCTCAGATTCGCAGCTGTCCTGCAGCTCTGCAGTTACTCAGGCTATCTACCTGTAACTCTGGATGAGGAAGAAGGATACCCCCAAAGGTGACTTAATTTATAGCTGTGATTAATTTCCAATTCCATTTTCTCTCGGTGATGTTTATCTTGAAAATTAGAAAAGGAGCTGAGGCCTGTTTGTGTGTGTGGTGGTGGTGGTGGGGGGGGGCACTGGAGCCCATGGTGGAGCTGCATTACATCGGCTCTGCATTATCATCAGTCTGCCTGCATATCTGAGTTTGTTTGGCTGCCTATCAATCTGTCTGTCGCCTCTGCTAATTGATCAACGGCCCGGCAGGAGAGACGGCAGTCTCTCCAGCACTCTGCTGTCTTACATGGAGTGGGCTGAGACACACTTCTTCCAACAAAGCATGATAAGTGTTTGTGGCAACAATAACAACTATAAAAACAGGAGCTGGGATTGAGATGCAGACGGAGCGTGGCAGCAGATCCTGGCCTGCCATGCTTAGTCTCCCCTTCGGCTTAAGCCCGACGAGGTCCACTCTTAGATTTAGACATAACCTGGTCTCAGCTGGACCCCGATCTTAACTCCTTGCAGCCTCTTTGCCCTTTTAAAATCTGTGACTCAGCATAAGTTATTTAATGTCTTTGCAAGGAGTAAATGGATCAGGATCGCAGAGGGGCTGGCATTAGAGTGGGATAAAACCCTGATAATAAGCACTTGAAATGAAGAAACAGTGGGAAGTTTAGATATCTCTGCATTCAAAGAATATCAAATAAAATGTTATATTTTAAGTGTGAGTCTATAATATTTCATTAGGTGTAGCCCATTTGAGGCCACCATGTAGCCTCTGCTGAGATACGAGCTGCTATTGTCTGAGGGTCCTGATTGTCTGAGTGAATATTTCATGCCAATCTTTGCCCATTTCTTTAATTCTTTCATGAGGAACTCGAGCACGCCTGTCTGCCCACAGAGCTGGATGTAAAATCATCTCAAAGCTTATTTACACATTTGCAGCCCCCCCCCCGCCCCCTCTCATTCACACCGAGAGTCACTTAACCACATGTTTACCTTTTCCTGAGAGAAAAACGCAGTGAACTTATACACTTCCTCTTTTGGAGGCAATAAAGTTGAAATACATGAAATACACAAAGGCGCCATCCATCTCCCGGTTCCTTCCATTTAAAGCTCGCACTGTGACTCAGACATAAATAAAGCATAAACTGTGTATATAAAGTTCAAGGATTCTGTTCCTTTAAAACAGGGCTTTGATTTAGGTGATTTTTTTTTTTGCTCGCCGAAGAGGTTTCCACGCCCCACATCTCATGTTGTGTCTGTCCTACACTATAATTATAGATCTGTTTTAAGATTCCTGGAGCTTTATAACAATGTGTGTCTTGTGTTGGGCCAAATGAATGAAATGACAGCAGTGACACAGAGTGAGAGCCTGTGGAAGGACTGATAATCCATGCAGGCTGCGCTGGGGGTCCCTGATAGCTTTCAGAGCCACCACCTCACCTCCTGAGAAAGAAAGAGCCTGGGAGTGGGGAAAGTCGCTCAGCGAGCTGCAAACAAGACAGCGGCCTGAACAGAGGCGGAGTGCGGGAGGACATTTCAGAGCGCACACATCATTTAACCTCCAATTGGATGGGCTGGAGCCGCAGAGGGCTGCCACTTTCCGCTCCAGTCAGCAAAGAGCGGGAAAATGAAGCGACGCGCGCCGCTGCCGCCAGAGCTGCATGACTGACGAGCGGAGAAATAAAGTGTGATCTCGGGAATCCCGCTGGATGTGCACGTGTCATCTGCAGAGACGTGGCCTCTGAGGTCATGCTGCATTATTTAAATGAACACATGCGGGGAGATAAGATGCCATTTCACATGCAGACGTGGCTGCAAGATTCTTTTCCGACGTGGCGCTGACCTCCCTCTTCCTCCCGGAGCTCAGACGCTCTCCATATCTTCAGCGAGCAGAGCACCTCTGGGATGATGTGAACTGCGTTGATAGCAGGATGAATGTGTCACTGTGGTATCGGCACGGGCAAAAACTCCCAAAGGACTGTTTACAACACCTTGTTGAATCCGAGCTTTCGCACAAATAGCAAAAGGAGCTAATCATCATCCGCACGCCACACTTTATATAGCCTGTGAAATATTTTCTCTGACCCAAAACACAAATATGGCTGCCGTCCTTGCCAAGAATTAAAGCAATTTCCCGCATTTCATATCTGAAATTGAAATGTCTGGCAGAGAGCATTTTCGTCTACACGTGTTGCTTTTCAAATTAGATTCATATTTTAAAAGTTATCACACTCCGTTTTGCTGCAGAGATAACATCGAGCTCATATTTCACATTAATCATAACATATCGGGGCCAATGTGTCGACGTCTGTCATGCATATGTAATGGCTCATCAGTCTCTGATTGGAATCACTGCTGAAAGTTTGGCCCCGTGTGTGTGTGTGTGTGTGTGCGTGTGTGTGTCTGTTACAGGCTGAGATTATTGATCAGGTTTCGTGACGTGTTATTTACTACTTCTAAATAACAATTAGTAGCAGAAACGAGGGTGAGTGTGGAGCTGTTCAGATAAATGATGGCCTCCTGCTGCTGTGGCTGCGCTAATTAATGAGGATTTATGTTCTGAGAATACACAGAGGCCAGAAACGGGAAACACCTGTTTGCAATACTGGACACAACTCCTGTACCGCAGTCAGGTTGCTTTGTTTTTGCTGCGTGACACGAGCTAGGCAGTCAGGAATGAGGGAGCTGAGGAACTGTTGACCAAAAAGTCATCAAAGGATTCCAAAAGTAGACAAATCAGGTACTAATTTGACACAACTTCCCTAAAAATGTACTAGAATGTAACAGTATTCACAATTGAACATTTTGTGTATTACATTGTGGTTGTTGTTGTGACATCGAGACACTAAATGACCAAAAATGACATTAAGCCAAGCTGGGATTACTTTATCGACCTTTTGCAATAACGTGACTTCCATAAAGCTGATGATTCCAGCCGAGCGCAGACATATCGGCACCTGATAATATGCTATTATTGAACCTAATTATGTTTACGGTGCATTTGAAGCCGTAAAAGTGAGTAAAAGTAACAGAACTCTGCTGCTGAATGCAAATGTCAGCGGCGATAAGAAGCTTCCAAACACTGTCTGGGTCAGCTGGAGTCTGTCCCAGCAGGAGGGAACCCCTGGACAGGTCAGCTAGCCCAGGATGGAACCTGGAACCACCGGCCCACCTTCCCGCCCATGGATGGCGATTGTCACAGTGGTGGTTGAGCAGCACGGATGTGTGCAAACATGCAAATTCCACCTGGATTTGGAAGCATTAGTGCGCATTAGCTTGGTGAGTGTTTGTGCTACTGATGGTATGAACAATATTATTGTTGCACTTGATATTTCAATCTTTCTTATTGAATAACAATGAATAATTGAATCTTATCCCATAAAATCTGTGCACCACTCAGTCTTCTGTGTTTTGATCCTTCCAAGTGTGTGTGAAATGCGTGTGTGATCCAATTTTTTTTTTTTTTGCACAAAAGAGGCCCAAATTATCCCAGCTTTGAATGATAGTTCACCGAACCACACAACACAAGATGACTCTTGCTGATTCCAGACATTACTGTGGAGAATTTAGCAGCAGCAGCCAGTAAGTACATGTTCTCTTTAACTATCTGTGTGAGACCATGTTGGACAGACGGACAAATGCAAAAGGTTCATGTTTTCTACACTGCTAAGCATTTTTTTTAAAGGCTTTAAGGGCTACTAATGACAGTTTGGTGCCAGCAACATGCAGACCAGAGCTCCTCCTGTTGCGACCACATGCCATTCCGGAAGAGTTGGACCACTCGAGCAACCGGATTGGGCTGAAGGCGTCGTCTCACACCAGTGCACAGCACAAAGGAAAAACCTGTCAGGAAAGTGAGGACAGAGCAGCAGTGAGGGGGTATTCCTGCTTTTCATTTGTGCCAAAATAGGGAAAAAAAGAATCATCCATCACTTGTCCATTGTCTGAACCTTTAATGACTTGGACTTATTTAGTCATGCAATAAATTATTGCAATAATTTATCAGCCATGATCATTTGTCTCCTAACACCAATTTAAAATGGACTATTTATTCATCAACAATATGTGCTTTTTAAACAAGATATGAAGGGAATCTTTATATATATTGTGAGCCTTAGATCCCCACGTCCAGTTTTTCTTGTTAAATGAAAGCGAAGTGGAGCCTCAGCGGTCGGTCATCGTCGCACACCGAAATCCAGACTTTTCATTAATCATGCAGCTGACAGATGCCATCCATTCCCCGCTACGTCCGGGCCAGGTTTTGTTACAGCGCCGCCACTTGCCGAAGTACTTGGATTGGCTGGAGGAGGAAGGTAGCCCGCAGAGACGTCTCCCTTCCCCTGGTTCAGTGCCGTCAGTGGAGCGCAAGGCGAGGCGCGGCGCACACACACGCGTGGAAAAGGTGCGACTCACCGGAGGACTTTTTCTTTGGTGTGGGACTAAGCAGAGCATGAATTTGCCGTCAAGACATCGGCTCACATCTGCAGGCAAAAGTGAAGCTTGCCGGGAAAAGACGACCGGAGACAGGTTTTAATGCAACATCCTTTACGGCGCAGCGCGATGCACCCGCCTCTTGTTCCATAAACTGTCACAGTTGTTCCTTGTGACTGTAAAAATCCCGCAGTCGGATCTATTTCCCGCAAAGCTTTTCTGTGGCTCTGTGGATTTTAAAAGGTGAGATTCCGTGTGCTGCGCGCAACGACGAGCCACATTATCGCGCACTTGAGCGCAATTTCTCCCTGAGCCGGACTTGTCTCAGATCGGAGTTTGACTCCTTGTCATGGGCGCACAAACTGATAAAAGAGGAAGAAGAGTGACGAGATCTTCTGCTGAGATGCTGAGCGGGTTCTGGTTCCTCCTGGTGCTTCTGGGGGACTTCGGAGTGGCTCAAGGTAAAGTTAACATACATTCCTGACTGGTGAGCTCTTGGACCGGGGAAAAGTTCTCTGAACTCCCGGAGAACGCACAGCAGATAAATCACCCTGCACAACAGCCTAAAAATAAAAATACTGTTGAATAAAATGGCTTAACAGAAATCTGGCTCCCACTCTCTCATATGCAGGAAGGACATTCCGTTTTTGTTTTTTGTTTCTTGTAAACTTGTATTCAGGCAAAAGCTTTTTTAAACAGGGCAAATGTTAAAACCTAAATAAAAAGAATAACCCGGACACGATGGTGATAGAGAGGTGGCGAACACAATTTAATTCACAATGTTTCATCTTTCTGAAAATTGCATTTTTTCCACAAACAAATATTTTCAAATTCTAAGAAATTTTCTTTTACAAGAAGTATATAGTTAAAACTGACATTGCATCTGTAAAGTGTTTTGGGAGCCTGAAGAATATAAATAAATACAAAAGACACTTTCATTTGTTTTTTAAAGTAAGTAAAACTGAAATTTTATCACACTGAAAACTGACTGTAATTCACTGGGATTAAAGACTGAATATGAGCTTGATCTTTATCCTATAATTATATATTTTTTAAAAAAAAAGAAAAGACGCTGTTGCTACACTGTGATCAAAATAAAACGTCCTTGCTCGACAATGTCAAGCTTTTGCTATTATTAAATACTTTATTTTTGCTTATTTGAAGCATGTAGAATGGACTTTATTAGTAGGAGAGTGGAATGCAGACACATCTAAATTCTCACTTTAAATAATTGAGACCCTGTCTGTGGGTGTCAAGTCCTCTGCTGAAGGATGCTCTCTGTAAACCGGCTCGTAGCTGTCAGTAATGGAGAGATAACTGCACAACACCTGAAGACATTTACTTAATCGACTCTCTCCTGAGCCAGATTGTCTGTCAAACAAAAGGGATTTGGAAGGAAGCCGCCTGTGCGAGAGTGAATGTTTGGTATGTGTATGTGCATGCGTGCCGAGTGCACGCACCTCTCGTGTTAAGGTAGGTGGTCTGCCTGCTGTTGTTGCAGAGGTCTGGGCTGCTTTGTGTCTATGTAAGAGGGGTAGTCGGATAAGGGGAGACTTTTTTCCCATTTTGGAGTCAGACCTACCGCGGGACCTGCAGCGCTGTCGATTTTCTAAAATAGGAGCCTTAAATTTGAGGTCCAGCAGATGCCAGACAGGGACGGCTGTCTGTGGGCAACGTTATCTGGCTCTTCTAGAGCCTCATCTCGCTCCTGCATAGTTAATGAGCAAAGAGGGAGAGGAGGAATAAAAAATGGCACAGGTCTGGTTACTGGAGGGCAGGGTGAGTTGACATAATACCCTCTCCGAGACCCCAGAGGGTCCTGTGTCATTGCATGGATGGGAATTCGAACAAGGTCCTTTTCTGTCCATTAAGAAGTCAATACACCAGGAGAACATTGTTTGAGACTAATTAATGGACCCTGCTATTTTTGGGCGCTGATGAGCTCCACACGTTTCCCAAATCGCTGGAGAATCACTTCCTCTCTGCAAAGCTACTGGTGATTAAAGTGGCTCACTTACCCAGATGTAGCAGCACGCTTGTCCTGCATATTTTGTCCCAGGCTCCTCAAATATTTTCCCCCGCATGAAAACCTTTGTTACGTTTCTTCTTTTTTTTTTCTTTTTTCTTTTTTTGAACTTGCTGGTATGACTTGCTCGCATCCCCATCTGCAGGCAGAAGTGAGCGCTGGGAAATGAGAGTGCTCATTAACCTGCTGAACTCTTGACAAAGAAGACAGGTTGAGACAGATATAAGCTGGGAGCTGCCAGAAAGGTAGCCCGAGAGCTCAGTGACAGCCGCTTGATTGGAAAGCCTCAGTTGCAGGAACAGATGTACTGCTGCTCTTTTTTGTGTGCCGTGTCCGTCTCCGTGAACACGCAGCTCTGAAAGTTTGATGAAGGATGTCCGTTTTTTTCTCTCCAAATATGCAAAAAGGGAAAAAATGTCTGCAACAGCTGTTTAAAGTAGAGTTCCTCCGGGTGTTTTATAGTTATAGTCCTGAGGGTGAATCTGAAATATGGGTTTTTTTTTTCCCCCCATGAAACAAAAGCACATCACAGAGAAAGCTGCACCTTTCCTTCATCCCTCTTTAAAACTCTCTTAAAAAACAATGATGCAGTGTGCGTTAATTGTGTGAGGGTTTTCCGTTTCATCCTCCAGGCCGGCCTGTGATGAACCAGCAGTGACATTTACATCATCTGTCCCTGTGAGGCAGCAGATAATTCTGACATCAGTCCGGCCCCTGGTGCCGCTTTTCCTGGGATTACTTCAGTTTTTCCACAGTCGCTGCACTCTTCGCCCCCCTTTTTTTTTTTTCTACCTCCGTGTTCACGTCTCTGCCGTGTTTTTTTCCCCGTTGTAGATGGCGTCTAAAGTGTTGCGACGCTGCGGCGTGTGAAGTTTGACGCTCCTCTCTCAGATTCTTGAGCTGAAAGTGAATGTTATTCCTATGGTTATTATTTTAACACGCTTCCCTGTGGCCTGACAGCTTGGTTCCTCGGGGGCCACTAACATTATAACCACTGCAGTCATTCTATAAACAGGGCCCGTGTGCACAATGAGTGCATTGTGTGTGAGGAGGAGTGCGCACATTACCTCCTCTGAGCTGCCCGTATCACACAGCTACAGTCCAGCAATTTCATGTAATTGGGCAGAATTAAGATTCAGTAACACACTCCCTCCGGCGCAGGTGAAGGAAGCCGACATGGTAAACAGAGTGCACGGCGCGGCCGGGCGGCGCTGCGAAGGGTCAGGGGTGCGTGATGGCTGCCGGTTCGTCCATAGGCGGAGCGTGCTCGCGAGCGATAATTACTGCGAAAAGTGGCTGCTGAGTTTGCTTTCCCCGCTCCATTTAATGTCATATACTGCAGCTATGGCGTGAGAAAATATACATGCATGGAGCTATTTTAGGGTTTCAACGGCTGTGCAGTCATCGGGCGGATGACATCCTTTGTTGTAGGGCTGCAGGAGAATAGTGTTAGGAGCATCATTATACAGAGGTTACATCACTACAGTCCTCAATATTCAGAATATTATAGGTTTAATATACAGTATATATGCTAGTAATTTGAGAGAGCAATTAAATATCTTAATAGTTCTGACTATATTCATTCACCTCTCTGATGAAAGTCCTGTTTTTAAGCCTGTGAACAGCCAGGATACTTGTCATGCAGCTATTGTGGACCCAGTCTTGGCAACCTGCAGGCATGAGGATTAATGTTTTGGTGCTTCAACTTGTGCAATTAGCTCGTCCTCTTATTTGCCTGGTGCTTCTGGCTCATTCACTCGGGGTGTTGTGCAACAGAGTTGATTATTTTAAAGCTAAAGTTGATCCTAAAGCAGGAGGTAAAGCTCCAGCAGAGAGCTGGGGGCGGGAGAGGGTGGGGAACTAGTTTTCACCCATTGTTATTACATCAAAACTTCATATCCTGATATCACGGTAACAGATATTTATCTCCCCACCATTCATCCCGGCTGGAGTGTAAACGCAGTTTCGATGGTTTCCAAACAATTGGTTTGTCCATCACCAAACCAAACACATTCTGCTGTAATCAGCCCGGTAAGCACGTTAGAGACACAAGGGTAAATCTGAGGCAGAGACCAGGACCGCAGGACGCGCTGGAGCTCTGATGTTTAGGTGACGTGCTGTAGTGTCCAGTTACCAGATGTGAGCGGTTAGCCACAGCAATTCGGCTGTTTATTCAGCATATTTATGTTCTCTGACAAGCCTGGTGGAAGCCTGCCACCGCTAGCGTCACCCGGCAAACTTTTCCCTCCGAGCGCTCGAACTTTGAGATTCAAGCGTAATTACGATCCCGTCTTCCACCCCCCCCTCCGCTCGACCAGGAAATGAGCTGCAACGGGGTTTGAGAAATAGGTGATTGCAAGGACACAAAAGATGGGATGGAGAGATGAGGGGAGAGGGGTGAAATGGTGATAGGGACAGAGTGTTCAGGGGAGGAGAGAGCGTCATTAATCAGCTCGTGAGGCGCCCTAGACTACAAGGAGCTTCACCGAGCTTCAACATTCACTTCTATTATCGCTCCATTAGCAGAACTCTTTCCGAGTAGCAGCACTTGACAGACAGGACTGTCCCACTGACTGACCTGTGTGTGTGTGTGTGTGTGTGTGTGTGTCTGTCTTCATCTGTGTGTGTGATTGCTGCGAGCGCTGGAGGCGTAGGACAAGTCAGAGTGTATGACAGCAGAAATGACTCTGACATATTGTGGCAAGTTTCGCGTTTTTGGCTTTGGTCAGCAAATGAAAATAATTACATAAAAGGTCCCGTGTTCAATTATGCTAGTGGATGAGATAGTGGCATAATGATTGCAGAGATGATGATGATGGTGCTGACCTGATTTCCCACCTGCCATGTCCCCCTCCACAGGGAAATGGTTCTTCAGACTGGAGATGGCTGATGCATTAGCGCTACAGTCATTCCTCATTCAAAGGCTTGTTGGCCTCTTACTCACCAAGAGCCCTGTGATTACAGGATCTTAGCTGTGGGGCGGGGGGGTGGGGGTGCACACCACTGTCCCTGCTCTTGATCTACAGATCATATATGATTAGAGATCAGAGTCGAAGAGCTGGTGATGGAGGGGAGGGGGAGAGGAGCGGAGCGGAGGACAGAGCCAAAGGGGGGGAGAGAGAGAGGAGTGATTACGAGTTAAGTGGCCCTTCTCATACAGCAGGGCTGACAGAGCACATCATGAGTGGATTTAAGTACACACTCCACTCCTGCCCTTTCATTTGGCGTCATGCCCCCCCCACATGGTCCTCAACCACTAATGTCCCTTTGCATTTTTGTGTAGCGAGCAGGAAATTGGCGAGTGGCATGTCGGCGCCACGCAGGTGAGCTTGAAAAGACATGCAGCCCAAGATTGTCTTTGTGCATTTGTCGTCATATTTTGCATCCCCCTGCATGACAACATGACGGGACGGTCATCAGCATTTCACAGCAAGTCTCGCTGATGCAATCATCTGTGGACGCAGCAGAAACAGGCACCCTGTACGGTTGCCATACGTGCCGTTCTACCTCGCAAAGAGGATTAGTGCACAAAACAGGCAGCGTTTGCGGGGATTTAACGGGAATGCTGGTACGTTTATGAATGCACACAGGCGCCATTAAAAAAAAAGCCTCTGCTGCTGATGATCAGTAAAATCACCGTGAATGCAGTTATTTCCCAAATGTGCTTTAGCACCGCTCCCACTTTCATACTTCCCTGGCCCAGCGTGGCGCGGAGAGTAGTCGGGCTAACTGCGCTGCGCATTTTGACACGGCACAGCGAGATGAAGGAAGCTCAGACTGCGGGGGGAAAATTTAGGCCAAGCATGCCCTGCATGCAGGTGTGAGATTATCCTGGCTTAGTCCGACCGTTGCACGTCTGCGTGGCTGGCCGGAGTGGTGGAAACACACTTTTTTTTTTTTAATGTCCCCCAAAACCTGAGAGGAAGTACGCTCTTGTTTTTAACGCCGGTCCGGCAGTCAGATCAGATGTGCGACAACAGCCTCGTTGGTAAATGTGAAGCCACAGCCGGCCGCTTTTATCTTGGCAGAACGGGCTGAAAAGAAACAGACGAGTTTTGTTCAAAGGTAACAAAATAGGGCTGAATAAACGAGCTGTGGAGGCTCGGCAGAGCGACCCAGTCAAAGGAAAGTAACCTTTGTCCAACATCCTGGATGGTTGGCTGGTACAGAAACACACTCATATTGATAAGTAAATAAGAATATATATCTTGAAAATATCACTTAAACCAAATTTATCTGAAGAGAAAGTCACCTCACAAGGTGATAGAATCAAGTAGATAGCGTCATGTGGCCTAAAAATCCAATTTTCGGTCGCCGTCGGGGCACCTTTTGATGTTAAAGCCGGCTGTATGTTGGGCTCTGATGAGAACAGCCTCCAAAACTCCGAGGCGATAATGAGTGAGATGATATCAGCGGTGACTCAACACCTGAGTCACACATGCCGTCAGGAGGCTCTGGCAGTCACCTGGATTTTCACATCTCTATGGAAATACAGCGCTCTCGCCGCGCCGCCTCTGCCCGTGATTGACAAAGCTAAAGCCTTAATCCGGGCCTCGCCCCGTCTCCTGACTCGCAGCCTCACGGCCGAGCCAATACATTAAAGCTCTCCTGAAGAGTACCGCTGGTGTTTATCTGCACCCAGTTGTTTGCCGAGCAGATGTATGCATTGTTGGGGAGACCTCGTCCCTGCGGGGGGAGTTTGGCTTCACCCCCCCCTTTTTGGAATCTGTCACGTCTCGGCAGCGCAACGAGGAGAGGTGGGTTTCCAGACGCGGCACTAATGTCTGGCCGGGGCCGCTTGTGGTCTGTGTATGTCAGCAGAAGAGCGATGGTGGTCGGAGGGGGCGGGGAGGGCTGCACGAGGGTCCGACTGAAACACGAGAGCAGGGAGACCCACACTGCCCATTTCCTGCCTCCACTTTATCAGCATCTCTCCCGCTGTTCTTCCTGCTTCCCTAAAGTATCCACGAAAAGCTCGCCGCAGATAAATGTTTGCGTCTCCTCATTTTTTTAGGGGCCTCGAATGACTGACTCTGTTTCGAGATGCCACGAGAGGAGTTAGAGCCTCTGGTTTACGTTACGGTTCCTTGGAGATGCTCTGAAAGGACAATACTTCTTCTTGTTCCTCTTTTACAAGACATCTGAGGGAAGGCAGTGGGAGGGAGAGTAATTCTGATTCCTTCTTTGGAAGAAATAATTATTCTTTCTCGCATATCCTTAGTTAGATCTGGGGAATGAGAGGCAATGTTAAAAAGAAGCTGCATCCTTAACAGCCTGCACTCTTTCACCTCTTATCACCTCCCGCAATATTTTCCCTGTGACTCACATAATTCTGTGGGCTTCTGTTTTCTCTCGCTGTTGTGTGCGCGCACGTTTCGTTTGTCTGCACTGTGGCAGACCGCGTGCGTACGTGCGTGCGTGTGTGTGTGTGTCTGTGTGTGCTCGTGCGTGTGTTTATTCAATAATAACAGAGTCTGAGAAAGTCTGTTTCAGATAAATCTGCGAGAATACCAGACCATTCATCCCCAGGAAATCAATCTTTCTCATAATTCCCCTCATTTTTCTTCCATCTGTTATCTACAGAGCTGCCAAACAGACTTTTAAACAGAGCAGGCCATTACCAGAGGGCAGAATTAAATGTGTGTCACATCGCCAGCCTGTAAAGTTGTTGTTTCTACCCAGTTAAATGAGGTGCTAAATTAAAGCCCCACCGTTGGTATATACTGTACTATAGCGCGATTAACCCCCATCTGCCTTGTGTGCGCTGCTGTCAACACGGCCACAGATGAGTTGAAGTGTGTGTGTGTGTTCGGTGTCAGGGATGATTTTTAAAAAAAAATGAGTCCACTGAAATCGCGCTTGACTGACGGAGGTATTTGATGAATGGCTGTTTTTGTCTGTTTTGTGTAATTAGCAAACACGCACGTCACGGAAGGCATTCTGCCGCCACAGTCAGCCGGTTAACCCGCCGTCCCCGCCGCCGCCGCGCCGAGCAGAGCCCCACTGCGTGACCTCTTTTCTCCATTTTGCCTTCTTTGTTACCAAGTCTAGTAATGGCCTGCAACTTGAGATTGCTGTTGGGTGTCAGCACTTTCCTGTGTTTGAACAGCGTGTGTTTGCGAGCGCGTACGTCTGTGTGCCGTATCTCCACCATCAGTCTCTGGTGGCCTAAGTACTGGCAGACAGTGTTTAACTGGGGCAGGCTCAATGGTCTCATTTAAATGGGGCCCAGACAGAAGCCCCACGGTGAAAGGTTACTTTATGACTCCCATCATATAAAAGCCAGCTCCTGCAATTTGCGTGCTCGCCAGAGAAGCCGAACTGTACTTTTTTTTTTTTTTTTTTTTTTTTTGTCAGGGCTCCTGTCAGGGAAGGAAAAATTGCTGTGAAAGTTTAAAAACTGCCAAATTAGTGGGTTCCACACACTGGGATACGTGGCTGTGCTGTCTTTAATTTGCATTCCTCCTTTCATGAAGAGTGGATATGAGGTTGATTATGAGAGAAGGCAGCGTGTGCGGCTCTGAAAGTTCACTGCTGTAAATGTCAGAGTCATCAATGAGCTCAAAGAGTCCATCCCCACCAGTCCAACATGGTGTTCTAACACAACCACTTTAAAAAAAAAAAAAAAAGGTGTAAAGCTGCCCCTGCATGTAAAATACATCTGCATATGATATCATGGGATGAAAGCGTGCTTATTTTAATACACTAAGAATTATGGATCATACAATAAAAGCATGTCTCCATGTTGTGTAAAGGATTTGTCAGTACAGAGGAGCCTCCTGCTGAGCGTTTGCCCCTTTCAAGGAGCTAAGCAAACAGTAGGCAGAAGGTGAATAATGTATGTTGTTGTGATGAATGTTCTGAAATGTAGAGAAAGACAGTAAAATGCAGGACTTTAAAAAAAAAAAGCTAAACCAGGTCAAATGTCTAAATACGGTCTGCTTTGTATACATACGAGCATCCTGGGTCTGATTTTCTCCCAGTAAACACAGCTTTTGTTTGCTGCTGGGGGCTCACAAAAGTCAGCCCTGCACTCCAAATATTTGATGCACACTTTTAACACAATATGAATGTTATTATCAGAAGGTAAGGAGGATGGTGACCTCAAATTACTTGTCAAGTACCCCGATGTTATGTGATTTACATGTTGTGTGACGCCGTATTCTCTAAACACTAAAGGCTAAAATACTCATTGTGGCTGTGTGATTTTGAAATTAGTCACGTAACCTCTGAACTGCTGCTTAGAGTGAGGAAGAGTTGATTCTGACTGCAATCAAAATAGCTACTTGTATTAGTTTAAGTCCCATTCCTACTAATTTAGCATCCCACATTTTATACAAACTGAATCAGTAAATAGCACAACAGCTTAGCAGTTGCTTGTATTTTGATTAACGGGTCCTAATGTGAGCAAACAGACTAAAACAACTCAAAAGTATTTGTGGTGTGTAAAGGAAGTAAGATTATGTCATTCAGTGGTAACAGTTTTATTTTCTGCTTCACATGAAAGAGCACAGTAGCCAGCAGCCAAAAAGTCACAAAGCAGCAGACATTCAATGGCGCGTTCCAGCAAGCCTGATGCCCTGGAAAATACAGAATATTTTGAGCCATGTAGCTCTAAAAAAAAAAATGGATGCTTTTGCACAATGAGCGATTATGCTGACATGCCCACTGTTTTTTTAGGGGGCTATTGCTTGCAGGTGGTTTTGTGGAACTGCTTCCCTCCACATAATGAAGAAATTGGGAGGGGGGGGTGCCCACACAACTGAATTAGATGACAGGTTTGTTTCTATGATTCAGGATTTCTGTAAACTATGACCCTATACAGTCCACCAGCTGCTCTGGAGTCAGCACAGCCACTGTAAACTGATACGCCACACTGGCGTTGTGCAGATATGCTGGAGCATGTGCAGCGGAAACCGATAATTCAGTGGTGACACACACTGTGCTTAGGGGTTCCCATGGCTTTTAGGCTGACGCGAGGTAAGTTGATCTGTCAGGTAAAGGCAGAGGGGTGGGAGGTACAGGGAACGATGCGTGGAGGGGGGCACGACGCAGCAAGACTTCTGCTGCGGAAGGGAAGCAGCAGCGCACTGATAAATCATACCTCCTGATGAGTTCTCATGTTCAAATTCCACTTCCTACATTTAGAACCCTGTACATCGCTAAATCAACCCCTTTTTTTCACACCACAGTTTCCTCCTTGCCAGGGGTGCCGGAGTGTTGAATTTAGCAGCCTGTTCCACTGTGATACCTCAGCAGGCGAAGCAGAAGAAGAGTTTAGACACAATAAGACTCAGAGGTTGGAGAGAATGAGACACATATAGCATAACCAAGACTAAGCTCATGGTTTCCCCTCAGCCTGAGAGCATTCAGACACATTAACTCACGGCTATTCCAGTGCTGCTTTGTGAGGCTTTATTGTTCGTGGAAACTCGGCAAAAATCTGGTTACTGGCAACAATGTTGAGCAAACCAGCATAATGTAGGACTGGGGAGCTTTGGGATTTAGAAGCTCACATGCATGCATAATAATCCACACTATTTCACGTGAGATTTGGTGTAATCTGAACCTCTTTGTTTGCCTCTTTACAGAACGGGTTTTGACCACCGTTTTTCTGTGTTTGCAGTTTGAGAAAGGAGGCATGAAAAGTACAAGACGGGATATTTATGCTGAGGCCTCAGTTTGTTTTAATAAGATCGTGACAGAATGCAGTAGAAGTGCTGAGGAATTTGGAAGGGCTATGTCAGATCCAAGTTAGTGCGTGGCCCTGCCCGAAGTCAAACGGATTGGTCTAAGCGGATCTGACACTCACCGGCACCTAACAAGGGCCGGAGCCGGAGACAAAGGTGATCAGCGCTTTGATGGATGTGACAGACAAACGGGATGTGGCTGTCTTACATCCATCAGCGGTTGGAGGTTTCCGCCGGTCAGCCTGTCACATCCAACTCGACTCCTCATTCCCAGTTTCCTTTTCGCTGTCTTTTCCCATTTTTGTCTTGGAGAGAACTCAGCGTCAGAGGGATAAACATGCTGTCGGGGGCCCAAACCCAAAATGAGCTGTTACTGAGGGCCCCGTGTTTGCACAGATCTATGTCCTGCATCAGGTGGTGGTGGTGTTGGTGGGGGTGGGAGGGGTCTCTGAGGAGTCAAACGGATGTTTAAATTCAATCAGCTTGTAGGAGGAATAATGTGCCCCTCCTCTTTAAAGTCAGTGATGCAATTACGGGCTGAGCCGCGTTGGCCATCTTGTTGTGATTTTATGTGTTTACGTGAGGGGGGGTGTTTACTGTGGAAACTCCATGTCACACCCCCCTGACTGCTTCCCATTTAGCTACTGGAGAAATGGAGCTACCGTGAGGTTTAATTTATTTATCGTCTCTGGACAAAAGAGAGAACGATTCTCTAACTAGCAGAACCAACTCGAATGTAAAAAAGAAGAATGTAGTCTTCTTAGACTCTCGGGGGGGAAAGTATAGTCAATAGCCATTCTAGTGATTTATTCTTAAAAATACTTTAATTATTCTTCAGTTTCTAGAATCTGTTGCTTTATCTCATTTCATCTATAGAGGGGAAATCCAAACTATGACTAAAGTAGCTTTTTGGTAAATCTATTGTAAAATATCCTTTTGTACTGATTGCTTCCACAATCAGTCTCTTGAATTCGTGCAAGACTTTACAAAAGAAGCCAAATTGAATCATTTATTTCCCATTATTTAAGTACCCTCGGCAGCATCTTTGTGTTTTCCCATCAGCAATGCAGTAATATGGTTGCCGGGGTTAATCTCACTGATGGTCATGTTGCTGTTTTCAGGCCCCGGCACTCTGTTTTATTGATGTAGCATTATGTGCAGTGTTTTGACCATTGTTTACCCCACAACATGCTGCTTGTTATCTTCAGCAGCAAATGGCAGCGTCTTTACCAATCTCATCTGGCTTTTGTCCGCTGACGTTTTTTCCGCCGGACAGGCAGCCATTTAGTGCAAGGGTCAGGGTTGTAATTGACAGCTACCACTAAACAAATCTGCCCGGCTCGGCGGTAGACCGACCCCACCTCCCGTCTCCTCCCGCTACTCTAATCTAACTAATGCACCCGTGTGTGTGCTGGAAAGTGAATTAAGCGTAGAAAACTCAATACCTGATCCATATGACAGAGCTGCCTGCGTGCACATTAGCAGTTTCTCTGCAGCCTCTGTAATTGTATTACACAAGTTGGTCGCTCTAATGATCGGGCCTTACACACACTTACACACTCACACACACTCTCCCTGTTGTTGTTAATCGCTGCCTCGGTCGGCCCCGGAGGCGAGCGTCGGGCCAAGAACAGAGCTATGGAGGAAGAGGGTGAGGCGAGCGGTTCGGCATCTCCAGATGAAGCCGTAGTCGTCCGAACTCAAAAACTTTCTGCCCGCTTTTAAAGCTCTTGTCGGACTCTCTGGTGCTTTCTTCGCCCTCTAATCAGCGTATCTCTGGGTAGTCCCACTGTGCAGCGTTTTTTTTTGCATATCCCCCCTGCCTGTCCTCTATGTGCCGCTGGCCACTCTGCCTCTTTCCAGAGATGAGTTTACATTCCCTTCTTCTCCTCCCCACTAATCTCCCTTGACCTATAAAGACTCGGAAGGTTAGAGAAATATACGTCTGCACAGTAACTTTGCCTTATGCAGCAGATGTAGGTTTAATGAACGATATATTTGATCCCATGATGTAGTTAAGACATACCTGTAATAATTCTCCTTTTATTGGACTTCTTCACTGATAGCTCTGGAAGATACAAGGAGAACAAAGGGACTGAGGGGGTGATTAAAGGGGCCGTTGTGTTGATTTGCTGTGGGTTGCCAGGCAAGCAACCATTTGCTTCGTCCTCACTAATGGAGACTTCGGTTTGAATTCACAGAGAGGCTCTTTAAAATTTTATTCCTCCTAACAGGCTGATTTATAATGATGAGCCACAGACTTTTTCCACTACAGAAGGACATCACAAAGAACCCTGGGAAGTGAGGGAACTATATATAGTGAGACCAGGAGGAGACTTGCTACAGGCATGGGAGAATCCAGGAGATAAATGGTGAAAGATGACCTCCCCGCATAGCTTAGCTCAAGGCTGGCAAATGTATAGTTGTCCTGTGTCTTCTGAAAGACCTCCTTGACCTCTGCATAGTCACTAAGGTCAGGACTTCATATTTCCAGGTCCCAGAGTCCAGTGATACCCTACCTGCCAGATGACGCTCCATGATCCCGCCTGAGAACAGGACCGGTTTGTGTGCGTGTGTGGAAATCCCTCAGGGAGGACTTGTCAGGGAGCAGGTCATCAGATATACCCGTGCGCGTGTTCGAGTCCGCGCACATGCTCGGAGCTCAGATGGGCAGCTTTATCATGCTTATCTGAAAGGTCACTCCATCACTGTCGGACCACACTTTACAGAACCCCTCTGTGGTCTCCAGGAGGAAAACTGATCCAGGGGAGAATTAAAGAGCCCACAATTGAGATTAAGCAGTGGAATTAGGTTACAATCGTACTAATGTCATTGTTCCAGTGTTAAAGGAAATCGGGTTGAGAAGTTCCAAAGACCGTCTGCGATGAGGTTATTTATGTTTGGAAGCACAATAATCACCAATGTGGAAAAAGTGCAGAGGTAGAGGCTTGTCCCCCCCCTGTCTTCCACCCACAAGCCAAATCCGTGCATAACACTAATCCCACTGATTCTGCTGGTTGTCCCACCTCCTCCCATCCCATCATCCCTCACCAGGTATTCCTCCACCGCCAAAACTCCCTCTCTCACACTTTCTCTCTTTCCACTCATCCCATCTTCACCCACCTCTCCTCCAGCCCTCTGTTTGTTTTCGCCCCCGCATCTCGGTGACATTAGCCGCGGTAATCCGATTGAGAGCCCCTCATAGCCACAGTTGGGTTCCATGGGTCTGTGGCGTTTCCATGGGGATCACATGGATTCCTCATTAAGCTCATTAAAGCTCGTTATTAAAGCTCGTTCAATCCCATCCTGACATGGTGGCACAGCTCCTGGTGTCCAACTCGCCTAATAAAACTCTGCTTACAAACTGTCAACAGCCGTGGACGTGCCCAAGCACGAGTCACACTTTGGTGGGTGTAATTTAAGCTGAGGAAGCCCCGGGGTGTCCCCCCCTCATTTGAACAGAATGAAGGAAGATCCTGTGAACACCATCAACTGTGTGACTGTAACCACACAACCTTTTGGCTCTCACGTACAACTTTCCAGAGAGGCCGTAACGTAGGTGAGTGATAGGTCTGAGCCAAGTGTGAGGTCGGGGGGGGCAAGGAATATTTCACTTTTCACTCTCTCACACACATAATGAACCATGTCACTGTGTGCCCTTTGACCTCTCTTGGAGTTTACACGCCGATTCCAAATATTGTTCTTTGGCTACGAGGGAGAACAGTAAACCATGATGTTTTTAGGGTCTTCGGGGGGGCTCAGCGGAACTGTGTGTGTGTGTGTGCGTGTGTGTGTGAGTGTGTGTGAGAGAGAGGGACAGAAAAAGAGTGTGTCTGCATGTGTGTGTGAGAGAGAGAGGGATGCCTCTTGCAACCTGAATCGGCCCTTTGATGCTTACTGGGCTTGACATCAACAATGTGGCCTTTCACAGCCTTCACCCACCTCTCAGGAGTTTACCAAGAAAACACACACACACTTACACACACATGGCTTCACACTGGTGTTCCCTTCTTGGATTTTACCGTTTGTTTTTGTAGCTTTTTGTGCCTGTCCACAAAGAGCTTCAACAGCAAAGAGGAAGAGCAGGAAATTGGAGTAAAAAATAGAGGATGTCGGGTTCTTCGAGGGACGTTCCGCTGCGTTTCCCCGGTGGAATCGGCAAAGCTCAAAGATCTTGTTAAATCCTCTGCCGAAATTACATTGTAAACACCAGAGAAATAAAAAAGATATTGGACTGAGTATAGGGAAGAGCCGAGTGATTGGGGCCAAAGGGAAACTAAAGACAGTGAATGTCTGAAGTGCTCCCTTGTACTCCTTTGTTTTTTCATTTGTTCCAGTTAAAAAAACGTATATATCCCTCCTTTCATGCACCCCCTTACGTCAGCCTCCTGACATGAAAAGAGTTCCAACCTTTTAAATGTATCCTCTGTCACAAGGACTGTGGTTAAACTGTCAGTCTCCTTTAAATGAAGTCTATTCCAGATGAATGCTGAAATGCTTCTCTGTGTGTGTGTGTGTGTGTGTGTGTGTGTGTGTGTGTGTGTGTGTGTGTGTGTGTGTGTGTGTGTGTGTGTGGTGGAGGGGTTGAAGTATAGCCTGCAGAGGTACATCCATCATTGACATCGCTGTTAATTTTGGTGACATATTAACCAAAACATGCCCAGCTGCGTGTGAGAGGAATACTGTACGTGAAGTTTCCGTGTTTTTCTTTACTCTAGTTTTCAGCAGCTCATGAAAGCAGATGGTTACATCAAACACTTGTTTCTTTGCACATAAAAAAAGGGAGTGATTTGCTGACAAATGAATTTTCCAGATGTCTGGAGAACATAAATGATGTGATGGTAATCTCTGATTGCCCTGGTCAGACTTTGGCCCTGTTAGCATCAATTAGCGTTAGTCCTGCGATAATGTGTGAATTACGCCGCTTGTGCGCTGAGAGATGTTTATGGAGGTTTGGCGCGGCTTGACAGAGGTGAAGATCTGACCGCGGGACTGTGGCCCCCTGCCTCCTTTAATGAGATAATCCAAGAGCGCAGTGACGACCCTGATATGGGGCCTTGCCTCTTGGTTCAGCTGCAGCTGCGTGTTGTGAATGTATAAGAAAAGACAGGCGAACTCTCCCACGTCTTTGTTTCCACTGACCTCTCTTCCAAACCAACACCGAGCCGGTGGTCAGGACACTGGTTCTGTTCCCTCTGACTCTCTCAAGTTAAACACTCGACAGAGAGCGAGCTATTTCCTGAAGATGAATAGTACTTTGTGATGAGGGAAGCTAAATACATCCAGTCATTTTCCCATTCTGCCTCGCCAACTGCTTCCTGAGCCTCTTTGCCACGTGGACGCGAACCCATTACAGCAGTTGTTTGTCTTTTTCCCCCCTCAGCGAATGATTTGTGCGGCCAGACCTCAGCCAAATGAGTAACCTGGAGGTCGAGCCAGAGGAAGCGCTGTACCTATGAGCCGCAGTAAAGAAAGGAAGCCTTCCTGATTTAGAACTTTTATTTTCCACTTTTTTTCATTTTTAATGACAGTGCTGGACCATTCTGTCTGTCTTTAACCCTTTTCATCTAGTTTGTGAGAATATATACATAGCAATTTGGCCTTTTTGGATGGAAACATAACATTCTCTCTGCGATTCCTACTATGAGGCTCCAGAGAGAGAGAGACTTTCATTTTTTGCTTAATATCGCTCAAGCGGAGCTGGAAGTGGCCTTTCGGAGCCAAACCAAATTTCCAAAATGGGATTATGTCCCATATAATTGAGGATATTTATTGCATGACCACTGCCACCTTTGTGTCAGCAACGTTGTGCAAAAATATTTGAGGCTGAATCATGATTTTTTTTTTTTCTAGTATTGAGTTGCTCAATGTCCAGATTCAGCAAAATATATTGGACCCATTAAAGATGCAATCAAACATAGCAATAAAGTGCTTTGTCCAAAGGTTTTCTACCAATATTAATACACGTGATGGATTTATGTACTATCATAAAATGATTTTATCATTTACAATAGACTTTTATTTGAAAATGTTATATTAAACATAAACTTCCACTTCTGGCAGTATCCAAATGAATACTATTGATGTTTTTTTTTAAGAGGACCGTGCAATAAAACTAAGGAGAAGGTTATAATATTTAGATATTTTAGCATAGTTTAGCAATATTTTTATAATAAAATTTAAGCTTTAGTTACGACATTGAGGTTGTAAATAGCTTTAGATAGGTACCTTCACAGCCTGACGAGCCATCAGAACTGGACACCAGCTGATATTATTGCTTTAAAAAAGAATAATACAGCACCTTTTCAGTGTTATCTCTGTCACCAAATACAAAGCAAATCGATCTTGACTTTAAGTGCTTTCAAAGTGACCCAGGTTTGTTTCTCTAATATTATTTTCTACCTTGCTGGAGATCTCCCATGTCACCATGGTAACTCAGAATTTATCCGAGATGGGAGCAAGAGATGTGGAGCTCGTCCGATCGTGGAGCTTCTGATGCGAGGGCTGGCCTCCAGGTGGCAGTTTGGGTAATGAACAACATTAGGTAATCTCTAAAAAACACGCAAGGAAAAGTCAGCAAGAGTTCCATTTTATTTTTGATGAAACTTTTGAATTACTCAAATGTAATCAATTAGCAGCAGAGTTCTAATCAGGTTTGTTGAAGCCATTTCCCACTAAAAGTGCAGCAATTACAGTAATGGAGGACATACAATCCTTCTGTGCTGTGTAGTGATGATGTGGGGAATCACATTTTCGCAGCCTGTAAGCACTCCGTCAAGGCGGCTGCAAGGAGAGCGTTTGAGGTCTGCCCAGCTGCCGGCTGGCCGCCTGTCTGCACCCACAGTGTCCGTGGTCGGAGGCTCATATTCCAGTCCCTCTGACTTGGGCGGTTTGCTTTGATAGCCGGCGCTGTTTACCGCTGCATGTCCTGGGGGCTAACTGGGCTCAGATCCCCCCTCAGATGAACTGAGTGAGGGAAATATTCAACACAGCTGTGCTTACTCTGAGGGCCGGGGCCGGGAGAGGCGCGCTGCTACGCTTTCAGGTACAGGGGCAGCTCCTGCCTATGAAGGTGTCCTCCGGGAGCCTGTTTGCATTTATGAAAGTGTTTGCTCCTGCACAGAAATAAGAATTTCCCCAATGGCTTTAGAATGGGATCGTAAAGAGAGAACTTGAGCTGGATGGTGATAAAAGATTTGTAACAGGTAGGGAAGCAGCTAACCCAGGAGCAAATATGCCAGGGAATATAGCAGCAACGCCGTGGCAAATCAAAGGTAGCTGTATCTGAAGACTCTGGTGGGCAAGCTATCTCTCAGAAGATCTCGCTAGTCTCTTTCTTAAAGCTCAGGTTAAGAAAAACAGAGCAGTGAATGCAGACATTACACCCTCTTTTTTTTAATTTTTTATACCACAGCCATATGTCTTCTGCTGCTTGAAGCACGGTCCCGCTTGAATCACCCTTCCTCCTCCAGGATGTCTTTTTCGTTCACTTTAAAATGCACATGTAACAGTGAAACATTCAGCTTCAGCTCCTCTCCCAACATCAAGATTCTCTCACAGCCTGCTTTGTTGCTCCGACCAATTTACCATTTCTGTGTGCCTGCACACGGACCCGAGGCTGGCAGCGCGAGGGAGACAGCCGTGTAATGAATAGAGGGCACGGCCAGTTATTTGGCAGGAGGGCAGATGGGCGGGGCCCACTTACAGTATGCTGTTCATTTGGAGAGTTTTGTTTGGTAATGTGGAAACAGTAGTGACCTGCCAATAATCAGTGCTCATCATGGTTGGTTTTATATTAAACTGCAGCTGTGACGCAGGTGTTTGTGCAGGACCGCATGTAATTATCACCATATTATTAATTCCAGCAGATTAGTGCATGTGATGACAGTGTTTGTTTGTGCAAGATCCATAAGTTATGCTCAACATCGTCTGCTTATTTTTTTATGCAATAATAAAGATTAACAAGCATTTTAACCCCTTTAATGTGCAATGACATAGATAAAAAAGAAAGAATTCTACATATATTAGGCTTCTTTGAACATAAATAAATTGTGTAACGACCGTCATTGAAATGTATTTTTTCAAGCCGTACATGATTTAAATGTTCGATCATCAAATTTAAAACACATTGCACTGATGGCAGCCAGGAGAAGAATATAGAACAGTTGTTTCTGAGAGAAGTGAAAAATCGGAGCCAGCAGTGAGCCATAGCGTGTTGTGTGCATGTCCATCCTGCACGCTGTGCTGCTGGCGCCCGGTCCTGCGTGTTCATCCTGTACCCCTCTGTTTCACCAGCCCTCCCCATATTTCCAGTATTTCCACCAGTTCCCTCCCCAGCTCTGGCTAGTGTGAGTTCTGGCATGTAGCCCCCCCCCTCAACCCTGTGGCCTGGCTGCCCAGCGGGGGCAGCCTACTCACCTCCGGGGCAGCTGGCATGCCTGATAGCCCCATTCATCAGACCTGAGGGCAGGGGTTGGGGGGCCCACACTGCAAAGTAGTGCTTTGCATTATGGCCCTTGTTGTTGACTTTATTGGGATGGTTATTAAATAAGCCATGATGACAGGGGAGCCCGAGGAATGCTTTCAACCTCCTCTGCAGGAGATGTGCTGCACAAACCTTGGGCTTGGATGGAGGAGGGACACGGCAAGGAAAACAGTCATTTCTGTAACACGCTGGAAAACAGGCAGGGAGATATATTTACCAATACAGAGGCGTGGAGAAAATTAATCAGGGGGTGACACATTAGGGAAATAAGCAAAGTTGGTGAGAAAGGCTGGTGAGAAAGATTGCAGTTTGTCTTTTCAAGACAGATGACTGGCCTTGGGCGAGGGGGCCTGCGATGTTGAGGCTGGTGGTTGAATGGCTGATGACTGAATGGCAGAACCCCTCCTGAGATTGGCCATTAACACACACGGCACAAACATACAGAGTCCATTGAGAGTCCCAGCAGGGTGGGAGGACACAGCCTCTGGGCCGGGGGCCAGGGGCCAGAGGAGGGATCCGAAGGGCAGTGGAAGTCTCCCCCGCAGCTTCATATACAGCCAGCAGTCAAGTATTGGCATGGGAAAATCCAGCCCTGCATCTCTGCACCCTCAATTCAATGAAGCCCAACAGTAGCGCAGCCACAGTGTGTTTGTGTGTGTGTGTCTGTGTGTGTGTGTGTCAGAGTGTGTGTGGGAGAAAGGGAGAGAGGGAGATTCCCTTGACCCTAACCCTGCTCCACAGCTGTTGAACAAGAGAAGAGGGAAGCAGGAACACAACACCAGAAAGCAAAAGCGGGACCGGGAGAGAGAATAGATGCCAAAGATGACAAAGTGTCAGTTTAATCCCAGGAGGCGAAAAGAATGACTTGGTGGCATCATTTTGGCGAGATTCTGAAGTCTCCAAAGTTTAATCTCATGCCTTTTATTGCCACATTTATCATTCAGTCCTTTTGTAAGACTTTTATGCTAATTCCCAGGACCCTCTCATGTACAGCCGTACCTGTACAGTCATATCGCAGCATTTTAAGGGACCATTAACTGAGTGTTTTGCAGATGCAAGATGGACTTCACTTATCCTTAAAATGCCGAACATTGACAGATGTTGCCTTCAAAGGGCAAACAATTAGGTTATTCTTTGTAAAATACAGTTGATTAAAAAAAAGATCTTGCCTGTTATTTACTTGTCCACTTGGATGAGATCTAATTACAGAACCGCAACTGTCAGTCATCACATCTTTCACGGCAATTAAATCAGGCCCAGGTGCCAAAATGTAAAACAAACCGAGCTAATGTGGATCAGTGAGCTCTATTTTCCTTCTGCTAGGATCTCAAACACATTTCCAGGCGTTGGGGGGCTATTTCTTTGTCACTTTGCACACCTACAACTTGACATTTGTTCCTGGCCTTGTTGTTGGATCACAGTCTCCCAGAGAAACAGCTCGGCCAGTCAGGTTGCTGTTGCCGAGGCTGCTGACTCTTTTGTGTGTGTGTGTGTGTTTTTAGGGACAACAGCAAAAGTAGATGGAGCCAAGTTTCCCATGAAAAAAATTACCCACATAGTCGCTCATTTTCAATAAACAAATACAGCTGCCGGCGTAATGAATTGCACTTTTAAGCAAGTGCACATGTTCAAGAGCTCATTTGCTCATATGCTCACAGGCAGCCCCCCCCCCCAGTTGCTGCTTTTCATCCTTCGCTTCAGTCTTGTAATTATCTTGTCAATTAACCTGGAGGTGGAAGGATAAATGACACACTTGTCTACTTCTCCAATGACACACGCGCTTCCTGTTTCTTCCTCGCTTTTAAATCAAACTGCAGGTGAATAAGAGCAGAGTTTGTGTGTGTGTGTGTTTGAGGGGGGGTGCTTGTACTGAGATATATTTAAACTTGATTTGGCTGATAATTTCAAGGCTGCATTTGCAGTTTTGATTTTCTTTTTTCATGATGTGCTTTCACTCTTTATTTAAAAAAAAAAAAAAAAAAGGTCTCAGTCAGCCGTTTCCGCCTCCTCAGTGCCCATCTGATGTTTTTACAGCTTGATGAACACAGGAAACTGCCCTTGTGCCGATCAGATATAGAATCTTCACCATGTAGTCAAACCACGGTGACTGCTGAATCGGTGCCGGTTGCAACTCTTTCATTTTCCCTCACCGGAGCAGCGAATCTCAGAATGACGACAGCCTCGTCTTATTGAAAACACTGAAATACTGTGAAGGGAGATGAATAACAGAGCTGTGTTTTTCATTTTTAACAACATGCGGGATGAAATGGCTTGTGGCTTGGGGATTTGGAAGAAAGAAAAGGAGGCTCAGATTGAGCTTGGAGTGATACGTGCCACATTTAACGCACTTGTGTCCAAGACGACAAGAAATCTGCAGTTTGAGAAATCTCTACAGGGACCCCCAAGGACATCACACCTTCAACTTCAAATGGAACATCTCTGTTGTGGGTTTTTAAAATAAAAAATATATATATGCTGTTGCAAAACTCCCCCTTTGAGATATGGTGGAGGGCTCATCTCGTCTCTGTGCCCTGTTTTCCAGAGATAACTTTGAATGTAGATGGACAAAAACATGCCTGTGCAGGCGGCAGGGACAGATGATCAATAACCTGACTCATTATTCCGTATCAGCTCACTGGATCTCTTCTGTCAAAATGTGTTTGTTTACAGACAAGCTGCGCATGACCAACGTGAGGAAAGTCATTCTGTCGAAAACAAAACACAATAAATATATTTTAATTGAATAACCTGGATTGTGTGATGATTCTGGAATCATGGTATCCTTACCACAAATTTGACTGCATAGTTTCCTCCATCAGAGCACCACCCCCAGGAGCCCTTTACTGTGGCCATGAGTATTCACATGTCTGAGGAGAAATTCTAACATTCACTCTGAAGAACTGTTGCAAAAGACCACGACAGACAACGAACTCCCACCGTCGAGTGCTTTTCCACTGCAGACCACCTCTGTAGAGCGGCAGAAATGAGCAGGAAAAACACCAATCAGGACAAAGAAACCTGCCTTCAGATGCACGGGCACAGAAACATGCAGTAAGCAAAGAGGAAGGAGATATGATCTGTCCTTCAGCTGTGACATCACGGCATCCGTCTGTCCTGCTGGTGTGTACCTGCTACTTCTCGCTCCCTCAGCCGTTGGGAATGACCTCACAATCTCTATGGAGCGAGTGTGTCAGTGTGTGTGGGACAGGGCTACCCATGTGGAAGCTGATCATCACTCTCAGTGCATTAACACCAGTGCTGTGCATGCATGTAGTGTGTGTGTGTGTGTGTGTGTGTGTGTGTGTGTGTGTGTGTGTGTGTGTGTGTGTGTGTGTGTGTGTGTGTGTGTGTGTGTGTGTGTGTGTGTGTGTGTGTGTGTGTGTGTGTGTGTGTGAGTGAGCAAGAGCATGGTTACTCCTCACAAATCCTCCAGGTCATGCCACTTGTGTTCGGAGTGAGGCTTTCGTGAGCTCAACCTTTTAATATTTTAGAAGCTTGTATGCCTGTTAACTTAACCTCAGAGTGACCTCACTGATGTCAGGCCAAGCTCCGCCTCCCATTTCCCTCTTTTTCTTTTGAACCTACAAAATATCAGAGCTAAGAACAGGGATGAGAGTTAATTTAATATTATTGATCCGCCTCAGACTTCAGTTTTTGCACTGGAATGTCGTCTCAGCAGCCCTGGTGAATGAAGCTGGGACAGTTTGACTGATGTAGTTGGCTTTTTGTGCTGTATACATATCTACATTTATGCATATGTCCATCCATCCATTATCATGGGGGGGGGGACTGGAGCCTATCCCATCTGCCATTGGGTGAAGGCAGGGTCCATCCTGGACTGGACACCAGTCAGTCGCAGGGCTGATACAAAGAGACAAACCACCATTCACCACACCTAAGGACATTTTAGAACTTTAGACAATTTAGAATAATCTAGTTCCCCAATTGCACATGTCTTTGAGACTGTGGGAGGAAGCAGGAGTACCTGGAGAGAACCAAGGCAGGTAACAGGGAGAACAGGCAAACTCCTACTACTCCTACTTTTAAGACATATTACTGCTGTAATTAGTAACACGGTTCCTGAACTGAGTGGGTCTGCAGCATATGCCATCTGTCTTTTCTCCTCCTGTCTGTTTCTTTGTTGGAGAATAGATTGATGGAGAAAAGATTGATGGAGAACAACAATGGAGGAGAGAGAGAACAGTCGGCAGCTGCTAATGTCAATGCAGATGAAAATGGTTCTTCTCTCTGGACAGTGAACATGAGCCTTGTTCTGGGGACCAGTACAGCGCCGTCACGTCGTACTGGATCAGAATAAAGGGAGGGAACAGGCAAAGAAGGAGGATTGGAGGGATTGGTTTTGACATTCCTCCCCCCTCCTCTGTGGCCCCCCCAGTCATCCATTTAACCCTGCCACCACGGCTGGTGCAATATTAATGCCCTTAAACGCAGATGAGGTGAAAATGTGTCTGAAGGAGCGGATCCCTGTAGGGAGGGCAGCTGCATGCAAGCACGGGGTTATGAACACACACACGCACGCACACACATGCACACACGCACACATACACTCACTACCACACACACTCCAACTCCCTTTCCACATCCTCAAGTATTACTAATTCATTTTAAGGCAATTTACATTCAGGTGGTCTTTACAGCCAGATGTATGGACGTGTAGAGTCTCTTTATTATATGTCAGCTGTTCAATAGGCCGTCTGCTTAAGTGTTTGAGCAGCCTCTTTTAAAACAGAAACAGGTTTAGCTGTGATTTAGGGATCAAGATGTGTTTATGTGAAACCTTAAACCGGCTCAAATGTGGGCTATTTCTCCAAATGCGCCTCATGTATGCTGCACGCAGCAGAGCGCGCTGATCTAAGGGGAAGAGGAGTCAGGTGAAAGGTGAGGAGCAAGGGCAGGAAATCGATCCAGCCTCCTTCCTGAATAATGAAATAGTTGGATGAAAAAGTCAAAATGATATTTTGAGGAAATGTGTGATAATGATTTTACCTCTGATGGGATAACATGGTCTCCATTTGTGCAAACTGTTAAATTGAGCATTCGTATTAGTAGCCAGAATGCATTTCTGCGACATAATGCCAACATCAGGATTCAAATATATTCCTAATAGCCTTGCTGATATGCAGAATTCATCTCCATTTTAACTTGGCATATTTGGATTAAATAATACTATAATTTAGTACACACTTGAGTTTTTGTGACAAGTGATATTCCATTTCCACATTTTGTGTCATTTTTGCAAATTTGCATTAGTGGATAAGATTGAGCCTTTCTCTCTAGGTAAAGCAGTTATGATGCTAATGTGCCTATAATGAGAGTGTTAGCAGGATTGTGTGCTCCTATTTAGTTTGGAACATTAGTGTGCAAAAGCACTGTTGCTTAAAAAAGTGCAGAAACATTAAGTTCATGTGAAACCATCAGCTCTGCTCAGTGATGGAAGTTTAATTTTGTAAGTTAATTTTTTAAAGGGGATGATGGAACATTAGGTTTAGCATGTGAACGCTGTGATAATGGTCCCAGGTTGCAGATGTACTCGGTCTCAGTCTGCCATGTTTTTTCTTTAGACAAACATTCTAAGAAAGAAATATCTTTTGACTGAAATCAGTTCAAATGTGTATTCAAAAAGATAACCTCCCAGATACGACCTCTCTATAGCAACATGTAGGAGAGCAGAACGGCTTCTGCAACATTTAAATTTCTTCTTCTTTTAAGTGGCCACATGCTGCCCTCTGGATTTCTGTGTTGTCCAAACCCAAACAGGTTCCAGTAACAGCCAGAGCTCACACCAATTTATTATAGTGCTTTAGTTTTGTAAAAAAAAAAAAGTGTATTTGAGCTCCCTGGCATTGACGGAAGGAGCTGCAGCGACGATGTTCAGGTGAGGGGGTCAATGCCGAACAAGAGAGAAGGGCTTTGGGGAGACAAGCAATTCTGCAATGCTCTGCAACCTTCACTGTCACCGGAAAAAAATAGACTTTTCTGCGGCCCAAATACTGATCATGAAGTCTGTGTGAACCTCTGGGAGTGTTCTGCTGACACCACTGCCCTTGATTGGCTTTTGCATCTTCAGCTGGGGTGTTAATTGCCGCGGCTGGAGAAACAATGGAGTGTTCAATAGGGCATTGTATCAGATTTCAGAGTTCTGCGCTGTGCAGAAAGATGTTGAGATGGGTGGGGTCGCTGGGTTTGGTCACTGGAATGGATGAGGTCATCTCTGCAGGCTTGTAACTGCCCATAAAACTTCTCCCACACTTAAAAACCAACGTCACACAGTCAAAGCAAATAGTTTAAAAGCTTGTTTGACGCAAAAAAGAAAAAAAGTAAACCCGAGCGAGTGGATTTTTCTGTACACTGACCGGTGGGTGAACTCTCACTTTCTGTCTCCATCCATGTACTCGCCACATTACTTTCTCACCACAAGCAGGGGCGCGAGTCCTTGTCCTCTCGTGAAGATGTTTGCTGCCGTGGCGATGGGACAACAAAGGGAGGGTTAATATCGGCTCTGAATATTTGATGCGCTAAGGGTCTGGATGTGCTTTTCATCACATTGCCTCTCGTTTCCGCCCCCCCCCGGCTGCGTCTCAGGTCTGGAGACTTGCTTAAAGAAAGAGATGATGCAGCGTAATCTGCTTAGACAATTGATTTGTCTCTTTATCATCTTGTGTTTCCTTCTGTAACCCTACTCCAGCCTACGTGTCTTCACAGAAGGCATCCTCTCAAATGTTTGTCGACAGAGGTGCTACATATTCAACTAGAAGCCCCCAGAGAGCTAAGATGTTCTCCCAGACCTTCTTGGACCCAAAAATTAAGATTTCAAATCAAAATCTGTTACCAAACCTAAATTCTAATAGTCTTTGTTGGTGTATTGCTTAAATTTACATAATTTAATTACATTTTAGGTTATTTTTTTATTTTTAGATGAATTGTGTCTCCACAGGAACAACAGTTTTCTGTGGCTGACTGGTTTCGGTTGGAATCCATTCAGCGTGTGTGTTCTTGTTAACAGACATGCAAAAAAAATAAATCTACACATATCGCCTCGAAAGATGTAATTACCCCCTGCCAGGCAGGTATGGACTACAACACCATGCTCTGCTGTGTCGGGGCTCCCCACATTTCATAGAAAGTTGTCAGGTTTATTTTTTTATTTCTTTCAAAGATCCCAGAGGACTCTATGTTTGATGCTATTGTTTGCAGGAAGGGAAGCGCTGTGTACTCTAGCCCAAATAATTGGTGATTCTCAGCAGGGGAAGGTAAACTGAAAGTGACACCAGGCTGGAGAGCTCGGCATGATGCCCACTTCCTTTCAGCACTTGGGCTGAAACTGCGGACCGTTACGGCTTCAGGAGCACAAGTGAGGGTGCTGAGACTGAAGAAGCACAAGAGGCAGAACTCAACGCCGACCCCCCCAGCACAACCCCACCCTCATCCCATTAATCTTTTATATCCAGGGCTAAATATGAGCCGAGCTGATGTGACGCTGCGTCTGTGCGGGGGGCAGACGGAGCAGGAGTGGGGGCCTGTTGAGGTTAAGTGCTCTGGTGTCTGCTGCTCAGGGGACATCAGGAGACGAAAGAAGGAGGTGTGTGTTCTGGAGGGGAAGATGGAGGGCGGGAGGGGAGGATGACTATAAGATGATCCCATGAGAGGAGTCCTCAATGCCAGGGTAAGGTTTTATGAGTTTGGCCCCTTTGCCACATGTGTGTGCTCACGAAGATATCAGATACACACAGGTGGAGCAAAAGCTGGTCTAATCCAGATAGCTCATGTTCCTGTCTTTAACCATCCCAGATGGGGGCACTGGCATAATATTCTGGCTATTGTAATCCAGGAGGCGATTTTCTCAAACAGCAGAGGCTTCTAGTCTATTGCGGCGCTTTGCGGGGCGCTCATAACAGAGGCTGCGTGACTCTGTTGTTTGTGAAATGTGAAGTAAGAGTTGGGAACGCACCAGTAACTCTGGCTGCCTCAGACGCCGCCGCGTTACGCCTCTTGGTGCAGCCCAAAGTTCCCGCTGTGATGCGAGATCACCAGATGCAGATTGGATCCGGCGCTGTGTGCGTGGTGCACGCGATGCAAAACGTGACGCCGTGCACGGGTTGTCGTATCAAAACAATAATGGGAAGAAAAATCAACATTGTTCTCAAGCACGCTCCATTAGCGATAGCGGATTCCATAATCGTATTCATTTTCTGCAGCTTTTCTTAATAAAATGGAATGCGGCTGGTATTAACATAATGCTTCTTAACATTAATCTGGGTCATTAAGGCGGACTGACGCGGTCCCCAGACATTTGAGTCATTGGAATTAGGGATGAACCAAGAAAAGAAAAGTGTTTATTACTGTAGTAATGTGTTTGCCCCCATTTTCAGATGGGATGTGCTACAGAACTCCAAAGAATCTTAATGTATCTGGAAGTATTGACGCTGCCAACCGTAAGGTTTTGATCTGCTGCTGTGGATGTAAACAACTCATTAGAAAGAGAGCATGATGCCGCCTGACTGGCAGGGACAGCAGGGGTGCAGCCGATTGTCGGGAATGTCTTACCTCTCCATCGCTATCTCTCCATTCTTTGCTCTTTCTACTCCACTTTCATCCACTCATCAGCCACCAGAGGCTTCCTGGAAGACATGGGGCTATAATTGTGTCTCACTCACACCATCCTGTCTCTCTTTTTTGTCCTTTTACCTGCAGATCGTCTCTGAACCCCATTTCAACTCCCCCGTTGCACGTCCACTTTTAATTTTTCCGTTCTTTCATCCCCTTTCCTTACCTCTACCTTCCTCTTGCTCGCCGGGCTGCCTCCTCACACGTTCCTGATCTCTTAATCAATAACCACACCGCTCTTTCTCAGCATTTCCTCCTCCTCTCCATGTTTTCTACTTTGAAGCTGATGTCAGACAGAGCTTCCATTTTCACTGGGCTCCATCACTCAGGAGACGTGACTCTCTCATGTACTTCTCTTTCCTCTACACCTACGACATCGCTTCATCGTGTTTGCAGCTCGATTCCTCGCTCACTTTTCCCTCCTACGAGTAAGGGTAACAAAGAAATTCTGTGGTCATCCAATTTTCTTGTCTTGACCAGAGATCTGTGAATAAGCTCCCGCTTGATTATGTGGATTACTGTGAAATCGTGAAGGATGCAGGGTTTAAATTCACATGATAATTTGCCGCATGTGGTGTGTGTAATATTGAAAAAGATGAAAAGGCAAAAAATAAAAGCCCATTGGAGGGGCAGCACTTTTTCCTCAGAAAAGGCATCTGAGATGTTCAGCCCTTCTTAAAACTCTTAAGTTGGCTCCTTTTTCTGTCAGAATGTTGTAAATTGTAATCACATCCAAGCATTTTCCTGTCGGAGACGCGACTCAACGTGTCACTGTTTTGATCGCATAATTAGACACTTTTATCAATGCTGTCTCATCTGGGGACGTTTGAAATCAGTCCAAAAAACATCTATGTAAAAGAGTCGCTCAGGTGAAATTAAAGATGAGCCAGTTATAATTTAGCACATTAAAGATTAGAGGCTCTTTTTCTTTTTAAGCCATTTTGACATCTGTCTTGAATCATTTTGGAGAAATTCCTGATAATTAGTGCTCCCGTCCAGCAGGACAAGTTGCCACTCCATTGATTGGAAGGGCTTGCTAACGAGTCCTCTGGTCAATAAAAGAGGAGCTTTTAAATGCAGGTTTTACATTCTCAATGTCAGTATTGATCTCCTGGCTGAAACTTACTCCTTGTGTTTGTCCGTGAAGCTGTGCTTGAGTCCTCTCCTGCTAATGTTAATTCAACTCAATAGGACTTAATACCAGTTTGACTGGTTTAAATTCACTTTCCTTTTACCTTATCTCGATCCTCTGTTCCTCTAACGGTTTGTTAAGTTTTTCTGCCGCCTGTCCTCGCTGCTGCAGCCAGTCAGCTAAACTGGGATTAATGTCTCTTTGTCCCTCTGACTGGCAGCCCGGAGTCTGAGACGGACCTGAGAGGCACCGGGCTCCCATCAGAGCAACCACATTAATTAACTTGTTTAAACAGACTGGGGCACGGGGGCCCGGAGAAAAGCTTTCAGCCCTCTTCAGAAAGCCATTAAACAGAAACAGGGAGGGGACCAGTCGACACAAGAGGGGCGGCCAGCACTTTTGTCAACGGCCTGGAACCTGGCTCTTTTGTATATGATTCTGTGTGTTTATGTGGGGGGGGCTGAAGGTCTCTGTGTTTACGAGGCGGCTTGGTCAGGAATGGGAGGCTTTCTGAGGAAACCCAGAGCTGAGCCACTTAACTTCTGACCCCTGTGCACCGAGCTCAATCAGAGATCACAAACAGAGATCCTGGGCAGGAGGAAAGTCCAGGGAGGATAAACAGGCGACTAAACACACCTTAGAGACAACTCCAGCCGTTCCTTTAGGACAGAGCTTCAGAATAAGGCTCCTCATGTCACCAACTGATGTTTAAATGTGCTCAAAATCTCTACTAAGACGAGCCTCATTTACCACCCTTATCCGTGCACTTTGGAAACCTGCACACATTCATGGAGAATCAGCCTTTCCAGGTTTTTCATATTATTCTAAATGATTTGCGTCACACTGGTCTGGCCAGTTGTCATGCTGTTTCAGCTGCTCTCAGAGGCTGTGTTATCAGCTGCCAGTCCATTGTTTTCACACTTTTTCAACGCTCTGCAACTATTTTTCCACGCACTCCCTTGCTGATTGGGCGAAATGGGAGATTTGTTGAAAGGTGATTATGTGAGTTTTACGGAATCTCAACCAGCCCATTTGCAGCCACTGGTTTTGCTGAAGTGATGATCTCAGTAAATCAGATTGATGTGATGTATCATCCATGTTGTCACACTCTGCCCTAATGAGCTCTGCCAGCAATGACTGCACTGAAGTCACACCCAGACGTGTGTGAAGGGTGACACCTTTTTCTTCCTCAGTCCCAGAATCTCTCCTCTTTGTGTGTGTGTGTGTCAGTGTGTGAGTATGCGCGCGTAATTAGATGCAGGATTATTATCCAGCAAAGATGTTCTTTCCCCTTACACACTGGCGAAGACTCGCCTTGAGGATGTTGCGGTGTTGAGACGTTAATAATAGAAATGTTCAGGTTGAGCTGAGGCAGTTTTTCAACCGGCCTTCTTTTTTTTGATAAAAGCCTCCACTCAGATTGTGGGGGACAGTCACCGTCGCACACAAACACACACACCCCAGGTTAGACAGAAGGAACATGGATCCTGTGGAAACAAATGAAAACAAAAGCTGCTTTAGCTCTGTAGAAAAACATGAATTTGCACTCATTGGGACTTTGCAATGATGAGAGCTGCTGTCGATTTAACATCTCTAAATGTGATTTGGAAATCAGTTGTTTGATCGTTGTTACTTAAAAGTCACAGAGTGTTGTGGAATATCTTTAAGTCGAATTACTTTACCAAACTCTAAATATTACTTAATATTACTGGGTCAGCTATAACACTAAAGCGCAATGAAGAATCACCACAACAGGGTCGAATGATGAGTCAAATGCAGCTGGGTCACGGTCCAATGATGGTTTATTGACAAAAAGTACAATTCACCATGCATGAGAGGTAACCCGGGCTAAGTCTGAGATCATACAAGAACTTTCCCACTTTTTACACAATTTGGAGCTTGGGTCTAACCCGCCCTGGGCTCCTCCTTTCATTTTGTCATTTTGTACCATGTTTTCTTCCGTTATACAACCTTTACCATTTCTATCAGTGGTCAGCTATACCTATCTAGGTTTTTTTAAAACAGTCAATACCCTGCCCACCGGCAGGTGGGACTTTCTCAAGATAAGACATAGTTAGCAAACACGTGTATGATAAACATATAGAGAAAGCAAACATGTTGTTCAACCCGTCTTTGTCGCTATACGCTGACTCTTCACATATACTCGGGCCCTTATAGGTTAAGGCTCATCAATCTTTGATCAAACTTTGATCTCTCACACTACAAGAGGAAGTCAAGGCTGTCAGTGTTTGTTGCTGAAAAGAACAGTTCACTAAAGGCCACACACCACCAGCAAAATCAAAGGTCTTAGCTCACTGACTTGTAAATTCATGGAGTCCTGCTCATTTTCTTCATTTTTTGCTACCCAAGCTTAGTTTCCTGGAAGAGTGATGGTCAAGCTCCATGTAAAATCGACGCATTGCTGTAAATTTCAGCAGAATTTAGTGTGAATGGGAACAATAAAAGACACATAAATGCGGTTTGAATCGACTTTTTTTGGGTAATGTGGGCGGGCTGCTGTGAATTGAGTTGATTTAGAGAAGGAACTGTTGCACAGAAAAGCTGAACCCGGGGTCCTTAAACTTGGCGGAACACACAGGGCCAGGTCTAGTTTGAACCCTCAGGTCATCCACAATCACACGCTGACAGGCCGTCTCATTAAGGGCCGCGTAAACAGTCTGCTCGCTGGATCGGCTGATCTTTCAATGGCTCCCACCAAAATAAATGTCAACATCCTATCAGAGTTTACACAAGTAGCAGAACAGGAAATATCACTGATTAATGGTTTGACAGTCAGAAGGCAGGTTTGGCAGTAGAGGAATGCCAACTGCATTGATCAGAGTCAGATGTGCAGTTTGAGTGCTCTGAAACCTCCACTGGAGCTCTCTCTCTCTCTCTCTCTCTCTCTCTCTCTCTCTCTCTCTCTCTCTCTCTCTTTTATTTCCTGTGGTGGCTCTTCCTCTTCCGTTAACGACTGCGTCGCCTCTGTCTGGAGGCTGGAAGAAGCAGAGCAGTGGCTTTGATTCGACGCCTGAGCAGCAGTCCTTAACTTCAGCCTGCAGCCCTTCTCTGCCTGGACTGATGTCTCAGGGGCACTCCGGCTCCTTCATCCACCCTGCTGCTGCAGTCAGCCAGGCTAATGGAGCCACTTACTGCCCCCTTTAAATCTTAACGGTGCTGGTTAACCCTTTATTGATGTACCTCGACCCTTCAGCTGCCTGCAGGCTGACCAGACTGTAAATCTACTACCTGGACTTGATCAGCTGCTTACAGGCAGGCTTTGACTGAAGCCAGGCTCGGTCATTACGCAAAAAGGAAAAAAATAACTGTGACCGTTTGTCAGAAAGTCTGTTTGACTGTTTCTCTTAAGTTTGCCATTCTGCATTCCATCGCATGCCACCATCTAATTTGTTTTATCCCGAGGCATGTCTTTATGTTTTGGTGCCTTCCGTGACACGTTAAAGAGCCTCGATGTCTCCGCATCAAATGGATCAGCCTCAGTGGCGGTGGGTAATCTGATCACACAGCTAAGACCTATGCACATTAGCCATAATCTTTCAGAGCCCCATCCACTGTGATATGAGCAAGAGTTAAATGGGAAAAAATGAGAAAAGTATGTAAGAGCGGCCGTTGCGAGTGAACAATGACAGGCATCTAGATCATACTTCTCGGATCATTTCCTCTTCCATATTGGAGTTTATGGTTTGTAGATTCTCCTGCAGTAAAGACGTATTTTCAGAGGCAGATGTTAGCTTTTGATTGATTCCTTCTTCTCCACAGATTAGCTCACAGATGCTTGCTCGCTATTCCTTGACTGTTTGTAATAGAGAGACAGTCTAAAGCCTTAAACCCATCAGAAGAGCTCCCCAAGGCACAGAGAGATGTAGACCAGAGCACTTGTCCAAATATCTAATAACCCATCTTTGGTCTTTAGCCTACATCCCACCCTCATCACTCTCATCTCCCCTCTCCCCCTGAGGCCCTCAGTGGAGGAAAATGTGTTTACTTAAAGTAAAATCTGCTAGGCCCTCCGCAATATCGCAGCTGATCTCCACTGATATTTACATATCTGTGCAAGTACCTCCAGAAGACAGGTGGCCTTAACTGCTACGCATTAAACACCACAGGACCCCCCTTTCATAGGGCAGCCATATCCTTTTACCTCGGGCGACATTGCTCTGACGGTCTGGGCCATGTTAGCCAGCTGTCAAATGAAAGGGGATAAATCACACAAATGAAAACAAATAGAAGCAGGTCTGCTTGACTTAATTAAAGCTGGTTCCTGTCCTCTGTAAACTTTGCTCTGCACTACATACTTGACAGTGCACCCGGAAACATGTGTTCCTCCTGAATTCCTCCCTTTTTCTGAAACAGATCCATGTGTGGCTGTAAAGGGAGGGGACGAATGACCTTCAGGGGCTCGCACTCTTTCATCAAGCACTTCGTCTTGTTCAGCATCTTTAGGAACATTCCCCTCGTTGTGCAACCAGGACGGCTCTCCACATGTGCCATTTTTATTTAATAAAGACAATGTGTTGCATTGTTTCCCACATACATCCAATCCAGGATTTTGATCATTTGAGGGGGGAAAGAAAAATATCTCTGGCTGGGAAACTTGCGAAATTTATGTGGAAAGTAATTATACATAACAGCACAGTACAGTACCCTAGTAACAGTACAATCAATGCCTATAAATTATGTTGGGTGGATGTTTATTGCTCTAAAACAAAAAAAAATATATAGAAACCCAATGGCTCCATTTGCAAAGTTGCAGTTTTGATGGCTTGAATGTAAATGTTATTGGTTGCATTAGCTCTGTAAAACATGTGCTAATTTTTGTCTCCTGTCTGTTTCTCTCCCCCTTGCGTCTCCCTGCATCCTTTGACTCCGCCACGTGAAGGTAAGTACAATCACGCAAACATTTTTTTCCCTGACACTATTCTGTGTATTTTAAACCATCTAAGGCACTCGCAAAGTTCACCAGCATGAATAATTCACGGCTGCTCCAAAAGCAGCGCTCGTCGAACTTGCGTAACCGCGGAGCCAGACTAATGAGCGCTGGCTGGCTACTAACTTAATGAGATGTTAGCGGTATCCTGCGCGGCATGTGTCGCTCCACATTACACGCGCTCCCCCGTTCATATTATAATTTCTGTGTCGCAGATAATTGCAATAGTGATGAGGAAAGTTGAGAGGAGTGGACGGAGGATCTCCGCTCCCCCAGTGTGATGAGACATAAGTAAAGCCATATGGCCCTGACGGCAGTTGTAGTGTTCGATGTCAGCAGCACATCTTCATCTGTACACTAAAGGAAGATAACAACAGAGCTCTCGTCTCCTCCCCCAAACCCAGCTCGTCGGAGGGCCCAGAGGTTCCTCACGAGTTTACCGTCAGGCCTTGCAGAGCGTTTGAGCGGTTGCGTGGTTGGCGGCGGGGTTGCCTCCCAGCCACGGCGGTATCTGCTCAGCCAGAATGTATCTGCGCACATCTGCACAGGGAAAACAGGAAGGCTCACTGACCCGTGGACCGGTTCAATTAACATTTGCCAACGACACCTGCTTTCACCAGCACAGCACCAGTATGCTCTTTGTGTATGCATGCGTGTGTGTGTATGCGTGTGTGTGTACCACTGGTATAACTGCACTCATCTATTAAATATTAAAACCTAAGACTGAGAGTGCACTGGGGTAGACCTCCAGCTCCCCTCTCCTCATCAAAAATGAAAGGATGGCAACTAAAGAGACTGAAAGAAAAAGGATTTTTACAATAGCTGGAGGAAGTAAATGAAATTTTCTAGGCAAAAGCACTGGCAAAAGAGGTTTATTAGTATTATTATTATCATTATTATGATTGTGAAATATTGAAAGTATTTGAGGAAATAATTAAAATCCCATATTTATGGAGCTTAGCATGTGCACAGGGTGGGCTGTAGACTTGATAACACCTGCTGACCAAACCAGGTCAACTTTAACTTGAAGTGCTGCAGGAGGAAGACAGATAGAGTGTGGTGAGACAAGGGTCAGAGGTCAGAGAGTGGAGCCACCCAGCTCGTAATGGCTTTAACCTCTGACTCGCAGCCGTGTCCTGAGTCGTCTCTTAATGCGCCATGACTGACAGCTCGGCGGCGCTTCACATTCTTAAGTCTGTGTTTCAAGTGGATGGAAAACTTGCGTGTGACTTTAACCTCCAGGGGCTGAAAGTCAGCCCGCAGGACAACAGGATTCCAATTTTACGTCATTCTACGTCTTTACTGATGATGCTTCCTCATGAAATGCTTTGTCACCATGACGCAAGATGATGAAAGTTTATTTCCAGGAAGACCCCTACTGTAGCTCAGCATTCAAGCTTCCTCGGAGGCCAGCGGTCCCCGCGTTGCCTCTGTTGCAGCCAAGGACTTCAAACGTGTCTAATTGTGATCTGTTTGTTTGTTAATGTGCATCTTGTTTGGTGCAGTGGGGAACAGATGTGCCTGATGAGCTGCGTGAAGTGGCAGAGATGGGACCAGCCTAATCAGCAGCACAATTATAAGTTGTGTTGTGCATCATCTGCACCAGATGAGCAGAATAGATGCTGTTTCTGATCAAACGCCGTCCTTTTCAAGTTTTGGAGACAGGAAGAGATTAGGAACGAATGGCGTGGTGAGTCGAGTCCCTGCACTTGATAAGGTCGTAATAAAACCTGACAAGAGGGGAAGAAGGGGAAGGGGTGTGTGGTGAGATGTGATGGGAATGAGGATGGATCTGCTGTTGAGAGATGAAGGCATCTAGAACACTTCCTGACCCTTTATTTGACCCTGTGTGGCGATGCCTGAAGTCTGGCATGAAGGTCGTGAACCCAGAGCAGCGTGTGTTGCGCGCCTCGGGTTTGGCTGTATGTTGGTGCAGATATGTTTTCACCTGTGCTGCATCTGTATTCCACAGATTTTCATGATCCAAGGATGAAACCATAGTCTGGATCTGGTTTCACTTTTACTCTGTTGCCAACACAACACAATAGACTGAATTTATGCTAAACCATGCACATCCAAAGACGAGTTCATTCAGTTGTGGTCTGGAGGTATGCTTTTACCACAATAGTCATTCTTTTTTCCATTCATTTTGTTCCCTGGTTGACGTTATACAAGCCTGTAGATAAATATTTATTGTGTATATTGTTTAATGGAATCCATGCTTGTAAATGATGATATGTGCAACATTACACACAATAGAGAATAGTTTGGATCATGCCTCTCCTCCCCTGAAGTCATGGCCTGGTGGACCACAGTCTTGTTCCAGGTCGATGGATTATCGTGGCTTCACTACATTAAAGGGCCACAAATCCAGAATATAATCCAGACTGACACAGCATTACAGCACTCAGGCAGTTTTTTTTATAATTAACATAATATTAAATGCATGTTATTTGCTCTGCTCGCTCCCCGCTGAATTGATAACGCTTCTTTCTTTTCTTAAAGAGAGGAAACTCATCGTTTTATACTTCTCCTTCTCCTGTGTGGTTAGGTAAACACTTGTTAATACCTCCCCTCACAAATGTAGAACTAAACAAACAGACGGGATTTGTGTGGATTTGTCTTCTTCTGAGTCGGCCCTGATAAGGCTTCTTTTAGCTTCTGTCCCAGCTCTCTTTAGCTCTCGTGACACCAACCCAATGTTACAGGTGATGATTTCCTCCACATCTGTCTCCCTTCCTGCTTTCATTATTGTAACTGCTTTAATCTGCCTCTATTGTCATCGTTGTCTCTATTGTCTCACCTGTTAACAGCTTGAAATTAATACAAGCATTTTTTTAAGAGCTTCTCGGGTCTGTTTTGACCAAAAAGAAATAAAAGCGTAATCACTGGGTAGCACGTCAGCACAGTGGCAGAATTCAGCATTTATATGAGTATTTCCATTTATGAAAGCACGGTCATGGAAAAACTAAAAGGAAGTTCAGCAGAGACCAACACCCCGATCCTTCCAATGAAAACACAGCGCTTGGCAGGTTGGCGGTTGAAGGCCGCACGCTGAAATTGCTTTCACTTTTTCTCCCAGATATCGTTTTGACACCGCGGCTGCATGCAGGAATGCATCCTCTGTCCTCTGTGCTGGTCATTTTAATGTTTGATTGTGTGATTCCTCCATGCGTGCTCCTCCGGCGTGTAGGAGATAACGCCAGCAGACAGGCTAATGTACACTCATGCACGCTGTAATGCATCCTGTGGGGATGCAGCGCTGATATGAGACTTGCAGTCCAGCCTCGTGGTATATTGCTTTTAATATAGTGCTGCTGACGCTCTTCAGGGCACATGATATGCAAGAATGTTTAGAGGAGCAGCGTGAGTCAGTCATGACTGTATTAAAAAGAGGTTAGTAAAAGCAGTCAGAGGGCACGGCGGTGGCGCCTGTGCTGGGGATGACCGTGCTGCTGATGATCTGAGCCCAGACAGTCGCAGAGGATGTAAATATTCAGCAACAGTTGCACCATCGGTGTGGTTCTAGCCTCCTCCACCCTCCTCTTCCCCCTTTAGTCGCCCCGGTGCACTTATTTTCCCTCCTACCCTTGAAGATGGAGCTCCACCAGATTCACTCTTTTATTCCTCCTCCCCCCAGAGAGAGCTCCCGGAGCCCAGTCTGGAGTTTTGGTGTGAAATTTGAAGAAAAGAATGTGAAATTCAGTACTAGACTCATCATACCTTCTTGTGGGAAATTTACTGAAATAGATTTTCCACAAATCCCAGCTGTATGTTTGTGTAGCACCAGTATGGTCCGTGTCTGCTCAAAGATTTCTTTATTTCAGGTGTGGGGTGGGTTTTTTTTTTTTTTCTTGACAAAATGCACTCGAGCACTTTTCTATTTCCTTTTTAAAGTTGGGAGATATTGTGTAATTTCCAGTCACTTGCAAAGGGCAGGGCCTATTGCTCCATTCTAAAAAAAGTATTTAAAATTAAGATTTTAGTTTCTGAACCTTCACAGACATTCAAATCAAATCAAATCAAATCAATCTTTATTTATATAGCGTCTTATACAATCAAAATTGTTTCAAGGCACTTTCCAGAATCCCAGGGCCTAACCCCAGACAAGCAACAGTGGCAAGGAAAAACTCCCCTTTAACAGGAAGAAACCTTGAGCAGGACCAGGCTCATGTAGGGGGACCCTCCTGCTGATGGACAGATGGGTAGAGAGAGAGGAGAGGAGAGGGAGAGGAGAGGAGAGGCACAGAGCACAGAAACACACACAAAAATACAAAAATACACTATACAAGGGATCAGCGGGCCAGATGTCATCATGCAGCTCCGAAGGCGGCGATACCTGTAAATAAATAAATAGAATACATTATAAATATATTTTTTTTCTTTGCTCAAAAAAACATTAAAATGTATATGAAAGGACCCAAGTTTGAAAAGCAGCCTTCATTCATGTGAAATAGGGTATTCTCAGGAAATGTATTTTAGTTTCATGTCAATTTTAGTCAAATGGGCAAAAATGGGCAAAAATTTGCATTTGATTAAATTGTCATTTAATCTGACTCATGGAGGATGTGAGTGTGATTATAGCAAAAAAAGTTATGATAATGTTTAGACGGGGACAGTGGGGCTCGCATGAGCAGACCTGCCATTAATCATTCTGCCGGGGCAGGGCCGGAGAGGGGCCGGCTCTGTGAAGGGGGGGGTGGCGATGGGGGTGGTGACAGTTTGGCAAGGTGATGTGAGCCGAACTACCAGCCTGTGGAGAAGCCCCTCCCCGTATCCCCCCATATCACGCCACCACCGCTCCATCTTTCCTCCTCCTCTCTCAGCAGCCGCGTTTCATCCCTCTATTTAGGGACTGTGTTTACCCCCTGGTCTGTATCTTCGGGGCCCGGCTGTCACTCACACCGCTGTGTGTCAGGCGGCACATATCATGGGGAGATCGGATATATTGAATTTTAAGAGGTGTGGTGTGACAGCTGATATACTACCCCCACCTACCCCCCGACCCACACACACACACACACATTTTTTTTTTTTTATTGGAAAGCATAGCAAGGTTTATTTCTCAGTCTCAGCAATTTAATGACAGAAATATAAGATCTGTGAGGCTCTACTGAGATATGTTAACTTTCTAACATGCTAACGTGCAGTAGCTTTTTCTTTATTTAATATTTCTGCAGAAAGGCAGACAGACATAGAAATTTTTATGATGTTTGGCAACAAACAGAAATTTAATATACTTCCTCGCTGGAATGTTGTAGATTACACATCAGATCTGTTAATAACTTTGGCTCAATGTACGTAACTGAGTGTGAATGTCTGGGGATCTTTTTGAATGTAAAAAAAAAGACATAATTGACACAGATTTTGGCTGCCAGCATGGCTAAAAATAGTTTGTTTTACCCCCAGACCTACAATTTTCGAGGTACAATAGGATCCTGATAATGAGTGTAGGTCATGTCCAAAATTACCCTCCATGTCTGTGGAACAGGATACACTGTGTTCACATCGGAGTCAGACATTGTGCTTTTCTGTGATTACTGACTAACACGATCCGACAGTAAATGTCATTGCAGCGGCTCTTTGTCACAGATGTCGAGCGAAAACCTTTCATGTTATAAATTCGGTTCGAGGATTACATGCTCTCTAATGGGATGAGGGAAATTTGCACAACTTTGATTCAAGAAACCGCTCCAAAAGCAAGTAGGTTAACTTAAAAAACACCCTCATCCAGAATAAAATGAGTATAAAATCAAATGTTGGCTGACAGGGTTTCATCTAATGACTAACCCATTTACGCCGACCTTAAAAACTGCACTGGTGAAACTGGTGATCTTTGCTTTGGGTGTAACCTCCATCGCGATCTGTAGGCTCCTGATATGAGCTGGAAACAGCGGTGGTCATTCCTCAACGCGGCTTCCTTTGGCAGATTTTCAAACGTTCCGAAAGGTTCACCCCCGCGCGTGGATGCTTTGATCTGTCAGCATGATGCGCCTGTATTAGTCTCAGCCGCTCATTCACTCGCTGCTGGCTGTGCGTGCACATACAGTACGCATGTGTGTATTATTTTGTGACCAAAGGCCATGTGTGTAAGAGTGTGTAACAGCGACATCAAGGGCTCGCCGTAGACAGGAACCCCACGGAGTTGCATCAGCGCGGAGGCTAGACAAACCGCTATCTGATGTGGGTGTCTAATTTATACTTTCAGTTTATTTCTATAATCCAATATATGAAACAGCATGGTTCTTATATCTGAATATGCTTGTAAATTTGATATAATGATGTTAATTTCCCTCTTTTATTTGTTCCCCCTCACTCTCATTTGCTCCCTGTCTCCTCTGTGCCAGTTTAAACGGCTGCTCTGAGAACAGAGATCGGTCGTGTGTAAAAGCCCAACAGAAGCCTTCAAGGGCTGTGGATCATACACAGAGTCAAATATTTGGGTGTGAAACGGCAGGGAGGTGCGCCAGATATCTTTTTCATCCATCCTCCCCAGATGAGGAATTGTGCAGCTGTCAGAATACATCTCAGGGTTTTGGGGAATGTGTCCCAGCAGGTGACAGGGTGAGATACGCACGCCCAAACCAGAAACTGATTATATTATCGCTCACAATTGATGTTGCACATGCAAAGAATCCCTTTGCTATATCACACTTTCTTCATTTTATTGCCGACAGACGATTACATTTACCACAGGGTGGCTGAAAGCAAATTGATTTGAATGACCTCAGTGCAGCAAAGATACTCACATTTTCGTGTTGATATCAGCTGTGTATTTAGAGGCTAAAACATTTATAGGTCATATGAAATTGTTGCGCCAGCTGTTGATTATGCTTTATTTCTTGTTGCGTTTTATTACTGACTTTTGTTAAGCACCAGTTACAACTGATTTGGGCTGCAGTCGTGCTGGAGCTGATTAACAACAGGAAAAAAGGGAGTAACGATACCTGCCTGGTATTTAATGCCGTCACCTCTATCCAAATTCCCTCCTCTTTTGTTAAGTTTGTCAATTTCAAATGTTACAGATGTCAAAAATCTGCTCATCATTCTGTGTATTTGAAGAGAAAAAGCTTCAAAACGGAAGCTACCTTGAGGACCCAGGAGAGCACTCCAGTTTTTAATAGCACACTGCAATGCACTAATAGCAAGATAATTGCAAAGCAACACAGATGGAGGATAACATAACTGAGCGGTAAATGTCAGAATGTGCAGGGAAAACAGGAATATCTTCCGGTAAATGATGGAGGAGCTGCTAGCAGCGCAAAGGCAGCCAGAATGTCTGAAATGTATCAGGCTGTTGCAGTGAGGACACGGCTGCAAAAGTATGTCTGCAGTTATGAAGGCAAGATGTTGCATCTGATCTCCTGTACATGGAGAAAAAAGCCGGAGGGAGAACATTTGTAAGGAATGAAGGTGCGATGGAAAGAACGTGGGAACAAACTGTTGTACATTTCCAAATTTACAGCCAATTGACTGGGCTCTAGCAGAATTTACAAGACCACTTTATCTCCATTTTTTTTAAAAACCTGACAAGCCTGTGCTTGTGCCAAAAGAGCACTTTGGGGATATTTCTGGAAGAGCTGCAAAGATTGCTGGAATAAAAAGACATCACGGCTTGGAAATGGGCGGATATCTGCATTTTGCCTCTAATTACCACAGTGTATAGTGTCTATATTAATTGTTGGCACACTTTGGCATGGAGGAGCTTGTTTATTTGCTCCAGGAATTATCAGAATGCAGGATAATTGGCTTAGTTTCTTTATGTCTGTTGACTACTGTCATCTGTGTGCTCCAGTATTTTAGATATCCGCCACTGGGGAATGTCAAAGGGATGAATATGATGGAGAACCAGAACCCTCTGTGACTGTTTATCTGTGGTTGCCTGCTGATGATGGGGAAGGTGGCCGGGTTCGCCTCCTGAGCTGAGCTGGGCTGAGCTCCGTCCTTGGAAGTGGCTGAGCAGCGGACAGGTTGAGAGTCAGACAGATGCCCTCAGCTTACCGCAGATCATTTATGCATGAGGAAGATGGAGCTGGGAAAGATCCTGTTCCACTGGAGAAAAGGTCAAAGTCGGCTGAGAGGACAGAAAGACAACAAGAGCTGAGGATGCTGTAAAATGCAAAGAGGAGGGTTAAAATAACGACGCTCTGCTGTTGTGTGTTACTATGTCTATTTGAGTGTGTGGAAATTTGGATTTTTATGCATATTTTAGCAGCGAAAAACCATCTTGAATATAACGGGGCTTCTTATTTACTCTTTGAATCAACATCTACATCAACATGAACCACATAAACCACTCTATTACGTTTATTAAAAAAGACATAATTTTAATGAAGCTGTTAACAGGGAAAAAAAATCCATTCAGGTGCCAAAATTCAGGTTACAGAATAAATCTATGGTGCAAACTAGTTCAGCCTCACTTTTTATATCTGGGTGGAGTTTCTATTGAATCAGATTCTTCTTTTTAAAGCATCACATAGAATATTCTCTAAGAAGAACATATGAGAATCATTTCAAATGATTGAACAGTAGCAGAGGCACAGAAAAGCATACTTCTATGGTATGTAATCTTGTGTCATTTGTGCGTCCTGCAAATATGAATAGACTATTTACCATCTTAAAAAAAGGTGCTTGAAATTCCCGACAGCATCTTTGGAAAGAAGCATGTACCATTATTACCAGAAGTAAAAGTAAGAGGCAGGGCTTGTTCCTAATATAGGGCAGCCGACCATTAGAGGGCGATCTTTTATCAACGTCCATAAACATAAATGAGCTCTTCTCCTTTGATGAATCGGTCCCTCTAAATTAGTTTAAGGTCGTTTAAATTAGAGTTAACTCTCCAGGATCAGCTACTGGGCAGAGCACAAGCGCGACTTAATGCTGATCCCTGGAATGAAGCAAAGATTTAGAGTCATTCCCATCTTTTTAAGGTTGTGTGGGTTTTCTGGCCTTTGTGAACAGAAGGGACCTCTTAAGGGCTTTGTCAATAGCTGATGCAACACATCAGAAGCAGCATGTTTCTGTGCTAACCTCCACCTTCTTCCTCCTCCGTCTCCTGCCCCCTTCGAGAGCTACACTGGCAATGGCAAAGAGTTTGACCAAAATACACACAGTATGCATTATTAAATGTTTTTTCCAGGTGTTTTACTTCCCGTTGCCTTTGCAGAGATGAAGATTTTTAGTGCAAACTTTTGAGGTGAAATTTGCTCGTTTAATTCTGCTCCACTCAGGCGTGGCTGCCTGAATGGTTGTTGTGGCTGGGAGGTCGGGATGTTGTGGCTGGCTGTGCCTGTCTCTGGGCATCCCGCCGCTGTTGTTCCACGGGGGGGCAGCTTGCTTTTCCTTGTTGCCACGGTAAAGGTAGCGGCGAGGGGGTGGGGGGGGTGTAGTGGGGCGGGGAGCTGCTTGCTCCTCGTTGCCCTTGCATTATATGTGGTTGACCTATTTCAGTGGTGCGAAGTGGAGGCAGAGAGAAAGCTGGGAGGAGTACAGGGCAAAATCACAGGCTGACAGTGGTCCCCTGGTGAGCAGAGCTGGGTGTGTGATTGCCTAATGCAGTCGCCCCCGCCACCTCCACCCCTTTCACACACACACTCGCTCACACAAAACAAACACATACACACTAACAGCCTTCAATCCCACCAACTGTTTTCGCCTCTTAACACGTCCATTAACAGGTGTGAGGTCCGTGCGTGCTCATGCATGTCTTCATGAGCGTGCACGTCTCACCGGGACACACCTTGAAGTGCGTGAATTCACCTGAGATGGTGGATGTGATGACATGGATTCCCATGCATGGGATGGCATACAAAGGAGCCGGGTCTTTTTAATATTCACAGGGAACATCAGAGCTCCCGCACACAAAAACAGACGACTTGTGTTACCAGAGGCAAGTTTCCATCTTTTTTTGTTTCTCCTCTTCTCTTCTGTCACTGTGATTTGTAGTGGCATACTAAAGTTTCCAACTCTTTCTTTTAGTATTTTGGTCCATTTGATAGCACAAACAGACTTCTGCTCTGAAGAAAATTACAAGAAGGTCAGCAGAATCACATCCTAAGTGGTTACTGAAGGTATATCTGAGATGCATTCTGGGTCCAGGTCTGATCTCCTGTCAACCGGATATAGAAACAGCCCGAATATATCTGATGCTGGGATAACAGGGCTGAAAAAGGGTCACCGTAATGTCATCGGTGGGTAAACCTTCAGACTTCAGCTTTACTTTTATCATGCCCGCCAAAAAAGCTGCACAGTTATTGTGCATCTGTACAGCTCGAAGCTCTCCTCCCAACCAGATCACCCCACACGTGAGCCATGAGCAGAGATATCAGGGAGGGGCTGCCATTTGGCTTAGCGGGGAGGCAATCGATCATCTGAGCTGGGTATGGTGTAGTGCGCTGTAGAAGAGCCAATGTGAATCTGATATCCCATCCAGCGTGGAAAAACAGCTATGTTGTTCCTCCGCAAGCCAATTGAACCATTTGAACAGACCCAGACAACAGCTTTTTGCTGTTTTTTCCCCTCTCATTGCAATGATTTACAGTGATATTAGGCCCAAAAGCCTCAACATTTCTATGAAATTATGAGATGTCTCACACTTTAGGGAGGCCAGTAAAACCACACAATGCAAATGGGTGCCAATGTTAAATCGGTACAGTGGCTAACCTGTGTGCAGTATCCAGCGAGTTGTAGCTCTCCTGAATGCTTACAAAGCTCTTTTCATTTCAGGCATAAGCTCATTAAGCATCCTGCTACCCTTGAGTGAGTATGCAGGAAGAAAACAGTGGTGCTATTGAAAGAGAAAGGAAAATTCGACACTGCTCTGAACACGAGAGGCAGATTCACTGCTGTTTAGTTGAGCTGCAGCGGTAAATGTGCATGCAGGTAAAGAAACCAATATGTGTGTTTAATTAATTACTGCAACTTGTGTTGTAACTAAAGCAATATATAGTACAACAATCAGCAAGGGATGGTCATAATCATGGTGAAAACTGGCACTCAGAGAGGAACACAGTAAAACCAACGGTGCATGTGCAGGGAAAAGACCATTTGATGTGATAGTGACAGCTTTTACAGTGTTGAGAGGGGTCACAAGTCAAAATCTGATTACAGTTCAGCCTTTTGGGCTTTACTGGAGCTTAGTTACGCTAGCCAGCCTCATCTGCGTGTTTGGAAATGTTGTGTTTTTTTTCCCAGTGTCCATTCCAATGCTCTCTACACAGTAAGTAAAGAATTAGCATGTTGTAGCACAGTGAGATTGTGTAATAGTATTAAGATTTTAACAGCATTACAGCCATATCTGACGCTTAAGCTGTGGAGTTCAAAGCTGCATAATAAATGGCTGGGAAACGGGATCAAAGTTTGGGTTTGGTGGATATTTGTGTGTCTGTGGTGCCAGAAATGTGTGTTTACGTTTCTGTGTGCATGTGGGTGTGCGTGCACATGTGTGTGTGTGAGGTGCACGTTATAACCCTCAGGACCAGATATGGAGTCACGTCTATTAGTTGCCTATTGTGGCTGTGGTCTTGGGTTTATTACCAACATTGTGTGTGTCTGTGTGTTTGTGTCAGTGTGTGTCTGTGTGCATGCGTGCCCTTTAATATATCACCCCCTGCTCTGCCTCTGCTAATCCCGGGGCCAAGATTTATGATTCTGCATTACATCTGCCTTGTCACATTAATTCATCCATCACACACAGACGCATGTACACACAGACGCAGTAACACCACCAAAGCCTGTATTACCCATGTTTGGTGCATTAACACACACGCTAAACCTTGATCTTCTCATCTGCCATTCCATCGTAGGTGGTTATGAAACGGCTGCAGGTACTGTGATTTGGGTCTGCAGCAGACCCGGGAACAGAGGAGGGACGAGAGTTCAAAAATGTTTTAAAAAAAAAAGGGAACTGTTGAGGCGCTGTAGTCCTGCTCATCTAGCAGTTTGATTGGCATGATGACAAGAATCTGATTTGTGAATCTGGAGTGTGCATGATGGTTGTGTGTGTCTCAGGGGACTGAACAGGCATTGCAGCAGCAGTGGTGGGGAATAGACAGTATGCCAGGGACCGTGACACACTTCCAGTCAGCAGTGTCCTGCTGATAGAGTGCTGCCGGTGTCTTTTTACATTTTCTTTCATTTCAGGATGCCTATCTGTGCAGGCTGCATGTGAGAAGTATATGTTATTATCCTACTTTCATATGAGAGAGATGGTAATTAGCAATGGGTTTCTCTGCTGTTGTCATTGATTTGTACATAATGATGAAACATTTGAAGGCACATGGAAATGTCTTCTATTGGGTCTTTACCTTGTGTAAATGCGTAATTAGAATAAACAGATAATTAGAATGACTGTTTACATGATGTTACGCGTCGCATCGCACATGAGGCAAAAATAACTCTTACTTGTTCAGTGGAGACGGTAATAGCAGCAACAATTAAACTCAGACCTGCTGATTTTCAGACACAAAGCTGCCCATCAAAGAGTATTTCTGCACATTTACAGAAATAAATTAAAGGCCATGTGTTGCATAAAGAGGCCGCCATCCCTTTGACCTTAATACCCGTCCACTGTTGACAGTAAACTGGGAAACACTCATACTGGAAGGGGACATGCTCAGCTGAGCACCGACTCTGGTAACTGGAAACTCAAATTGATTTTTACGCCTTCATTTTCTCAGATATATAACCCTTTTATCTTTTCTAGTGAGGGTAATCAGACAGGATCCAGTTAGCAATCATGGTAATGGTTGTAGTTACTGATCATTTTCAGGAGATCAGAAATCCAACAGTAACTTTACTCGCTTTCTGGTTTATTGTAGTCGTTTTGATGAGACGATCCTGGATCCATCCTGTCATCTTGTGCTTATCTGCTTTGCATTCTGATTCTTTGGCCTTTCAGCAGTGGCAGAATGAGGCTGCCTGCTGCTCTGGGCCAATTAGGCCAAAGTAGAGGCATCGCATTGAGCTATTGGGCACAGCGAGGGGTCAGAGAGTGCGACGCATCTCCTTGAACGGTGGCTCCACTCCGCGGCCCACCAGACCACATGGGGTCGGCCGATTGCCCTGTCTTGCTTCAGGCGCCGATGGGTGTGACATGTGACAAGTGAGTGGGCATGCCAGTCTGCGCTGAAAGGACCAGTCATTACGACCCCAAGTGTAGTCAAGCGGCAGCCTTTGATATGCAGCAGCTCCAGCAAAACCACGCTAAAGTGTTTGTGCATCAGTGGCTGTCTGTGGTGGGCAGTGGGGGGGCAGGAGGAGCCCAACACGCTTTAATACTGACACCTGTCATTGTGGCCTTGAAGCAGAAAGGCAACAAACATAAAAGCAGCGTGAAATTAATTGGGGATTTCGGCCTCGGATGCATGTTAGATGCCCTGTTCCACCTCTGCAGAAGCCTCCCGCGCTACCTCGCTTGTCTTTTCCACTGACTCCACTCAGAGAACGATGTCTGCTCCACACCGCGCCGCAACGTAAATTAGTCTCGGGTGGTGACATGGCGCTCGCTGGGTAATTTGGACAATGGGGCGTTTGACAGCTCACCCATCACAGCTACAGCACCCCGGGGAGCCAGCGCTCCTCCTGAGCCTCTCTCTCTGTCTCTCCCCTCTCTCCTTGGGCTCTCCTCTCCTCCCTCGTTGCTGATGAAGTGACTCTCTAAGTAGCAGCATCATTCTCCAATCAAGCTCTGAAATGGCCTCTCGTCCAGGAGGGAGGAAATGAGAGGCAGAGGTATCAAGAGGAAGGTATCAAGAGAGGACGCTGGAGCACTGTTGGAGTTTCACTGTGTGTGGCTAAAAACACATTTTCAGTGATAAAAGTATTAAACGGTTCAAATACGAAAAACAAGAGTTCTTGGATGCCTTCCCCTGTTTTCAAACATAAAAAACACATTAGCCAGCAAAACATTTATTAATGTTAGACACAAATGTATAAATCTCAGTTTGAGGCTAACGTAATGTCAGAAAATTATAGTTATCGTAGGATAGTCGGCATGTTTTTACCCCGTTGATTGAAAAAAAGAAATGTGCAGCTCGGGTCAGATATTCTTCGCTATAGCGGACCAGAGAAGACCCTGAATACACGCTGAATCGCTTTTTACAGACGTTTTGAATATTTGCAACATGGAATCATTTTTGAAGACAACGTAGCGAGCCTCACTTGTCACCGTCCTTTTGACCTTGCCTTCGCCGCCTCGGTGATGTGATTGGTCCGACAGTGGCCAAAGCTTAGCATGACACCGGGCAACCACCATCTGCCTCCTGCCAGAGTGGGCCAAGTCAAGGTCAAACGTAAACACTGGAGAAACACAACCCACAGCGAGAAAAACACTCATCCTCGTCCTCGCATCTGCTCTTAAATTTGATATTAAAACAAACCCTAAAAACAAAATATTTACCTCCAAAATAAAGCGGAATGAATCTGGTTCCTGAGGACCAAATCTAAGAACAGTCCTGCTCACAGTCTGACTCCTCGCCACTTGAACCGGCTGCACTTTACCGCAGTGGTCTGATCAATTTGTATAGATTAATTTTTTTTCCAATTACTGTGCGCACACTGGTAAAGATAGCTCTATAATGGCACTGCGTAACGATTGAATTATTCATTAATCTGCGGTGTTGCTGGTCTGCATCAGGACCAGGAGCTGTGAGCTCTGATAAAACTACCAGACTTTCGACTTTAGTGAACCCGTTCTTGTATCTTTTTTTTCCCTTTTTGTCTGAGCCTGTGATGGAAAGATTCCCCAGAGATGAAATATGAGTGTGCTTAGTGGCACGCATCAATGGAGGCACTCTGATAGGACGGGGCGAAGGATGGGTCAGTGGGCCAGAGAAGTAATCAATAAGTACCTGCTGCAGTCGAGCGTTAGATGGGCCCCTGAGGACGATGTGTGTGGACACATTAGTATATAGAATGTACTCAGCTGAGAAGAGACAGTTGTTCCTCATGAAGCTTCTGAAGGATTTTAAAACTCAGCCATATATTGATCCGTAGCTCTGGGATGTCTGGAGCCAATACTTTAACAATTGATTAATGTTCACTCAATATAACGGGAAGTCCTGCCGGTGGATGTGATTGACATTGTATTTATCCTGCTTCACCTGACATGACAGCTGAGTGGTTTATTATTCTGCTCCAGCGGTCATCTGCAGGCCGTTGCCTCTCCCTCCGCTTTGCAGCTTAGCGGAACGCCGCTGAGTAAAACTGCAGACCACCAGTTGCCAGATTTGCAGCCTTGTGAATTCAGGACGAGAGCAACGAGACAAATAAATGCAAAGATGGGTGACGAGGAGGAGAGTGAAGAGGGCAAACAGGCACGAAGAAGGAGATTTATGCTTGTTCAGAGCAAAGGGAAACATTGGCGGGGTGTATATGGGGCTCTCGTACGGACTGTAAATCTGCATGAGCGCAAATAGATGAGAGGGAGCTTATCTTCCCCAGTCCCTTCAGTGCCTGGAACATTATCACACCCAGTCACACACAATATGTAGAATAGAGGGAATGGAACCTTACAATATTTAGCATTCGTGCATAGTTTTGTAGATTTGTAATAATAACAAATGTTGGAATGTTCATGCATTCCATCAATGACATATTTGATTCCACACTTTAGTCGAATGTAGCTGCATTCAGAGGAGATGCTGTATGGGTGCTCCGGTGATGTTACTGAGATTTGAACATCTGCAGAAATATCTTCAGATATACAATCTAAAGCTTCATATATTTAGATATTTGGGATGATTTCAACACACCTGTGATTTGCATTCAGAAACATGATCCCTTGTGTCGTATCACAGATGAAGCCGGATTGAACATTAGATTCCGGTGCGCTTTGAAACGCTACGCCTGCTCACTCCTGAGATAACTACAGAAATCTTTCTACGCCTCCAGCTGGCAGAGTTCCAGAGCATCTTTCATGCAGAAATCGACTTTGGCTGCTGTTTACGTGTGATGTCAATGTGTAAAATTACAGCTGCTTTTATGGTTCGAAATGCGTCGTTGCAGAGGTGATCCAGGAGCCCCTGAAGGCAGCGCAGCCTGAAACCACTGATGGTTGGTGCTGTTAATGACGTTGATGGTTGAGCTGTAGTCGGAGGCTGATCACTAGAGGGACAGTGAACTACATTCACTGACTGCTCTGATATAAAACCATCAGAAAAATCGATCGGTCTAAGTGTCAGTGATCGGGGACTTGACTTTGAACTGGTTCTGAAACTGTCCTCTATAGTGATCCCAGTAAAGAGGCACGCAATTTGTAGATGAGACCAACATCAAGTAAATGAGCTCTTTCAATCCCCTCATGTATGCTGGTCTGGTGTCTGAGAAGTGACATTAATGTGTACAATGTGCAAAGTAAAAAGGAAAAGATAAAAGGAGAAGGGGCTCATTATGTTGGTCATCCTTTTCCTTTTCTCCGAATCTAATTTGATGATGTTATAACTATCAAATTTACCACAGACTACTTGAGGCTGATATGGGCTTGTTTTCAGGCCTGTTGAAAGAAATCTTGTGGAAGGATTGAGTGTAGAGGAGTGCTGGCTAATTGGGAAGCCTGTTGGTGTCTTTGCAAGCTGTTTACCGCGTTCTGAACAGGCCGAACAGTTTGTGTGCACGCTCAACCCATAATCCCCCACATTAGAATTTCTGTTTGTTTTGGGTGTGGGTGTAGCACACTTACACACTGAGTAACCGTCTTCACATTTACGTAACACACATACTCTTTTTATAGATGTGCCTCTTTGTGTGCGCACATTTCTTTGAAGGACTTGTGTTTTTGGAGGCGCATGGTTCGCCTCTGTCCAAAATGCAATCATCCCCTCAGATAGCTCCACTCCCCCAGTTAGTGGAGTAAAAGCCAAAGAGGCTCTGGTTGCCAAGCCTTGACTCCCTCTCGCTAAGCTCGGATTAATTAAATTAATTCCTCTGCTTATTTAATTTGCTTGTTTCAGCCCATTTCTCCGTCCTCTACCTGATGAGTTTGATGACAGTGCAGGCATCACAAACACCAATCCTTCATTAACTTTACTTTGATGCCATGCAAACACAGCTAATTTCTCTCTACTACATCATTTTGTAGCTGGGATGTGGAACCGATTTAAAATTCATCTAATATTCAATTTGGGTAAAAGAAGGAAAACATAGACGACTGTATGAATTAGGAAAACTCACCCAATTACAGAGCAAAATACAATTTAAATAAAACCGCTGCAAGGACATATTTCATTAAAGTTTAAACACTCAATATCGAGGCAATTTCTGATTAAAATCAAGGCAGAGAATTACAGTTACTTGGGAAAAAAACCATATTGCATATCAAACAGTCGAGTCATGCTGTATTAATGCTTCTGTTAAAGAGATATGATATAAAGGAGAGGAAAAGTTATTTCACAGAGGCAGGGGAGGCTTGTTAATGAGCTACTGTGATTGTTAGTAATTATTATTAGCTGTGTGTGTAGCAGTGAAGGCTGCATTGCCTTGAACAGCCTAAAAAAATGAAAAACTTCCAATTTTAATCACAAATCATCTCAATGAATATGAATGAAAGCACAAAATAGGCCTTTCCTCTCAGTCATCTCCTCACCAGGGATGGGAAAGAAAGATTTGAGGGAAGATGTAATGTTACCATGAAGTGTGTTATATGTGTCTTTTCTGCACACGGGATGCATACATGCATGCGTGTGTGTGTGTGGGTTTGTGTAGCTGTTTTATATCCCCCCACATCCCAGTCTGACAGAGCAAAAGTGTGAGGGAGAACAGACGGAGAGAGAGGACGAGGGAGAGCGATAACGGGAACAGAGGGTGAACGACGGCTAACACAGTCTTTAATGAGTTTCTTTGGCTCTCTCTGCCTGTTTCTGGGTCAGGGTCCCCTGGCTGAGGATGTGGGTGGACTGAGAGCTACAGAGCAGAAAAGAAGAGATTAAGCCAAGGTCTGCTGAAATAGACTATACATTAAAGAGTCCATAAAGTCCAGATAAAAGCACCGACACTTTTCCTTGTTTATTTTCTTCCAGCGCTCTGAGGCAGCTACTCTTAAGTGTCAAAGGTCACTTCAAACTTTGTGGCTTTGCTTAATTAGCAGTGAGTATCGAGTGACTCCAGCTGGAAATTTTTCAGATAAGTCACCAGTACAAACCCGCTAATGATTCTGTTCAAAGCTGTCACAGATGGTGAGGACCTCTGGACCTCTCAGTTTAGTTGGAATGAAAATGGCAAATTTTTAAATTTGCCACGGACAAATAGACCACTGTGGACAAAAACTGTGGGCTCACGTCGTGGATCACGTCTCATGAAAAACGCTGCAGGGTTACATCGAGGTGATCGCTGCAAAGCGACTGAGTCCTCAGAAAGACAGTTTTCCTCCGTCACAGCAGTCTCACAGCAGCAGAACTTGAAGAAGCCTGAAGAAGCAAAAAAAAAAGAAGTCTGAAACCGCAATCTTTAACCAAATCCTGCAGGTTCAAAACTGTAGAACCCCCCCCCCCCAAAACTTTGCTTTGGACCTGGTTCCAAACTTTGAAGGATAAAAACAGCCCCAAGACAAACATCATTTCCTAACAACATACACATATTGGATCAAAAAAGCCTTTCATAACTATGCTGACAGGCCCCTCCACCCACACAGCCAGGACATCTTTGGCCATTCTCTGATGCCCCCCCACTGTTGCCCTTTCATTTCCTGGCAATCAACTTCAATCTGCGGCAGGTATGGAGGGAGAGATAACATTAGAGAGACATCGTGTGGAGATATCTGCCCAGCTGAGACATTATTTAGTGCTCCTGGAGCATCCAGCAGGCAGCCCCTGTCAGACAAGACGGCACCGGCGTGTCCACACAGGACGGCCAGGCAGGTTGACAGAAGGACAGAGAAGGATTGCTGATTGGCCGATAAACTCTTTTGTTATCCAAACAGGCTGCTTCCCTGTCTGTCTGTCTGTCTGCCTGTCTGTCTGTCTGGTTTGGCTGGCCAGTAGCTGGCTGGCTGCGTGGCTCTCCCCACGTCTCGGTTTCCTCTGTTTCTGGCTGTATCTCTGTGTTACTCTGCGTTCCTCCTTTCACACTTGTGAATAATTGATGCCCACCGATTCGCTGGTAAGAATAGAACAGTTCTGGAGGTGACAAATGGGTTGGCGAAATAGGCTTCATCCCCCACTCTTCAAAGAGTTCGAAAGTTATCCATGCTTGCTCGTGGGCGTGCACCCTGCCTGTTTGTGTGCTCACGGTGTTTTGCGAGCATTCGGTCGTGTTTGTTTGCAGTCGCGTGCATGCGTACGCGCAATCGCGCACGTGTGATTTAAGACAGGGAGATGAAAGGGAGTTGTAATTACAGGGAAGCATATCTGTCGACTGCAGAAGTATCCGAGGAATGGCACAAACTGGGCCAAAAGCCTGAGGTCATTAGATCTACTCTGTGTGTGTGTGTGCGCGGCGTGCACGCCCGTAATCTCGTGTGTGTTTGAGGGAGAGCGAGCGACAAAAGCAAAGAGAAAGAGGGGACTCCAAGTGAGAAACAGAGGGAGAGAGAGATCAGCTTATGACTTCAGTTCCTCAGAGTCAACCTCTGAACTCTGCTTCTCATTATTGCCTCCGCCTCGCTCTCATTTCTCAGCAGTAGCTGCTTGTGGTTAACTTGAGCAAGGCCCACTTTCTGTAAACCCTGAGAGGAATCCCAGAATTTCCTGTGCTCTAAAATACACTTGTGTAAACATTCCAAAATATCAAATGATAGGGATTGCACTCTGTGAATGGATAATCCCATGCAAAGACTGTGGTTATAATGACTCCACTGTCTCTGCCCTGCTCTCCTTTGACTCCCAGCTCTTGTTCTGATTTATTTTCAGATTTTTCCCCCCCAAATTTCCCCATTCAATGTTCCAACCTGTGTCTTTCTGCTGTCTCATAGTTGATGATGACTTCATTGGTCTCGGAGATCTGCCAGAAACCTTTCCGTCGGACCCCCCGGAGCCACTGCCTGTGTTTTTGATAGAACCGGAGGAGGCCTACATAGTGAAGAACAAGCCCGTCAACCTGTACTGCAAGGCCACTCCAGCCACTCAGATCTACTTCAAGTGCAACAGCGAGTGGGTCCACCAGAAGGAGCACACGGTGGAGGAGCGGGTGGACGAGAACTCTGGTCAGTATACCGGTCTGCTGCACATGTTCCAACAGTACCTCCCAACAGTTTGTGTTTTCCTTCCAAAGCATCCTGCAGGGGACAGATCGACAGATAATCTGTGTTGTTTACTAGGAAACCTAAGCATCCCAGTGAGATGCCCCCCTTTGCTTTTGCACACCAGCACACGCCACCAGTGCCACATGTATTTGTCTGTGCAGGTGTGCACTCATGTTTCCAAGTATCCAAGTATAGAGGAAGTCAAATCCAGTGAACCTCCAGCAGGGCTGGTTTTGACCAAACTGAACCCCTGAAGGCAGCACAGCATTACACACACCAGCCCAGCCCTGATTGGCTGCATTCAGACGCTGTTTTGGAAATTTAGTATTTTCTGTTGCCCACAGGTACCAATCACTGTGCATTTACCCTTTTCATCCCCCTTAAACACACAGACACGCAGATACACACAAATACACACGTACACACAACTCCATACCAACACCTGGCTATGTTGACACGAGCTCTTTTCCCTAATGTTTAGGCTTACACTCTTTATATTTACACTCTCTGGTGTGTTTTATCAGAGCTATTTAACAAAAAAGCTGCCCCACACTGTCCCCATGAATTATGTGAACAGAATAGTTGGAGCACAGGCATGAGAAGAGGATACAGAAGGACTACACACAGCAGCAGCCAGACCAGAGGAAGAAAGCAAAGCAGTGGAGAGTGTTTTTCAGTCCTAAACCGGAATCACCTTTAATTTTAACCTTGTGTACTTTAAAAGGAACGCACAGATCTGAGGATGTGTTTCATGGTTATGAGTTTGGGAAAGACAAGGGTGAAGGTGGCAGTGGCTCTTAGCCTTTGTGTCAGAAGGTTCTGCTCTAAAAGCATCGGCATGGAGAACAGCCCACGCAGCGTGCACACGCCCACGCTCCGTGGCCACGTCCTCGGGCCGCTCGCTTCACGGATATTCATTCATATGCTCTCTCGCGTGCACGCATGCAGGCGGCTCTCTTCTCAGTCCTCTGCTTTTTGATTTCCCCAGATTGACAGTAAAGAAACACAGATAGAAACGGGTCAATACCAGTGAGTGTGCAGCCTGGAGAAACGGGATCGGTCTTCCCGCGGCTCCTCGTCCCACTCGGCTCCGCTCTCTTTTCCACGTTGGTCAGGACGTTTGCTATGACAAACAAAATGAGACATAATGAGATTAAAAGATCCCAAATGATTAAAAGACTGCAACCATTGTCTCTTGGCCACAATGTTTGTGTTTATTGCTTGTTTTGAAATATATTTGAGGTTCCAAAAGGGTTTTTTCCCCCTTCTGAAGTTCAAACCACAAGAATAATTTCTTTCTCACAGTATTTTTTTGTCTCATCAAAAGAAAAACACAGTTACAATTAAATATCCTTCCCCCACTACTGGAAGGTATTATGTGAGATTCTCTTGCAATGTGGCTTTTTAACAGACAAAACTACTCTTTAATGTCAAAGTGAAACCAGATTTTCCACACTTAAATCTGGACTCTGACAAAACTACAACCTCCATGTGTAAGTGCTTTGAGTAGTCTTCATGTGTTTTTAGTCAGAAATAATAACTCCCGCTTCAGATTATTCATTATATTAACACATACTAAACATTTAAAGTGCAATAAATCATTATTTTCTGATGGTTATTAGATAGCTCACCAGTCTCAGTGCACCCTCAGCACCTCATGACATCATCAGCATCTGCTGCAGGGGCAAATTGTGCAACAGCAGTGTGTAGCCAGGCCGAGGGTCTGCATCTTTACATTTCCCGTTCAGTCTACCAAAATCACATATTTCACGAGCAAAGACCAACAGATACATATATGAAAGGCGTCACCTCCCGGGGTCACGTGACCTGAGGGAGAACAAGGCTAAAGTCCAGTTAACATGGATGAGGCTTGTTTATTGAGATCCTTCCATTCTTCATCTTTGCAATGGCGCATTCCCAGGTGAGGTCAAGATGGTTCCCATCTTTAGCATATATGTTTGCAAACCTGCTGTCCTCCTCGTGACGCCATGTTGACGGACACGTTTTGTGTTTTGTACAGCAGGAGAAAGAAGCATCATCCATTCTCATTTTAAGTTAGGAGTTAGTTTTATTATATCTTACCGTATTTATCAGTGGCTGCAACTACTTTAATTATTGATTTGATTTTAATGCTGCGTAGACGTAACAGGCGTGCTAAGCCACCATTTACTGTTAGAAAGAGTGATTAGCAGGATAAATTGTCTTAAAGCTAAAATGCTCTTTGTGGATTGTGAGTGAAATAGTCAAGACATATGAAAAAAGCCAAATGAGACATAACAATGCTGGAAAGTGGGATGAAGTTATGATTAGATTATTTACAAATGGTCTTCATTTTCACATCCCTCACAGCCCGCTCTCCATTTATCTCCCAATTTAAAAGTAGATTCTCTGCTCCTGATAGCACAGTGAACATTGTTCAGAACAAATGAGCAGCAAATTAATTATAAGCCGGAACAGCTAGTTTAATACACAGGAGACGGCTCGTCACTCTCTAAAATGAGAGTTGGAAGATCAAGCAGGAGAGCTCTTCATCAGACAATCAGAGCACTTTCCTCCCCTTGTCCTCTAGTTCTCCTTCTGTAAGCAGGGCCTCCAGTTCTGCTCAGACATTCTGATCAATAATGTTTGATACCATTATTAGGGAGAAGCTAGGCTAGCTCGCTCTAATGAAGGCACTGATAATGAATCATCTTCAATGAGGTGCCCCACTTCGGCCCACTATTAATGGAACCTATTGTAGAACCATTTCATGCCATTAGTGGCAGCACGGACAGGCCTAAAGTAGCTCCTGATGAGAGGCGTTCTTAATTTCCCCCTCTTGACTGCAAATTGAAGCCTGCGTCTGCTTTCTTTTTCCTGCTCTAACTTTACACAGAAAGTGCATGAAGTCACCAGATGAGGTCAGCCGGCTCTGCAGAGACCTCTGATCTTCTGCTCGAGCGATCCCTGTGATGTGTCTCAAGCACAACACATCGAGTTTAATCCGACTTTAGCGAAAAGCCGTGAAGTCACTCTTAATGCAGTCGAGCATCTAGCCGTCGTCATCATGCAGTTTGCGGTAAAAGTCTGAAACACTGGCTGGGAAAAAATGACGCGCGTCTTATACCTGCCCTTTCAAACGTCCAAGGGTCCATTATAGATGTGGCTTTTGCTGTGCAGTGATTGATTGATGATTTACTTAAATTGAACACACTTAAAGACAGAACATGAAAATAACGAGAGCTCCAGTTTCAGCTCGTTTTTTAGGTTTCTGCCTGTTTTTAACCTCGTCAGAGACCTTCAGAAACACTCGCTGATGCTTGCTGGAGCGCACACAGCCGACATGGCTGCTCGTCTGCGCGCTCTGTAAATTATACATGAGAGTTAAGCTGGCGTGAGGGACGCGTCTCTGCGCAGAACAAGGAGGCTGTGTGAAGGCGGTGAACCTGAAGTGAAATTCCATGTTTATTTGTTTAAGACACTCTTCCATTCCAACATAACCACCCTGAGGAACTGATTTTGTACTTTTAGAAATAAAAACCTGCTGAGATCTAATAGACATAAACAAGCATTTTTCAGTCTTTCAGTGGGCTTTTTAGTTGGTTATCATATCAACTATAGTCTATTCTTTTAAATCCTCATGGAATACAATTAAAATCTGCTTCCACAACATTAATAAACTATTATCAGAGGAGAGTTCATATTCAAACTGCATCATTTGTTTAATAGATTAGAGGCAAAGGACCAAAGGGTCTTGTGTTGGATCAATATATTTTCTAGAATCTGAGTAAGTAGTGAATAATTTTCTAATGAATTAGATTTAGGGAATGGTTGGATGAACATTGGCCCTCTGATGAGTCATTGACCTGTGACACACCGCATGATAAATGATGTCATGGCAACAGCACGTGTTATTGCTTAGATAAGCTGGTTTAACGTACTGCAGTAAACAAAGGCTTTTGGAAGTTACAGTTAGTAACACAGTTAAACTCTTAAAACACAAACAATGAAACACTACATTGATTTTAACAGTCACTGTCACTAGATTTTATCAAGCAAAATATTACGTAAGTGGAGAGATATTTGATGATAGCTTCATTCGTTGTTAAAAAAACAGGTCAGACAGCTAATGAGAGATTGTCCCTATGTTTCATCAACTCAACCCAACTGATAACTGATAATCTGTTGGTGCGAACAGGCTGTGCACACAAAACTACTCAGCTGAAGAACGGTGTGCACACTTCAGTCTTGTAATCCACAAACGCAGGTGAGCTCTGTGTCATTCTGTCGAGCTAACAAAGAGAACCAGCCTGCAGCTGCAACAAAAAAGTGTAATAATGACGGCGGATTGCGACTTTGGCAAACATCAGTGGGTTGGCAGGCTGGTCACGCCTGCGTCGAAGCACAGAGGATGCCCCTCCAGTAATAACTGCACATAATTGGAATGTGACGGACTTTTACGTGATTGCTGATAAGTCACACAAGCATGAACGCAGCAGACAAATGTCAGCCCAGTAAACAGCAGCAACAGAGCAGAACGTGAGCGGGAGATGCGCACTGGAGTTCTGCTCCTTCCTGCAGTGCCCGCGTGAGGCTCAACACTCCTGGAAGAACTTTCCTTTTTTTTGCTGAGACAAACAATGTTAATGATCCACTTTTGATGTGCACTCTGCCCATGTTGGTTCGGATATTCACAAGATAAAAGGTGTTAATCACATTCAGAGTCTGGTCATGTAAATGTTCTATTAATTCAGAGGATTTCGGTTGACTTGAGTTGGAAAGGGCAATGTTGGCATGTCCACACATGCTTATTTCCTGGGCCTATATGTGGCCTATACGACAGCCTCTTCTGGAGAGAGCTTTTGGTGCAAAGAATTTCTTTTGGCCCTGATTTGTTTATTTGGGCTCCGGCTCCCAGATGAGCGGCAATAAACGGAGTTAGCGAATAGGATTGTCTTCACCATGATGCCGAGAATCCTCCCCCACAGGGCCCGGACCCAAACGTTTTGGATTTGGAGTCGGTGCCAGACTGACAGACACAGAGTCACAATTAGGCCGTGTCAAAGCCGGTGATACGGCTCAAGTGTCAGAATCTGGTACCAGCGTTGGGGCTGATCGTTCCCAGGTGAGGGAGCGCAGCATTGAAACGCGAGGACGCCGTGAGGGTGACGTGCTATCAACTGTCTGTTTTCTCTGCTGATGCATGCAGACAGCCTCCGTGTTCCCTCTCCTTTGTTCAGTCGTTTTCCATCTGTCCTTGCAGGCTTGGTGGTGAGAGAAGCCAGCATAGAGATCACACGTCAGCAGGTGGAGGAGCTGTTTGGGCCTGAGGACTTCTGGTGTCAGTGTGTGGCTTGGAGCTCCGCGGGGACCACCAAGAGCCGCAAAGCTTACGTCCGCATCGCCTGTGAGTATTCCCATCTCGCTCTTCATCCCATTACTGGGGGCTTTATCTTGTTTCTCATCTTTGTTTTTCCTCTCTAAGCAAAACCTCCTGCCTGCCAAGTAAATGTGTCTCACAGAGAGACTTGTGTATCACCACAGTTTTATAGATTCTGGAGATAGAGGCACTAAAATAAATGGTTTACTAACATGGGATTCAAGTGTCCCTTTGAACCTGAGCTGGGAGAAAGGCTCCTTTTTGTGTCTATAGTGCAACCTCGAGCGCTAATCTGGAGAACAGACACGTATCTGCAGGAGCGTGTGCACATCTAAGAGGCTGCAGAACATATTTATGCTCGAGTTCCCCTGGTTTCCTGTAGGTGGTCCTCATTTGTTCATCAGCGTTTTTGTCCTCCTACTGAAAACCAGTTTCCCAGTAATGAGAAACCTTCTGTTGCCTCTCAAAGTTTGGGCTCATTTCTTAAACTCCTCAACAGAGCGTCTGCCAATCAAAATCTGGCAAAAAAGTAACGAATCCCCCGAGAATGCAGCGATGAAATGGCATCGAGGCAGCATTTTTGCTTCAGCACAATGCTGCACAAGTTACATAACACTGCTCATGAATTCCACCTGAAAGAGCATCTTTTATGGTGGCAGTTAACTCATTTCACATTGAATGACACTTCTCAACACTTGTGTTTGACTTCTGATATGGCAACTCAGTGCTGTTGAAAGACGTTGTCATTTCCATTGACTTCTGTTGCACTGTAGAACATATAACCAACATAGATGCTTAAGGCCAAAGTTGTCCATCCAACTCTGACCCATGTGGGTCCTGGAGCATGGAGTCCATAACAGAGCCAGTAGGCATCAACACACCACATCCTGGGTGCATTCCTTTAGTCTGATCAGTCTAACCAGGGTGTTGCCCACAACCTTGATACTGTAAATGCAAATAACAGTTGGAATAAGCCCAAAGGACATCAGAAATAATTCCAAATATTCACTAAGTGTAGAGACCATGCTAGAGTGGGATTTACTTCCATTTCTGCCAAAGCGCAAAGCTGTCATGCTTCTCGCATTTCCTCTTTTTTAAACAAACCCATTTTATCTAAAAACACCAGGGACGGGGGCTTCAGAGGAGTACAATGCACAACCTCTCTGAGAATGGAGCCCTAGTGTATCTGGTTCTGTTTGTTTTGTGTGTGCAGGAGTCTTTTTTGAATTCAGTGTGTAGCCTCTCGCCCAGCAGCAACACTTCTCATTACTGCCTCGGCTCTACCGGCGCGCTGAATCAGACTCACGCCTCTCAGTCTCCCACCGAGCCCACTCCCGCTGCTCCACCTCCTCTAATCACCCATGATGAGCAGCCTTCCAGCGCTAAGCTATCCCTCAAATCACAATGGACCCCTCTTTCCCTCCCATTAGCTTCTGCTGAATGGATTAGCTCCTCCGCTGGGCTCTCCCTTTTAGGCCGGTTTCATGTCAAAGCCAGCCCGTTAGGCTAATGGAACCTGGGTTTGTTTTCCTCTCTTCATGCACAGTTTAATCAGCTGGTGGGTCAGAATCAGCCCTGGTGAGTGAAGAGGTTGTCGCACTGAGGGACCGGCCATTATGCTCGGCTGGGTTAAATGTATTGCCAGAGCTTCTTCTGATTGCATTTTACTTCTTTATTTGAGGAAAGCCAAACAGGCAAGACATGGAAATTAACTAAAGGAATCAAATTAACTTAAATGCTAAAGCTCATTGGGTGGCAGAGTTCACTGTGATGGATGAATATTGATTTTCTTGTTTACAGTCTGGTCATTTCTATAAGGAAATTCTAGGCTTGTATAATTGAGCGTGACATGCAAACATGTCCACCAAGGCTAATGATTGTCACGTGTGTGTTCCTCTGAGGCTGAGTGACGTGGACGTGTTTATCTGCTGAGGAGGGAATGGTGCAACTCCCACAGGAATGTCAACTCAGCTGGTCCCACACCCTTCAGGGGTCCCGCAGCACCACGGAGGCTCACAAGAACTGAGTGGGAAGCATTACACAAACCCACATCCTGAACAATACACAGCGCAAAGACATCATTGACTGTGGTTTGGTAAAGAAATGAAAGACGACAGGCACTGAATGTTTAAGGACACATCGGCCTTGATGTAGAGCACTTTAACATATCAACCAGCCAATATTTATTTAATTTATTATCTGGTTTATTTTGGCAATCTAAAAAATAAAAAAAGAGAAGAAAGAAAGAAAAGATTTATTAAGAGACCACTCAGAGAGCAGCCTTCTGAAGCTGTTAGTGCTTCAAGTTGCTAAAAGTGAAAAGGAGACTACGAGAAATCATGTGGCTCCAAAGCCAAGGCTTCGTTCCACCACAAAAAAGTTCTGTGGAATTGACCATGTGGCACTTGCACCAGTAAGTGCCTGCTGGGTGCTGTGGTCCGTTCTAAACCACAAACTGGCACAAAATGCTGCAGACTGAACAGCCAGGCCCAGAGGAAGACCTGCTCGCTGGTGGCTTTTATTCATCACAAAGTGGATATTTTTGCGTTTCGTGGATGTTCTGACTCTGCTGTCACCTGTCATCCCTTCACATTATGGTTCTGACACCAGTTGAGCAATTTTTCCACTTCAAATGTTCCCAGTTGAGGTTGTGTTGCGGCTTTTCCTCCCCTTTCTGTCAAAAGATAAAGTATCTGCCACCGAATAAAATTACAACATAATCAACATCCCCTCCAGTCATTTCCTCTATTAATTTCCTGCTGCATGTTTACAGAACTGGCTTTTAACACTCACCTTTTTCTGCTTTTATAATACTTAGAAAATTGCACAGCTTTGACATGTTGCCCTGGAGACGCTCATACTCTGAAGTGCAAAGGGGACTCTCATAGAATTTGTTTTCCAAATGATAAATTAATCTAATGCAACTGTGTTTTTGGATTTTCTCAGAGTCCTCTTCATGCATTCAGTAATAATGATGATCTGGGTTTACAAATCTAACTCATCTTGCTCAGCTTTTGGCCAGTGAAACCAGAGAAATTGCTCTGTCCCTCCAGACACAAAGGAAGTGCCATTTATTTTGAAAGATGTGGGTACACTTAAACATCTATTATTCCCAGCAGCAGTGGTCCTAATGTTTGCAGCCTGTTTGGAATTTTCAAATTTGAATTCCAGCGTGTGGTCTCTCTCAGCACACATCTGCTGTTGTCTTTAGTCTTGGTGGCATGTATACTCAAAGAATTCAAAGTCGGCATGCCTCCTATGGTCCATGTATTAAACCCAGAAATGACCCAATTTTCTGCACACAGTTGGGTCTAATTAAAAGAAAAGCAACTCGAGCTGGTGCTGTCTGCTTCAAGCCAGTGGAGAAAACGTGAGCCTTGTTTTGCTGGATTGCTGAAAATGCTTGTAATGTATGCGCTAATGCAGAAGCACTAAAAGGCCGATGGAAAGTTAACACAGCAAATGAAGCCTGGAGGCTGCGTCGTGTGTAGCATCCACTGTTTCTGTGTTTTCTCTTAATCTCGCAGTGGGTGTGTAAAACAAACAGCCACTGCTGGTGCTGATACGGTAAACTGTGGGCGCAGAGGTTGCCCTGTGAATGCGTCTTTATTTCAGCCATCACTCCCTCTCTCACACCATCTGCCTCTCTCCTCGGGGTTGCTTCCTCACTGTCGGCGTCACTTACAGCAGGAGCTTATCTGGGTGTTAGCAGGGTGACCTCTCGGCGCACACCGAGCTCAAGAAGAACAATAAACACGGCAGCAGCTACATGGTTTTCTGTGAAAACAGAGCTGGAGCCGCTTTAAGCACTGACAGGATAGAGACGATTCATTTTAAGGTCTGGTTGCTACACAAATGTTCATTGAACATTTTTAATCTAATAATTGGGGAGACTGGGAAGTTAACGTAGATAAACTTGAAACAAAGGAACACCTTTGAGATACTAGCATGGGACATGGGTACAGGGCGCATACTGTTTCTGCAGCCTTCCATCAGAGGTCCTTTGGTTGTCCGTTTTGGAACAGGTTTATTTCCATACATGTGACAGCTCCCATGTGGCAGTCAAACGTTCAGCCCTTCGCTGCCCTTGTGTTGCGGGATACTCCTCGCTCCTGTCTCAATCTCTGCAGCAGGAGACGCGATGCGACTAAAGGGCTTTGGGTTTCAGCGAGACACTTTCAGTAATCCTGCCTCGTCAGCTCCACCATCCCCTCCCTGCTCTGCTCCATCAAGGCCTTTTGTACCAAAAAAATATATAGTTTTTCATCAGAGGGCGAGTGATCTTTTTCTATCTATCTCATTTTCCATCTCCTGCAGGTGAGATTGTCCAGAAGCTGATGTGACGGTAACCCCCCATGCGCACTTTGATATATAAATGCACGCCGATTTGTGGAGCAGACAGCTCTTGTTGATTAATATCCACGGATTTTTAATCACGGTGTGTTTTTCGCAGACTTGAGGAAGACGTTTGACCAGGAGCCTCTTGGAAAGGAGGTGTCATTAGAGCAAGAGGTGTTGCTTCAGTGTCGGCCACCTGAAGGCATCCCAGCTGCTGAGGTAAGATTCTGCAAGTCTTCAGCTCAGCAAGCTCTCAGTTTGTATAAGATATCTTATTTTGCATAAAGTGTTTCCCCTTGCAAACAGCTACCACCTCATAATGATATATTTATGTTTGCTGTATTTTTATTATAAAACCGTTGCTTTATTCTTTAATGCCACATCAGGATGTAAACTGCTGGTTGCAGGATGTTGCCTCATTTCAGGGGTTGTAATGAAATAAGGCTGAATAATTCCGACACAGTCCAGCTCACAGATAACGACATTTTTTCCGCGGCTGGCTGGGCTACTTAGGCGGTTTGGGTGTTTTCTGGATGACGGCCAGCCACTGCATTTCGGACCAAGCGGAGAAAATTGTAATTATCTGCGGCGGCGGAAAGAGAATAAGAGCAGCAGTGTCCCCATGTTGCCGGAGCCGGGCCAACCTCTCCGCCCTGCTCTGCTTCCTGCCCGCCCCACAGTAGCACGCTGTTATGGCTGCATTTGAAAAGGATCTGTTGAAATTGCAGCAGCATAAATAGAGGATGAAAGGCTGGTTTGATAGGTGTGGGGGGCTTTGGTGCGTGTGTTTAGGGTGTGGGGACTGAACTCTGTAAAGGCTTGTGACTGACCTGGAAAAGCTGAGTTAAGTGAGTGGAACTGCGCGGAATTTATCCCCCCTGAAAGCGCTGACAGGCTAAATGGACTAAAGTTTGGGACGATCCAGACTCCAGTCTGATCCCGCTGAAGTAACTGCCTCTTCCTGCCACTCTGACATCTCTCTGTCAGCCCTGTATTGGTTCAGTGCAGCGATTAATCACTCCGTCAGAGTCCAATCCGGAAATCTATGATTTCTGTGGAGTTGCCTTGGCAACCCAGATGTAAAGTGAAGGGTATAGGAGACTTGTCAAAGTTAATAGCTTTTTAAGTGTGGATTAAGGTATGAAATTGTGTGTAGTCAAGTTGAACCGTTGCTATTTTATTGGTATTTGAACACAGAAACAGTCCATCTCCTCAACAAGTGTGTGTGGGGGGGGCATTTAGTTAAATTCTGCCCTGGAACAGGAAGGGAAGATATGAAATTTGACATTCTTAACGGTTCTTATCTTCTCACTGAGAAAAGCAGGGCTTGTTTACAGCTCCCTGGGACTACCTCCGATTCTGCACACTAAAATCGATGAGTGCTTTCTTTGTTTGCTTCTCCTCCCATGATCCTGCTGAATTTTGTGTCTGCATGCGCAAAGGATTTTTCCTCTTATTAACTATGCACACTTACCTCATGGCTATGAAAAGACAACACTTTCTTTCCACAAGTTGTTTTTCCTCCTTTCCCCTTGTTGTTTTTTTTCTGAAGGCAAACACAGCTGCTTCAGTGGAAAGAAGGACAAACCGAATCCCTCTTTTCGGCCGGGTTTGTCGTGTATTTGCTCGCCAGAAAACGCAGCTGTCGCTACATATGAATTTGCAGAGATCGGTTGCGGCCATTGTGAAGGAAAGATCTGTCACAATTTACTCCAAGACAGAAATATAGAGAGGCGAAGGGAGAAGACATGTTGAGGTTTGTCGGGGGGCTGGAGCCAGGGTTGTCAGGCCTCCAGCGGCCTGTCAGCTCCCTCTGGGATTCCATGTCAGGCCTTTGCCGAGCATGGAAGCAGGATGGCAGCCTGGCGGGATGGCAAGCTGCGGCCGGGGCGGTAAAATCCAATCTTTGTGGCAGTTTTGCAGGGCTCCGTGTGATGGAGGTTCCACACGGCTGGAGGGTTACAGAGCTGTTCTATCACATAAAAGACACAGGCGATGCACTGCTTGATGTCACTGGTCGTAACCGGAAGGGCATTAACAGTCCTTCAACTCAAATGCAGGAAAATTTAACTGCTCGAGTCCTTTTTATGGATCTGGGAGATGCACTTTGTTTTTTCGTTTGAAGTAGAGTAAAAGACCTCTGTAATTTTATGGTTGACAACAGCTACAGTCAAATGGTTGTTTCCATTTCCACTTTTCTGATGATCCCGATGTTTATACCAGACTTTAAAAAGAAGGTATTTTGTTGGAATCAGCCATTTTTTATCTGTGCATTCTCATCGTGGTGAAGCCCACATTCGGCAGACTCAAAGCACGTCAATCACAAATTGTTTTCATCTCCTGTTACAAAGTGCCATTTGATGTTATCCAGTAGGAGTTCTGTGTTTCCCTTTGTCTTCCCAGGCTTCAGATGATTTACATTACGGGTTTTCACAATGGTTCACCGCAGTAATGACATTCTTTGATTCTGTTTAGGTGGTTTTGGGGTCTTTGACTGCTTCCTGGGGGGGGTGCATGATGAATTGGTGTGATTACTTTCGTGATGATCCGGCTCTGCTGTTGAACACAGCATCCGAAAGAAGTTGTTATCCCACATCTCCGGGATTTTCACATTTTGAGTTGTTTTTGACAAGGTATGCGGCCTTAATACATTCTTGTTCAGAAGCTTTTCAAATAAATAAATAATAAATAAAAAGAGTGGCAGGAATTTATTTTTACTGTCCTTGTGAGCATTAGCCATGGAGCGCTGGCCTCACACAAGTGAAACACAGACAGAGACTTCTCTGAAATCGTACAAGGATTCAGTCGTCCAACGTCTTGTATGGGCTGAATACATTAAAGAGTGCGGTCCCTTAAAGATCATTGTTAGACATTTCCATAGTCATGAATATTTGATACATACTTAATCAAGAGCAGAAGGAAAACCTAACTGTTGGGGCTATTCTGGGATGAAAAGGAGCAGTTTGGCAAGAAAGGCTTGGTTTCTGAGTTACGTGGGCTTACATGCTGTGTGTTGCCCACGGACGTGACAGTAAAAGTGAAGGGATGGAAAACTTTGAGTTCAGCACTGATCCCATTCTTTAAGTACCACCGTGAGGCTCTTTCCTCAGCATGTAATAGGCCTCTGTAACACTGGGCCTCTTTTCATAATATGGATGGCAGGCTCATAAAATGGACTTAAATCTCCTTTGTGAAAGAACGCAGCTTCATTGTTCCCCGCTTTTTTCCTCAGCAAGGCCCTCCATCTCTGTCCGCACTGCTGAGCGCTTGTCACAGACCTGACAGGAAGACAAGGGTTCAGGGGTGATGCAGTGCTGTGAGCTGCTGAGCCCGTTTCCAGGGTAGCAGGGTTTTGATTCGGGCATCTCCTCAGTCAGCCGGGGTCCTGCCGCGTTATCATGGGTAACGAGTCATTTGCGCTCTGCAGGGAGGAGGCCCCCGCTGCCACGATTAAGTCCACTGGCTTTACCCAGAATAAAGCCGGGAGACACAAAGACCTTTACTTCAGTTTCATAACTGAGCAAAATCGGGATGAAGTGAGTCTGCAAGTTTAGGGATTCAATTTAAAGGCTAAACAGGATAAAACCATTCCACAATAACATTTAAAAAAATATTATTTTTGATGCTTGTCTGTAACCAACACCATCATGAATAGATAAATACAGAAAATGAAAGGTGTGCTATTAAAACATAGTAGAAGGGGGGCTTTATTGTCTTACTGTAACCTGTCACCAGGGGGCGATAGAGTTCCTGCCTGTGCTGGCTATCTGTGAACAAACGTCATGACCTGGCCTTGACCTCAGACAGAAATGTGCAACAGGAGCAAAACAAAACACTGGGAAAAAAAACAAGATACTAGAAGCAACATGAAGAGCCTTTAGTTTGATTTTAGATTGCTTTTTGATGTAATATTGTTTGTTCAGCTGAAGAAGTCCAATATTTCTGGACTAAAATGAGCTTATTTCTACTTACTGCAGCACAGTTAGACAAACCTTTGTTGATCAATCAATTCTGCACAATGAGACAAGGAAAATAGTCCATCAAAGAGAATATCTAGACTGAACTACTAAAATAAATGCAGGGCTTCCAAGCTGAGCAGCTCATCGCTAGACAGTTTAAATGCAATTGAAATTCTCTCTCTACCAACCAATAACCAATAAAAAAAAAAGACCTTTATGAAAGGACACAACCACAAATGCTACATTAGCATCATTGTTCTGAATATAAGTTATTCATTGTGTATGAATCCGCTGAGGCAGTAGACGTGATCAGGCTCCATTCATGTTCCATTGCTTTGCAAATGAAGCTGTAATGACTCTCATCACCGACTGCTAGGTTGGAAAAAAAATCTAATCCTGCTCGGGTATTTTGATCTCCGGCATCCACCTTTTAGCCCCGCCAAGCCATTGAAATGGCAGCGATTACTGCTGATTTTGTGTCTTGAAATAGATAATAAGGGGGGGTGTGAAGGAATAAACATGTTCATCAGGTCACCTTGTCAAAAAAAGAGCTGTGTGTGAGTATTTATGAGCAGAGGGGGCAGGAACGCCGAGAAGAGCTGCTCCACGGTGCTCAGTCAAACAGGAAGTGTGTTTTTATTAGCCTTACCCCTGGGATGGAAGGTGTTCCGAGGCCAAATGGTGTCCCAGTGGTCACCCTGCTTTGTGGGTCCCCGCCTGTCACTCACAGCATTTTCACGCTGTAGATGTGTTTTACTCTAATGGCTCAGCAGCTGGAACCGTTGTCCTCTGAGGCCTTTCTAGTGTTACAGCGCAACATTCACGTGTAAAAACGTCAACCCGAGCGGGGTTTTCGCTTCATATAGTCCATCAGACCACCTCGGAGGTGGAAAAGAAAGCAGAGTTTATCTCGTTTTCTATTCAGCCTCTTGTTTTTCTTAGTTTGGGGCTTTGGTTTAGTTAATTACACATTTTTCCCACTGAAGGTGATTTCACCAGGTGTCAGGTTATATCTTAATGAAAGACAGGAAGGAGATTAAATGAGAGATTTTTCATTTTGGGATGAACTGTATTTTAATTACCTGCAAGTGATTATTGAGCTTCTCGCGGTGAACGCAAATGAGTCGATTCCAGTCTTCTTATCCTTCAGAAGGTTGCCTTATCCTGCCCGCTCAGAGGGCTCCAGCATCTTGCTCCCTGCGTGCGTCTCTCTCTCTCCCATCGCTGGACTTTTTTTTCGGGGGGGGGGGGTCAAGGGCAGCATGTACAGTGAGGTAACATACAGACTTTTCAGCTTTTCAAAGCTGCAGCCTTGGCAACAAACTCGCGGTCACTGTAAATATTTCACACAAAATCTGTTTGCATCTCCGACCAGCTTGTGTTTATCCATCTGCAATTGATCACTTCTATTTATACCTTGAGAAAAAGGAATTTAAGTCAAGTTTAATCACAAAAGTCTCACCTACAAAGTGACTGTGATAAATAAATATACATAAAGTGTCCCTCCCTGCAGTGAGTTGCCCAGCAGGTGGTTTCACATGAGCCGTGCTAACACGTTGCCGTCGTGACTCCGCGGTCGCTGCTGTCGCTTGTCTGCAGCTCTCCTGTCGCTCTGAGGCTCCATTGGTGTCTCCGTCATGAGAGCCACGTGACTTGTTGTCTCATAAAGTGACAGAATCCTCAGATTTTAGTCTTTTATGGCACGTTCTCGTGGCGGGGCAGACATCACTGGGGCAGATACTGTCCTGATATAAGAGAAGTTAATAAATTCTGTTTTTCCTCCACTTACATTTCACGCACCGATGCAGAGCTCATAATGACTTCTCCGTAGAGGAGAATTTATGTAAGACATTTTCTCTCCCTGTTCGCCCCCCCCTTCCCCCACTCTCCACTGTACACTCTTTTTTTTGACACAGCAGCAGAGACTAATGACGTGTTTCGCCTTCCACCGTTTCTTAACAAGTTTGTCCATTGTGTAGAATGAGTGCTGTATATTAGTGTTGCCATAGCTCCACACACAAGGTGTACACCCATGTTCCTGCTGCCAGCAGACCCAGCACCAGTTTGACACTGGAGGTGACAGTGGAAATGCACATGAGGAAAGTTAAATTTAGTTTTGTTTTGGCAAAAGTCAGCAGTGCTGCGCTACTGGGAGCCACAGTGAACAGGTACAGTGAGTGGGTTAATCTCAGTGGGATTAATTGGAATGATGGGAACAGCAGAAATATGCTGGCAGATATAACTGGGCTGCGAGCATGCTGCAAAATATTAATTAAAATTCCTCCTCGCATTGTCTATTGAAGCAAATTGAAAAACAGACTTCAAGCTTAATTAGCTGGGCTTTTTTTATAACTTCAATCAAGATGAAATTAAATAGATTAGATCACAAGGCTTAACTAAAATAAATGTCAGCTATTAGCGTATGGGGATTTTGAGGTGAAGGGTTCATTACATGCCCAGATCCAGGCCAGGCACAGCCTTGTTGCATGTTTGCAGCAAGTGTAACACCTGAACTCTCCCTATCAGCCAGCTTTAAGCAGCGATAAGGTGTCATTTACAAGACGAGATTAAAGAAACATCCCTGATCCTGTTAAATCCTTAATTTCATCACTTTCGAAACGTGCTGATTTCAGAATATTTTAGATTTATTTCACGACCTGAAAAAAAGCTGTTAAAGCTCTTTCGTCAAACATCTTCCTTTAATCTGTCTCTTTGAATGCCTTCTGTTTTCATTTCTGCAAAATAAAGTCACCTCTTGGATTAAATACGTGCATTTTTGCACATTATTGCCGTCCTCCTGCCTCACCCATTTCCCCATCCAGTCTTGCGGCTCCCCTCTCTCTTTTCATCCCTCCCTCCATGGTGTCAGTCCATCCACCCGTGTGTTTGGCCCTCGATCGCTCCCTGTCAGACCAGGCAGGGAGACCCCAGCCCCTCTTTATGACAGCTGACATGTGGCAATTTTCCTGCATTAATGACAAGAGATGTGCCAATTACCTCTCCGGATGTTTCAGTGCCAATCAGACACTAACGAGCTGTGAGCGTGTTTGCGTGCGTTTGAGCCCCTCAGCATGAGGAGCGTCTCGGACAAGCGCTCTGTTGAATTTTAATGGTATGAAATCTTGCCATGATTGCAGTGTGGAGATCACCTTTCCTTTGAATTCCAGGCTGTATAAATGATTCCCAATTACGGGGAATAAACGACGCGTGAACTAACTTTCACCGCTCGCAACCAAACTTTCCCCCGCTTTCTGTCTCTCGTCATTCCGTCTCGCTCCCATCTCATCTGCGCTGAAAAGCTCTTTTGTTCAATTTTTAATTACCTTCTCATATAAAAATGCTCTTGACTGCGACACGAATGTGGCACGCTGGGATTGACTCCCAGTGTGATTGGTGCAAAATTGGATAACCGCTTCTTTGCCCGTCACTGTCAATCTGTATTCCTGGAAACAAATCTTATACCTCCGAGTGCTCTAGGTGCTCTACTTTGAGTCCCGGAAAAACAAAATATTTATGTTAGGAGGAATTTTACTCCCTCGTTTGCTCATCTTTATTTGTTGCCCATTAGTTGACATCATGATTTGGGAATAATTGACAAAAAATGACCGAGTTCTTTCATAAACATGTCATCTTTGTCGTATTGGTTTCATTAAGTCACATTAGTCATAATACTTTTATTCAGTCTTAAAGATGAACGGTCATATTATGTCACGAAAGCCAGATTTCATAAATATAGTGATGAATTCACTATAATAATTTTAGACTCCTTGTAATCTAATATATCACTGGGGTAAGAGTGCACCATGCATAATTTACACAAGTTATTTATTTGTGCGGCAGGATGAAGTTCATAAAAGATGTTTTGGGGAGGAAATGTCTTTTTCATTGAGAAGCGGCATCGCACTGATTTATTATTGAATTCTTCTGCTGCTCTGGAAGTCGTGACAGATGTCTAACCGCCACCTCAGCAGATGTCACAACAGATTAGCTGAAATGAAACTGAATCCAGAGCCAATTCAAATAGGACAATGCAGAAGTGTCTAATTATATAAGCCCATGGTACAGGCGGTGCAGGCCTCGCTGTAAAGTGCTCCATTTGAGACACATTTTGAAATAATAACTGTCAATCAAACAGCAAAAACAATTGAACTGTGAGTTTTCTCAGCCCCGTCAGTCACTGCCTGCAGGCAGAACAGAGACAGATGCTTTTAACACAGATCCTGTTTGTTTTTTATTTATTTTTATGTGTTCATACTTCACTCCTCATTGATTGGCGCAATAATAACTCAGATTTTATGACGAGCTCAAATGTGAATTATGGCTTATTAGAAAAATGTGTTTTTCTTGTGGTGTGGCAAGACACTTGTAACGCTGGAGACGTGTTCATGTGCGGCCGTAAATCACGTCACACAGCTCTTTATTGCTTGTGGTCAAGAAGATGGGGCGACTGTTTCCTTTCAGTCTCGGTGAAATTGATTCAGCAGACAGGGGACAGGTCCTGCGCTGTTATTAAAGAGATAAGTGAGTAATAAGTGAAGAGTCATTTCTGGGTGTACCTGTAAGCGTCAGCGCTCCGTGCTGGCGTCTGATGGAGGCCGTGCATGACTCCATGTGATGGAGTCATCCTGTGAAGAGGTCAAGCGCACAGCTGAACATGAAGTCATGAAAAGATTTTCCTCTCATGTGCTGTGGTCCCGATGGATACGAGGCGTCGTGCCGATCTTTGTTTTGATCGCCGTGGAGTGAGGCTGGGGATGTGCAGAAACCCGCACCAGGCCCCAATCTGCTCATCTGCACTCCTGAGGACGTTCTAGCCATGCTGGTCCTCCCATGATGGCCAGCTCTGTGGCCACACTGGCAGGGCCATGTGCTGTTTCTACATTGCTTTAAGATTCAACAACAGCGATGAGAACACACACAGTTTTGTCATGGCAGTCTCGATATCAGGTTATTTTGGAGATACTTTATCTCTGGTGAGAACGGCCTTTATAAACACCCGGCTTATCTTCGCCTGTACGACTCCTTTAGACTTATCTCCCATCAGCCACTGCTCCTTGCGGGATATCACATAATACACAGGAAGTTAGTTATTTTCCCAGCATCACTTTTCCGTGTTAGTCTGAGGGACAATGTTTGTGATTCTTTTCTAAACCTTTACACCCCTTTAAAAGAAAAGACATCTTGGTGATTTACAGCCAAATAAAGGCTCTAAATGGTCCCCTGTTCTGGGCTAGCGCCGGGAGTTCAATATCACCATCATTTAGAGAAATGAAACTCATAAGGAAAGGTCAGTGAGCCTCTCAGCTTCAGGAAAAGCTTCTGTAAAGCTGTTGTTACTATAGCGCTTTGTTCTAGCGGGAGTATAAAAAGAGCATGATAGATATTGACTTTTTGCAGCAGTACCTTGGAGACATAAACAATTGTGCCTCTCATTGTGGCCCTCGCTGCTCTTTCAGGGGTGACACAAGAAAAACTGTCCCTGTTTAAACATTTAACTGTGATTTTTCTACAATTTAATGAGGTCGTGGCATGAAAATGGTCTTTGAAGCTCTTTTCTCTGATCTATCCCTCCTCTGGTGTCACGCTTCTCCTCTTCCTCAGGTGGAGTGGTTAAAGAACGAGGAGGTTATTGATCCAGCGGATGACAGGAACTTCTACATCACCATCGACCACAACCTGATCATCAAACAGGCCCGCCTCTCCGACACGGCTAACTACACCTGCGTGGCTAAAAACATCGTGGCCAAGAGGCGCAGCACCACGGCAACAGTTATCGTCTACGGTAACATTTAGCTGTTGCTTTTTTCACAATAAAATAAAACATATATTTTTAAAATATAAGTCTTAAACTAGAGCAACATAAAGCAAACACCACTCTCTGCTGGAGTTCAACAGCCATTTTGCTCCTGTATGAAGGTCTGCAAAAGATGTGTGAATGGCCCAAACTGCAAACATGGTGCTGATGTGGCTGAGCCGTACTTAAAGAGACCCCCCGCTGTGGTTTCATACAGGCTCACCCACCTTCTTCCTCACATCACATAAAATGAGTGTTATTGCGCAGCATGATTCCAAAGTTTAACTTCAGTGCCTTCCGGAGGCGGTGCATATTCAGGCTGGATGAAGAGGCAATGTCGATGGAGTCGCCAGGCTCCTGCTTCAGTAATAATCGTTTCACGGTGTCAGCAGCTATGATTTTGTCTGCTGTACTCACAGTTTAACCAGTGTCTTTGCCTTGTAAAATTGCAAAATAGGACCCACCATGAACCAATATTGAAACATCTTGACAGTAAATTACCATTTATTATTTCTACATGCATTTTTCCATTGATTAAAACTGAGTTGCACATAGAGTAGAGTCCAGAAGGTAAGCTCCAGCTGTAGTGGAAGGGCAACGTAGACTAAGCTAAACTAAAAAAGATCTGAGGCAAAGGCTTTGAATCACATTTAAGTCATTTTAGACTTGCATGGGGATTAATAATATAAACTTGTATATGAAGTAAGTTTTCCCGACAGCACCTGAAGTGAGGACAGCGTACACGTGAACAGCATAACAGTGAGTTATATTTGTTGAGAGTGCGAGATTTCGGGGATGGGGATTGCTGTGTAAGTGTCGAGAGGCTGCTTTGAAGTCAGCTCATCCTTGAGAGAGCAAACAGCAGCCCACAGCATCTGCTTGCTCCATCCGTCCTTCTTTAGTCAAAACGGGACGCCCGTGTATTAATGCACGCTTGTGCTGTATGCATTAGCCCCTCTGAAGTTTTAAGAGCAATATTTTTCAGCCCCGAGGTTTCCACGTTACAATGGCAAAGGAGCAGAAGCTGGCAAGGACGTGCAGAGAGAGGAGCAGGAGATAGATCCATAATCCATGGAGGAAACAAAGCGGGCTGTGAAGAAATGTTTGGGCTTTGGCTGCCTTCCCCACTCAGACCAGTGTTCTGGGCCTCACTCATAAGCATGTCACTTTTGAAAGTCGCTGGCTCCGGGGGGGCCCCGCTTCCACCATCTCAAATGCCACAGACTGGTTCTCAGCCACAAGCTCTGGTGTCACTCTGAACTGGATTTAGCTGTTGACAGAGATGGATGAGAGAGGGAAAAGGGGCGTTAGGAGGAATCAGTGAATGGAAAATGCTGCAATCTGACCAGAAGGCAAAGTAGCATGCGAGGATTTTAAGGATCAGATCACAAAAACTCAATATACACACGTTACCAAAGGTTAAATTTAGTCTTTGCCTTGTCTTATCACCCTTAAAACATGGCAGGAATGCCACTGTTACTAAAAAATAATAAAGGCTCTTATTGGGTATTCTTCTAAAATACTATAGTTCTGTGCCACCAAAAAAATAGCTAAACGAACCAGTAATGGTCAGTGTTTGTTCAACCAACAGTCAACGGAGGATGGTCCACATGGACAGAGTGGTCCGTGTGTAACAGCCGATGTGGCCGTGGCTACCAGAAACGCACGCGCAGCTGCACCAACCCCGCCCCGCTCAATGGCGGCGCCATCTGTGAAGGCCAAGGCATCCAGAAGCTGGCGTGCAATCCCCTCTGCCCAGGTAACAACAGGAAATGAGCATATTATATAAGAAGTACAGTGGAAATGGTACCCCACAAACCTTTAAAACTCTTGATGAGGCTCTGTCTGCATATTTCGCCCCATGTGTTTTTCTCCCACGTGTCTCCGGATCACGCCTCCGCTCACCCACCTGTGCGATCCGCATTTTCTTCATCTCATCTGCAATGCCATTCGCTCAACCCCCGTCCGTCCTTGTCTGTTGTGTGGTAGTGGATGGCCTGTGGACAGAGTGGAGTAAGTGGTCCACCTGTGGGACAGAGTGCACCCACTGGAGGAGGAGAGAATGCAGCGCCCCGACACCCAAAAACGGGGGGAAGGATTGTGAGGGCATGGTGCTCCAGTCCAAGAACTGCACTGATGGGATGTGCATGCAGAGTGAGTACCTGACTGATCCTCCGCTCATCTGTATCCTGCACTCTGTCCTGTTTCACTCCGCTCTCTCATCGCCATCCCGTGAATCACGCCACCACATGACACGCTCGTCCTGTCAACCAATCGCGTTGTTCCACCCAGGAACAACAAAATCAGCTAAACCCACATTTCTCTCCTTTGTCTGGGTCTATTTATGTGGATGTTCCTGTGTGCATACATGGGTTCAAATGTAAGTATGGTCAAAAAGCTTTGACCACACAGTGAAGCTAAGTAATTATCCCTGCCACGGGATATGCTCTTGGGAGTTATTTTTGAAATAATAATAAGTGATTACATTGTAATTGCATAAGAGGGGGTCAGCTACCAGGCAGCCTTGATTACCACCTTAATTTTAACTCCTCGCGTCCAAAGACAGGAAGTGCGAGGCCACAAAATGCTGGCAATTACATGTGTTGGAAGCAGCAGGCGAGCATTGTATGTAATAATCTCCTCATGCAACACAACAGAAACGGCTCCAGGATGTGTTTTTCATCTCTTAAATCAAATTTCTTCTATCACTTTTATTGTTTTGTTGCTTCACAAAAGCGAAAAGGCCAAGTTTGTGGTGCAGCCAGAAAATGTTTTTTTCCTTTTTTCTTCAGGCAAGCAAATGATTTTCTGCTTCTCATTCATCCAAGCAAGTGGTTCATGGCAGCCAAAAAGCCCACTCCTTCCCCTCTGCAAAACAAACAGAGATTGAAATCTTGCAGCGGTGCTAGGAAGCTTCACACTGCAGCATTTGACACCTTTAACTTACCAAAAATATGCTTTTATTCTATTTTCCAACACAGTAAACAAGTTGAAATGTGTCTACTTTCAGCACTAATGATAATAAAACGATTTGCTTAGATGTAAGTTTAATACTATAGTCCAGTTTCCATCCAAAGCAAACAGCAGAATACTGACTTCAGTGTGCGGTGCCTTCATTGAATATTGCCATCGGAGGACTGCATTAGCTAATTTTATAGCCAAGGTCATATGTCTGCTGTGTGGAGAAGCATTAGGGAGCAATCTTTCAGATGATTTACTCTTATTTGTCTTATTCATTTTATTTGGCTTCCCTCTACAGCACAACACGAGCTCGTCCCGTTCCTCCCCACCCAGCCGCACGCCCCCTGCGCCTCAGCCCATCTCTGAAGCATTAGTTCACTGCAGACGGATGGCCAGCACAGAGTATAAAGTCGTAACGTTATAGATTTAGGATCATTTCAAGGATTGATTTTTTTCAGGAAGCTAAGAGGGTGAAGCCACTTATGTCAATGCTAATGACCATTTCCACTAGCATTCAGGAGATCGGCCCATTATCTAAAAGCCCACATTATGGCAAATATGATTGGGAATGGAAGTTGTGTGCAATCCGAACTCACCTCGGCCTGCCGAATCGCCGCCTCCTGTGGAGGGCCGGGCCCGGAGTGAACACGTGTCTCTGGATTCCGTTGCATCTTGATCTTATTTTCACATGTTTGAATTTATTTAAATCATTCCAATCGCAATCCACCACAGAAATCTACCGAAGCAATTTGATACAGCCGCAGTTGGAAATAGAAACTGCGATGCTGCAGCCTCCAGTGCTGCACACCGACAACACAGCCCGAGTCAAAAAGGAAAGGGTTTTGTCATAATTGACTTTGCAGCTTGTTTATCACATTTCGGCAGGCGAGGAGTTTGGGAGTCGGCTTTAACCAAGTTAGTCAGATTGATCTGGAGAGGTTGCAGTCTCTTCAGACAGAAGCCAACATTCGAACGCAGGAATGTCGTTTTCACAGCTTACTGAGGCCGACCCCACCAATTCTCCATTTTGAGCTCCCTCTGTTGTCCTCTCGTCTATTCTGATGTTGTTTCTCAAGTGTTTGATAACCTTGCACCCAGACATGATATTTTCTTGACGTGCTGATGTTGAGAAACGGGAGCGCTCGTTCCTGCAAGGACAAAAGCTTTATGCTGGGAATGGAAAAAAACTCAGCAATAAGTTATTGACCGCATTTACTCTTGCTGAAAAGTCACGATTAATCAAAATCAATGGCCAGTCATGATAAACATAATAATATTTTATTCTTGCTAACATAGAAGAAGTTGTAATTAACAATCTCAAATAGCGGTTTCTGTAAGTATGTAATGTGTTTTGAATGTAGGAGTGAATATCGCTTTCAGCCCAAAATCCCTCCTCCAAGAACCAAAATAAACATGTGGCTCTCATAAAGATGACATCACTTTTGGAAGTCTGCCCTCATCGAGGAAGTCATGGCTGGAGCACAGACAATGATTTCCTGTCCCCGTCCTTCCCCAGATCTGTGTTGTCAGGAAAGAATAATCTTTGTCTGTCTGGCGACCTGAGGTTTCCCTCCGAGCCCACCCACTGAAGCGGCCTCTCGCTCCGGTCCTACTGCAGGCTGGCGGATGAATAGGAACGGTCCGAGATGGGTTCAAACGGGCCATCAGTTAGAGGGACCCTGGGAGCCACCGGGCCTGCTCCGGCCCAGCCCCCCCGCCGCCTGATTACACGTACACGCCAGCTCCATCTATCACGCCATTGATTTTGCTGTCGGCCTGCTTGTCTGCCTGTGGCTCTCTCCCTCACCAATAAGGACTTCATTGTTTGTATAGATGTTTATGGATGTCCTGGAGAGGCTGAATATTATGTGCGCTGGCGCGACGCCGCTCTCCACTTGCATAATCTGACCACAATAAAAGCACAATCAGACGCACAGTCGCGGCTTAAAAAGAAAAAACCCTCTGTGAACAACTGTTTCTTAAATCTCTTCAACCATTGTTTTTTTCATTTGCTGAAAGTGTTCCTTTCGTTCCATGCACTATCCCTCCATCCGCCGCCTGGTGACAGATGCATGGCTGCTGCTTCTATTGACTCTGCTGCAGCTCACACTTTATCAGCCCCTCCATTCCCCCTCACCTGCCAGCAGCGGCCGTGCCGCCGCCGAGGCACTAAGCCAGGTTGATGGATCGTGCCACTCCTGCGCACAACTTCCATGCCTTCCCAGACCCCCACACCCCCCCCCCCAGACCCACTCCTTTCATCCATCTCTATACTCTAAACGCTGATCTGGAGAGGTGGGGGTGAAATCAAGAAAGATGGCTTCCCATGTCCCATCGCTCCTGCTCACAAGTCCGTCGCTGTCTCATTTGTTGAGTTTGTTTTTCTGTTGCTTTAAATTTAATTTTCATCATCCCTCTCCTGTCCATACCATCCCTTCCCCTCCTCCTCCTCCTTCCACCCACGATCCCCTCCTCTCTTTAAGGTTCCTTGTATCAGAAGTCATCAGAGGCAAAAGACAGGAGTGATTTTGGAAGTTCATGTGAGTTCTTTTACATTCGTTCATATTATTTCTTCATCTGTTGTCTCTTTAATTCTGTCGGTGTGTGTGTGTGTGTGTGTGTGTGTGTGATCATCTTTTATTATTTCGATCCCCTTTGTCACACATGACAACCCGAGGACATTTCTTTTTTTGATTTCTCTTCCACCTCTGCTCCATGTTAGATGTGACGCTGCCCTCCTTTCCAGCAGTTTAACCCGCAGCAACAGCGTACACGCGTGTATATATCCGCGGTCTCTTCCCTCCCCCTGTACCTCGCTGCGCGGCTGAAAATCTCTGCGTCATCTCTGGAGGATGGAGTGTTCAATAATCCCTTTCATATCCATTTTTTGTACTTCTCCCTCTCCAACAATGGCTCACGTTCAGAGGAACGTATTAATCTAAGTGATACATTTTAATGCCAGCACTCAGGTTCCTGCCTTTATCATCAAAGCATGGATGGGCGATTTGTTCGACTGAGGGGATATATGTTAAATAACTTGCATTTGAAGACTTTCATCACTGCCTGCCTGTCTTCTGTTCCTGTCTGTGTTAGAGAGGATTAGAAGCTGAACATACATGAGGATATACCTTTACAAGGTGATGTCTTATTTAAGGCTGCAGAGAGGAAGATGGAGTCTCAAACTGAGGACTAAAGGCATTTAAATACAACAGCTAAAAGTATGGTGATTAAATTAAATGTATTTAAGCAGTAGATTATGTATTTAATACACTGAGACAGTGGGTGATGGGTCCATCTAAGTAAAGGTAACGAAAGTTTAAGACAAAAGCTTCTTGGAGACCTTGTGGCAAACTGACACAAATGATCGCCTTTGTCTCCTCCTTTACTGTCGTTTCCTCTTTTGTGAAGGAGAACACAGGAGACACAGATTGAGTGCCATCTGTATTCCTGAGATGCATGAGGCTAATTTGCACAAATCCCCCGCCATCATGCCTGCCCTCAGAGCCGCGCATGGGTCTGCCTGATGCTGCCATCTACTGGTGCAGAGCCACCCGCTTCCTCGGATCCACTCACAAACGCGCATTTCTTAATTATCAAACGCAACTTTAGTTCCTCGTAACTAAGGGCATATGTCTATTTGTTCCCAGAAAGGCACACTTTCACATTTACGGCTCAGTTTTTTACTTTGAAGCCTGCAGACGTGCGGGTTCATGCATGCCTTCTGGCATTTCACTGCCACTAAAGAACGGTTTCTACCCATTTGTCAGCTCGGTGACAGCGAAGGGCATTATTTACCAAACACCACAGAGGGTCCAGGCTGTCAGTAGACATCCATTTAAAAGTCTGATCTGGAGAGAGTGCCCGTCTCAGCCTGCCTTTCTGACAGTGACCACATCCATTCCAGGGCTACTAATCACAGAGGTTTCTCCAGCTGGAAAATGGACAGAAAGGCTCTGAGAGAGACGGAGATGAAAGACCATTTGAGAAATGCAAGCTATGTCTAGATCTTATCTTCAGAACAAAGACAGAGCCGGGCTCTGAGCTCCAACACGGCGCGGTAATTTGAAGATGAAAACATCTCTATCTGGGTCTTGAGAACATTTGATCTGGCTTCTGAGCCTGCTTGTTAGGACAGTGTGTCATTGGGTTGCAGCGCAGCAGCTGCCCTTATCAAACACGCGGCTGTGCAGTGAGTTTATCGCCAACATCTTTATTCTCTTACTGATCTATTATCTTTATGATGCATATGGCACAAAGACCTCTCTCAGACACAATAAAATAAATATAAGTCGTGAATAAAGTCGTGCATCACAGTCTGTGCACATTTATTTTCTAATATATAGTTGTTAATATGCAATGCAAGTCATCTTTATGCAGCCTCATCTGTTTCTGTGTGCTGACGATTTACCAGATTCTTAAAGCCTATTTTTCTGTCTTTTCCAAACTTCCCCTCCCTCCCCCCAGTGGCCCCCAGTACAGATGATGTTGCTCTATACGTGGGCATCGTCATAGCGGTGATCATGTGCTTGGTTATCTCAGTGGTCGTGGCGCTCTTCATCTACAGGAAAAACCACCGCGACTTTGACTCCGACATCATCGACACATCCGCCCTCAACGGAGGCTTTCAGCCAGTCAGCATCAAGAACGCTCGCAAAGGTATAACAGGGAGTACACACTACATCTCCAGGTCACATGACTAAATATTACACCAATATTCATACATTAAATGTCAATGGAAGACCAATTCCTGTTATTATTACTTTGTGTGGTACATCTGGGCTGTTTGGAGCTGTTTCTATTAGCGCCATAGAGCTGGTAACACACACACTCTTGAGGATATGAATGCAAATGTGTCACTTTGCAGATGACCAGGGACCTTGTGGAAGAAGTAAACACAACAGAGAGCAGAATAGATGGTAGATAGTGATGATGAAGCCATTAAAATGCCTGTCCTCGAGAGGGGAGGCCGTCGTGTGCCCCCTCATTAAGGTGTAATAGGGCCACTATGTATGTTGCATATTATTCTGTAATTAGTGTTTTGCTGCTGACGCAGGGCTCAAACGCAAGGCTGCAGGGATGAGGACGGGAGGCAGCGAGCAGGTCGCACGTAGGAAAGGGCGCAGCTCGATAAAGCTCCTTCCATTCTTCAATTTCTGTGACATCCTCTGGCCTTTGTGTCATTTTTAACTTTCTGTTTGGAGGCAGTGGAGGAGCTGGAGGACAGAAAATTCCCACTGATAGTGCTCAGCCCACTCAGCCGCGCTCCTCAATGCTCATCTTTGTAGCGGGCAAAGCGAGTGCTCGCGCCGCCATCTGTTACTTGTGGATCCCAGCTGTGTCTTTAACTCCTCTGACTGAGTAATGTTTCATGGTGCTGAAGTGGACTTCCCTAATGAGTGAAAAACAAACGAGTGTACAGCCGGGCAGCCGTCTTGCTGATTGCTGCCAGCACTTCATTTGCTTGTGGTTAGGTTGGTTGGGAGCTGGCAGTTCTTCACGATCACATTTGGAGCGAGTACATGCTGACCACAGGACTTCTCCGACTTTGCAGTGATGGTGTCATTTTGTTTTCCAGCTGATCTGCTAACGGCGCCCCCCGACCTCACCTCAGCAGCCGCCATGTACCGCGGGCCTGTCTACGCCCTCCACGACGTGGCTGACAAGATCCCCATGACCAATTCCCCTCTGCTGGACCCCCTCCCCAACCTCAAGATTAAGGTGTACAACTCATCAGGGCTCGTGACGCCCCAGGATGACCTGGGGGGGGAATTCTCCTCTAAGCTGTCGCCCAAGCTGCCGCACTGTCTGCTGGACAACAGTGACAGCACGATGGGTCGTCGCGCTCAGACCCAGACGCTGCTCCGCACCCGCGATCCATCCTGCACGGCGCTGGGCTCCTTCAGCTCACAGGGGGGACAACTCATCGTTCCAAACTCAGGTACTCAGATACTGTACATATGTGTGCGTATGTGGGCCCCACACTTCATTTTCTTTTGGTTGTTGTCCAATATGTTAACCTCAAACAAAATGGTTGCCTGAAACGGAGTATTTCTTTGCCGACTGCAGTGATTTCCTGCTGTCTCTCTCTCTGATTGCCTAGCAACGTCAGAGTGGCAGCACAATTCCAAGAAGCCTGCCCACAAAAAGAAAATCATCTGCTACAGTGCATACTACAACCACCCATATCACCATATTGCTTCTGATTTGTACACTTAAGGACTTAATGAGCTCTAACAACAATGACTCATATCCTTAATGAGCTCAAGTAACAATGCAAGGTATGGTAAACCTGTTGCTTCATTAACTGGGAAAAAAAACAGTGTTTTAATGAGTTAATTTCAAGATTATATTTGATGTTTTCCCCATAGCCTTAATGCACATGATGCATCCAATATTAAACCTTTTATATTGCTGGAGACACCAGTAAACTCCCCAGCCATGACCATCGACAGGTACATCACAGCAGGAGGTTGTAACTGAACTTAGCTGAACTAGCACAGTGAGAGAGAACAGCCACTGATTTAATCAGATAACATTAACACAGAATCACACATTCCTGGGTAGTCTTAATCCATCAGCTTGTAAATAATAAATTACTGCTTTGCAAAAAGCGAAAAGCCCATTAAAGAGTTATCAGCAGAAGCACATTCCCCAAAACAAAGTGTTAATGCACTATTGATGTTGGACCATTACAATGTGTTAATCATGCACCACAGTTTTATCCTGTTTCTGTCATAAGCGCCTCTTGCTGTGTTTTACGGTATATTGTGCAGTGCAGATGATCCAGATGTGAGGTCAGAGTTGCTGCCCTTTACCTTTCTCCGCAGAAGATTAACCTTTACACCAGCACAGATGTGACTCTGATATTACACGAGGATCCGTGCGTAATCCATCACTTTATGGAGGCACCGCGTGAAAGCGGTTGATGGATTCTTGGGTTGCAGCAGAAGTACTGACGGTGTCTTGTTTCAGTCAGCTCGCATTTGCCACGCTGTCCTCACTTCAGACACATGTGGGTCGTTTGTAACGTGCCACGGATGCATGCTGACAGTCTCAGAAGGGCCAGCGGAGACATTAAAGGATGCGCAAGCCCTCTCAGGTTTCATAAGTTTGTCTTTTGCTGCATTTGATTCCTGTAAAAGTGTTCTCAGCTGCTGGCTGGGCTCCGTCACCTCATCATGTTACATAGGCAGAGCGAGAGGAAGGAGCACATTAGATATGTGATCTCCCCGTGTGTGGGTGTCTGAGTGTTTCGTGGCACCGTTGGTGTGGCTGTTGGTACAGCGCTTTGCATCCTGAAAATGCTTCTCCTCCACTTCTTTAAGGCTTTGCTGTGAGGGAGAGTGGCAGCGTGCGAGACGTCCTTGTGGCAGACTTATGATTGCCTTCCGAGCCAGCAACAGAAGCTGTCTGTCACCTTTTGAAAAGTTCAGTACAAGGACATGGAAAAATCAATAAGCTCTCTGAGAAACCCCCTCAGCAGACCAAGTGTGCATGTGTGTGCGCAAGAGGGAATACGGAGGGAGTGTCGACCTGAAAAAAAAATGACACCAGACAAGAAATATCACATCAATCTTAGAGAGACACCTACCGATCTCCCTGACAATAACAATTTGAAACCATCAATAGTCAAATTGCTGCCTGATGCCAACTCATATTTCCTTTTTTTCTGTAATATAGATTAAATAGTCAACACTCTTTGCAGCTGACTGTGAGGGTTTATCCCTAAAAAACACTGAAGCATTGGAGAATATTGTTTTCATGTTGGGTATTTGATTAATTGGGATTTTGTTTTGGTATGTGTAGACCCAAAGACGTCCAAAGACATTAGGCCTCCTTAATCGTGTGCTGAAAATCTGATTTGTTCTGCATGTCAGGGACACGCAAGACTATGCTGATGATACACACAGAAGGGTAACATAGCTGTTGTGCATCTCTAATTCCATCTGACTTTGCGTTCATCAGAAAACAAACGTCGCGCTCGCCACAGTCCTGGCAGCCACTCAAACGCGAGCGGTGGCGCTGGAGCCCCTCGTCTACCTGACAACTCTCACATATGCCCGTCTGTTTGTGTTCCTGTCTGTTCCTGCTCTCCCCAGGGGTGAGTCTGCTTATTCCGGCAGGGGCCATTCCTCAGGGCAGAGTGTACGAGATGTATGTGACGGTTCAAAGGAAGGACAACATGAGGTAGGCAGCGCCGCCTGGCACATCAACGCCCCGGAGCTGTGTTTACCCCGTCAGCTCTGTTGTGTCACCCGCACACCGAGAGTGCTGTCACACTGCCACTATACCGAGTCCGCTCGTGTTTGTGTGTCCCTCTGTGCCCCCCCCCCCCAGGCCCTCGGTGGACGATGGCCAAACAGTGCTGAGCCCCGTGGTGAGCTGTGGGCCCCCCGGGGCCCTGTTGACTCGGCCAGTCATCATCACCATGCACCACTGCGCCGTGTGTGACGGCCAACAGGACTGGCTGATCCAGCTCAAGAACCATTCACAGCCCAACCAGTGGGAGGTGAGGCGTGGGAGGGAAGACGAAGGGCGCTAATGTCTGCCGTCAGGTTTTCGAAATGCACATTTGGCAGCCGAAAAACAATAGGTGTTCAACCCCCCTCACCCCCCCGACCCTCCCCACCCCGGACGGTGACGCATGTTTGACTTGTCAGTGAGATCGTCCATCCTGGCCTCGCTCATGAAGGAAAATGCGCTGAGCTCGGTTCAAAGGAGGAAAAGGGGCTGCGGAAAACAAATGATGAAATGGCAGCTGTTGATAGATGTAAAGGTGGTGAGAGGATCAAATTCCTGCGCTTTGTTTTCGCAGCAGAGCACTCAAGAGCAAAAAAAAAAACGCTCTATTGCAACCAGGTGCTGAAACGCTGAACCTTTGGGGAGCGACCTGCTTTTCTATCCTCTCAGAATGGTTTATCTTACTGATGTGTATGCACTTTTGTTGTTGTTGTTGTTGTAAGTAGGCGCTCTGTGATTTTGGAAGGCTTTCACCCACAGCCTCAATCATCGCTGATGGTGATAAGTTGCGTTTTGGAGGGCAGCGGGTGGGGAATTCTGCTATTCAATCCTCATTTTCCTCCTCTGTCAAACATAATCACGCACAGAAACGGTCCAGCTTCTGCAGGGATCACGTCAATCCCAACCTTTTCATGAGAAAGTTTGCAAAACTACAGCAATATGGCAAAAAGTCGTTCCACAATGCAGGAAAAGTGATTTCTGACAGAAAATGACGAGAAATAAACTCTTGACCTTTGAGTGTTTTTGAGTTCTCATCAATATGAGCTTTTTTTTGCTCTTCCAGCAGCCATCAGCGCAATTCCTCAGAAGGAATTTGTTTTTGGGACACTTTGGCAGCAGCACATGATGGCTTTGCGGGTCAGCCACATATTTAAAATCCTCCCACTTAGCAGCAGTCTCCATCCGACGCGTCCTTCTGTCGGCTCATCGCTGAGCAGCAGCCTGAGTAACGTCATTTTCTGGAACTCTTTGCACGATCGCTGAGGTGGACGTGCTGATATGACTTATGGAGCAGAATGAAGCTGCCAGACTGGCCCCACATGCCTCCGTGGTGTTGATGAATGACTTGGAGGCAGCCAGTGGAGCTCAGTTAAAACTAAGTAGAACTATTGATCAGGGGAGGAAGTCAAATCAAGCATGAGCCATGACGCTTTTACAATATTGAGAATAAAAATAACTGGATTTGGTAATGCATCTACCCTTTACACCTATATGAATAACATCAGAAGGGGTCAAATTTCCATATTTCATATATATTGAAGAGGATGTGGACCCCAGTCGTGATTACTTGGTTGCATGATTACATCTCAGGCCCGACAGAAATGCAGATTTTAATATCCAAGGTGACAGAAGTTCCCTCTGTACAAGCGCCGCTCCCCCGCCGAGGCTAGCCTCCACGCCGCGTGCGTGAAATATTGCTTCATGTGACGTGCTCTGTCAAAGCATGCGCTCATCAATCCAGCGGAAACAGGAGAGATCCGCGAGGAACGACTGTGGATATTTTTAAAGCCACTGCTGAGCAAAAATAATCAGTCCCATTGGCATTCAGGATGCACGCGTCTGCACACACACACACACACACACACACACACACACACAGTGCAACGCGCATGTAGAGGAGGAGACAGCCGGTCATATAATGAGGAACACGGTGGGCTTTCTGCTTCAATAACTCTGATACAAGATTTACTGATAAAGTGAAAAAACTGAATTAATTAAGCTGTCTGCATATGTGTGTTTGTTTGTGCCCCCCACCCCCACACACACAACCACAGAGCAACAGCCTCCATTTCCACGCCGTGTTCTAATTATCTCCCTATAAGGAGCCCCGGCGCCGTCCCCCCGGAGCAGTTAAAGACTCTAATGATCAGCCATAATACTGCTGTTAAACGGCCTAGCTCACAATAAAGTGCTGTAATTCCTCTTCTGTCTCTCATAATAGGCTGAATTAACGCCAGTGTGCGGCTCACAGGAGTGTTTGGATTAGAGCAGGGGCAGACAGACACAGAGGCTGAGAGATACAGAGGAGGCCACATAATCGGCCTGGGTCCAGACGTTCCGACTGAGAGAGGAACACACCCTGGCGTTGGCGCCGACGCAGGGGTCAGACGCAAATGGCCCGGAGACTCGCCGTCCCATTACCTCCGGCGCGTTATGGCGGCGTGTCATACATTAGCAATTCTAAGGCCAATATCCAGATGACACTCCCGTGACCCCGGATCATACGTTTGCGCTTAAAATGACGTTTCGATCTGCCCGAGCTCAGCTCAGCCTGCCGCGGCGGCGGAGGAGATCTCCCCCCGGTGTGTGATGTTCTCGCCCTCCCTGTCCAGGACGTGGTGGTGGTCGGGGAGGAGAACTTCACCACGCCATGCTACATCCAGATGGACGACGAGGCCTGCCACATCCTCACAGAGACGCTGGGCACGTACTGCCTGGTGGGCCAGTCCCTGAGCGCCGCCACCATCAAGCGCCTCAAGCTGGCCATCTTCGGGCCGGTCACCTGCCCCGCCATGGAGTACCACATCAGAGTCTACTGCCTGGACGACACGCAGGACGCTCTCAAGGTGAGCGCGCCGCTGCCGCCGCCGCTCCCAGTCTCATTTCTGTGCGCTACTGAGCGAAAATTAAATATGTTTGGTGGCATTAATTATGTTTGTTATTGTGCGTGGGCACTGGCAGCAGATGAAATGTGGGAGGTTGGATGAGAATTCGGTGGTTTTGCGTCAGTCCTGCTTTTTCCTAAAAAGATGTCACTGTGCAGAGTAAGCCTCTGACTGTGCTGCATCCCCCCTCACTTTAATACCTCCATCTACCTACACAGAGGCACGATAAGAGAGGATTATTATACCAAGAAGGGATATTAAACACGGTTATTAAGTCCAGGAATGGGTGGAGAAGTGATAGCGATCCCGCTGCAAGGACATGGAAGTTAGATTCACTCTCAGCTTCATCAAATCCAGAGGGAATAAGATGAATATGATAACACAATCGATTCATTTGTGATGCAAATCGGGAGTAGAAAATAATCCCACGGCAGCACAGGTCACGGTTTCCCGCTCAACAAGTGTGTGTTGGTGCTCTCAGGAGGTCCTGCAGATGGAGAAGCAAATGGGCGGAAAACTGCTGGATGAACCAAAGACCCTCAATTTTAAAGACAGCACCCACAACCTGAGAATTTCCATCCACGATGTCCCCCACACGCTGTGGAAGAGCAAGCTGCTGGCTAAGTACCAGGTAGACCCTCACACCGGCTTGCAGAGGGGACACAAATGAAGGATGAGCTGGAGGATATTAATATATTCCTTTCATCTGCACGCAGGAGCTCTCCTTTCAGCACGTGTGGAGCGGCTCCCAGAGGAACCTCCACTGCTGCTTCACTCTGGAGCGTTTCTCCACCGGCACCATGGACCTGGCCTGCAAAATATGCGTGCGCCAAGTGGAGGGCGAGGGGCAGATTTTCCAGCTGGACACAACACTGACAGAGGTGGGTCGAAGCTCCACCTCCACCGAAGGCTGTTGACGTTGTTGTGGCTGAATCCACTGGAATAATAAGGATGCTCCAGGCAGATTAATTACTAAATCATTAGAATCAAATTAAATGTCTGAATGCATCTGAGCTCAATAGGCTGTAAATGGATAAATATTCACTTACTGTACCTGAGCTTGGCTGTATAATAAAGAAACTGTGTTTTTGGGTTTAAGACTGATGCATAGATCATCCTGAGTTCCTGACAGGCCAGGCTCTCTATTTGTATTTGTTCCTGTTGACTGTCAGTACAGATTTTTTTCATTTAAACTTGGATCCGCGGTGTCTGATAGCTCCGTGTGTTCTGCAGCCATGACAGGCCTGACAGCTGACAATTCCCCCACTCTGAAACTTGTCATTTTATGTTGAAAATTCTATTTCATCTTTATTTTTCTCTCCAGTAAGTTACGACTCCCGTAAACTTGTAACCTACGCGGGAGTCAGGTTTCAAAATGGCTCCTCGTCAACAGTTCTGAACGTTTCCAACGCACTCCATTTTTTCCATGCCTGTCTCTCCGGAGTGGATTTTTTCTCTCCTTATCCTTACTTGGCCAGAGTGGAAAACTTTCAGACCCACTTCTGTCCTCACATCCGGACTAATGTAGGGCAGAGAGGAGCAGCGGGAAATAATCACCCTCTAGTTGTGCTGCACTTGCTTCACAAAGGCCGTCTGAGCAGGAGAATAGAGCTTGAGCGATGGAGGCTTTGTGCTCCGTAATGAGAACGAATTACAGCACATAAGGTGCAGGGCTGCAGCCCCGCTCGGCCTTGCTGCTTCTGGCTTCAGCTCCTGCTCCTCCTTCTATAGGTAGACCGAGCTTTGAGTCCTCGTGATGTAACAGGCATAAGTAGGCAATAATGTGAATAGTAGCAATGACCTAGAAGCCGATGCTTAAAGCTGAAGTACGTTTACCGAATCAAATCAAATCAAATCAAATGTTATTTATATGGCACTTTACATACAACAGTAACACAAAGTACCTCACAAAGGTTAAAAACAACAACGTAACATTCAGAAACTTAAGAGTGTGGTTTAGCTGGATGCCTGTATGAGCCTGCCACAGACTGCGCTCTACATGGGTTCTCTGCAGGATTCCCAGAGCATTGACACATCTCTGCTGGACCCGGCCAGCAACATCACCACGCTGGTGGGGCCCAACGCGTTCCGCATCCCCCTCTCCATCCGGCAGAAGCTGTGCGGCAGCCTGGACGCACCCCAGACCAGGGGGAACGACTGGAGGATGCTGGCCCACAAGCTCAACCTTGACAGGTGGGTGGAGGAGCTGAACAGCAGTGAGATTATAATCTGGAGATCGAATGGGGGGAAATTAGGAACACGCTGAATCTGCCTGTTCTTCAGAAAAGTTGTCTTGGCTCCATTATAAATAGATAAAAAAAGATCACATCATGAGTAAAACTTGCAGATAGTGATCTGGTTTTTATTGGATTTTGTCTGTGGTATGTGGGAACGGGACTCATTTGGATAAACATCTGTTGAATTGAGATTAATTGAGTCCAAGCACACTGAGACGGCGAGTTAAAATGTTGCTAATCTTTTCAGAACGTCACCCGAGCATCTTTGATAGTCGTGTGAGTGTGTGTCTGTGTGCATGTGTGTGTGTGTGTGTGTGTGTGTCGGGGGCGGGTAACGGTGTGTAAGTTCCCAGCTCAGCGGGGCGGCCTTATCGCAGGCAGCAGCTGCAGACTGATGAGACCAGCAACGGGACGTGGCGGGGAGGAGGGCGGGGGGGATCCAAGTCGTCCTCACTTCACAGAGATGACACACACAGAAGAGAAGAGCAGCCTGGACCTGATGATGATTACTTACTGACTGACTGATTCAGACAAATAAGTCATCTTCTCCCTCTTTGTTTAGGTTGCAGGACAGTTGAAGGTGCCGTGCTAACATGCATGCAGCAGCTTAAATCACAGCATAAACAGAGGAAAAAGTCTTGTTGCCATAGTTACGGAGGTTGAAAGACCTGGAATTGATATAGGAGTAAACAATATTTTAAATTTAATATATCCACGTCGCTTTCAGCTACCATTTAACTGTTTAATAGCGTAAAGTTGTTACTTATTCCATTATTATTGTCAGATTTAATCCCAGATCTGGAGTTTTAGGTGATGAAACCTGCACCAAAATGGAGGAGAGCGCTCCTGCGTTTGAAAGGCATTTAAATATTCATCTGGGCTGTTTTGCCATGCTCTTTCATTCAGGTATCTGAACTACTTTGCCACCAAATCCAGTCCTACGGGCGTGATCCTGGACCTGTGGGAGGCGCAGCACTTTCCAGATGGCAACCTCAGTCGCCTGGCCCAGGTGCTGGAGGAGATGGGACGCCACGACAGCCTGGTGCCCGCTGTGGGGGAACACTGACGCCATGCCATCCCAGAGTGAAACATTCCAGGAGGGAGAAGAAGAACACGTTCAAAAAAACAAACAAAGCAAACAAACAAAAAAAAAGAACACAGGGGTGATGAGATGATAAGCAGCACCCAGGTCTGCCAGTCGTGATCCTGTTAAATTTTTGGCAACAAAAGGTGTAAAAACTCGAAGGGTAGAAAGAAAACTCCAGCCAGTCGTTTGCCCCTGGCTGTTCCTTCTCCTCGTCTCTTCTCCATCACCACATGATATTTTCAGCTCAACAGTTTCCTTGGAAACAGCTGTCTGGTAATTTGACGGACTGTGCAGATGTGAAGATCGCAGTCCTGCAGATGAGAACGCGCGAGAAGAGAGACGTTATTTTTTAGAGGTCAAAATATTGAAACAAACACATGTTGGACTGGATGAAACACTTCTCACTCTCCAAGAATCAGCCTCCATATCGAATCCGTGGACCAGTGTGTGTTCTGTGATTACATAGTATTTAATAATATGCCTATTTATACATGTATTTTCTTGGGTTTGGATTTTTTCCCTCCCCCTCACGCATCCTTATGTTTGGCTGCATCATAGCACCGCCTGGTGGCCGCTGACGGTATGACTCGTCCTGTCATCCACAGTTTTGTACAGAAGAAAATTCTCTTTTACAGCTTGTGTTGCTTTAGTATTAATATCTTATATTCGTGCTATGGTTTGGTTTAATTCGTGTGCTTCAGTATTTTTGATAGGTTGTATATTTTTTTAATCATTCTTTTTTTCAACTTTGGGTAATTATAAAAGCCTTTTAGGACCATTCTCCCATACTGACTTTTAATATTAATGTTGATTATTTGTATGCTGTTCTTCGTGATTCATTAAAAATACAAGACGTTGAGGAGAGATGAACGGAAATCATAAAAAGTCTATTTTTGTAGAACCAATGCAAATGAAAATTTTTTGCTTTTTACCAAATAAATAATTGACATTCTTGATTTTTGAGGTTGGGTTTGATACCAATGGAGGTCATTTATGGGGTGCCACCAGTGTCATTTCCTGTGTTTAGACCAGAGTGATGTTCATCCGTGATCTCTGGACATTTTGATGTTACAGCGACACCGAATCCGTGCGTAAAAAAAGGAGATATCTGCAACATTCCCTGGATGCAGCAGCCCCCCCACCCCCACCCCCCCAAAGTGTTCTCTTTCTGTTGGTTTCTCTTCGAAGCGTCTATGCAAACTTTGCATCTCTGAACCCGTCGGGACATTCTCAGTGAACTCGCCTTTGCATAGTTGTTCTCCAGCTTCATGATTATTATTGTGTATAGTGAGAATGTAACCTGTCTGTATCCACACACACACACACACACACACACACACACACACACACACACACACACACGCTGCTCCTCGCAAACTGCTTGCATTTCATCTGTCCAGTTATTGTACAAATTGTAAGAAAGAATTTTTAAGACTAATAATAAATTATATTTATATGCAACATTGTGAATGGCGGGTGAGGCTCTGAATTATTTTACGTCAGCGCCGGTCAGGTGGTCCAGGTTGGATGAAGACTCATTTGGGGGGGGGGGGTCCAGGGCCAATGAGGTTCCAAACACCTGATAAAGACGCGTAATGGGCGTGTCCGCTCGACCCAAGGTGTGGAGAGAGAGAGAGAGAGAGAGAGAGAGAGGGGGGGTGTGGAGGGAATGAGGGGGGTGGAGAGGAGTAGGGTGTCGTTTCTAGATCCCGATGTGGCCAAATTCGATCCAGAAAACAAAAAACCCCGGGAAATGCTCCTCGGGGCGTTCTGCGGCTCTTCAGGGCTTCGCTGGACCACCGACGGGCCCGTTCAAAAGCGCTTCTGGGCCTTTCCAGATGACCCGGAAAAGTACGCACATCAAAGCACGTCAATGGCGCCTTTGATGTGCGAAAAGTAGATCGGCTCGGACGTTTTTGAGGTTTAATGAACTCGCGGAGGAGTTGAGCAGGAAACTCGGCTGCATTTGTAAGCTGACAAAAACAGGAAATATACAAAATAGGATGTTACGCGCGGAGCCGCCAGGCTTTGATTGAGGAGTGAGATTGGAACTTTATACTCTCTTATATCAAATCTGGATTTATTCACACATAATTTGCGCATTTTGGATGATTTATCAGAACTTTCCAACAATAAATCTAAACGAGTTCTGCACCTATAAATCTCAAAACTGAGGATGAATTAAATTGAGAAACTTGACTTCTGGTCTGGAAATGAACCAGTGATTTAATGATGAAACCGGGAGAACAGTTGAGTCTCTCTTGTGGATGTAAATCTATTTTGTAGATGTGGGGTGTTGGTAACAATATTCTGGGTTTTATTTTATGGAGAATGAACTGAAAAAATAAAAAAGATATCAATGACACACAAGTTTTACCAAGATCATTGTTTAATTTTTGAAATAAAATGCACATAAGAATTTATATATATAAAAAAACATGTTAGTTCTGTGTGACATGTTTTCTGTTAAATTAGTCATACACAACATTCATAATAATAACAATAATAATAATAATAATAATAATAATGGTGAGGTCACTGAGCATGAATTCAACATTTCTTTGGATGCTGTCTGTCAAAACTGGATGGAAAAACTGCAGCTGCGACAGTACAAAAGTCTGCACACAGAGTTCTGCTGTATGGCTTTACACGCAATCCGAGCCAGACCCCTCCCCTCCGCGGTTCCCTCTCCACCTGCCCCACCAGGACGTACTGGAGCCGGCAAATGTTTAGCTTTCACAGAAAGCACCACGTGAGCACACATTCTCTCCCTCCACAGGAGAACAGACCTCCCCTGATGTAATAAATCTTCCACCTCCGGTGTCCCGGTTCCCCCCCGGCCGTTATCACTCATCCCCCCCTTGTCATCAGGTGACTTTGTCCCTTTGTTTGTGGCTTCTTCTTGCTTTCTTCTCTTTCTCCTGTCGGTCAGTGTTATGTGGAGCCGGGGCCGTTGGCGGTGTCTCTGTAGGTGATGTCGGTTCTCTGCTGACTGTCACAGTTTGATGTCTTGAGACTCCAACATCTTGGCCAGGGTCTTCTTGACCCTCAGGGCTGTGAGGCGAGAGGCCGGGCTTTGAGCCCAGCACTCCGACATCAGCTTTCCCATCTGTCGCAGACACTGAGGGTGCACAAGTACGTGTAAGAAGACAAACGTGTATTCTCTGTGTTTACGTGCGATATCTGAAATCATGGGAATACCTCGTCGCTGCTCCAGCGATTGGCAAATGAAGGTCTTTGTTTCTTGATGCAGACGACCTCCTGCATGTCCTCATAGGAAGGATCTGTGGGCACGAGGTCATGATAGGGCAGCTGATACTCCTCCACGATGCCTTCAGGAGCAGCAGAAACACAGAGAACTCTGTAAACCTTGTTTGCCCTGGCTGTGTTTGTCATGCAGAGATAAAGGTGAAAAATTCCCACCCCCGGAGATGCAACGCCGGGCCATCTCCCACATGATGAGGCCGAAGCTGTACATGTCAGCCATTATAAAAGACTGGAAGTAGCTCCTGTTCAGGGACTCATCCAGCACTTCAGGGGGCATGTAGCGCTTGGTTCCAACGCGCAGGTTTGGAGGAATGTCCACCTTGTTAGTGTCGCTGATGGATAAAACGCAGGTTTTAGATATTCAAGAAGACTTCTATAATAAGTATTTAAGCCCCAAAAAGCGCACCTGTTGAATTTGACAGCCAGTCCCAGGTCTGCGATGCAGCAGGATCCGTTCTTTTTCACCAGGATGTTTTTGCTCTTCAGGTCCCGGTGTGCGATGGCCGGTTTGCCCTGCGTGCCGTAGATCTCAGTGTGGAGATGGCACAAGCCCGATATGGACGAGTAGGCCAGTTTCAGCAGAGCTTTGACGTCTAACGTGTTGGACTTGAGGTAGTCGTACAACGATCCGTTTTCATGGTAGTCTGTGATGAGGTACAGCTGGGTCCACGAGCCGGTTCCTTTGATATCTGCTGCTATAAACCCTGAAGGATGGATGAAAGTGATGAGCGGAGAAAGACGGGGTACATGCGGATCACACAAACCGACTCAGAATTACAATCCCTGCGCCTCCTCACCCAGTATGTTATCATGTCTCATCAGGAACGTCTGATATATTTCAGTCTCTCTGAACCAGCTCTCTTCTTCAGTTGTGAAGAACACTTTAACAGCTACTTTCTCGCCCCTCCACTTGCCCATCCAGACCTCCCCATATCGCCCTTTTCCGATCTGTTTCACCATCTGGATCTGCTTGGCGATGGTCCGCTGCACCTGGAAACAGCAGGTACAAGAGTTTCTCTGTCAGCTTTGCATCCTCATCATGCACATGTCCACATTCACATCCTCATGCTGCAGTGAGGGAACATCTGGTCAAGAAGCACTCATTACGACTTGATGTCATAATGATAGTAATAAAAAGATGCAATGAGGTTAAGTTACCAGCAGAGGGAGCCCTGATCCAGATCCTGAACCAATGCTGCGGGAATGCTCGATCAGGTCCTTCAGGGACTCTCCTGGGGGAATGTAGGTCTCCTCCTGCTCCAGATCAATACTGTAGTGCGGTTGCGATTCCTGGCGCTTGTATCTGTCACAGGAAATAGTTTCAGCTTATTTCAGTCCTGCAGTGGTGCTGCACGAGCGCGGCGGAGGTTCTCACCTTACGTAGCAGAAGAGGAGGATGAGAGCGAGGATGACGCTGCAGACGGTTATTGAAATGAAGAGAGCCATGTACTGGATTCTGCTGTCCACAAAGTCTAAAAGAAAGGGTTTTTCTTTTAACAAAACTGGAATTTTAACTTCCCCACATGAATGACTACGTTCATTCCTTCTGCCCCCGTCCTCATTGTAACCCCTCCCCACACCCTCCCCTCGCAGCATGTGATCGATCACATCCTCTCCTGAATCTTGCAGATCAGCTGTCACTCTGATGCCGTTACAGAAACTCCAGAGGCCCAAAGTGGCCCTGGGGCTCTAGGCTTTCTGCTGTGCTCCTGTCAATCATACACACAAACACCGATACCTCCTGACGAGGCCACAACCACAAGAGCAAACACCCAATATATTCCAACACTGTCCTCTACAAAAACGTGTTAAAAGCCGTATTTAGTTAAGACTTTAATCTTACTCTACTCCGACTTAAAGCTTATGTTTCTCAGAACAGATCCTGCTCTGGAATTCTGTTGGTTCAATCCGAATTCTGGGAAAATGAAAGTTCTTTTGTTTTCCCCCCATGACCCCAAACTCAAATATTTTCTCACTAATCCTCTTTTGCAACGCATAACACACAATAAGTAGTATTTACCAACTTTTACTCCATAATAACTTGCAGGTCTGATATTTGTATTTTGATACGTTCAGTTTTGGGGCTGATTATGATGCAGGCTTTTCTTGCAGATCTCAAAACATAACCTCGGGCAAATCAACCATAATGCACCCACCGTCGCCCCAACATGTTTCATGCTGCCGTCTGCAGCAATCTATGGTTCTCTGATTATGCTGACCACGTGCAAGGTCGAGTGGTGCAGCACAGAGAGAAAGAGTGTGTGTGCATACACAGTGTGTTGCGCAGCAGCAGATGGACAGATATCTCGCATCCGTCCCGAGGCAGGAAACTGAAGTAGGCCCCGGGGAGCGGCTGTCCTTTTCATTAGAGGGTGAGCGAACAAGCCAAGGCCACAGACCGTGTTCCACCTGACTGTCAGTCGCTCCAGCTCAGCGTGTGGTTTGTAGCACTTTACACGACCATCGCGACCATCAGCGGGCGAGACGCTGTACCGTCTTACCTGACGACACCAGTGGAGGCAGGGTGGGATGCAAGTTTCGATTGCAGTAATCCTGGTCTGTGCAGCACTCCAGCGCTCTCCTCGAGCGTGCATTCCAGGTGTCCTGTCACCCAAATTCATGCGTGAAATGAAGGAAGAGGCAAAAATAAGGAATGCTCACAATCACAATCAATCCCAAAGAGGTCATTTTACAACAGTATAGGTTGTTTTCACACATTCTGTTAAAATAGTGGCCCATGACAATTTAAGTAGTCCTCATAAAGAGCTGCAATGAGTCAGCGGGAGCTCGTAAAGACTCGTAAAAGACTCATAAAGGACGACACAACTGCAGTTATTCACAGAGAGAGATGTGCACATCTGTGCAGAGGGAACTTACTCTGCATTGGAACTCGGAGCCGGCGAGACCCAAACAACCTGCGGTGAGGACCGCCTGACCTCCCTCCTCCTCCTCCACCATGGTGAAGCAGTAGCCGTCAGTCCTGCCGAGACACATCAAGTCAGTGGCACCGCCAGTGGGCTTCTTTAATCTAATCAAAAACCGATCTTCACCGGTGTCACAGAGGAGGACGAACGGGGTCAGGGGACAAAAGAGCCCCTCCATCAGCGGCTAAAACGGCTCACGTGAACATACGTGTTCGGGCCGAATCGGGTCGTGTGTGCAGAAACTTTAGGGGTTCTCACATGCAGGTGTTATTGACAGAGTCTTCGGGGCAGTGGTGGTAGCAGTGACACCAGAGCACGTTGGGAGCCAAGACTGTGGCCGTGCTGCTGTCCTCCGCCCGCTTCTCCGAGCCGCTCTTCCCTCCGTTCCTCAGCAGCATGGCATCCAACATGTTGGCTGTGGACACAAACACGGAGACACGGGCACCACAGATGTGATGAGGCTGTACACGCCGGGGCACAGGAAGCATTAAAAACAGTAATCTAACATTCCACCTGGAATATTAATGAGGTGGTGTGGTGAATAATCTGCTTTGCAGCATAATTATGTGTTTATCATCTCTGTAAATCAGCTGACGTGCAGACATTCGTTAGAGGAGAGTGAAGACAGGGCTGACAGCAGCACGTTCCCAGAGGAACGCTGTGGTCACGCAGATGAACAGCGCTCTGTCACACTTGATAGATGTCTTCTTTCCCCTTTTTCTTCCACTTTATACTTTTATTTCCTCTGTCTTACTAGGAAGAGCTGTAACAATTTCCTTTATTAACATCATGTTATACCCCTCTTGATCTTTAAGAATGGAGAAATTAATTTAAATGTAATGGCAAATTCACAGGATATTAATGATGAAAGTTGGATGTGAGCAAATGTACCATACCTAATAATAATAATAATAATAATAATAATAATAATAATAATAATAATAATAATAATAACATGTATAAAAGCCTGCAACAGATTGAATGAGCAGTTTGGATGTACTTACTGCTAAAAGGAGGAAAGTATTATTTATATTAATTAAAAAGCTTTTTTTTTTCTTTACTTTTTATAAAATAAACTTGTAACCTTCCCAAAAAGAAGTCCTGGAAGGTAAATCAACTCAATCAGTTACAAAGGTTGAGATGTATTAATGATCAATCAATAAATAATTAATAAGCATATCACAGCTTCATTTTCACTCACTCACTCACTAACACACTCACACACACACACACACACACACACACACACACACACACACACACACACACACACACACACATGCTGTGTCAGCTATGGGGCACACTCAAGGTCACCCCGAAATCGGATCTGCATCCCCCACACATTCCACAAGCTGTTTCTCAAACTACATACATACATACACACACACCCACGCACCCCCCCCCACACACACACACACACTCACACAGAGTGCTAAAACAATTAAAAGCAACAGTGATTTTTGTCTGACGGTGCTCGATGGTGGCGGCTGAACGGCTGAATCACTGTGACTCACTGACTGTGTTACTGTTGATATCAGTGTCTGACGCTTTAGCTCTTCAACTGGTTTTTAATGTTAAATAATCGTGTGTGTGTGTGTGTGTGTGTGTGTGTGTGTGTGTGAGAGAGAGAGAGTGAGAGAGAGAGAGAGACAGTTAGTGCCACATCGTACACTGTAGGTAAATTAAGAAACTTTGCTTCAGACCTAAAAAAGGATAAAGTACTGCTACATTAATATTTTCTTGTGTGTTCTCAAAAGATTAAAATGATCAAATACTGAAATATTATTTTTCTCTACCTACCTTCTCTATAATCAATTACATTAGATTTAGATATCAAAAACATTGTCTATCATGCTGTAAAACACCATTTTTTTCTTTTCAAATTGTCAAGAAGGACATAGAATTCAGATGTAATCTGGTCTGGATTCATCCTGAGATCAGAGGCCCAGGATAAAACAGAATAAATGTGGAGACGAGTTAGAAGTCAGTTCATTTGAAGACTTGACAAGTTGAAAAAGAGACGCCCACATCTGTCTGAATTCTAAATCAGATGCAGAGGGCAGCTCTGTGGAAAGAGAATATCGCAGACACAGAGAAAAACATGAGAACAGTTCCTCCAGGTGGTCATGATAAATCACTCCCTCAAAGCGCGCGTCTTTCCCCCAGAATGCTCTCTGACCCTCAGAGGGTCACATCCAACCCGCCAAAGGGCCATAGATCCTCCTCCACCCCACCACTGTCCCTCTTAACCCCCGACAGTCTTCAAAGCTCTCTGCCACGCTCACAGGAGGTTCACATTGTACACGGAGGACGTCTGAGGAGCACATTCCAGCCTCTGATCTGCACCCACGTCGGGTCAGCTGCTTCTAACGTGCGCGCAGCTTCCAGCAACCTGTCCCGCGTCCGCACACCAGCTCACAGCCCTCCGTGCTGCATTCAGGGAAAAACTGACCGGCTGAGTTTTCACAGACGTGTGAATCCAGCAGAGAGATGCAATATCCACAAGACACCACCCAGACACACAACACACACACACAAGGTCAAAGAAACAAAACCGTCCACCCTGATGGATCCACAACGGGGGTTCATCAGTGAGGATGCACACAAACGCGCAGCCTCGGTTGACGTCATCGTGTTTCCACGCAGCGCCGCTGACCGACGTGGGGCTCCGGTGCAAGGAAATTCCTGCCTCAGCCCCAAAAAACATGGAAAAGCTTTTGACCAGTGAACCATTCAGAGCGGAGCCGAGGAGGGTTGAGCTTCAGTGAGCATCCCGACAACACCGAACTCACCAGGGAAGAGTTCGGTTTCAGCAGATATCGTCAAGTGGTGCAAAACTGTTACACAAACACAGAGATGGGCTCCCAGGCCTGACCGTCGGAGCAGCACATCTGCCCGGGGATCAGATTCTGCGCCTGCTGGTGGGGGAACAGTATCCACATCCTGGCAGGAAGTGGAACGGAGAAGAAGGGAGGACTCCCTGCCCCCCCTGCCCCCCCCGGATCCTGCCGAGGACCCAACTGCGGCTGTTTTGTACTTCTGGACCGTTGCGTCACATCACACCCCGATCCTTCCACCGCAGAGATATAGTGCATGTTTGTTGCCCGTTTGCTGAGGATCCTCAAGAAAAGATGAAACGGCGTCAAAAGCAGCGATCCTTCATTTCAGCCAGAGAGAACGCTCCAAAAGATGATCCGGGCAGAGCGACCACCTCCCACAGAGACGCGCTGACATTTCAGAAATTCAAACATCCCAGTGAATGAAAACACATCACGTCGCAGATGGAAAAACAGCTCCTTGGAGTCCTGTTGATCAGACACGGCCCTCCAAAAAAGACCAGAAGATGGCTTCAGTGATGCAAAACCAGGGAAAAGGGAGGTTTAAAGTGCGATAAGGAGTCTGTTCTGACAAACAGGACTAAAGTGACAAATGTGGGGGAGGGAAACAAGTCAAAAATGTCTCTTAAAAGGAATTTCCATCGCCTGGCTGTGCTGCAGCGCCGCAGCACCGCAGCACTAAAACAGAAAGCAGGGTTCATCCACTTCATCCTGCAGGAACAGGTGGCAAATTGACCATGATACTTAGATTTATGGAGCACCTCCCACCTGTTTTACTCATTTAGGAGACCTTTGAAAGCTGGGCTCACACAAGAAACATAAAAAAAAGGCGGCTCGCATCTCAATTATAGGTGAAAAAGGATGGACGGAATGGGCGAAAGCAGCAGGAAGAGTTTTATTATGACTCGCGACGTCTTGTCAGCCCGACAGGAAAGAGCAGAACTGTGGCTACTGTTGGGAGATGATTCATTCCCGATTTATCGGAGTGAATCAGGAGCCTGAAATCTGCTGAACCAATCTCAGCGGGGACGTAGAAACTCTCCGCTGTGGCGGCGCGGAAGGGGAACGGAGGAATTTCTCAGGCAACCTTGATCAGCCGCCGAGGTATTTTAGCGAGTGACTGTGAAAGTTACAGACGGCTCTCAACTCAGTCAGCCAGAGTCAAAGGCTCCTTCTCTGAAGCATCCCTTTGTAACAGGATAAACGTGTACATTTGCACAAATGTGTGACATAGTCAGAGGTTTTATTTCAATATTTGTAAAGCCAAGTGAACCCCGCTCACACGGGTCCCAGGGCTCAGCCCGCGCTGCGACCCAGACGGAGCAATTGTTCCCCTCGTCTGCAGCAGAACAAATGCACAAGTGTCATCTCCTCCACACTGGGGCTCTTGCTGACCCACCCCGCCCGTCACAACCTTGCAGCCGGGGGGGGGGTGCATGAAACTGTTGGCATTCATCGTAAAAGACAACTGCGTGGCCATCTTCAAACAATTCGAACCATGAGTGCTGGGTCAGGTGGGGTGGGGGTGGGCTCGGCCCAAAGAAACCCACTCTGGCTGTTCTATCACTATTCTCTTCTACAGACTACAAACTACCACAACTTCTCCTTCAGCCCCCCCCTTAAATACTCACCATGAGCCCCGCGGGTGAGCGATGCCAGCCCAGTCATCACCAGAACAGCCTGCCAGGCCCACTCCCGTGGCAGTGGCACCGCTGCCATCGCGCCAGCGCCACCTCCTCCAAATCCCAGAGGCTCCCCCACAAAGAACACGTGTGAGGAGACGCAGCGCGCCGACAACGGCTTCTTCTCCTTTTTTTTTTCTTTTTTTTTTTGGAGGTCCTTCGGGGGGAAAGCGCCAGCCCCTCTTTGTGTCCGGTGACGCTCAGGAAGTTCCCAGAGGCAGCCTGCAGCCTCCAGCACCGCTCCGCTATGACAGCCTGGGAGACACGGGCAGGGAGAGAAGAGGGGGAGAACACAGGGGGGAGGAGAGTGTTACTAAGTTGCTCCCTCGCCACGCTATTTGTCCGTCCCTATTCCGTGGCCGGCGGGAGCAGCTGAGCTTATGCAAATGCGCCCTCAGATGGGAGCGTAGCGCAGACGCTCGCATCAGCCGTCTGCAGGGAGGCAGGATCGGGGAAGAGGCCGCGACGCCAAAGGGAACGGCGTCAGAAACATCGACCGCGGCTTCGAGCTCAGCCCCACTGACTTGTTTTTGAGCGTCAAAACAGGTGGCTGGAGTAGTTACACTCTGGAGAGCTTTCCTTCCTGATGAATAGCTCTGTCAATGGGAACATTGAGGGGAAAAAAGCGGAGCCTTTCAAAGGTTTTACATCTTAGAATTTATAGATTGAAAGCATCCTACACTGAGATTTGTTTGGTTCTTCATGTTCTCCACAGTATATGGAGCGTATAAAAGATCCTCTTTACACAACTAAAAAGTATTAAACACAAAAGGCCTCAACAATACAACCACAGCTGCAGGCACAGGTGTTGTGTGAATGGCAACGACGCTTTTAATTGGTAACCAAGCATCTGGTATTAAAGTTCAAGCGTGTGTGTGTGTGTGGGGGGGGGTGTATGTATGTGTGTATGTGTGTGGGTGTATTTGTGTATGTGTGTGTGTGCGCGTGTGTGTGTGCTCTGCAGGGATCAGGGAGTCACACGTCAGGTGATTAGCGGTGATTAGAGCTCACACCTCCAGGCACGGCCACATCTTTGCAACCTCGGCCTAATCTGACGCACATGGACACATTTGCAAACATGCAGCAGCAGCAAAAGAAAAGTTACAACAATGGGGACACATTCCAGCGTGGTAAAGATCCATGTGGGTTACAAGTTAAGAGGATCAAGTGGGCTATTACCCAGATTAGATCAAGCCCACTGCAGCAGCCATGCAAATCATAAACATGTCAGAGGCGGATTTTCACGGCCACACATCCTTTTGAGTCTGAGCTTTCTTTCCAAATGGTTAAAGAGGAATAAAAATAAGGTCCTGCTGGTGTCACGCACCGATGGGAGGGCAAAACAACACCAGCCAAATGGGATTCTCCACCTCACACCTGTCCCCATCTCGCCAGACGCTCCCAGAAGCCCCTTTGCTCCGCTGGCGCTTCAACCGCCACCTCTGATCTGTGCGCCTCTGCGTAGGATGAGTCAGAGGACGGCGGAGTGCGAGCATTGGTGGGAGCGGCAAGAAGGGGTCAGTGCATCTCGCACACCCTTGTGCGCTCCATCAAACACACAGCGTGAAGCCTGGCTGCAGCCCTCAGACGGCCCGCTCGGGCCCGCGGTGCTCGGGGGGTCCGGGGGAGCAGGCAGCTCCGTAGGTGGGGGTCACTGCACCATTTAAGGGGGTTGAAAGTGGGGCAGACCGCTTGGAGGGTTGTTCCTCCTTCTGAATTTAACTCTTCCCTTCCCCTCATTGCCCCTATTTCAGACTTTAGCAGCAGACGTCAGGCTGCGTGGTGACACCATGAGGAACGACTGACTGATCCTCACTCTAAAAGGACGTCATTGATTCAGGTGCTTCATTCTGTCTTTACAAATGCATAAATGTATTACCTTTTTAATATAAGCACCCCAAGCGACGTCTTGAGCAGCTTGAATGGCACCAGATAAGTGAATATGACTAAATGTTCATGTGAACACGTGTCCTGGTTAATAGTTTAAAGAGGGGGTCTGAAATGTGGTTGAAGCAGCCATTTGTGAAAGTGCACATCCCATCATGCACCTACACTCAAACCAAATTAAGACAGAAAACTGCTTAATGATTCAATTATAATTACATGTTTACTTATAAAAAATAGTTTTAATCCATTCGCCATGGTGACTACCAATGATTTAAAAAAATAAATCACTCTATTGTAATATTAACTAATAAATCTGTCCAAAGGTGCTGGTGTGAGTCCCTCTCTCAGATTATAAGAAATAAAGATGATTTTTGTGACTCAGGCTGTCCTGCACCTCCTCAATAGGTGCTGACCTTTTATTTGGGGAGTCTGGAGGTGTTGAACAGATTCTTTTTGATCAATTATTGCAGCATGGCTCTTTGTAATAATCTGTCTCCATTTCAGAGCAAACATTCTCTTATGAAATATAGACTTTACTCTAATACTAATGGCCGGCGTTTCAAATTAGCTCAGTTTTTTATTTCAGAGATGAACTGAAACAGCGCAAACACAACTTTCCCCTCACAGCAAGGGGGGGCTGGGGGGGGCTGTGAAAAATCAACCCTAACCTGTGAAACAAAAGGCCCCGGCAGAGCACACATGATGAAATTACTACAGGCAGAAATGGAATGCGTATCATGAGCGATGTTCCAGTCACACCGACCTGCAGCTTTGTGAAATCAAGAGGATTTTCAAAAGATCGGCGTTCTCGCTGCTGTCAGAGAATTTGGTTGATGAACCGTGACCGCGGCCACACTGCTGCCCGCCTCGCACGCACCAGCGGAAGCGCAACACTGTCTTCATCACACCAGGAAGGATCGGCTTCGGTTCAGCAGCCTTTCATAAAATGATGAAAAACTGATTTTACCTGACACATTTGTGTCTGTGCATACAACAAGTGCTGATTGCTGCCAAGCTTGGTGTGAAAAGTACCAACAAATCATACTTTGGCACCAAAGCATCTTGGAAATTTTAATTTCATTTAAATTTAAATTTGCTTTAACTGAATGGACACTTTGCACTTTGTTATTTTCACAGTATTCCTGTCTTGGTTGAAAATTGGTCATTTTAGACCAATTTTACTGCATTTGTAGGAGCCTGAAAGTTAAAGGGACGATAATCATGAACCCAATTTAATTCACTGTCCTCCTTGACAATAGGTGGTACTACCCTTCACAGAAACCTGCCTCTGTAAGACATTTTGAGTTAAAAGTCACAGGAAAACCAAGGGCACAATAAGGGTACATTTTTACAGTATTTCGGTTTTTCTGTTCCATGTTTGTCCGTTTCTGGACGCTCATAAATTAACCACTATTATGTAAAACAGAAAATTAATGTGAGACGCTCACAGATCTCCAGCAGCGTCTCCACCCTCACGGTAGAGAAAGCTCTCGATGAATATTCAGGATTTACACAATAGAAGAGGCAAAATCCCTCTGCTGAGATTGACGCTTTGATGGGCTGAAGAATGTCGGGGGGGGCGTCATTCATAAGGGGAGAAAAGACTGTCACAGCAAGATTCACCCTCTCTCCCCTCCCTCTGTCTCTGTCTAACTCTTTCCTGCGATGACACGGCGAGATATTGAAATGCTGACGCTGGTGTTGCTGGCCGATGAGTTAAAACGAAACAAAAAACAATGATCGTACACCACTTAGCTTGAATTCAAGAGAAGTGCGGCTACATCAGCAAGACTTTAAATGACAAAACTGTTCACAGTTGTTTCCTTTTACCTTTTATTTTGAGCCTCCCAAACGTTCTGTGGATAATAAAAGGCCTTTCTGAGCGAGCTGGCCTCTCATGCATTGGAAATGAGGCTGAGGCTGAGGCAGAGCAGGCTGGCAGCGGACCCTCGCTGGAGTAAACACATGAGCAGAGGTGAGGCCGCGATAGCCACCAACGCCTCATGGATGATGGGGAAAGGTGAAGCGTCACAGCTGAAGGGGGGGAGCACAGTCTCAGTGCTGGAAAACCCATGGATGAAACCCAAAGAAGCATTTTCAGTGATTCTTTCCTTTATTTGCTAATTTCCATTAAACGCCTCCACCATTCTCAAACATAATCCGATTTAGTTGTACAGAAGATCTCGTGGGCATTGTCTTGAGCGGCTCCAGCTGTGGTAAATTGTAACAATGTGGAAGCTAAAATATCAACTCGGCTGCCAAGAATCTGGTCAGGTTTCCTCACATAATGTGCCTTTTACTTTTTCAGCGATTCACGCAGTCTCTCCGAGTGAACCTTAAAGGGAAAATATTGTAATCCCCTCATTTGTGGACTAACAGCCAAGCTACCTGAAAGGCTGCGATTACAGAGGGGCCTTCCTCGGGGCTGCACCTGAAACACCTGTGGCTCAGATTTCATCCGCGAGGACGTCTGTTACAAAACAACCTCACAGACGGGCTCCACATGAAGCATCGGGCTCTGAAGGAGATGTCAAGAAGCCCTCCTGTGATTTTCCATGGCCGGGGCAGTGACGTGCACCGGCCAAGAACAGCAGAATGAAATCCTTCCTGTCCGCTCCCTCCCCGACTCTGACACCCGGGGTCACCGGATCAGGGAAGCTGGCTCTCCGCTCACTAAACCTCCTTGTTTTTTGTTAAATATATGCTTCCCTGAACTCTCTCACTGCTGCGTTCTTACTTATTTTCAGGACACTTAAACCCCCCTGCATCACACACACACACTCACTCACACACACTCACACACACAATGGCGTTGTGCTTCTACTGCATGCATGCCAAGCAAAGACCACGACTCAGGTTATTGCATTCTGGAGAAAAGTCTAATATTGACTTAAACAATTAAACATCAAATAAAAACATATTTTATATAGACTATCCTTGAGGAGAGAGAAGATCCCCCAGGACCAGGAGTCGGTGGCCCTCTGCTTCAGCAGCCAGGCAACAACTGTTTAACAGCTTTTTACATGAATAAATTAACAAATAATACTGCCACTTTCAAGTCTCCCTCAGCTACCTGGAGATTTTGAGCCGGAGAACATGTGCAAGTTAAAGAAGCTGCCCACAATTCAAAGTGAAAAATTAGAGGAGACTCCCTTAACGTGGCCTTTGTGCAGCAGGAAACAGGGAAACCGAGGCTCTTCTTGCCAAGTCAACCAGGAGCATTTAATGATGGGATTGTTGCAGAGGGTCTGCTGAGCTGCGTCGGGCCGCCGCTGCAAACCAAAGGCTCTAATTAAGGGGTTCCTCTGACGGTCAGACAAAGCAGACAGCGGGGGTTAAGACCACGGCCCACAAACTGGCTGTGACCCTCACACCTGCCTGGTTGCATTACACCACAACATTTCTTTCTCGCAGCAGACGTGCTCGCACCGACACATCATTAACGAGCCGGTGCCTTACCACACACACAGACGAGCGGAGAGGCCGAGGCGCGGAGCGACAAGCGCGCGTACGGGCCACGTTGGCCCGGATTCATTAAGCACAATCTCTGCTAAACAAGCTGAGTCTCTAGTCATTAAACCTGTACAAAAACACACCTAAGTTTAAATGACAGGAAGGAAAAAGCACCAGTTGGTTTTTTTTTTGGTCCAGTCAGCATGCTCAGGGGTCCCGAATGAGGCCGTCAAAAACAAGAAGACCACCCCCTGTGAGCTCCAGCCCCGACACACACAAGACGCTCATAGAGATGCTCCACCTGTTGTGAAGTGTGAGTCCTGAAGAACAAATGCAACACACAGAAATGTGTTTCAAAAGGGGGTCAAGAGCACACACTGTCTGACATGTACAAGAGGAACCGCTCACACACTCTTGAACGATTAGTGGTGTGTGTGTGTGTGTGTGTGTGTGTGTGTGTGTGTGTGTGTGTGTGTGTGTGTGTGTAGCATGCGCAGGAATGTTCTACCAAAGCTGCAGGAAATGTGTCATAAAGAGAGCAACGTGCACGACATGGTCTGTGTCAGAACTGTCAGGAGTGATAAACGGGGAAGAGTGAATCAGGGGTGACGGAGACAGAGAGCACACTGGCCGGTCGCTGCGCCGCCCCGCGCGCTGCAGTCGCTCACGGTGTTTACCAATTTTGAAAGTGGGTGCAGATTTCGAATGTTTAGAGTGTTTCGAGTGGGTTTACGTTCCCAGTTCCAGGCTGCGCGAGGCCTGGAAAGAGCACAGGTAGGAAAAGGATTCCAGAAAAAGGGATGAAAACATCTCATTCTGCCCCAATTTTGATCAACATCTCATTTTGCTGCACTTCTGGGCCGAGCACACAAAGCTCCTGGTCTACTTTCACAGAGCTCAACTCTCTCCTGGACCAGTGGGCGCAGACAGGTGGGTGTACCGTACAGCGATATCTGCCCAGAAAGAGTCTGTTCAGTCAGATGAATGCTCTTTGAGATGAACGGTGTTTGGTTAAAAGGAGTTTATAATCCACAGGTGTTTAATAGACGGGGTCTGTTGGCTGCTGCCGGTCAAACTACCAACCTTGTGTTGTTGAAGGGTGGTGGTGGGGGGGGGTGAGTGTGGGGGGAGGGGAGCTGGGTCTTCTGTGCATACTTTCCATGTGCACCCACACCCCTCCAGTGGCTGTGGTGCTGAAAGCTCTTTTGTGTGTTTGTGAGTGTGTGTGTGAAGGCTGCACTGATAGAGAACGTTAAAAAACGATTCTTAAAGGTCAACATTTCATTGGCGGGGGTCTGCTTCGTTGGGTGGCTTCTTTTCGCCGCGCGAGGACGACTTAAAGCTGCCTTGATGAATACATCAAAACGAGTCCACAGTACCTGAAGCAAGTTCAGAAGCACGGATACATAAACAACAAATTCCTTTCATTAGCGTCTCCGTATTCAGACAGGAAGAGGAGAGAAGCTGCCTTTTCCTGAGCTCGTGTCTGAGCGAGTGCTAAACCATCTGCTCCCCTGGCCGATAGGAAACCCAGGGGCCTCTTCAGTCTTGGGGAGCCCAGCGCTGGCTGGCCGACCCGCGGCTCGTTTGTCAATCAGGCGTCTTTTCCCATAATTAGGAGAAACAGTCCAGGGGCTTTGGTTGAGTCTCCACAGAAACATGTAACCGAGTGTAAAAAGGCTGGTTTACAACACTGTCTGGATTCATTTGTACTCACACAAACTAAAAATACACACACCTGGTCCTTTTTTGAATAATTCATCATAATAATGAAATATGAAATGATACATGGCATCCTTATTTTTAAACCCTTTGATGTTGTTTGAAGTGCAATATTTATTACTATAGGCAGAATATTTGTTTTGGAGGTGGAATAAGCTGGGATATGTGTCTGATATAATTTAAAGTATTTAAAGTCTCACTCTGGGAATAACACAGGACATGTTTGATGTTTCTGTGAGGAACGGTGTGTGAGGCAGTCTGAGTTTCTGCATGTGATACACAATAGTTTGTCCTAATTGTGCACATCTGTAAGAAATTATGGAGCCCTTTGGATGTAATTCATGTGAAGTCATGTGGAAATTGCCAGAAGAGGCCTGGAGTCCATGAAAGTGTTCCTCAGACCAGCTGAAACATTGTCCTTGATTCAGTCTTCTTTTTCTTGTGTCATTGATTTCTGGCTGTTTTTTTCTGTTTTCTTTCTTGTGTCATCATTTCCATTTTTATTATTTCATGTCTTATTTTGAAGTTTTAATCCACATGTTTCTTGTTTCACTTTACACTTCCTGTATTTATTCTTTTGCCCTCCTTGTTGACTGTTCCGCCCCGCCCTGATTCCTTTCACCTGCTGCTTGTTATCCTTCCCTTTCTAGTGCAGTTGAGCGCCGTCATTCCAGTAATTAAAATGTTTGTTATCCTTGATTTTTCTTTTTTGTTGTAAAAGCTCAGAGTTACATGCTGTGCTTAGACTGATTTGAGGTTTTGGTTTTTTTTTTGCCTTCGATTTGTGGATTTTTCTGTCTGTTTCGTCTGAATTTGGCTCAAAAAACCCCAGTCAAGCTCTTTTGGCACATTTCTTTCAAATGTTTGCCGAAAGCTACGTAATTATCACACACGAGATCACATTGAAACCGTTATCTGCTGAGTGAGTGACAGATCAATATTTATCTTAAATTAGACGTAATTGTCAGCCCAATTACATGAACAATTTGGGACTGAAATCTAAACATGAGGGTAGCGCGACCTCGAAGTTTTTGCGATAAAGTGACAGAAACTGTTATTTCTAATTTTTTTATGATCGTTTCTTTCCTGGAACCTTAAACAATGACGACAGTCTAACAGTCCATTGAAGCAGCTGAAAATGGTTTGTCATCAAGGTCACGTTAGGTCTTAATGTGGTTTTTGAAGGTAATGGGCTTCTGACCAAGGTTCAATACATCGCCATGGTAACACTGCTAATTTAGGCAGGCAATCAAATTCTTTGGAAACTGTTATTAGCATTAGGAAATTGTGAGGTTTGCGTGTGCGGGTGAAGCCCTCCCTCTGCTTAGTCAGATTTCTTGTGAAATCCATCTTAATAGCTTAGAAACACTAATGATCCAAAATCCACTTGAGACTGTCGAAGTTTAATACAAAGACCATATATCTGCATGCAGTTAACCCACAAATTGTTGGATTTTAGAGAAACATGATAAATGTGTACTGAGATTAGCACTGAAGAGTTGGCGTCAAATTGCCCTTGCTGAAAAGATTAATGCAGGTTAAATATCTACATCAACAACAGCTAAAAATCCTGTTAATAAGCTTGAGAATTACCCCAAAAAAAAGCCTGATCCAGCTCTCTGATATTCATAATAAGTCTTCTCATATTCAAAATCCCCCTTTATTCTCTCTCCCAATATCGAGAAAAGCAGCTGTAATGCTTGCTTTTGCACAAGTCATGTTGTTAGAGACCAGCATCATGAAGGATTTATCCTGGATGGACGTATATTCCGTGAATTGCTCTCATTCCAGCGGTACTGCTATCTGGTGCCGTCCACTGTGGCAGCTGTCAGCAGCCTTTCTCCTGACATGGATGTTTGCAGTCTCCCAATGATAGCACAATGAAAACACAGGAAGCCATTTAAAGAGCGACGAGGCTGCGATCGATGCCCCTGTGTCCGACTGCGAGCCGGGAGACGCCTGAACACGTGCCCTCCCTCGCTTCGCCTCCCCACCCCGCTTCCTTTCCTCAGACAGGCCGTCAAGTCTCTGCACCACTAATGCATCTGAAGGCGGCATCACCCGGGGCCGCAGCAGTCAATAAATACTGGAAACGCTATCCATCCCTGAAACATCACTCCTTCATTTACTGTAAGCGCGCATCACTGTGAGAAGCATCCCCGCACTGCTTACAGAGGAAGAAGGCACTCAGAGGAAGAAGCAGCAGCGGCGGCAACTACAGCTACAAAGGAGAGATTGCTCTCGCTTATAAAAGATGTAGAAAAGCTCCTCAACACATTTTTAGACATGGTTTCCTTTATTTGGCAAGACCAAGCACACGCAGACAATTCGAGCTCTCTGTACTTTAACAAAGAATGTGCTACTGTAGCTTTATTGCTCATCTAATCCTCAAATCTCCATTAGCACCTGCTTCTTTTATCTGTGCTCAACAACGCCAGCCAACAATCACACCCAGAGAAAGCCTGCACTTAGCACACATTATAAAATCCACTCTGACTGCATGGAAACGTGTTGATTTTCTGTAAATAACTGGGTAATTCGGTTGTCTTCTGCACTCTTGACTCATGCGCGTTGGCTGTGAAGCCTGGAAAAGTGTTGGCAGAAGAATCCCATTAGGCAGTTTCCACTTTCAATCCTTCTGGTCGCGCCGCAGTTTTCGGAGGGTTATGAGACAATGGTACAACTTTGGGAAACACAAAACTAATTACAAGCATATTGGCTTTTGTGAACACGCTTGCAATAAATTCAACGAGAGATGTAATGAAGGAAAGTATGATGCACATGAAAGCACCCACAAGGCTAAAACATGTGGAAACAGTGTGATGAAAATGTCAAAGCCAAGACGGCCATGTTGGATTTGGGCATGAAATGCATCATTGCTGGTGTAATTCTGTACAGAGCTGTAAAGCAAAAAAAATAAAAATGCATCTCTGGAGTTATAAAACTCAGCTATAGGTATTACTGAAGCCGAACTCTTTGAGTTCCACGCAGGGAGAAGATGGAGGAAGGCGGTGATGGAGGCACCTGTTCAAACCTGTAAAGCCAGCATGATGTCACTCATGACGTCTCCCATTCTGTTTGAAGCCGTGAGTTCGTTTGGCTGAGAGGGAAAAGCCTCAACCATGTTTTTTATTTCTTTTCCAGAACCAGCCCAGCAACAATAATGTTTGACTTTCTTGTACTGTAGATTTTTGTGCTTCATTTCGTCCAGGTTTCCCCACTTTCCCTTTTCCATCCATGGTTTATTTAGGCTTCAGGTTGATTATCTGCTCCACTTTAATTCACGTGAACCCGTGAATTGTCCACGTTATCCTCACCCTCATCCTGTATCAGAGTCCTCCTGCCCCCATTTTCTCCAACTGTTCCTCCTTCTGTTTAAAGACTTTCTCGACCTGCGAGTTTGTGTTTCTCCTCTATTCTGTCTCCATCTTTCACTTGATCTGTGTCTGTAGTTAATGGTATGTGACAGCTTCAACTGTAAGTGTGTTACCCAAACCAGAGCAGAGTTCTAACTGGAGGTCTTGCTGGAACTCTAATTGGAGGTCATTCAACAAGAAATGTAGCCTGATGTTTCTTCCAGGTGTTTTTAAAACGTGGAGTGAATTATGCGCAGCAAACATAATGTGGGCAGCATTAGATGACTAACGAAAGCTTTAAAAAAAAAAAGGATGAAACATGTAAACTGCTATTCACATGGCATGAGCCCTTCTTGGCACGACTTTCATGGCTATGACTCAGGCAGCTGGGTGACTAGATTCTCATTAGATCCTTCAGCTTTCACGTTTCTTTGCAATCAGGCAAAAATGCTTTTATCCTCCGCTTCCCACAGGACTCCCGAATGTCTTCATTCGGCAAATCCAAAACAATATATATCTGATTTCCACTGGAAAACGAAAAAAAATGCACATCTGATATTTGGAGATCACTCGGCCTAATTAATGGCGCCACGGGTCCTAGAAGCAGGGGACCAGCTGCGTGTTGTGTCTTGTCGCCGTGCCCGCTCCGCTTGACACCTACAGCCGCATCCCTCTCGTCATACGCCAAGAAAGCGGGTGCGCCGTTGGTTCTGAGGGTCCTTTGTGCCCACCCTCAGAGAACAAACACTAATAAGACTCAACAACAGTGCCCCTCTGCCCATCCCTGGAGTACAGGCCGTGCCAGCGTCGGTAACTGGAGAACGGGGAGCAAAACAGCTGCTCCCAGTCTGTCCTGCATCTGCCACAACTGTGATCTCATGGAACAAAGCGGGAATGCAGTCACACGTTTGGGCTGGCTGCTCCATTCTCACTCCAGCCATTGTCCTCTCTCTCTACCTTTGTCCACGTGTTTTAGATTACACATTCGGCTTCAGTGTATTGTGAGACCTGGAATTCTCCTTTCTTCCTCCTCCTTTTTCCAACTGAATGATGGAGTTGCGCATGTATGCGTTTACCCCTGACAGGTTATATTTAGTATAAGTGAAAGGACACTGGGGGATGCTTTCAAAAGCTAGCTTAAATTTGAGTTAATTTACAGACTTCCCCAAAGATCTGAACATTTTTCTAATGCAGTTCATCTCTCCCACTGGTGCACTTCAGCAAGATCATAATATACATGTTAAACTGCAGCAACGAGATGAAATGAAACGCGCAGGTTCGGCATACGTTATATTGTTCTCAATCTTCTGAGACTGGCACCTACGGCGGAAAAGTAAATGGGCGATTCTTCCATCCTTGATCCAACGTAACGAGACCAATGTGAGTCATTAATGTGTCACTGGTTGGCCAGTGAGGCATGAAGCTGGTGTGGACCAGCTTCCTGTTCTGAATGGCAGCGTACGAGTCCACCAGGTCAGATCTCACAAAATGACCGTCCAAATGAGCTCTGTTCATATAGATCTTTCAGCATTTTGCTAAAAGCCTTGCACAGCTCATACACAGAGAGAAAAGGTCAGAAAGATATTAAAGCCCATCCACGCTGCACATCTGACGTCACAGCGGAATATTGCGTTTTCAAGCTTCGCTTGGTTTAAATAACCAACATAAGTGATTGGCAGAATGATTGACACTTCGAGGGAAAGGGGAAAACGTGGCCGGCCGAGCCTGGAGACCAGGGAAAAAAAAAAAAAAAAAAGCAGCAAAATAAGATATACAGTTTCATACTTCATCACACTGGCAGCACTGGAAGGAAAGGTTCTGGAGCACAGAATTTCTACACCAGCACTCTAAGCCTCTTTTTTTTCCTTAAGCACTTAAATAAATGTAAGCGTTATCGTTGGTCTCTCCCATCAAACATCAAAACTTTACATTCACGAAGCCACAGCGTCGCGTTCACCCGACTAAACCCAGAGTTTTTCACACACATCTGCCAACACATCATATCTGCAGCAGCAAGGGGGGGGGCACAGAGGTCAGTCGCCTGCGTTTGTATGCGCGTCTGAGAGAGGGGTATCTATTCGCAGCTCAGATCTGTCCTCCAGGTCTGCGCTCGGGCTCCTTCGACCCCTCTGGGATCTGAAGCCACAGCAGGCAATCTGAAACTCATGATGTCATCCTCAGAGAGAGCAGGCTACCGGCACTCAGCGAGAAAGTGTACAAAACCCAAAGTCAACATCACTCAATTACCGGGGTTAATTGTATTTACAGTTACACAGCTGTGGTGGATTAAAGGGTTCGCCGATAAAGTCCGGTACATGTGTAATGAGAGGCCAAGCGTCCTGTGAGCGGAAACTTGCCTGACAGGGATTCTATATTTGACAACAGTGGCCCACGAGATGTTCCCATTATTCATCGCTGACTGCAAAGGTAGCTATTTAAAATTGCTTTCTGACTGTTTGCTTTATAAGGTAAAAGTTTTCAGGCCGTGGAGATGGGGGGGTTGGATGACGATGCATCCCGCCAAGCTCTTCTTCTAATGATACGTCAGCTGGAGCTCGGCCAGTACGGATCCAATTGTGGAATGGTTTACATTTATTAAATGAGTTCTCAAACAAACAGCTTGATTTCCCTGATTAGTATTCTGGATTTGTTTTCAGTACATTTTATTACCCTCTGGTTTGGGTTATTTATTTTTTCATTGCTTATATTATGTCTCTGAGCCACTAAGGCCAAGTTATACTTCAAACTTCTGCTGATGACTCCATGTATTTAACTCCCCCTACTGGTATTTTTTTGGGATAAAGCGAGTTTTAAAAGCCTTCTTCGTGCCCGTGAGAACTGGGACATGTCACTGAAGATCCCACAGGCGTGCCGATCACCCTTCAGAGGACAATAATCAGCAGTTGAGAAGCGCTCAGCTTCTATCTGGAGGTTCTGTGCTGAAGGAATGTAAACAGTGAGTGAGTAATTATATCCTTATTATTTTTGTTTATGCCGCTTATCTGTGTCTTTTTGGCCTCTGATGTGATGGATCTGTCACAGATTTTTTTGCGTGTTTCACAACAGAAACTGTTTAGTCTTGAACTCTATTGACAGCTTTAGAGCTGCCAAACTGACAAAGCACACTCACGCTCGCCTGTCCGAGTGATAAATTTTGTGCACTTGTGTTGCATTAACCCGGTTCTTCCTCTGAAGAGGAGTACGTCATGTTTTCTCCATCACATGGTGCTTTAACCCTTCACCCCCAGAGGACAGTGCTGCGTTCAAAGCCAGTGCAGATTCCTGGGTGATTGTTCCCCCTGTGGGTCCAGTGTCAGGATCAGAGACTGGAGCGGGGAGGCAGCAGACCCGGTCAAACAAGCCACATAACATCAATTTTCCATGGGTGATCTGTTGCAAAGGCACACATGCATCATTGTGGATCACACAGTCATCAGGATGAGGCACGGAGGCAGCTGTCCGCTTGCCCCGCGTCTGACACGGACGGGCCGTGCACGGGTGGACAAAACGATTGGACGCAGTGAGACGTCAGCCTTGAGAACTGCGGGCTGATGATGAACTCATTCTGCACCGTGTCGTGCTTGAGTTTCTGAGATCTTCACAAGGTCTTCAGAAAAATCTAATTTATGATTTTTCAAAGCCTGACAGTGCTGGTCTTTTCCTGCATGCCAATAAATCAAATTATAACAGGTTCTGAAATGCTTTGACAGTTCAGATATTGGGTGTGTTCACATTTTTGCGGGATGAGAGAATCAATATTGCTTAAATATGTGAACCCCCGCTGAAAACATGCACAGGATGCACCATAAATGTATAGTGAAAGTAAGATTTCAGATCTAGTGCTTTCAGGGCGTTCCTGTTTCACAGCTGCCCCCCCTTGTTCCCTCCGTCTACTCCCAAACCCTGGTGAAGTTTCCATTTTAGCCACTGAACTCCTGCTTGGCCCCTCAGGACCGTCTGTCCCCCTCTGCTCTGTTTTTCTTGGTTTAGACCGATTTACTGCCTGCAGTCAAAGCAGACCATCCAGCAACCTTGAGGATATTCCCACAATACACCCATATAGGCATGATCAGAAGCTTCCTCTGACACTGAAACCTAATGACACAATGGACCTACAGGCCCCACTGACAAGTAGAAACCATTAGATTTACTCTGTTGTTGACAGAGTGAGAAGAGAAGGTTGTGTTTCAGCTGTAGCTCTGGATGTGCCTTGGGTACGAGCCAGTGATGAGCTGGTCATGAATCAGATCTGGATTCCCAATCCCGATAACCAATTTGCATGGTTAACGATTTAGTCTGGACGTGGATTTGTTTTTGGCCACAGTCGGGTTTTGAATGATTGATTCTGATTCTAGACACAGGAGAGAGCCTCAAGTGGGTGGCGGAGCAGAGGAACGGCTCCAACCCAACCTGGCTGTCAATCTGTGGGCACGTCGGAGAACACAGCTGAAGAAAAAAAAAAACAACTAAATACAATAAAATGTCTGTTTGAGGCCCGAACAGAGTGAGAGCCACCACTTCATGATTGATGGCCGAACTCCTGCATGTCTGAGGCGGACACACTTTGGCTCTGCTGGCAGTCGTCTCTGCTCTATTTAGTTAACATTATTCTTTTCATTTGTCTGATGCGTTTGTACGTGCGCGTGCATTTGTGCATAAGGCGGGAGGGTTTTTCCATGCCCTCAGATGTCCAGGTATGTTTAATGAAATCTCGAGTTCTGTTTTTGAAAAGAGCTCCAGCCATTTTCACATTTGAGCTTTTTCCTCTCGGCTCCCTTCTTTACGGCTTCCCTCCCACCCAAGCGCACTCCCACGGAACAGTCCACCCAAGGTTACTAGCTGGCTTCTTAATTGCACTTTTCACAAAAGTAAAATAAACACGGGTTGTAAAAGGTAAGGGAACACCCACTGGCTTGACCACTTTTTGTCCAGGAGCAGAAAACAGAACCTAATTGTAGAATCAAAAACTGTGTGTTTGAATCAAAAAAAAAAAAGTCATCGGGGGAAACCGGCAGAGCCGCCAGCTACTGGCACCTGAAACAAAAGTTGCTCATCGTCCAAAATCTCCCCCACACATTTGCGCCGTGCACCAAGAACAGTGAACGTGAGCCATCGCCGAGAGCAGGAAGAAGCTCCTGCTGTGTTGAGGGCACACAGCACAGGTGGAGGACCCAGCTGCTCACAAATGCAAATGTAATCAGACAAGTGTGCCCCCATCTTGTATCTATTAAAGAGAGTTATTTTTAAAAAATGCCAAAATATTGGTTTTCTTGGCTGCTCAGACACAAAACAACACTGTTTTTGCGGGCGGATATTTTCTGTAAAAAGCCAACTGAGAACTGCGGCTGATCATTTCTGCAGGTCCTGCAACCTAATGCATGTGTTTACACACCATTAGTGACAGCTCCGCTGCATGTGCAGCAGCGCCACCTAAAACAGCAGCTGCGTGCGCTTCAGAACACCTGCAAAAACAAGCCGGGCTGCAGCAGGTTAGCTCGACGCTACGCTCCCTCTTTCTTTTTATTGTAATCTAATCCTGCCCCTTCCTCTGCGCGGAGTTCTGGGAGCCACTGAGGAGGCCAGACGGGACAAGACGAAGAAAAAGGCCACAATCTGCTCAGTCTGGACCGAACAGTGACGAAAGGCAAGGGGAAATGAAGTGTGGCAGAAACGTCAGCGAAGGCATCACTGAGCTATAATGTCATTTCTGTATTTGGGTTAAGAGTTAATGCATGTGAAAAAAAAACGAATTATATATCTGTGAACATCAAAATAAACTGCAAGAAGGCTAAAAAAGGAACATCAGCTAAAACAAAAACAGTCTTCATTCCACCCTCAAGAGATTTGACAGACACGTTGGCCCGATGCTCATTAATCCGAGCTTTAAGCACTTTTGGTGACGTGTTGACAAGAGTGCTACACCTGTCACCTGTTTTGACTGGTTCCTTAATCCTAAAAGGCCCGCATGGATGAAGAATCGCAATGATTTGTGCAGCAGACATTCTTTCCAAATAAAGCAGTGTGTCATTGGAAAACATGAGAAACTTAAAATAAACTCAACTGGAACATGTGATTTATCCAAAAAGGCACAAAAAACACCTTGTGCACAATATCTGAACAATGAATCTTTGACTTTCATACCGTGTTAATGAAACGTTGAATTAAAGACTCACCTGATTGGATCTATGAAGAACTCAGCTCAGAGGTCATCGCAGAGGAGTCGATGTTGGCAGGTTCCCCCACAGGAGGCTTCACAGGAATGACTCCCAAGGCCCTCTGCCCTTTTCCCCAATCTAAGGGGGGGGTTGGGGGGTGGACAGGCACACATGTAACCCATTTAACAATCTGTCATCGGGAACACGGGGCAACAGAGGAAAAACACGGAGCAAACAGAAATTGATCTCATCTGTTCCTCCATCTCCTCTCACAGCCTGAGTGGCACTGGCTGTCACCGGCAATTTAGCCAACGGGCGCGAGGCCGGTTTACAGGATCAGATACAGGAGAGGGAAGTTCGGGAGCGGAGCGAAACACACATGAACTCCGAGCAAAGATTGGGTCCGATTAGGCTGCTGACAGATTAAACGTCCAGGGAGATCAGGCTGACGCACTCGGAGCAGGGCGACACCGGCCCCCTTCTTCACCCAGACTTCTGAACGTTAAAGCGCCCCAACATGAAGTGGCGAGAAACGCACTCGGGCGCTGGTGGAGCCGAGGCACTGGGAGCAGGACGGCACACAGTGCTGCCCTAACACACCTAGGACAGATCTGGGACTCTCCCCTTCAGCCCAGCAGGTGAATTACACGCACATTCTGGGTGGTCTCGCCGCCTGAATCGCCTTCTCTTAATAAACCGCTGAGCGCTACGGCATAATTATGGGCTGACAAGCTGAAACGCTACCTCCTCGACAGACCTGTGTGTGTGTGTGTGTGTGTGTGTGGGGGGCACATGCATTAGAAAGTATTTCATCTTCCATCTCCAAAATAAATTTCTGCATTTTTTCTTTTTTATTTGAGACATTCAAAGACACAAACACACACACGCACGCGCTGCCTCACACACAGCTGTCTTTTATTTGCCAGGATCCCGCCACAGATGGCCGTACAGTGTGAACTTTAACACAGGGATTCTTGACATTCTTCACGGGTGTGGGTTACCCTCCAGCTCAAACTGGTGCTTTGGCTGAGCCTCCCTTTACTTTCCTGCCAGCAGGTCGCTGTCACAGAAGGAGCGCAAGCGAAAGCCTCGCCCGCGTAAACAGGCTGCTATTGTCCGGCGCCGGTACACTGACTCTCTATCTAGCCGTGCTGCGTGGCTCCAGCTCCTGCGTGTCCATCAGGCCTCCACGGTCAAGCTGTGTCAGCCTGTTTTTGCCGTCTAAGGAGGCAAAAGCGCTCTTTAATGTCAGATGACGAAGCAGCCAACAAAGCTAGAGCGTCCATCAGATCTCAGCCATTCCCAAAGCACCATTAGGTTGTGGAGCTTTAATGGGAAGCTTCCAGGTTAAGCAGCCGATTAGTTCACCTCTTTAGAGGCAGATTGCTTCTGAGCTGCAGTTTCATAGCGTAGCAATGATCAGGATGGCTGTTGTTACATCGACCAGAGGAGAATCGGCCCCCAGTCAATATGGAGCTTTGGATTTCACTTTCTTTGGGGGGTATCGGCAGGGGTGCAATTCCATTTCCAAGTTTAGACAGAGCATTTATCAATATGTCTCAATTTGGATAAAAATATACAAATTCCTCTAGAATCCACCCTTGTTGTCTGAAATGGTCTGGGATATATTTCGGCTTTAAGCCTGTCCTGTTGTAAAACTGCAGCACCATATTCCCCCTCCTATCTTCAATGCATGTTGCAGAACAATAAAACTACAGTAAAAAAGGAGCCTGACTCACCATCTGAAAGCATGCTTTGCCTTCACCCAGCAGGAGATGTTTCTCTGAAAGAAAAAAAATAGAATTACTGGAAGGAGCTCAGATGTCCCCCATCTAGAGCCGAAAGGAGAAAAGCTAAATGTTCCACTATGAACTACACACAGTCGTACAACACAAATCTTCCAATAGAATACAAATCTTCAGTCACCCCCCAGCCTCTTTTTTCTGTCTCTCCTCTAATAACAGGATGTATCTCTTGATTGCAGCAGCATGCTGTGCACTGGAGCACGGCTGGAGCTGCTGCTCTTATCCAGATGTACAAGGACTGTAGAAACAGGACGCCTTACATTGACACTTTGACGCTGACTGGAATGATACCCAACCTTTTATTATGGGAGAGTTTTTCTCAGATTTGGCAGAAATGAGTGAGTGAATGACAGACGAAGCGTCTCCTCAAAGCCCGAGATGTTCCTCAATCTGTGGAGGAACAGGAATCGTGAAAAAAAAAAAAAAAAAGTCCTGGCAGCTGGAAAACACATTGAATAAAGTTTGTCTGGGACCAAATCTCTCACAGTTTCTCTCTCGATACGCCATTTAGTCCGTCTGGCAGCCGCTGCGCTCAGATTACAGGATAAACCGCTGAAAGCCAGAGTGTGAGATGATCAAGTGAAAACCTGAAGTCTTTCTCCTGCCATGATGCCCTCGTATTACCTGTCCTAAAATAGTATTCCTATTGAATTAAAGCCTCTACTCTCATTGGTCAGATGCTTTTCCTGCAATTAGAAGTGAGGAAACTGGGGTGAGTCAAAGCCAGAGTCGGGCCAATATCTACTAAACGCTGTGTGTTTGTGGGGATGTTTGCTGAAGGGAAGCCGTTGTCCTTCCAGCAACACCTTGAGTTTCTTTAAAAATGCCTGTGACGGTCCAAATTAAATAAATTCCACCCACGTTTGAGGGCAAGGTGCAAAAATACATATAAAAATCAGTGAACTAATGTAAATCTGTGGCCGTGCGAGCGTTTTCATTTGAACATACTCCATATCAACATCAACCAGCAGACTGACTTCACTGATGGGGAGAGGCTGAATTCAGGTGGAGCAGGTGGACAGGATTTAGGTTGCTGGGAATCCACATCGCAGAGGATATCTCACGATGATAAATCACCAACCTGGTGAGCCCGAGTGTGTGTGTAGGGGAAGAAGTGCGTTTTTCCAGAAGAGCGTTGAAAATGTCCCAAAACCCCTTAAGAGGTTTCAGACCTGGGAGCAAAGAGGAAATTCTCCCCAGGAAGTGGAAATTTGAAGTTTCAGTTTTGCGGTGATAAAAACTGGGACTGACAAATGGGTGGGTTTTTAGTGGGACACAAAGGCAAGTTCAACTGGTTAAAGTGGGCAAAAGAGGCAGGTTAACAAACAAACACCACACAGAGGACATGTGGGGGCAGCAACATCAGAATGAACACGAAGGGGTGATGATATTTTACATCCCCGTGCTCTACCCATCTGAGGAGAAGCTCAGTGAAATCAGATTTAACAAACGGGCCGTTCAATAAAACCTCTCGGTTCATTTCAAACAGCTGCAGTGCGTAACAGGCACGTCAGCCAGCAGCCCGGAGTTCAGCGCACTGGAACCCTGCAAGCACGAGTCTGTGGTAGACCACAAACTGCTGCTGTCGGACTTTTGCCTGACAGCCCATCTCCAAGCTGGGAGTCCACCGAGGCGCTGCTGCTGCCAGGATAAAGCTCAGCCAGGAGTGGCTTTAACCACTGACAGAGCCTTTAAACCCAGCTGTGGCACAACGGGCCAGTCTGTCCTGGAGACTTGGAGCGCTGCAATGTGGAGGCCAGGTTCTGCCTCTGACACCAGGGTAAACTCTGCCTTCACGGATGATCTGTGATCATCGGAGAGCAAAAGCCAAACTGTGAATCTGCAGCCTTGTGCACCAACAGGTGATGTGTGCAGCTCTGTCACAATACAACACTCACATCACATCAAGATAAAAATAGTGTCTGTTCCAATAGCCTTACTCAGCGTTCCCACATGACATTTAAACTGGTTAATACAACAGTGAGATTAAAGGTGAAGCTTAAACTTATAATTAGCTTATCTAGAGCCTTCAGACAAAAACCAAGAGGAACTTTTGATTGTTTAACGGCTGCATTGCAAATGGAAATTTAATTCTGAGCTTCTAACAATGATTCTTTTTAATAAGAACTAGATCCATTACATGCTGACTGTGTACTGTGCTTTCTTAGATAAAACAAATATTACTATCTGGACATTAAAACATCGTCTTCGCCATTATCCTCTTCATCAGCGACAACTTTGCTGTCAGCCAGAAGGGCAGCAAACGCATGTGAGGACTTTGTGGGGAACACACACGACCCAAACTGATCCACCTCACTCATCAGAAAAGCCCAAAGTGCGCTGCGACGCGGGAGTCTGGTGAGTTTGGCGGTTTTAAAGTGTCCTTACCGCCGCCTCCTCCTCCTCCTCGTCTTCCTCCTGGTCGCTTTTAAAGCAGTCTTGATCGGGACTCTGCCGTGGTTTCCTTCCCTCTCGTGTATCCCTCTGTTTTGCTCTCACCCGACTGCACCGCGCATGATTCCAGTCTGCGTTAAATTGGAGCGGCCCTGCACACAGCTCCCACCTCCGACGCGTTGGAGAAGTGCACGCCGTTCGTTTCTCATCAGGGCAGACAACAAATCAACACCGACCACGAGGTCCCAGCCCCAAATCAGATCGAAATAGTGCCGGGGTTCTTCACCGGAGCTGCTCTTTCCGCTGCCCTGAGTGCGTAATTCCCTCTTAGCGCAGAGAAATGCGCACGGATGGACAGATGTGCACATTGCGGCACATGCTGGAGCCAGGGCGTCATGTATTTATTATCTTTGTGTCATTAGAGTCACAGATTAATAATACGGGATGCTTCAGGTCTGGGCTGCATGACACCGACAGCATTGAGCCACCCACAAAAAGTGCACAAACATCTATCGCAGTTGCTTTTTAAATGAACAATTTATTCATTAAAAACAAGACAGACTGCAGCGAACATTTATTCAACATAAAAAAAAACAAACCAAACCACCGTGTTTGTGTTGGCATCCTGGTGTCCAAAAGAAATCATCTACTTTAAGTTTCTCTCCTGTTCCAAACGCTCACTCCAGCCACTCAACCAAAAGCACTTAATACAAATACTTTCTATGTTTCCATGATTTTTAAGTTGGTTATTTGATTATTATTTTTTAAATCCCCTTGTATTAGCTACTTTCCTGTTGTCCCACACATGGCACCAAGATAAGAAAATAAGAAAAAAAAGGCAGGGGGTGGGGGTACAGAAGGCATTAAAACACTACAGTGTGGACAAATATGCAATTATAAGCACTTTAACTGGAGTCTAACTCTCAATAAAGTAATCATTTTTTGATAAAGCTGCACTATACAAATAAACTTTTTTTAACTGGGAATGGATGCATCACAGCAAAATAATATTAATAAATCTGCACAATATTATAAATTCTAAGAGGAAGATGAACATTGTTGAAGATGCTCATTTACAAATAAATACCCTTTCCTCTTTCTGTTAAATAATAATTTCTATATATTTTGATAGATTTTTTCCTTGTACAGATGTTGCTGGGCCCAGCAGGTCAGTAAACTGTGTGATGCTGTATAAAAACTACCATAAAAGTCAATTAAAAATGCACTTTCACCGTCATCTAAAACAGTTATGACACGAAAATATTAGGTGATCACAGATAAATGAGAGAAGTTTTGCTTCTGAACTTGTTTTAATGAGCTCCTCCCAGCCATAAACGTGAGGACGGGTCAGATGTTAACAGTGTGGGCGTGTTTCTTGCACAAGGGTTTGTCTTTCTTGGAGAAGAAGGCCTGACCTTCCAGATTTGTGGAGCAAACCTGACAACAAAAAAAACAAACACGAAGAGAGTCGACGAGTGTTCGCACATTCCCTCACAACATCCCGGCTGTTTATTTTTAGATGCGGGCCACGCAGCCTCTGCTCCACCTACCGCGCACACGAAGCAGGTGTCGTGCCAGGTGAAGCCCAGGGCCTCCAGGAACTTGTCCCCCGCCTCGATGGGGAAGTCGCAGCCGTGGCAGTTGGTTCCAAACATGCCGTAGTAGTCTGTGTGAGCGGGGCCGTTATGAAAACATTAGTTTGTGCTTCCAGACGACGCTTTTCCCATGCGTACCTTTTTCACAGTAGGGCTGCCCGTCCTCCATGTGAAACATGCTGTTCCCGATGGGCTGCTGACAGGCCACGCAGACGAAGCAGGACATGTGCCAGGTCTGCTTCAGAGCATTCATGACATGCTGCGCCGAGCCCAAATAAAGACAAACAAGCCCTTAGAGTCACTGGCAATGCAAACACAGTCCAGGAGTAGTTCAAGGCTCTTCTGGATCTCTGACCCAGAGCCCCAGCTCAGGTGACTCACCCCCAGAATCTTGTGCTGGCAGCGGGCGCAGGAGGGGGCGAAGTACTGGCCGTAGCAATGCTGACAGTACAACTGGCCTTTCTCCTCCACAAAGCCATTCTCCACCAGGGAGGAGTTGCAATGGGCACAGGTGAATTCCTCCGGGTGCCACGATAAACCCATGGCAACGAGGAAGGGGCCTCTGGTTGGGGGGGAGAGCTGAATTCACACGTCTGCTTCAAGACATACTTTTAGGTTTGACTTTTTATTTTGGTACAAGTGGGATGGGACTGCATGAGAGATGCAGCCTGGAGCCTGTGAAGTTCTACTGATGTGTCCCTCAGGCTGATATTTTATTTAATAAGATACTCATTTGCTTCTGCCCCGAACTCTGCAAGTCTAAGAGGAACCTCTACAGGATATTTTGCAGCTAGTGTGTCAGATACTGAGCCTTTGAGGGCAGGAATCCTTAATAATTCATAATTAGAAATGGAGACACGAATGCGTCAAAACCACGTGAGAGCAGCCGATTTACCGGATGACGTTCTTGCACTTGTTGCACACCGGAGTCCGGGTACTCGCTGGCATGTGCTCGGGCCGCTGCACGATGGGGTTGAGGTCCTGTGGATGAGGCTGAGGGGTGGGGCGGTCGTGACCTTTAGGAGCCGCGCTGGCAACCTTACTAAATGAGGGAGACGCTCCACCCTTTGGAAAACCTACACCGGCGGGAAACACAATAGGTCAGTGTTGAAGCGGAGCGGCTGACGGGAAAAAAAGCTGTGGCAACATCCCTAAATGAACTGAAGCCTCAGACAAAATCCACGTTCCCCAAACTTGAAAGCCAAAACAACACACGGCGAATGGTAATAATTTGGGGACCTCTGACCTCCATGCCTGAAGCATGAGACAGCTCGGTTGGACAGCGTGGCCCCGCCCAGCTCCAGACAAGGGATGAATTTTTCCCACTGAGGGAAACAACACATTCCCAGAGTCATGAGAAGACACCTGGAAAAATAATCCTCCCCGCTCTTCATCGCGAAGCATTTGGAGAGGATGCACAACTCGTTCTTCTCTGCCGTTCTCTTTCACAGCCAGACACGTCGGAGGTCGGAGGCAGATCGAGCGAATACGGCCGAGATTCAAAAGACGTGAGGTCGGAGGTCAAGTGCTCCCTAAATTTCCCTGTGACAGAGACGGCAAACTGAACGGAGTAAGGGCGGAGAGAAGTGGGAAGACTGGGAATGAGTTTCACAGGACACAAGCAGTGGTCGTATGGAGCCTGGAAACAAACATACAGTCTCTCTTAATTCAAAGACAGAGGGAGTCCTGGAAATTCATTTAAATATATATCCGGATTTTTTCACGGCCTCAATATTATTCTTTGCCGCAGGCTGTTGAAGCACTGAAACTATGAATATGTGGAACCAAAATTCAAGGTCACGGAACACATTGCACACACCCAGCCCGATTCGACACGGCCACAGGAAATATGTCCATGTTTGCCTAAGGTCAAGTGTGTGTTGATCTGATAAATAGCACAGGCAACAGTGAAGTAGCTGTGGCCTCTGCTGCTCTGTGGTGCCTTTCAGCGGCCATCTCTTAAAGAGCCTTCAGGGGAAACGCTACACCACAGTCTGTCCGTTAATGCATACATGCAGATTTGTTGGTCAGGATTACTAATAGTGTCCCCTGAGTCACGCCTTTCAGGAAATGTTTACCCTTACGGGGGTTCCTAGCAGGAGTGTTCTGCATTCAAAAGAGCTTTCACACAATTTAAAAAAAAAAAACTTTTCCAATCAACGACAGAACTATGGTTCCATCTATAATGTCACAGTTAAGTATCAGGTTTAAAGCCTTTAAAGCCCTCGGCTGTGGTGTAAAGGAGCGTGTCTGCCCCCTGCAGGCTGCTCGACGCTCCTGCAGAAAGAGAGCGTCTCTCGGAGGGTTCCTGTACCTGCTGGAGCTCCGAGATGGACGGAGCGCTGCTCCGGGGATGTCGGGCTCTTGAATCCAGCAGCGGGATTGCTGCCACCGGTCCTGGGCACCGCAGCAGTTTTGGAAAATGTTTTGGCTGCAGGCGACGTGTGCACGCCGGGAGGGGTTTTGTCAACGGCCTCACTAGAACAACAAACACATCCTTCAAACCAGGCTCTTAACTTTTCTTTTTGAACACGTGCTCCATCAGCAGGACGTGTCTCCTTGAAATTTAAGCACAGATTCAGACAACGTTGCAAACATTCAGTCAGTGGGTGTAAATGAACCCGTGGAAACAGTCACAAGAGATGGATCCCTTTTCATGGATGGACGCGCACTGCTTCCTGCTGCCGCTCTACTTCATCACCGTAAATGTAGAAACCATCCCGGGCGGGGATGCTAAATATTTGAAAAGTAGTCGGTTCTCTAAACAGATGAGCTGGGATCATTTCTACCGCTTTATGACACAGCGGAAGGCCCATTTAGGTCCCGGCCCTCTTGCATTGCCGCGGTGCTCCCGTCCAGCTGTGACCACCTGTAATGTTTTATCTTGTTATTAATTAAATAATTAGTTTAAGTCTATCTGGCACCGTCCGATTACAGACCTTTGCTCCCGAATTTCAGGCTTTTTTCAGACGTTTTTTTTTTTGCTTGTAGAATCTTCATGTAATTACAGACTGCACTATGAGCCAACGTGTGTTTGAATAGTGTTTTATAAATAAAGCTGCCCTGCCTCAGACTTCAGACTTTTAGCAGCATCTACAGCTAATATACAGGAAACACTTCAGACAAACGGTGGAAAAGAAGCAGAGAAAAACAACAGAAAAGAAAGAAATTTATTGAGATAGTTTGGTTAGTGCAGAAAACAGAGTGAAGACACAGATTGATTACAGAAAGGAAACAGAAGATTATATTTAAAACCTACAACACACAAAAGAACATATGTACACTAGAATGCTGTGTTTTAATCATATAAATATATTTGTAATGCATGCATTTACCTTTAAATATAACTGCAGAAATCAATATATCTTACAACTGTGTTTGAATATTTAGGCTGCAACTGTGCGAGTTTGCAAAACACGGCTTTAAATACGAGTGAAATATAATAAATAAGTCAAACAAGTGAAAGGAGGTGAAATGAAACCATGCTGGCTACACATTCAGCAACCGCGCTGAGACGTCGTGATGCCAGTCTCTCAGCTTGTTGTACTTGTTCCCTATAACTTCTGGGTCCAACTTGTTGGCTCTGATTTGGGCCATTGGCGAGGATGAAGAGAGACAGGGGAGAAGCAGAGTGAGCAGGAAGGTTGAGATTAGGGCAAGAAAAGCAGCAGATTAAGCAGCAGTGAACATGAAAGTTTCTACATGGCTCATGTGAGCTTATCTGCTCTTTTTGGAGGACATTTCACCGCGAGGACAGCAGAAATCTCCTTCAGGAAAGGGTGCTATTACCCACAATACCACTTAATTACCCGGTTCCAGTGAGTGACACCCTGATTGGTTGGATATGTGGTATACAGGGCAGGCTGTATTTACTGCAGATTAAATCCAGTTAAAATCAAGAGCGTGGCAGAAATAACAGCCTGTAATGTGTCCACGGCTGTCTCCACTCACTCCTCAAGGAGCTCTTAATGTGGTTTCTCCAAATTAAGCCTTAAATTAAGCATCATACTCTGGGACCATATGCCTTAAATCTGAATTACAGCTCCTGAGCCTGATTAGATGAGAGCTATTAGGACCTTTCCTGGATCTGAAGCCTCAGTGCTGGAGAGAGTAACGACACTAACCCTCCTGAAAAAGTGCTTAAAAAGACAGACATACCAGATCTGATTGTATTAGAACTCACAATCACTTACTTCTTTCCACTGCTTTCTGGAACTTGCTCTACAAAAATAAGAAGGAAAGTGAAGTTAATTGTCAATAAGTGCTACAAAAACCTTTTTTTTTTTTTTTTCCACGATAGCATCTTGTCATGGTAAATGAGACCACGGTGGACCCAAATCCACCCAACTGTCCGCAGCTGCAGAAACCTTAGACCTCCACACCAGTCTGGTTTTTTCCAGAGGGAAGGGCTGGAGGACGGCCCAGACAGCTCATTCTGCTAATGTAACCATAACTGTCACGTACCCTCAAGAAGCTAATATTAAATCATGTGGCGATGAAAGCTCGTCACGCTACTAACTCCAGTGTATGATTTGAAAAACCCATGCATAATTAAGTCATCCACAAGCTCCCAAAGATCTTTTCAAAGTTTTGCTACAGACATGGCACTCAAAGCCATCGGGGACCGCAGGAGGTGCGCACCGTTTTCGGTGCCTGTGAGCTGGGCCAGGATGCGAAACGAGCGGGACTGGGAGGTGCCCGTTCTGGGGTGCCAGTCCTCGGTGTCCTCCATCAGGCGCTTCTTGCTTGCATCGTTGAGCGCGTTATTGTCTGCAATAGCTTTCCTGCATAGATTGATCGAGAGCAAATTAGCACAGGGAGCATCGACTTTACACCGTCCAGTGCACAGATAATAATACTGCATGCATAAATGAACCTTAAAATGTGGGAGCAACACAGCACACAACACGAGTATTCCTTGAGCAGTGCATAGGGGAATGTTTCCTCTAATTAATTCATTTCAAAATGATAAATGTTGTGAAAATGGGCAAAATGCATTGAACCAGACGGGAGTTTAGCAAGTCAATTCAAGAATATTCTGCTGCATTCTTTAATACTGATAGTCTTTAACATGTCGGTGTCCTGTTGTGACTTACTTCAGGTTTCCATGTAATTCGGTGTTACAGAAAGAGTCACACAGATTATGCATCTGCACAGGAATGCATTTAACACGGAGAGATTAGACTTGTTACCACAGGAAGACTGTGACAGTAAATAGACGCGGCTCACGCTGGTGTTTGAGGTTAACGCAGTGGCACGTTCTGACCACCAGGTGGGAGTAATGAGCCTCCGAACACTGACGCGGTCCGTGCGAAAGGAATCGGTCCTCAAGAAGACAATAATATTTATGCGCACTGTAACATGCACGGTTTAGTTCAAGTGCAAATGTAAACAGCGAGCCAACATATGCTAAAGCTCCAATAAGCACTTAATAATAAACCTTCTTAGAGAGAGGCTGAAGAGGTGTGTGTGTGTGTGTGTGAGAGTGAGTGGTGATCAGGACCGACTATTCTTAGCCAAAGCAGAATATACTTGTTGGCAGTGATTTGTACGGCCTTGAACAAACACTGACAACAGCAGCAGATGTGGCTGCAGCAGCGCCGTGTGCTGACAGGCCTCCCCATGCCGGGCGTAAATACAGTATTAACCAACACGGGGGGCGCTGTCACCGGCAAAATGGATGACACGTGAACCGACCCCCCCGACGGCTATCCCGCGGAGTTTCGGAGATGGATTATTTACGGGAGGGGGCTGCAGCTTGCTCAGGCCTTGAAATCAGCGTGCACCGCGGGTGGATGAGCAAATGTGAGGTTTGTAGGGGGGGAGCCAGCATGCCTTCAGTGATCATAAACCAGAAGAGACACGGAGGCTGTAATCACATTCTACATGGTTAGAACGCCGCTGAAGCACATGTATTATCATTCATGGTACTAACTTGGTGTCTGTCCTGTCTCCCTCCTGTGGGAACAGAAAGGGTAAATGGAAAAGGGTTGAAGCCAAGAGGGGGGATGAATAGACCTGTTTGTGAAATAGTCTCAGACATTTTTTTTTTTGTGAGCGAAAAAGGCCCTTCTGAGAGAATGTGCCCGACAGAAACCACACAGACCACAACATGGCATGCAGGGCAGGACAGGAACTGAGGCAAGCTGCGACGAAACACAGTCAGAGTCCACAGTTTCAGACAGGAGAGCGGCTGAACAGATGATTCATGGCTGCTCGCTTTCAATAAAATCCTGACTCCACTTCAAATAGGTGCAGTTCACACTACAAGCCAATGAAGAGGAAGCCAGACTCCTGTCTCGTCTTTTTTTTTTTTTTGCGGGTGAGTAGAGAAACTGGTTCATCCTTCCGACCCCCCCTCCCCCATGTCGCCACAATAACCCAAACAGTGAGCCAGAACCTGCTGATGAAGCCCGGACCAGTCGGGCCCACCCAGCGCCGCCGCCAAGACTGGCTGATCAGGAACAAGCGTGAGAGCAGAGGGGGCGGCCGTGCGTTTGGCCGCGCTGCCGCTCCAGATAGGAGAGCGTCCGTTAGCATGTCGTCTAGACTCTTTTCCACCCGTGGAAGATTCAAACAGGCTGTGTGGCATGCCTTCGGTTTTCCGTCCATGGAGCCGGATGACAGCTCGCATTATTTTTAGACCGAATGAAAATTTGAAACGACAGGAAAAGACAGCGTGGATTATCTCATTTTCCTCCATATAGGCCTGTAGGAGGCTGCAAAGCATGAAAGAGACAATTACCCACAGAAAATCCGAGCAGCGATGCATTCTGGGTCCGACGGTGTCAGAGACGTGTCGCTGGGCTCGTTCCAGATGTGCGCGGGTTTCAAACGCGTGCTCAAAGCGGCGGCGGCGGTACGTACCCGTTGAGCTGCTCGGACAGCCCGTGACCCTCAAAGAGACCTCTTCTCTGGCCCATAGCCACCTCACACGCGTTGGCGTTGGAGTAGAGGTTGATGGGGGTGTTATAGACAGAGGGCTGTGGGACATTCGGCTGGGCGGAGGGGGGGGCCGTCCCTCTGGCCGGAGAGGAGGAATCGGATGAAGAGGAGGACGAGGAGGCGGCGTACGGGGATGTGAAGGCAGCGCGGGCAGGGCCGGCCTTGGAGGGGGCCGGAGCCGCGTCCGGGGCGGATCTCAGGGGGAAGGGAGGCTGCGGCGGCTGAGACGGGGCAGCCGGTGTGAACGCGGACGAGGCGGAGGGGATGGTGGCGACTTTAGGGGCTTCCCGGGAGACGGAAGCCGAGCCCCCGGCGCCGCCCGCGCCGAACGGCCGAGCTGTGCTGTTGTAGGCGGGGCTGGGGTGACTCGTCGGCTTGGTGTAAGTGGGGCATGTGGAGGGGTGAGTGATTGGCACAGGCTTTATGATCTCCGGGGGTTCACCCTGGTGGAGACACACAACATGCACCCAACAGCAAGACAAAAAAAAAAACAAACAAATCAACTCATGCATGAAAACCAGCATTCCATAGAGTGCAACAAAACTCATGGTGTTTATGAAAGACATGCCTGTGCCGCACAACCACCACGGCATGCCTGTGCACAATCATCTCAGAAGGGCTCCATCGGTTTAAAGTCACGGCTATGTTTTATGAGCACTTTCCTAATCCGGTAGTTGGTTTCTCACCTCAGATGCTTCATCATTAGAGCCTTTGGAGAATCTGCAAAGAAAAAGAAAGGAATAAATATATAGGCTATATGTTCAAAAATATACATTTAAGATCAAACTGTCAAGTGCTAATGAGAAGAGAGGTGAGACAGAGCCGCGCTGAGCAGGCGGTGATGTTTGTGGGTGATACGTGGTCCTTCTCCCTAAACCAGTGGACTCTCAGCCTACCCGTCTATTCTCACAGACATATGATTCCAATGAATGTTGGTCCAGTCGCCTCCAAGAAGCACAAAGTGAAACTTAAATTGTCCAGGCAGGCTCAAGATCTGGAAATTGACATTTATTGAGCAACAAGTTCAAAACTGTTATCACTAATTATGCAGAGAAAGCGTCCAAAAACAGCAGCAAACAAGAACAGGCTGTACAGTACGAGGGCGCGTCCCTTCGTGCTCCGCTCCCTACACGCCTCCAATAAAAGCCAGGCCTGAACTTTGGCTTCGTCGATATTTCTAATCACTCTCTACTACTGTATAATCTGAAAAGGTGAAGCACGCCTCTTCAGACATGTTCTGGGGATGACATCAGCAGCCAGACTTTCCCCTCGATGAATCAGAGAGGTCTGTTGGTAGCGTAGTCCAGTATTTGGACCAGACATGTTGACAAAGAATCCCTAATTCCTCATTAAAATGTGAAAATATGACTGAGTGAGTCACAGAGAGAGTAAAATGTTGGAATGTGCCTCTGCTGTCTTTGCTTTTTGCCATATTAGGGAAGCCGCCGGCAAACTCCCTCACTTCCTCTGACGGAGCGCTTCTGAGTGGCACCAGGTTATTAAACGGCCCCACCCGCCAACCAGATGCTGACGACATCTGCGGCCTTTACACTTTCCATGTAACGGCTCGTTTACGGGGGTGGCTTTTCCTCGTTGGGGCCGGCTCGCGGGGAAAACGGTGGATAAAACGGTATTTTCGAACCACGGTCCGTTTCCAACGAGCCGCGTGCATCTGCCACCAGCTGCCCGCTGCCCCCCCCGTGTGTCACCCTCAGCAGACTGAACACACACTTGTTTGGGTGGTCCAGCGAACATCTGCGGAGCTCAGATCTGGTTCTGCTCCGCTGTGACCGCAGATGGACGGACGCTACCGGGCTTCATAAACACGCGATTACAGCATTGTGAGGAGCCTCTCATCAGTCGAGGCCGAGACGAGAGGGGCCTTCGTCTAATTCTCTTTGATTCTGGACTTGCTGTCGTGTTTCTGTAGAACTTCTTCCCAAGATAAAAACCCAGTTAGCGTTTGCCCGCTTCGCCTGATGCCTCCTAATCCACTCAGGAGGCCTTTTTCATTCAATTAGAGAGCAGTTCAAATCTGAAACTGAACTGAATTCTGCACTTTTACAAGATTATAAAACAAACTTGACTGAACTCCAGTTTGACATGGAACACACACACGCACACATGCGCGCACACACACATACGCTTGTGAAAGCAGAGCCTACTGCAGGCGGACACGTTTCCACCCGGCCCCTGTCTCTGTCCCCACTCAAGCCAACACAAACATTCTGGCATATGGCATCTGACTGAATGATGGAAAGACTAACGGGCAGCTTTCTCGCCACACAAAAACACACCGACGTGTTTTACAAGCACGAGCTCACACATCACACACACACACACATCACTCCCCAATAACAGCCGTCCACCAGTTGCATTGTGTTGGCTTTCTTCCCGATTTGCAAGAGGACTGAAAGGAAGGAGCTCCCTGTAACCTTTCCACTGTGGTTATTTAATGACCCTGGATTGTGTTGTGGGTCAGGTGTGTGTGATATATCGAAGGATGTCAGAAGAAAAACACGGTCTGTTTTGAAAACACAGGGGAAAGCTAATCTTTGGAGCCTTCGGGGACGTGGAATGAGCAGGAGGGGAAATCCATCAGTGGCAAAATACTCGCAGCTCGTGTCTGGGGCCTCTGAGGGGAGGTCAGAGGGCAGCGCGTGTAAAACAGTTTGGACAAGGAGTAAAAACCCAAGCCTCCGACTACATGAAGACTTTAGGTAGCAACCATGTCGCCATGGCGACTGTCAGCTGCCGCGCCACTTGATTACTGTCCGTATCTCGTCGCCAACCTCGTGCGCCACATCAGCGCTCACTTGCACCGAAGTGACAGATGGCCTTCACAACAGCGGGTCCCAAGAGCCTCTGCTCTGCCCATTTAAGTAGCTGCTCTGGGAGCGGGATGTCTCTCAACACGTGCTCCTCTTGGCAGGTGAAAAGTGGAATGAATGTGAACAACAGGACTAAACAAAAGGCATTTACAGTCAGAGTCGATTGTATTTCGCAGCTCAACGGGGAAGCGGAGCTCTTCTCTGTGGTCGGAACTCTGGGAAAAGAGACCGCCGAGGAACAAACTGGAACCGAAATGAAAGCGTCGGTCCTGATGCGGGTCCAAGTGAGGCAGTAACAAGTCGCCATCTTTTCATATTTCCTCCGACAACCTCGCCACATCTGGCAAAGTCTGCCAGCAGTCAGTGGGGGCTCCAGGCTACGCCGGAGCGGACTCTGCTCCGAGCTGTTATTGCCATTCCTCAAGTGCAAGTCTGCAGATTCATCCTACAGCTGCCCTGCTGCGCAGCGAGGCACGCTGAGATTTCCTTTCTGCGTGCAGGATATGAGATGGCCAGGCTCGCCACTTTGGTCACTCAAATATGAAGCAAAATTGAAAAAAAAAGAGAGAAGCACGCATTCCTCTGTGAAACATCAGACAGCGGTTGGACTGCAAGCCCAGCACTCTGCCTATCTTCATTATTACTGAGGTTTTGGAACCAGGTGCCGCCGGCCGCAGGCTCGTGGGGAGCAGAGGTTCATTTACGTTGCACTACATTTTTCAAAACAATGAATAAATACCAATTATCATACTTTCCAAAAAATACCAACCGACTCTTCGCTGCCCGCCAGACAAGTCTGCCGCGGTAACAGAAGAGAGAGTGGAGGCCAATTATCGTTTCAGGGTCCAGACAGAAGCAGTTGGAGTCGCTAATGTCAACATTTTGGGATAATCGACGTGCACCGAGGAGGCAAAATGACTTCCCGATGATCACGTGCTGCAGATTGAATTCATCCGACAAAGGTCTGGTCGAGAGATTGACCCCAGATGCTCCCCTCTTTCTGAGGAGCAGGCACCACGTGAAGCTCATGAGCACACGTATGGAGCAGATTTACATCAATTTGGTTTAGGAATTTACCGTATTACCAAAACAACTGGACAAAAGGATGCAGAAACTCATCAGCCGTGAAACTGTGGCAGTTAGGAGAGAAGCTTAGTCATCCATTGCATAACTGTTTTGACTCAGTGGAAGCCTAAACAGTTATGATGCTGATTAGCAGATAAATACGTCTAAGCATGCGGTGTGTGTTCTCTCAGTTTTCACACACCTGCAGAGTCCTTAAAAGGAAGTGCTTGGAGAATGTGAAATATGCCTGAGTGACATAATGTTACTACTGAACTGTAGGCGCATTAATCATCTCTTGGCAGCGCTGGAATGCGACTCCCTCCTGCCCCAGAAGCCTTATCAGTCATCATCAAGGCCATAAATCAAAACGGAGAACATAGACACAGAAAGGGCATGTCTGAGAAAGTTCCACTTGTTAAACTGTGTTTTTATAGATACAGTAGTGCCGCAGCCTTGTAATAGGAAACAGCCACGACGCAGCCGTAAAGAAGTGGCTCCATGCAACATCGACGCCAAACCATCCCCGAAAAAATGCAGCGCAAGTGGGAGCAATTAAAAATCATGTCTCATTTGTAAGGAGGAAACCTTTGTTGTCTAAGGGGCAATTTCAGTTGCCGTTTACATGTTCTGTGAGGCCAGGATGTTTGAAGTTTCACTGTGGAACCCAGATTACATGCAGCTGGAGGGCCAGGCTATTTTAGCTCTATTTTTCTCACAATTAAAACTCCTTTGACAGAAATTCCAAACAAGGTTTTCTTCTCGGCCCTGCTGCCATTTTTCTTTATTTTTCTTATTAAAGCTCTTTAAAGTTTTTACACTCGACTGCAGAAAAAATTTATTCGGCCAAAGTATTTGGCAACAAAGATTCAGAGAGAAGCAATCTTTTTGTTATTCTCTTCCAGGGTCACATAAAATCCACAAGAATTCCGCCTGAGCTTGATTGTCTGGTGCTGCTCCAGTCAGGTTAACCTTTACGGAGCTGCAGCTGAAGCTTAGCCTGCACAGGCTGAACGGTGGGGAGCAGAGGGGTCACCCTGAAAGTGCTCCGCGGAGGCAGAAAACCCCGCGCGTCTTTGTCTGATGCAAGAAACAGAAGAGTGTTTAATGCCTTTAATGAACTCAGCAGTCGAGCGAAGCTGACCTGAAGACATTTACAGATTGTGGACCACACCAGTGGAAGAGGACGCACACGTGACACATGAACATTTAAGAGACTTAACCCTCATTTCTACTCATTAGCACTGATGCAGCATTCCAATTATGATTTAGCATTTTTGCCGATGATTTCATTTGCCACTGAGGTCACTTTTGTTTTTGTATTTTAGCGTGTGTGTGTGTGTGCGTGCGTGCGTGCGTGCGTGTGTGTGTACGTGCATGTGTGTGTGTGTGTGTGCGTATTACCTCTGCAGAGTGAGGCTCAGACTGCCTATGCAGGCTTTGATCAGGTTCTGGGCCTCTAAGTGGTTCATGCTGTCGGTGGAAACGCCATTGATGGACAGAATGACGTCTCCGACGCTCATCTTGGTTCTGGCTGCTTTGCTTCCATCGGTGAGCTGCAAAGACGTCAACATTATTTTCCCTTGCACCCAGAAACCTCAACTGGACACGTCACCTGTGCTTCTGAGATCTGATGGTGCAAGCATGTGGAACATTTGTTAATAAAAAAATCACTGATTGAAAACAGAAAATCTTGTGTAAGCACATTGTGGATATCAAGAGGTCAGTACAGTGCTATCCCCACTTTTCCTGTCTGACGTAAGAGAGATAAGTCCTCTTATTCCTCACATCCGTGAGATAATTTTACATTCGGAAAAGAAAAAAATCTGAATGTTCTTTAAAGGAAAGAACATTCAGTTTGGTAGTGGAACATTCAGGAGGCTGATTTTCTTTGCTGACACATTTATTTCTTTATGTGCTTAATGTATTCAGCGCTATTTCTTGTCCCCAGTCATCGTGTTAGTCATCTTTTAAAGCTGCTTGAGCAGTACATTCTTTTTCCTGCTAAAAGCAAACGAAAGCTAAACGGTGGAAGTTTTCATTAACATCAGCTGGAGGGCTTAAACCTGCCACATCTGTCTCCGATGAATCAGGTGAATCAGGTTCCTTCCATCCGTTCCCACTGATGAGGAGCACTACACTCACAGGAAGGAAGTCAATAAAACCATGACGATGGTGATTTCTGGACACACCGGTGCTCCCATGGCAACGGCAAACATGGGAGAGCTCAATTCAGGCCATTAAACTCCATGATGATTTTTATAATTTGGGATTTGGGATATTTTAAACTAGGCAGAGGAAAAGCGAACTGGGGATGATTCACGTTGCACCAGGATCAGGTACATTACGACGGGCCGTGCGTCACTCTTCCTTCCATTGTGCAGAAGTGAAGCCAGTAAAGTCCTGGTTGCCCTGACACCATCTGACATCAGTCACAGACTGAACAGAAGCAACCAGGAAGCAGAGCGGAGACCCACCCGCTCAACAGTTTAACTTGTGTATTGACTATATTCCTGACATACTAATATCACGTCTGCTTATATCAGTCACGTATGTCGCGCTACATAACAAGTCAATCGCTGTGGCCTGGTTATCTTATGATGTCATGATGTCATACGTCAGATCACACCAGACAAAACCACCTCCCTGGTTGCTCCCACTTTAAATTCCAGTGATTATATAAAAGAACCAATGAGTGATACTAATATATGGCGGGGGAAGAGAAAGAATGAGGAAGTGACAGAGTGACAGAGAGCAGCACTTCCTTTGCACCATTGTGAAGTAAATGATTTGCGGGAAGCAGAGGGCATACCAACAGCACAGCTTCGACTGACTCATCTGTCCACATCAGACTCAATGACAAACCTGCTGGCTTTTAACGAGTCTGTCTTGATTAATTAGTTTCGGTAAAATAACTCAGTCGGGCCAGTAAAGACCCCTCACTGGAGGCTGCAGGAGGACCGCTGACCAACCCCGCGTCTCCCACTCTGCATGCCTTTGAGTTTGTCTGAGAGGAAGCGGAGTTAAAAAAAAAAAAAAAAAAAAAGGGGGGGGCTCTCTCCTTGTATGGATGCAAGAAAGACAATACTATAGAGTTCTATATATGGTAATCCCTTAAACCATCCTGAAGACGTGCCCAAAAATCTGTCAATCTGACACAGAACAAACAGATGTTACAGTAAGAATGTCTGGCATTCAGAGTCTATAAATATAAACCAGGAGAGGGCTGAATCACTTGTGACGGAGAGGAGATAAATAAAGGAGCTTGGCAGCGGCGCTCCAGCTCTCCTGAAGGAGAGGCAGCAGCTTTTTCAAATGCTGGTACCATGTCATTGCTTTTAATTAAAACACAAGCTGCTATTTTTAAACCTAAACCCGGCTACAATACCTGGTTTTTAATGGCCGGCTGGAATGGAAAAAATGCGGTTGGATAAATGGGACCTCTTCCCAACTGCGTTTTCATGAATGGGGCTTCAGCCACATAATGGTGGGGCTGCTGCGGTCCGCTCTGCAAGGCTGATCCCACCGCCGTGTGCGCAGTAGTAATGACAAGTTGTTCCACACATGGAGGGTACCGCTGCTTTTTTCTGCACAGTTAATACAAATTCTCTGAAAACTAACAGTAAATATTGCTAAATTACCACTGCCGCTTTATCTCCACATTTTTAAGTGTTTTGAAATGTGGAGTAGAAGCCTGGAAAATAAATCGTGAATTATTTCCATGTGTCTTGAATCCATCATTTAAATCCAGCCATAAAAGTAAAAATGTGATCAATTTATGGTTAGTGGCTGAAAGAATTTACCTACACAGAGCAATAAATGAATAAAAAATACCCCCGATACAGCGGTTCCGTATACTTTGACTTTTTTATGATATAATGCATTTCTAAAGCATTTATAGGACTTAATAAATGTTTTTATTGTGGCAATTTAACTAAATATGCAAAAATCTGGAAGCAATACTGAGTCTTATAACAATAAGTTATATAATAAGTTTAGAAAAGAACCCTGCTGGATGTCTCAGAAGGCACCGTGGGCAGGCACAAGCACAGTTCTTGTACCGCCTTGTTTAAATAGTCTTGCAGCTATAAAGAGGAGGAGAAATGCATCTATAGGTCCTACAAGGGTTGGCAGGAGATAAATTAGTGAATCATTTTGTTTATTCCCGGAGCCAAACGTCACAATTAGGGCCACTAGAAAAGAGGTGGAGTTGCGGTTGTCATGGCTCAACCGCCATCTCCACCAAGTCAATCAAGACGGCTGAAAAACACGAGATGCCAGCAAGACTTCAACACGGGCCCTCAGTCGCATTGCCATGGCGACACAAACAAAAACGACACAAAGCGGTACCAGCTCCGTGCTGAATGCCTCCTTTATGCAGGTCAGGAACAAACTGAGGCTGAGTGGAACCACTGAGGAAGATGACATGAAGCAGACTTTAGAGGGACCTTCTGGATGGAGACATTAAACATCTCAATAATTAAAGCTGGAATCACAGACGTGACCACGTGTGCTGGCCTGACGGGCCTAAAATTTGACACAATGTTCCTTTAAGTACCCTTAAATGGAGCGGGAACAGAAATTGACAGTTTGGCAGTTGTTAAGAAAACTGTCAGCTGAGATTATGGAGATTAAATACAAACGTCCTCCCCCAAATCAAGACGTCAAGACCACCGCCAAGACAATCAATCCGGGACAGCAGCTAATAAATCCTCATGTTAATGCATCTCAGGGACCTTTGCAACGCAAGCATTTGCCAGGAAAGGCCACCTCCAACTTGACCACAGGTTATTTAAACCGGAGATTTTGGATTCCAAGTGTCATTTGTTGAGGGGAATAAAAGGGAGAAAAGCTGGAATTTAGAGTCAAAGCGCTCAGCAAATTGTGTTTCCAACAAAACTCAATTTACAACTCTTGAAAATCAGAAGCAGCTGTATTATTGCTTATTTTGCAAATGAAGAAGACTTGTAACTATAACATGCATCTCACTAGTTAATTGTTTTGATATCCTCCTCACACACGTGTACTGTACCAGAATAATGCATTTCTACTGGTTCATCTCAATCCTGTTGAATTCTTCTGAAATTTAAGTCCAGAAGTCACCCTTCATCTTCCCATCGTTGTGCTACATCATAATGTTTATCTTATACGACCACAGAATGGCCAAACTTGGAGCTAAAATTAAATTTTAATGCTTACTCAAAGTAAAAAAAGAGCCACTACAACAATAATCAACAGGACATGGAAGATAAGGCAAAGGGATATTAGCCGCTGATTAAGAGATCAGCAGGGAATAAAAGGACAATTTGGTTCTGCACTTGGCACAAACTAACCAAACAGTAAAGCGCAGAGTTGTTTTAGTTTCAGGGGAGAAAAACCTAAAATAACAGAAAGATTTTTCCACTTTAGTCCAGATTTGTGGAATCCAAGTCAAGGAAAAGAGGTGGGAGAACACAGATGCCAGCAAGAGTATGGCTTTACACAGACCCGGATGCATGCGCGTGGTGCATAACTGCTCTATTACGTACGTTCCCCTATAGGTTCAGTAATAAGATACACAAGTCACCGGTGTGCCGTTATTAGTTAGTGGGTTATCATTAGTTCAAATCCTAAAAACTCAGGATACATTCTTCTTGCACATAAAGATTCTGCATAGTAAAAATAACTCGATGAGAGATGTGGACGGTCTGGGCCATTCTTAGTAGTCTGACAACATCCATGCACCCTTTTACTCCATTAGACGCCTTCAGTATTGTTTTTTCTAAGATACGATGTGACAAATGTCAACAGCTACGAGCCCCGGCGGCACAGGCGAATCACGGCCGCAAGGCCTTTAAAAACATTCGCTGCAAGAATGTTGACATTCCCACACTTAAGGCAGCTACTGTTAATCGGATGGTCATATTTTTCTATTTTGTTTTTTTTTTTTGATCCTGCAGCCAAAAGCCTTTGAAATCCAATGTGACCAAAAACACATGAACACAGGCATCGACCTTGGTGGTGACGCGAGAGGTTGAAATGACACAATAGGAAGGAGCAGGAAGTGAACCGCTCTGAGAGGCAGGGACCACACCGATAGCAGATCGCTTTCCGACGTCTAATCCTGTTTGACAAGAAGTCGCGTTCGTACACTTCAACACTTCGCGCCAGGCCAGTGTTACAGCGAGGCCGTGAACAGGGCCCATAAATGCCCGCTCGGGGCCAAGTTCTGGGTTTATGTGGCACAAATCTGACGGTTATTACAGAACCGCTGTGGTTTGGTTTCAGTCGCAGCTTGTTAAAAGGACAAGTTCTGACGAAGTCGCTGCGCTAAACATAGTCTCCCAGGACGTGCGCACGAGGAGGGAAGGCCGGGACCTTTAGCGCTATCCGGCGTCCGAATGACAAAAACGACAGCGAACGTTAACGGCCATCAGCGTCGTCTTCCTCCCAGAGTGCCCTGAAAGGCTGTCGGGGGGGGGGAATTCGCCTCTTTAATTTGTCCCTGTTGTGGTTCCGTTACGTAATTGTATTATGAAAATAGCCGTGGCCTTGACAGGAGTGTCACTGGCCGTGAACTGTTAGAGCTGGGGTCCAAACCCAGCGATGGCCGTCACACACAGTCAACACTGACTTGGCAGAGAGCATAGTGAACATTCCTGGGAGGTGGCCGCCCCAGAGTGAAGGGGACCTAAGGTTTGATTGTGTGTGTGCGTGTGTGTGTGTTGCACTCACTCGTGAGATGGTGAGGGGCACGCCAAAGTCCTTCCCTCCTTGTAGCCTGAACCCCCAGGGGGCGGGGCCAGCCAGGGAGACGCTGTAGTTGGTGCTCATGATTCCCCTGTTGACACAGGAAGAGATAGAGCGTTCTGAACTTCACTGTGCATGAACCTCATATTAAAGAGGGGCAGACCGACATCAGAGGGCAAACTGACGAGAGGCAGAGAATAACAGGAAAAACGGGGCGTGAACGAGCGGCACGTCCTGTAGTGTGCAAGCAAACAACTGGTGTTTGCTCCAGATTACCATGCTCAAGGCAGAGCAGCGTAACTGGAAATTAAAGCACAAAAGGCAGTTCCAGAGTCAAACTTGTCTTTTGCTCTGCACTGTACTCTCAGCGGTACGCCAGCGGCCTTGCCGAACGTTGCTCTGTGGCGATGCACACCCCCTCCTGAAACGGAAATGGGGTTTGCAATAAGCCACAGGAAGCACCAGCAATCCTTTGTTTACCTTAAAAGAATCTGAGATCAGCAACTCTGGGCGCGCACTTTGAACCCATTATCCCCCCCCGTCCTTTCACTGAACCCGGAGTTCACAAACGACGCGGCCCGAGACAAAACCCGCGCTTTGAGAGCCTGAAAAGTTAATATGAAACATCGCATCTCACTGGGACCTCTGCTAATCCGCAGGCACCGAGCATTCCGCAGCCGTGATGCGTCCGGATGGCCTGAGATCGGATCTCCATGGCAGAAATGATGTCCACGTGCATCACCTGAAGGGTGGATCGCGTTATTGGATCCTGATTATACAGATCTTCAAATTTAAATGGAGGAGTCCAGAAGGAAAGCAGAGCGGAGACTTTATGGTGCAGCGGAGAAAAATTTCATGCACTATTGACTTGCACTGGTTTGAGTCAGTCATGCATTCCTGCAAAACTGAAACTGAGAGCCATTTATTGAGAGCCAGGCGAAGGTTAAGTGCAGTCACATGACGGATCTTAAACGTAGTTGGGCACTCATTTAAACGTTTATAACAGAGGAATACGACTTCGTTTCTGGTTCAGGCTTTTCAAACGGGCCACGGCGGATCAGTTGCGTGCATCTGGGAGAGGAAGAGGTGGAGGGCGGTTCAGAGGAAAGTCCAGATGATGAGGAAATGTGTCACCTTTGCCCTGCCCAACAGGGGCAGCCAGACGTGACGCCAAAGCCTGACCGGCGAGATCCATCTCTGCTCCGGGTGGCCGTCGGAGCTAACGCCGATGTGCTGGAGAGCATTCCAGTGCCTCATTATTTCAGACATACAGGTATTTCACTGTGAAATCCTCCCTTGGAGACACGGCGCGACTGGCCGTAGCCCCAGTCGGCCCAAAATCAAACCACAGCAGTTGGTCGGCAGAGGCTGGAGGGGAAAGAACGCTATAAAGAGGAGAGGTGAGCCACAATAAGGGTGGGTGGGCGTGGCTGGGGGGGGGGGGGGGGGGGGGTGGGTGAAAGGACACGTGAGAGCCAGGAGCTGAACACCTGGAAAGCAGAGAGCCGACAAGCTCTGCTGGCAATCGAACATACCACAAATGCACACACGTGCGCACGTCCAGAACGGTCTGATCTATTATGGGACGCCGCATGAAGCAGCTGTCTCGGGCTCCAAGGTGACCTGGCCTCGAGGTGAGCTCAGGAATTATTATTTCATCATTTATTAGACTAATCTGCAGGGCCAGTATGACAATTCAAGAAATCTCTCGCAAATCTTTGGCTTCAGGTCCAACCAATGAGCCACAGAAAGAACCTTTTTTTTTGCTTGTTTTTTTCACCTCTGGTTTTAAATTTCACAGCTCAACAGGACGCGACACAAAGGTACCTAAATGTATGTGCAGGATCACCCTCAGCTCCGGGCCAACGTCTCACCGACGTTTCTTGACCAAATATGGTGAGAACAAACACTGAGCACATCTCAAGCCCCGGCTTGTTTTGCAATCTTTAATGATATCATGCATTGACATGAGCAGACACACCTTCAGATATTACAAAACAGAGGAAAACTTGAGCTCTGCCCTTCAAAAGAAAAGAAAAAAATCCATCAGCACGGCCCACAGCCGCCCTCCTCTAGACCGGTTTATATATACTTCTGTCCATTTTACACCTTATCTATTATGTTCCCGTCATAATAGCGCTTTATTACCATTTCAGCACTTTCACAGTGATAAGGGTGTTTAAACAGCAGGTTCTCTCGGCACAAATGGGATACGCTGACAGGCTGAACACTGTTTTCTAATAGTAAATAGGGCCTGGAAGTGGTCCCAAAACAGGTCCTCGATCAGAAGAGACGGAATAATTTGGAAACCAGAATGCGAGAGTAATTTCCGGCCCTGACCCCGGTGCCCTTTCGGCCGTGCGGGTCATAGCGGAGCGGTGAGGAACACTGCTCAGGAAGGCTGGTGCAGAGGGAAACAAACCATGAATAGAGGGATGACATGCAACGCTCCAGTGATCACCCACAGGAGAAGTTCCTGGTGACATCACTGCGGGAGAATGATTAACTCTGGAATCGCGGCTGCCACCGCTGTGACACTCAAATGGCATTTTAAATCTGAGGAATAAAAGTCTAGTCTCTGACAGCAAGGATGCTCAAATTCACTCATGCCACAGTGGGTGTGACAGAACACACGTGTGAAAGTTTGTGGAAGTTGGGTTTTGGTTTTTGTTTTTTTTTTAAATCCCCCGTCCTTTGTCGATCTGACCCTCTCCTTTCAAAGAGCTGTCTCTCGAAGTTCACGGAGTAGTCAAAAGCGAGGATAAAGAGCGTCTCTCCTCCCGATCGTGACGTTTTAAAGCGTTAAGAAGCGGCGGCTCTCACCTTGCTGATCCGAGAGGAGCGTCGGTCTCGACTGCGCGGAGGGATCTGGGCTGAGCCGAGCGGCGGCTTCCGGATATAAGGCAGCCCCGTGTGGCCCCGCCGGGAGGAGGGCTCTCGGCGGCGCCCGCCCGGCCCAGGGCGCCCCAAACCCGGCCGACGTCCCGGCGGGCCGCGGCTCGGCGCCCGGTTCGACCGCACAGGTGAGCTTCGGTTCACCTCGGTGGATACACCCGCTGCTGAAGATAGTCCCCCCCACCACCACCCCCTACACAAACGATAAAAACAAACAAATAAATAAACGTTTAAAGTCTGCAAAATCACCGTGAGAGACCGCCTGCTGGGTTTTTAAATGTTCTGGCTTTTTTCGCGTTTCCAAAAACATTTATATATTTAATAACTTCCGGTAGTTGACACGCTATCTTAGCCGGCGTTTATCCTTGTTTACAAACATCCTTGTTTACAAAAAAATATCCTCTCAAAGCTTAAATTTAAAACACACACGTATCCCGCTGTGTGCATAAACACGTTCATTTGATAATGTTTTTTTTTTTTTTTTACAGATTTAAAAATGCACAAGCTTTTAAGCAAACGTGTATTTTCTTTTTTTTATTTTTAAATCTTGTTATCACACCAACCTCCAAAGCCATCATTTTGTCGCCTGCTTATTTCTGTCACTTTAATTGCTGCGTGAGTTGTTACGGAAGAACCTTAAACGGCACCTGTCACCAATGACAGCCCTGCAGGAGCTCATACCTGCGACACCTGTGCACATAAAGCCTTTGCTGCATGGCTTTTCTCCTGCACCCCTCAGGGGACCCTCCTGCACCCGCTCAGGGATATTTTAAAACTGTTTATTATTTTTATCTGTTGTTATTAATGGTGCAGTTTTAAAAAATAAATGGCAAAGTTTGAATTCAATAACTACATATTAATAACGGGGTTAGTCTGCCCTCTAGTGGTTAAGGAGTGAAGTACACGCTCACCCAAATGAATGGCCTCAGGAAATGTTGGGATCATTCTCTGGAATGAGGCAGGCTCTCACATAAAAATGTGTCATTCAGCTTCGGCATTCCGTAAAGCCGGCTCCGGGTTATGAAGGTAAAAACTGAGGGGGGAAAAGCTCTGATTAACCCTGATAAAATCACCAAAACCTATTTCTCTCCCCTGCTGCAGGCTGGACTTTAATTTGCTTTTGCCTGACCTCCATAAATCTTTATTGGTCATCCATTAAGTGATAAAGCTGGTAACTTGAATTCCGTGATGACACAAGCACACCTATGCAGATGGAGAGTAAATGTGACTTTAATAGCCGCATCCTGAATTCCTCCTATTCTGCTTTGCTCCACTCATCCCCAACAAACCAACCATGAACAGCAACAAACAATTTCTATGAAGAGATGGAATGTGTCCCTGCAGGGGCAGCAAAACTCACTGTCAGCAGCAGATCAAACATGACCTTTTAAACCTTGTTCAGCAAAACAATTTCAAATAGTCAATTAGTGGTGCTTAGAAATAATCACTATTTTAGAAATAGTGAAATAGAAATAAACACTATAGTTTCAGAATAAATCAACACAATGCATGCTCTTGTGAAATGATGTAGAGTGGTAACAGGCTGTACACGTAGAAAATGACTTGTGAGGCAACTGTGTCACATGAAGAAAATTAAGCTATCAAATGTGGAGGAGTCAGTATCGTCTCAGCTGATAAGAGCGCGTGTTTTGTGTGTCCTCATTTTAATCCAGGTCAGGATATTCTTCGAATGATCTTATCTCGTTCTTTCTGCAGAAGAGATGGTTGTAAAGTTCTAATAATCCTCAAAGCAAAGGTGTATTTGTGTTGTAAATGTGGAGGTCTGTGGAAAAACAAAAGGGGGGGGTCATCGAACAAAAATGATTTCTCACAGTTTAATTTCCTACAAAAAATAAACATGTTTAACCATTAACCAAGTCAGAGAAAAGTCTGTGCAGGAAACTGCAAAAGGAAAGGATGCAATCATCATAAGTGACGCTACGATGCCAACACGTAGTCACACTGACACTAAAACACAGTCACATTTTGTGTAATAATGAACAGAAACGCAGAACTCTTCATCAGTGTGACATCATAAGAGGAAAGACCACTTCTCTGGCCATGATTCAGCGCGGTAATTCACTGGAAACAAAGAGATGTTCCAGATTTTCTGCGGGTTAAAGATGTGTGGCTACCAGAATCTGCAACTTCTTTGCAGTAACCTTTAGAAGACACTGTATCCCTGAGCCCATTAGCTTTACTGACGCTCAACACGTCAGCTGATCGCTCACGTACCGCAAGTTTGCAATCACGGGTCGGGTCCAAACAACGACCTTTTTGAAGGGTGGCGCTTCTCCCCCTGCCCTGGAAAAAAATCACGCAGCAACTACACGAGTGGATAAAACAGAGCCTGCCAATGTTCCTTTAAAATTCAACCCCAGAATAATCCAAATGCAGTTGGTAGCTTCACAAAAGTCTTTTGATCACTGAAACTAAATATAACATTGAATCATGATAAAATCATTGGCAGCACTGGATGTCCAAAATGTAAACAACAACTGCCGTGATCCCACAGTGTCCGTCATCAAAGCTGATTGAGAGGCCATGAGCAGAGAACCCGCGTTTTAGCATACCCCGACACTCCGCCGCCGCGGTACAGAGCATCGTGAATGAATAAATCTGTGGATGTTCAGGCTGCGAGTCTGAGCCCGTCCATCCAGCACGTTGTTCCTCACAACTGGGCCAGACGGCCTTTGTCTGAGTGGGGTCAGGTGATTGATGGGGGGGGGTCACATGTCATCCGGAGGGTCCGGCTGAGCAGGAACTGCAGGACCTGTCCCCCCCCCCTCGCACCCGCCTCTGCGTCGTTTGTTTATTCAGCCCCAAGGATTCTGTGCGTCGCCTTCTTCTGTGACAAACTACTTCCTGTGTTATTTGGATGATTGCATTCACGTCTGGTCAGCGAGCCTCGATCTAAGGACGCCAAGAACAGAATGTAGATTATGAATGAAGGCTGTTACAGCTGTGGATGTCAACATGGGCTCTGACGCACCTGCTCCTCCCTTTAGCTCCCCTTCTCCTCCGGTAACGTTGTCAGTGAGTTGTATTCTTTGTTCTTCAGGGCTCCCAGCGAGTAACTGGACTGCAGAGAGTGACTGATGGGGTCCAGCTCCACGTCGCTCCAGATGTGCTGCAAGGCACATCAGTAAAGATCAGCCTCGCCATCTGACTTTTGGAGAAGTTAAACTTCCCCCTCGGTATCCGATGGATACGCCCGGATAGCAACAAAGGGCGTCTTTGTTGCTACTGAGACGAGGGTGGAGGCTCGCCCGAGCCCGGACTGACCGTGTCTGTCGTAGACATGGACATCACTCGGTGGAACACGCTCTTGCAGCTCGATGAGTGTCTGCTCAGCATGGAGTCCCTGAGGGAGGACTCGCTCTGGGACACCGAGATGCACTCCCTCCTGGTCGCCGGGGACAGGAAGTGCAGACAGGGAACTTTCTCTGCCAGTGTGTTCCTGTTGAAAAGAACGATATTTCCCCGTTTGTGCGTCTCATTTCCCGACATGAAGCGAGCAGCGTGGCGATCTGCTGCCCTCACCTATATTTGGAATGAATGATTGCATAGATAAAAGGGTTGTAGATGGCTGACGCCTTGGCGATAACGGCGGGGACAGTTTTAGAGTAGGGATCCAAGATGCTTCCATATCTGGGGAAGAGCAGAAATACACAGCAGTGAATCATCATTTCCTGCTGATTCCTTTTGGATTTCAACTTAATCTGCAGGCTTTGTGATGGCACATCAAAGGCCAGCTGTGGTTGCGTATATTTACCCGGCCCAGGCGATGAGCGTGACACACGCATAGGGTGACCAGGACAGCACAAACACAATAATAACCACAAACGCTATCTTGGCCAACTTCCACTCAGTCTTGATGGATTGCTGCTGAATGATGGCCGACTTCCTCATCTGGGAGCCCAACTTTTCCACATCTCTGAGGGAGAGAGGAGGGAAAATCAACCAGCAGAGTCTACATAAATGGAAAAGAAGTCATCTGTTTTGTATGGAGATGCCCCCCCCCCATCTCTCTCCCCATTTGTTAGTTGGACGCTGACCTCTGACCCCCACTGACCCACTCAGCTTTTTCTTCAGTATAACTAATGTATTTACAAGTTTGCTGTGTCTGTCTCCTTTTTCTCCTCTCCTCCCTCCCCCTTGTGGGACCTACCTGCTGGTGTGCCGGATGGCCAGGAACATGCAGAGGTAACAGTAGGATATGATGCCCAGCGGCACGAAGAAAACAAAGCAGCACAACATCAGCGTATAGCTTTTATTGGCAGGGGTGGAGGTCATGTAGTCCCATGTACAGGACGTCATCAGGCCCTCTGGTATGTAGGAGCCTGCACATGAAAAGATTAGAAAGAAGTGTCGGGTTTAACGTCAGAAAACAAGGAAATAGCTGCGAGGAGGAATCACTTACTCCATCCCAGGAGCGGTGCAAGGCTCCAGGCTAGTGAGTACAACCAGACCAGGGCAATGTAGATACAAGTGCGCTTCTTAGAGGTCCACTGGATGGCCTGAAGGGGTTTGGTGATCACAATGTAGCGATCAATGGAGATGGTCAGGAGGTTTATCATGGAGGCTATTCCAAACCAAGCTCCACAGAAAGCATAGATTTTACAGCCTGAAAGAAATCAGATGTGTCATTTTCACGTTATTCAGAAAAAGACTGGAAGAGGTGGGTGTGAATAGAGTACCTGCTTCACCGAACACCCAGCCCTTGTAGAGGGAGTTGATGAAGAAGATGGGTGACTGTGTGATAGCCATGAGGAAGTCGCTGACGGCCAGGTTCATGATGAAGAAGTTGGGCGGAGTCTGCAGCTTCTTGTTGCTGAAACACGCCGCGATTGAACAGCGTCACATATAATGCAAATTTACTAACTTTACAGGAGATTGCAATGAAATATTGATGCACGATTGTGTTTCAATAGAGCTGCGCTGCCATAAATTCAATATTAATGGCGTCCTGTGCTCTCCCCAGGTGGCTCATTATGGTGGGGAAAAAAGTCAATTTAACATTTGCGATGAAGAATAGTCTGGTAATTCAGACGTGTCATCAATGGGGGTCAAGAGTGCAATTAAAAGTGACCTTTATGTCGTGATACACTCTGCAAAACAAAAGGGAACCACCAGACTGTTCACCACAACAACCACAACACCATTTATCTGGTTCCTCTTGGGGTCCGTGGGGAAAAACCTAATAGGCTCATTTTTAAGCATGTCAGAAAAGTGTGTTTAGCTCTATTTCGTATCTGGAGAATTTGGGGAAGATCTCTGCGTTTCATTCCACCGAGCAGTGATTGACTGAGAAGAGGTGACTAAAGTAGAAACGAGCGACTGGAGGCGGCTGGCTGACCAAGAGCTAGATGCTAATGCAGAAGACATGTCGACACATGGATTTGACTTTACACTCGGCTTTTTGCTGCATTTAATGGAATGCCGCGGCCCCCCCGGGACTACTCCAGAGATCCTAACACCCGGGAAGAGCTCGCTGGTGAGTGTCTGGCCTGGATCGCCCACAGAGCAGCAACCTTTGTTTTGTAACGGCAGGTTTGCAGTTGATTGACGTTTAAGATGTTTGATAAGAGGGCTATCAACGTGCTTCAGCTGAGTAACTAGCACAGCGATAACGCTGCATCAACGGGTCAATGAGGTTTGTTATTGGATATTTGCATCGATCAATCCTGCTTCCTGTTTTTGAATGTCTGCAGGCTATTGTGTACTTCTGACTCCCTCTTCTGTGTGTGTGTGTGTGTGTGTGTGTGTGTGTGTGTGTGTGTACATCAGTAATTACAGTTTCCCAAAGACTGGAGCCCTTTGTGCCCCCACTTACCAGAAAAAGGCATACATGACCAAGGCGTTCCCAGTAACGCCCACTGCTCCAATAACCAAGACAAAGAAGGCAACAGTGTAGTGGACGTGATCCTGCACGGCCACCTGACGGTAGAATCCATGTTCCACGTTCATTTCTGAGAGAACACACACACACACACACACACACACACACACACACACACACACACACACACACACAGTTAAACATGAGTGTGAGCTGGTTCCACGTCCTGGCCAGCTTAACGGTTGAAACAGGCGGGAGTCCTCTGCTGATGGTCGTACAGTCCAGCGCTGTTTCCTCTGCTTTCAGGTGAGCAAGGTCGAGGGCGTTATTGTCCTCTTTTCTCTCAGACTACTGGTCTGACAAAACCAGCCAAATATCTCCACCGTGGGAACATAAATAAGGTCTTGACCAGAGTCCTAATAACGGGGATCCTGGCGGCGTGCAGCTACCAGCGAGAGCAGAAACCACTTGTTTTCATGATCTTTGGTAAGAAGTGGTTATGAAAAGGGGTTTTTTCTGAACTAAACGGGAGTTCAGCTCAGTGCATGTGCATTTTCTTTGGATGAAAGACATTTCCTGTTTTGTTTATTGACTTGGAAAAAGATTGCATTTAATATGAATTATTAAAGGTTACTCTTTGGTTGGCCAAAACAGTAATTTGGAGGAGCATTGACTCACCAATGAGGACATAATTCAATGTGCGAACCAGCTTTATTTAGTTCTTTATATTTCCTCTGCAGCTCAGATGATAGAACAGTATACAAAAATGCCCTCTGTTGGAAGTAATTGTGACATGTTTAAGGTGATTAGGCCGTGCTATTTTTATAATGAAAATGGCCGATGTCCTTTGCTCAGCCTCGGTGGTGATTAAATGATGATTTCAGATTTATCAGTGGGATGGAATCAAATTAATCCAAGTATGACCAACAGCCTTTATCTGGCGCCGTCCGATGTGCAGATGAGCGGGGCTGAGTGGCGCTCATGTAAAGCATCCTAATGCGTTATCCTTTCACACATTGAGACTTGTCGCCAGTAACTTTTTCTTTTGCACCCGACAGAGAGTGTTTGATGGATCTCCCCGAAGGCCCTGCGTTGTTGTTGTCGAAGGTGTTATTAAAGAGATGTGGTAAAGAGACGTGGAGCTAAATGAATGCGTGCGGTTTGCGACCCGAGCCCTCTCACAGTTCAGTGGGTGAAGATGAGCAGCGCTTTCAGACTGCAGGTGAACGCTGTGAGCTCTTGCTGTGCTCAGTGAAAACTCATGCGTCACAGGAACCCTCAGTCACCTCTCACTTCCTCTTTTTAGGCATGCAGCCATTGTGTGATGTGAAAAGCTAATGCCACATCGGAGTGAGTTTATATCCATTCATTCTGAGTGTGCGCATCCTGTTTTAGACGCACGGAGGCTTTATGGATTTTTAAGTGTAGCATTTTTTCCTTTTCTTGTCTTAGACATTTGAAAACGATGCATTTTAAAATGTGCAGCTTTGACTGGATTTAAACATTACAGTACAATCGTGCACTCTATTCAATGAACGACAAAGTTGGCTTTACTGATTTTAGCAGCGAAAGAGGCAGAATTATCAAAATAACCAGAGCTTTGTCAAAGAGGATCATTGAAGGGTCACTTTACCTGATGCGGAGGCTGAGAGCCGTCTCCTCCACAGGTCACCTCTAAATGAAGTAAAGTGGATCAGACCAGTCAATCTTTGCAGCACAAGAAAAACATCAGCCGGAGAGAGCCATCCGCCGCCCCGAAGGTCTGAATGATTCGCTTCCCCTGCGCCAAACTTAGATAGTCTCTCTTGCGGTGCACCAACAGTGAGCCGCTGCTCTCAACACTTGAGAAAATGTGAGCGTGCCGGTTAGGGAGCAGGCAGCGGCAGCGGACTGACCCATCCCCCTGCTGGCTGCCCATCACACACAGCTCCTGTGTAACGTGATGCATCGATCAGGCCAGTATGTGGTATGTGCACATGCATGAGGCTCCTCATCTGTTTGGGAGCGTGTGTGCAGGAGGTTAGAGGAGACTAACATAACCACAGTGAACATCTGCAGCAGCGAAAGTGTTTCTTTCCCCTTCCAGAGCTGCAGCGTCTGCGCACTCTCTTCTACATGTTCTTGCTCATCCCTGCTGCTGCCTTTGCATCAAATAAAAGCCCCGGAAGCCAATAATGGATGACAGTGGAAGTGAGAAAGGAACACGGCCCTGTTGCTTTTTTTCCATCAGCGATTTGAGGATTGTAAAGCGAGGTCTTGTGGGTCTTTTTCTTTTTTAAACACACCAAACATTTTTATACGGTGGTGGGCTTGTTTGCTGCTCGTCCTCTTGTGAGGAGGATCTTGGGAGAAGCACTTGGATAAAAGCCTCTCAGTGTTTATCGTGTCATGCACAACTGAGCCAACAACTATGACACCTCCTCTCTCCATTAATACTGTCTTTTTCCGTCTCAAAGGCCTGTCTGTGCCTCAGTTCTGCTGCTGTGCGGGTTTGCATGACATTTTCAAGATCAAGACCAGGGTCGACACGACTAACTGTGGTGGTTTGCCTTGTTCAAATCTTGTCTCGGGTTAAGGTTAGTTTAGGACAGACTCCAGCTCTGTGGCAAGCTGATTCGCTGGGGGGGCTCTTCATGCCTGTCACAATTAAAACAGACAGCTTTGAGCCAAATTTTGCAGAAATAAACAAGAGAAATATACGAGACAAACAATTACAAGAGGAAAATTAATTAAAAACCCAGCAGATGTTTGAAGATACAGTCATATTTTTGCCTTTGTGGTTCTGAATGTTAGTACATTTAGCACAAGGGAACATCTGATCTAATCAATATTTTTGGGATTCCTTCTTTCAGGAAAACTATAAAGTGTGTCTGTAAATGACAGACGTCTGTTTTTGTGGACTGTTCAGAAGAATGAATGAGCGGCGTTTGCCCGAGGCCGCCCCAGCACAACAATCAAACATCCAATTACTGTCAGAATGGTCTCTCACCTCCACCCCCCCTCCGAGGTGTGAAAAGGACAAACGCATCCTGCAAAACATATCTCACCAAAAGTGCTGCTGCTTGAGGATCCATTGAGGCGTTTTGAATGCCACAAAATGTTCTGGAGAAAATTCATATGAATCATCCAAAATAAGAGAAACTGTTGGGACCAAAGGAGCTGGGAGATTTGCTTCTTGACAGGGAGCTCGTTCTAATATGAAAGAAGGACCCCCCGCTCGTATCTAAACCTGCAACTGGACCAGGCCTAAACTGTGATTAGTGAACACGAACTTGCATCACATTTGTGAAAGTCACCTTCACAGCATCTGCTTGATGATCTTTCTGTTGATTAGATGCCAGCATTATGTAAGGCTGGTGGCAGGGGGTTAGAGCCGCCATGCAGACAGTGTTACACATATTACCTAATGGGACAAAGGATCAAAATACACATTTATGACTATGGCTCACGTGGACTAACAGACTGATTATTACAGCACAGCAACCTGAACACGTTAAGTTCGAAATCATGGCTGGAAACGTGCTGAAACGGTGTTGTTGACCGACGTGATCCAGTAACCAGCACAGGACTGGTGCAGTTCTGAGTTCTGTCCTTCTAACACTGGTGCACTTTTGTTGTAATTGTGGTTTCATTGTTTAATACCTCGCATGACTGTTTCCTCCTGTTGATGCATCAGCTCCATGTCCTCTTCCTGTTTACCGAGCAGTTTCGTGATCCTGTTGGATTATACAAGAGTTATACACACACCGGTTACACATTATGAGCTTCAGGATCATTATTGGCTTTTTTGTCTGGACTATCTTCGTGATATCAAATTATAACCGTTTAGAAAAGGAGAAATATTTTTCTCTTTTTCCAAGCATCCTTTATGCCGATGTCCCCTTCTTACCGCCAGGGGACAGCATGCTCTTTATTTTCGCACTGACAGGAACCGTCATGTTCTTGGGTCGACCACCCACCCACCTCCAGGCCCTGCCCACTACCCAGAGGCAGACCTCCACACTTGTGACACTGTGGAAACCTCTGCAGCTCTGGATGTGCTCGGTCCCTCCCTGGAATGTGGCCCTCATACATTTGGAGTAGATTATTTCATGTTAAATTAGTGACATGACTTCTGATGTCAGGCCTTTTGAAAGCCTCCCCCCCAAATCTTTTGCAGTCTTTTTTTTTTTACTTTGGAATGTTTCCTCACTAAAATAGAGTAGAAGCTAATAAATTGCTGATTAATTCGGCAGTAACATGTCTTGCTGGAGTGTTTTGTGTCCTCTGGGAGGACTGTTGCTTTTTAAACTCTTTTATATTTGCACAATTTATCCAGGAGCAGCAACATTATCACTGAACTCCTGTTTAACATTAGAGAGGGGGGAGTCAGGGGGCCAAATCAGATAGTCGGCCTTGTTTTTGACATTTCAACTATTCAAATCTTTTTATGCTGTGGTCTCTGAATTTTCTGATCATTAAAAACTGAAATGCCATATACCCAAATCAATGGAACCTTTTCTGCATAACCGATGGGGGAAAAAAACGAATTACTCGTTTGTGAAACCCATCGCCTCGAGATATTTGGATTTTTTTTATACCTTTCTTTTGTAAATATCTCGTGTGTTTTTAACTGTGTGGGCTAAAGTGAGTCTGTGGTTGTTGGATCCAGATCAGGTATAGAGACAGATATTCACAGAGCTGCAATTTTAGCTGACGCTATCATTTTGCAAGTAGAGTTTGCATCTATTTTTGATATATGGTTAGTAAATTAAATCATATGGAGAAATATGGGCAATATTATTGATGTCCTGCGTAAGAACAAGGATAACACACATGCACGTGTAGCTGTGATTAAGCCCACTTCAAGTCCCACGTCAGGCTGTATTTGCGGCTTTACTGCCACCTAGTGGACGACGAGCGAAGGCGCCTCCTGCGAATCTACAGCTTGATGGAGGAACAGATGTAGGTGGTCTGAGGTGGGCCTCCCCAGTTGTAAATAACCTTCTGACACGTGTGTGTGACCACTTCGGTGTCTGCGACCTCTGACCCCTGAGAGCTCAGCTTTTCCACCTGGGGCTGAACTGCTCCTGATCTTGCAGCACCTTCGGCAGACTGGCATGCAGCTTCCTGGCTCCGTCCCCCCTGTGAGGAGACTCCGGCGTCCACTTCGCCGTTCACACACACCCAGATGAAGCCAGTAAAGTTACTGGATTGTCTGAGGAGTTCGGTATCACTGTGGCTCCACACAGTAAAACTGGCTTTATCTCTTGTTTATTTGGGGATTAAGAACATCTGGGGTGTGTTATGACTAAACCAATCTTTTCTGCTTGGATCCACGCATGAACCTCCCTCTTTTTTTTTTCTTTTCTTACATTGTGCAAAAGCACAACTGTTGTTGCCATTAAATATCTTGATTTCCGTCCTACTTTTTTTTTTTCTCTCCTGATTGGAAGCTGCTCTGAACGAGGCCCACGGCGCGGTCCAGGTAATATTTAGCCTTCTGATACGCTTCATCATCCGAAGCGTGTTTCTTCCCTCCTCCGCCTGGTCATTCACTCTCTCTTTCTAACCAACTGATCCTCAACACCCACCGGAGCACTCATGCACCCCTTTGATCACCTCTTTATATTCACTTTAGTGTTAAAAAAAATGAGACGCATCGCCAACAAAGGGCCCAAATATGGCTCACTCCCCCTGCCAAGCCTACTCTTTTTCATTATCTCCTCCCTTTTATTCCCCCGTCCACTTGCGGCGTGGAACAATGCAGCACAGGCGTTCAGGGTGGAGGCTTTTGACAGGACAGTAACCTGATGAGACACCAAAGTCCCAGCGAGAAGAATGCCCCTCCACATCAGGACATGTGTCAGGGCCCGGCCGAGTCCCCGGCCCTTTTTTGTGGTTCACTCTCCCTCCGGCGACAACGATCAAGCTCCCATCTGCTGCCGGGACGCCGATCCTTCTCTCTCTGAACTGAGCCTCCACAGCAGCCCCTCCTTTGTCAGGTGTGTCTGATCACGTTTCACTTTTGACACCTTTCTGTCCAACAGTTGCAGCAGGTAAGAAGGTCCCTCTGTTCTCCGGTGAAATGTGGTGGAAATATAATCGTGTCTCTCTTCCAGGGCCCTGGCCCCTGCGCCCTCGTCCCTCTGGTCATAACAGGATTTTTTTTTTTTTTTTAAACCAGAAACCCAGTTCTAGGAAGGCACGAGTGTTGATCCTTACTAAGAGTTAGATAGTTGACCTTTCAGCCGACCCGTACGTTGACACAAGCGCTGTGACGCGGGCTTCTGCACCCTCCGACCGCTCACGCTGAAAACCTCGCGTGATATCTCAATTCGGAGCTGTCGGGCCAAAGTCGTGGCTGTCACTTTCGCGTCTTCCCGCGTGCCCGCGTTGTTATCCGTCACCTGTCCCCGGAACACCCGCACGGCCCTATATCTCCCCTGTCAGGCGCGTTTGTGAGGCCGCCGTTCATCCGCCGTGTTCCCAGCTGTCCCGGCGCGTCAGCGGTGTCGCTGCTGCTCCCGCACACAAACTGGGCCGTGCCAATTGTTGGTAACATGAGCGGACTCAGCATCCTAACCTGCAGTCAGATAGTCTGACACAGGTCAGGGAGACAGCTGTGGTGTTTGCAGACTTAAACTGATAAAGCATCTTGGAATGACAGTGATGTGTGATAGCAGGCCAGATTATCTGGTTACAGTCATGATGAAGTTCATGTTTTTATGCTATTATCACCGTCTCGGATTTCATGAATGGATTTACTGGTTAGAAGGAAGTTAAAAAAACCTGTTAAACTGGACTTTATGAACCTGCCATATTTCTTTTTTCTTTTAATCACATGTTTTGGTAGACAAACGTAACCCCGGTCATTCAGCGCTGACTCTTGACCCCTGCCTCAGAACCCACACGCACGTCTCCAGATGCTGCAACTGTTGACAACAGAAAGGCTGAAGAAAGAAACATCCCCACGGTTCCACGTGCGCCTCGTTGTTCCTGGAGTTAAACCTGTCCCTGCTAAACCCCCCTGGCCTCCGTTTTCTGATCATGATAACACGCGTGTGTCTTCAGACGCTTATTTCCTTATTTTTCGCCCTTTATCAAAAGCTCCCACTTCATAAAATGTCGCCAGTACAGGAGCCACTGCTCCAGCGGGGAGGTATTAAAGGGGTTTAACTCGGAGTCAACTAGCATGTTTACCCGCGTTTTAACTGATTTAATTATCCCCTGAGGTTATAATAAGTAGTTTCATTAGTTCAGATTTAGAACTGCGTGGCAGCTGATTTAATCTAGGATTCAAGGATCCATCTTTACAACTAGTAGCTGGCTATGACTAATTTATTTGACCTTGGAACTGAATTCAAACTGCAATTCAACTTTCCCATGACCTCTCCGCCCAAGTGGGCTGATTAGATTACGGGAGTATCCTTCCAACGGTGTCTTCATAAGCTCCGCGCTGTTTGTTATTGTAAGCCGCTCGCACCGCGCACTTCCAGAAACAAAGTTCAAGGTTGCCGCCACGTTAGGCTCTGATTTCGTTTCAGCACAAGGGCAACCGCGCAGCGCGCGTGTCAAAGAGGCCTGACGGAACAGCAGTCCTGCAGCGGCTCGCATCGGAGAGGCTACTTCCTGTTTAGCATATTCATGATTGCGCGTCTGCCGTTGCGCGCTCTCATCCACATGTGTCTGGAATGGATTCGGGATTCCTGGAATGAGCGGGATCAACCGTGCGCCGGACTCCGAGCTTTTGCTGATGCTCTTCAGCCGAGCTCTTAGCAGCGGCAGTAAGGTATACGCAGAAACTCTGTTCTCTGATTTGCATTTCGGGGCAGATTGGATTCACAGAACTGTGTCTAATTTTTCTTCTTAAGCACCTGGTGAACATTCCTAATGTCTGAAATTGTCGTAATCTGCTCCAGATGTCTCGATAGTTTTCAAAAGAGAAAAGAAAGGAAACTGGAAAATAAAACATCAATGTCCAGTCTTATTTTTGCCACACGGCCATGAAAAATGTGGAGCAGTGACAGTAACTAATCCATAATAACCCTCAAATGAGGCCGCCTCTCATATCTTCCCTTTTGCAGGAACAACAGAAGAGTTCCCTTCCAGACCTCGTATAAACTTCTGAAACCATTCACACCTTTGTCGATGTTTTTCTCCGGACGTTAATATTATTGCGCGGGCGTAAACCAGATGAGAGTGTGTACCCAGAAACGTGGCCTTCACAGCCGGACTGTAATACGAAAGAGTCGTGATTTACAACAAAGCTGTCGTGTGTTCACGCTGCTCTGATCAACTCTGCTGAGAGAGACATAATATCCTTCGGGTATGACTGACTCCGTGCATGTGTGTGTGTGTGTGTGTGCCCATGTGAGTGCACACTTTTACACATGGGCCCACGTGTACAAGTGTGAATGCGTATGTGTGTCATAGTGTATTTATGTAAGTGGCTGACATAAATAACATCAAGGGGAACACACAGCTGTCCAGTGCCATGTTTCTGATGGGGTTAGGACCTGAAAGCGACTGCCTGGCTCTTTTTTTGTGAGGTCACTTCATTTCAGGTTCACCAGTGAGCTCAGCACCGTCAGCACATTGGCCGAGTGTTTTGTGCAACAAAATCGTGGCGGCAGAGGAGATCAGACTTAAGTGCAATAAAAGAGACGCGCTCTGATCTGGACACATACCAGGCTGGATTAGAATGAGGGGCCGGGGCAGAAACGGGATCTGACGCTCTCCGCTATCACACACACTAACCGCTCCCAATTTCTCCCAAACACATCCTCGGCGCGTCCTTCTCCAATTAGTCTGACCTCGTTACTTGGGGGACCGGGGCGACTTTGTGAAAGTCAAGTCGGGGCTCCGCGAGCGACACTTTCAAGCAGAAGCGAAGGCTAGAGGTTACAATCAAAATAGCTCGCTTCAGCTCTGTAAACGGATCCTGATTCACAAAGCAAATGGACAACGAGCCACGTAATCGGGTCCCTTTCCTGAGGGAGCTTTTCGACCGTGCCCACTGCTGGTGATGAGCGCTGCCATGTTTGTTTAGTAACACGGTAACAGGAGGCCCCGGCGGATGCTCTTTGAATGCTAAAAGCTGTAAAGCCAGTCTCCAGTCTGACACGCAAGCAGCAGTGTGAGAATCCCAGCGCGGGCCCTCTTGGATGAGACAGCTGCCAGCAGCCAGGAGCGAAAGTCAGTGCAGGTAGAAAGAGCCGAGGTGCGGGGGGGGCTGGGAACGGGGCGACAGGAGGAGCCCAACCTGACGACACCGCTCTCTCAGGGCCATCGCTTCATACGACTGTGAGACGGGTTCATTGTGTTGATATGAAAACTGGTCAATGGTCCACTTTTACCCCCCCTCCTCTACCCAAACATTTGACCCAGTCTGTCCTGCACAGTTCCAGTTCCCTCAGAAACGCGCTCAAGTGCACGTCTCCCTTACCTGACTGCGCTTCCAGCCGTGCGGACGGCCCGCGATATCAAACGGAAGAGACAGCTCGAGCAGCGCCGGAACGCTTACGCAGCAAGAACTCTTGCACGGCAATAACAGAGGACCTTGAATTGATCGTTTCCTTCTTGCCTAACGAAGTCAGCGAAGAGAGCTTGTCGGATTCTCCTTTGGTCAGGAGGTGATAATTCACCCTTGGCCAATAACAAGCTGCTCACACGGCCTGCATCTACAGCAGCTGACACCCAATCGATTTGATCCCAAAATGAATATTTTTCATCAGGAAAATGTGACGTCATGTAATTATATTTATAGTAAAACGGGTGTAAAAGGGAGCGTGGGTCTTTAAATGACTCCCGGCTACACATTTAGTATCTGTGTCTGAGAGGTTTAACCTTGCTTACTTCCTTTCTTCTATTTATAACGGTGTCATAGTCCTGCCTGCACTTTGATAGTACCAAGTGATCTCATTTACTCACACTCGCTCTCTCACCCGCTCTCTCTCCCCCACAAACGCTCATGCCAGCACATATTTTGTGACATATAAAATCTACATGGGAACGGTGCCAATCCTCATAAAAAACTTTTTCAGCAATGAGTTAAATGGATGGAAATTCTGCACTGGGTGCCAAAATGGCTGCGCACGGGGCAGCGTGCCACATTTTAAGGTTGTAACGTACCCTAATGGAGCAGTCAGGAGCTATGCCAGTCCTTCAGCGTCTGCCCCGGCTACCGGCCCCCGGCCTTCCTGCGCCCGTGCCAGGGGACACGCATCCGGCGCCCGGATGCCACGCATCCGCGCGCAGCACGGGAGCACCGAGCTCAGAGACGGGCCGAAGCAGGGGGAACCGACGCGGCGCTGCAGGCGCAGGCGCCCTGAGACGGAGCGCAGCGGCGCAAGAGAAGGGCCCTGTTTACACTGATAATGACTGTGTAAACAGGCGCGCGGCCAGGCCCATGCTTTAATTCAGACCATGTCCAAGAATGCGGCCTGTTTATAATACGTTATGCCACATTGTTATGCTCACCGCCGCGTGCAGCGCCGCTCTTGGTTTTGGGCCAACGGTTCGGTCTTGGCTCTTCTCCCTCGCGGCCGCGCAGACGAGAGCTTCTTCTGTCTTCTTTCACTTTTCTTGACATTTGAACCACAAAAAGCCAATAAAGATTTAAGACTCTCACCTTCAGCGACACTGACGGCTTTAGATTCCGCTGCGATGAAAGATTCCATTCCAACTGTCTTCTTTAAACTCGTCCTGTTTGTGGACTATTTAAATGAGCAGTAGGAAAGAAAACATGTTGAACAAGTCATTTTGTAACTTGGATTGAAGTCAACAGCAGATGCACCTGAGCAGATTTACTGACTGTTGTCCTCTCCGCCGATCTTCTTTCTTTTACTTTTACTTCTGTAGTCATCTTGGACCCTCGGTCTAACACTTGTGCATTTATGGCGGCTCACCAGCACACCTGACCCCTTCCTTTTTCTTCTTGGTTGAGATGTGACATCCGTAAAGCTTAAACCCGTCAGATTAAGATCTCTTTCATTCACAAAATGGCCCACTAACTCAGAAGTACCCACAAGGATACGACAGCTGGGGGAATAGTGTATTTACGATTCTTTGGAAATCTTTGGGACGTCTTCATCATTTGCCAAACCACAACAATGCTCTGATTTTTAGTGGCGCTCGTTATTTTCGTCGTTCGTCAAAGTCCGCGTGAGTCGCGTCTGACGAGCTGCCAGACGCCACGTCTGAGCGCGGCGACATGCACCAGCGTCACCATGAATCAGAAACATGACAAAACATGTCATTATTAGGGACACGACTGGTGAGTCACCAGGCGGGACATGTGTTTTCATGTTATGTGCAGGTCAGCGTTGATCACGCCTGTCCTAAACGGGTCCACGCTGCTGCCTAGACGCCTCTGTCTGCCCCACGCGCATCAGAAATGGAGGTGGAGGCCATGGCGGGCACAAACGACGAGAGGGGACCCGCCTGGGTGGACGAGGACTCCTCTTCACGCCCCGCATGGGGCCTGTTCATTCAGCTTACTCGTGTTCCTCCACCAAACAAATTAATGTTTGATTATAGTCGCTCAAGTGTGGCGCACAGGGGCCTGGTGTGGGCCACATAAAGGGACCCTGTGAGACGCTTCTATTCTGAGCGTGCGTTATCTTCACAGCGCTGCCTGGGTGAGGCACAGCGCAGGAATCCCTGGTGACAATACGGCCCCTGTCCTCCAGATCTTTGAACAGGGCTGTGTCTGCATCAGAGATGTGATGTACGCTGACGTGTGCGATGGTGGATCTGCTGCAGTCGACTGCTCATCAATCAAACCTGTTCCCCAAAAAAAAATTGGGGTAGAAAGTGTTAAAAAGATCCGTTTATTTCAACCTGCCAGGGTCCCTGACGTGTGTTGACACCCAGCGACGCCAGCTGAAATTAAAGTTCTCAAACTAAACTGAAAAATGATTTTTAAAAAATTTTATGAGGCGGTTTGAAGTGAACCCCTGATAGATGAACAAACTGATTTCCAGCTTCACAGAAATCCTCCCCAGGAACTTGAGATGAGCCCGACTAAGAAAGAGTTGTACCTGCGCTCTCAGCCGACGCGGCCTCTCCTTCGACACCGCCGCGCTGATATTTGCCCTTACGTTCAAGCTCTATAGAACTTGTTTATATTAGTGTGATTTCTTTCCATTCACTCTCCACCTGTTTATTCCTGCTCATGCTGAATGGGAGCCTGGAGGCTCTCCCTGCGTGCACGGACAGGGAGACACTGCGTGGTGTTGTTTTCACTTCATTAGTCAAACACAGAAAAAAGGAAAAAAAGATCTAATTGATTCGATTCTCTTTTGTTGTGCAGGGAGGTCAGGGAGACGATCTCTGCATCCCCCCAGCTGCTGTTTCGGTGCCAGTGATGCCTGGACTCTGCGCGGTTAAAGCTCACTTTCAACAGGAAAGTGAGACTTCAGTGGGCCTGGATGACTTTCGTGTCCAGATGACAAAACAAGAGAGCAAGATCCCGATTGAGAGGGCTGCACGACGACAGGCAGCTGCTGCTAATACAATGAAACCATGTGAGGACATGACAGAAAGGAATCCATACAATGAGGAGGAACTGGCACCGGACCACGCACGGAGAGGGCAGGGCGAGCACGAACGCTTCGGAGAAAACGTGTATTGACAAGAAGTTTCAGACCGTGAGCAAACATAAACGAGCTCTAATACCGCGGAATAAAAGATCAAGTCAGCGCGGATTTAAGGTGTCACTGCTGGGATTTCTGTTTCATTGAACAGCCGCCATTAGTCCAGTTTAACGTGTTAAATTAAAGCCAGAACGCGTTGTTGGAACGGGCTGCAGTCTCATCGGGACACGGTGATTAAACCGGCTCTTAATTCTTAAGGTGACTTCGATCGCCGCAGATAAAAGGCCAGAGCAGCTTTGTGAGGCATGACGGGTGATGGAAAGGCTTTCGGAGCCGATCCTTTTGTGGTCTGCGCCTCGCCTGGAGCTCACCTTGACAAACCGTTTACGCGCTGACATGATGCTCCGTCGTGTCTGAGCCGCGCACGGGGGGGGGTTGGAAAGGAAACGCTGTGTAAGTCAGATCTCTAACTGCCCGCCTCGTGTATTTACAAATACATTCTGTTAAATGGCAACCGAAGCGGGCCCGTGTAGGGGATGTGTGTGTGTGCCGTGCAACCTGACACCGTTGCGCAAAGCGCGGCCGCGGAGATCAGGTTAGAAGTATGCGTCGCAACAGAACATCTCCAAATCGCATTCCGCATACTGAAATCTAATCCGGGGACATCAGGATGTGTGACATAATCCTCAAGACATCTGAAAACTGCGCCGTTCTGAGCGGGGCTTCGGGCTGGTTTGCAGAGATATGCGGACCTCTGCTACACGCTGTGTGCACTTGCAGGGGTATATAAAAGAGGGGCGGACACGAACTGGCCAAAGCGTCAGCGCGCACTTAACTATAAATCTCTCCAAACTGCCCTCTGCACCCGGCGCGCTGTTATTCACAGACATCTGTCCTGCTCCAAACCAGTACGAGGACAGTGCGTGCGGGACCTCGTCTCTTCTGCATTATCTGACCTGGACAAAATGGGAAATAAACTCTGTAACTGCTCCTCGCGCGGTGTCTTCTGTCGGCGTTTTTAGACGTTTTTACGCATTCGTGGATGCAGCTGCGGTTCTCCAGTTTTATCCAGAGGCAGCTAAGAGCTATTCGTACTGTGCCTGAGAGAGTGTGTGAGTGTGTGTGTGTGCACCTTCTGTGCCTCGCCTGAGCGCGGGAGACGCTGATGTCTCCATCGGACTGCCTTTTTTCCGGAGATGGTGGATCTCTCTCGGATTTCCAGCTTGGAAACGTAGCATCCAATTAATCAGCCGCTGCAACTGTACCCCTGAAGGCGCAGCGGCACTCGGCGCGCTCTCTTCAACACCTACCTTTGGACTCTGTGAAAAGACGCATGCATTGCTTGGTTGGTGCGCAGGACCGGAGCATTAAAAAAAAAAAAATCCACACACCTGGCGCGGTGTTCAGCCTTTTCTTCAGCCGAGACAAAGCCCGAATTTCAGGAGTTTTTTTCCCGGATTGTAGCGGTTGGAACAGTTCAAGCAGCCGATCCAGCATGGGACACTAAATGAGACGCGTTTTCTGTTTGGATTTTGTCACCTACAGCCAGGCGAGTTTAAGGTCTGCATGGGCCGACTTTAAGGTAAGTTGAGAATTCCATAAATCTTCCTTTTTTCATTCCTGTGAAAATAAAAATATAATTTATTTGGATTACTCGTGCGTAAATGAAATGCGTCGAGTATTTCAAACATCTAAATGCGGGGACTTTTCGCATGTTTTAAGCTCTGTTTTTATCCACGTATATCTGGTTTACTGCCAACATGCCAGTAGACTTTCGCGTAAGCCCTGGAGAACACCATCTGGCCAGCTCGCCACCTTTCTTTGGGCTGAAGGTGCCAACGCGGTTTGGTGCGCGCTCGAACCTCATGTTTAGTGCGAGACGCGCCCTCGGAGCCTCATCACGATTAGGAAGACCCAGTCTGATATCACAACACGAAGCCAGCTCTCTTATAATAGTTTGAACATCTGTGGGAAATAAGCAGCAAGCGCAGTTTGCACAATTACGCATTTGCGTCGGCGTTCGGATTATTTATTTATTTAAAAATTCGGGTTCATGAGACGCACAAACAAAAGCTCTCGATATGATGACATAGTTATTAATACGGACTGAGTCACACTGGTTTAGACACTTTGCTGACTTCATTCTAACAGGATTTGGTCTACATTTGGACCGGACTCACATGTGTACACGATAAATACCATTATGTTTGTTTCGCTCAGATCCGCTTTTCCCCCCCTCTAAATGAAATATCCTTCTATATTGTCTCAGCTTTCTTCATAGGAACTGAGTCTAAGATGAAGTTTTGGGATGTTTTGGCCACGTGTTTGTTGCTCCTGAGCTCTGCTGTGGCACGGCCTCTCTACCAAAACACTCAGCCAGCCAAGAGGACTTATTTCCCCGGCAGCTCCAGTGATTCCGCTTCGCTTTCTGCGGAGGACGACGAGCAAAAGTTCCAGCGCGAAAAGCACAGCCTGCAGGAGCTCTCCATGGAGGAACAATGTAAGAACTGATGCTTGTCAAGTACATTCACTCTCACCGCCTCTCCCACAGCTCGTGACCAGTCTGATTGTTATTCATTTCATTGGCTCTGAAAGTTGTTCTCAACTAATCAGGCCCACAGATCCAAACGTAAAGTGACACTCAAGATTATCTCTGATGCACTGATAAGAGTTTCAGATCAGCAAGTTATCAGAAAGATCTTCATTTGCTGCTTTATTGTGGCGTTACATCATACTGGTGTCAAAACAAGCCGGCAGAACCAATAAGAATATGAAACGGGTTTATCGCAGGTCGGAATCCACATTTCTCCCCGTTTGACTTTGTTTACGTTCACGTCTGCATCTTTAAGAGCTGCGGCCTTTGGCCCGGAGTCACAAACCACGGCGCGCTTGAAAGAATTCGGTGCGAAGCGGCTCCCCGCGTGAACGATGCTGGAAAGTCTGAGGCCTCTGCTGCGCGTCCAGTGTTTATGTTCATTCTAACAGCCACGGTGGGCAGGAATTTATTTTGTTTGGATCAGAGTGACACTGTATCGTCTTCACACAGAAATAGACGCGGGCCGATACCTAGATAAGGAATGGAACGTCCCGACAGATGTTTGCCCTGCCACATCATCTTCTGTTTGGCGACACCACTGATCTGCTTTCTAACAACCTAAACAATCAGAGCATCCTCCAGATTACAGGAGGAGAACCTGGACCTATCATTCATCCTCAAACCACCACAGCTGAAGATGAATTTATTGGGGTTCTTTTTTGCCATCGGATCACACTGTGACATTGACGTTCCCGAGTCGTATGGTAAAACACACACCATGATTCACCCCCCCTCGCCTTACATTCTGTCAGCAAGCGTTGAGTGCGGCCACCTCACCTGTCAGCTGACATACAGTACGAGGTGTCTGAAATCAAAGGGAAGGTGCGTCTAAACAGATTGGCCGGGGCTCATTTGATATATGATCAGTGACTCAATCAGCTGTATAGCACAAGCAGCTCAGGTGACCGGCGCGCTGCCAAAGGAGACGGTAAGAAAGACGAGACAGGTGACACTGCAACAGAGAGGCCCGCGTTGACCACACCGCCACCTGCCAAACATCACGCTCCGTATTCTTCACGCGCTAACAATTACCCGTGCGCCTGCACACACACACACACACACACGCGCGCGGGTAACGCGAGCCGACTGGCAGGGATTGATTAATTGCACAACAGTCTGTCTTCATATGCAGTTTTAATGGCTGACCTACAGGCACCAGAGCAGCAGAGGCTCCATAATAGAATCAACATGTAACACAGGACGCTCCAAGACTTTGTCAGTCCTCATCGTTTGTGGCGGCAGATGGCAGCTGGTGTGTGTGCGCCGAGTTCTGAATAGGCTACGATCACTAGGTGGCTTTTTACCCTGACTTTGATGCATTGTTATCCCTGAATTACCCCGCTTAACCCCTGTAAATAAAACGGACATATTTATCTGCGCAGACAATTCGCGTTCAAATAAGAACCAGACTAAAGCAGCCCAGCGGTGCTGTTAGTGATGCCGAATCAACTGATGACAACTGACTGAGCAGACCTGACAACACCCTCTGACCTTCAGCCTCTGACTCATCCCCCAACAGCCATGTTGGAAACGTTCGAGCGGGACACCTGCAGATCCATACGAACGGATCTGGACTGCCGTCTGCATTCCTCCACCTGAAGCGAATCAGTAAATCACGATTTGGGCTCTCTAGGCTTCTCAGTATTTATGAACCTCTGTCTGCGTATATCTCCACCAAACATGAGAACACGCGCATTCTTTTCAGCATCTAGAGGCGATGCGGTAGCCGTGCGCCGGTTCAGCCCTCCTGTGTGTGTGTGTGTGTGTGTGTGTGTGAGACGACAAGATGAAGCTCACTCTCACGTTCACCCATCGAGAGAGGCCGCAGCTCACAGGGTCTTAGCACAGCCACTCAGAGACTGGAGGTCCTGCTTCAAGAGGGCACAAGAGGGTCACGCTGCCGCTGCTCATAGTCACATCAGTGTTGGTGTTATAGAAAGTGCTTCTTCATTAAACGTGTGCCTTACCTTATCTTTCAGATGACAACGTGGGTCCGTATCCAGAGCAGTTTGACGACGTGATGGATTTTATCGAGGCTACCATCGGTAGACTCAGGAGGTCGTCGGACCCCAGAGGGGGCTCCAGGGGCCAGAGGGAGCAGAGACAGAGGGGAGCGGCAAACACGGGAGGCGACTCGAAGGGACACGGGGACAGGAGGAGGGGTCGCGGGCGAGGGGGCAGCCGGGGGAGGCAGAGGAAGCCGGGGGAGAAGGGGAGAGAGAGGGAGAGGCTGTCGGTGCAGACGCGAGGCTGCCTGCTGAAGGAGGTGCACCTCAACGTGACGGATTTGGGGCTGGGCTACCAAACCAAAGAGGAGCTGATCTTCCGCTACTGCAGCGGCCCCTGCGCGGAGGCCGAGACAAACTACGACAAAATCCTCAACAACCTCACGCACAACAAAAAGCTGGACAAGGACACGCCCTCCCGCACCTGCTGCAGACCAATCGCCTTTGACGACGACTTATCTTTCCTGGACGACAACGTCGTGTATCACACGCTGAAGAAGCACTCGGCCAGAAAGTGCGGCTGCGTCTGAGGATGTCGCCCGCGATGCGGACACGTAAGTGAGCGAAGGCCGACCTTTACAAGCACTGTTGGAAATTACAAAGCTAAAGACGGAGCGTCGCGTCTCCGACGGAGGGCTCCCCGGAGGTGAAACTCCACCACAACAAACGTGTACATTTATTTTTGACGGTGGACGCTCGGTTGCTCGGAGACCCCGACCAGTATTTGACAAGTCACACACATGCAGAAACACACGAGGTGTGTGTGCTGATTTGCAGGAGAAACGACGCTGTTACACTTCCAGGTTTGCTAACTGTGCTGGCAAACAACAGAGAAGGAACTTCCGAGTTGGCCTGTTATTCTAGAAGCAACGATTTTCCCAGGAACATCAGTTTTTCCACAGCTAGCTCCTAAGACTCCAGACAAATGCTGGGATTTGAGTATATTCAGCTGCAGTCTAAATCACTTCCACTGCATTGTCTGAATGTTGACATTCGCATTCAGAGCCAAGGGACGACAAATACCACACCTGAGCTCAGTCAAGACTGTTTTGGTGCAAAGTTCTCTCCATAAAAACCCAATCATATATACACACATGTAAGAGGAATATTTATTAAAAAAAAGAATTAACTTATTTTTATTTATTTCAATCCATTTAATGAAAGTCTTTTCTTATTTATTGCAAAGCTTTGTTTGTCCTAAATGGTGCCAATTGGAGCATTTTTCTCAAGCAAAGTCTAAAAAACGGCGATCCAGAACTGCCCAACGCATCTTTACACTGCTCAATCGCTTCAGTCAGATTCCACAACTCACTCCTAGAGATCTTCATGACATGGGTGGGCAGGAGGCGACAGAGGAGGGGACCAATAGAGAGCATTTGGATGGGCAGCAGGTTGGATTTTAAAGATGTTTTTGCTCCCACGCAGAGACGCCTGGGTGTCGACCTCATCGCCCAAATTGTACTGTTTACAAAGGTTCATTGCTGCTGTTTCTTTCTCGGTCATTAACCCGACATCAGTCAGACGTGTCAAATCGGCTTAAATGTAGGATCTTTAGGTGTCTCTAAGGACGCATCCTTTGAGTCATCGAAGACAGACGCTACGAGCGCGCTACCTGAAACCGCCCTCTGGTCGGGGCTTTGCGGCGGTTACGTCCCAAACAGGCTTTAAAGTTCAAGGGACTGTCTGTGTTTCTGTCTCGGCCTGACAGACAGGTCTTACTCAGTGAAAGGGGATTTGAAAATGATCCTCTAACATGAGTCTTAACCGAATATCCCCGTCGGCAAAGGCACTTTGGTGACGGCAGTTTAAGGAACATCTCGCTACTGTAGCAGCTGTCATCGCCGACTGACGCAAATATCACAAGATTAGACCCCGCAACAAAAGAGCGCGCTCGCGAAGGGGGACGGGCGGGCGCGACGTATGCGCTGCGTGTAAAAACCTGCTCGGCCAAGTTTATTCCCAAACTGCACACATCCCGGAAAAACAACACATTCTTTAAAAGCGCGCCGCCGTGCCCGCCGAGACCCCCAAGAGGGGCTCGTTTAAGTGGAACAAAGAGAGCCCTCGGGAAGGTCTTGATGTTAGCGCGGATTAGGGACCAAGGTATCTGTGCCCACCCAGCAGCCAGCAAGCCAGCTTTACTGTGTAATCCGCCTGCACACAGAACAAATCCACTGCATCAGGCTGAATTTAGGCCAAACACTACAACTCCAGCTTTTATCACAGCATACCTCATCAATTGGATCATCTTCCCCTTTACAACCGATTCGTGTGTGTAAGCCTTTCCAGATGAGAATCCAGTTCAGACACTTCCCAGAAATCTCAGAGTGCCCGTTACATGTTCGCAAACTAGCCGCCTCATCCTCGCCGCGGTTTTTCCTCTGCAGCTCTTTCAGCGATGGCGTTCCGACACACTAAAGAACGCCTCTCTGCCGACCGTGAGAGGGAACTCTTGGTTGTACTTTAGCTTCCTGTTTGAACGCTTCTGTGAAAGACCTGTCATGTCGTCTCACTTGTTTCATGTTACAGAACCAAAGCTCTCTGCAGACTTTATTTTTGTACAATATTCATTTTATAACTTTTTACGGAAATAAACTTGTTTCTATCAAACGAGCCCGTCTCCTGGTCTTCTGCCTCGTCCCGCGACGAACGCCCTCTGAGGCGTCGCTCCAGGATGCGTCTGCATTAGCGATCACCGGGCCTGTCAGCATCTCGTCTGGGGTGTGCAGCCGTTCTTTCGGCTCTGGTGGGGAATGACGGTGAGCAGACCAGCGCTGAACTTGGGGGGGGGGGGGGGCAGACGGTCTGCGCGCATGGAAAGGTAATTGTCATCAGTCGGCTCACATTATCATAAACACCTGCACTTCCCCTGCTGGACCGAATCTCCAGATGGGCGATATTTCTCCCTAAATGTATGTGGAAAAGGCCTGAAGCTCAATCATCCTTAAAGCCGACGACGTTCAGATGTGTTTACAGCATGTCGGTTGTTTCCCATTGGTGAAAGATACCAATTGTTGCAGATTTATTGCGCTGGACCCAAATGCCTTTGAGTCCAGACGGAGGATTTCAAACGTCAGGAGTTGCTTTTTTTTGTTTTGTTTTTTTTCGACAACTGTAGCAAAAGCATGAGTTTTTGAGTTTGACCACTTGTGCTCCTTGAACCAGGATCAGATTTTAATTCCACCTATCTGGGTCAGAATGGTTTGTTTTAACTCATATTTCTTTAATTTAAACAAGGTGCCATCTGGGGCTGGTGCCTGGGTGGTTTGGGAGTCCGTCCTGGGCTGATCTCTGTGTTCTGAAGCCTTCTCATCAGGCGCCCGCGCTGCACATGGTGGGCTGACCTTCCACCCGAGTTAAACAGCAGTCACTCCTCACCTCCTCCTGCCTCAGAGGGTCCCGGCCTCCGGGTCTCAGACCTTCCACATTTCTGATCCTGGTATTTCCGTCTGATTTTATGGACCGACCGGTTGCCAGGTCTGATTGTCGGCCCGTGGCTTCAGGTGGATCGGAGTGTCGGATCGCTGTGTCTAAGATTGAGAAATACCAATGAGGCAACCGTGTCTTCCTTGTGAGAAAGCAAGCGGAGGAAAAGAGGGTCACTAAAATTTACAGCTTTCAGAAATAATCTGAATCCAATTCCACATGTTTGTTGTTACAGCGGGAGCACAGAGCTGTGTGACAGCAGCGTGTGGAGGTTTCCTCAGTCGGCTGAATCCTTGGAGAGGATGTGCAGCTTTTCCAGAACGACATAACTCCTCTCTGCAGTACGAGAAAATTATGCAGAGTCGATTCACCTTCAAAGTAGCTGCTTCAGGAACGGCTGATAATCAAAGGTTCAAATACTTTAACACTCAGCTAGGGAAAAAAAAAAATGGAATCTGGAACCAATTTATGAGCCATTAACAGACTTTGGACTCTGGACGAGCGGGAAAAGAGGATTAAAGAAGTGAAATTCAATAGAGTGAAAACGGATTAAAGGTGCTCTGGTGGGGAATAATTGCACGGAGAAGAAATGCAACACAGAAATGCATCCGGTAGACCCTTCGTGTAGGCATGGATGCTCTGCAGCTTGCTGCGGTTTAGGGGATTCCAGTGGTGCATAGAGATCCAGGAGGCCCAAAAATAATGACCTCAGATTATTTGTTTACAGTTTCCAGTCTTCGGTTACAACTTTTTGGTGCTAATCCAGACACAGAGGCTTCTGCCGCGTGCATTTATGTTCTAGCAATGAGAAGCTTTCAACTGACCCTCTCAAGGAGCCTGATGGTCATCTCCTGTAATGTTAGACATGTTACATATATTAAAATTATAATTAAAAATTAAACGTTCAGAAGGTAGAAGGGAACATGCCGATGACACTGAATAATATTTAAGTTTAACAAAACTTTTCAATATCAGGTGTTTATGGAAGGCAACATTTTACAAATACACGTAAATGTTTGATGGTTCCACTTGAATAACTATTAAAATGGTCATCTGCAAACACCAAATATTGTTTATTCTTAAAAAAAAAAAGTAAAATGTGCCTCAGATCTTTCTCTTCTTCCACTCTGGTTCCTTCTCTGCTTCCTCATCTTCATCCGACTCCTCTGCAAACAAGGTCTTTGGCTGGGTCCTATGGGGGAGACGAGGCAACGAGGTCAAGACTGTAAATTAGAGATTCTAACCTGGTGCACGAGAACAAAACCGCATATAAGAACATATTTCCTGTTTTGTTTTTTTTTAGCGGGATCTAAAGCTCTGGGTTGTGTAGCTGCTGAGCCCTCATCCCTTTTAAACATGCCTCTTAAACATTTATGCCAGACCGGAAGAAAGACACCTCAATGGGCAACAGTCGCTCATCTTTCAAAGCTCAGAAAGGAGAGAAGCGTGGGTCAGGAGAGCATCCAGGTGGACAGGACGTGCATCGTGATTAATAGCTTCAGAGCTCATAAATGATCTGTACTCACTTCTTGTACGCCGGGGCGACCCAGTACGGGTTTTCTGCAGCCTCCTTGGCGTGACGCAAGATGGCCTGTCGGGGGTTGCTGTCGTCCGTTTTATCCAAAGCGATGTTCTTCACGATGAATGATGACAGAGTGCCGCCGTGAGCTGCCACTCTTCCCCCACGACCTGTCAGGAAGCAGGAGTTCACAATTAAGTACAGACAAGTATATCAGTCCTATTATTAGGCCGTGCACGCTGCTGTTTGTACAGTACTTAGCTGCTTTGGCCCGTTTGAGCGTGCTTAACAGAGCTTTTGTAGGCAAATATCACCACTGAGGCTGACATGCGTGGATTTCCTGATGCAGTTGGATTGATTTTGGGCCTGAGGAGCCTTTTTCCATTTCTTGTAAGCATTGAGCCAACCCCAAACATTACCTCTCGTGCAAATAAACATTAAAAAAAAAAAAAGCAGCCTGTCATTGCAAAATCAGTTAGATGCTGTCAAGACGTATTTTCCATAAATTTAAACTGCTTTAATGTCATTCAACTCTGCTGCATATGTTTTTAATTGTTAAATAAGCCCCGTGATTTCAACCATTCTCTTTAAATCACCATCATTTTGTTCGTCCTGATTTTGTTTTCTGTTGTAGGTTTTTTTTAAATAATTGCACCTTATTTGTGAGAATGACTTTTGTGCCAATTAGAAGGTCACACACTGTCATCCCCATTATTTTCTCAGGTCACACAGTTTATTCCTGCCCATAGCGGATCAAATCTGTTTTCACCGAACTGGTGACTGAGCTGTCAGTCAAAAGCCGCCCCACAGCCTCATCGCTGACGGCTGCTTTGCCTGCAGAGTTGGAATGTGTGTGTCTGACTTGGCGTCTGAAAAGTACAGAAAATCAAGATCTGGAAAAGTTCAGCCTAAAAATGGACATCTGCTCTGGAGTTATATGAAGTATTCTGATGATTTTAAAACCTTAAAATAAAAGGAGCCTTGAGTTTATTAATTCAATAGAGAACTGAGCTGTATAAAGGCGACGTTAGTTAGCATATAAGTGGCTCGGAAAAATCAAATAACCAGAAATAGTTGATTTGAGTGACGTAATTCTGTAGAAAATGTGGTCTTGCACTGTTTTGATGCCAAACTGTGTAACAGTCATGCGTAGGTGTGGTTTCTGCCCGACAGATTATACTAAAGAAATTCGGTCTGTCGGACCATGTGGTCCAGAAAAAGATCAAATGGGTCATTCTGTCCCGGCAGTTAAAAAATACGAGGCAACAGCGGTCAACAATGAACCTCTTTAAAAGGCCATGAGGGAGCAGCGCCCCGTTAGCTCTCCACTTCTTTGGGATTGCGTAACGTGGAATCACAACATCAACAACTGTGGATTCGTACATCTGTCTCAGACAGAAAGAAGCATTCATGTAGTTACGAACATGACGAATAATATGCTTAAAAAACAACTGCCAAACTGCGTCTGTGTCTCATTATCACACCAGCATTACAGCGATTTTTTATTTTGCTTTGGTATTCCAGAGACATTGATTGGTTCATTTCAAGTTGGGGATTTTTTTTTTTTTTCAATTTTTTAAACATTTGAGGAACACAAAAGGTTGGAGCGCGTACCTGGTCCAGCCACGGGAGGCTCTGGTTTGTGGGACTTCTTGGGGTCAAGTCGGTCCTTCTCCAGCTGTTTGCGTGTGCTCCTCTGCCGGGCCTCTCTGAACATGGGCAAGGCGTGGGCTGCAGAGACGCAGGGAAAACAGGGATAACTCATCACAGGACAGAGCTGCTGTCAACAGCTCAGGCTGAGCCGTGCTCGACTGCAGAAGACCCAAACACACGAGCACCTGTTGACCTCTGGTGGCAGCGATCCTCTTGTGTGCCCGTTCTGCTTTGGTGCACACCAGCATATTCATTATTTCACATCAGTCTGCGCCTCTTCACAATTTTGTTAACACTACCCCAATAAAAGGCCCCAGCACTTAAATCCACGAGTGTGTGAGTGAGCATGTGTCTGAGTACGTGTAAATGAGAGACAGAGGTGTGTGAAGCGAGTGTGTGCTCTGCTCTTATCCCCGAGGTAACGAAGAGACACTTGTAGATGGAGCGAGTTTCCATTCACGTCGCTGTTCGCTGTTAATTCTTTTCTTCCACGCTACATTAAGCAAAAAGGTTACTGTTAACAGATTCCCTCGATTTTCTCAATGGGCCATCGCCTGTTTCCTGTTCCCTCTAATTTTCCAGTGCCGGGGCATCGAGTGCGTCACTCATCGCCCGGCGCAGTCAAATGCCTGTCTGCTTCACGGCCTGTTGACATGGCGAGGAAAATCACATGATGCCTCTGTGAGAAAAAAAAAAAGCCCTGCAGAAACCCAAACACTGAACGCTGCTTGGACTGGATTTTGCAGCCAATCAGGGAGGACGTGTCGGGGGCTGCTCTGGATTGGGGGGGGCGGGACTGTGAGCCACGCGGGGAAGAGATGACGGCCTCGTGTGTTGTTGATATGATGGGATGACGGGCAGGTGGGTGGTGTGGGAGTGTGTGTGTGTGTGTGTGTGCGCGCGTGTGTGTGTGTTTGGAGGAGGCTGAGAGGAGATCACGACAGCAGAGGTGGGAGAGGCAGCTGTCCCTGGCGTGATCTGGTGTGACTGCGGACCGCATGGCTGCTGCGTGTCACACTACCCCGTGGCTGTCCATCCACTCATCCACAGCCTCCTTCATCAGCTAATGGGCCCCTGAAAGCACTGTCCTCACAAAGCCCCCCCAACCCCCACCGCTACAGCAGAGAGGCTGAATTGTGTTCAGAACCAGCTCTGCCTGTCCCACGCTGAAGGTAAAGTCAGTAAACAGGTGTAAAGTCTACAGGTTTACACTTGAAGATGCTTCCTGAAAGCCGCGCTGCTTCTGAAACTCTAAACGTGTCTTCAGGTGCGGGGCGAGGGGAAACTTACGCGTGATGATGTAATCCTGCGTTAGCGCCTCTGCGTGTTTGTCTTTCCGTTTGCTTTTCACCACACACAGCATGGCCCCCCTAAAAAGCCAGATGTGATTGTTAATCAGTGATTTATTTTAATAAGTTTCAGCCTGGCATTACTTAAAAAGCATAAATGAGGGATTTTGGACTTCTGCGCATCGCAACATCAGCTGCCACTTAGTGGCTTTACACAGTGAAAGGGCGTCAAATGAGAGCAAAGTGAACATACCTGTGGCTCTTTACAGGGTCATAGTAGACTTTGGCAAGTCCATTCCCAGTTCCAACCATTATCTGGTTAAGTTTTGGGTGCCACAGGCAGCGGATAGCGCTCTGGACAAAAACAAACAAACAAAAGATGCATGTTGATGTTTTGTTGAACGGTCAGGTTCAAACCTGGATTGTGGGCCATGTTTATGTTGATGCTCCTGCTGTGTGACTGGGTGGTTGTGATATACTGGGGATCAGTCCCAGCATGCTGCGCTGTGTTAGTTGACTATATTTGGATGTTGGGAAGAGGGTTGGATCCTTAAGTCTGCGTATGACAGATGGCACAGTGCCAATAGGCAAATGTGACTACATTAATTCAGAGGTGTGTGTGTGTGAGTGTGTGTGTGTGTGTGTGTGAAAACAAAAAAGGGTAGAAGATGAGGAATACCCTCTGACCCCACCACAATGGTGAAGACTGAGATATATGGCCCACCATGGAGCACATGTCTTCCTCCACATCACCGTGGTATCGATGACATCGGTGGACAAGGGCAGGGTTTTTAAAATGTGGAGCACATCATTAATACAATGGTGCTGGTGGGGGCAGAATGGGGGGTGGGTGGAAGTATGACTGGGATGTCCACAGCCCGTGAAAGGGAAAGCAGCTTAGCGCCCAGCTGTTGTGCATCCCACCAGGACACCAGGAGAAGGAGTCTCAGTCGCACACCATCAAACGCACACACGCACGCACGTACTCAATGGGACAGATGCATATTTGTGCATACATGTAATGTGGTGGCACATTTATTAGGCACATACAATCAGTCATCCATTTAAATTTAAGTTATTTTGCGAAAAGGTTAATTATTTTAATTTCACTTTTTTTCCAAACAAATACGCGCACATTTGTTTTTCGTTTCTGGAGTGACTTCAGTTTCAACCCAATGTTTTATTTTTTTTTAAATGATATGCATAATATCTGCTGTACGAGGCCAGCAGCTCAGTGGAGGTCATGGCACAGATGATGGTTAATCTGCTCAACCAGATCAGGCTGCCTGTAATTGATCGAAAGATCTGGAAAATGCTTTAAACAGGATATGCTTAACACTGAGCCTCACATTCATATTCAGAAATCCCAGGTTTTAGCCGTCCATAAACGACTTAATATGCAAAAACATAAATATGTTTGCACCACACATGCAACACACTGTGATCTGTTAATTTAAATACACAATGGACAGTTTTACACATGTGATTAGGTCTAAGAAAAACAGATATTTCATTATATTCATATATTCTTACTTTAACTAAGCTCTAAAGATGAAGAAAATGGTGTCATATGACAGTCAACTCTGAAAACTGTAAACACAAACATAAATATTGTAGTGACTGAAGTAACCAACAGCCAGGTAACTGCAGGCCGCTGAAATTCAAAAACAAACAATCCTTCCCATCATCGGTGAAACGGGACAAACAGATCAAGTGGAGGTGCCTGAATCGGAGTGGTCCGGAGGGGCCAAACCCAGCTGGATCCGCCGAGAATCCCAGAGCCAAGCAAAGCTCAGTCCGGTCAGATTGCTTTCCAGATATTCTGAGCGGTGTGTTTAGACTCTCAGAACCCCTGTTTACGCTTCGCCTCCACCAGATTACATCACAGCGTAACGTTTAATCACTCGGTCCTCCAGTAGCAGCTTTCGCTGGGCAATCAGACTGAAACACCAAACAGTGTTTTAGAGTAAATAAGACACCAGGATGGTGTGGATGCAGAGTTCACAGGACAGGAAACAGCCACCGGAGCTGTGGTTCTCCCGAGGTGGCTGCATATCGCTGAGAAATGTGAGTCCTCCCTGGCTACCGTGAGCTAGTTTATCTATATCTGTCAGGAAATGACAGAAATTAGCACTGCAGCCGCACAGCGAGAGCTAACAGCATGACTGCGATAGGCAGCGAAGTCTCACCTGGCTTGATGGACCAAAACAATACAAAAGGAAAAAGCCTAAACCAGTATTAGCTTCTCCAGGTCCGGGCTGGTGCGCTCTGTTTAGTTAGAGATGATTGGTGGTCCTTCCTTTCACTTGTCTGCCTGGTACGCCACTTGAAAAAGGCTGCACTTAAATGTCCGAAGCCGTTGGAGAAGCAGGTGGCTGATGTAAACATAGTAAATAGCACTTTCATCAGGTTCACTGGGGGCATGTCAGCCAGGAACAACCAGGGTGCTACAGAGGCATCAGACTCCAACCTGAGCACAGCCAAACATCACACAGTCAAATAAAAGGCTCTTATTTCGTGTTTTAATTAATATTTTGTCAAATAATGTGAACCTTTACACCAGAGCATTTGTAAAAAAAAAAAAAAAAAGCTTAAATGTGGCAGCGGTCGACCTTGGTTATCAACTTAACGACAATGGCTGGCCACTCTTCTGATGTCCTCCAATTTGCCATCACGACACGTGGAGGTATTATTAAACTACAAAGCTCAGAGAAGATGGAGGTCACACAGGAAGAGGCTTTTAGTGAAACTTAAATCAAAGCTTTCAGAGTTTCTCACAAAGGTAGATGGCGATAGATGTGAAAGACCAGTGGAAAAACCACTTCCAAATATTTACGCTCTTTGGTAAATAAGTAAAAGAAGAGTAACGACCAAAGGGTGAAACAACGGGGGAAGACTGATTTAAGTTCTAAACAGATCCCGAGTCTCTCTCACTGCTGCCTGGTATTCCTGGAATCAAAAATTGTCTTTTATAAAAGTATTTACAAGTCCTGGTGATGCCAGTATCTTTATGTCTCCAGAAGAAGGCTGAGCTCTGTGGCCAGGAAAGGACCAGAGATAGTTACAACATCTCCATCACCTACAGCTGATCCACCCGAAATGTTATTTTTAAGATAAGGACTTTCAAATAAAAGATGAGGCTTCATTACAATGACAGTCAACTCTGGTTAAATAAATGGGTCACTCAAAGCCCAGATTGTCCTCCCCACTGCTCAAGAGCAGGGGTGTGTATTTAGCGCTGAGGCTGTGCCAAGGTCTGCAGCAGCTGGATGGCAAGACAGAAGGATGCACAGGCACACAAACCCAGCTCCTGCCTCTCTAAAAACATTTCCTCAGTGGGGAAAGTGTCATTTCCTAGTCAAGCAGGCCAAGTTAGAAGCCATTAACCTTGCTCAGAGCGCTCTGTTATGACTGCAGATACACACCGCTCGTTCTGTTGAAAATGAGAAATGGAGCAGGAGGATACTGAAGAGGTATTGAGGTACTGAAGACAGCATCTCTCTCTGTCTCGGCACCTATGGCCGTATGCCTTCACCAGATAGATTTTTGGAGAAAAGTGCATGGCACGCTCGCATATTTGACAGAGCACTCCCTCCCTGTGGATGCGGATGGAACATGCCGATAATTGAATTTCAGTTGCAGCTCAAACGCTGTGCATCAGAGTCAGAGGCTGCCAGGGCTTTGTGGGAATGACAAAAGGTCACATAACTCCACTTTCTGCCCGTTTCCCTTTAACCTTTTTAAACTTTCCCCTGTCACCCAAACCTTCTCTTCTGGATTTTTCCCCAGATCGTGCCAGCATCAGACATCATCCAGAAAAAACGATAGCGAACAGACTTGACAGAACAGACAGGTACCAACAGATCCTACGAACCAGCCAAAGCAGAGCCAGGCAGAACTTACAGCATTTGTGACCTCTATTTCGTGGACTTTCTGAAAAGATGTTCGGTCAAAGAACGCCAGCTTCCCGTGTCCCTCGTCTTTCTTCACCGACGTCCCCGTTATGAGAAGCTTATCGTCTGGGCTAAAACAGCAGTCGGTCCTTACAGGGAAACAGACATGATCAGCTCATGATCCAGAACAAACTTCCCAGAATCAGCAGCTGTATTCACGCTAAATGACTTACATTGCAAAGTAGTTGGTGAGCCCCGTCGCTACGTTCACAGGTTTTCTGAAGTTCCGGATGTCCCACACTTTCAGCGTGTCATCACCTAGAAAGTGGAGAGACACATCAGGTCATCTAAAAAGGAGGAGATTCAACCCGCAGTCACCGCTGTGTAGTCTGTAAATACAGCTTTACTTAACTGCCCAACACGGCGGGAAGAGTTACTTTTCATTTACGTTGCAGAAATATTCAAAGTGAAGAGCTCTCACTCTGAGTTATTCCTGTTTGTAGTAGAATCTTCTGACTGGTGTCTATATATAGATTCCTTCTGCGTTTTTTTTTTCCTGATATTTCACTGGTGGTGGTCGTTTTTATTTGCTTATTCTAGAGGAGTTGAACCTCAAACCTTCGCTTTAAGAGCACCAGACCTTTTATGAGTTTGCATGATTGAGTAAACAGCAGACTTTATTCTTACCTCCACGTGAGGCGAGACTCATGCCGTCATAGGAGAAGGCGAGGCAAGACGTGTCTGATCCTGGAATGTGTGCTTGTCGACAGTGAAATTTTGTGTGGACCTAGAAAGATAAAAAAGGTTGAATAGCTCTGCCTAATACAACGTCTGGTATAGTTTATGGTTTTTCAGTGATGTGGTTTGATATTAACTGGTTATTAACCTGTAGAGGCATGAATAAGCACATGATGAGGGTAAATGCTGTTCCATTATTCCACGTCATGCACATGGTCTAAGTATAAATGTAGTGCAGATGTGATTTGCTCCTCTGTGAAAACAGGTCCATGGAGGTGAAAACTGAGCAGACGCAGAATCCAGTTTATTAACAGATCAGCATCACGTCATTACGAGGACTTTAGGAAGTCCAAAAAACGATAAGAAGCTATAAATCATTGGTTTAATAGCCGAAATATTAAATGGGGCAGTCCTGCTTTCTGTCCGCTTAAACAAACATGCAGCCTTGGTCACTACCGTTCATCATTAATAAAGTTTTATAATCTCCTGATACAGAGCAGAATGCAACTGTCAGAACACCACTTTAACAAGAGATTCATCTTCACCTTCAAAATAACAATGCAGAACAGCTAACAGCTTACATCAAAGTTCCAATAGCTGGCTGGAGGAGATTTGCCTCCCCGCACCTACTTATGGTCCTTAACTGCTACTCAGGTGTGCCAAGATACTCATAAAGTTTTTTATTTGCACCAGAAAAGAGATTTTAGCTGCAGCTGTGAGAGGATGAGGGTTGGATTGAATGCTGCAAACAAACACATCACAGCACCAGGGTCTTCATCAGACTAATCAGCGGTTTACTTTTGCCCTCATAACCATCTCCCCGGCATGCTGCTGTATATGAGAACGCGATCTGACTCAGAGCGGCTGCGGCCATCAGCATGTATGACTGGAAACCAAGTAGGCTAAGTGACATTTCAGCCCAGGGTCATTGTATGGAGGTGAGAACATACTGATTACTAAAGCCAGAGGGGATGGAAACCATCTCTCACGGCCATCAAGGGGCTATATAAAAGATAATGCGTTTGTTAGATTTTAGGGGTGTCATTTGAGGTCATTTCGAAATTCACTAGGCTGCACCATTGGTTCAGAATAACTCCTCGTCGGGCCCCCAGTGCAAACAGAGATGTTTAAATCCTCGTCTAAACAGCTGTTTCCAACACTGCCAGCCTTTCAGCGGACTTTCTCAATTCTCAAATCTGTCCGAGCCTACTACTGTACTGTGGGGGTTGTGTGTGAGCCAAAACTGGAAGTAACCCAACTCAATACCCCCCCACACCCCCAAGTCTTTCTCACACATTCACAAAAATGAGTGGAGGGCCAAAATAACGACATAAATAAAGCCTGAACCTATGACTGAGAAACATTTTTATATATTTAAATAACCATAATCCAGTTATTAGAATGTAACACGCAAAATGCCTTCTTCTTCCACTGACATGTGTTTCAGTTTCACCTGGAGCCTGAGCGCAGCGATCGATCATTAGAAGGAGCGGTGAAGCAATAGTCTGGGAAGTAGGCTGGCTGACACTCAAACAAACATAACCTTGGTTTATACGGCTACATTTTCATTAATTTTAAACGCAATGCAAATAAATCAGTGAAAAGAGAATTGCAGCAATACGGGCTTTTGACTCCAAGCTGGATAAGGACTTGGAATTGAGTACATAGTGTGAAAGACAGATAAGATAGAAAAACGTGGAGAAAACGTTGGCAAAAAGAGCATGAGAGTGCAGAATGAGGGATGTGTCCTTATGGGACGAGATGGAAACAAGGACAGCGCTTGTAAAGCAAATGAAGGGAAGTTATTAGCAAGACAAGGCAGATAACATGGTTACCTTGAACTGTAGATAACACGGATTATGCTTATTCAGACCCGAGTTATTTAGCCTCACAGTCTTTCCAGGGATAATTTTCCAATTCCCATTTTAGTCTATTCCAGTCTCCTGCTTTCATATCTTACATTATCTGCCCATTTCTTTTTGTACTGCCTTAAAATTAACTTGAGAAGGAAAAGTCAAGAGGTCAATTTAACATGTGAGCCCTTTTTCTAATCTCTCAGCAGGTGTCAGACAGCTCTGACCTACTAAAACGCAGCTAAAGCAAAAATATGCATCAGGTCAGATGCAGGGGACTTCATTCAGAGGGTGCACGTGCTCCTTTGTTGTGGCCTTTTGGTGCGAGCAGTGCGCGTGCACAATCTGTGGACCCGACTCTGAGTGGTGGAGGGAGGGTGGGTGGGCTAATGAACCATTTTCTTGCAATTATCTTGTCTTATTAGGCGGCGCTTCAATGTCAACGGCATCTTACAAAGGGTGCAGAGTTTAGCCCGGGCATGTTTGCCTTGTCTTGGAGATGCAGAGAGGATCTGGCACAGAATGCAGAGATAGTACGCCATAAATATGCGAGGAGCGCAGGACGACAAAACGTTTCACCTAAAAATAAGAAGAATGCTTTTAACGGCTGCCACAGGATTCCTCGGGTCAACTAGTAGGAAAAGTTAGGAGCCGTTGTTGAATCATTCCACAGAGTTTCTTTCCCTTTCTGTGACGTCTCTTTAGATTAACACCATCTGCACTTTCCACAAACTGGATTTTAACCCCTTTTACAGTTTACACTGAGAGGAAGTTTAAAAAATATTCACTCATCCTACCAGACAAATGGGCTGAAGGAGGACCAGACAACCCCTGTGTGTGCAACCCTGGAGTAAAAACATTCATTACATAATCCCCCAGTCTCTGGAGCACTGTCATCAGCGTGTTCTGTGATTGTCTGTCCTGTACGTGCATCTGTCTCCTCTGGATTATCACCAATTCTACCTAAAGTTGGATAAACAGACAATTTAAGGACAGATATCAAAGAGATCGTCCATAAAATCTGCCTTGAACATAAAAACCTGGGCACATTGAGCCTTTTTGTTTTGTTATGCTTGATTAGTAATCTATAACCAACCCCGCCTGCAATGGTAAATGCTTTGGTGGTTATCTGAGATGCTCATTGCAAACGTATACCCACTCCAGCTATTTCTAGAACATTTACTGCTGTTGTGAAGCTTAGGTGTTTATTTACTATCCTGATGTTGGCTGGCACTGCTGGATGCCACGATGTTTGCTTCCTGTGATAATCTACACAGCCGGTTTATGAAACTGGAATCCACTGCACTCTTTCTCATGCACCCCTCACGCCTTCTGACATCATCTGCAAACTGCGCCCTTATTCCTCACCTAAAATTAGCACCAATCAGCACCCCGATGTGCATATTTGTCATACATCCGTCATATTATTCCATCCCTGCGCTGTGTGCACACAGTATTCACCTCTTCCCATTCAGCAGCAGGAGTTGATAAATATCTGAAGGAATACGGGATTGGGTTTCATCTCAGTGGACTATGATAACAATCTCCCGCTGCGCCAACTGTTCCTAACCACCATTCCAAGTATCATTATATAAATACTGTCAGGTTCTTTGTCCAACTCCATACAAACCACAAAGCCGAGAGAGTTTTTACCGACCGAGCGTCTGATTTTGACCTCCGCTGCTGTGTGTGGATCGCGTGGCCAAACCGCACAAGTCTCTAAAAACAGCTGCTCTGATCTTTCATGGAAATCAACAAGTGGTGATGGTGGCGACGCTGTGTGTTGGATGACCTTACTGGGTTCTGTGAAAGCTTTTTTAGGGTTAAAAGATGGATACGGAATATGCAGAATATTCAAATGTGCATTAGCGGCCCCTTTTTAGGCCTGTAGGTCTGCAGAAAGGTGGATCTGTCTGTGCGGCAATTACAGGAATCATAAGCAAGTCACAATGATGGCTGCAGGGCTTATGGCCAATGTAAATATTTAAGCACACTGTCTATAGATATATTGGTGGTCCTATATGATTTAAAGTATTCCATGAACACACGTTCATGCCACTTACTGTTTTTTAGACTGCGTCGGCAGTGACGAAGAGGCCAGTCGGCCTTCTCATCCCATTACAATGGTCTGCCGGGAGCCTCGGTGTTGACCTTCATGTGGATGTTTCTCTGACACATACCATTCACCCAAACTGTATAGCAGCGCCGCCCACCCTCCCCCATCAACCATATCACAAGGCTTTGACATGGCCTTCAAACCCAGCTGGCATCCCAGTCCAAGAGAGCATTTGTGGGATGCAGTTAAACCATGGATGTATTAGAGGATTCTCTACCCACGTCCCAGTGCCAGGTCCCAAAGAGCCCCGCTGGAAATGTCTGGACAAGTCGATGCTGTTTTGAGCAATAAAGTGGGGACCAGTACAATATCATGCAGGCAGGTTATTTTAACTCTGCCTGTAATCCGTAGCTGGCAGAGAGTTTTACATTAATTATTCCTAATTAATAACCATTCAGAGTTTGTTTTCATTGAATTGGAAAGCACATAAATGCAGGAATCACGTTACATTTGTGATTTTGCCTCCTGTAACGCTCCCAGTCCAACAAAACCAGCACATTTGGGGTGCGACTTTGAAGTCTGGAAACATCCAAGAGCACCAATGACATCATAGCATTCCCCGGGTGTCTGTGGTCATGTTTCTGGCCTGCGCTCCCCACGCACCAGGTTTCACAGGGTGCGCACTACCTGGCAACCATTTCAACGCAGCCTTGTAATTCTGGCACCGACCCCTCTTGTCTGGTCAGAGAATGAGCACGCAATCACTCTGTGGCAGTACCCTAAAAAAGACCTTCCTGACTCCCCATCACAGGATCAATCAACTCATGTCAGGGTTCAAGAGCACAATGTGTCAAACTCAATAGCTTCTCATCAGGCTGATCTTTAGATCAAGGTCGTGAACGTGATTGATTATGATTGATCTGCATATTCTAGCCATGAGTAATAGAGGCAATACAAGAGATCGGCCTCTGCTGAGCGGGGGAGGGAGCGGCAATAAAAGCATCGTTGAGCCAGCTCCTTTTTAGGCATGTGTCTGAATTCAAGTCGGCAGCACAGGTTGCTGATTAGGCCAGAGGGCAACGGCTGAATTCTTGAGCCATTCAGACGGGACAGGCTCCAATGGTCAGGCAACAGACACGACTATTGTAAGCTGCTACACGAAACAGGGTAAATATTTAGCTTGGGAAAAGAGGGGTAATAAATGTGGAGAGCTTTAACCCAATCAGGGCTTGCAGACTGTTCCCCCAAGCAGGAAAGACAGATGGGATTCTACTCCTCAGAGGCACAAGTAGGCACAGAAAAAAAATGATGCGTCTATCTACCGACATTTTCTGTGTCTTGTAATTAAAGTTGGCTGCTGGAGTAATTATCATGTAGCCTACTTCCCATTTTACTAATCTGGATAAGCCCCGCTCTCCAATCAAGCTGTTCCAACTCACTAACTACAGTTTAATTGTCACTCTGTTCACTTATGAAATAACAAGGGTCATTCGACCTCATCCACACATGGGGATGGACCGATGAAAACACTGAAGTGGAACAAATGAATTACAGAACCGATGTGCCAAATATTTCAGCAGAAAAACAACTAGACGGGTTGCACGAGTATCGGACTGAGTCCTCTTGGGTTATTTTCCCATATTAAAATAAGCGTTTATCGTCCCAGCTGAGCGACCTCAACTCATTACTCACATTCCGGACAAAAACAACCGAATGAGGAAAAAAAGTTTGCCTGCTGTAAGACGAGATGTTAAGAGAATAGTTAAATCGTGAGGCCCTTGTCTTCTAAATGCCCATTTTAAAACCAAAATAAACGTGGCTACTGTTTGGTTAGCTACCTACTGTTTGGACGGACCTTCAACAACCGATCAAATCCTACATGCTCCAGCTTTTTAAATGTAATCAGATTTGTAACATTCAAACGTCACAAAGCCTCCACTGGCCATTTCTCAAATAACTCAAGAGAGCGTAATTCTCTTTTAAAGCCAAGATCAACTTTCTCTAGCCGAGCCGATCTCAAGGAACAGAATGAACACTTTGATCGCGTAATTACCAAATTAGCTAAAACTGGACAACATCCACTGGAAAATTGTGATTGAGCCTCTCAATTACCTTTATGTAACTATGCTCAATCATCACACATCAGTTAATTTAGTTACATAATCAGGAATTTTGTACAAAGCTACTGTGCTGCTTCAAATAATCTCCAATTCAGCTGTACAAACTCACTGTCCTACAAATGTCAAACATTTCTGAATCCTGGTCAGTGTTGGTCAGCGACATATTGAACTCTGGCCTGTCTACAGGCCAGTGACCCGAGGTCACGGCAAAGCAGACAACCTGTGTTTATAATGTGTTTCACATTCTATAGTGAGTCTGAACACTCACGCTGAGGTTTCTGTCCCAGATCTGGATGGTGCCATCCTGACAGCCTGCTGCTATCAGCTTCCCGTCACGGCTGTAGGTGCAGCATGTGGGCACCACCTTCTTCCCCTGGAAGGAGCGTGGTTTAAACACAGATTTGTGCTGCTTCTCCGACTTCACGTCCCACGTGCGCACAGTGCTGTGAAGAGAGAGCAAATGTAAGGTCAGCCACGCTGGATTTTTCATGCATTTCAGAGGACATGGTTAAAATAATTTACACTTTGCCCAACCCAGACAACTGAGAAGGACATAAATAATATAAATACAGCTTAGTTGATGTGTGACATAGATATCTCAACTATCATAAAGGAAGCAGTTTATTTAGGTCACTTAAATCTGGACTTCCACATTCTTTAAATTTCAAGGTTGAGTGAATGATGAACTGAGAACAATGATGTTTAGATTTAAGCAAGGTGGACATTTCACCTTTGACCCCATTTCTATGACCTGTCAGGCTTCACCCATCTGAGCTGATTTACTTTTTAAAATTCTTGTATTGTGCAGCAATTACACTGGTAAAATGCAGATTGAAATTTAGACATAGATTAAAATGAAAAGGGTAGAGACTGTTACCCTGCAGCACTCAAAATGGCCTCAGGTGACCTCCCCATTTATTTGTGGAACTACCTGACTACCCAGAAACATGTTTCTGAACACCTCTCACAAACACTCATGTGAGACATAGTGTGTCCACATGTGTCTGTTACCCAGCGCTCGCTTTAGTGAGCGTTCTGACCTTTGGGTTACCAGGTCACCGGAGAAGTATAAACATACAGACAGGGCTGCTGCTCACAGCCAGGCGAGGATTCTTCTGTGGACAGCTCCAAAGTCACAGACACACACTCAACTGTGTTTAGATAAGTCCAACATAGTGATACAAATGCCAGCTGAAGACATATGGTCTGAGTGAGAACTGGCAAGGCTCAAATTAAACTCTGTTTGATGCATCGTTGTGTTTAGGCAAAGCTGTTAATAAATCAAAAGATCGCTCGCCTGAAAAAAAAGGATGCAGATGTCACATGGAATAAATTTGTCTAATACAACCTGGAGGCTGCAGCAGTTAGAAATAAGTGTTTACACATGCAGATATGAATATTTATGTGTTAGGGTGAATGACAAAGAAATTGCCAAAGGACTGGATGAGAAATTGGTCCACCTGCTGCCTCAAAACACACTTGTCCGTTTGGTTTACAGAAGACAGGAGGCATCTGTCATGCTAATAAAGAAAACATAACCTTTCATGCAGCGCTCAAAAACCTGGAATGCTATTTGTCGCAAGGGCTCTTTCCAAAACATGGCAGCACTGCAGCGCTGGCTGTCAGGCGCCGGGGCCCAGAGCCCACCGGCGCCGCGCCGCGCAAAGCTCCCAGCGCGGAGCAAAGGCTGCAGACCCTCGCCTGCCAGGAGCCTCTGGGCTCTAACGTGCGAGGGCAGAGGGTGAAGTAAGAGGAAAATAAGTCACAATTAAAAGTAAAGCACAGCCCTACCTTCACTTTTTGCAAGAGCAACATGTGGAACAGACCCTCAACCTTTGTGCTCTCTGAGAAAACGACTGTTTTTGGTGTACAAGCATGAAAAGAATGACAAAAGAAAAACGAGTGCGAAAGCTTCACTCCTCAGCCCTCATTTTCCCGCCTCAGGGACAGAGGAGTGAGTGTAATGAATGAAGGCCCACGCAACCTCACACATGCACACGCACTTTAAGAGGTGGCGCAGGCATTTGCACATTTAACCTAAGAATGACTGACTGAATCACCAGACTGCTGATTTTATCTGTGTCAGGTTAAAGGCCTGGTGGGAGAGATGGCTGCTGGGATCTTGTCTACAAATGGTGAGATAAGGAGGAGAGATAGAGTGGAAGAACAACTTGTTTAAGGTCAAATCCCTGTGATAGGAATCAACTGTTCTCCCTGATAGTCAGTCAACTGACTAACTGGCCCGCAAGATTAGGAGGGAAAGATTCCACTCCGTTGTCCCTCCGGAAGATAAAGTGAGGAAATACCAGAGAAGAAAGAAGGATTTTGGAGAACATGCAGTGGCAATCAAGCAAGGAGGGACAGAAGAGAAGTGCAAAAGCAGTCAAGACAGGGTGAGATACAGATCCAAGTAAATTAACAAAGGAGTTAAAAGGCTTAAAAGGAGAAAAGCAACCTTGAAAATGTCTAAACAGGGCAGGTGAGACCACACAAAAAGCGAGAATCGTCAATCAGATGAGATTAAATCAAGCAATCTGATTGATAAGACTGCCTAAAATCACATGCCTGAAAAGAAAAAGCAATAAAGAAATAAACAGTGAACCCAGAGACTAAAGAACCAGAGACTCCTGTCAGTCAAACAACCTGCCATGACTGCAAAGTGGATATGCAGGATAAATGCACTCTTTAGAGGTATGGCATGGTATGTGCTTTCCTGTGGATATGGAACAGTTGCAGTGTAAGGAGTCAGACTGGAGCTGGACTGCGGATGAACTTGGTGTGTTAATGGCCCCGACATGCTTGGAGTTACTATGTGATGTCTGTCTTAACCACTCACCCCCATTCTGTCATGAATCTCGTACTTACTGTCTTTCCCCTAGTTTCCTGAATTATGCACAAAAAAGGCGCCACAATATTTGATAACATCTATTGCAAAATCACTGATGGGTTGTTAAAATGAAAACAGCGACTATTATTTACCATAATCTGGTCATATTTTGAGCAGGTGAGCAGAGATCTCTGCGGGGTAACAGAACCTGAAGTGTCCGGTAGCCTCTTCTTTAGCACTAAAATAAACAAAGGGAATCCCTGGAATTCAAACTTCCTGAGAACATTCCTCTAATTGTGTGTATTTATGTGTGCACATGCACAAGTGCAATTCGTGAGAAGCAACATCTGGTCTCAATTAAGAAGCTGCCGTTTGTCCTGTCCTTTGCTCCACCGGCTGAAATTTCATTGAAATCTTAACATAAAGGTTTGATCGTTCTCTTGGGGGAATTGTCAAACGACGAGACATGAGCAAGATTTAGCCATGTCATTTCAACTAAACCACAAATTCAGAGTACGCCACGGTGTTAGTCACGGTTTAACAAGTTTATATGAAGCGGTGGAATTTGTTTACTCTCAGTAACATTTGTTCAAGAATTTTCAGATTTAAACCGTTACGGATTTTGTTCTGTAGGAAAAAACTGCGTAAAAATTCAGTCATATTTTAAGTTTATTCAACTGGCAAAGAAGGCTGCTTCCACAGGGAGAAAAGTAGACACAGCACGTGTTGCCTTCACTGTCCGACAAATAAATCTGTGAATTTCAAACAGGTGTTCAATGTTCCAGCAAATAGTTTAAGTGGCTAAGTGCTTACTAGGAACTTGGCGGTGCTCTGATAAAACATGAAAAATGTTGGAATATATTTAAAAATGGCAAGACTTCATGAAGAATGAGAGAAGAATGTAAGAGGAGTGCCTCAGTAGAAACAATTTGCACAGTCTAGCGCTCATTGTGGAGGGACAATCACCTCCACCCTGCTGCTGCATTACTACGCTTCATCAGTGCTCCCCTCTCATACACTTCCTGTCAGCGAGGAACAACAGAGTGTGGATAAATGAGATCATTCTTGAAGCTGGGAGGTCTTTGGTATGAATGAGACTCCATACAATTAGGAGGGCTCTTTAATTAACAAGCGGGGCGGTTCACTGATCATACTTAAGAAACCTTTTCAAATAAATGCAACAAAGGCTCACAAAGAAAACTGAAAACCTGCATGTTGGTCTGGTGTTTAAGGAATTACAGGAAGCAGCAGACACCCACTGGTACTATTTGCCATCTGATGAGTTGTTCCCAACAGCGTGGCCCCTCACTCGAAGGAGCAGCACACATCAGGAGGTGGTGAGGCGCCGTGGGGAAAAAAAAGAAATGTTGTCTGAGGCAATCAGCGCTCTGGTCACACAGATTTACTCTGAAATACTTTCCAAGCTTGTTTGCTCTGCGATGATGCAAATGCATCTCCAAACACTCTCCATCTTCAAAAAATGGAGCTTGTGAGGAGATGTGGAAAGAGGTGTGATTGGTCAGAGACTGGATATCAACATAGACACCACATGTTTACTCCAGGTCTGGAATGTGATGAAGAATTAACTTGATATCCCGACACTTCCAAAAAACAAGTGCGCATTTACACAGACAAGAACAAAACACACCACATGAGAGGCTGACCAATAAGACGGGCACCTGGGAGGGGGTCGCTCTCTCATCATGGAGCTTTTCTGTCTTGCTGCTGCTCACCCTCTTCACCCTCTTCACCTTCCTCACCCTCCTGAGTGCTTTCCTGTGCGCTCCATCCTCCTGTGAGCTGTCCAGGGGCAACACCCAGTGCTAGCGTGCCAGGGGAGGATTTCCAGAGCCTCAGTAAGAGCTAAATAAACCAGCCTCCACATCTGGGAGCGCAGTGCTGCTGGTAAACAGTGGTCCACGGCGCGGCCGCAGAGCCAGGTGCTTGTTTTGCCCTCGTGATGACAGGCGCTCGGTTCCTGCGCTGCCGTCTGTCACACTCACTTTGGCTCGTCACGTGCTGCTGCTCAGAGTCGCACCTTTCCAGTCACAAATGCTCAGCCACACTTCTGTGCAGGGCTAAAGTTCACAGGCGAGGTCAGAACCTGCAAATTCGCCACAAGCAGGAACCTGCGCGCCAACGTTCTGACTGCCAGAAAATGTGTTTCAAATTTTATGCTGTTGTGATTTTTCTCACCAACAAAAAGGTCCTGCTGGGGTGAGTATCATTTTATAAGGTCGAGGAACTGTAGGATAGAGATGGTAGAGCGCAGAGAGCGAGATACACTAACAACAAATAAATAAAATGAACTGCCTTTTTGACTCTTCACAGGAGGAATCCAGACTTGAGGACATTAAACACTGAAAGTTGGAAGTTCACGTTCACCCAGAGGTGCAGTTAAACCTTTAAAACTCACCCATCATTGGAGCAGGTCATGAACTCCTCTTTGATCTTGGGGTGCCAGCAGCCGCCGTTGAGCATCGCCGTGTGGCCCTGAAATGAGCAGAAAGTCATAGTCAACTAATTGTGCACGAAAATATTGCTGGCAAAACTCTGCAGGCAGCTCCCTCTCAGCGCACGTGCACACGCACACAAACACACACACACTCTTTCTCATGTTATCTCAAAGGTCCGAGGAGGTCCTGGGTCTCCCACTGCTCAGACCGACTCTCACAAGGACCATACCTCATGAGAAAAGGGTCTTTCTGTAGCTCTGACTTCTGGCCTTCCTCCACTCGTATGTTTTCCTGAAAACGGTGAGGCTGTGCAGTGGGCCGCATCGCAGCTTCAAACAGCACACATCCCTAACGTGCAGACATTTCCTCTGCTGGAGGAGTCCTCTGGAGAATTACTCATCAAAAGTGGGATACACGAAAAAAAAAAAAAAAAGCCTTGGCCAGTGCCAGTTCACAGAGAGGAACGCTTCAGAGCTGCAGAGAGGCTTCAGACTTGACATACTGCTATTTGACAGGACCCTCAACAAAGCAGAGCCTTGCATGAGTACAAGTTGACCAAATGTCAGTGGTATGTGTGTGCGAGGAAGAGGGGCCCGTCTGTTCACTGTCAAATACTTAAAGTACACCACTTCAATAATCAATAAAAACAAAGTGCTTGACTAAAAACGACTAATAATATGCAGTTAAGTTGTTAAATTTCATGGCAAAATACACGTTTGCTTTATGGTAGGTCTGAAGCTCAAATGGGGCATGAACAGTTGCTTCCTCACTAAGATTAATCAAGTGAAAGTGAACAGAAGTATTCATGATGAAAGCTTCAGGGTGAGGGTGAAGGCGAGGTTTCACCATTTTCCTTGATTTCACCAACAACGTGATGACATGATGTGTAACAGCATCGTGTAACGGGCACATGTCAGACAAACCCATGTGGAACTGAGGAAGCAGCAAAGTCATTGGCAGCAGCAGAAACATAATTATCACATGAGACAGCCAATCATCCGGGCCACCTTCAGCACGCCGAAACACATTTCAGTGAACCAGCCGCGCCATATGGGACCCAGCAAGAATTCAGGACATCCAGGAAAACACTTACAATCAATGGGCCTTCACTGGTACAAGTACTTCCTATGGGTGGTATTAACAATGTCTAAATGGGCTGCAGCTGGTACACATGGTTGTTGACCACCAATACTGTGTCCTTATACACAGCGAAACCCAAACATGGCCGTTTAATTAGGATTCTCCTTTGTAGATGCAGGTACAAGTGAGACGTGAACCGCGACGCTGCTTAAAACATGTGCTGTTCCTCTCCCTGGAGACAGCCCGCAGCTAGTCACATGGTACAAACCATTATCCTCACATCCAAAACAATAAGATGAGCTTGTGGCTGCACCTTGCTACCATTATGTATTGGCAGGATCGACTTGCGGAGCAGCCGAACATCCATCCTGTGTTTAGAAATACCAGTCACTCTTGGGCATGCATCTGTTACTATAGAAGAGCAAACATTTCCTCTGGTATTTCCTTTACGTACAGTATTTATGTCATGTTCTTTACATCCATGAAGAATCGTCCAACATCCAATTCTCTCCTGAATGTTTACTTTTAATCATTTTACTGCCTCTCTAGGTTACAAAGACATTTCAAATCCATCTGAGTCACAATGGGTGGATGCAGGGTAGATATTACTTAGATATAGTAAATATATATTTATTGCACTGGCAGAAGATACTGTAATTCCTTACCTTGACATTTAGAGATCAATATCACAATTAGATCAAATAAAAGAAAAACACAGAACAAAAACCACATGTGCGAGCACCACTTCACCTTGGTGTTGGCCATATCCACAATGTACTGGTCTCCTTTGATACACTCCATGACGTTGAAGCCATCCCGGTCCAACACCTTGGCCTGTGCATTTCCAGAAGCCACCAGGACGACGTCACCAGTGATGCTGTACTGCAGGGACTTGATCTGGTGGCTGATGGAACACACAACACGTGTCAGCAACACTTTGCAGCCTGAGTGGAAGCAGCGCGAGTTCATATTCCAGCGATGCTGATAAGCCTGGTGCTCTGTGTTTGCACACCACCAGCCAGTTGTGATTGTAAAAGTCTTTTGCAGCAAAACACTGTTATATAAACAGCTTTTCGTCCTTCAGATGGTTCCGAAAGAAAAATAAATATAGATGTAGCTATAGGAACAAAACAGCGCAACATCTGATGTACATCTGATAGATGTTTCTTTGATCTGTGACAGACAACAGAGAAATAGTTAAGCTTAGAATTGAAAACAATCATAACACACAAATGATAATCAGACGCAGTGATGGGAAATGAGCGTAACAAAAACAAAACAAGCCCATCATTACACATATTCACCACCAGGGATGTTTTTGAAAGGTTTATCAGGATGCCTCCCTCATTGCCATCACATGGATGGGTGTACAATGCCTGATTTGGGTCAGGAACTGGCGTTTTAATTCCTTTGTTCTTCATCAGGACAGTTTTCTATATGAAACCCAGCTTGTTTGTCATTCCAGCCTGCTATCAGGTCACCCTGTAATCACATTAAATGCTGCACCCATTTCTGTTAATAAGCGGAGGCTTGCTCCAGCTCACCTCGCTGATTCCCACAACCAAAAAAAGAATTTGATCTCTGTTGATGGAACCGGTGAAACACAGAATAAACACACACAAACACTCACATAGCTCAGCCATCTGCTTTGGAAGGGCTCATTTTGAATGAAAAGAAGAGGATGCCACCGAGTTAACATGAGGCTCAATGAAGCACAACAAATGTGTGTGCGCACTGTTTGTGTAGACTTTGGCAAACATAAATGCAGCGAGTGTGCTGGATGTTTGGATGAAGCTAATTCGCCACATGTTAAGCAACTGTGTTGATATTCTATGTTTCTGAGAAGTGAACTCACCACTCACAGGGCTGGAGCGATCGGAAAGCCTGTAGGGCCTGGTCCATGCCGGCAAAATCCCAAAACTTCACATCATAATCGTACCCTCCGGTCACCAAGCGGGCACCAGAGGGGTCTAAGGCAAGTGCCGATACCTGAGGAGACAAACAGCATATTCACAAAAACAAAGCTCAGAAGAGGTAATTACGCTGCCTAATCTGAGAGGCGGGGGGGGGAGAAGAAGGAAAATATTTAAAGTTTGTTCTGACCTAAGTTGTTTTAAAAACAATAATCAGCACAGGATACCACATTAGTTTTCCACTTAAGACAAAGTAGCTCAAATCTGAAGCAGGCTCACTGTTGCTCTTACAGATGAAATTCTAAAGACACTCAACGCGACCTGACGCTGATCTCCTTTACTGGACATTTTAGGGTGCGTGTAATGTTAACAAAATATTACAAGCCACTTATGACAAATAAAATATGTCTTAGCGTTCTAAGTAAAAGTCGTAAATGAATTTCCACTGAGGAACTCTTTTAATTGTGGAGTGCTTACTGTCTTGCTGCCATGCTGCAGAGTGATCTCATGGCTGTCTGGAATCTTCTTGACAGGATTCTAGATCGGAAAGATGTGCAAAGGGAAACGTAAAAGACTTGAAAGAACTGAATTGGGTGTGTAGTTACAGTTCTAGATTTAATTCCAATATTAAATTAGACATGACATTTTCACTTCAAAAGGCTGCATATCTAAAATCCCTGGAGTCAAAGTCACCAGCTGCAAATGGATAACTGGGAACAGTTGTGCTGTTGGATGTAAAACATTTAGATTCTGAGATATTTCACTCACACACTGTAATGTATACTCTTGTACAGCACGGTGTAAATAGAGGGAAACTACAAAATTTTCAGTAAACTGTATTTTTAATACTTAAAATATTTTTTGGAGAGAGAAAAGCACAAAAACTACAAACTATGTTTGTAGTTGTTCGCTGGTCGCTGATAGATTTTCACGTGCTGCCATCTTGTGGCCGAATTTTAAAAGTACCCACAAGAAAAAGCTGAACTGGCATCAGCGTTAAAGTATGTGGAACCATAGACAAAAAGATTTCACTCTGTCCTAAAATTCACTTTTAAGTTTGAGCTTTAGGTCCGTAGGACCTTTATCAAGGGTCTGATATCTATCACATGAGGGGACATACATCATCTTCATCATCCGAAGCCTCGTCCTCTTCGTCGTCGTCGTCGTCACTGCCTGTGTCACCTTGTTTCATATTCTCGTCGGAATATTGTGGAGGCATTGGAGGTCCAATCAGGTCGGAATCTGAGTCTGAGTCGCTGCTGCTGTCACTCTGTGGTTTCCTGGGAGAGAGGGGGAAATGTGAGCAAAGGCTACAACTTACCTTTGAGTACAAAAACTCAAATTTACTTCAATATTCAAACATTTACTGACTTAAAGGAAGGTGCTGCAGGGTTCTCTTTGTGAGGGGGCGCTGAGGCCTGGACAGATGTGGAGCTTTCACCTTCCTCCTCCTGCTCAAGGGCCCTCTGTCGCTCCTCTAGGGAAGCAACAGTTTAGGTATGGTCAGGTGCTCAGAAGGACACCTCCACAGATCACAACCTACCAAAGACGTGCTGGCTCCTCTCAATGGCGGTTCGACGGGTCTGTTCAAAAATGGCCTCCAGATCAAACGTGCGAGCCTTTTTACCTGGAAGGAACAAAGACATCTCCTTCAACCACTGGCACGAGTAGCGCAGTTCAAGATAAATTAAAGGAAACCAGAGTGTGAACATACCGAACCCAGAGAATCCCATGACAGACGCGATGTCTCCATCACTGCTCATTTTGTCTGACAACAGAGAAGAGGCAAGCATGATCCATTTACCCGAGTACAACAGCCTCTATACATATTTTGATGGAAATAATTAATTTTTGGTACATGTCAGCAGTTTATTTTGTATGATGAATCAGTCAAAGCAGCATTTGTGAATCAAAATATTAGATATAATAAGATGGATATAATTCCACAATCAGTCAGCTGACACAGTACAAGTACCCACAATAAAAACGTGGTATTATAGTACAGCGTTTAAGCAATTTCGGTGGTTCAAAGCGGGAGAACCGCTCTTAAATACTTGATTAATCCCAAATGATTTAAATAAACACAAACTGACTTTTAAGAACTGTCTGGTGAAGCTTTCCTTTGAGCTTTAATGGGAATATTTGAGTACAATTATGGCCACTTTTATTTCTTCCTTATAGGCTTTCCTAACAGGTTGACTTAATAGTTGGCTTTAAAGGTCTGTGTTGCAGAATTATGTGAAAAGTAAAGAGAACAGAAGGTGTAGTTGACGTCGAGCTAACAACACACAGCAATGACGCTCCTCCGAGGGCATTAAACCAGTCAGCCGGGACATCAAAACCAGCGACGAAACATGGCGAAATATAGATTTACTTATACGTGACAAGCGTTAAGCAAACATGGAGAAATCTGAGGCGCCTGAAAGTTAAATCTGTTACCTTTATCCATCTTGGTCGGATCCATGTTTTCAAATGGGAAGATAGCCTTTAGCCTCCGGAAGTGCTTGGTGTCTTCTTCGGCGCTTGTGCTGAGCAAGTACGACAGCACAGCGCCCCCTAGGCGCAAGGCTGCTTTAAATATAATTAGAGTAATATTAAATACAATTTATTGATTTATTTAATTTATTTTAATATAAATAAAACCATGGAACATTTTTAGAGATCCTGGAAACTATTTATTGACTGTATAAAAATAAATTACTCATAACCTTACAAAAAACAAACCAAACCAAAAAAAAGAAGCTCAAGCCTCTGCAGTCATCCTATCAATAGCAGCCCAGTCTATTTTACTCAGGCAGCTACTGGTCTCAGACAGATTGTCCAACCAGTTCATATCTGCTTCACCAGCTGTTGCACCAGTATCTTCATCCAGCAGATACTCCTCTGGGCCAAGTAGGTTTCCTTCTAGCGTGGACTCCAAAACGTTCACATTCCCATCCTCTTCCAACCTCGCCTGCTCTCCTCGGCCCCCCCTCCCTAGAAGGGTTCGTCTTGGAGGAGACTTTCTCAGGACCATCTTTCGCTGGTATCCAACGTGCCTCTCCTCATTCTGGTTTGCCGGGTGAAGTGTAGTTTGGCTCCTCGAGTCATGGAGCATACCCCGCCTGGTCACCTGAGACATGCGGTCCTTTGGTAGAAAGGTCACTGGTGGAAAAAGGAATACCGTAAGTAAGTTTAGAAAATATGTTAATGCGGGGAACAGTATGTGGCTGAATGCCGTCTCACCTGGTCGATGCAGTCCCAGCCTCCTGCGGTAGTCTGAAGTCTTCGCTGGAGACCAAAGAGTGGACTGAGAGTGCCCAGAATTAAGGATTCTCTCACCATAGGCCGACTGCCTGTGGTCCCTAAGAAGAGGAAAACTATCTTCAACACTAAATCCTGCTAACTCCTGTCATCAGAATGAGCTTTCCAGTGTGTGATCAACTGCAGAATCTTTCATGCTGCACAATAAGTCAAGCTCCTGATCAGATTTCCACCACAGCGGGTACCTTTGCCTCTCGCTAGGGGGAGGAGCACAGCTGGATCTCGTCGTTTTGGGAACTGGTGGACCTTCAGTCATGGAAGAGTTGAGCAGAGCTGCAGAACTGGAGGCGATGCTGCCAACCAAAGAGCAGGCCTCACGCGTCCGCTGACTGTACTGCTCCAGAAGCATGTTCCTGTTCGATCAAAGAGCAGCTACTGAGCTCCGGTGTCATCACAAATAAAGTCAGATTAAAAAATAAATGATAATAAAAGTAAAAATAAAATATTCTATGTATTGTACATACTTTTCTTTTTCCACTCTCATTTTCTGAATCTCCACTAGATTCTTGGTTTTTGGTTTCTGCAGAGGAACGATATTGATGTAATATTTCTGAAAGGGGCATGTGATTCCACTCGGAGACATAAAATACGGGTGATCGTTCTCACCACAGTGACAGTTGAAGAAAAGGGCTTGCGCTCCCTCTCCCTCAAGCTTTCTCTGTGTTTCTGATAAACTGCCAGTCTTTCCTGCTGTTTCTTCCTCATCCACTCCCTCAGCTCTCCCCTCTCGTCGTCCTGGAGGACGTGTTCCTGCACCGTCCAGGTCTGCTGCCGATCAGGCCTGCGGGGAGTTCCATCAGCGCGCAGCTCAGCCATTGTCATGTTTGTTTACGCATTTGGACGGGACTGAATGTTAGAAGGGAGCTCACCTGCTGTGTTGTTCAGTCAGTGAATCGGTCCAGTCCACGTCAGTCAGAGATAAATAGCCTTCCCTCACCAGCTCGTCTAAGATTTCAACCGTATCAGATAGTCCAGACTGACCCAGGTTCTCAGATTCCTCCCATCTAGAGATGCACAGGGGGAGGGAAAAGCTTTGTCTCAGCTGAATTGTGGATAAAACAAATGTCCACAAAAGCTATTATTTTTACTATTTAATTAGCAGAGTTTTAGATTTACTTACAGAGAATATATTCCAGATGTGTCAGGCTCAGTTCTTGTTTCTGCAGGGATAACAACACAAACAAAAACTGTCACTACCCTGTGAAAACATTAGCAATAAAATCTTTTCAGAAAAGACCTGATCACATCCACAGTTCTGTCCCTTTTTTATCAACATTGTACAGAAGAAATACGCAAGTTGTATTTTTACTCGGAGAGTTGTGATGGTTGGAAGGACCCTGGGAAGACATGGGATAAGGACTCCAGGATTCATTAGCATCCACAGATTCTTTTGCCAGGTCTACTTCATCCTCTTCAAAGATACTTGGATGACTGGAAATGTCCTGTCTTGGTGTCCAGGCTGTTGGAGAATGATCAACATTAAAGTGTGTTTTTCTAACACAAAAAAAGGAGCAAAGCTGTTGAGTTGTTCTTGTGATTGGGAAAATGGATTGCAATTTTTGTTGAAGCTGTTTTAGGATGTACCTTCTCGTGGTAGAGCCAGTCTGACAGTTTTCTTTGCTGCACCAGTGCTCTTGACATTCAGAGGGGAGACTGGGGACACTGGGGACACTGGTGTCTTTTCAGGCAACTTCACCAGCTGCAGACAAGAGCAACAGTTGAGATGTGTTGTATCAAAAATATCAGTGAACAGTGAACTTGATTCCGTACCATCTTGGTGTTGGAAAAATCCTTCTCCAAAGAGTCTGCAATTTTCTGGACAGTGGCTAACTGAGCATCCATCTCAGTCAGGTGAGAGGAGAACCAGGCTGTAGAAGGTTTGGACGAGGCATGGGGAGGTGCAGCCACCTGGCTCTTTATCGCCCTACAGATTTCAGATTTCACCTCTTCTGCTGCACCTCCCTCTGAATCTCTGTTGTGACTGAGCCGTGGTGGCTCATTAGCAACACCTAGTGTATGAAGAGAAATAGTATCATTCCAGCACAGATCCCACCAACACACATGCACCGGATTGGAATTGAGTATAAATGCCTGTGTCAGTGGTGGAAACAACTGGAACTGGAACGCTGTGTGGAGGCTCAGAGGTGGCAGCAGTACTCTGAATAACAGATGTTGCGAGCAGATGAAGCTGAGCTGAAGTAGGCGAGGAAGTATAGATGGAAGTGAACTCTGTTGACCCTTGGCTGAGATTGGGTGGCAAATCCTGGTGAAGCGATTTGTCTTCCAAGTCCACGACACATAAGAACTGGCGGCCATTGCTTTCCTGAGAGTGGAAAAGTGAAATAAAAATGTCTGTTCATGATGCCTCAGGCGAATATATATCAGGGGACTTACCAGATCCTTTTCAGTTCTCTGTGGGATCTTCTCATGCTCAGCGTCAACCTGCAGATTCCCTGAACTTTGTGCTGCACAAACAAACATGTGAGTTTACCAAGAACTCTTCATCAACTTCAAATATAAAGAAGCGTATCTGTAAATTTCAAATCTACTGACATGTAAGGCTGCTGACAGACACAGCTCTGTCCATAAGTACAGCAGGTTCTGTGTTTGTGAAAGCATCAAGGCACTCTGGGGGATTTTTACATGTCGAGGCAAAGGCATGGAGCTCAGCTGAAGTGGACATGGCCTTGTCCAATAGAATCTGGCCAGTCAGCAAAGACCCAGAGGACCCTGGGAAACAACAAAAGATAAATCAGCTCAACTGAAATTATCACCAAGGTTTCCAACCTGACAATCACATCCATGTCATGGTGGGACTAAACGGTTTTGAATTCCCCAAAGCTTTCTCATTCTTTTAATATGCAATCAGGTGAGAACCAGACACAAACCAAATGGAACGGACGCATCACCTCCACCAGGGACTGCTTCTTTTGCTGAAGGTTCTTCATTTACTGGCTCATTTACTGGCTGTGGACAAACAGGAACAAGCAAGAGTATTATACTCATTTACATGATGATTACATCATCAAACTAAATACTTAAAAACATAACTTTACCTCTTGTGCAGGGATAATGGAGTCGTTTGGTCTGAATGTGACCTCTGGTTTTGACCTTCCCTCTTTCTCCTCCCTCCTCTTCTGCCTGTAAATGCAACATAAACAGTGAGCAACATAATCCTAATTAATTAATCCAATAATATTAACAATATGAAAAGGAACATTAGATTTCCTCTTGCTGGAGATAAAGCTTGGCAACATGGTAGCTGTGGTGTTAGGTGGGTCATGCAGCTGCTCTTGTGCCGCTTGAGGATTCTGTCTCCTGCCAACCGCTGCCCTTATCTCTTCCTTCATGAGCATGAGTGGAGTCACTGAGGCTGAAGGAGGCACCGTTGGTGACATCTGTGGCAGAAAACTGAACATAAGTAACAATTCAAATTTTCATTACAACTCATTTGAAAAGGTAACTAAGCATTTCTTGCCATTTTCGTTGCAGATTCTATATGCAGCAGCTTGAGCATTGGCGCTTCTCTAATTGGAGCTGCCATTAATTGACAAGGTCTGGAGGAAGGTGCTGGAGCTATTTTCGGGAACGTGATTTTGCCTTGTGGAGCAGATGTATAATGCAGTAGACGGAGACCCTGCACTGGCGCTGGTGTGTGAGCGGTTGGAACTGGAGGAAGCAGCGGGAACTCCTGCTCTCTCATTCTCTCTGATTTCTCAATCCTGGGTTGAGCCGGACCAGAAAGAGAGAATAAACTGAGCGGCCTTTTTGGGATTGAATATCTTGTCTTTTTATCTTCGGTCCACTTCGACACAGAGCTGGTTTCGGGGTTTGTAGCGTGGTCTATCTGTACTGGGGGGTGGTGTGGGGCGGGGACAGTTGTTGGAGAAGGTGGGAGGTTGAGAATCCTCATTCCCCAGACTTGGGCTGCAGGCTCACTTTGGGGGTGATCGTTAGCAGGCGGCACCGCTGATGTTTTGTGGCTGTTGTTAGTCGTGGCCAGAAGCCCCTGTGAAGGAGGGATTAAACTCTCCTTAAAGTTCATTTCTGTTGCCTGGACAGAGAGCGGATGCATTTCCTGAAGAGAAAAGAGTTAAGTTATTCTGACTTTTTATAATTGACAAATCAGAAAACTCGTTTTAAAGACGAAAATATAAATAGGAAAATTCATGACTTAACACATCTCACTTGTCACAAAGGTTAGTTGCTGAACCAATATAAAAATATGTTCTGACTAGTCCAGATCATCTTATATGGACAAATGTCATGAGTCCAACAGTCATACCTGATGACTGACAGCTGTATCTGGATTAGCTGTAGAGGGTGGATTAATGATCATATGATCACGACGAAGACAGCCGGCTGAGGAGTAGTTCTCTGTGCTGCGTCTGGCTGCCTGGTCTGCAGATATATTTGCATCGTGGTTGATTCCTGATGGAGGCACACACCCTTGCCTCTGAGGTGCTGGTCTCATGTAAGTTTGAACAGGGAAGGTACTTGGCTGAGAGGAAAGCATGGCAGAATGTGATGCTGGCACATTAGGCTGTGAGTTCACATTAGACTGGGCCAAAGAGTAGCTCTGCTGAGCAAGCTGCAGGTTGGAAAAAGAGGCTCCCAGAACCTCCATCAGGCTCATGTAGTTGATATTCTGTCATAAAGGACAAAAAAAACAGTCAATTTAAAAAGTCAGCAGTGGAATCCTTGACTTTGGGTCAGCCTCTTCTTACCTGAACAAGTCTGAACAAATCTTCACCTAGACGCTGTCTTATTGGTGGACACTGAGCAAATAATGTCTGATCAGGGTCTGCAAAATCTGAAGCAGGAGGTACTCCTGGTGGTCCAGGTCCAGCTAAGGAGCTTTGTGGCTGAGCTTGAGGATCCACCGGTGCGTTGGGGACACGCTGATGTCTAGGAGGATCTACAGGGGTGTCGGTGAGAGACTCATGTCTTGGAAAATCTACTTGATTGCTGGAGGGAGAGTGAACTCTTGGAGGATCTTCTGGTTTGTGGGGGAGAGAAACTTGAGCTGAACCAGAAAGCTCTGCTTCAGAGCAAACAGCAGGAATATCCTGTGGCTCTGGTGGAAGACGGGCTTCTCTGTTTTCAGACTGATTGCTCCTTAGGAGATGAAAAACAACACCAGACATTGAGTTTGCTGAGTTAGTAAAATGATTACCGGTATACAGGAATAGAGAATGAAATGTCTTTAAATGTGTTCTTTAAAACTCACAGGGAGGAAGTACTGTTATTAAGTACTGAGTTATCTTCAGTGCTTTTGGAAAAATCCAAATCTTCAACTTTTAAACTCTGAAAAGATTTTTTAAAATGTCACCTTGTGTTATTGTATGTTAGTGCAGTGTTACAAAAATCTGGTGATAAACAGAACATAAAGGCCAGGGAATATTCACCCTTTCTTGTATTCCAAATGTGTTCCCACTGATGGTACTAGAAGATGTTTCCAAGTCCTCGCTGACACTACATGCATCTACAAAAATCACATAGATCCTTTAATATCTTCTGTTAAATAAATCCAGATTAAATATGAATAAACATACCTGCTCTTTCATGTGTAACATGTAAATCATGGAGACATAGCTGTGAACTGTCCTGCCTCTGCTGAGCTTCCATCTGATGGGGCTCTTTAAAGAGAGGAGATCTGACAGATACCAGTTCCCCTCCTTCACGTGTGGAAGAACCACTGTGAGGAAGACGATCAGATAGATTTATTGTAATACATATGTAGTAATGTCGTTTACATGTATTCTAAATTAAGCTTTAATCAAACTTTAATCAAACATGCTGCACTCACACGAAAGGCTGAGCTTGTTGTGCGTTGTCCTCGGTACCAGTGATGGGTGTATTGGCTGATCCAGGGTAGCCAGTATCTACGCTGCTCTCCCTCTCCAGTTTCTGGTCCACATCAGGCTGCAGCACTGGCATGACTGTCCACTGTGTTTGTGGAACTGGGATGTAAGCACTGTTGGGGTCAGCGCCAAGCAGAGCGGCGTGCCTGCACCAGAGTAAGTTCAGGGATGTGAGGATGGCAGGCGCTGAGGCTTTGACACGAATCATTACTCCGTCTTTGACTGTTCCTCCACTCTCCTCTTTTTTCCCCTGACTGTTAGGTGGTACTAAAACTCTTCTGTCAGCCCATCGCACCATCCACTCCAACAGTCTGCCTAATTTGGGAAACTGCGCCTCTAATTCAGGGTCCAGGCTCTGCTGCAATTCAACTGCAGCTACCATTGATGTTGAGGAGCAAAATACTTCTCTCTCTAATTGATGTCCTGTGGGAAATGCACTTTCATCAGGGCTGGTTTCAGGCCCCACGGTTCTTCTTTTCATTCTTTGCCCTGAGTACAGGCTTCTCTGCTGTCGTTGGCCAAACAAACCTTTTTGCCCGACAGCTCTCTGCCGAGGAAAGGACCTGGCAGAAAAAGCAGCCCTGGATACAGGCTCTTCAGTCCAGACAGACGAAGGTTGTAGCTCTGATGTCACATCTTGTTTCACAGGCTTGTAGCAGGAGCCAGCTCTGAATACCAGAGGATCGCTGCCAGGATGTTTCCTCACCAGGTGAGTGTCTCTCTGACGGCGATGAATGGTTGTGAGCACATCAAAGGTGAGCGAATGCAGCTCTCTCTCCCTCAGTTTGGAGGAGAAGCTCTTCAACAATGGAAGCTCCCCTTCATCAGCACTACCTTTCTCTAGCACATAGCTAAAGAAGAGTTCCAGGAAATTTAGATACTCTTCATCTTCCAGCTCAAACTCCCAGATGCCAACCATGGGTGGGGAGGGCTGCTCCTCCTCGGTGGGATTGCCGAGGTGACATTCTGCCTGGAGGGCACTTTTACCTTCAGACTTAGCCAGTTTAGTTTTTGTTCTCTTACTCCTGTAAAATACAAACCGCAGGATAAGCCGAATAGTTATATTTCATATTACTTTTAATGCCATCAATATGACATTAAGATAAATATAAATTCTTAGCATTTAAATGATTTTAAAGAACTGACAGAAAAAAGAGCACATTAACATAGAGACCCTGTCACAATACAGACACACAAATCCGTAAAAATATCTCAATTCAATTATTAAAGAGCTCTCGGAGCTGAAGCTGAAAATTCACCTGGCTGTGACTCTGCTGTGTGTCTCAGGGGACACAGACTCTGATGCATTATCTTCTGTGTCTTCTTCACTGCACACTTGGGGGCTTCCACAGTCTGTTAAAGTGCAGGAGCTCAGACTTGTGCCCAGAGAGAGTTGCCTCAACATAGCCATCCCATGTTTGCTTTCTCTGTCCTCATCTTCCTCCTCCTTCTCCCAAAGATGGAGCTCAGGTGGAGCCAGGTGCCTCTGCAAATGTCTAAGATGTTTTTGACGCATCCTGCGCTTGTCTTGAAACACAGTCATCAAAAGTTCCTCATTATCATCACCATCTAGAGAACAAATAAGGTAAATAAATGTTAAACCCATATTTGGAGCTGATAATGAATAGCTAATAATGATATTTCTTCTTTTTAAATGTTTGTAATATATTTTAAAATGAATCATGGAGAAAAAATGTGTCTTGACAGATAAAGAGATGTTCTGGTGTTCATACCAAGGACACTGCATTGCTTCACTCTCTGTAGCAGTGACTTGTACTTTTCTCTCAACGGGACTCTGACTGACTCTTCCTCCTCTGGGAAAGCTCTCACCAACGTGTCTGTCACCTGAAAAGATAAAATCATCACATTCAAGGTCACTTGAGTACATACTAATAAGTAAAGTTTTGAAAAATGTGTTCTCACTTGAGAGAGAGAGGGAAGTTCAGACAAGAGGCTGAGTAGCAGGTCCTGCAGCGTCTCTTCGACATTGAGAAAGCACGAAAAAGGCAGAAAACGACAGGCCCAGCTCAGAACATCAACACAGGCAATTGTCATTTCCTGGCCGGCAGGGACCTGGGACAGTATAGAAATATTTATCAGGCACCGTCAGCTGCTTACATTAGCACGATTAAACACAAAGGCATACCTCTTCATTTCTACCACGCTGTCTGACCGCCTGATACTTCCTGCAGGAAACAGAGAGCTGGTCCCGGACATGAAGCATCCAGCACAGAGCACAAAGTTCTCTGAAGCAGGCTGGTGGGGAAAAATCACAGTTAACAATTTTACCTACAATTACAAGAACATACATCTTTTATGTTTGAGAAATGCATACTAATAATCTGAATTGTGTCAGAGTCCAGGAGGTTTTTATCAGGCTTCTGTCCGAAGAATCCAGTATGGGTGGCAACCTTCTTCAATCCTTCTGGGAAAGCACATTCTTCATCCACAGATGGATAGGCATACTTCTTCTTAATCTAACAAACACCCAATTATTTTGCAATGATTTATAAACAACCAGTTTAAAATTAGAAGTTATAAAATACTTTGCGTATTTGAGTAAATTGAGTAAAATTAGAAGTTATAAAATACCTTGCGTAATATTTGTTGAGAATGCCACAAATGACCGATATACCACTGGGCAGCTGGATGGCAGCAATGTGCAGATCTCAACAGCAACAGTAATCTTTGGAGAACTCCAGATATTTTGTGACGTAATGCAAATTCTGCAAACTGCCCTGTACGGTCCTGAACATTAGAGGAAAGTATGTCATTTAGAATATAGTATCCATTATAACATAGTATGCAGATGCTGTCCAGTGTGTGACCTGTGTGTTGGGAGAAGGCTGGGGACAATAAAGTGGTGGTGAAGGCAGATACAGTTCATCAGGCACCAAAAGAGGTAGCGGCGCACACAATGACTTGACTGTGTCCAGCAAGGAAGACAGAGGAGAAGATATAACATCCACTCCAGCCATGACTGAAGCTTTCAGAATCTCTTGGATGGAAACTTGTAGCATGTCCCAGTTTTGTCCTTCCAGTGGTTCTAATAAATCATGTACAGATGCAGCATTGATTAAACTCAAATGACTTGTTTAGTGTTTTTTTTAATGCAACTTTCACCAACCTGACAAGCTCACGTCATCTTTGCATTCTTGTGAGTCAGACCTGCTGCTGAGAAGACACTCCAACTCAACTTGAAGAATATTTTTTGCTTCTAAATCTATTGGAAGATGGAGTTCTCGCCTCCTGAGCAAGGTGAAGTCAAGATTGTCAGAAGAGTAGTTAGTATAGGCCAAACTCAAACAGACAGCTGTTTTCCAGTCCCCGAGATGGTAAGCCAACCACACGGACTCAGGGAGAAGGCCTCCAAGTAGGAGCAGGTCCTGGGCATAATCTACTGTCCACACTTCTGACAGCTGCTGTTGTCTCACTGCTCTAGAGACCTCCTCCTGGCACAGTGGCACTAGGCGCCCAACACTCTGAGCTGAAATAGGACATTAGCAAATATAAATACAGGCCACAAAATTATTTCACACAGAAAAACAGTCGAGGAAACGCACCATGAGGCAGATGCAGCGGAGGCAGGAAGCCCACGTGGTGAGGGGGGCAGATGTACAGAGGTTGGTTGGTGAAATAAGAGGCCATAAATCTCCCAAGGTTCTTAACCACAGCACAAGCTGCATCATTGTGAAGATCCACTGGCACCCATGGGCAAGGAAACGAGTTGGCTACAAAAGAATGGTCATGCAAAAGAGACATGTTCTTAAACTGAGTCTGAGGGAAATGTGCAGTTGTACTATATAACAGCATTAACAATGATAATAAATTCCTATAAACTGTGCAATAAATTAGTCTAAAAGCTGACTCACAGCTTTGGCTGCTCTTACAGTGTCCTGCCCTGTGAAGTATAAGTCTGGCCATGTGGTCTCCAAACTCCTGGGCGTCTCTCAGTCTGTACTGGGATAGAAGACTGTACAGGAGTGCCAGGCAAAGGCGTGTCTCCTTAAAGACTCTGTGATCATAGCCTACTGACAGACAGGAATGATGAGCAATTCTGAACATAAACACGTGACCAGATATCATGAATCATAAGATTTGTTCTTACATTTCAGGTTCTCTTCACAAATTTGTGATTGCCATGCTTTGTCAGATTTTAAGTAAGAGCCAAACAGATAAGAGTGTTCCCCTGATAGTGAGACAAGCGAGCAGAAAAAGAGTCATAATTAATTTGAGGATGCCAGGTTTACAGATAATCAGTCTCTCTGCCACTGACCTGGGTAACTCAGCAGCGCAGGACCCTCCTCCAGCTTCCCTCCTGTCGCCTGAATCGCTACTTGAATCTGGGACATGATGACCGTTACCTGATGCTGTTCCTCCTCCCAACCTTCACAGTGTTTAAGACTTTTCAGTTCCTCCATGTACTCCTGGGTGACCCAATAGACCCACTGCCACACTCCCAATAACCTAGAAAAAAATGGACTCTTTAAAGCCAAATAATGAGGATTAATAACATCTGTATCAACAAAGAATGGAACATCCTCATGAACTCTGACCTGCTGGATGGTTGATGTTGAAGAGACTGTGTTTGACGTGTAAAAATAGACACCTCTTCTTTTTTATCTTGTAGCTGAGGCACATGGTGCATATCTGAGGGGCAAGAATGTGGCTGAGCATCCTTCCCTGCAGTCAACCACAATATTCTTTGCTGCAAGCTGTAAGTCTGGTCGAGAGAATTAGAGACTTGCTGTAAGATGAGTAAGACTGTGGACAGACTGCAAGAGGATAATGGATATTGACCACTCTGCTGCGACTCAGGTTTGGGTGTTAAGAGAAGGCGTATCAGCTGCTGACTGAAGCTGACCACCAGCCCCAGGCAGTGGGGCCCGCCTGCATGAATGCCATCCCATGGAAGAAAGGAGAGAAGAGCCCTGAGAAGACGTAGAAGGCAAGCACGAACTGTGATCTTCTTTTTTCCTGCATGGACCACAGAGCTGGGAATCAACTGCAGCAAAGCAGCAAACCGCAGCACGCAGCAAAGGTTATGCTTCAGCAGAAGAGTTCTGTTTTCCACATTATTTCCAAGAGACATGGCAAAAGCCCAAGCTGTTAACAGTTTAGTCTGGATCTTCCCAAGTTCTCGATGAATACCTGGAGTCTTCTTCTCAGTGCCAACAGAGTCCTTTTCAAAATCCAGACTGGCAAAAAATGCAGCATCACTCTGTGTATCCATGGCATGCACTGTGTCGAACATGGAGGCAAACTCCAGACGACCACCATCCCCCAAATGAGAACCAGGAGGAGGTCCGTCTACATCAGAATCATCCTCAAAGAATGTCTAGCATAAGATTAAAAACATGTAAGTTTGACAAAACCAACATGAGAGAATCAAACAATTAACTAACCATCCTCAAATGATAAAGGAACTAACAAAATGTCCCATGAACAAGACATTGAAATTATGAGACAATTAAAATTAAAATGTCAGCACTGATGCGTGATGTGTGCAAATGTGTAAATAATCTAAAATCTATTGTCCAACATCCTACTCACTTGTACTTTTTCAAGAACCTCCTTTGTAGCATTTAATGTCCCCTGTTCCTGCAAGAAAAGTGGCAAATTGGATCTATCTGTGGTTGTTGAGAGCACCGAATCTGTGGTTTTAGGCTTAAAGTCCTCAAGGCTTCTTCCAAAACTCAGGCTTGATACAGAGTCCAGCCAAGCCCTCACATCACCCTGAAAAATAATGAGTATTTGGAAATTAAATTAATTCATACGGGTAGTACGAGCTGCCTCAACAAATTTTTGATTTATCACCTGTGATTTCTCAAGTATGCCACTGGCCTTTTCAAGGTCCAGTGTTGTGTTTTTCAGAAGCTCCTTCAACAGGAAGGCAGGGGAAGGTTTACCCAATACCCTCATAACTGTGGCCATGTATCCATCCGACACAATGAAATATAACAGACGTGGATGCCAGGTCACAGAATACCGCTGTCTGAAGACATCGCGTACTGACTGGCTAGAGCTCGACAGAGAGGCCTCTCCATTTCCAGGGGAGAACTGTGGCCTGCAACATCGGAGGGCGATGCAGTGGGAAAAAAGAAACCATTATAAGTAAAGATATGAAAATCCTGCCACTGACATTAGGAGTTGATATGTCGGCCGTTGAATGTTAACGGTCTCAGATATGTACCTGTAAGTGACAAGAGGGTGCAGAGGCAGGAATTGTGCGGGCCCAAATTCAATACTGCAACCAGAGCTTGTGAGAGTGAGAAGTCCCGTGAGACGAGAAACCATAAGAAGGGATCCTCTTTTGAGAACGCAGGCCAAGAAAAGGCCGTCTGGTGACCAGCAGACACTGCCCACCCAATAGGACCTAAAGAAGTTGATCATAAGAGCTTATAAGAGCTTTACAAATCAGAAGGTGTAATTTTACTACGGTAAATTGTTGATAAAGCAAATATTAAGGTGAAAGAAAATACCGAAAGAAATTAAGATATATCCCACTTTTAGATAAAATGTACCTTATATATTTAGAAGGAATCTCCAGGTGCTTGCTTCCACATCCTCCAAGACTACTTGATACTGTGACAAAATTCTGTGTGCTCACAAAGAGCACCTGTGTAGCCTACATTCAACAGGAAAAATAAATCTGTCTTTACCTAACTACAAATGAAGGGAAAGCTCACGAATAAGAACTTAGTCAGACACTCACTTTTGGCTGTCTCTGGTTCAGGACCACAGCTAACAGTCTGCCATCTGGGGAGAACGCTGGCACTAAGGCTCCTCTGGACCTCACCGGTTTGCAGGGTGGGGTCAGACAAGACATTGAGTATGTCTTTGTGACCCACTGTACGTTATATCCCTCTGAACTACAATGACAAATATGCATATTTACAGTGGTAGTGGTTAAGACTGAAGTATAGAAGAGATCTGTTCACTCACCTCTCCCTCACAGGAGCCTCCTCCCAATCTATTTTCAGGCAGGTGATGATTAATTTCATTCCAGCAGTGAAAACAAAGGCTGATAAGCAAGTATCACCCAAATCCTGATAGATAAATTAAATGTGAAATACAGAACATGGTGCAGGTGTAAAGATAACTTGAATGTGCAACATGTCAAATATGTATTCTAAATTAAAGACCTCTGTCTTTACAAAAATGGTGTGTTGTGATGCTTCTTTGTCTTGTGCAGAGGGCAGAATGGAATCTTCAAGGGAATTGATATGTGACCACCGTCCCTTAACTGCACCATCTCGTATCCCTGTCAAATCCTGAAGGGCCATACACTCCCACAGGAAGACCTGCCCTGTAACGGCAACCACAAGCACGCGCAGACCATCCCCTGAAATTTGGAGTGACAGCCGTGTGCCATTTCCTGTCAATACACAAATGCAACACGGCATGAATGGCACAAGAATCAAAGTTGGGTTAAGACAGTAACCGCATGCATCGTCGTTTTGCGTATACCTTGAACAGCAGCAATCAGATGAAGTATTTCTGGGACTGCTGTTGCAGTCTTCAGCAAATCCTTATCTCTGTTCCACAGAAACAGTTCTCCTGAGACCAGAAGTCCACAAAGCCACAACCCTACAAAGAGGCACGTCAGACAATCTTTCACAGCATGGACAGCTGACTCTGTGTTTTTGCTTTGAGGTTAACTATCACATAAATATAAATTACATAGATATGTTAAACACACCGTTGTGTGATGAAGCCATTGTCACCACGTGGTTGAGAAACGGATGGATTTTAGGAATCTTCTTTTTGGTGCGTCCAGACACCATGTTGATCTCACTGATCCGCTTGTCATCCAGGAGGAACACGCACTCCTTCTCCTGAGGTGCAGCACACGGATGGATGTGGCGTCATTGCGAACAGACAGCCGAGAGTGAAGCGGCTGATCTTGACTCACCTTCCCCAGCCAACAGAACCGCGGCCACGGCTTCTTCCTTTTGATGCTGGACGACAAAACTACCTCCAAGTGTAATTTCATCTTTAAAACTCGGCATAGGTTCCTCTAAAACCGCGCTGGGCCAGACTAAACGACGTCAATTAAAACTTTCAAGCACACCTAAAACCATGTAAACAACCTAGTTAGCTTAGCCACCTTTAGCCGTTAGCTGTTTTTACTTACATCGCAGGACATTCGTCCCGAAAAAACTAAACTCGAAGCCGTTCGCCCATATTCCCGGCAGCCACACGTCAACATCACAAAACCTGTCGACAAATGTGCTTATATTATCGTACTAGTATGTAAAATAACGCTGTAAATCATGAAATAATTCGAAACTCCCTCTTCTTCAGCCACTGAGATGTCCCATGATCCTTTGGGAGGACGCGTCAACACGTTTCCATGGAAACAGTGATGACAGCCTTTGAGTTTATTAATAATAATAATAATAATAATAATAATAATAATAATAATAATAATAATAATAATAATAATAATAATAATAATAATAATACACATAACAACATATGTATCACAATTCCAGTTTTATTTTTTTGGTTGCTGCACGTCCACAATGTTGCCAGCAGATGTCAGTGTTTCAAAATAAAGCATGGAAAAGTGAGGGCCATACAACGCGAAGCAAAAAACTCTGGACTCGATCAGAAAAGGACAATTCAACGATTTTGTACTCCATATATGAGCTATGAGCATTTCAGCTATTGAGACATCCTCACACAGGGTGAGCTTCCTCAGTGGAATATGCATGTCTATCATTTATCCAGGTGTTTGTATGTACTAAATGACCCTAACTATTAAAATTCTCTCGGGCTGTGTGAACTCTTAAGCAATAAGGTCACTTATTGGCTTGTTACAGAGACTTATTAGATTTACCCCGAAGCCCCTGTTGGTATTTAATTACCCTTGCTCTCTCTCCTTTTCATCCTGATGGAGCTGACAGCATGCAATTGCCAATAGGTGAAAGAGGAGACTTCACCAGACCTTAATTGCTTCATTTACTCCAGTGCCAGACACAGATGGAGCTCTTTATTACTGTCACTTCCAGGTTCATTCTGGTGTGAGAGAGAAGAGCTTGACATCAGAGAAGAATGGATTTACATACAATATGTAAAACAACGTAATGATATGGACATTATGGATCAAAAACCTATATGTGACCAATTTATGTTCTTTGAACAAAGAGAACTAGTTGGTTTAGATTTTTCTTTTTGCAAACCAAAGTTTTTAGAGCTTGTATCGCGTGCATGACCACAGGGGAGCAGTGTGATATTATTATAATGATCCTCCTGCACACGTAGCAGCTGAACTTTACGGGCTAAACTGAATACCATTATAACAGCACGCAAACCAACTTGAGGACTATAACTCACCCATGTATTCGGTGTTCAATATAGGGACATTAGTTGGCATGGCAACGTCATTTGCCATCTGCAGGCCTCATTCATACTGAAAAATGACACCCAGGAAGCTGTAAAGAAACAATCCAGCAGTCTTCTTCGCAGCAACTGAGGGTCGGTGTGTCTGCGGGCTTTCAGCATCACATCATTTGCAGAGATTCATGGGCGCATGCTGGGCAGAAACGTTGAGCGATCGCGTCTAAATCATCTCGAAAATGTGTTTTGGACGTTTGCCTTCTGTTGTTGCAGAAGCGAGGTCAACAGTACTTTAAGTTCTCTCATATCTTTTGTGTTGTTCCAGCACCAGCAACCTAATCTATCCTGGAATAAAGCACCGAACCACACAGCTGCTCCGAGGGCTCTTTCCTGTTGCAGATGGTTGAAAGTAAAAGCTACAGTTTTGGAATCTCAATGTCAGTCATGAAGCCTCCTCTGAGCCAAGAATTTATGGGTGAAATGCAGGTGTTGTACAGAAACCCCGAAGCCCTGTGAGCAAATCGGCTGCCACCCTGACATATTTCTAACTGGAAGGACTGGATTTCTGTGAAAATGAAGCCTCTGTTTGCTGTCATTCCTCACTAATGATGAGACGCTGGCTGACACAGTGTAAAGGGCCAGCCGCTCATTATTAAAGATTAGTGTGTGATGACATGGAGATGCCACAGATGTCTTTGCTGGATGAGTTTGTGACTGAACGAGCTGACGTGGAAAAACACAGGGGTGGCCCGAGGACAGTCACCTCTGCTCTTTGCTGCTGTTGTTTCAGATGAAGCAAGGGTCACCAGTTCAGGCTGCACCTGATGATCTCAACCTGCTTATTACAAACACATACACAAACATGTAGCATTTTCTGACTATCTGTACTATAACACTGACGAGAATAACATGAAAATAGAATGTTTTTGATGATAATTTACACCCTATCGTTTTTTTTTTAACTAACTTTATATTACTTTAAAGTACTTAAGTTTCTATTTATACGGTTTTCCTAAAACTGTTTTAGGTGTATTTCTGGATTATTGGGTCTAATATCTGCATTAATCTACACTGCATTTATAAATTACAAAGTTGTTGTCGCAAAACTATGTGTATCCCCATGACCAGCTCGTTTTGACGCACTTATAATACCTTTATTAACGCCTTTATAAATGTGTTGAGTTCTGAGCGCTGATTTGTTTAATTACTGGTGCTAAATCAGAAGTTCAGTTCTCTTTATGCACTTTTGCACTTTATCCTCCCACAAACGCGCCGGTGTGCGCACTGGGCGCGTTGGTTCCGTGGAATAGGCGTGCTGCAATCAAACACTAACCCGGACTTTGAAGGAAATATATCAGATGCTCTTCGCCTTTAAATTGTTCCGCGAAACAGCAACGTGCTTACTTTGACGGGTTTGGCACCAGGCGACAGCGGCCGCCCTCTCCTTCACGCGATTGGCCGAGCCGTGGGAATATTCAATACAGCCCTGATTGATTGGCCCAGAGTCGGTGTCAACAGCGCAACGCACTCATTTCCATCTCCGACATCAGTCCACACACACGCACACACACACGCACACACACGGGCGCGCACACAACTCGCGCACGCACACGCACCGCTGCCTGTCCGGACCGCCGAGATGAGACGGAGGCGACAGGACGGCGAACACGACCCCTGATCCGATCCCTTCCGCGCGGCCGTCGGCGAAGAAGTCCCGCTGATGGAGCCCACTTTGTGAAATGGATGTACGTCCCGAGGCTTCTTGTGCGCATCGCGAAATCCGTGGCGAGCTTGCTTTTACAGAGGAAATACACCTTCCGAGCAGGAGAGGAGCCGAGCAGCCGCGGCCAACCAAAGATAAACAAGCCTTATGAAAGGACTAAACTCTGTAAGACCTTCATCTTCTGACCTTTAACACGTGTGCGCGCATGGCTGATCTACCCGCACCAACTGCGTGCTTGTTGGTGATGTATTTCTCTATATTTGGGGAGGGAAAAGTCCGGACCGCTGCGCTGATTGCGCTAAAGTGGCGAAATGTTGCCAGTGCGCACAGACGCGTGCGTCTCGCCCTTAATATTTCCGTCAGTCTCGACAAACGTGGACCCCCCCCCCCACCCCCTCTCAGATTATTCTTCAAACTGCTTTTTTTTTTTTTTGTTGTTTTTGTTGCGTTGTGACATGTGAGGAATGCCAGGTTGATGCGGTGCTCGGGGTGAGCTGCAGCCGGGGAAACATCTGCGGAACATCTGTGGTTCGGAAGCGTCCGTCAGAACTGCCGCTTTTCATCATGACACCTTTGTTTGAATGACGCTCTTTGCGTGCGGCGTCAGCAGCCCCCCCCACCCCCCCGGCGGCTGCGGGGAGCGCTTTTGAACTGTTATTGCCGGTCATTGAGGGCTCTGCCTGCGAGGGTTTCCATTTCTATTGTCTGCGCGCCGGAGGTGGGATCATCGCACCTCGGTGCGCCGGTGGCAGCTGAGGTTGAAGGTTAGCCGCCGCGGTGGGGGCCTGCGGATTATTGGCCAGGTGTGAAATTCTAGCCCGCATGCCCTGCCTGCGTGAGCCAGATCTTTTATTACCCACAGAGATGGGATGTCACCGCTTCCCAGGAGGAAGCCCGCAATTTGCTTTTATTGTCTTCTCATGTGTTCTCTTCCTTTTTTTTTTTTTTTTTTTTTTTTAGTTTTATTTATTTATTATTCGGGCATGTGTCTGCGTGGAAGGAGCTTATCTTTATTTTCTGTGACGCCCTATAAATGTAAGTCAGGCGCTGGCCTTTGATTTATTATGTCACCCTAATAAAATGTTTAGTGCCTCCTGCTTGTGGAGAATATCGGTTGGTTTCAGTCACTTTCATGCGGCCACTTGGATGATTCTGCTGTCACCTAAGCTGCTGCTCAGTTACAGAATGCTGAATGTGTCTGGGTGACATGTTCATATTTTTAGTCGCCGGGGCCCGGAACCTTCTGAGAGCCTTGTAAATTGCATTATGAGCAGTCAGTGTGCAGGTATCCCATGGAGGGGAGGGGGGTTCCCTCTGATCTCGCATCACAACCCAGCAGTAATTCCGACTCTGTGAAGAGAAGGGATTTGTCATTTGGCTGCCTGCTTCCCTTTGCTTCCTCAGGAGTGAAGCTGAGCCCTGATTTATTGTGAAGCCTCCCCGGGCTCGCTCAATCGCCGCGCCGACCAAATTACTGAATGGAGGAAGCGGCTCACCGCAACGCTGACCTTTTCTCGGTAGGACTATTACCCGGGCCAGAGCAAGGACTGATTAAGGTCGCGTCCTTTTCCCCCCCTCTTCCCGCCGCGTCGTCTGTAATCCTCCCAGCCGAGGCCACTGTGCGGTCTGTTGTGATGGCGAGGAGATTGTGTGGAAGGACGGTACAGGACGTGTATGTTTGAGCCTCGCCGTTTTCTTCTTCTTCTTCTTCTTTTTTTTTATCTGCCGGGAGACGTCATGTGTAATTACACGCAGTCTGCCATCTTTTGAAATCTGTCTAATTGGTCTTTTCATTGTAATAGGATGAAGTGGGCGGCGGGACGGGGAGGGGGGGGAATGCGGGTGGAAGGTTAAGGACTGGGCCTCTGAGGTCAGCGGGGAAGGGGAGCGGCTCCAGGCCTGCCGGGGGTTATTTGCTCCCTCAGTTCTGTTTACATGGAGCCTCTTGGTCATTACTTCCAATTATTGACCCGTGCAGCCAAATTGCAACTGATGCATCATTTGACTTTCATCAAAGGCAGCGAGATGATGAAATCTCCAGGACCCAAAACATTTTGATGTTTCACGGTGGAGAGCGTGGAAATGGGTTATCGCCCACATTAAAGCAGCATGGCTGCACTTTCTCTACTTTTTCTAATTAACTTTATGTTTATTTGAAGATCTAAATGGCACAAAGAAGAGCCAGCGACCCCGCAGCATTTCAGCATCAAGTGTTTTTATCTCTGTTTTTCCTTCCTGCCAGCCCAGCGACCTGCTCGCCGCGACTCCGTTCACGCCTCGGCTGACCCGCAGCTCTTCTAAAAAGGAACTTATCGTTCCGCGGCAACCTTGAGCTCGCTCTTTCACCGCCAGTTATCTTTGAAGTCAAGGTTCTGCAGAGGCCGGACACCGTACTCGTAGCTGTTTGACAGCGTGCATGCTGGGATAAGGATGAGATAAGGCTCTGTTTACCCGCTAATGCTGCCCTGGCATTGGTCAGACGTTTCCCTGTGCGCCGTGTTCCTTTTTACCTTGGCACCATCTGTGGGCAAGGGCAGATTTGGGTCAGTCCAAGGCTCTTTACTCCCAACTAAGGCTGTCCTCCAAGATAAGACTTTGGATTAGAGGCTAAATGAAAAATCGGAGGACGTACGGAATCAGAAACGCAGCAGACCTCCGCGCCCCATTCACCTCCGGGTGAAAGAGCGCCGGGGCCCGCGTTGGCGTCCTGATCGAGGTCCCTTCGCCCTCGGGTCACAGCCTCCTTTGAGCCTCGACGGGTCACGCCCTCCTCATCCGGGCCGCCGCGTACACGGACTTTCATCGCTGCAAGTCGCACTTGTAAAAGTGGAGGAACGATGGCGCGGCTCGGTCGGGCCCCTTAATGTCACCATTAAGGCGAAGCATAAAGTCTGAGGGCTTCGCCGTTACTGTCGGCACAAATTCCTCTTCCAGCTACTCCCTCCATTCAGCCTTTATTGCTGCTTTTCGGACGTGTTTGTGTCGCTGTAAATGTAAACTCATTACAGTCGTGCTCAGTGCAGCGTCGCCCATTTTTCAGATTTCACATTCTAATATAATAATGTCTCCTGTTGTGCTGCATCCAGCTTTATTGGACCTCAGCTTGTTTCCTTCTTTCCCCCCGGTGTGTGGTTTACATCCATCTGAAAGCTCCGGACATGTCTGAATATTGCCCGCCGTTCATATTTACATAAATTTTGTGCTTGGGCAGGGATTGTATAGGAAGCGCGCTTTAACGCGGTTGTAATACCTTTTACAAGAGCTAATCTCAATGGAAATGAGGCTCATTGTTATCAGCTGCAGGCTTGGAGTGTTCCTTCAGCGTGAAGCAGGGCGGCTCCAGGTTGTTTGGTTATCCTGTGTGTGAACCTTTTTGTGTTCTCTTTTTAGTTTCTCCACAGAAGAAGAGAGAAATCTGGGTCTCTCTTATATGCGGCTCTGATACCAATTATGCAAACTATTATGGAATTTAACCAGGCCAGCTCTTATCGGCTAATCCAGAAGTAATAGATTCTATTAAAAATGTATGAGGGGGTTGGGGGTGGGGGGTGAGGGGGGGATCAGTGTGTATCTGTCTGTGCATAAAGAGACAGAGAGAGAGCGAGAGAGCGAGCACAGTGGCAGCAGCGCTACCGTCTAGTCTCCATTACTCAGACAGGTTCCTCCATACCTGCAACTCCACATTAAAACCACACAGCACAGTTAATTACTGGGTAAGTGGATTAAAATTCACTGGCCCAGTTTTGATGGTTCACAGAGACTCCGCTTCGTTCCTCACAGACGGACGCGATAAGTTTCTCTTTGTGGCTCTCTTTATTTCCCCCTAAATTAACCTTTTCTGGTGCTTTTGTGCCCTTTCTGCAGTTTTTGGATGAAAGGAAGTGGGAAAAACATTAGCATAACACTCACATGCTAATCTACCCAGTGCTCCTCTTAAACCTTTTTCATTATCATCTAATTATTAACTGGGGACTCTAAGAACTGCTAACAGGAGCGCGAGCGTGCGCGCACGTCGAGTGTGCTTCTTTTTTTGTGCATTTTGCCAGCACGGCGGCTCCCTCTGCCTCAGCGTTGGTGCGCTTTTCAATAAGTTCCAGTTACAATTTAAGGCCTTTTTCTCCCTCTGATTGATGTTCTGACGTGGGGGCAGAATTTTGATGGTTTCTGAGTGATCACTCATAGCCATCACAGCCGTCGCCTCTTTCCCGCTCCTTCATATCGACCTTATCTCCTCTCTGCGCCGGTTCCCAGGACAAGTGACACTGCGTCATTGTGCAGCCCGTCAGTGACGAGGGCAGAGGCTTGAAAAATGGATTTACTTGCCAACACTCTTATCTGAAAACCACGGGAGGGCAGCAATTTGATGGCCCGTAAAGGTCTTTATCTCCCCTGCAGGCCCTCGCTGGTCCACAGCATACTTATCAGCTGCACAGATGTCACCGGGGAGCTGCGAGGATTAGAGGTCCTCGCAGCTGAAACTTTGCGCTCTTTCTCTTGTTACGTGCATCTCAGACGTCCTTGAGTGTGCGAACCTGCGGAGCGCAGACACAGAGCAGGCGTCGTCGGCTGCAAAATAACAGACATTAAGGCCTAATGATCTGTTTTTAAGGCATGCCTTGAGCGCCAATGCTCCGGGGAAGGTCAGCCCGGGAGGGGGGGCAGGGCTGGAGCGCTCCTCTCAGATCCGACCCGGGCCCAGATGGAATCCTCATCTTTCTGATCACACGCGGTGATTCAGGGGGCCCGCAAAAACATTCAAATGTGGGCTGCAGACTCGCTGTTACATGATAATTTCACGCAGATCTTTCATTTGAATCCCTTTAATCTCACATCTCCCCCCCGGCTGGCTCTCTGTGGCGATTTCAAGGTTTTCATAGAATCTCTCCCATTTTAAAATGTAAGGCGGCGGATGAAAGGACGCATTATTACCTGCACTGTATGCATCATTTCTGCCTTGGGCTGAACTATTTTCTCCCCTTGGAGCCCGCTGGCCTCTCTTTTAAATTGTAATGCCTTTCTAGATGCATTTATCCCTGCTGCAGATTACAGGACCAGTAGAAGGTTTTTGAATGCGTGGCTCATTTCCTTCCAGTCAAGGGATTTCCCTGAAGATACCTCTCCTCTCTTGTGTCTTTCCTGCACTTCCAGCCTCTTCACTTTTCCCTTTTTTTCCAAAATATGAGCGCTCGAGTCCTTTCAAAATTGCGGTAATTTTCAAAATGGAATCTGGCCGTGCCGAGCCTCCCGCCTTCCGCTGCTCTTCCGGGGTGAGACAGGTTGCACGGCGCGTTTTGAAGCGGGCTTGTCACCGAGGGACAGATGTTGCATGGAGGAGGAGGGGGGGGGGGGCGCAGGAATCTTCACTTTTGGCAGCTGTGTAAAATGAAAGGCACCCTCTCTTCTCCTGACACCAAGTTAATCGTGCCTCTGCAGCTTGTCGCCGAACACTCTGTTCCGCGGTTGACTCGCTGTAGCGGCCCTGCGGACCCTGGGGGGAGGAATAACAGCAAAACTCCGCGGCTGGCGGCTGTGCTCTGCGGTCGCATTAGCCTCGGAATACTGCTGCCTTGTAACGAAAGCAGCGTGTTTCTTTTAGCCATTAATAGTAATCCTTTCTGATTAATTTGGTATCTGTTTAGTCCACAAAGTAACTCCAGGGGTCTGAATCAGGATTTAGATTTAAGTAAAGCCCTGTTCTCCAAATCATCCATTTTCCTAGATTCCTCACCTGCACCTCTCATTTAAAAGTAAAAATAAGCATTTGTTGTTCCCGCTGTGAAACAGCCGCACTGCCGAACTTTTCCGTCTTCACTTTTGCAGCGCTGGCGTTCCCTGATGCTAAAGGGAATGTTAAATGTGATTATTGCTGAACTATTGCCTCAGTGCCTGGCTTTATCTCCGCAGTGATTGCCTCAATCAGCACATCTGTCGAGAGGCGCCTTCTCTTCCAGACGTGCTCTCTCATTTCCTCCGTCGGTACTCACCGCCGCAAAGAGCACGGCTCATTTCAGAGAGTGAGCTCCGTTGGGCTTTCTGCGCTGATCAATACGGCCATAAATTTATAGAAGTATAAACGCAGGTCTCCAGGATGGTTACAGATTGAAAGGCGCAGCTCGAGGGTACGAGAGGCCTTGTAAAAGATCCGCCCGATTGCAGCCGACAGAGCGAGGTTGACAACGGGGGGGGGAGAGGAGGGAGATGTCGGCCATCGCTGCGGGGTCAAACGCGCGTTTGTCAGCCAAACCTTGAAAGGAACCCACGTGGCCGCGGCGTCCGAGGCCGCTCGTGCGTGACGCCCGAGAGCGCGGCGCCTCCCGCGGGCCCGGTCCGCGGCCCTCGCGCCCGCACCGTTTGACGCAGGGAGGAGGGCGAGGACGTTCCTGCAGTCGGCTCCGTTCTGCGAAAACGTTACGGATCTAAACAGATGCAAACACAGCTGCTGTGGGAGACGGCGTTCTCCAGCGGGGGGGGGCGGTCGATCTGGGTCTGTCAGTGTTTACAATAACACTTTTTATTTATGGATAATCTCCCTGAAACATGCATTATTGATGGCCTAAAACAACCTCAGAATTCTTTTCTCATTTCCCTGCCACAGAAGTTTGTCTGGTGTTTCTTCATCTCCACAGCTGACGCCCCCCACCCCCACCCCCGCCGCCAACGGGGGCCTTTTCTCTCGGTGTTTGGATCTCGCTCTGCTTCTAATCGTCTCGGTTTTCCTGTGACTCCAGCAGGTTTCCCCTGGCTGTGTGTGGCCCTCCTGAACTATCATGCTGGCCTGCATCCAGAGGCGGCAGAACCTCTCATCGCAGCGTCTGGCCTGCACGCCCAAGAGCCTCAATGTCCCCTCTCTGCCACTCCAGCCGCCGCCGCAGCAGTGCACGCGCAAAGGTGAGTCCGTGCCACGCCGCCTTCCCACGGGGGGGGGGCGGGCACAACATTCAATTAAAACCGCCGGTCGCGTGTTTTCAGCTGCCCCTGCGCGAGCGGCTCTCGGCGTGACACCGAGCGCGCCGTGGCCGCGCGCGCTTTTAAGTGGCGCCCTGAGATTTCGGTTGATTAAAAATAACAGGCCTCCCGATGATCACGCCTTTTAATCGGGCTGCTAATCAGGCTCTGCGGAGCGAGCGTGGCGGGTCAAAGTAGATTCAGCTCTCCCACACAGGGTTCCTAACGATGTTCACATTTCCCAGAGAAAAAAGTGCACGTGTCAGTATTGTCTGACCTTCTTCTTGATTGATTATACTGCATTCACTGAAAGGTTGAGTGGGTGTGCGTAGGACTAAACCGGACTGACATTTGTGATTAGACTTCATTCAATTAATTGATTGAACGCGACATGTTTGCAGATTCGCCTCGTGGTCTGACGCTGTTCTCTTTCACGCTGCTATCTTTTCTCTCTTTTTTTACATCCATATCGCTTCTTGCCGTCCTCCCAGTGGCGCAGTCTTTTTATTCTCAGTCTAGATTCACATAATGAGATCACAGAACCACAAATGAAGTTATTTTTGTGTGGTTTCCTTTTCACTATTGCTTTAAAAATGCATTATGCTCCTCTGATTGGTCTGGTTTGAAGCTGAATTGAAGATCTACAGCAGTTTGGTTCAGCTGCAGTCTTATGTACACAGCCTTAAGTCATCTAATTCAATTATTTGTGGTTTTCTTTTTAATATATGTGTTGAAGTGTGTTTTTAATGTCTTGAGCCTGCGCTTTCATATGCTTAATGTATTTTATTGGGATCAACAGACTAATAGCTACTGCACTGCAGCAGCCAGCAGTGATCATTTTAAATTAAATGATGGCTGAGGCTGCGGTTTTCTCATGGAGCAGCAGGAGCATGGCGCTATCGAACACTGTCAATCCAGTTTTTGAGACAAATGGTCATAATTCGACTCATCTGTGACCCTTTGACTTAAGCCATGTCCAATATCTTGTGGACTGAAGTCAAAAAGTCTTGACAGTTTGCATGTAGGAGCCTGTGGATGCTCCTGTTTAATGTATTTACCGGATCGCCACACTGATGCGTTCGAGGATGCATTTTCCTAAACGGTTTGACTCTCGCATGTTCAAATTAGTTAAGAAGCTGAAATGTCATCTGAGAACTTTCTGGGGACTGTGAATGATGTCAGCGTTACGAGCGTTTATGTGGTAGTTTATCAGCGCTGCAGCACACCAGCCATTGCAACACCCATTAACTTACACTTTAGCCATGCTGCGTTACAAAAAGCTTGGATCACACGCCAGCTTACTTTACATAATCTGCGTGAGAGGCGGGTATGAATTTATATTAATTATGATCTTACTGAGGTGGAGTTGCCCCAGAGAGGCCGGAGGCTGTTGGACCTGTCTTCAACATTCCAGCTCTTCAGCAGCTCGTTTGATTCCCTACATTTGAAATTCCCCTCCCCACATCTTCTTCCACCTCTGTCTTCCTTGCTATGAAATATTAATTGCGGATCAATGGCACACTTGTCTGCTAAATACTGAAACAGAGGGGAGTAGTCGGTCTCGGGCAGAGTCAGGGTGTGTGTGTGTGTGTGTGTGTGTGTGTGTGTGTGTATGTGTTTTAAATCCAGTTCCTCTGCGGGGCCTTTGCCTCCCCCCTTGAGTTTTATGCACTGAGACTGTGTGCAGTGTGGCACCCTCCAGCTCCAGCCTGACATTTTAAGCACAACCACAGGGAGCAGGCTGCTGATGGGGGCCCAGTGTGTGTGTGTGTGTGTGTGTGTGTGTGTGTGTGTGTGTGTGTGTGTGTGTGTGTTTGTGTGTGTGTGTGTGTGTGTGTGTGTGTGTGTGTGTGTGTGTGTGTGTGGGCCCGGCTTCCTTCGTTAAATGAGTCGTTGTTGGATTGAGTTAAATAGGGATCGCCTTTAGTGGCTGCCATGCCTTTGAAAGCCATTTCCATTTTTAGCAATTAATAGATGGAAGGCAGAGGACATGAAAGCACTCTGCCACACAAAAAAAGCCACGTGAATGATTTCTGAGTGTTAGGAATTATGTGACGAGGGCGAGGGAGAGCTCCTCTCTCCTCCACTATCTCCGCTTGAAAGCGAGGGCTGGAAATGCTTTTGCTTTTTTTTTTTTTTTTTTTTTCCTTTTCCCACGCTGCCGGCCTGTGCTCGGGCCGCCTTTTGAGAGGAGGAACTTTGCTCGCGCCGGGCCAAGCGGCACAGAAACAAATGAGGAGTGACACCGGTGCGAAGGAGAATCCGCCGGAGCCTCTTCAAGCACGCATAACAAAGTGTTCAACCCCGAGGTCGCTCCGTTCTGTGAGCACCCTTCACGCGCAGATTACTGACATGGAAAGAGGGAGGCTGGTGAAAGCGGGGTGAACCAATGTCTGCCTTTTCATTTTCAGGCGGGCGTGAGCAAGGGAGGTCGACGCGCGGCCGCTTCCTCGCAGCACCTACCCGGTTCTTTTCAGCATTTTCAGCCGCAAAGTTTTCGCACTGGTTTTTTTGTGCGATGCGCTCCCAGTGCGGTTCAGGTCGGCTCGGCGTAGCCGGCTGGCACATTTCTCAAAATTCACATTATTTCAACAGCGCTGACCTTTCCAAAGTGCAACCAATTAGATGCATGTGTTGAAGCTGGGAGAGAAGGTCGGCGTTCGCCGAGAAGCTTCGCTGTGTTGGCAACCTGGAACGGTAAAAAGGAAAAAAAAAAAAGTGAGGCTTTTAAACTCGCTGATTTAAAGTCAGAAATGGACCGATCCCCGGATTTTTCACCTAAACTGACATTTGTGATTCAAATGATGCCAAGTAAACAAAGAAAATGTTATTTGCAGCTGAGTGGAGAACGTAAGAGGTCTGTCTAACCAGAGGTTGTCCTCAAAGCAAGGAATAAAGTCAGGGCCAATTAATTACATGGTTCTAATGACTGGGTTTATTGGGCCAACTGGGTGCATAGGGAAGGTTGTCATGGTAACAGAGACATAGGTTCTAAATGAGCTTGTGTGCGCTGAGTGCAGCCCCTGTTTCCTGAGGTACGCCAGCGTATTTTGGATGTCAGGATTATTGCTGTGTTGAACACACACCGATGCATGCTGGGAAGCGCCGTTCTGCCAGTTCTCAGCACCGTGTTCCTGCGGAGGATTTGAAACAACGTTATCGCTCCAAAGTGGTCACGATACGTCTCGAGCATAACATCAAAGGCACGTGGGAGTTTTTCCCCGGCAGCCGTGCCAACGTGCACGGATATTAATGCCAGATAATTTATGATCTTTTTTTTTTTAGTGTAATCTTGTGAGGACACATTTGTAGCGGTCAGCCTAATTGTTTCCTTATGTCGGCCCTCGGGTTGGAAAGTGTGGTTTTTGGAGCTGCTGTTGTCGGCCCTGCCTCTGGGGCTTGTTTTGCCCATAAATTAGTGATTAACTCAAACCGCTCCAAAACAATGAGGTCTCAGCTCTAATCTGGGAGGGAAATGGCTCCGAGTGTGACCACGGGAAAAAGATTAGCCCGTTTAAAGTGGCAAAGCTTGGAGTGGGATCGCACGGGGGTGGAATTATTAAAGACCTTATATGCAGCAACACGTGATGAAAATCTAATGTCTTATCTCCCTGATATTTTTTATGCTAATCTTTAAGTCACAAACACTCACAGAATAAATAGCCTGTCCCATATCCCTCCTGTTTCTCGCCCCCCCTGTGTAGAAGGAGGAAATTGGGATTAGGTGTTTCCTGTGAAAAAGTGCCAGTTTCTCCCAGTGGGACACCACAACAGCTGAGCAGCATGTTTAATGTTGGAGCCCTTTCCCACCGAGTAAACAGTCAAGCCCGGCTAGCGGGACCGTTGCATCGATCAATCAGCGCCGGGAGCCGCCGCAAACGCCGGTGGAATTATGCTGATTTCAAACTTCGAAAGGCCCGCGTGAGTCGTGCAGGGCGAGGGTCAAAGACTCGAAGTGATGTAAGACGCGCGTGAATAACAACAACACATTACGATGATTGGTATTTTCGCCGCATTTCCCTCGCCTTGGTCTCGGCTGCGGGGCCGCGGTGTGAAAGAGCGTGCAATCTGCAGGTTCGGGGTGATTAAGTGCTTAAGGTCAGGCTGGTAATTATCTCCGCCGTTCCTCACCTGACGGCGCACAGCTGCCATTTCCCCGCTGTCATGAGAACAGCCCCGTATTTGTTTTCCCCTCGCCTCTCAGGCTGAGCCCGTGCTGCCGACTCGCGCTTGTTGCTCATCAAACTGCAGGGAGAGACGTCAGAATAAAGCCGGAGTCAGAGCCCAGTCTGAGCTGATTGTGTTCAGAAAAGCCATCATGGCGACGCGGAGCCATCCATCCCGGGGCTGCAGCTGTGCGCTTGATTTGTAGCTCGAGCGTTTTCACGGGTGAGGTGAGAATATTTCCTTTTACGAGCTTTTTCGCTGCCCCTGTGTTTCTGCCGTCTGCCCCGAGCGCTACATCGCACATGAAAATAGAGATCAAAATCCTTCTGGGAGTCAAATTCCGAACCTCCAGCCTAAAGCTCTGACTTGTTTACGCTCCACCTGCCGTCTCTCCCCTGACAGGACCGTTTGGAGCTTCTCCAGTCCAAGCGCCTCTGATGTAACGGCACAAAGTAGCAGGAGGTTAAAGGACTGTTCCGTAGCCTCTATGTTGACGGGTGTGTGTGTGTGTGTGTGTGTGTGTGTGTGACCTCCGTGGCGCCCGTGAAGGCAGATCTTCACGTGCGGCGCGGAGCGGGCCCCGCGCGTTGAGGGGTTCGTGGAGTTACGCGGCGCGCTTTCAGCTTCTTGGCACCTTCAGAGGAAGTTTCAGCTCTCGCACCGCTAGACACTAATTAATGAAGCACACATTTAAGTACTTGGGTGTGTTTTGCAGCAAATATGCTGTTTGCTCCCGCTGCCAACATGTTTTGTGAGCGCTACTAATGAGTGGGATAGGCTGGATGTGACGGCGAACTGTGTTCCAAGCCCAGGAAACCCAAAGAACGGCCTCTGGCCGTGGTTTGAAGCCGCTGCACGATGGTCAGCGGGTCTGTGCCGGGACCGGCTGGAGCAGCCTCCCACCGTCTGCATATGTGCCTCAGCCAGAGGTCCTCGGATGATAAATACGTGGACGCAGAGTGGCGACGGCCTGTGTGCTAATGAGGTTTCCATAGTGGCACATTAATGCCGCGGCGCTGGGGAGTGCAGCTGTGTTGTGTCTCCATGGCTCTGACAGGACTGTAATCTCTGGACTAACAATATCAGACACCCCGTGAAGACGCGTTAGCATTCAAAGTGTTTGAAGTGTTTATGGAACAGCAAGGCAACGGCAGCACGCACGCTCTGACACGGACGTTTCCCTGGGCTGGAGCAAACGTGTATTTTGCTAAATTATCTTTCTTTGGTGGATAATTGGGCTTAATAGAGCCGAGAGAAGGAGACACGCTGCGCGCCACGCGGGCTGTCTGCCGTTCACGGCAATTTTACACAAGTCCGTTTATCAGCCAGGCTAGTTTTTAGGTGGATTTTTAATCCTTTATCCCAGTATTAATGGTCAGGAATCCTTGTAGCATCGGCGGTGTCTTTCTTTGCTGCCACCTCTTTGACAGGGATTACAGGAAACCCAAAAAGAGACGGAGCTGTGTACAGTTTAAAGCACCTCTCCAGCATCCCAGATGCTGTGGTTTTCCTTTAGCAGCCTGGCGCTGTGATACATAATAAGCAGTGTTTTGCTTTGTTGTATTTCTCTGTAGAATTCATTCCTGCTCCCGGCACCATGGTGCGCCGTTCCCTCCGCTCCACTGGGAGATTGCTGGATAGATTGAACACTCCACCTTACCCCTTTTTTCCCTCCATTTTAAACACCCAATTTATTTCTTTCATGAGATGGATCTTGTAGATTGAATCATTTTCACAGTCGGGGGGCTCACTGTAGGCCTGAAATGAAATGAACTCCCAAATCAATTTCAAATGGGGAACAACAAGTGAGCTCGTGCATGGCTGGGATTGGTTTTGTTATTGAAAATGAAATGAAGTCTTTTCTTTGTTTTTTTTTATTGCAGATTATCGCTTTGTTCTTCCTCCCGCCGTGATTGCCGCAGACTTAAAGGCAGATCACCGTTAATTCCTTTTAATGTAAAGAAATCCATAAAAGTGTCACCCTGAAAGGTGTCGGTAATTTCTACCAGATGATTTATCATTTTTAAACGGGGGGCTGCGTTCCAACCTTTCCCTTTGTCGCCGGGAGTTAAGCAGCCATGAAATTGCCTGAATAATAGTGTTTAAATCCAATCTTAGTTTGTGCTGTCAGCTTTCCTGCACACATTTCAATCGCGGTGACTCTGCCTTTTCCCCCCATATTTGCATGAACTTTTTCTTGACAGTTTAAGCTGCGAGCTTTTACGGTCGAATCCCTTCAGGTTCGCGAAGGCGTAAAGTGGAACACAATTTTATAAGCGCCGACTTGCTGAAGCCTGAACGATCGACAACAAAAACTATCAATCAGCTCGGAAGGAATCGAGCATTCATCAGCAATTAAAAAAAAAAACTCACAAGGCTTATCTTAATTGCTTTTCTTTCAGTGTTTTTCTGAAAAACCCTCGCTGTGCCTCAGCTCCTAAATGTCCACGGGCTCCAAAGTGAGCCGTCTGGTGAGATCAGATGTCCTCCTCCTGCTGTTTGAAGCTGATTTCGTGGTCTGATTGGTTTCGTGGCGTGCTGGAGGTGTTCCCGTCCTCCCTCCGCCGCCGAGCCTCTCCTCGTTGACTCATCGCTCTCTTCTCTCCCCTTCCGCCCAGGCGAGCCCCCGTCCGCCGTTTCCCGATACCCCTCTCCCGCCGAGCTGGATGCTTTTGCCCAGAAGACTGCCAACAGCCCGCTGTCCATCAAAATCTTCCCGTCTGACGTGCGAGTGCCGCAGCACAAGCAGCTCAACAAGACCGTCAACGGCTTCGACACCACCGGCTACGGCGCCTACTCGCAGCCGTACTCAGGGGGCTACCAGGGCTTGCTGGCCATTGTCAAAGCGTCCGTGGTGGTCAAAGGTGTGGTCAAAAACTCGGAGGGACGGAGGACAAAGCACGCCAACAGCCAGGCGTCTGCGGCTCCATACAATAATCCTCTGAATAATGGTTACACAGTCAGACGCGGGCACAAGGCCTACCCCATAAGCTCGTGTAAGCCCCCCGATGTTCCCATCGAGACGCTTTGTTCCAACCCGAGGACGGCCTCCAGGGACCAGAGCCAGGCCCCCCAGTCCGAGCTGGCCGAGGTTCAAAGTCTGATGAGGCAGATGAGCAGAATCCCCCACAGCCAGGCCCTGCAGGTGGAGGGCGGGGCCCGGGCCAGCCCCTCCCTGCAGGCCGTGGCCGCCGTCGCCAGGCCCGACTCGCGGTTCGCCCCCGGGGTGCCGCCGCACAGCGGCCTGGTGTTCACGGGGGCCGTGATACCGACACAGTGCGCCGACGCGGCCAAAGCCGGGTACGCGGAGAAGGGGGCGTGGCAGAGCAAACAGCCCGTCCGGCAGCAGCAGCAGCAGCTGCCGTACCAGCAGGGGGCGGGGAGGGCGTACGGGTGCACGCCCGAGCCCAGCCAGGCTCCTCACAGCCACCTCGCCTTGAGGTGCGCCTCGCAGCTGCCGTACGGGCCGCATCCGGACCAGCTGAGCGGCGCCGCCCTGAACCACGCCACCGTGGCGCAGTACTTCGCTCCTCTGTGGGACGGCGTGGTCGCCACCCCCAACAGCGACTGTTACACACCTCAGGTACTGGCAACGGGTACATGTGCAGCCAGGCCCAGAGAGATCCGACTGTCCCACCCGCACCCGCACCCACACCTCCACCCGAACCTCTATCAGCACCCGCAGCGGCACCAGCCGCCGCCGCCGCCGCTGCCGCCGCAGGCCCACGCGCAGGGCTACGGCGCAGAGCTGTGCTGCGGCCTGTCGGGCTCCGGCCTGTGCCACGCCGCGGCGCTCAGCAGCAGCCTGCAGTCCCTGGAGTGCCTCATCAGTGAGATCCAACCTCCCTGCATCAAAGAGCGCATGTTGGGCCGCGGGTACGAGAGCATGGGGGTGCCCCACCTGCTGGAGCACCACCAGCAGACCCACCTCCAGCTGCCCGTCCACAGATAGGACGGCTCGGAGCGCCCGGGAGCCCGACCTGCCTTTTCAGGTGGTGCATGTGCTGTATGTGTAGAAGGCTTGGAGAAAAGCCTGCAAAGTTCAATGATAATCATGATTAATATACAGGTTATTCACAGGTTTATCTAATGGACTCTCCGTGTTTTATTTTTATATCCTAAATGGCCATCGAACGCGCCCGCCATTCCTGATTTAACACCGAAGCTGAGCACCGAGTCAGAGTTTTAAACACAGGCCAAAACTGATCCGAAGGAACCGCGATCGTCCGTTTACTTGAATCTGGGAGGTATTTTGTGAACCTATTGTATATTTTTACACGAAACAGCTTCTAATTTGAAGGGACCATTCCAGAATTGCGAAGCAAACCTTGTGTTGCCGGCGGGTTCTGTTTCAGATGCGACAAATCGGCTTTTTCCCCCCCCCCGATGGGACCCTGATTCGCTCTGGCTCTATAATTTAACAGCCTGATGGATTTTAAAGTAGTCAGTCTCAGCACAATGTATATTTACGACTGTTGCGTGTCCAAACAAACACCATGGCGTCTCAGGCCAAGCGAGATGTGCCATTTGCTTGTGTTTTTGTTGGAGTTTTGGGAATTAAAGCGGCTGTGTGATCTTTCCCCCCCGAATAATGGTGTTCTGGGTAAAGCGGAGGGTTGTAACGCTGGTCACACGCCACCGGGTTATAAGGGAGCGCAGCCTGAATCTTTCAGATTATCTTCTTTGTAGGGCTAATTTATCTCTGAGGGTGTGAGGAAGTGTGACTGGGTAGTTTTTGGTACGTCTGCACTGGTTCCTTGATACTATTTATTTATGTCAGCCTGTTGAATTGTATGGAAAACTGTCTATTATTATAAAGTGCAATTATATCTGAACATGCTCTCCATCAACATTGTTGAAATAATTACATTTTGCAATGTACGACCCTCCTCCCTTTTTGCCTCTTCTTAATAAGGATTGTCAATAAATTTTCTAAACCCAGCGAACAGCAGCCGCACTTTTATTGCCTCCTGTTAATGACTGAAAATGAGTGAGACATGCGGCGGGTCTTATTTTATTCATGAGTGATGAGCTTTTATTGCAACATCTCCTTTATCAGGCGTCGATGTAATTTTATTAAAATGTATTGTTTTGCTGAGGGTATATAACAAGGTGCAGCTCAACCCTCCGTTGAAATATATTGAACCCATTCCTCTCAAAGTGCTAATTTTGTTATCGAAATGAAATATGCTTGTCCAGATGAGCGGCTGCAGGCAGAGGCCGTTGAATGCTCGCTATATGTTAATAAAACCACACATGGCTTTTCCCTTCCCTGGAAGGATACGCATGTATGAAAAATGCATGCTTTCTCCCCGATAAACCCACAAGAATATGACTTTTCACATTATGTAGAAATGGGCTTGCTGTTACCCTGCTATTGAATTGCTAATCCACAATGGCGCGGCTGTCTGCATCTCTTATTTTGCATCATTTATCCTTCCAAATTGGATGCCAAATCAGTAATGTGGTTTGGCCAACGCTGGCGTAGAATAAACATCCATTTTAAGTAACCTAATGCAAAGCAAATAACCCAGATAGTGCGAATAATGGCATTAGATCCACTGCCGCGCTGTTTGGAAGAAGACCGCAATATTCAATTGATCGGTTCTTTGCAGATAACAAATATTTCAGAGTTAAAGGTCAGTGGTTTTGTCATTGAGGCATTGCTGTAAACGATTTCCTGTCTTTAGCCTATTGTGTCCAGGCTACGCTTGGAGCTTTCCCATCCTATCTATCAGCGAGGACAGGCCAGGCCACAGTGCTGATAAACCTACCGGATTACAGACATGCTCCTCTCGCTCTCTCACACAGACGATTAGCTCTGGCCCGGCTCCTCTGGGAGGGGAACCAGAGCCACTCCAGCCTCTGGGACACACTTCAGATAAGCACAAACTGGGCAGAGGAAGAGGCTGGTTGATCTGGGGGATTAGCAGACATGAAGAGGGTAGATTTGCAGCTAATTTTGTTTTTTTTTTTTTAAAAGACAAACTGCTTTTTCTTTTTAATTTTTCAAACAACGCAAGATCTGCGTCTGGTCCACAGAGCTATGGAAAGTGGAAGCTGTCGCTTTAAGCCACAAATTCAAAACGAGTTTTCCCATTCAAGATTTCAATTAGAATTTTTAATCAGGATCAATGATGACATTCAGAATCAACACCGGCGCGATTACACTCGGTGGGCGAATGTCGCCACCTGGTGGGAGCTTCGCACAACTGCAGTCTTTTTAAAAAAAACATTACAGTAAATTCCACATATAAATCATCTGATGAAGCTGAATTTTGTAGACTGATAATCTGTATGCATTCATGTTCAGTTACTAATAAGTACAGTGCTTGTGGTTGTCACAAGTTTGGTCACAAAACGCCACAGGGATTCGGCCAACGGTAACTGCATTCACTCCACGCTTACTCAGACTTTGTGTGCTGAGGTCAACACCAAGGCACTAAAGGTTGTGATTATTGCAACGCCTGTAACAGGTAGCTACATCATTTCAGGTGAAGGTCAGTGTAATGGGGACCCCACTTGTGAGACTGAAAAAGGCCAGAATGTGGCTCCAAAAGAAAATGCGTCAGTCTTCCAACAGGACAAATGAAAAAGCTGAGTGTGTAACATCATTTACCAAGAGTCAGAGCCCCACTCGTGCTCCAGTGTTCAAGTATCCTCGAGAAATTACAGTCAAAATTAAAACAAAGAGTATTGTTAAATATATTCAAAGCACAATTTTAAGACCAAATATACGCGTCATTGAGTCAAATAAATAGGAAACACAAAGAAACGTCATTAATCCACTCAGTAAAAGTCTGGTTCTGGTGCTGGACCATCAAACGGTGTAGTCCAGCTCCGCGTTCAGGCACACGTACATCTCGTAGATGGCGTCGACGGTGGCCGTGTAATTCACCAGGAACCGACGCACCTTCTCCAGACAGTCCTCCTCTTTCACGTCCTCCCCTTTGGACAGGGCCTTGAGGAAGTTGGACCTGTACGGAGCCGCAAACAACGCCGCCTGCGGCACACACACGCGCACAAGAGCATGAGAGTTCAGCGACCGCCGACAGCGGAGGGTCAACGAACGCCGGCCCGTCCTCACATTGAAGATCTTCTGGACGATCCAGCCGTGGTACCTCTTCAGAGCCTGCTCGTACGCTTTGATCACGTTGACTCGGATTAAGTTGGGGTTGTTCTCGTCCTTCTCTCCATCCACCATGCTCTGCAGGAGAATCTGGATGAAACGGAGACCCCTGCGGGGGGGGGAGGGGGGGGGACGGGGGGAGAGGCAGCTTGAAACCCGACCCTCTCGGGCCGGCGGCTGGTCAGCTGAGGGCGGCGGCGGCGTCTCCGGGGGCCGTCCTCACCTTTTCAGCCACATCAGGGCCAAGGTCGCTCCCACTTTGGGCCACTGCCCCGCGTGGGCCTCCCGCTCCGCCTCCACGATGTCCTGCAGGGTCGCGTACCTCTGAGGGTCCTTGACATACACGGCTCGGATTTTCTGAGGGAACAGCCGGGCCGGATTTGAACCTTCCCTTGACCCGATGGCCTGGCGCAACCGCCAGCCCCCCCCGCCCCCGTCGACGCCATTTGGGGACCCGCCGCGCGCAAGAAATGTAAATAACGCAGTGAACAGTGCGTGATAAGGAAAGAAATAGAAATAGAAAGAAGCTTATCTGACTTGAGCCAAGTCATGGTTACACACACACCCAGTCATCTGGTTTGATGAATGAGTGAACAGACCCGGTAGAAGAAGGTTCTTCTTCGTGCAATCTGCGTTTTTACCACTAAACGCCACCAAATCCTTCACACACTTGCTCGTTTGTTGGATTGTCGGCGGTACTTTTTCGCTCTGATGTAATCGTGTAAACACGTTCGCTCCAAAAAAAAAAAAAAAAAAAAAAAAAAGTACCTCAATGTGAGCTTTACGCTTTTGTCGTTTCGTGGTTGTTTTTTTTCTGAACAGTTTCTGTCCCGGCTGCTGCAAAATTTTAAAAATTCTGCTGCAAAAACCTCCTTTGGTTTGGTCGAGTGTTTCGACTTGAGTGGACACGCTTGGGGAAGCGTCAGCCGGTTTCTTACCGTTATGTTCCCATTTATGTCCGACTTGATCACCCCGAACACGCTCGACCCGAGACAATCTGAAAGTGAAAGGCGTTTGTGAATTAAATGAGGTCACAAAAGGTTCGAAGAGGAACGCTGTCGCGAACGCACCGAGAGGTCAATGCGTGCGCTTTTTGACGCGTAAACAAAGAGCTTCTCTGTGGGCGCAGCTGACTCGGAAGAGCTCACCAGAACACACGTCAGCTTTCCATTTTAATCGATATCGCCACATTCCGCGGCCCTTGCGATCCAAGCTCCCGCCGGGTCGTGCTCAAAAGTGTGCGCCGTGGCGCGGGCGCGCCGCCGCGGCTCCGCCAGCCCAGGTGGACGGTACTCACCGAAGAACGACGGGAGGTGAGAGACAGCCTCCAGGAACGACTCCGTGTCCACCGACTTGTCCGGAGGAAGCGGCTTGAACTCGTTATCCAGCAGAAGAGACATGGCCCGGCCGTGGAAACCGCTGCGGGGAGGGAGAGCGGCGGCGGCAGCAGGTAGTCGGCGCGGCCAGGCAGGAACCGATCCACCCGGAACTGCGCTCCAGGGGGCGGGGCCTACCAACAGGTGGGGAATTACGCACGCAGGCGTGAGGGAGGACAAACGACTCCGACCTGTTCTGAGGTATTGATATTCATTTATTTATTTCGTACTAAGGCAGGGATTGTTTTCAACCACAGAGGTAGCGGAAGGATAAAACTTAGAAGGTGTCCTTGGTCAGGACTGAAACCAGGGGTGGAGAGACACCGAATACCTGGGCTGGGTGGTCAGGGGCTCCACCTGTCCACGCCTGGGTGCTGTTCACCCCTGCAGCTCGAAATGTGCACCAACGTGTTGGCTGCAGCCAAAGGTGAGGCCTGGGTGGCCTCGGCCCGACGTCACCAGATGCCCATTTGAGGCGTTTGCTCTTCAGCTACGCGTATTCTTCAGTTCTTTCCACCCTTGGCTCACACCAGTGAGTGACGCACACACACAGCTCCCACCACACGGACTGTGATTCGGGGGGGCGTATTCACTTCATCACCACTGCTGTAAACCCGACCGAAGCCAGCCTCTGACACACCGCAGGCCCAGCGCCGCAACCCAAACAGCAAAGACGGTGGGCACTTCCCACCAGCTGAGATCTCCCAAGCCTCAGAGCACACGTTAGTTTGTGAGGAGCATCGTTAACACAAAGCTTATGAAAATAAACATTGATATTTTCTTAGAGGTATGACATACATTTTATAAATAGAATAGCATTTGATTAACTTTGATAAAGAATTACTTGGATAAATACACTTTATATGTTTGAATAGTATTTAAATTGATTCAAAATAGATGCCCCCCCCCTCTCAAACATAGACAACATCCTAAGTATGGCTGTTGGCATCACGACTCCAAAATATAGCCAAGTGTAAACCTGCAGCGCTCGTCTACGCCCTCCCCCGACGAGCGCGACTCCCCCGCGAGGGTGCCGTCTGCACCAGCTTCAGAAACGATTAGCTACGTCTTCGACAAGCGAGGAGGAAAACGAGCGAGCGGCGGGCTGCGGCTGCATGAAACCACGCCCCCGCTTGCTCGCGAAAGAAACGTTTGAATCCCAGACGAGTGGTACAAAGTCCTGAACGATGACAACGGATGGCGAGCCCGGCGAAGGATCGACCGCTTGTTCATCTAACTGATGTATATCTACACACACAACACTGCACTGTTTCTACGTACGCTCTCTTCTCGTGAGGTAAACAATGGCGACGTTACGTCCTTTCACTCCGGACGACCACCGTACAAATAATAAGCGACCAAAGAAAAATAAATAAGTGATATTTTCACATCACGTTTCCCCGGCTGAACAAAACACGACTGATTAATACGGGGGAAACGATGAAATGGCAGCGACAGCGAGTGCGTTGAACGCCGCGTTTGGCGTTTCCAGAACCGTCTTTGGACCACGGTTAGTTGTTGTTCTCTTTTGTCGTCACGGTGACGAGTTGCTTGGCAGCTTTGGCGATGTCGTAGGCGCACTGGATGACCTGCTGGGTGACGAGCTGGATGTCTGACGGGCAGGGGCTGTGATCCGCCGCCTTCTGGCACTCCCCGTGAAGCCTGCTGGCGCTGGCGGTCAGGAGACACAGGGACCCTCGCACGGTGTCCGAGGACGGCCTCTGTGGGGGGACAGGCGCGATGACTGACAGTCGAAGAGCATCCGATGTGACAACACCCGCAAATAAACCCTCTCTGCCGTCAGCCGACCGTGAGTTAACATAAAACAAAGTAATCTGATTACCAGGAGACAAACCAGTTGGTTTAGATTGGGCTGCTTTCTCTTCAAACAAACCTTTAATGGGGGGGGGGGCACCAAGCTACTCACTGGTTTCATCTTACCTTGGGAAACAGCGCAGCCATCTCGCTCACAGCCAGGCGGATCTTCTCCGAGCAGGGGAGGAAGCTGTCGGACAGAGACGAGAGGCGGAATGACGCGTCGACAATTCCAGTTCTGTTGGGAGTATCGCGCACGCTCCTCCAGAGGCACTTTCATGGACAGATGTTTACCGCGTAGCTGATCGCGCTGGCGGTTTTTCACTGGTTAATCTCCTAAGCGCTAAGCACCTTTCATGTTTGGTTTCCTGGGCGGCTCTGAGCAGCTCCTGTATGTTCTTGGTGATCTGTTCGGTCTTACAAATGACGTCCTCCGTGCACGGCATGGTGCCGTCTTCCCCGCCCTCCTCTCCCGGCTGCGCCGCATTGGGACCCGGGAGAGGGCTGCTGCGAAAAGAAGTTCATCAAGATGCAGGTTCAGAGCTCCCAAAGTGTCATGAGCAAAGTAGATCCGGCACTAAATACACTGTTTACCTTCAGCAAAGGAAATGACTTTAGCGTGAGATAACTAAAGTGAGCTCATACTGAGAAGAGAGAACAGCTCTTCTCGGAGATGGGCATGCAGTTACCGGAGGGACTCGAGTATAAAAGAGATTGCAGGAAACTGCAGGGTTGCACGATCAGAGCTAAACACAGATGCTTGCACATTTCTCACCTAACCCCCAGCAAAATAATGGCATCAGAGGGTGTGACATCCCCTTATGTGCTGACAAAGTTGCATGGCCTTACCCAGTCTCTTCCAGTTCAGAGTGGCTGGGGGTGGTGTCATAATCGCTTTCCTGTGTGACAGTCTGTCCTTCCAGACTACAGCCCTGCACAGATAGCAGTAAATAACCGTCAAGAAGAGCAGAAAGCGAACACAGCCACAAACCCACACTCTGAGAACTCAGATACCAGAATCATGCTCTTCTGGTACCAAAAGCAGAGTCGTAGTATCATAAAAATTGGCATTAAAGCAGATTAAGGAGAAAGGAAATACACGACAAAGTCATTGTGGTTTAAGGCTGTGTGCCAGAGACGGTGCAATTAGTCGATGCCAAGAAATCCTGATGCAAACTGGAGATTCAGTTATCAGTGGCCAGGGCACACTGTGATGAGCCATTTTACCCGAGATCTGCAAAGGCTGGACCGGACTGTCTGGAGCAGAGGCAGCCCAGTTCAGGGCTCTGGTTGGGTAAAAAGCTGGAGTTGTTCAGGCAGCTGAACTTAAGCAGAGGCACTGTGGTGCATGCAAGCAGGCAGGCCATACTACTAAAAACAGATAAAAAGATCAGAAGGGAGAAGACTGTGGAGGTCAAAGAGGGGGATGGTCTTCACCATCCCATGGGGGGGGCTGCCTCTCAACCACGGGGAAGTGCAGTACTTAACCCTTCGAGATCTTTCATCCCACGACCAGGACAGGGAAGAGGGGAAGGTAGGGAGGGAGGAAGCAGCCGTCCCCAAAGGTCCCCTCCCAATCTAGAAAGGGGTCAAACCAAGTTGAGCATCCTCATGAGATGCGCGAATAAATAGAAACGACTCTTTGATAAGGATTAACAGACAAACAGACATGTGGCGAGCATTTGAGGATTACCCCACCTGCTGGCTGGTTGCAGTAAAAATCACAATTCCCACTCACTCGCGTCTTATGAGAATGGAAAAGAGATCATTCCAGTTCAGATGCATCACCCTCCCACCACCAGCCCCGAGGCGGGCACCAGAGGGTGAGTTTCTGTACTTACATTGGTTGGGAAGGGTTGTAATATGACTCCGTCCTCATGCCGGCCCATTTCAACCCGGTGGGGGTATTGTTTGGGACTGTAGCCCGTCTCGTACATCGACATTGCGCGACCTCCGCGGGGTGGGTGTCGAGTAAAGGGCCCCTGGAGCTGCTGTTGTCCGCCGGGGGCCTGCCATCGCAGTGTTGTGTTTTCAGTCTGCAGGGAATTCAGCTGAGACAACAAAACAGCTTTCAAATCAACCGTCGTGGGGGGGTGGGAGTGATCACATTACAAAACGCCAGCTCGACATCAACAGCAAAGGGAATACACCTAAAGGTTCTGCATAAGTACCCTCATTTACAGGAAGGCAGGAGCCGTGCACGGTGATGGGAAAGCCGACTGGTTTAGCTTTCCATCTCGCAGCCTTCAGCTGTGTTGTATAAACAACGGGCACGGGCTTACATTTCCAAACATTTCTGGCTGATGCTCGTCTTCCTCTTCAACTGCAAGCCCTGTCCAAGTCTCCCAGTCACGGTCGATTCGAGCAGCATTACATCAACGTTTACATTTGAAGGAAAGGTTTTTGGGGGAGTCGTGTAAACACAGAAAGGCTCTCCGATTGTGGACACGTAAACTGTGGAAACTGACTGATGATAATGATGATCTGGTCGCATTTCTTTAGGTTCTCTAGACGTCAACACATGACTCCAAGAATGCTGCGTTTTTCTACCACAAAGCACTAGACTGTCCAGTCTGGTCAAACTGTGACAGAACAGCATAGCTGGGGAAGCCTGATAACCACAGGAATTTTCCCCCTGGTAGACCTAAAACACATAATTTCTCAACATTGACAGCAAGCAATTCAAGTAAAATCTTAAATATTGTGTCAGTAGCTACACCAAATATGCATTTAACAACAAATACCTGAGGGCATCTCACACATGCTTACTAAAGTAAAGGCGTTTAGGCTCCGTGCACTAACCTTGCTCTGCATCAGCCGCAGCTCTTCACTAAGGTGACAGTTGACTTTAAGAAGCTGTTGTATTTTTGCTTCTGATGCTGTGAGGGCGCTCTTCACCTCCATAAACTCCTGAACTGTGATGGGTCCGTCGGACAGGTCGGATGACTCCGAGCTCTGCGGCACAAACGGTCACGTTAGGAAGGGTTTGTTCACCGCCCCAAAAACGTCGATGCGGTCTCAGCACTGGGACACCAGCCTTGGTCCTGCGCTCGTTGCTGCTGTCCCCACATGTGGCTTCCTGGACTGGATCTTCATCCGAGGCCACGCTGTCGTAGTCGGGCTGGTCGTTGTCTTGGCTCTCGCTGTCATTACGACTGTCTATTCCCTGAAGGATGAGCTCTACGTTGTCTGAAGAAAGGTAACAAAATAAAAAAAAAACATTCACAGATCAAACAAATGAAATACTGATAAAAGATCAAAAGCTAGGAGGTGGTACCTTTGGGACTTTCGCAGGAGTTACCCCACTGCCGTCGTTTAGCATCATTCAGAATATCAATAACCAAGGTGGCAAACTCATTGGCACTGAACCTGGCTAACTTTTGGCGGCCCTGAATAATGGAGACAAGGGGCGCGTTAACGGCGTGTTACCACAGCGAACCGGAGGCCGAACAGTGAGACCTCTGGGGACGCGACTTGCCTGGTTTCTAGTGGACGAGTACTCTGGGTTGACAGGCAGAAAGGGCACCACCGTGGTGTCCGTCACCAGCGTGCTATGGTTCTGCGTGGCCAGCCACACTGAGAAGTAAAGTATCACAGGATTATATGAGCCACATTAACAACGGAATGCTACGCCCACGCACTAGAATTCCACCTGCATCCGTTTCTCTTCGGTCCACTTCATCGTAAACGTCCATGGCGAGTTCTTCAAACTGGTGGTTACTCAGCTGGGACAGAACAAAGAAAAGTTCCTGGAACCCTTTTCTACGACTGAAAACAGAAAACGACCTTTTGAGCCTGAAAGGAGTAAAACGTGTCTCACCGACTGGAGCTTCTTCTTGGCAGCTTTGGCAAACTCCGACAAATCCAAGCTGCTTTGGAGGAGGAAAGAAAAAATGTTACTTTTGGTTTCCATCCAAAGCTACACGGACCGTTGGCAAGTAAAGCGCACTTACTTATTCCTTTATCCATCAAAAGAATGCATTACAGAAAGAATGCGACTGAGATGATTATCAGATCTTTATGCACAACAACAGTGAGACGGGTACAAAACAGAGCCATACCTGTCTGCCATCTGTGGGATGATGAAATGTTGCCCACTTCTGTGATCTGCAACAGAGGCAAAGCCACAATGTAAGAAAAAAGAAATAAAAAAAAAAAAAAACAACTCTCACACGCACTCGAGCACCCTGGATCAATTCGTACCTGGTCGTCTTCCGCAGAGATAAAATGTTAATCGGTCAGTGAGTTCGTACTGAATCTCCACTAGCCTCTCCGCTAGCTCATGGTGTCCAGCTTGTCTGCACACATCAAGAAGGAAAAGGTCAAAAATGCTGTTGAGCTGCATTAAGGAATGCAGCAAACAGCACGCGCATAAATAATCTATAGCCACATTTCCGCATTAACGCCTATAAATAGTGCTTGTTTATTGCAAGATAACAAACTACAGACATAGAGGGGCATAGCTCTGCTCAGGCAATGATCACAGAAACATTTCAGTTTCATAGACCACAACACTAGAAATAACTGCTTACTGACAGCTGCTTCCTGACAGGTGTCTCTAAAAAATCCAGACACACAAAGCACACGAGACTGCTCAAAGGCTCTCTTTTACCTTGCGTAGTCTGTGGGGGTCTTTCCACTGGAGTCCAGGGCCCCAGGATCGGCTCCGTAAACTGCCAACAGCTCTGCTTGCAACATTTGTCCTGCTCTTGCAGCTATATGTAACGGAGTGTTGCCTTTCTCCTGTTGTCACCCCCCCAACATAAAAGATAAATGCATTAGTGAGCAACACACAACGTTCAAATTCCGTTTGGCTTTTTTTAATTGAACCTACCGGATGGAAAAAGTTGGCCTGTGCCCCCAAAGATAACAGTCTGAGGCAAGTCTCGAGGTTTCCAGTCCGAACACTGGAATGGAGTTGCTGAAAAGAGATGAGCAAGAATTGTATGTTAACTCATAAAACAGACAGGATTATTTAATCTAAGGTAATATAATGCAATTAATTAACTCAATTTGCTAGGAAAAAAAAAGGGTACTAATATACACAGACTGAAATAACAGATGTTCAGATGAACTTCACCCATTTCCATCCCAAAACTTCCACATTTTGGATGTTTATAACCTGTAACAGAAACTCGTGGAGAACTCCTAACCTTGCTGAGGTCCTTTGCAGTTACGCTGTCGTCCTCCCGACAGGGCATTCGGTGAACGTACGCCAACATCTGATATTTGGCCTTGATGAACTCTGTTTTGTTGGGGCTGGGAAACAGAGATGAGCCATACTGTCAGCAGCGGGCTGCGGATTCGCCCGATGACGTGGGTTCTTTTGAAAGTTTCTCAGATAACTCATGCTTGCTTGATTGTGAGCGGTCACTGACCATTTACAAATATCAAATGTGACATGTGGAAGTCCTAAAAAGGCACGTACTGAACTTTATCCTGGGGATTGGCTTTGCGCTTCCCGCTCATTGAAGAGGAAGGGTCCAGAAGACTGTGTTCCCAGATGGAATTTGCCCCGTTGCCATAGAGCGCCTGAACCATCTAAACAACAACATCATCAGGCTGGCCCAGAGCCGCGCTTCAGTGACATCCAGATGTTGCACATCTGCAGAGGCCCAGCATCCTCACCTGTAACTGAGAAGGCGGCCACAGGGAATGAGTCAGGTGTCGGACCTGGGAGCTGTGTCGGCCCAGACCTCGATGGATGCTGCAGCACTCGTCACAGATCAGCACTCCCCTGTTGACAGAGGCCCAGCGAGGCTCTGCGGACAACAGCACCAGCACGTTAGTCAACCCACCCACCCTGCACCCATCCAGGGTCCAGACAGCACCCTGCACCCATAAACCGGATCCTTTATGGCCATAATCAATGTCAGAACAGGGCTCATGCTGCATAATGCTTCGTGTTGTGCAAAGTTTGTTCATCTAAACCTGGTGTTTCTAACTTATCTGTTCTGGAAGGCTGACTTATTAAAAAAAAAAACAGCTTTATTAAGAGGATCGAACGATGACATTTGAAAACACATTCAAGAAGCGGACAAGTAAATGTAGAAACAAACAGAACCACGGCCCCTGTGACCCCCCATGAGGGCCACTTGGGGTTATTTTTTTTAAAAAAAAGATCCTCATTACTCGTGCATTTGACATTAAGAGCGAATATTCGGCAGCGTTAGCATCAGTGGCTAGCTGGAGCTAGCCCGTTAGCCAGCGAGCTAGAGCTAAGTTCAGCGTCGTTTACCCGGAGCGCTGCAATCCGCGCAGACCTCCCTGCTTCGGACTCGTTTTGACATCTCTCGGCAGGATTCTTCGGAGAAAAGGGTGAAGATGTGAGGCAGAGCCGGACGAAGGTGACCGTGTCGGGGGACCGCAGGCGCTTCGCTCACTCGCCCTCCCCTATCGCTGAACAAAGCAGCGTCCCATTCCGCTCCATATCGCCTCGCCTGTCTCCTACCCCGCTTCCTTCCTTCCTTCCTTCCTTGACTCTTCCTCTCTCATCCACCCACACTCAAATCGGAACAGCAGCATGTCCCCAGCCCTTCCCAAGAAGGCCCCCAATTGTGTGTGTGTGTGTGTGTGTGTGTGTGTGTGTGTGTGTTTTTAATGGTTGTTAAATCATCTTTTTTTAAATGAATGTTGAATATGTTCTGTCAAATATGAAAATGAATGTGGCGCTACAAGTGTATCGACCACTCGGTTGTGGAGGCTGTGGGGTAATATTAATAAAACATGTCTGTGGTCTAGTGGGTCTATCTCCTTGCAAATCTGTGTGTTGCCTGTGATAATGTGATGTAATGTGTAATGTGATGTAACCTCCCCTGGTGTGGTCCTCTGCATCCATCTCCAGCGTCTCATTTTTACAAAAGTCCAAAAGCAGCCTCTTCATCTTCTGTCCAGCCTCTTCAAGCTTAATAGCAATGCCTTCCTGAACATATTGGCTGGTTTAAAGGTCAAGTACTGCTTTGTGTCCTTTGGCTCGTGAAAATAATGCCAACCTGATGTCCAGCACCTCATCTGGTGGAGGTCCAAACCGGGTCATCGTATGGCTACAGCACTCGTTACAGTCATAACCAGTGGTGTCTTTGGTGCCCCAAAGCCTATCATCTAAAAAATATGGTTACTGAGGCCTGGCCTGGCCTGAAATGCCACGGCAAACACAACCAGTTTAACCCGCACCGCTCGTGTTTGTTCACAACCATTGTGACAGCAGGTTTGAGGTCCCCTGAACAACCCCCTCAAACCCAGGTGACCCAGGGCGAAGGCCACCTGCAAAGTGATCTATCTCTGGTCCACCACAGGAAGAGCCCATTCTCCATCACAGGCATCAAGGTCTCGATCCAGGAGCTCTAAGTGGATGCCCACATTAGTGTGAAGGAAATAGCCACTGAACAGTGCACTCTCTGCAGCTCTCTGGTGTAAATTTCTTACTTCTCAAAACCCCACTCCCAAAAATGTTTTATTTTTTGCACATTTTAGGACTGTGGCATCTGGCTACGCTGCTAAACCCCCCCAGAAGCAATTTCCCTCCGTGATTTTGAGGCATCCATTGAGTAATGTCCCCCTTTCTTCTGTGTTTGTCCTGTCCAGGTCAGATTTTGATTTGGGAACAGCAGTTAGAAAATGGATGGATGGATGACATATCACCACCTGTACTATGTTCTATTATCGTCTTATGTGCTTCACATTACACTGTAACTCCTCTACGTGCAAACATGTACGACTAGCATACATGTATGTTATGCATATTCATTAAACATGTATGCAAATGAAAACACCAAATGTTGTTTTTCTTATTTTATACGGAGGGGGGGGGTCGTCAGCGTGCGAGTTGCTGTGACTTTAAAGGGGTGTAGGTTCTCCGGGAGACAGCAGATAGGTTTGGAGCTCCAGAACAGTGCGTCGCGGAGCTCTCTCGCTTTGTGACGACCAGCTCCTCCGTCGACACACGCACACGCTTACGCGCCGAAGCCGCTGCACCCTGCGCCCCGGAGCGATGGGAGGTACAAGCGCCGTCCTTAACAACCCCCCGTCGTGAGCGCAGCATCATTCCTGTAACGCACAGCGCTCTGACCAGCATCTCCCATCATGTTTTTTCCCGTGACAGAGGCCGAGACGCGTCAGAAACTGCTGCGCAACGTGAAGAAGGAGGTTGGCTGCGTTTTTATTTCTGCCTGGCGCACAGTTGGTGTGCGCTGGTGCCGGGCGTTCGCGTTCGTGCATATTTGCGTGCGTGGACGTCGATGAGCCACGAAGGCCTGTTTACGATGACATTGGGTGTTATTTAAAACATATTTGAAGCCAGTTGCAGGCTGTCGGCGCACGTAGGGCCACAGAGGCATGTTTTTGACTATAGATGAGGCATGATGATGATGATGATGATGATGATGATGTCGATGATGCTGATGATGATGATGATGATGATGATGATGACGATAATGAAATAGATGACGAGGTTTATTATTTATAATAAGGGGTGGGTGGGCTACACATTGAGGGAAGTGTTTGCATGGCTTTTTTCTACATCATTTCTATTTTCCAAATATGAGCACCCTACTTCATTTTCATCAAAACCCCCAAAGGTGTGACCTTGCCTCTGTGATGTTGCTGTTATCATTTAAAACATCAGTTCCAGCCCGAGATCCTGTTGAACGATTCTGCATAATCTATGGCCTTTAATGTGAATTAGAGAACGTCAGAGGACCTTATCAAATGCCTCCATGGTGCCAAATATCTGCTGTTAAAGGAGGAAAAACAAGATGTCTGATTTATTACTGAGAAAACTGGGTCCTTCCATATCTTGCATCTATGCTCCCCCTCACCTGTGACTCATTGCCTCTCCAGCATGCATGAATATGGTGCTGGATTCTCCATTCTGCACCAGGGAGAGGCTGGAGAGATGGTTTAAAGCAGCAGAGTAGAAAGATGAGATAGTTTCAGACACTGCTCCTGGTCCAGACATGTGAATGCTGCATAAATGAACACAGCGTGAACTGGAGATATTTGGGTTGTTCGTGACAAGCACGTCATAATATTCCTCTTCTCATAAATAAATAAATATTGTCATAAACATGGAATAAAGAGGTCCCTTTCAGGTGATGGACAGTGTTTACGGACATAAACATTACAGTTTGAGTCTCAGATGCTTCCATTTAAGATATTTGTAATTTAACGGTAAGATTTTCCGAATGTATTTGGATACTTTGATATTCCCGCAGCATGTTCCCTCCTTTGTCGTGGATGGTTGCTTTGTGCTGTGTGTCCTGTTTGTGACGCTGTCACGCTCTGTAACCATGTCTGCCTCACACGGTCCCTCACTGTGTACTTTTGCCTCTTAGGTGAAACAAATCATGGAGGAGGCAGTGACCAGGAAATTTGTGCACGCGGACAGCAGCCACATCATATCCTTCTGTGGTAATTTTACAAGTCCATTCTGCTTCACATGGTTCTGTCCTTCTTGGGTGGACATCCCAGGGGGATATCAGTGTCATAGGGGTAACAGGAGAGGGAGCGGTTTCATGGAGCGCACTCTGAATGATTTTGTATTATACATCTAGAGTGGGCCATCTTTCAGACAGCGCAAGCAGTTTCAAAGCCGTGGCCATTTATAATTAATAAAGTGGATGGATGGATCGTTGTGTTTAAAGTCGACTAGCACTCCTCAAAGGTGTTGATACTAACTCGGGGTGAGGTGTGCGTGAATCACATCCCTCATATCCTAGCAACCATATTCAGTGTGGGCTCTTCTATTTCTAATGTGCCACCTGCGCTTGCTGCTCACCTGCCTATCATTATTATATATATTAAAAAAATAAAACATTCTTCTGTCGCAGAAATTTAGATGTGTTGCCGTACAGGCAGCAGTTGCAAACCTCAGAGAAACAGTGGCGTCTCAGACAAACGTTGACCGATCCCTTGTGTGTGTGTGTGTGTGTGTAGCTGTTGTGGAGGCCTGCGTGCTCCACGGACTGAAGCGGCGTATTGCAGGCCTGTTGTGCAGCAACAAGGTTGCGGCGCTTTTTATGAAGGTGGCGAAAGGCTTCACGCCTGCAGAAGAGCTATGCCGCAAGGTCCAGGAGCTGGAGCAGCTCATTGAAAACAGGTGACACATCCCGGCCGGTGGTGGCCCCAATGCGAACGCCATCAATTCCCAATCTCACTTCCATGTGTCGCCCCCGTCTCACCTGTAATATGTGGCTGTTGTTTTTTTCAGCAAGCATAACAGTTCCCTGAGTAATGAACGGTTTCGGCAATCCAAGTTGGCCAACCTCCCTCCTCAAGCCATGAAACACCTGTGGATCCGAACAGCACTGATGGAGAAGCTTCTGGACAAGATCGTCCTGTACCTAGTGGAGAACAGCAGGTACATCTGCATTACTGAATATAAACCAGAGCGACGATCAACAGCAACGATTGGCAAAGGGGAAGTTGTGTAACTGTGTAAATCCAGAGTCTTCGCAACATTTTTCTGCAGTGCTTTTTATGAGAAGGAGGCCATGCTGATGGACCCCGTGGATGGCCCAATACTGGCATCTCTATTAGGTAAACGCGAACATGGACCACACTGTTATCTGCACACTTATGGAGACGACACTGATTGGGTTTCACCCCTGTTGCCACAGTTGGCCCTTGTGCTTTGGAGTACACCAAAGTTAAGACCGCAGACCATTTCTGGACAGACCCCTCAGCTGACGAGCTCGTCCAACGGCATCGCATCCACAGCGGCCACTGTCGGCAGGATTCGCCCTCCAGACGACCCGCCCTGGTTAGATAGCAAAGAATCTAAACCGTACTTACGCGATCAGGATCTCTCAACCGCTGCGTGCGATGTGAGCTGCTTTGTTCTCTTGCTTCAGATCCAGAAGAGGCAGTCCAGCGGCAGCATGGACGATCGTCCTCTCATGTGGGCAAAGGAATACGTGGAGTCGCTGCACCAGAACTCCAGAGCTGCACTCCTGTTCGGAAAGAACAACGTGCTGGTCCAGCCTGTAAGCAGCCTCAGGAAAAAGAAATCCTCAATAATCAGAGTATTTGGGAGGGATTATTGTGTGTCTGTGAACGCGCTGCAATCAGAATGATGAGCTGTGCTCAAGGAGGGCTTTTTTTTCCTCATGCAGAGAGATGATATGGAGGCCATCCCAGGCTATCTGTCGCTGCATCAAACCGCGGACCTCATGACACTGAAATGGACACCCAATCAGCTGATGAATGGAAACGTGGGCGAGCTCGACTCTGAAAAAAGGTTAGCTTAAAAGATCCAAAGAGAGTGCCTGAATTCACCCTTGTTTACATCTAGTTTGTTATTATTGTCTTTCCTTCAGTGTGTACTGGGATTATGCGATGACAATCCGCTTGGAGGAGATTGTATACCTCCACTGTCACCAGCAAGGTACACTCATGCCACCTCAATGCTCAGCGTGTGGGAATTTTCATCTTACCGAGCACATTTTTCCAGTTAACAGTGGTGGGACGGTAGTTTTGGTGAGCCAGGACGGCATCCAGAGACCTCCTCTTCACTTCCCTAAAGGTGGCCACCTCCTCCAGTTTCTCACCTGCTTGGAGACCGGCCTGCTACCACATGGACAACTGGACCCCCCACTCTGGAATCAGAGGGGAAAGGTCAGCAAGGGCAGGAAAATTCTTGTTGAACGCAGCTGCGGGGATTGTTGTGCTTGCTATCCCAACTGTCTCACTCTCATCCCAGGGAAAAGTGTTCCCCAAACTGAGAAAGAGGAGCCCGCATGGCTCATGTGATTCTGTATCGGATAAAGAAGATGATGAAGCAACCGATTATGTGTTTCGGATCCTGTTTCCTGGTAATCAGATGGAGTTCAGTAAGTGTTTTCAAGCTTCTTGCTCTTCCCCAGTGATAATCTAGTAATCATCGCAAATTGCATTTGCGATAGCATTATTACCCTGATTTACAGTTTAGGCACGTTTCCTTTAGATACACTTACTGTCATTTGTAACCTGTGAAATTTGGGGCTGTGAAACTGGTGTCGGCGAAGTGATGGTGTTTCTTATCCATTGGCAGTGGCTCTGGAGCTGATTGAGCAGGGCGTGAACATGTGGCAGCCGTCTCTCAGAAAGTCTTCCTGCTCTTCCTGCTCACAGAACGGCTCCTCCGACGGTTCGCTGCCTAATGGCTGTAACCAGGAAAGGTTGGCGTTTACCAAAGCGGACTTGAAATTCACATTCCTCCAGTCTAAATTTGCCATTTTTCCTTTCTATCAGGGCTCCCCTAAAGCTCCTCTGTGACACGATGAAGTACCAGATAATCTCACGTGCTTTCTATGGCTGTAAGTAACAATGCATTCCTTGATTTCAGCGGTTGTTCCAGACGCTTCCAAGCATTTTATATTCCTTCCCAGGGCTCGCGTACTGCCGTCATCTGTCTACGGTCCGTACTCACCTATCTGCTCTGGTCAACACCACCATCGTCGATCCGGATGTACCCAGTGATGCTCAAGGAGGCCTTTCACTGGAGGTCTGGGAGAAGATCCTCAAGGACAGCTCTGTAAGTCTGACAGAAAACAGATAAAACGATGACGAATTTAACCGTGCGCACATTGAAAGCTGTGTGTGACATCGTGTTCAGGCCTACGAGGAGAAGGAGATATACAGGCTTGTGTATTTTGGTGGTGTGGCTGCTTCAATACGGAAAGAGGTCTGGCCTTTCCTCCTGGGCCACTACCAGTTCAACATGACTGAGAAATGTCGGCTGGAGGTAAATGACACAGGAAGCGCTCCGTGCACACACGCTGCCCGCGACGTCACGAAGTTGGCTGATCCCGGGCCTGCCGTGTTTCAGATCGACGAGCAGATGCGGGCGACGTACGAGCAGACCATGAGGGACTGGCGCGGCTGTGAGGCCATCGTCCGCCAGAGGGAGAGAGAGAAGCACGCCGAGGCTCTTGCCAGGTGTTCGTCCGGAGCCAGTGTGGAAAGAGGGCCGGTGCAGCGCGACTCCACCATCAGCACAGATGCAAGTTTGACCTGAACCCCATTCAGCTATTATCGTAATACAGAGGTGGAATTCTATAGGAAATTCCTAAACCAGCGGGCTGCTTGTTTACTGGTGTTCGCTCTGTCTCCATTTCCTCCCACTGCAGTCGTCACTAAGCAGCAGCTCCGATCAACATAACACTAATTCACAAAGTGACTCCAGCGGCACACAGGTAGCTCCTCCTAACGATACCTCTCTTCTAAACTTGAAGGGAAAGGTCATTTTTCACAGTTACTTCAGGATCGTCGCGTAATGGGGTGATGCCAAATGTACTGCGGGTTCACTGGTTTTTGTTCGTTTGCCAGGTTTTTGAGTCAGCCGGGACCGTCCGTCCGCCTGAGCAGAGAGCAGATGAAGATGCATCGCAGCACAGCGCTCAACTGAAAGACATTACAAGTGGTACTGGAGACGCCCCACAACTTTCTTCTCGCCGACAGCCATCTCCGAATCTGTCAGATCAGTGCTCCGGGTCAGGAAACGGCCCTCCGCCCGCAGAGGCAGCTGTAGAGTCAGCAGAAGCGTCGGACGTCTCCACTAAACCAGCAGCGGAGGGGGGCGTAAAGGAGCAGCATAAGAGTGAGGCTTCAGACGCAGGTTCAGAAAACCAGACAGGGGAGGTGTGCAGAGCTAGCGACAGCTCAGACTCCAGGTTACACTGTCGCGGGGAAGACAACGCGCCGGACGTGTCTTCTGAGCCCAAAGCTTCAGAGACCAGCTCGAGATCGGCTCCAGAGAAGACGAATGTCCTGAAGTTGGAAACGGAGATCCACAACGAGTATTTCCAGGCGCCGCCGCTCGGGGAGACCCTGGCTTTTCAAGCACACAAGACCAAATGTGACCAGGAAGCAGAGCCGACGCACAGCGAGCTCACAGAGTCGGATCGTAGGGAGGCTGCAGCGACCTTCCCTGAATTAGCCGAGTGCAAGAAAATTGTAGAGATTCCTTCAGAGAAGCCGGGGTCAAATTCACCAGTCAGGCAGGTGCTGAACGCCCTGCAGTCGCTGTCACAGTCCCGCCAGTCTCCGGACACGGCCGATTCCGACGACTCTCCTTCCGCCCTGGAAATGGAGGATATTCCCATAGGGATAACATGTGTGACCTCCGAGGATATACATCCCAGGCCTTTGGTGGGCCTGGCTCCGCCTCCTGGCTGTTTTTCACTAAAAGAGAAAATGGCATCGGAGGACCTTGTCTTGGAACGCCACCTGGACACAGACTGCAACACCAGTCCAGAGGGCACCGACCTGGGCCTGTCCGAAGAAGAGCCCGAGATGGAAAACATCCTCGCCGAACCAGAATCTGCAGAAGTGGACGGGAATGTTAAACCGGAGGGTTCAGAGGAGCAAGCTTACTCCGTAAGCATCCCGTGAACAGCACGGACGCGCTTCTCCTCCTCAGCAGCGTTAGCTAACAGAGTTTTCTTTTGCAGCAAGAGACGCTGGACATGTACCTGATCAACCTGCACCGCATCGACAAAGACGTCAGGCGCTGCGACAGGCAGTACTGGTACTTCACTTCCGAAAACCTGGAGAAGCTGCGGAACATCATGTGCAGGTAGAGCGCGTTTCACCTAAACCCCGTGTGTGTGTGTGTGTGTGTGTGTGTGTGTGTGTGTGTGTGTGTGAACTAACATCCTGCTTGTCTTTGCAGTTACGTGTGGCAGCATTTGGACACGGGTTACGTCCAGGGCATGTGCGATCTGCTGGCTCCCCTGCTGGTCATTCTGGACGACGGTCAGTGGAACTAAAGTCACGCCTTTCTGTGCCCACACGATGTCGTTTACAACCTCCATCGGGACCCTTGTGCCCCGAGGTTATGGCTCATTCTGTATGATCCTCATTCACGGTCCTCACAAGTATACCTTTACGGCTCTGTTGGTGTGTATCCCAGAGGTCATGGCCTTCAGCTGCTTCACTGAGCTGATGAAGAGAATGAACCAGAATTTCCCCCACGGAGGCGCCATGGACTCTCACTTTGCCAACATGCGTTCTCTCATCCAAGTACGTGCACGCTCGATCGAAAACACACAAACAACGCGACACAACAGCTGCAGCCTCCGACCGTTTCCATCCCGACAGATTCTGGATTCCGAGCTGTTTGAGCTGATGCAGCAGAACGGAGACTACACCCACTTCTACTTCTGCTACCGTTGGTTCCTGCTGGACTTCAAGAGAGGTGGATGAAGCCAACGCGTCACAACGCGTCGTGCCGGCGAACAAAACCTGATTGTGTTGTCACTGTTCCGACAGAGATGGTCTACGACGACGTGTTCTCCTTGTGGGAAACCATCTGGGCAGCCAAGCACACCTCCTCCGAACACTTTGTGCTCTTTGTTGCTCTGGCACTTGTGGAAATGTACCGGGACATCATCCTGGAAAACAACATGGACTTCACAGACATCATCAAGTTTTTTAACGGTGAGTCACGCAAGGTAGCGACCACTCCGGTGGTGGGGCTGACACTCTCTGCGTTTTTCCACAGAAATGGCAGAGAGACACAACGTCCCGCAGGTTCTGATGATGGCTCGAGACTTGGTCCACAAAGTGCAGACACTCATAGAAAACAAGTGATGCGGGACGTGGCGAACGGTTCCGGGACGGCGACGCCTGGTCCCAACGATAGTGGGTAGAGGACAGAGGTCACTATCACTTTGTTGTAAGATAGTTGTGTATCAGCATCTCTTCCTGTTGCTCCTCTCCACACTCAACCGATGGAACTATCGCCAGTAAATGTATGATTTTTAAAGTGTTCCTGTTCATCCAGTGAATGTACCCTTGTTGAAAACTGCTTGAAGATGTTATTTATTTTGCCTTAAATTTAGCTAATTTTTCAGGGATACAACCAAATCGTTCACCGTTTTTCTGACGTTATTTCTGCCATACATGACTCGTGATGCACTTGAATATATTTTTTATTTAATCCTTCTGCTGAAAGTGTAGCTGCCATGATGACTCATGCCGTGATGCACATGAATATATTAATTTTCACTAATATGTGGCATTATTTGACCATTTGAACTTGTAAAATTTGGAGGCACGTTAGAGGAGTTTGTGTCCATGTAGCAAGTGTGGTTTTCTTTCTTTCCAAAAAGCCATCAGAAGAGCACTTCTCAGGCCCTCCGAGGCTTCGTGGTCTTCTTTCTGTCGGCCTCTGATGCACACAAACCTGCAGGACATCCAGACCGACCCTGTGAACTCGGTGCAGCTGCACACAGTTTGCATCTACAGTATTTGTTCTTTGCTCAGTGGGCCTCTTATTTCTTAATTTTGTTCGTAACAGGGTCCCTTTGGGGTTGTTTAAACATCGCATCAGTTTGTGGCTAACAGTCGACTTGTGCAGTATTGTGAAAAGCTGCCAGTTTGAACTCAATAGGCTGTGTTGCGGTTACTTTTATTGTGTTCTGCACATCTCGGTTGTATGTAACTGCAACTTTAGCTCGACTTTCACCTCAGGATCTACTTGAAATTAGTCCTGGTTTACTTTTTCTCCTATCTAGAGTTACACTGAAAAGACAGATGTGTCCGGCTTATTTCACCTGACTGCTCGGTTCATTTGAGTGTTGACATCTACCGCCTAATCATGATTGTCACACAGCGTCAGACAGGCTTCCACAATCCAGTCTGAGGGTCGCGATCCAGCAGGGTTTTGCTGTCCTTGCAGGTAGACTGGGAGCGTTCACCTCTCAGATCCTGCGGGATCGCGGCCCTCGCAGGACTGGACTGACAGGAAAATGATGCTAATTAAAACTGTGGAACATACAGCGGTGATGGTGATAGGAAAACAAACATTTAATGGCTCAACGGTCCTAGAGGCAACCCGTTGCATTGTGGGCCAAAAAAGCCATCCAAAAAACAGATAGATGTTAAAGCAGGTAACTACTAAGATACCGTTACTGCCAGGTACCAGCATTGTCAGAAACTGCTTTAGTTGTGCACCGTGTGGTCGCAAAAATGCCAAAACACACATGTTGTCAATGTTTTCAATATCATTGCTAACGTGTCTCCACCCGATCCTCCAAAACAGCCAGTATTGCCGTCTGTGTATTGCTGTAATTGTTGTCAGAAGAAGTGTAAAATGTGCGAAAAAGAAACTTAATGTATAACTATGCTAGTACATATTAAATGCAATACAATGTCTGTATATGGGCTTTCAGAAAGGTGGAAAAATGTAACTGGAAATCTATTTTTTATGTTTCGTCTTCTCAAACTGTCACCTGGTATAATTAATTTATTGCATATTAAAACTATATTTTGCATCCTGTTTGCCAACTGTTATTTATTTAGTAGCAGTGAGTAAGTATAAAAACTGTTCCGGAATTCACCTTTGCATATTCAAAGCCAGTTATTAAGACCGACTTTGAAGGTGAAAACACTTGAAAATCATACAAAATTAAAGTTACAGTGAGTCACTTTTATCCAATAAAATTATTTGTGGTGATGCAGATAAGAAGCTGCCACAATAAAAGTTACCATTTTATTGGTAAAGAAAAGAGACGCATTGAAAATACAAATCAACTGACAGGCCACCTCGGTCAGACATTCACAAACACTTAAAAAAAAAAGTAATAAAAAAACAGCTCACAGCTTGATTTCAGACACTGAACATCAACTAAATGTCTGTGATGATGGCACTTTCAGCCAGAAGAAATTAAAAAAAAAAAAAAACCTTTAGAATAACTGCCAATGATTGAAGCGAATCAATAACTGAGCAATTATCCAAAACCTTTGGAAATGTGAATGGAGTAATGACTGCTGTGACTCAGCTCAATCATCTGCGCTGAGGGAAAATTTACACGTGAATCGATTGAGCAAAATATATGAGAAGCTCACAAGTCTGCACATTTACACTCACAGGGGCATCGATTTGCTTCACAGATTCACTGAAACAATACTGAACACACAAAAAGGGCTAGTAAAAAAAAGGGGGTCTATGCCATTGTATTTGTGCGCTGGTGACACAAATTTGACAAGATTACCTTATAAAAATTGTCTTGTCTTTGTAATTTAAAGAACCTACTGGAGACTGGGGAGCACAATGATCAGGTGAGCCTGATCATGGAATGTACTGCAGCCAAACTACTGCTACCGTATCCTAAGGGGAGGCCTGCAGGTTAAAAAAAAATTAAAATTAAAACACTCAATTTACAAAATCCCCTTTTACTTCACTTCTACTACAAATTGTGGGCCTTCTTATCGATAATGACGTGGTGGTGGGCTGTAGCTCTGAGGGGGGGGTCTACGGAGCGGTGGACTATGGCGGGGCATAGCATGGCGTGGAGGAGACTGGTAACGCGGCGGCGGTGGCGGAGGGGGAGATCTTCGATTATGGAAGGGAGGTGAATATCGCCCCCTGGACCTGGAGCGGGATCGGGACCGTCCCCAGTTTGGAGTGCCCCTCTCCTCAAAGACACGGATGAAAGCAGTCTCTCCCTTTAAACACAAAAGAATGAAAGGGTTTCTGCATTTACAGAGAGGACTGACTGCGTCTCATCGCTTCGCCAGCTTACTTGATGCGAGCGGAACTCGGTGCGATCCAGTCGGCGTAATGCATACTCCATGTCCTCCCTGCGGAGAAATTCGACCACGCCCTCGCCATCCCGCTGCACATCTGCAAAACAAACATCTCCCGCCTCTCGCATGTGGTCCTTTAGATCCTGCCAGCTTCCAGTTGGTGGCAAGCCTGGAAAATATGGATGCGTGGTCACAATCACGTGGCTGGAACTTTTATTTTCCATCAACTTATTTGTCTTTAGCAGACTGCACATTTTACTATAAATCTTTAAATTGTAGCATCACTATGAGAATGAAATAAAGACGATATAATGACATAAGATGGAGTTCTATTTATGTAGCATGTAAACAAATACACAAATTAAATTAATTTAAATTCAAGATTAAAAATCTGGACTCTTGCTCTCGTGTGCTACAAGTCTACCATATCTGTTTCAGACCTTGTTCAGACTACCAGTTCCAATCTGATGTAAAGGTTTGGATGATAACACTGACAACAAAAATGAATGATATAAAATGAGAAAATGACACCTACCGGTCACTGGAGTTGCTGGGATTACGCAGCACACAAGCGTTTTAGATTACCATTCTGCGATTCCTGACTTGACCTGGACCTGATCCACTTAATCGATTTGAGCTCCAGTTCACCAGAAGTGAGAGAGAAACATATCTGGCTACGAGTCATGATGTCCATGCTACCAGTCCCATTTGTCCTCCAGTCCACCAGAGAGGAAAAAAAATCTGCCTACGTCTCCAGATGTTCTCTACTTGTCCCTTTTTCCTCCAGTCCACAAAGAGAGAAAGAAATACATCTGCCTATGACTTATGAAGCCTTCTTCTAGTCCTCCTTGTCCTTCAGTCCGCCTTGAGATAGACCAACATCTGCCTACGACATATCAAGTCCACCAATTCACCATAGCTGCTTTTCAACCAATAGCAAGTATTTTTTAGCTCCTTGGAATGTCTTTTCCAGAAATGTATTGATTCCTGTGGCCCATAGGTGTCTGCATTTCCATCCTTGCCTAAGGTCCCAGGTAGATTATGTTTGGTGAGTTTAGTTTAGCCTACTAGGTTGGGGGGTGCCAATGATATTCATCACTATTGGGTGGTCAGTCTTGAAGACCAACCAGTCTAGCTGACAGCTGCAGACTTAAACATGCGTTTACACCATCAATCAGCACTCCAGAACATTCCACATATCCTTTGGAGCAAAAACATCCCAGAGCTATATTTAAATAACAGTGGTCAAAGGGAAGAGATCCGCCAAAGGCTCCTGGTGAAAGTTCCTGTCGTGGAAAAGCCGCTCATGACACATCTACCTATGACTCATGATGTCCTCTATTTGTTCCTTGTACTCCAATCCGCCTTGAGAGTTATATCTACGTCTTGTATTTGTCTCCTTGTCCGCCAATCCGCCTTAAGAGAAAGAGACCGACTCTTGGCTACCGAGACTATTACTCTCATGTCCAACATCCTACCAATCCATTTGACCTCCAGGATGATGAGTAAAGGAGAGAATATGATAACCAATTATGACTCATGACGTCCACCTACCCGACACTAGGACCCGGAAATCAGACCTTCGAGTTGGGGGTCCAAACCTTCCCCTAGGTCCACCTCCTCCACCTCCTCCTCCTCCCATTCCACCAAATTTAGCACCAGTGGACCGAGGATATTCCACACGGAGCTTGGAGTCTCCATATACATATCCATTCCTTCCATAGACAGCATCATCTGCATCCCTACGAGAATAGAGCAAAGAACTCCTTACCATAGTATGCTTGTTTGTTTAGCGGTTAAAGACTTGGAAATGACGTCTTCATCCATTTCCTGTAGTCAACCTTAAGGGATCCAACATGGAGTAAACTGAATCGATGTGGCAGAGATCATTCCTTAAACTCACCGTGGATCTTCAAATCGGATGAACGCAAAGGGAATAGTTCCTCTATTGTTCTTCAGTTCAATTTCACGGATTTTTCCATATTTGTAGAAGAGATCCTCAATGTCTCTCTCCTGGACATCCATGGGAAGGTTTCCGACATAGATACGTCCGTCTGACATGGTGGCTAAGCAAGTGGTGCTGCTGACACAGAATGGAGGGGGACCTGCAGGCTTTAGGATCACTTCTTGCTTTCAATAATAGTTCCTGGAGTTCTCTTTATCATTACCGTCCCAATCCAAAACTTAGTCCGCCATTTAGAAGAAAAAAGAGCAATAAACCTTGTATGGAGCCATGAAAGTAGTAAATGATGAAATTAAAAAACACGGTACAGGGCTTTAGATCCAAGCCTGAAATCTTAAAAACACAGGATAATTCATGTTCAACAAAACCAGAGCAGTTAAATACATTGTTAAACAATATCAGAATGCTGCAAAAGACTAATGTTATGTGTATGTGCAAAGGCAAAATTAATACACGTGTGCAAAGCAAATTTCACTAATATAATTGAAATATTAAGATATATTAAGTTATAGTAAGCTTATAGCAATCCGAGACTGACAGCCTTTCAATTGTTAGTATTAATCCACCAATCAGCTACATCAAGTGTGGCAAAGGAATTCTGGGTAATGTAGTCAGTTTCCCCCTCCAAATTACTTAAACCAGATTTTAAATGCAAGTCTCCCATTATAAATGAAAGCAGCTGGGCCCATAATTAAAAAATAAAACAGTTCAATAAATCGATATAGGGCGCCTATAACGGTGACTATTGATCAAATTAATGAAATAAATAACGTAGAACCACGGCCGAACGCCACTCGCTGCCTTTCACCTAAACATTAATAGCTGAAGTCAACTGAACGGCAGTGCACCTCCAGCGCAATGGCATTTATTAACAGCGCCGAGCCACCAAAACGAGCGACTAGACGCGAGAATGACCCGTTTACTTGCAGAAGATAGGACTGATGTAGCCCAGCGCCGACTAGGCCCAATGCTAGGCTAGGCTAGGCTAACCCTTTGGAAGTAACCGGGTAATTCTTGCCCGGCTTAATATTTAGTAGCAACCATGCAAAACGCAGCCGGCGGCATTCCTGACCTGGACACCAGCGCACACCCGGCAGCGAACGCGATCGACGGCCGCAAAAGACGAATGTCTTTGTTGATGAGTTAGCTTTGTGGGCTAACGCGGTTCCGATAGAAAGTCAAAGTATACGCCCTCCGATACAACAAAACCCTCCCCCGGCTAAGGCCGAAGGCTGACTGAAAGTAGTCCGGGAATATTTAAACGTGCATTTACCTTTGGAATGGATGAACGACGCCTTTTTTTGTGAAATAATTCTACCCGTAATTCAAATCTTCGATTTCTTTTAGTAAGGTGAACGAGGAGCACGTGTCTTCTTCGACTTTGTATTTCCGGTCGTCAAATGCGCGCGTCTGTGGAACGCTGCCCCCTTTCGGCGGGACAGGGGACTGACGGAGGTTTGATATTTATTACTGAAGTACAGTAGAACAATAAAAAATAAGAAATTAATAATGAAAAACCTAATACAAATAATACATTGCTTTAAAAATAAATATAGTCACTCGCAAGAATGAATATAAATCAGCAGGTACATCAGCAGGTAATCAGGTAAAAACAAAGCCGTCCTTAAGTCGACAAAACACAAATGCGATAATTGCGTGTTGTAATGTCTATACCTTTTATAAAAAAGAGAGAAATTAGTCAGGCGTATCAGCCCTAATCACCCCAGTCAGCTGCACAGATCACCAGACGACGTGCTTAGAGTCAAAACAGGCGATTGCACAAAGACACATGAACTCAAAACAGAACAAACGATCAAAGGAATCGAACCACCGATTTTCCATTTGCCACATCACGGTCTGGAGCACAAGGTCATGCTTCAACAGACAGGACTTTACCGAAAACTATTGCAACATTTCACTACTTTATTTGATCAGTTGAATCAGCATGGCAGTTGATAGTACTGCAGGTTTGGACCTATGGACTGAATAATAATAATAATAATAATAATAATAATAATAATAATAATAATAATAATAATAATAATAATAATAGTGGTGCGTTTAAGTGCCCCCTGAGCGTCAGACCAGCCAGATCTGAGTGTTTGTCGGGGATGGGTGTTGGGGAAAACCAGTCAGAAAGTCAGACATGAACGCATCACCAGGGTCACCTGTCAAGTCAGTGTTACGCAACGCGAGGAGGAGGAGGAGGAGGAGGAGGAGGAAGAAAAGGGGGCGGGGCGCGCCGCGAGACCTCCTCGTGGACGTCCACGCGCTCTCATCAGAGCATCCCAGAGAGAGAGAGGAGTCCTCGTCCCGACATGTCCCTCACCAAGCTCACCGCCGGTCTGGCCAAGGCCAAGGCGGCCGCCAGGGCCGCCGCCTCCCCGGGGAGGCTCCGCTCCACGGTGGCGTCCGCCAAGAGCCGGGAGGAGAGGGGCCAGCTGGGGGGCTGCGCCGTGGTGGAGGCCGAGCCGCTGGAGCTCATCAGCCACACCGACGCGCCGGCCAAGGCGCGCTCCCAGCCGGTCACGGTGGACTTCGACAACACGCAGGAGGCGTACAGGAGCAAAGGCAACGTGGAGCTGCTGCGGAGCCTGCTGGTCTTCAGGCTGTGCGCCGTCGACGTCCTGGTCGAGAAGAACAAGGAGGTGAGCCAGATCATGGGGGGGGGGTCACGGCCGAGGTGCACCGGCCTCACTCTCTCTCTGCCCTCAGCTGATGGAGATGACCAAGAAGCTGTTCGGTCAGAGGGTGTTCGAGAGGATGATGAAGATGACCTTCTACGGTCAGTTCGTGGCCGGCGAAGACCACAACGCCATCAAGCCTCTGATCCAGAAGAACCGGGCCTTCGGCGTGGGGGCCGTGTTGGACTACAGCGTGGAGGAGGATCTGACCCAGGAGGAGGCCGAGAAGAAAGAGATGGAGTAAGATATGTCTGACGCGTCGCCCTGCTTCTCGTTGTCCTCGTAGTCGTTGCGGCGCGTCCCCACCCTCACCAGTCACGCCACAGCAGGATCCGCGACAGCACGCCACAAATATTCGCTGAAAGAGATTAATAAGCAGCCTCAGAACGACTCCCTCGCCTCCCCCAGCAGGCGATTGAAACATTTTGAAACATCAGATCTGCTTGTGCTGTTTCAGGAAGAGAAACCGGCACCCGCTATTCTCAGGAACATCTGTTGTAACCGCTTTATCTTATCATTTCCCCAGCGCGGCTAATGGGTCCTACTGTTTGTTTCCTGTGGCTGTAATGAAATAATTCTGAGGCTGTTATTCGCTGGCAGGAGATAAACACACCCCGTCCTCTATTGGACGCTCAGGACAGACCCCTCTCTCTTGAGTGGCTGAGCGGGTGCGACACCTCGCTGGTGATTGGCCCAGACAGCCAGCCCTTTTTTTAGAGTCTCACTCACACCACACACACACACACACACACACACACACACACACACACACACACACACACACACACACACACACACACACACACACAGAGGTTATGCAATGTTGAGTTGGGAACAGGCCACTTGGTCATGTTTTTAACATGAGCAGGCATGTACCGTATGTACATAGGGTTAATGTGAGTAAAGATTAACCTATGCAAACACCAACAACCGCACACGCTGATGTTTAGCTGCGAGCTGCTGTGCTCTGAGTCCGCGCGGATAAAACCTCGGCTTGAATTCACTTGCACGTTGACCCTTGCTGCCCCGCTCTGACGACCCCTCCCTCTTGTCTTTCAAGCTCCTGCATTTCCGAGGCCGAGAGAGAGAGCCCAGGTTTGTGCTGATAATTGAATTGAATTGAATTGAATGCTTTATTGTCATTGTGTGGCACAACGAAATTGTGGTGCAGCTCCAGTTACAAGTTATAAATACAGTATACCAGAACAGTAAAACCTATCCCAGTATGAGACCTATCTAAGTATAAAAGTATAAAAACCTATTTACAGTATAACACAGTAAAAAAAACCCAACGGTAGTGCAAATTGGCAGAAGAAAAGGTGCAGAAGGCTTCCAACATGTAGCAGTAAATAAACACACAAGCGCAACGTGCGGTCCACGTTGCTCAGATGGGGCTCCTGCAGTCCCCAGAGCCACCCACGCTGACCTTTGGTCCCCTCCAGATGCTGGTCAGCGCGAGAAGAAGTACAAGGCCCACCGTCAGTTCGGGGACAGGCGCGGGGGGGTCATCAGCGCCCGTACCTACTTCTACGCAGACGAGGCCAAATGCGACAAGCAGATGGAGACGTTCATCAACTGCATCAAAGCCTCCGGTGAGGCGGGAGGGCGCTCGCGGTGCGGCGGGGAAGCAGACAGAAAAGGGGGGGCTGAGTTTCTGTGCCCTGTTTCCAGGGGGAGCCTCAGCGGACGGGTTCTCGGCCATCAAAATGACGGCCCTCGGGCGACCCCAGTTCCTGGTAGGTTCGCGCCCGCGCACGTCGTGTCTTTACCTCCGCGAGTCGCTCGTTTTGGAGACGCCGACGGATTCTCGCGTTTTGTGCAGCTCCAGTTTTCAGAAGTCCTGGTGAAGTGGCGCCGCTTCTTTAACCTCCTGGCAGCGCAGCAGGGGAAGTCTGGAATGATGCTTCTGGACCAGAAGCTGGAACTGGAACAGCTCAAGGTGCGCTGTGCCCTCGGCCGCGCCAACCAGTTCACGCCTGTTCCCCAGTTTGAGACCGTCTCGTGTGTGTGTGTTTGTGTGCGTGTGCGTGTGTGTGTGCGTGTGCGTGTGTGTGTGTGTTGTAGGAAAGTTTGGCTACAATGGGTTTGGGCGCCAAGGACGACATCGAGAACTGGTTCTCAGGAGAGAAGCTGGGCCTGTCAGGGTGAGGCAGCCTTCCACCCAAACCAACCTGTAGATCTTCGTGAACTGAAACGATCCGCGCGGTTTGGGCGGAATTTCCGCGAAATTTGGGGGCCAGGTTGAGAACCGTTCCTTCGTGTCTTCCAGAACCATCGACCTGCTGGACTGGAACAGTTTAATAAACAACACCACAAAAATCTCCAACCTGCTAATGGTGCCAAACCTCAAGGTGAGTCAGAAACCAGTACGGCAACCATCTCCCCAGTGGTGTGAGCTCGCTCTACTCACTCTATTCGATGATAACAAGCTGGGTCCTGCTGGTAGACTGGGTCAACCTTCAGCGTTGCAAAACAAGTAAACATTTGGGGCGATTAGTTGGGAGAAAGCGTTGGAACACGGGCGTATTTGCTCGGGGTCCACGGGCGTGTTTGCCTGCTGCGTGTGATCCTTTGACTCAACACTGACGCAGGTTGAGCGTTGGCTCGCCAAAGCCAACGAATGGCGCATGACGACATGTTTGTGTTGGCTGGCAGACGGGTCAGCTCGAGCCGCTGCTGAAGAAGTTCACAGCGGAGGAGGAGAGCCAGATGAAGAGGATGCTGCAGAGAGTGGACACCCTGGCCAACGTAAGCGTCCAGACCCCTGTTTGAAACCAGAGGTCTCCAGGCCCCCCCAGAGGGCCGTGAGGCTGCAGGTTCTGGTCCAACCCAGCAGCAGCAGCACCAGACTGGACTCACTTCATCAGCTCACCTGAGTCTTCATCTTCATCTGAAACTGGTCAAACTGGGTGTGCTGGACTAGTGGAACCAGAACCTGCAGCCTCACGGCCCTTTGGGGGGGAGTTTGGACATCCCTGCTTTAAACGTTGACTTCGCTGAGCCGCGCTGGTCGCCCAGCCTCACTCGAGGCCTTAACCCCCCCCCGCTCTCCAGCACGCCGTGGAGCAAGGAGTGAGGCTGATGGTGGACGCAGAGCAGACGTACTTCCAGCCCGCCATCAGCCGCCTGACCTTGGAGATGCAGAGGAAGTTCAACAGGGAGAAGCCGATCATCTTCAACACCTACCAGTGCTACCTGAAGGTGCGGCCACGCCCACCTCACAGCCAGCCACCACCGGCATTCCCCCGTCCCCTCCTGTAACTCCATGTTTTGTTTTGGTTTTTTTTAGGAAGCCTATGACAACGTAACGGTGGATATCGAGTTGTCTCGACGGGAGGGCTGGTACTTTGGCGCCAAGCTGGTTCGCGGGGCCTACATGTACCAGGAGAGGGACAGGGCCAAGGAGATCGGATACGAGGACCCCATCAATCCGGACTATGAGGCCACGAACAGGATGTATCACAAGTGAGTTCTGGATAAGGAGTGAGTCCAGCTCAGCCTGGTGTTCACTGATCCACGTTGTCCCCCAGGTGTTTGGAGTACGTGCTGGAGGAGATCGACAACAGCAGGAAAGCCAACGTCATGGTCGCGAGCCACAACGAGGACACCGTGAAGTTCACCCTGGAGAAGTAAGTTCTCCCCGGGCTTCTCTTTCGCGACCTCAGCGGGCCGCTTTAAATCTCATTATGAAACAGGCGAGGCACGCGCTTCGCTCGGGCCCCTCAACGTGGTGTCACCCTGGGGCGCCACGCTCTGGGCTTGGTTACGCAACCTCTTTCAGCGTGTGCTTTCCCTCTGCTCCAGGATGAATGAAATGGGCCTTTCACCCACTGAGAATAAGGTTTACTTCGGACAGCTGCTGGGAATGTGCGACCAGATCAGCTTCCCGCTAGGTATGCTAACACTCCGCCGCTGCTATCACAGACTCTTACATCACAACGTCATGCGCTCATTCCAACATGCGTCACGTTTTCAACATCGATGCGGCCGCTGACCTTTCATGTTCTGTGCAATCTAAAGATATCTCGGGAGTAAAGACCTCCGGGTTCTCGCTGTTACTGATGAAATACGGACGACTGATTTATGGGTGTGGGACTGAGTTGAACACTATTGATCGGAAACTAATTGGGGAAAAAAAAAGACTTTGAAAAGATTCCTGAAACCAACGTGAGGCGCTGTGTCCCTGTTCTGTGTCCAACCCAGGCCAAGCAGGGTTCCCAGTCTACAAGTATGTTCCCTACGGGCCCGTGAACGAGGTGATCCCCTACCTGTCCCGCCGCGCCCAGGAGAACCGCGGCTTCATGAAGGGCTCTCAGAGAGAGCGCAGCCTGCTGTGGAGGGAGCTGAAGCGCAGGCTGATGAAGGGCCAGCTGATCTACAGGCCCTCCTACTGATCTCACACACCCCCGCGTGCCCAATGCGGCGCGTGCGTTCCGTGCAGTGCGTATTTTCCTGCTGTGCCTCGACACCCTCGCTGCTGCTGAAGGCTCCTTCCTTGGATTGGGAGACTTGTTTTTAAAGACTTTTATAATTTTAGTAATACTGCTTTGTATTAGAACTGTATTTTGCTAATATCGGGGTCTTGAGCAGTGCCTTCAGTGACGAATAAATGTATTTAAGGAAGGCGTTTGGCCGTAGAGATCGGATGCGCTTCCAGGTTTTGCCACTGTGTGTCACAGTCGCTCTCCCGGGGAAACGCCAGCAAACGCTGACCGTGCACAAGCCGGGAATCTGCAGCGGCATCAGTGCGTGTGAACCTGTTCTATTTGTGTTCCCTCCGGTCCTCCTCCTCAAATTCCAAATGTCCGAATCTGATCTTCAGCGGCCGTTACGGTTGCCATGGCGTTAGTGAGGCTACAGCCGCTGCTGCACACTCCTCTTTCATCTTTTGAAACGAGCCTTTGAAATGTCCACGTCCCTGCAGTATGGCCGACGGAAACACCACGACCTGCTGCTCTGAAGCTCACCTGGCTTTGGGTGAACTGCTGTCGGTTGGCACAGGGAGGGGGAGAGAGAGAGAGGGAGGGAGGGAGGGGTTCACCTCCTCTGGTCCCTCATGTTCCAGGAACAAACCAGTTCCTGCTGTCGGTGTTCTAAGAACGCCCGCAGGGTCGCACGAGTTCGATGGTCACTTTAGGCCACGCCATGTGGTTCCACAGGACGACTGATATGTTTATTGAATTACTGTAGGACAGTTTTGACCGGTCTTCAGATGATTGTAATGAGCGAGGTAGACAGGCTGCCTGGATGGATGTATGGATGGGTGGATGGACAGATGGATGGATGACTTCTTACCAAGTGATCAGTGTTTTTCTCCCCCCTGGGTTCATGTGGTTAATGAAGTTGATCCATCTCATAACACTGGCACATTTTCTCTGTTTTTATTTTGGGTGGGGGTGTTTTTAATGTCGTGGTTTGTGTTTGGTTCGCTGACCTCTGCTGTGACCACACTCACCGTATGTTCAGTTGTTGTATATGTGTAAATTATTAATCAAATCAATAAAGTTCAGTAGATACACAAGAGCTGGGCTTGAATCAGTGAGGCAGATAAATGCACAAGAGGAGGGGACAAAAGTATCACTTACTGGGAACTGCATTTTCCAGGTCGTCTCTGCACCTCAGGGGCCATTTCACAATCACACACCACAACAGTGTCGCCATGGTGAGAAGGTCATTGTCTGAGCTCTAATCAAGGATACAAGGCCACGATCAATTTTGAAGTCCTAAAAGAAAAACAAAGTTGTATATTAGGGATGTTCGATATTACCTTTTTTTTTCATCCAATATACAGATATTGTCCAACTTTTTTCTGACACCAATATCAATTTCTGACACCAATATCAATTTCTGACACTAATATCAACCGGTACATAAACGCATGAATACACAACATCTCATATTTTGCTATTTTGAGAGAATTGAAAACTGATTTATAGGGTGTGTTGTAAAAGTTGAACCTTTGTTAAAGTAAAAACCAAGACTGATAACTTTCAATATTATGTTTCAATGACAATATTGGCTGATAATATTTGACATCTCTGTCATTAATATTTCTGTAATATTGTTGACATTTATCAACCTTAATGGTGAAAATACAGGCACGGTGCCATCAGGGTGATGATAACAGTAAGAGGGCTTCATTCCAGTTGGGTGTGAAGTCAACTCAAAAGTTCTTTCTGCTTTGTTGTGACTGTGTTAAACTACGACTAATTTTATGATGGAGACTTCACCCAATCGTACACACCTTAAGCGATTTATTTTCTTATCTGCTGAGCTGACAAACTGCCCTTCTTTAAACCAGGGCTGGGCACCTAGTATATGTGTGTGTGTGTGTCATCGGGGGGAGTGTGTGATGGTCACATATGTCAAACATATAATACATAAGCGTTTGATGCTTATTATGTTTTCTTACATGAGAGAACTTGAGAAAGTTACATTTAATTAAATCACATATTTGCTAAATTTGTATTTGGAGTCCGTTATGTGCTCCTGAATCACCCACATGGCAAATCATGGTAATATTATAGGCTAGGGGGCAAAACTAAATGTTTTTTTTAAGTTATTGAAGACAACATCCATACATCAGTGTCCCACACAAATGTGGTCTTTGTCCCACACCTGGTATATTGGGATCTGATCACGCTACTCTGAGGGACCCCTCCACTTTAGACACAAGACACCTACACCAAGAAGATGCCTGTCCTCACCAGGTTCTATTGTTTCAGTACTTTTATTGCTTTCCACTTTATGTTCAACATTTTACTGCTTATTTTATTGTTTATGTTTTAATCCATTTTATTCCTTTATGAGATGCAACTTTGGAGCACTTTTTTGGAGAATTTGGATGTTGAAAAGTGCTTCAGAAATAAAGTCGGATAGGAACGGACGTCAGTTAAGTTTCTCAACGGGAATAAATTCCGCTTAAATGAGGACAAAATGACAAAACAACAGGACCCCAATGTGGAATGATCTGTAGGTAGTTCAGCGGTCATACCTGGGGATAGCAGAGGGTCAGGTCGAAAGTCCAAACTACAAACTGACACCTACGGGAGAAACGACAGACAAGACAGGAGGTGGAAGCTTGATGCTTCCAGACAGGTCGGTCCAGCCCAGGAGAGACAGGACGGTCCGGCCCAGGAGGGACGGAGAAGCAGGCTCCTACAGCAGCGGAGGCGGGGGACCTGACTGGCCCTCTGAGCAGAGGCCCCGCACCTGAGTCTGCATCTGCTGCGTCCACCTCTCCAAAACTGGTTCTGCCACTTCCTTTAGGCAGCAGCAGCAGGGGATCCCGTCACACTGTCGCCAGGCTTCACCTGGACGCCGCCACCGCCAGCTCGCAGGTACATTTCCAGTCTGCTTCGTTTGAAATTTGATTCCGAAAAATTTGCATTCGTCCCCGCGGGTCATTTAAGGGCAGCGTTGCACACACGAGAGATAAGACCTGGCAAGAAAAGTGGAGGTGATCCCGGTGTGATGTTGACAGGACAAAGGACAACAGATGTGTACTCGTGCCATGGAGCGCTAAACCTTTATTTAACTAGCTGTAGAGGATTTCTCCATGAATGCTGCATCCGCCGCCTTTTGTGTTGCACCATAAACATGTTTATTGTGTAAATATGGGGGCGTGAGTATGTGGCACCACCAACCCGGTCCCCTCCCTCCAGAGTCAGAACCCTCAGGGTGCGCGATGGAGGCAGCTCACGGCCAAAATCAACTTCAGCCCCAGTAAATATGCTGCGTCGCCTCCACGCTTGTTTTCCAGCTCAGCGTTCGGGTGGGAGGGATGCCGGCCATCCGGAGGATGAAGTGCTCCAGGGGTCTGATCCTCTGGTTCTCCGTCACCAACACGGCGCTGGTGCTCTACTACATCACAACCTCCCACGTGAGCTTCAGGTGATGTCTGCTCTCTCTTGTTCAGCTCAGCTGTGTTGCTCTGAATCTGCTCCGCCATCAGTCTATCCTCCATTCTTTTGTTCTTCTGGGCAGAAATGAGACAAAAATCCTTTTAAGTGAGAGACGAACGATCTCGAGACCGTTCTTGTTTGCCGTGTTTCCCTTTGCAGGAACTCTCAGGAAGCCACGTGTCCTCTCACTTTGGCCAAATCGCAGCCAAACCTGAAGGGGCCTCCTCAGAGCCGGGGCCCCCCAGACCAGGGGGGGCCCCCGGACCAGGGGGGCCCCCCGGACCAGGAGTGCTCCCCGAGGCTCAACGTCATGTTTGTCAAGACCCACAAGACGGCCAGCAGCACCCTCCTCAACGTCCTCTTAAGATTCGGGGAGAAGCACGGCCTGAGGTTCGCCCTCCCGAACGGCCGCAACGACTTCTTCTACCCGTCGCCCTTCCGGTGCTCCCACGTGAAGGACTACAGGCCCGGCGAGTGCTTCAACGTCGTGTGCAACCACATGCGCTTTGACCGGCGGGAGGTGGCCAAGCTGCTGCCGCCGGACGCCACGTACATCACCATCCTCCGTGACCCCGCGGACCTCTTCGAGTCGGCCTTCCATTACTACCACGGCGCGGTTCCGCTCACGTGGGCGCTCAGGGAGGACAACAAGCTGGCTCAGTTCCTGGAGTGTCCGCAGAGGTTCTACCAGCCCAAAGCTTATAACTCCTTCTACCTGAAGAACCTGCTCTTCTTCGACTTTGGCCTGGACAACAACTGGGAGGCTGATGATCCCCAAGTGATGGAGGCCATTCAGAACTTGTCCAAACAGTTGGATCTGGTCCTGATCGCAGAATATTTTGACGAGTCTCTTATCCTGCTGAGGGACTTGATGTGCTGGACCATGGAGGACATCCTTTACTTTAAGGTCAACATGAGGAAGAGCTCATCCGTGTCTCGGCTGACCCCCGACCTGAAAGCCAAAGCTCTGCGGTGGAACGGGGCCGACTGGAAGCTCTATCAACACTTCAACGCGACCTTCTGGACCAGAGTTGAGGCCTTCGGGAGGGAGAGAATGAAAGAGGAGGTCGAGGAGCTCAGGAGAAGGAACGCCGAAATGAAGGTCATCTGTATTGGAGATGGGGGGCGGTCGAGGCCCAAAAACATCCAGGACAAACGCTTCCAGCCCTGGCAGCCGATGGGAGGCTCCTCAATCCTCGGCTACAACCTGAAGAAAGCTGTTGACCCCAAATTCAGAAGGATTTGTGAAAAAATGCTCACACCAGAGCTCCAGTATCTATCAGACCTGGGGGTGAACCTGTGGCTGACCGGACTGTGGGGCTGGATAAAAGATAAAATTTTTTAGTCGAACAATGTTTTTAACAGAAATATTGCAAAGAAACCTTGATCACATAGGCGTGCAGTGGCAATTTCAAACATCTCTTTTTAAATGTTTTGTTTTACATTTGTGGATGTAATTCGTGTGCCCTTCAGAATGTGGTGGTTCATTGAGGAGACCTCATGTAACTCCCATTTGCCCGTATATGTTTATCAAGATGATCATCTCAGACGTTTACTGTGACACACCAGGTCCCATCGCAAAATGTAAAATAAGCACAGAACATGCTGACATGTTTCACTTTCAGCCCTGAAGACACACTGGCAGACAGAATAGGATTTGGGGGAAAGTAGTTTGGAAGTTAAACACTGTAAAATAGTCAGTTTACGAGGGTGGCATATGAAGCCCTCACCACATTTGTGTCAAGCAGTTTAACAGTGAAATTTGTGATTGTGATTTACTCTTGAGTATTTTTCTAATGCTTACAATTTTGTACTAATAAAACATCTTCAGTGCTCAGAATGAGAAATAAGAGCTGCAGCAGGGGCAGGACGCCCCCGAGTGGCCGAGGCCGGAGGTGCGAGCACAGGTTTGACCCTTGACCCCTGACCTTGACCCCCAACGTGACATGGGCACAAACAGCAACACCAGCACAAGCACGTCCTTTAAAAAGGGGCGTTGAGAGCACGTCAATATTTAATTAAGGCTCATTCTGGACACTGAGGAGCAGTTACTGACCCATGCACTCCTACAACTACTACTACTAATAATAATAACAATAATGATGACAATAATAATAATAATAATAATAATAATGACAATAATGATGACAATACTGCCACATCTCGGAGACATTAACACGTTTTAATTTACAATCTGTGAGGGGAAAATTAAGGTTTTACAAACAAGGAAAGGAGACGAGGTGCCCCGAAAATCATCGCTCCATCTTCGTGCAGGTCTGGACAGTCCCGCAGGTCCTCTGGAGAAGACCTTCCATCCTCGGAATGACTTTGATGAGCACATTTGTCCATGTTGGAGGAGTTGAGATCCAGAGAGACGGACTCGGCCACTTCTGGCGGCACCTCGCAAAACCGCGGCCCGGCGCCTATTCCTCGTCCTCCTGGCCCTCGTAATTGTGTTTGACGTGCTTCCACAGTTTCTACAACAGGATACACAGCAACCGTCAGATACTTGGAGGCAGAAAACGTCAATATTGTCGACCATTAGCTTAGCCACCGCTACCCCCCCAAGGTCAGGCTAAAAACCCGCCTTAACGCCGATTTAAACCCTCACCCCGCGGTTCAGTTGCTCGAATATGGCGTCCCCGCCCTGGTCGAACATGCGCTCGAAGAAGACGGCGCCGACCATGATGGTGATGGCGAAGGTGGAGGTCCTCCTGAAGAGCGTCTGGTAGATGGAGTTAGCCAGCGCCATCTTGACCGAGCACTAAGCCGCGCCGGACGTGACGTCACCGCCGAGCGCGCCTTTTGACCCGGCGAGGCCGCCGTACCGCAACCGGAAGGAGTCCCGTTTTTCTGTCACTCACCCGTTTGTAGTTTTTTTGTCAATGTTGCCGGTATTACTACATTTAAGGTGATTTTCTTCCATGCAGCGACAACGACGGCAACGACGTCTTCTCCAATGGTTTGTGAAATTTGTATTTAACGTTATTTAACATTCTCTGCCGTCACAATTAGGGACTTAGCTGCCAGGCTAACAAAGAAGCTGTTTCCAGATGTTCTGAGGCTACTTATAAACTCTTATCTGACACTCTTCGTATTTTTAGTATTCAATATTTTCGTATCTGGAACTGTGATTTTTTTTTAAATTCTTTTAACGGCGTTATTGTGAAACACCTACTCCACTGGGCCACTAGAGGATAGCAGTTCACCAGATGTTGGGTTTGCGGCCTCGTTCCAGTTTTTTTTTTATCTCGTAAATGATTTTTATCTCAAGGTCAAATGAATAATCCAGATGCCGTCGCGATGACATTTATAACACGGTGTTTGTATACTCCCTTGCAAGATGCAGGAGTGTAAAACACATATATACTAGGGGATACACAGTTGGTTGTAAAAGTTGTAATAATACTGCATTGTCTTGTTCAGAAAGAAGTAAGTAAATGACTACACATACAGGCTGTGACATTGCTTAGGAATGGTTCTGTATAATAGAGGAAACTGCAGTGTATGAGTACAGTTATTCAGTTATCATGCTGCCAGGATGCCTGTGGAAACCACTTTTTCTTCCGTTTTCTGTCCCACAGAGATATAAAGTGTTGCACATTCCTGACTGGAATACGTAACTCACACCATGGGGAAGAGATACTACTGCGATTACTGCGACCGTTCCTTTCAGGACAACATGCACAACAGGAAGAAACATCTGAATGGTGTGCAGCATCACCGAGCCAAGAAGGCCTGGTTTGACAATTTTAAAGGTGATTTCTGCATTTGGAACATAAACATTACAGATGTGGCTGCAGTAGGTGCAATTATTTTACAACATAATGGCAAATGCATGTTTAATTTTACAGTAATTGTCTCGACTACAGCCTGCCTTGTAGTAAATCTATGGTAAACTAGGTCTGTTTGTCGAGTGAATACATTTTGAAATACTTTTTTGGCTGGCCACATTTTACTATGACACCAACACTCCTGTTTTCTTCTTTTGTTCCACTACAAGATTCTTCAGCTGTTCTGGATGAAGAACAATCCAAGAAGCCCTGCAGGAAATTTCTGCAAAAAGGTAGCAGGATATATCTATCAACCTTACTTAAAAGAAAAAACCTAAAAAAACCCTGGAAATGATGTTAAATCTCTCATTTTATTTCAGGAATTTGTGACTATGGGCCAAATTGTAGGTTCTCCCACATGTCCGAACAGGACATATTTTATCTAAAACGACAAGTGGAAGGTAAGAACTACGCGAGTCCCGTATGGCCACATACTGTACCCTCAGCTGTACACTCTAAAAATCTAAAGCTAAATATTGAAAGAAATATTTGAGTTATTCTTAATGGGGCAAGGCCAAAGTAAACATTTTGGATTAAACTGTTTCAGAGGAAAAGCGCATTAAAGAGGGCTTTGAAGACAGATTCTTGCACGAGCCAAGTATCAAAGAATGGCTTTCCAAAAGGGAAAAGAAGAGGAAGTCTGCCGCCAGCACCCAAGGGTATCTGCTGCGTTCTGCTCCTTTAGCATCGCTGACGATTGACTCTGAAGATAAGGCTTCTATTGCTTTTTCCTTCAGGGATCTGAAAACGGAGGACGACTGTGAGGAAGTCCAGTCAGACAGAGATGTTCTTCTCCAGCTCCTCTCAGTTCCCGACCTTCCACCCTCTCTTCTCCCCCCTCCCCCAGGTGGCTGGAAAACCCAAGAGAACACCGAGTGGGGTTAAATAAATCCACTTCTTCACTGTGCTTGTGATCAACAGCGTTTTATGACTACTTTGTATTTAAACAACCTTTTTTTTTGTCTTTAGGTTATCAGATAGGTGTAGCTCCGTCTTTTAAATGGATGATTGTTGTGTAGTACAGGTCAGTTCTTTAGAACTCTGTAATGTCCCATATTTTCTGAGCTAAAATTATCTGAAAGTGGTTGATATGACAGTAAATTATGCGCCTTGAGTGTGAGATCTTCACAGGGATTCGTTTGATGTCTGAGTCCCACCAGGGAATGAAAAATTTGCTGAGCAGATGGAAGCTATATTTTGTTTTATATTAATGATGTGATGCTTCATCAGGCGGATCGCTGATCTGGTTGAAAGTTATTTTTTACTCAGCTGCAGGAAAATGACATATTTACTTTATTAAACCAACGTCTCAGTCAGTCCTTAAGTTTATTTCCCCAAATAAATGAGCCTCTCAAGCTCCTTGGATTGGTGACTAATGTGCTTTTAATTGTCTTTGACCTTCTAACATCCTCAAATTGAGTTTGCCGTCTCGGCTGAGTTATGCTGGGATGACTTTCATCTGTCGTTTATCCAACGCAGCGTTTCCAGCAATTTTCCTCTGGAATGTTCCTTGAATTCTTTGCAGGGTCGTGAAGCTTCGGTTTAAATTTAACACGGCTTCTTCCCAGCCGGAGTTCAGTCGGTCAGTTTCGACCGATTGCGACGCGCTTAGCCTCGAGCATCCGTGGTTTTCCCCATCCCAGCTCGGCAGGAATCCGCATCCCTGCCCGTGACTCAGGAAGCGATGCGTCCTGCGCTAATGCGCTCTTAATGTGGCAGATGCTGCAGCATCAGGGCCTTCGCATCTGATCAGGAGTTACCGAATGAGGACCGAAGCCACCGTCCCACCTCGGCCAGATATTAAGCCCCTCCCCCTAACCCCTCGTCCAGATCGGAGGCACCTTCCAAGTCGGTCCGTCACAATAGTGAAACGTGCCGCCGCTTTAATCACATTGATCTTTATTGGACTACATGCATCTAGAGACCACGTACATCAGTGCATAAGTGAGGAACCTCCACATGTGCAGTTACAGCTACAGGAACATAAAGAGGCTGCGTGTTGGACACGTCCCACGAGCAGGGGAGGCGTGTCTCACACACACACACACATACACACACGCACACACACACACTGCTGCTCCCTTCAGGGATGAATTAACACCAAATTCAAACTGTCAAAACGCATCATTTTGTGTGTTTTCAGGTCACAAGAGGGGTTTTTTTTGTTGTTTTTTTTTTTTAAATTTCACTCCAAAAAGGCACAGAACAGAAGACATTTACGGTCCAATTGGATAACATGACAGAGCACGCAAACGTGCCCGTTACAGCATACGCACTGAGACGACATTTGACACAGATATAGTTTACATTCGCACAAAACCCCAGAACTGACGGAGAGGTAAGGTGATGTCCAGTAAGTGCATAAACAGCTACTATACATGAGATAAAATATCTGCTTTATTGCCAGAATGGTTCCCGCGCTTTCCCCCTCCTTCGGCAGAGCTTCTGATAAGCTGCACGATAAAAAGAGCAAGAAAATATATATATATAATGTATAGCATTTGGTCAAATTTGACAAATATTGTGAACAGAAAGCTCTCAGAAAAGTGACTGAACAAATCAGCAGAAATGTAAGTGCACGGCCTTAAATGCTCCTGTCTGAAGGTTACCATCAGAAACCTGAAATCATTACGTTTTTGTCGTATTTTATGCATATATTTTGTACAAAACATGTTTACATTCATAATAAAGTCACAGATTTAATGATTTACTTTAAGAAAATATAACAATGCTTTATCTGAAATGATATGTTGTTTTTTTTGGTGAGCACAGGAAACCCAGAAAACAACTCTTCTTTTTTTTTTTGAATTATGATATGTTAAATTATTGTTCACAGTTTACTGCAAAGGATTTAGTGTTTTGCTGCACATCCACACAGTCTTGACATCGAGAAGAAAATGTCAAACATGGATTTTTTTTTTTCTCTCTTTTTTTTTTGCAACGTCTTCATTACAAATTGCATAATCCAATAATGTGAGTACATAGATCAGAATTCCAAACCTTAAACACTGAGTACGGATGTGTGGCATGCAGGAGTGTGGTGGGAGCTGCACAGCGAGTCTGCAGCCTTCGGAAGCATGCGGCCTTTAATGCATCGCTGCGGACTGAGAATGGGATGTGTCGCAGGATGCTCAGGGAATTGTAAAGTCTGGGATCTCTGCAGAAATATTCATGCGCGCGCTGTTGAAATCATAGTTGCTCTCTCTGTGTTCCCACGTCGTCTCATTACACATCACCTTAATTTATATTTAAGCTGCCGCAGCAGCTGTTTCGGATGCAAACATCCGTTTTTCCGCTCGGAAACGTTAAATAATTCTGTGACATGTCGGCTGGTGGGCCATGCTGCAGGTTCCCGCTCGTCTTCGCCCCGTTCTCCCTCCCACCGCGGAATCGTTTGTGAGGGTAATCATCATTTCACTTTGAGATCAGCTCAGACTTTGTGCCTGCAAACTTCACAAAGTGTGATATATATTATATTTCTCTACAGCTCTGCATGCACGGACGCCAACATCAGGGTGTCATTCTGATCCCAGGGGCTCAGACAGGATGAATCCTAACACTAGCGGCGTGACGCGATGCTCACAACGGCAGGACGGACGTGTCGCTTATCACACTCGCCGCATGCTCGCAAGTTTAAGACAATTACAGGAACATTATAAATAACGGGCGTCATATCAAAAGTACAAGAATTAAACCTATTAAAATAAATATTTAAAATAGTCGTGGTGATATTTGACCACATATTTTAGCCTCGTGATGCTGGAGGGGGACTTTGGGACCAACCAGTGAGGCTGTACTGCAGACATTACAGAACCAGTTTGCTGCTGCCATAGAGGAAAAGTCAGAGGATCACTGAAGTCTATTTGGACTCGCTCTCGCGTAGCCGGAGAAAACGGGAATATTTGTTTTGCGTGGGCTGCGGTGGAATCAGCCACGGTCATCCCTAAAGCCTTACACAACCACTGAGACACTATCTGGGACCAGACTTCTGCTAAATTAATCTACACAATATGCAGCACACCAGCACTTCTGTATTGCTTTAAAACACCAGTCTCCAATATTATTTATATATGAGCCACAGCGCAGCTGAAGAGTGATAATTCTCATCCCCGCTCTTTTGAAATTATCGCCATTTTTTACCCCTCAGCCCTTGAAATGTCTCTCTTTCGCGCCTCGTATTTACAAGTGTGGTGACATAATTCCGTCCAGGGAGGACGTTAACGTGCCATCATGTGCAGTAAAATAATGAAACCGGTCAAATATGTTGGGTGACGTGTCGTTACTCTGTTCTCCATCCCGTCTGAGGTGGAACCGGCTTTACTTCATTCCTCTGCGCAGCATTTGATTTGCAGCGATGAGCATGACGCTGATGATGAATGCGATGGCGAAGGCACAAATCAGGCTTTTGCGCACACACGTGTGTTTCTCCTGTTGTGTTGGGCTCGCTGCGGAAAGATTCACAGAACCAAGCGTTAGAGTTCCGGGCGCCGAGGAGACCGAATCCAAACTTCTGGCGCTTACTGTCGATGTCCACGTGACACTCGGGGCTGTTCAGGTGGTTCTCCTCCGTCATGATGATGTTCTCGATGTCTTTCATGGTCAGGTGGTCGCGGAACGTGTCGTACAGCAGCCTCTTCAACTCATCCACCGTCAGTTTCTGCATGTCGCACTGAGGAGATAAATAAAGCATCACAGAGAGCGAGCGGAGGACGACTCCTGGTCGTCTCAGGACACGAAGGCGAGTCTGGGAGGGAAACAAAAACCCTTTAAAGGGTTAAAACGTGCCGACTCGCTCAACACATCCGGTACCTTCCAAAAGACTGAATCAAAATCTGCTCCGTGAAACTTGTCGGGCATCCCAGCGGAGCTCAGCTTCGGACCCAGCAGCGTGACGAATTCCTCGAAGCCGACCTGACCGTCGCCTGCAGCGGAGCGACACAAGCATCACCGGGACGCCGCGTCTGGGCAGAGCGGCCGGCGCCGAGCGCAAGCCTACCGTCTATGTCCAGCCTCTGGATGATGACCTCCAGCTCCACCTCGTTGGGCATGTAGCCCAGCGAGCGCATGGCCATCCCCAGCTCCTGCTTGGAGATGAAGCCGTTGCCGTCCCGGTCAAACACCTTGAAGGCCTCGCGGATCTCTGTTGGGAAAAACAGCAGCTTTGATGCAGCAGCTTTACACGCAGCAGCTTTACACGCAGCAGCTTTACACGCAGCAGCGTTACACGCAGCAGCGTTACACGCAGCAGCTTTACACGCAGCAGCTTTACACGCAGCAGCTTTACACGCAGCAGCTTTACACGCAGCAGCTTTACACGCAGCAGCTTTGTACATTTTAATCTGTTTCAGAGGCGAATCTGAATTGAGACTTTTGATTTTCTTCGGATCATTAATTCTAATGGGGGAAAAAAACACACACCAGTGATAATTATAGAGATAAAGTAGCCAAACCCTGGTGTATTTGTGACTCACTCTGGTCCAGAAACTATTAAATACAAAGTAATGATGCATTTTTCTTCATTACAGAGAAATTCGGGCCCTGCTGAGAGAATCTCCACACATCTTTAGAGCCTTATTCTAATGCTGGAGCACGAGCATCTTGGAGACACTTGGGAAAGTGCAGAAGTTGTTGGTTTTAGCTTCACACCTAAATGAACATCTGGATGAGGCACTAAACTTTGTCCATGATCCTTATACACACCCACACCCACACACACACACACTCCGTCCAGAAACTGGGACATGGTTAAAGCTTCCTGGGGTCCTCTTAACATAACACATAAAGCGTGGGAACCTCCATCATATTTATTAGATCCATTTCTATTACGTTTAGTGTTTAATCGCCTAAACGTTCAGTGCTGGTAGAGACTGAAACCAGTGGGAATAACTGCTGGATTCAGAGCACGAACAAACAGGAGTCACCCACTCACATCCATCTGGCGTGCTGGAAGCCAAGTTTACTATTATTGCCGTTATTCCTGAGCCAGTGTGTGTCACGGGGGGGATGCTGGAGCCCGCTTTAGTGCCTTTTCACGAGCTCGCTCTCACCCAAGAGGCCGAGCTGGAGCCTTGCTACAGGCAGCGGTTGCATCCTGCGTCAGCGTGCGAGCGGTCCCGGTTCAGCGCCACGGACAGGAGACCGAGCCGCTCATCACGGATGGAGACACGTCAGATGGAACAACCCCCGCGGAGACAACACCTGTTACCGCCGCGCGATTAGACGTTACAGGAGCTAACGAGCGGGTTCATATGTTCGGATTTTTAAAAGCACCTCTGGTAAATAATCCATAAACATCTCCATTTTGGCTCCTGTCCTCACCCCGGATCACAGTATTCTGTTTGATGTGATAAAAAGTGCGGTTGCTCATCAAAGCCAGCAAATCCCTCCGGCTCTTTTTGATGTAGGGGATTTTTAACGTTTGCTACGAGCAGCTCCATAAAACACACAGGCTACACACACACACACAAAAACATAATCTGTAGTCTATCGACACATCCGTGGAGATTAACAGCCTGGAGCAGAAAAGCAAGGAGTCACAGTACAGCTAAGTTAGGGAGAGTTCTGGATAAGAATCTTAATGCTGGACCGTCTCTCCCAATTCTCTGGTATCTAATACAATGAAATAACCTTTTGGAGCCGTCTTTATTTCATTCTTCTTCCTTTTTTTCCTCTTTCAGCCTCACCTTTGTTCTGCTTTTACTACTTTTTGGTGCAGCACTTTGGCCCCAACGCTGCTTTATTAATGAAGTTTTTATTCCAGAAGAGCCTGCAGAGAATTTCATTTTAACTCCATATCGTCTATATATGAGACTCATTTGCATCCCGGGGTGATTGGGTGAGCGCACCTAACATTTACATTCAGAGCCTCCGTCGTGCGAGCGTGAGTGCGGGGAGGCTGAGCGCACGAGGGCGGGCTGGCCTGGAGAAACAAATAGAAAACATTCTGTGCCGCATCCTTCCGCACGAGTTATACGCTGCGCAGCAAACCCTGACACTGCAAACACAACGTATTTGTCTAAATTACAGCAGCCGCTGCTGCTGGAGTTTGCCCATCTCCCCTCGGCGCCGCCCCCGTATCAATGTCACGACCCCCGGTGCACCGATGGCGAAGGCAGAGGCAGCCGAGCGGCAGCCAGACTACTGATGGGCTCCCGCTGCCGCCCAACATTTAGATAATGTGAAGACGGGGCGTGAGGGAGGCTCGCTGAGGACGGGAATCACGTTTCATCAGACGCTCCAAGGACAACGTTTCAATAGAAAACACAGGAGCAAGCTCACGTTGTAAGGTGTGAACCGGGAGATTCAGCGGCTGGGGGGGGGGGTCGTGACCCGGCTCCAGTCCAGGAGAGAATGTGCAAACTCTGCTTCCTGTATTCCGAACACACACATACACATACACACACACACGCACAGACACACACACACCTGAGACACAGGGGTCAGATCCAGATCTGTGCAGCCCTGAGTCAGTGCTCCCAGCGTGCACCATCAACATCCAGAACTGGGAGCGTGTGGGCCGGCTCAAGGAGCTTCGGGGTGAACTTCAGGATGCGATAAGAACTTTTGTTTTGTTGTCAGCGTTAATGAACCGCTCTCATCTCTGGCCATCGATCAGGCTCAGAGCGACCTTGGAGCAGGCCCACACTCCAGGTCAGCGCATGAAAAATCCTCATGCTCTCCGTCTGAGCGGGTCAGTTGGGGACGACGTGCCCCCCCCCCGGCGGCTCTCCACCCTGTTTTAACACCAGGGTGGTGGAGCCCGCCGCCGGAAACGCGCTGAATGGATGAGCGCTTGTGAGAGCGTGTTTGTGTTGGCGTCAGGCCGGGAAGTCTGAGGTGACTTCATCAGAAGGCGTTTTTGGTCAAGGGTAAAAACAAGCCTGGGGGGGTGTGAAGACGGGAAGCACAGGGGTGATCTGGGGGGAGGGGGTGTTTGACTCCGCCTGGACAAACACCACATCCAAGACTGAGGAAGAGGAGTCCTGGTGCGGATGAAGAAGTGTTGACAGGGCCGCAGGCGTCAGACGTGGACCTGGTGGGGGGGCCGAGTCCATCCAGATCCAGGCATGGGGGGGGCGACTCCGCACGGCTCCGGCACCGTGGTCGGTGTGCTGAGGTTTAGCTTCTCCACAAATCTCTGAGTAATCGGGTCCTCTTGATGAAGTGCCTTCTCCACCTGCCGACAGGTGCTGCGTTATCTTCAGATGGATCTGTGGGCTGCAGGAGGAATAAATCTGCTCCCTTTGCCGCCGGCTTCAGGAGAACTTTGTTGCCGGGCCCCGTCAGCCGGGGGGGACCAGCATGGCTGCGCATTAAACCTGCTTCTTAATTCGCTGGGCACACTCATCCTGCAGATTGATTACATGGAGCAACGCAGGAAGAAAATGAAATATTGACCAATGATTTCACAGCAGCTTGTTCCGACAGCTGTCCACGGATCCTGATGCTGATTGTGTCCTGGAGAGCAAACAGCTCGTTTGCTTTTCAACCGAGAGCTGTTTGTTCTCTGCTAAATTATCGCTTTGTTCCTCTTGTACATAATTTTTCCAAAAAAAAAAAAAAAAAAGAAAAATTAAAAAAGCAGGTGTGAGCTCCTGAAGCCTGGATCAGACCTGGAATGGAGACGTCAGGACGCCTGCTGGCCTTTCTGACTGACCCACAGCGGCACGGTTTGATTTAGCCCAACAAAATACTGCAGAAACTCCAAATAATGGATTTGGAAGACACGCTGGGAACCATCAAACGACAGGAAAAAGAGACTCCCGACACTTGGATTGATTTCCCCACAAAAATGTGAGGTGAGGCGGTGTCTTAGCATCCGTCTGTGGATGCATTGTTTTGAAGATGAAGTAAGTTTATGGCTGCTTCTTGCACGACCACCATAAAAGAAGCACCGTCACAAGACAATAACGGCTAACGATGGGAATAACACTAAATCACGGCGTGCGTGGATATCAGACACCTCCTCGTGCGAAGCCGTAAACCAACGGTTGTCCGGTTAACTGCAAATATCCCTCTTCAAACACAACCGACGGCCGTAACCCTGCGGGGGGAACGGCGGTAGAGCAGAAGAGGAGCGACGAAAAGATGTTTGAGCGGCTGAAGGTGAGTCGGAGCATCATCTGGTACCTCACATCAGGTGCGCTCCGGCTTTAATTAAGACCAACGACAAGATCAGACAGGATATTTGGCCACTCTGAAAACGGCTGCCATGAAATTGGTCCAAATGGAGTCTGAGCTGCTTGAAACTGTTATCTGCACTCTCAGATTTCCAGAATTTCCAAAACGCTGCCATAAATTTCTTAAAATAAAGAATAATGTATGAGGGTGGCCTAAAACTGAAGCGTCTTTATTCCCTCCACTTCAAACCCAACAGATTGTTCTCGGAGCTGAGCTCAGCTGATTATTATTTCAAGGGGTTTATCCTCATTCCTCCACACCAGCGCTGCGCTCGTCTGAGCCTCGTCCCCGCTAACGCAGCCGCGTAAACCTCAGCTCCTCGTCTCGCACGGCCTCGTTTGCATAAACAGGTACAACAGGCGGCCGCTGGGGACGGTGCCGAGGTGCCGGAGGGCCCCGGCAGGTGGAACGGCTCCTGCTGACAGCGACCCCCCTCCCCCCCGGCTGCCTGCGGCTCCTTCGCAGCCGCGCACGCAATTACGCGGCCGCGTCATTCCCACAAAGTCACGAGAAGGTTTGCACGCTGCGCTGTTTCAAGCTATTATTATTTGGAAGCCACTATTCCGGGCAGTTATTTCCCCCTGCCTCTCTCATATTAGCGGGCGTGTGTTTATGGTGAGCCTCTGTCCAAAAAGAAAAGCCTGCAATAAAAGCGCATCGATCGCGTAAACAGAGCCGTCATTCACCGCATTTACGGCCGCGGGTTTCAAGTGTGCGTCCGAGAGACTGAAAGATGGAAGCTGCGTACATTTCGCCACGTTTCGATCAGTTTAATCGAATCACCGAGGAGGTCGGTGAAATATTGCCGGCGGTGGAGGACGGCGTAAGGACAGCTCCATAATTAACGAATGTCACCGCGCACGGTGGGTCTGTCTGGGCGGCACCCTGGTAATGACCGACCGACAGACAGACAGACGGCTGGACAGACGGCCGGCCTGTCGGACATTTGTGAAGACATTTTTAACCTTGGTATTGTTGTCTCCTGTGACAACACCCCCCCCTCAACAAACCGAGTAAAACGATCCACTGGTGATACTCGACTCCTCCAAACCAAGGCTAAAATACGCACGCACGCGCACGTGTGCCGTAGATCTCCACAGCTGGGGATCTCACTCGTGCGCTTTGGTGTCGCGCAATAACAACACAGCCTTTATACGCACAAAAGACGACAACTTTGCATAGAGGGTGGAGGAGGCTTGACACGTCTCGGGGTCTCTGATCTATAAATACTGTTCGCATCCGGCCCGAACAACCGACAGAAGCTCAACGAGACCTCCAGGAGTTGAACTGCCAGAGAAGAGTGCCGAGGCTTAAAGCCGCAGTCTTATCAGTCCCAGCACATGTGCGGCTGCAGGGTGCGCCAGTTCACCGAGGCTCCTGCGTCGGGGTCTAATGGACGCATGGCCGGTCAGCGCCTGGCCCGCTCCCTTGAACTCACAGCATTCACAGAATAATGAGAGATAATGTTGGATTCACGCTCACAAAAGTGAGCTGCGCGATGCCAGTCAGCTCCAGCGAGGACACGAGCAGAATACATTTGCACCAGTAATGTATGAAAGACACTTTAAGGTGGTGGGTTTCTTATCGGATGTGTTCAGTTGTTGGTAATGGGCTGAACTTGGCTCTGGGGGGGTGTTTTTAATGCCTTGCTCATTACATGAGACGACATTTGGCACAGCACACATGGACAGAGATATAGGATTTACTGGGTAAACAAACGCACTTTAATGCTGCATTGGTGTAATAAATACATGGAAAACCGTGTGGGACAGGGACAATAATAGAATGATCCAACCGTTTCAGGCATTCAAGGATGAATTCAGGTTTTCAAGGATGTATTCAGGTATTTGAGAAATGTAGAGGAAGTAGTTCCCCAGCAGGCCACGCCCACTCCTGGCTTTAAATCCAAATAAGGTTGGGGATTTGAAGAGACGGAGAAGTTGATATTTGTGCCAGTCTGGAGCATCTTCAAGTGACGGCTGAAGCTCGGGACATCATAGGACAGCTCTGAGTGTGGCTTCAGCTTAATGACTTTTTCAGGACAACAGTTGACTTTTAAAAGGAGCGGTTAAGAGCAGGATGATCTCATCTACTCAGGCTGTTTTTTTTTTTCCCACAGTTTGAACAAGGACTGTCACCGGTTTGTCCTCTTTGACCTCGTCGCTAACTGTTTTTTTCTTTCCATGCTCGCGCCTGCTGCCGCCGAGGCCCAGCGGACACACAGCAACAGGCCCCCGGACCAGGACCGCGTAAGCAAGGATAACTCTGCAGCCACGCGGTCCCACTTTATGAATACATCAGAGTTTGTGACAAGTGCACGACACAAGGGCAGAGAAAAGGGCAGGGAGCCTTGCCACTGACCCTGGCCGCGTACCATCTGCTCCATAAACAGTCCCGGGAAAGCTCGGCTGCATTAGGAGCGATCCATTAATCAGCCTTCCTAAGCCCAGCCGTGCCCTCCCCGCTGAGGTGCCTGCTCTCTTCACTGCTGCTTTCATTTAATTCCAAAAAAAAACAAAAAAAAGCTGTTAAATAATGCATATGTTAATGCATCCAAGTAAAACTGAGATTAAGGCGGGCAGCGGGTGTAGAGATTAGTGCTGGAAAACTGCTGTGGGAAAGTTTTTATTTTTATTTTTAAAAGTGCAACAGCAGTTTAACAAAGTCGGAGTGTTACTGAAACATCTGGTGGTGTTTTTAGACCGCCGCTCCTCGTCACTAATGCAGCCTTGAGGCTCCGCACTCAGGCGCTGGAGAATACGAATGTGCTGCTGTGCACTTTCATTACGCAGCTTCTCGCCGCCGCCGTTTGCTGAGGAAAGTCCGCTCTGCAGCGCGCTTGTGCCGTCCCCGTCCTTGCGTCACAACATTGGCTTCCTGTCCACCGAAGGATCGATTTCAGATTTTATCACCGGTTTTTGAGCCACTTCATGGGCTCCTGAGTCCATCTTCAGGATCACCGAGGTCTTGTGAAGGTCAGGGTTGAGGGTTCTTTGCTGCCCCCCCTCCCAGACTGCTTTAAGAAGCAGATTTCACGTCTTTACATTAAGACTGGGAAGCTTATTCAACTTCAGGTTTACTTCTGCTTTTTGTCTTTCGTGCAAATTATTTCTGAAAATGTTTGAACAGGAGACGTTCCTTTGTGTATTTCCAGCTTTAGTTGTCTCCCAGTGATGTGTTTGTAATCTCTGTGGCAGACTAATCTCCCACATTTCAAATTACACCCGCCGTAGCTACATACACACAAACTTATTATCATAAATATGATCGGGGAGCTACATGAGCGAGGCAATCAGGGAATTTATGTGCGGCAGTAATTAAATACCGTCTGCATGAGCAGTACTTTCTCTGACTCAGTCTGCTGGGAAAAGAACAGCAACAAGGTTTAAGGACACGCAGAGTTTCCTTTCACATTTGTAATCAATAACCTTCGTGTGGGGTTCCGCAGGGTTCTGATCTGGGATCTCTGCTTTCTTCTCTGCACATGTTCCCAGTGGGAGAAGTAGTCAAAGAATCACGACATATCCACATTTGCCCACTCAAACAAACAGGATTATTGATAATAAATGGCAGCATGGTCACAGAGCGGAGCCTTAGTCACATTTCCATTTATACAAGAGCACAGTGTGAGAACGTGGGTGTTGCTTTTCATGAATATACACAACAGAGCCAAAGAGAAACTGCTGTAAATTTAATGCAAACAGCTTCTTCTACACCAAATAACACCAGCTATTTCATTCTATAAACACTTTACACCTTTTCCACAGAGGAGCAAAAGGATGATGAGGTAGGGGCACAAAGAGGAGGAGGAGGAGGAGGAGGAGGAGGAGGAGGAGGAGGAGGAGGAGGAGGAGGAGGAGGAGGAGGAGGAGGAGACAATGAGCTAAATGGAAATTAGAACGTGAAGAAGATACAACTGGGGTACAAACAGCAGGGCAAGCAAGCAAAGGGACTGATGAAATGGACAGATCTGGACCTGCAGGAGGTGGAACAGTTAGAGGAGAAGTGACAGGGGGGGAGGAGGAGGAGCTCCACTGCAATGAAGAAGAACATTTCAGACTGTACCATATCACAGATCAATGATGTCTCTCCCTGGATTTACAATATTTAACAACTCAGTCATAAACTCCAGTCTGAAAACGCATTAAACACAGAGTTGTGTCTCTGCTGTCTGACTTGAAATGATCTCCAATTCTCACTTTTCCATAATTAAATCCACATCGTCTTTGTAGCTGGAGGTTTTTCAATGTCAGACGAGTTGTTCAACTAATTGGACAACCTGCAGACAGGAAGGGGAAATGGAATTCTCCTTGAACAAAAGGCGATATCAGAATATGATCTGAGTTATTGCTTTATTGTGTTCTGTCTGGCTTTCTTCTAAATTGCTTCCAGACGCTTTCTGATCGCTAATCTAACTAAAATTTATGTTTTATCACCCACTGTTAAATAAAAATAACACAAGAGTGAATCATTTAGAGGACTGATGAACACGCTGCGCTATCACTGGTCATTTGCATTAATTGATAACTGTGTGCAACACTTCAGACAAGCCTGAAAGAGATGAGAGAATATAATTTAAGACTCTAAATTAACTTGTCAGCCCTCTTATTAACGGCTTTTTATCTGCCGTGGATCTGATAGAAATGAAGCTTGAGCCTAATCTACATTTTTATGGCTTTAATTCTGACATTCATCACAGTCTTTATTGAAAAATGTTTTAAGATTTATCTCCGGTGACATGAATCTGCTCTCCAAATGCCAAACAACAAATGAGATCAGGTGCTCAATGGTCTCTCAGGTGTCATTTCCAGCACCAGTGTGAGCGTGCATGCAGATGCTGCTGATATGGAGAACTTGGGATGTCTGCTGTGTGCAGGAGGAGGCTCCAGCTGCTCCACAGCAACATCCGAGGATGGAACAGGGACTTGAAATAATCTCCAAAAGTCCGTTTTCCTCACAAACACAGAACCCTCCTGCGGCAGGATCCGCTTTGAGGGGGCTTCTGAGATCTCACAGAGCATTTAGATGTGAGACAATCTAAAGTTTGTGGTACCAGAAACTGTCCTGAGCAACTCTTAAGGGCGAGAAGAACTTAGAACTCACCTTCCACCTCATCCTCAGGCAAGATAACGGGGCTCCGTAAGGAGAGGACATCCGGAATAGTGCAAAGTCCCTTGTACATGAACCTGGTGGTGACAGCACGAACTGGCATTTCTGCGAGGGAAAGCCAAGAAGCGAGTGGCGATCTTCATATAGCCCAGCTCTCCGGGGTGGTTTCCTCTGAGACAGACCCTGCTGGAGCTGAGACCCGGACACGGTGCGCTGCAGACGGCTGGGATGTGAGTCAGCTCGGACCGGGTTTCACCAGCATCCAATGTGCCTCAATCAGCCTGAAGACTTTCCCTTCAGAAGCCGCCTTCTACGAGCGCCGCGGTCTTAATTAGCTCATCATCAGAGCGGATGCAATTAAATCAACTCGTCGGTCTGTTGCTGGTCTGTCCATGCGCACGCCCGTGCATCCCAGTCTTCAAAACTGAAGAAAAAGTGGATTCTACATCAGAATAATGGCACCAAACGTCGCCCCCGGCTCCTGCAGCGCGTCTCTCACATGTCTTCCCGCGTCTGTCTCACTTTTACTCCCCGTCTCGGCATCTTCTGGGGAAAAAGAAAGACAATTGTCGGCGCTGGAGGATGACTACGGCAGCGGCGCTGAGGCGATCCCGGGAGAAGACCGTGCGCACCAGTTATCAGTTTGTTGTCTTCTCTATTTTTTCCTGGAGAGCAGTTTCAGGGATTCCTGGGTGACCCCCCCCTCCCTCATCTCATGTAGAGAAGACTCGACGTGTGAGGCGTTGCACCTCTCTCTCTTTCGCTGTGTGTGTGTGTGTGTGTGCGCGCGCACAGACTGAGACGCACGGAGGAGGAGAGCGAGCGAGAGAGAGAGAGAGAGAGAGAGAGAGAGAGAGAGAGAGAATCTCCTGTAATTGTTTTTCAAACGCAACAAGTGAATCTCTTGAGCTGCTCATTTATTTGAAATGCCTGATTCCACCATCCATATTGGTTTTTAGGTCCAGCCTAATCCCTTCAAATAGATGTCGGTCCACTCCTCGTGCACGCTGAGGTGTTCCACCAGCGTCAAAGGTCTGGTAGGGGAGCGCGGACACTTAACAAGGATGGATGTCTCTGCCCTGCTGTAGAATCTCAGTGCCTTGAAAATATGATTTTGTCCTGTATTAGCCCAGAAAAGGTGCCCTCTGCACCCTTAATGGCCCACCCGACACCCACATCCCTCACACACACACACACAATTAAATTCAGTTAGAAGAGCCTTAACAGCATTAACTCAAGGCTTCTCATCTCTTTAAGGGAGCAAACTGATTAATAGTGCCTGTGTTCTTTCAAAACACCAAGCTCATCGTTTGCTGAGCAGCAGTTTATCAGAGTTGAGCCCCGATGACCGCAGCATTAAACACCTCAAAACAAAGTGCTGCTCACTTCCTCTTATCAGCACAGCTTAACCAATTGTCATTAATCTGATATTATCATATATTCCATTCTTGAGGAGGGTTACAGCTCCTATAAATCCCCTCTGACAATGGATTAGTGAGAGACGCTGTTCTGATAATGAGAAAAGCCCAGCCTGAACGTATCAGGTGGGGAAGGAATCAGAAATCTAATTATTTTTCCTCAGATCGCTGAAATGTGGTCGGCGCAACCGCAAGAGGACGGAGATCTGAAGGAGCCTCGCTGCGCTCCGGTTTAGCGTCCGTGCACCGCGGCTGACAGGTAACATGCTCTCAGAGAGGCGCCTGGTTCCACTGGTTGGTTCTTGGAGGGTCTGCGGGGCTGACAGCTCCCATTCCGCGTCTAAATGCGGAGGGATTGTCTCTCCTGGCTGCACCTGAGCCTCCCACTGCTGTGGCGTCTCAGGCAGCCCAACTTCTTAAACTGGAATAACAGGCTTTGTTCCCTGGGATGCAGCTCCATCAACGCCAGCTCTAAAATCCCACGATTTAATGATCCCCGGCACGCAGAATAATGAGACACGCTCGATGCATCTGTGGCCGAAATGCCTGTTGATGAAAATTAGCGTCAGAGGTATCCAAAGGAGGTTCGGCCGATGCATCATAACATGTGTGACTGCAGCAAACACACACTGGTATTTGAGAGTGTGTGCACGCAGGGTGCAATGATGTATAGTATGACCAATCAATACACATGTAAGCATCAGCAGGAGGTAAAAAAATCATGTGAGAATTCATGTATTTGTAATGTTTATTTGGGGGTGGGGGGGGTGTGAGAACCCCAGTGAGATGATTAGGAGTGGAGTGTGACAGTCTGCAGGATGTTGTAATTGATGACCATCGAGTTTAAGATGAATAAATGTCTCCCGCAGCCATCGAGGAGAGCAGCTCATCCCAGCCGCAGGCCTGCTGCTGGTTGAGAGCACCTCAGACTCGACATCCATCCTATCATCATCAAATTAAGCCTCCTGGGAGGGCCGGGGGTGGTGGGGGGGGGGCTGTCTGAGGAGGCAGCCGACCCGAAATCAGCGGGGCGAGAGGCGTCAGAGCCGCAGCGGCTGACGTCCAGGAGGTTATGATGGAATTGTAATTCAACGTCTGGATCCTCCGGTGAGCCTGGAAGGCCCAGGCGAACACATCAGAGGGGATTATTGAGCAGAGCAGCTGCAGAAACGGCAAGTTTGGGTGGAATTCGGACGAAGGCAAACATATTCAGCACTGAGCGGTTTGTCACAGGCTTGTTACAAAGAGGATTTAAAGCAGCCTTAATTTAGGAGTTATTTGTAGAGGGAAAGACAACCCGAGGATTGATTTACTTGAAATCCACAGAAGTTTTCCAATCCTCCAGATATGGCTCATTAATTCTGGTTTATGGTGGTGCAAAGTGAGAATTGAGGAAGGAAGAAGAGCAGATACTTAGATGGACTGAGTTTCTCAGAACAAACACTCATTATTTGAGGTTGTATTTGTAGAATTCAGCACGGAGTCCGCAGCTCGGTACATAATCTGAGTGTTCTGGAGCAGATTTGTTCTGCCTTTTGTTCTCTTATCATCTTAAACAACACAGAAAGCATACAAATGATGCCACTTCAAGTCAGATTTGTATTAAATTCAGCTCCAAAAGTTTGAAACCTCTGCAACTTCAGAAGCAGAGCCAGACTTCACCCATCAATATTAATGATTAGCATAATTTATACTGACATTTCAGTAATGAGAACTCACTGCCTTGTTGTTAAACATGCAGGAAAAAGTCTTAAATTCTGTCGGCTTGTCGTTAAATGTCAGTAAAACATGGGCTGTTTTTAAACTAAGTGCACTGGAACGGGATATTTCCTACATCTACAAAGTCAACAGGGCTTCCACTCAACGCCCTGATTAAGATTATTGATTGCTTTTTAGCTAAAGTACATTTAATTTCAAAAAGCACGAGGTGGGGATCAGAACCGGCAGCAGGTCCAGGTCTGAGAAGTGACTTATCACAAAAATGCAAACTGTCAAGGGGGGGGTTTAAAACAGGTCAACCTCATTTAAAGACCCTGAACCTGATGGTGCAGCTATGTTTGCCCACTGCCGTTACTCTGGATACAATTATTATTCTCCCACTTTCCCTTAACTTCTAACAAAAAGATCTTTAAAGTGTCCATCACAGCAGGTTTGTTAATGACCTTTTCATTATTTATGCGCCATCAGCTGGGAGAGGTTGGGCATTTTCCTATTTGTCCTGTCTGGTTCTCGATCACCCCCCCCTCATGCTCTCTGAGCCGCAGGTGTAATTGCCAATTAGCCACAGGCGTACAACACAAGCAGGGATGCACAGCCACTCATGAATATTTGATAATAAAACGCTTTATCTCCATTCACATTCAGCATGAGCGCTGGCCGACCTCCCCGACGCTCATTTGTCCTTGGTCGGATCAGACGGCGCCACACTCGGGCTTAAACGTGGACCGGAGGGTCCGAGGCCTCAGAGGTGAGGGCTTCACCACGCTGTTCAACCCCTCCAATTAAAAGAGAGCCTTCCTGCGGCTCTGGAGGGCACCAGGCCGGCCTGCCTGCAGGGCTCCCACCCCCACCCCCAAAAAAGGAGAAAACGACTGCTTGTTTTCCTGGAACAGACAGCCTGTTATTTGTGGACTGTCTGCAGTCTGTTTTTCAGACTCATCCGAGTGACATCAGCTTGCGATAAATCCCTCAAACGATCCGGTGCCGCGGCAGATGGGGGCCTTTCATTTACAGAAATTGTTAGAATTAACTGGCGCCGAGATAAAATATTCATCACGGATCCTCGTGACCAATAGTATAGCGACAGTAATTAATTTCTTTCTGAGGCTCCAATGAGGGCAGGAGGAGCCCTCTAAAGGGCCTTATTGGATTTTTTCATCATTATGTGTTTAAGTGATGTATTAAAATATAATGAGGGCATCAATTGTGGGAGTACTCTGGACTGTATGCAATCAATGGGTGAGAGAGAGAGACAGAGAGACAGAGAGAGAGAGAGACAGAGACAGAGACAGACAGACACAAAAGTGTATTCATTTCCATGTAAAGTTGGCTTGTTTTGAAAGGAAACTGCAAAATAAAAACTGTTAACAAAAAAACTCTGCTTAACAGCCAAGCAGCAGACCTTCACTGCCCCCAGTGGGTGGCTCCAGTATGGATCATGAATCCCCCCCCTCCCATTGTTGAAAAAACAAGGGTCACGTTTCCCCTCAAAGCCCAGGTTTCCTTTCATAACTGGCCAAGATCAAGTGCTTTATGGTAAATTGCTGGAGCGAGAAGTAACTTTGCTGTGGGGAATGCTGAAGTGTGGGACGGATGTGAAACACAAAAGAGTCCAATTCCGAGGACGTCAAGCGACTGCGAGCAAATAAAGAGCTAATGCAGGAATCTGGCTCGCCTGTTCAAGCGTAAGCTTATCTCCAGAACGTCCAGAGTTATCTCAGACCTTTACTCACGGCATGTTTAAAGAGGAAAATGGTGCAAATATTTCAGCTGAAAGAGTCGTTTCCACCTGTCAACCAGGCGGGAAGAAGAGCCTAATTATTCTGACACCCTGTATAATTTGCCTGCTAAATAGTTCTGACCTAACTCTGGAGAAGGGCACGTAAAAGAACATGTGACGAAGTAAATAGACGTATACTGATTCGAAATAAAGCGAGGCATCAAACGGAGGTAAACGGGCGCAGCAGCAACAAGCAATCATGTTGTCTGGAGGAGCGAGAGTCGGAGCCATCGCCAGCCTCCCGTTCATTTAATCCCACAATCGGGGCAACACGGAAGCATCCCGTCAGCAGACACACACACACACACACCCTGACAGGTGGAAAACAGCTCTGAGGGTACCTTCACATTCGATACAAAGTCCCTCAGGGGAAGACAGGCTTCTGGAAAAGATCTGAGGGGAATACCTGAGAAAAGCTCACGCCTCATATTTATTTCATGTGAACTCTCTCGCCTTCCCTCGCTCACCTCTGTTTGGAATGAAGCAGTTATTCAGCCCATTTCACACTACTTTCCTCCAACAAAATGGAAACACAATTTCATTTCATATATGGCTGGAGTGAAAATAATGCGCCGCACATCCCAATGAAACTACTGCCCATTCTCTTTAATTCCAATATCCAGTTAGTGTCTCCCAGGGACAGATATGGAGCTGCCCCTGTGGGGATTAAAGATGTTAACGCTGATAGGCAGACAGCTCCCTCTTCTCCGAATCCCTTTTTTTTTTAACTTCTCCTTTTATTCTCTTCAAATCTCTCTCTCCCCCAGACTGGTGCCTGAAGTTGGAAACCGCTCCAGTTTATTTCCCTCAGATTGTTCTGTCCGCGCTAGATTGCATCCATCCATTGTCTGTTAACCACCACTTATTCCTGACCCGGGTCCCCCGGGGAGGGGAGATCCCATAGTTGGATCCCAGCGGTCCCAGGGCGAGTGGCGGGGATACACCCTCAATTCAGGGCTTCGCCGTCAACCTGGTGGGAGGTCACTTGCCTGGAAATGGCATCAAACCAGTTGGTTGCATACATCAAAGCTGAGAAGCGGGCGCATTCATCACGTCCTGAACAGCAACACGCGAAATTGTCCAGTGTCTCCAGCCTGCACCAGTTGTCAGCGTTCCTGCTCCTCGTTCGGCTGTGGATGCCTTCCGGCGGGTCATTAACCACGGAGAGCGACACCGCCAGCGAATGGCTGCCCCCCCCTTCCGCGTCAGGGGCCGCCCATCAATCAGGGCGAGAGGCACGACAGGCTGACAGATGCGAGATGGGTGATGACACTAAGTATGCTGTCGTTAGGCCAGAGACTGCAGCCAGACTCAGTCAGGCTTGGTGAATGACACGAGCGAGTCTCAGCGTTCATCTATATCTCTTGGAGGGTTTACATGCCCAAATAAACGCGCTGGGAGGAGGGGGAGGGCGCGAGAGCCAACTTTTTAAAAAAAAAAACACAAACAAGGTTAGAGATAATGGACCTCTCTGTGCACGTTGTTCCGCTGTCCACGAGCCTTAGCTCGCATCCCGCCAAAAAGCCGTGACCTTCAGGCTGGCACTCTTCGCCCTCGGGGATTGTGTCTTGCACCAAAGTCAATTACGCTGCGGTAATGCAATATCTTGGGGAGCGTTCCCCCAGACTATCAGTCTTTGTCTGCTCCGGCTGGATCATCCTCCTCCCTCTTATATCCTATTCCATTAATGTGCAACCCAGGTGGGGATCTTTGTTGAGACCACTCCTCTTTCCAAGAAGGTCACCGTCAGGCAGACGTTCAAGCGCGGGGGGTGGTTTTGTGAATTCACTCTGGTGGGTTTTGCTCCCATTTAATATAAACCTTTACTGTAGGTTCCCCTCTCACGGGCTGAAAAGGAGCATTTCGAAAGAGAGCATCAGGAGTCGAGTCACAGCTGAGCTTTGAAAAGCCGGATCAATACCATTCCCACCAACAATTCTACAGTTCTCCAGGTTAGCCGTTTCAAGAGCGATAAAGCTGTTTTTCGCCACGTATCCTCTGATCTTTGCTGTTCAATCACCGGCAGCAGTAATAAGCCAGTCTTCCTGAGGAGCCTACCGGCTCGTTGGCCTCTTCTGCCCAGATGTAGGTGGCGATAGCCCTGATAGTTCAGTCCGGTTCGTCCCAGCCTGAGGAGGCCCTCACCATATCTGCTCACTTTAATCTAAATAATTCTGCACTGTGAACAGATGGTTTGTGCGCGGCGACCCTGCCTGCCCTCCACTTCGCCCTCGTGCCAATGCGTGGCGTCACCAGACGGCCAGTCGCAAGCTGAAGCAGTGACGGCACACCGGAGTTTGCCCTTGCAAAGCACAGACGGTGAAACGGGAAATAAAATGAGATTCTTGGGATTTTGCGAAATGAAAAGTCGAGCAAAACATTTAAAATAAGGCACAGTGGCAAAGTATGACTACGTCTTGTCGCACCTCGTAAATCAATATGAAATTAGATGTCGCAAGGTTGAGATGCAGCATAATATCTGTGTAGGATTTGGTGCCATCTACTGGTGAAGACAAGACTGTAATGCAACAGCCACAAGGTTTATTGGTGATGTATCTGGAGTTTGAGAGTGATTCGGGAATATGGGCACTGTTATTTAAATAAATCTCACTATAAGGTTGTCCTGCACTAGAAGAGGGGTGTGCGAGTAAATAATAAGTTTCACTAGATTCATCGTCAATGTTGCGAATTTATGTGGCAAAAATGTGGCGTGGCATCCATAAATGAGAGGAAAGGCCGCAACCTGAGGAAGGAAGAAATACAACCTATTTTCTTTTGGAACACTGAAAGTAAATAAATGCTCCGCAGAAACCCTGCAGCTTTAAATCAGCTGCTTCTCTTCGAAAGAATATCCTCTGGCTGCATTCCTTAATGAAGCAGCAGATGCTCCCCTCCCGATCTGAAGTGATGCTAAAATGCCGGATGTGGCCATAACTGCCTCCCGTCCGATATAAAACAGGCAGTCGTGGGGGTGTCGTTCAGGTCTGAGGACGTCTGTCTGGGAAGATGAGTTTGACTGTGAAACATAACAGTCACCCAAGCACCTTCATTATACGCTGACAGACCTGCCCTGAGGACGAGGCGTCAAACGCGCAACAGATTTCAGACCTGACAGTGAAAATGTGGAACGACGGGGGGGGTGATTTATGCTCCGATGCCGCATATTCCCCAAACCTCTGCTCTACCGCACCAAACGCGTCAAATGTCAGAACTGGAAAAGATTATGTGGTAATGTGCCTGAAAACTGGCAGTCATAATCAAATCTGTCAAGGATGCGAACGAGCACTCGCAAAGGCTCGACCCCACCGGCGTGGGGATGCGGTGATGGAATCTCTGACGTTGGCACTTTAGCAACTCTCTTGCCTTCCTGTTTTCCACCCAAAGCACGACTTAAGTTCAATTTCTATAAAAAATGAATCCCAGACTCAGACAGGCGGAGAATTGTGATCAACATTTATATTCCATCCACTGCAAATTACAGCAGGTCCAAAGCTGAAGACTGATGCAGCAGCGGAGAGAGAATTCCACTCTGTATTTCCAGCCTTTATTAATTTAACAGACAGCTTGTCAGACAGGGTAAACAAGCCCAAGGGCTGCAGACGGGCATCTGGAAATGGCAGAAAAGTGTCAAAGCTGGGGCGCGCGCGAGACAAAAGCGATCCAGTGGCGGCCCCTGGAGAATGGTGAGCCACCACAGAAGGGCGCGCTCTGGTTTTCCTTTTGCTTCAGTGACATTATGAACTGTGGCGTCCGGACCGCTGGAGCAGGGCTGTGGTGTAATGGAAAGTGCACCTCGGCGGGGCTCGGCGCCTCGGCGCCTGCAGGAGGATACATTTCGACGGGCTTTGGAATGACCTGACAACAGCCCGTAATACCGAGTCACTCGCGCACCTTTACATCCAGGAAGGGGCGTCGCAGGTTTGTAGTCACGTGACTACATCATAGCAAAGTTAACATGTTCCAAGTCAAAAGAGCTTCACATCAGTTAAATTAATCCCGACCTTGGGTGCAGGTAGGCTAAAAAAGGCCCTTTTGTAATCACTAAATTCCTTCGTCAAACCCGTCAATATGATGATGATTCGCCCCAAAACAAACCCCAATATTTGCCTTTGCGATATTTTTCTTTGCTTACTGTTTGACCTCACAGTGCGGAAGGATTCTCGCAGCTGGAAAATGCTTAAGTGAGCCGTGTCAGAAATCTAAAAGCGGCACATCCACCCCTTCAGCGCTAACATAAAAAGAACAAAAATCCTGGCTCAGCATTTCTGATCTCCCGCTGCTTTGAACAGCTATAAAAGGCCCGCAGACGGCTGTGGGAAATGAAATTAAACGTCTCTTCGTGTTCACTTTGAGCGGCTGCCTTGAAATCATCAACTTCTCAAAAATGAGCCATAAAAGAAAAAAAGAAAAAAAAGAAAAAAGGTCGAATTTCCTCTCACATTAGGAGGATGCCCGGGGCCAATCACCACTGTGTGCGCCAGTTTTTTGAGGGGCCAGATGAGGACACTTATATTCATCAATAATCCCCAGTTGGGTTTTAAAGAGTGAAGATGTGCACAGGCGTTGGGTGATAACACAGAAAACTGCCTCCTGTTTAAGTTGCCGTCCACTTTCAGATATCTGCCATCTTACTTTTCAAAATCCGTCTTTTGTTCCAGCATCCCTGTCAAAGAGGTTTAATTAGGAAACGAGACATTGTTTAGATTCAAACAGCCACAAAGGCAATTTGATTAACCTCTTCTTTCTCTTTCACCCATGGTTGGTCCTCCTCCAGCCCGAGCCTTTTATCTCCTCCCACCATCTCCTCTGCTCTCGCCCTTGAATCCCGTTAACTCCGCTGCCATCTCGCTCCTCATCAGCGCTTTCTGTAACCTCCAGGAGACCACAGACAGCTCCATTTAATCCACAAATACCCGCTCCTTCGGGGCATTTCCCGCCACCATATTCTAACAACTTTTTCTTTTTAAATCAAGGTTTTCATGATAACGATTCACATGCCCCTCCCCAAGCCAGATTTCCAGGTGCAGTTTAGGCATTTGTTTCGAATGCTTCCATTTACTGTCATCCCATAAACGCCGTCTCTCCGGTCTCGTTTTGGACACAGCCTGCAGCCGACGGCACCTTTTCCCTGTTTTAATCAAATAATGAGCATCTTCTGATAAAAACAAGCACTGGCCCCTCGCTGATATGATGGAGCAGTGCCAGAGGTGATGGAGTTATTCTGGAGGTGACATTTATTGCACATTTCTATGCAGTAGCAACTGTCTTTATTCCAGCATCACAGGTATTAGAGGATTTCTGTACCCAGTTTAAAGGTACAAGGTATTAAATTCCCTCTAAACCTGTGACTCAGGACTTTACTTTCGCCTTCCAACATGTTTTGGTGGCCTATATTCATCGATTTGCTGCGTAAGCATTCCCTTATCGGAGTGTATAACGGTCATAAAACTTTTTATTACACACAAGCTGATCCATATAAGCCGAAAAGTAAGTTTAATACCCATGAATCTCAGAATCCCAGAGCGAAACAGTTTGTCTTAGATCACCACATATACTCTTCTGATAGGATATTGATTATGAATATTGGGAAGGCCGTGTTGCATAATAAAAAAAAAATGATGAGGAGGTAAAAATGTGAATAAGCTCCTTGTTATTTCCCATGTGTGAGGTCTGGACTGATTCATGTTCTCCATGTGTCTAAGTCAGACACCCAATTTCATGGAAATTAAAAGGATTGCCTCCTTTTGAAATGTAAATTAGGTATGCAGATACGGGATGAATCAAAATCTGCCTCCCCAGTTAACAGGGAGAGAAATAAGCCTTTCATGACCCATTACGTCTGTGCCGCTCGTCGACTCCAGGCTCATTACAGATCGCACGCAACTCCGGGACCACTCCACCAGAGAGGAAGCTGCATCATCATCGTGGTGTTTACCCCCAAATAGAAAGTGAAAGGTTTGGTTTAAGAGGAGGACTACTCTTCATCTATGAGCTCAATGTTTATCCAACAGGGGCGGGTTTCATGGGAACGTCAATGGTCTTTTAAATCCACAAGTGGACGTCAAACATGCTCAAGCATCAAAGCCTGCCTCAGGATCCTCTTTGGATAATGAGTGGAGTCTTAGTCCTGGAAGCTTTCAGAGGCGTTTTCATCCCATCGATGATTCGATCATGTTGTGACAGACGACGGACTCGTTATCAACGAAGCGTGTCTGGGATCTGACTCATGAGCATCCTCGTCAATATAAACAGAGAGCGCTGCCTCACCTGCACATTAATCAAACCGTACACTGTTATTACTGATTTATTTATTCCATTAAGAAGGCAAATTCATCTGTTGCTTTGATCCGTTTTCTCATTCATTTGGAATTTTATGCATAAAAGACATGTATAGATGTTTTGAAATGGGTGTGGCTTATTAAAAATGAAGAGACGTATTATTTTTGAGGGTTTATAACTTTGTCTTCTTAAAGCAGAAGAAATGATCAAAGCAATCTCTCGGTGTGGAACCACAATGTGCCCGAAATTAACTTTAGATTGAAGATGGATCACCACCTGCTCCAGCCTCGACCCTGGGTCAGGTGGCTCCTAAAGGTCCAGATATAACCCACACTCACAATCCAAGGTGGAAAAAAAAAAAAGAATCATTCTTCACATTGTGTCGAATCCAGGCTCCATTTTCCGTTCAGAGCGCTCTGGAAATGGGTCAGGTGGAATCTCTGGCTCTGCTAATGAAGTCCCTGCACGCTGGGCCTCGCAACAGGATTCTGGAACGGGTCAGAAAATCCAGGACTGGGCAGGAAACACACACACACAAGCTGATGGCGTCTGTAATTGTGACTGAGGCAGATGTGCGGGCAGACCCAGACTGTGCTCGTCTCTGCGACTGCTCCTGTTTGACCATTTAATGAATTTTTGAAAGAAGCTGTTTTCTGTCCGTTTTCATTTGACTGACTACATTTACACACTCGGGGTCACATGACTCCCCCTCGAGCTGCTTCCAGGGTGAATCACAAAATGGAGGGAAAGTCCATGTTCTGAAACCTTGACTGGTATTACAGTGAGGTCATTTTTTGTGCTGCATATAGACACAAAGGGCCATTTGTTCATTTTAATGAGGTTTGTATGTGGAGGTATAGTGGCCCTGATGACCCTGGAACTTGGGGCAGGTCTTTTATTCTGAAAAAGCTTTCCCTAGTCATTCCTGTGGGTCCTAATCTCACTGAAAACCTGGTTCAAACAGGTTCAAACAGGGGCTGCAATTATTGTGTGAAAAAGATTTTAGAGATTTAGGTTATGGTGATGAAAATGAGATCCGTGGACATCATGAGATCTCATAACTACTAATTTCTCCTCATTTGTGATAACTGTGACTGAACTGATTCATTATTTGAGCTTTGACCTCAATAAAAGCCCTTGATGTGTCGAAGGCTTAATAACATTAACCAGACCAGTATTCAAGAGGTAACAATTCAACAAAGACTCGTCCCCATTAAATTAATGAACTTTAGTAGATAACCAACCCAAAGCAGAGCAGCAGACTTTCAAAAGATGGCTAAAGCCGATCACAATCACTTCTGTTGTAGAGAGAAGGAACAGGAACACATATTTGTCAAGCTTTTGGTTGAAAGAGTTCTTTTAAAAATCTACAGAAATGCAAAGTCTCTCCCAGCCAACAGACGGGACGTAAACAACCGAGTGTTTGAAATGGTCTGGGGCGAAATCAAGAACACGGGCGTGGTTCTCCGGGAGGAAACCTGTAAAAAGATGTCAAAAGAGATCTTCAAGGATCTGTGTGGGATATGGAGCGACGCGAACAACGTGATGAGTTTGATAAATCTGAACGATCCCCTCATTAATGCGACCGTTGCCTCCATCTTCAAATTCCAACTGACGAAACCACAAAAAACAACAAACGCTGTTCGGCTCTTCTTTTCCTCTTGCGGAAAACACATTTCCAAACTCTTCAAAAGCCTGAAAAGGTCTGTAGCGTGAGCTACCACCGGTCACGCTCACAGCTGACTTGTGGTCAAGAGCTGGAGTCCACGGAGCTGAAGATGACCTTTCAAGCATCTACGGGGAGGAGGCACTTGCACGTTTCACATCACCTGGACTCTGAGCAGAGTTTCAGCTCAGCAGACGGACAAGACCGACGGGAAAGAAGCCTCTAAATACAAGAATTTTAGTTTCTGAACTGTTAAAACTGTCAAGATGAGTCAACAGTTGGCCTCCTTGAGGCAGCAGGGCTTCTTGGCCCAGCAGGTCCAAGAGGAAGGGGCAGGATAGGATGATGATGATGATGCAGGCAGTGGGCTCTGGATGTTGATCAGGTGTCGGTAAACACCTGTATTTGCTGCAGCGCTGCTCACATTAATGAAGGACCCTCCGGCACGTTCAGAGAAATTCATTTTCTACCTGATCTACCCGCTTCACCCAAGGAAGAAATTTCCCTCGGAATCAGAAAGCACCTCATTTCTTATTTAGATGGAAATTAGGCACAACTTCAGAGGACAATTTATGCATTGTTTTCATTCGACAAATGCATTTCAGTGTTGGGTAAATAAAAATATAGTAGTTTCCAATCCTACTGTACACGTTTATTTGAATAGGTCAACTCCAGTTCTGTTTTCATTTATGAGGATTTTTCTCCTTCATGTTTGAAAAAGTATCAAAGCAGTTTTGATGGATATTAAATGTAAACTAAATGGGCATTAAATCAAAGAGGAATGTATGGAACACAGTATTCAGAGAAGTCTGATCATGTTATCTGATGATCCTTCCAGGATGTTCCTGAATAAATCCAATATTATTGAGTTCAGGGTTTGTTTGCATCTCCCAGACCTCTCATCAGCTGATGGTCGCTGCTGCCCTGTGGCTCCGTTATCTCTGGAACGCGCGGCGTCGGCAATAGGACGCGAGCCACCGGGTACCCACGGGGGAGGAGAGGGGAGGGGAAGCAGAGGATCAGACACTCCGGAGCTTGTGGTCAGTAAAGATTATCTGCTCGCGTTTGAGCTTCCCAGGCTCGCTCTTACAACCCTGAATTGATCCACTGAAAAGAAGCGGAGTGGCGTTTGATTGATACCAAGCTTTACTTATGAGAGACAGGTTTACCGCAGATGCCAGGATGGGAACATTACCCCACTGCCGCTGATGTGAAGACCTAATTTGGCCTTTTGTCACGCTTTGCATCAGCTCTGTTTCGGCTGTGCTCGCTGATGCAGAAGCAATATTCAACCTGACTAGGTGACAACACACCGGTGTTGTGGTGAATTTCAAAGGAAACCTGCTGGAAAAGAACATTAGTTCATCTGAGATCTGTTTGCTCTCATCACTCCCAATCTAGATCCCACTGAGGCGAGTTTCAGATCATGAGGCCTCCAACAGAAACCTTCTAATCTGAGCCTACGATCCCATGAATAGCAATGGTGGGACAGCGGTCCGGATGCACCTCCAAGTTTCCAATTTGTTCTTCCATTTTGTTTTTTTCCCCTCCTCTCCCTCCATCAACTCATAGATTTTTAAACCCGATCTCCATATTTATTGAAACTTATAAATGTAAATCTCCCAAGTGTCTGCTCAGTCACATCTCCGGTCCATATCTCAGGAATCCAAACATTGTGTGGAGCGTGTTATGCAACCTGTAGGCGATTATATTCCTCCCCACGCTGCCCTGCCAATTAAGATGAGACATTTGTGAATCGAAGGGGAAAGATTTATGTGCAGACAGCAGCTGTCTGATTTTAGATATATCAGGCCTATTGAAACACTCCTCATGAACAGTCTGGTCTTCCAGCACAATTGCCATATTAATCTTCCGTACGTGCGTGAGCTCAGGCATCGCAGGCGGCTTCGCTTCCAGGAGTGGACACCGCCGATAATCTTCTTTGTTGCAGTCATGCAGATTACATGTGCACAGCGGGCCGCCGCGGAGTCTCCACCGCAGACTCTGAACGTGGGAGTTTTCGCAGCTAATGGCCGCTCCTCCCAAAGTCAAGATAAGACAATTAAAAGACAATGAGATGATTAAATACAGTCATGCACGCACAAAAGTGTCAAATTGAATTAAACATCGCTAAAAAGGGGACATGATGTCCCCAGATACCAATGGAACAATGTCAAAATGGAACGAAAGAAGAGTGAAAATAGAAAAGAGATAAAGAATAAGGGAATTATTAAAGATCAACTAATCAGTCCGCCATAAACCAAAAGAGGTTTATACGTTATACAACCTCAGTCGTAGACCGAGTAAAGGGAAACCGCTTCCAACAAGAACAGGCAGACTATCAAAGTTTAATCACCATTTAAATTATATACCAACTTTTTTTCCCATCACAAAGAGAAATGAGTTTTTGATTGTTGGAGCCTTATTAACATTTCATATTTCGCCAGAACAAAGATGAAGATTATTGCACCTGCCGGTCTTTGACTCTGGATTAATTATGCGAGAGTGTGTGTAAAAACAACACTGGTGCTCTGTGAAGCCAAACACGTTGAAAAAAAAGGCTTCAATTGTTTAAGTATACAGAGTTCAGTATTTCAGTGGTTTACAAAAGTATTCCACTAACCGCTGTTGCCATTGGAAATGGGTGATGTGTTTGTGTTTGATCGTTTTATGGGCTCAAATGTTCATCTCTAATCGGGCTCCCGGTCCACTGACCCGTTTGCCATCTTGAGAAGTGTGCGTCCTCACCCCCGAGCCCAAGAAGTCCAATATTTGTTTTGTCAGCACCGGAGGAATCCGGGAAAAAGGGAGCCCGCATATGTCACGATCATCCGCGAGCATTACGGGGTCACGCTCCACTTAAGCCCCGCCTCTCTGCCAGCATCCATCTTTGTTGTGTCTGTCATGTGGGGAATAAAGCAGATAAATCTCTGGAAGGGAATCCCGGGACTCGTGCCTTGTGTTCTGGGACAAATCCATTATAGGAAGGGCGTGAAAAACAACAATACGAGTAAATGACTTGAGATCCCGCGCGAGCAGACCCTGGTAATCACCTTTCACACCGGGCTCGACAGCAGGCCCGGTGCCGCAGTGCCGTTGGGCAACGGACTGAATTATTCAGAAAGTTACTCATCTCTCAGCATATCAAAAAAAAAAAAAAAAAAACGCCATAAAATGCGGAATCACGAGTGAGCGATGGCGCGGATGGGCGACCCAGAAGAGCTGGAGCAGACAAAGCAGCTCCTCTTTTACGGCGGCTCATTAGCATACAGATGCCCTCATGTAAATTTAATTAAAGCTCCACCCAACTTGAACCTGCACAGAGGTCTAATCAGCCAGAATTATTGAAGACCCAAGTGTGTGTGCGCACGCGTGTGTGTGTAGGTTAGATCGTGCTCTGATTTCTAAAAAGCTGATTTATTGTTTTACGCCCCCGATGACATTTCTTTCCCCCTAAAACAGTCGCGGCGATCAGCAACGTTATACAGATGTTGCCGATCTCTCTGCATCTGCTGCCCACCCGATTGCCGCCTACCCCAAATTTAATTTTTGCAGAAGCTTTTGAAAATGCGTCAAAGCGGCCGACGTCGGTGTCACGCGTTGGCGCCCCAGGCGGCGTGATTGATTACACCACCTCTACCCCATTATGGATCTACAGTCACGGGGCAGTGGTGGAATAACAACGACCGCGGGAAACAATTAAAACCTGCATTTGAAGGTGGAGAGCGGTGAGGGAGGGGGGGGGGGGTGGCGAGGCTCCACAGGTGAGCCCCCTCTTCACGGGTTGGCGGGCAGCAGCTTACGGGCGCAGCCAACCACGGCGGCGCCCAGTCAACCGCCGTGGATCTGCCAGATTTATGTTTACACGGTAAACTTTTGCTTTAACCCAGGCATCCTCTGCTAACAGAGCTCTGAGGGATTACGCGGTGAAGCCCATCAGCGGTGCCGCCATCCTGTCACACACACACACACACACACACACACACACACACACACACACACCCTCAAGCCTGATTGAATGTCAACCCGCCTGAGAACCACCCGGTAGAGCGCGCTGGCCCCATCACTGCTTTGACGGACGTTTATGATCATTCCTTACATCAGCACCATGTTGAACACGCTGTTAACACACAACACTGATGAGGCCAATTTGATGTTGAGGCCGTATTTTAAGGTATAAAACAATAACTATTAAAAATAAAAAAAAACATGACCTTGTTAAAGCGCCCGCTGTCCCTCTCTGTCGGAGTGAAGCCTCCCCCCTCATCCATCTGTACACCCACCCGTCTTCTCGTAAGAGCTTAGTGCTTATTAGAGGATGGTGGGAATGTGTCTTGGACGGGGACAGGAGGACACGTGACTGCAACACACGACCTTGACGGCGGCGCAGCAGGTAGATGCCCAGCGGATCGCCGCCGGGCGCTATCGCAGCACGCCAGCCCGTCTGTGCGAGCCGAGCAGGCACCCGTGGGGGGGGGGACGCGGCCCCCCCGATAGAGCAACGCTCAAGAGCCTTTCAAGTGAGGAGACGCAGGTCACGTACAATATCGCTCTGATGTGCAGGGACGTCGAAGGTGAGCAGCAGCAGGAGGGCCGGGGGTGGGGGTGGGGTGGGGGGGTCTCTTTCAGATGAGGCTCAGGTGCAGCCATTCTTGAAGTGAGTACACAGATTCCTTCAAGGTGAGCGTTCCGACAGCGTCTGCTCTCCACGCCGCACAAACGAACTGAGGGATTAGAGGCCTGCCCCCACGTCCAGACGTGCTCCTTTAACAATCTAATTCAGCCTCCACAAGCACGAGCGCTGCTAATTTCTCACTATAAACTTTGTTTAAATATTAACACCCCCCCCGTCTCTGCGGGATGCTCCTCGTGTCCCTCATGCAACAAGGACAGAGGAAACAGGAAGAATGAAATGAAACAGCGAGGCTCCCAGGATGGCTTAAGCCTTTTGAAGCTGCTCCCGAGCGCCTTCAGGGAGACGCGGGACGGCGGCCGACGGCGGCTCGCCTCGAAAATAAACCGCAACGCACATCTCCTGCACCGTCCCGCGGTTCCCGAAGACTTTGTCCCGTTCTTAATCAGCTCAAACACACGAGGTGAGCTGGGTCGTTTGTGGTTTTAAACCCTCCGTTGCGTCACAGCTGAACAACCCCAAACCCCCCCCAAACAAGGCGTGCGTCATTTCCAGTGTTAGATTCTCAAGTTTAAAAAAAAAAAAAAATCAGTGAAAGTGTGATAACAGCTTCAGCGGGGAGGGAGAAAACGAGGGTTTCATTCAGGTTACATCACGCCGAACAATAGTTGTTTCTCTTTTTCTCTTTTTGTGGCCACGCGCTAACAAGCGCTCCGGGGGTCCCGGTCCCCGGACCCCGAGGTCGTCTTTCAGCGCCAGCCAACAGCTCCGGCCTCGGCGATGGCGCAAAGAGCTGAATAATTCAGGGGAAGCGCCCACGCTGACATTTTCATTAACTCAAACCACGACCCACCGCTGCGTTTTCATGTTCGTCTTGTCAACTTAAGTCAGGCGGCGAGTCCTCCAGGACAGTTAATTAACTCACAGCGCAGGCGCGCGCAGCCTCGCAGCCCCGGCGCAGCGGCGGCGGCGCTGTGAGGGCGTGAGGAGGCGGATGGTGGCGGAGGCCTGGCGGGAACTCCCTGCGAGTGGAGGAGCGCCGGAGAGCGAAGCGGATCAAAAGGTCGAGGTGTCCGCGACCCGCGAGGTCGGCACCTCCAGCGATGGCGAAGGCTTCACGGCCGTGCCCGACGCCGATCTCACGTCTAAAGGTCAACGCCACACTCGTAATACACTGGACGCCCCCCCCACACACACACACACACACACACACACTCCCAACTCAGGGAGCAGCAGATTTAACCACATTTTACTCGTCTCTCCACTCAGGAGCGTCCAAACTGAGCTTTTCTGAGGATCTGATTGCAGTCGTGCGTTTAATTGCCGCACGGAAGCAAACAGCCGTGAAGTGTGGCTGTAATTAGAATTCCACTTCTTCATCTCGCACCCAGGGGTCGCCCATCGCCTGAATGGAAACGGCTCTCCGGCTGTCACTCCACCCGTTCAAACCCCCCCACCCATAAGTAAACAGGGAGCGCTTTAAAACCTGTAATCAAATCAGCGGCTGCGGCGGAGCCCGAGGAGGCCGCGATTCAGGGATCAGGAGCTCCGCGTGTTGTCATCACGCTGAAGAGGGGCCCCCCACCCCCAGGACAGACCCCCCCCGAGCCTTCAACAGCTGTCCCCCTCCCCTCACATGCATATCACGTCCTCCGTGGGCACGAGTCACACACAAAAAAAATCCAATACGCCTTTCCCCCCATTCCCATTAGTTAAAATGGAAATTAGACCAGATGGTTTATCGCCATTTTGAACACATTTCCTTTCTAATGCTGTTCAGGATCTTTGGAATGAGGTCTTGTTTTACTTCGGTGCTGGGAGCAGAAAGGCCGACACATCCATTTGTTTCTTTATTAACTAAATATGCCGACATTCCGAGTCCGTGAACAAGTCCTTTCCTGAATCTTTCATTACATCTGAGGTCAGAGCGGCGGCCCAGATCTATTTACGACCCGAACACAGATGAAAACCTTTTATTTCAGCCCCTCCGTATTTGACCTTTACACGTTATTCCCGCACAATTAAATTCGATCTTTCTGGGCGAAGCGCATTTGTTCTCCGAGTCCGATATTCCCGGGATTCGCAGTCTAAGCTGCGACCTGCTCAGGACCAGATAAACATTTCAGAAGACGGATGGCAGCCAGCATGGTGATCCATCTTTAGGGGAATTCTGGAAGCCTCGGGCGTCCAGCAGCCAACCAAAAAAAAAAAATGACTCTGGACGGGCTAATGGTCACCGCTGGACAGCAGGATAAACACGCCTCTCGCCCTTCTGCTGTGGCTCCGGGGAGCGAGCAGATTAGCGGCGTGCACACGGCAGGTGCGGCCGCGTTCCTGCTTTTAAGCGCTGAGCTGGAGGGAGCCTCCAGTCACGTCGGTGCTGCGGTGTCGTTCAATCAGGAGGAGGCATTAGCTGGAGTTTATCTGCTCTAATGTGAGGCACAAATTCAACCAGAACCCTGGAAACACACCATTAGCCTCCTAAGAAGTCCCCCTTCCTGATTGGCACGCTGCTATTAGCTCCTTATTAGATTATCTACTCAACTGCAATTTACACAAAGCACATTTTTATCCCTAAAACCCTTTTTTGTCTCTTCTGAACCTGCTTATATCAAATGCATATTCAAGTGTGGGGATTTTTTTAGGCTTTTTTTCCTTGAATGAGAGCGCACCTTATTACTTGATTCATTAATAACCCATAATTCAGATTCTAATCGTTTCTTCTTGACTCCTCCCCCTGGGATCCTCAGACCCGGAGATGTTAACACCTCTTTGCTGTCGACTTTGACGACTCCATCAAGATGAGGCTGTCCCCTCAGAGCCCACGGGTTCTAACAAACACAGTCGGACCAGAGGTGTCGAACACGGCGGAGGCTGTCTGGTGTTGTACAGACAGTCTTCTGCAGCATTGTTCCTGTCAGCCGGAGTGGTTTTCCACATCCCTGCAGGCCAGTTCTGGTTTTGTGTACTTAGCTTGCGCACATCCCCATGACAGGTTCTGATAAAAAAGGGGCTTCTGGACCCGAGCAGCTCCTCTCTGGGCTGACTCGAGGTACTTCCAGGTTCTTATTTATCCCGAGATCAGAGCTAATGAACTCGGACACCCGAGGCTCCTCACTCTTCCACTCTTTTTTTTATTGACGGATCAGTGAGGACACTGCTGGGCCCAACACCAGTACCGGTGCTCTTTGAGTTCCAGCTTGACAAGAGCAGGTGGTGAAGGTCTGCTCAGGACCTGTTCAAGGTGTGTTCCTGCCTCTTATACAATACTCAAAGTTTTAAAATAAACTGAATGTGTGACTCATGCTGGGGTCAGGCGGGAGCGTTTGTCATTTCAGGAGTGTGTTAAACACTGACATTTCTGCTCCCGCTGACATTTACGTGCACGTTCCCCCTGACTTTGCTGTTTGTGACCTACACTGAGTGTTGGACTGAGCGGGTAGACACACCCAGGACACGCTCCTGAACACCCAAAGATGTTTGCAGGGAATTTTAAAACACCCCAAACAACAAAACCTCAGAACCGAGATTTTACCCCCACTTTGGACTAAATGAGCAAGTTGCACCAAGTGACTGGTTTAAAGGGGTTTTACTGGGAATAATGGTCCAGGCTTATCACAAGAAAACAGATTTTCCTGCACCAACAGAACTAAAGGAGGGAGGACGCGCTCCGAGATGCTTTAAAGTGTTCACTAAACCGTCCCCAGAACTTCCCCCAGAGAGACCAGAACCAAACACACAACAACCTTCGCCTTCGCGTGAAGACGAGCGCGAGCCTGCCGACGCCTTCCTTTAAGCCCCGCAGGCCGGGAACCGCCGCGCCCGATTGGCCGAGGAGGGCGGGCGTCAAGCTGGCGCTGACGTGCGCCCACAGGTGAGCCCAGCGGTGAATCAGCGCAGCTGCGGCTGACGGCGAGCCTGACGCACCCACCTGTTTACCTGATCCAGTCGTTTAACCCCCGGAATAAAAGTTTTGTATTTAACTCACCAAAAAAAGAGAAAAAAAAAAAGGCTGTGAAATCTTACTTGCCAGCAGCAGCTTGATTTCATCTTTGTCACAGCGCCTCTGAACTGCTTGTACTGTGAAAATCGATTTCTCTCCGTCTGGAGATCACAGCATGCCCTCGCCGTGCCTCCACCATCCTTTCTCCCCCTCTGTATCGACAAAGCAGGGGTGCAGAGCTTCATCTCGCTGTCCTGTCCCATCTTTTATGTTCTGCCAATTCAAACGGCATCACAAGAGAGAGACGCAGTCTCCCCTGAATGATCGCTCCCGAAAAGGCGAGCAAGGCCGCGACAACAATACCGACTTTGTGGGGTTTCGGCTTCCCAGATAAACACAATATCAAGAGGGAAAGATCTTTTTTTGGGCAGGATTTTTTTCCGCTTATTGTAGCGCTGCCTCTCATGAGATGTAATAATTACTTCTCACTGGAGTCTGCAGCCCATCCTTCCTCTGGATGTTTTGATTCTGGAACTGGGTCACCTCTAACGTGATGAAAGTAATTAAACTGGAACATCAAAAAAGGGGGGTTCTGAGTCGGTACCCGTCCGTGGGTTTGTCGCACTCATTTGTGTTCTCCGGAAATTAAAGGAAGATCCTGGAGTTTTGATGGGACTGGAAACCAGATTTACACACCCGGCAAGACTCCATGTGAGGCTCAGCAACAATGAACAGCCAACTGGGATTCATCCAGTGGGCGTCATCCACCCATTGATCTATCTATCCATCCATTCATCCATTCATTCATTCATTTACCCATTGATCTATTGACCCATTTGTCCATCCATTCACTCATTTATTCATCCACCCATTGATCTACCTATCTATCCATCCATTAATCCATCCATTCATTCATCCACCCATTGATCTATCTATCCATCCATCTATCTATCGATTCATATATCCAACCAGTCATCCATCATCCATTCACCCATTGATCTGTCTATTCATATAACCCTCCACCAGTCATCCATCTATCCATCATCCATCCATCTCACTGGGTGTGCTGGAGTCTGTCCCAGCAGTCATCAGATCATGAGATGAGACAGGAATACACCCAGGACATGTCACCAGCCTGTCACAGTGCGCACACACACACACACACACACATGTGTCACTCAGGAGCCTCTGTGCATGTGTATGCGTGCGTGCGCGTGCACGCTCGCAGACTCCAGAGAGCTCGAGCGCTGTCCAAATAATGTCAATTACGAGCCCAAATGTGGATAAATACTCGTCAGTCAGGAGGAGGTTTGGGAGAAATGACGCAGCTTCTCTGCAGCTCACAACAGGACGGAGCAGGCGGGCCCAGCCAGGGGGGACAACACACCGTTTTCTCTATGAACCGGTGTTTCTCTCCATGAATGTTCGACTTCTTTCCCCTTGTTTAGTATTCATGGTTCCATCTAAACACTTTAAGTGCTGCAGAGAGGAATCCGCCTTTAATGAGCTTTTTTTTTTTTCCCCTCCTCTCCGGGAAACAAAGAGGTTTCATCAATCTTGGGGTTATGTGAGCTGCCACATCAAACCATCTTCCGGCGGCGCGGCGACACACGCGGGCGTCTCTCTCAAACGCTGCAGCGTGAGGGGGTTTTCACAAGAAAGTGCTTTTTTTTTTTTTCCACTCTCCTTTTTCAAGTCTTTTGAGGGACTAGATCAAAGGATGTCAGGGAAACTTAAAAAAAAAAGTGACCAAATTACACCGATTTTACGGCAATCCCCTGGCTGTAGGTGTGTGTGTGTGTGTGTGTGTGTGTGCTGTCAGGTGAGGGGAGAGATGGAGAAGGAGCGAGACGTGTCGCAGTGCCCTCAGGACGTCTCTTCTTTCCGAGCATCTGTTGTCTGAGAGCTGGAGGCAGCACTGCGGCGCCCTGTCAGCTCCTTCTCCCACAGAAGCCCCCGTGCATGCAAAACAGGCTCGGGCCGCCCTCTCTCCTTGGCCGCGCTTTATCCACCTCCCCGCCACCTCTCCTCTCGCTAACAAACATCTCTCCGTTCTCTGCCCCCTCGCAGTTCAATTTCCAGCCGTCAGATGTGCGCCGCGATGGCGACGACACGCACCGGCGCGGCGGCGAGCGGGCGAGACAATTTTACGGGAAGGAGCGTTTCAAGGGCAGCGCGCGATAAAAGACGGAGAGAAACACACGACGTACTGTCGGTTTTTGTTTTGGGCGGCTTTGCCGACGTGAGGCGCATAAATTCATCACCCCGATAAATGAAACGAAAGCGCTCCGTTGGCCCTCGCGCGGCGTGTCGGGGCCGCACCGGCGCCACTTCCTTTGAAAGAGGAGCTACTTCCTGTTCCAGACCCAACAGGCTTGGAAACCCCAGCAATTGTGTTTGATTTGGAGTCTTTGCATCTCCGGAGGGGCCGCTCCGCTCTCGAGTCGCCCGCGTTAAAACATCACTTTGCATTTGATTTGATTGGCCTCCGCTCCTGCGCTTTGAGGAGGACGAGGATGTAAATGATGAATTATCCGCCGCGCGTGCCCGCATAGCATGAAAATGATCAAAGCCGCCTCCCCGCGTCACCTCGCCTGTGATCAGATCCTCTCTCATGTGAGGGTAAATGATGATGAGGTCGAATATAGATTGAAACTAAAATAATAAACGGGGGCGCGAGCGCAGGAGGAAGTCTCACTCATAAGCGTGAAGGGCTTCAATGACTTGAAGCCTTCAGATTGCCACAGGTCGGGGGGGGTTGAGGTTGATGGCTTCGACTTCTCGGATTTCTCGGTGACATCCGTGCATCCGTGCCCGAGGGTGGAGGGGAGACGGCGGTGGGCTCCAGAACCTGCCCGGGCAGAGATCACAGCGAGAGCTCGTAAACTTTAACCGAGCTTGAGATTGCACGCGCGGGTAATGATATCTGTCGACGCGCCGAGTCTGGCACTCTCTAATGTTCTGGTCTTCTCACACTAATCCAACCAATCTGCTCAGCCAGACCCTCTTGCGTACGAAGCCCTTCCCCGTTTCATGTCGGTGAGGAAAAAGAGCACGACAAGCAGCCCCGGGGTCAGTTTACAAGCCCCTGGACGCCAGCGAGCAGCCCCGCTGCTGCAGTGATCCCGGTCCAGGCCTCCTCCTCCCACCGTCTGCTCCCCTGGGTCCTCCTCCTTCTTCAGCCCGCTGGGTGTCCCTCCCAGGGATGGCATGGACATGAGACACAAACACCATGTGATGGTTGCAGATGTCTCTGGATGTAATGACAGAGAACAGGAAGACTTGTGATGTATTAAATGTTGTTTGTTTCCTTATTTATTGCTGCTGCTGCTGCAGATACACTTCCAGTATTGATCAGGGGGATCCACTGGGATTGCAGCTGTGGATTAATCACCAATTAGCTGTGAAGCAGCACTAATTGTTATTTGTAGCAGGTTATTTCAATAAAACCTCAAACCATGAGGCCTTGAAACTACATAACTGCGGTTGTTACTGCAATATTGAGCCGAGATTGATAACATATTAATTTGATTTAATGGTCAGATTAAAAACAAGATCAACGCAGCATTGTGACAAACGCCTGCCACCTTGTGGACACGTGTTGGTATTACACCCTTTACATTTTACGCTTTAAAACGGATTATTTAAGGAATCAGAAGCACACAAATAAACGAGGAGTTGGAAGCGGGAGAGTGCGTCATGGTTAATCACCTTAATCAGACAGAAAAAAGTTTGGAGACGTTTATGAATCAGAAGGAATGTTTCCTGTTTTTCTGTCTTCATGACAGTGATAACGACATCTAACCGCAAGTATTTCGACACCAAAATCTGCCATATCACGGTTATGTAAGGCTCCTGTGGACAGCTGCAGACGGTGAGCTGTTTAAGGAGGCTGCTACACCCCGTGCATTAATAATCATTATTATTTTTAAAAAGAAATCATGACGATGAGGAAGGTGCGATTACTAAAATAAATGCATGTACTTTTCAACACCATAGAAGCACCGGGGGGGCTCTGAACGCTTCTGCAGCAGGAGGACGAGGACCTGCAATGGTGGTCACAAACTAAAGGGTGGTCACACCAAATGTGCATGTGGTTTGTCGAAATTCACCAGAAACCTCACCACTTCTGTTTTTACCCCCCCTCCCTGCAGCGTACTTCCCCGTCAAAAGCAGGTTTCCCGTTTAGTCCCCCAATTTGATCCATATTTTACCTGCATAAGGAAGTGTGGAGGGGGTCTTGGTGGGGGGGGATCAATAACTGGGGGCAGCCTGTTGTTGGTGAGACAGTGACGTCATCAGGTCTGCGGGTGCGGAAGCCGCGGAGGATGGGAGTTCTGCCCGGAGACCGAGCAGGGGTGGGGGGGAGACACACACGCACGCAGACACACACATACACACCGACGGGGCTGTCAGCCGAGGCTGCAGGCGGGGATGGGGGCCAGCAGGACGTGATCGTCCCGGGTCAGACGCGGGAGCGCGCTGCGGCTGCAGGACGCGCCGGTCCGGAGCCATGGGAGCGCTGCAGTCCTCGGATGTGCACGGGGAGTACGCGGAGCTGGCGGACAAGACGGGCTGTGAGTAGCCTTCATCGCCATCCTTTCGTTTCTTTCTTTTTAACAAAAAAAACAAAAAAAAAAACCTCTGTTGTGAAAGCCGGAAATGTGGTTTTATTTCACTCTGGTCTTAAAGGGGAAATCCACCAACATTTTGGGTTAGGTCAGATGACGTGGGAGATCAACTGGGGCCCTTCTTGTCACCCGTTTATGAATAATTCACCCCGCAGGTTCGTGGGAGGTGAAACCAGACCCACTTCCCGGACAAGGGTGGACTTAATAATAGACCTGTTGTGACAAAGAAAATGGTGGCAACAAGTGCTGCTCATGCAAATGGAGCCCTGACCCGGGGGGGGGGCGTGAACGTGTCTGCTTCAGGACGTGGGGTGACCCTGGCGTCCCTCTGTGTGTTCCCAGTCTCCTTGGAGCAGATCGCGGTGCTGCACAAGAGGTTCAGGCAGCTGAGCCACGGCCAGCAGACGCTGCGGTGAGTCCCAGTGGAGCCCAATCACACCCTGCTCTTCCCTCTTTGCCTCTGATTTTCTTTTCCCTCGGAAACGAGCTCCGGGAACCAGTCGGACCAGCTCCCTGTGCGTGTGTGTACAGCGGCCCGCCGCCGTTGTCTGCCGCTCCTTGAAAACGCCCCTTTTGTGCCCTCAGGAGGGAACACTTCAGGGCCATCCCCGACCTGGCCTGCAACCCCATCCGCTCCCAGATCATCCAGGCCTTCTTCGACAGAAGGTGCGACCGCCGCCCCCCACCGCCCCCCCTGCCGCGCGGGTGTGTGAGGGTCTCCTCCGTTCCCCCCCCTGCAGGAACTTCCACCGGACGGGCGGCGACGGGGCGGCGGAGGAGATCAGCTTCGAGGAGTTCCTGGTGGTCATGTCCCACTTCAGGCCCCCGTCGCTGCACATGACCGAGGAGCAGCGCGAGGGCGTCAGGAAGGAGAAACTCAGATGTGTGTGTGTGTGTGTGTGTGTGTGTGTGAAGCACATGCCTGCCCATTACCCTAATTCCCCGCCGTCTTCGCTGACAGCCGTGTGTTTGTCTGCAGTTTTATTCAACATGCACGACACGGACAACGACGGGGTGATCACGCTGGAGGAGTACAGACACGTGAGTCAAAAACGGCGTCTCCGGTGGCGGTCTGGAGCGTCGCTTAGCGTTTCACCCCCCCCAGTAAACACACCCCTAATCCGGCGGGAGCGGCTGGAAAAACGGGAACGCGTCAAAGCAAACGGCCATCAGGAGGCGACGGTCACTGTGTGGGAAACTTTACTCTCTGCCCAGGTGGTGGAAGAGCTGCTGTCCCGCAGCGGCGCCCTGGGGAAGGAGACGGCCAAGAGCATCGCCGACGCCGCCATGCTGGAGGTGGCCAGCATCTCCATGGGTCACATGGTGCGCCAGGGCGTCGCTCCTGCGCTCGGCGTGTCTGACCGAGCCCCTCTAACGTCCCTTTACCCCCCCAACAGGAGCCCGACGAGTTCTACGAGGGAATAACCTTTGACCATTTCCTCAAGGTCGGTATCGGCGGGACACCTTCGCGCCTGTTGGAGCCCCCCGTCGTGTCTGACGCGGCTCCGTCTCTCCTCAGTTGCTGGGCGGCTTCGAAATCGAGTCGAAAATGAGCATTCGCTTCCTGAACATGGACGCGTCCAGCCTGTGTAAGTGACGGAAACCCCGAGCATAGCATCAAATAGAAGCCTTACACACTTTTCAACTAACTATGCAAACAAGGAAAATGTGGAGACTGTGGCTGTACTAATCTTGGTTTATTTCCTTTAAGATAAGTTAACTCCTAACGTGTTACTACTTCAAAATAATGCAATATTGAAATGTATAGTTTGAGCCTATGCATGTGAGCTTTACACCATAAGAGAATAATATTCAGGGATGCATACAGACGCGTGTGTGTAAAATGGGAATGCAATAATCTTTTTTTAATGTGGTACAAACATTTGGTGCATGGGCTGTGCACTTGAATTTGCACAATAAAAAAAAACCTTGTGAAGTGGAACTCGGGCCGGTGCGTGATTTTCCACCAAAAAAACGGAAACGGGAGTGGGTCTCACATGCTTAAACGCTTCTGTAAAAGTCTAAATTGAGGAATAACGTCATGCTGATTATAAACACTCACTTTCTGCATCACAGTTTTTCTAAAATAACCTGAGTAAAAATATAAATATGTATCACTCAGCGCTGTGGGGGTGCTGCCCCCTAGCGGCCACACCTGCTAACTGGCGCCGAAGGTCACTGCACATGAAAGGCGTTGAGCGTTTCCAATAAAATGCAATTTGCGGTTGAATTATTCAACCTCATAGTCACATCCTGTTTTGGTGACAAGTGCTTCAAATATCCAGGCCCACTAAGGCTTTGTGGAAGTGTATTTTTGGCCCAAAATATGATGACAATTAGCGCCTCAGCATGCGTGTGTGTGTGGGTGTGAGGAAGGTGTCCTCGCTTGGCCTGCACCTGCCCGAAATCTGCAGCTCTGAAACGCCGGTTTTACTCAGTTCCAATTCTGTCCGAAGGTACCCTCTGCCTTCCTCCTTTAAATAGAGCAGAGTTATAACGGGGAACTTGATGCGTGACCTAAAGTGAATTCCCCGCCTGTTTCCAGTTTCCTGATCTGAGGAAAGGTCACGTCAGCATTACAGCGTCAGGACAGGTTCTGGTGTCGGCGAGGCCGAGGTGGAACATCTACAGGTTCTCCTCGGGCCCGCGTCCATGAGCCAGCGCCCGCCGGGCCCTTGTGACCGACCAGACAGCCCGCTTTCATGAAATCTTTCCTATCTGATGTGCCGGACTCGTGCGTCACTCGGCGTTGATATCACACCGTCAGCGTCTCAGCAGCTTCCTGATTTTCTTTTTGCCTCCGATGGAGCGAGTCTGTGCACAACACGGCTCCCGCGTTGAGCAACAATCACATTTCTGCGCCAAGCGAACACACGTGTGCAAAACATGGAGGAGAAAAAAAAACGAGTGGAGTTCAGCTACAAAGTCCTTTTTAATTCTCACATTACAAATTAAATTAAATATACATAAGTTAGATAGTTTTAACCCTTTTATCAGCACTCTTCTTTATAGAAACATATGAAAATAAATATTAAATAACATAAATAGACTTGATTGAGCTGATGGTTTCAGCCTTCGGGCTGTTTTTCAGTCTTTTCCAGTCCCCCCGAGGTGAAAGGGCGAAAGGGTGAAAGGTCGCCCTCAGAGAAAGCGCCCGCTCCTCTGCGCCCCCCCAACACACACCTCGCTTTTCAGCGTCCTCAGTTCTCTCATCGCGTTCGACAGGAACTCCCTGTAGGTCCTGAGCACCACGCAGCCGTACACCTTCTGCTGGAAGATGTTCTGCGGGGGGGGCAGGCTGGTGGGGCCCCCCTCGGGCCCCGGGCCCGGCTGGTTGGGGTAGAGGCTCTGGTAGAGGCCGTTCACCACCCCCACCAGGCTCCTGCTGCGCACGCTGACGGTGCCCAGCTGGCCCAGCAGCGCGTTGGTGGGGGGCTGCAGGTCGCTCTGCTGCTCGTACACCCGCCTGAAATGTGGGGAGAAGGCCCGGAGGTGCGTGGAGATGCTGGCTATCCTCTCGGACTGCTCCAGGCCGGAGACGCCGGGGTCGGGAATGTCGCTCAGCGGCACCTTACAGAACAACTCAGACATGTCCCCCTGAGACATCTTCTGCAACCCAGAAGGAAACAAAGAGTATTTAGCATAAAAGAAGGCAGATTATGAAGAAAAAAAACCTTTTGACCTCCTCAGACCCCAGCTCTCTCTTGATATGCATTTTTAATTTATCTTTGCTATTTAGGATTATTGGACCTGATAAGTGTAAAGACTGAGAATCATGTTTTAACAATATTGTGAAACAAGTGGTTTTTGGGGACAATGATGTCCACATACAGGGACAATGATGTCCACATACAGGGACAATGATGTCCACATACAGGGACAATGATGTCCACATACAGGGACAATCAATCTAAATGTGTAATAATATAATGTTTATGGGTCCTTAAATGTGGACATTTGGCCCCACACTAAGAAGAATTAGCTTTTATATGATAGGGGACCCAACATCTAATGTCCACATGTGTGGACGCCAGGTCTGAGGAGGTTAAAGTTTCATCAGCACCTTTCATGTAGTAAACACACGCGGGGAACCTCACGAGTTAACAAAAGAACCAGCGCTCTTGGAGGTGCAGAGCTGAAGTTCTGTGTACTCACGTATGTTTTGATGAGGTCTGCAGTTTCCTTCTGAATGAGCCGCGTCAGTTTCAGGGTCTGCTGCAGGAGCTCGCAGTCCTGGCGCTGGCCCGCCGGGTCCACGGCCACGGCCAGGCGGAGGCAGAGCAGAGCTGGGGGGGGAAAGGAAGCTGTCAACCTCGGCCGTCCCCACGGACCCGCGAAACCGAACCTCAACACGCGTGCTGGTTGGATTCTAATCTGATTACAGGTTTAATCCCACCTGGGGAGAAGAGCGACCCCTCCAGATCCAAAGTGTTTAAGCAGAAGAGAAGGCTGCCACTGACCTGCCGCCGCCTCCATCAACAGTTGGAAGTGCACGCTCCTCGCATGACCATTCATTCTCCACGCTGTCACGGGCAGATCGCACCGACTCGTCATAATCACGCCGCTTTCAAGGTTTTTTAAAAGACTGAAACCGCACGGAGGAGGAAGTGACGTGCCGCTTGTGAGGCAACCAAATTTCCCAGAATTTCCTCCTTTTGAGAGAGAGAGAGAGAGAGCGCCCATACGCGCCTGTTCACAGACGCGAGACGCGTCGAGACGTTTCGCGGTCTCGCCTGCGCCGCGCTGAGACGCCGCTCGGGCCTTCCGGAGCGTGCCGGCCGCCCTTTGACCCCCAGGGCCGGGCCGTCGCAGCTCAGCTTAAAAACAAAAAGAGGACACCTTGGAAACTGAACTTCGCCCCCCTGCGCGCCACCCCCCCATGGCGACATGCGACCATCGCCTGAGCGCAGGAAGCTCACAGGAAGTGCATTTCTCAATCCGAAAATCTCAAAGTGCGTAAATGGGAGGGTGCGTTTCGCCAAAAGAAGGCAATAAGTCAGTGTCACCACACCGCCAGGTCAGCGGGGCGGCCGGCGCTCGTCGGCCGGGGCGGGTGATTTCATCCTGAATCGATGCTGCTGACGGTGGTCGGCGGCGGTAAGAGGAACTGAAGCAACAGGCGCATCACGACAACAACACAAGCGGAGTTTTTCAGGCCTGCGCCGAACTCCCTCCTGCCCCGGTGCCCTTTAGCCTCCCTCGGCGTTCCGCTTTATTCAAACTGGTTTGATTGGTCACTCTGGCTCACTCCAGCGGGGTTCACCAGGAGGTTCTTGGTGTGGACACATGCACGGGCGCATGCACAGGCGCATGCACGGACTGGGCTCTCTGTGTCCTTGTGTTGCAATCAATCAATCTTTATTTATGTAGCGTCTTTTACACTCAGAAATAGGTTCAAGGCCTTTCCAGGATCCCAGGACCTAACCCCAGACAAGCATCAGTAACAAGGAAAAACTCCCCTTTAACAGGAAGAAACCTTGAGCAGGACCAGGCTCATGTAGGGGGACCCTCCTGATGATGGACAGATGGGTAGAGAGAGAGGAGAGGAGGACAGGTAGAGGATAGAACAGGTAGAGGATAGAACAGGCAGAGGAGAGAACAGGTAGAGGAGAGAACAGGTAGAGGAGAGAACAGGTAGAGGATAGAACAGGTAGAGGAGAGAACAGGTAGAGGAGAGAACAGGTAGAGGATAGAACAGGTAGAGGAGAGAACAGGTAGAGGATAGAACAGGTAGAGGGTAGAACAGGTAGAGGATAGAACAGGTAGAGGGTAGAACAGGTAGAGGAGAGAACAGGTAGAGGATAGAACAGGTAGAGGATAGAACAGGTAGAGGGTAGAACAGGTAGAGGATAGAACAGGTAGAGGAGAGAACAGGTAGAGGATAGAACAGGTAGAGGAGAGAACAGGTAGAGGATAGAACAGGTAGAGGATAGAACAGGTAGAGGGTAGAACAGGTAGAGGATAGAACAGGTAGAGGAGAGGAGGACAGGTAGAGGACAGAACAGGTAGAGGAGAGGAGGACAGGTAGAGGAGAGAACAGGTAGAGGAGAGAACAGGTAGAGGATAGAACAGGTAGAGGATAGAGCAGGTAGAGGACAGAACAGGTAGAGGATAGAACAGGTAGAGGACAGAACAGGTAGAGGAGAGGAGGACAGGTAGAGGATAGAACAGGTAGAGGAGAGAACAGGTAGAGGATAGAACAGATAGAGGAGAGAACAGGTAGAGGATAGAACAGGTAGAGGATAGAACAGGTAGAGGATAGAACAGGTAGAGGAGAGAACAGGTAGAGGATAGAACAGGTAGAGGATAGAATAGATAGGAGATGATAGGAGCAGAGGGGAGCAGAGGGGAGAGGCACAGAGCAATCCAGAGTTGGACGGTGAAACTCGCCCCATGATTCCTGCATGAAGCTGTCTAATCTGAGCTCAACCTGCGGTGGAGCCACGGACTACCAGAGAACACCAGTGGCGGTTTAGTCCTCAGACAAGCGGGGGTTTTCCACTTTTTGGTAGGGGGGGGGGGGGCACGCCTGCAGACATCAATGGTTGAGTGGAAACTGGGTGCATGTGTGTACGTGAGAAAGAGAGAGTTTACTGTAAATCATAATCAATTCATTTATAGGTCACAGCAGTTCACACCAAAGCAGATCAAAAGAACAGAAAAAGTAGCACATGAGAGCGTTACAGGGAAACGGCGCGGCCTGCAATCACGAGGCGCAGGATGTCGAATGACACTCAGGTTTTCTTTCAACAGAATCTCTTTTATTTTTTTTTGTTGTTGCTGCACAGGAAACGGTGAATATGTGTGTATAGGAAAGTCCCCTTCCTTCTAACTAAATACACTTTTGAGTCGACTAAAGCCGGACACAGATTCCCACCACCGCTGTGAGACTCTCTGACAAACCTCGCCACCCTCGCCGCTGCGCGGTGTGGGGGGGGGCGTGAGAGCGTTCAGGTCCTACTGCCGTCAGAAATGGAATGTTAACGTATTCCTCTGTTCAAGGTCAGGCGGGGTCAGGGGTCGCCCCCCCCCGTGAGGAATAGCGTTAATACGCGCTGTGGCTCTGACGTGTGACGGAAAAAATAAACCCTGCGTAAGACCACCATATCAAACAATGTCTCCAAAAACTGACCTGTGATAAAATAGCATTTATTTTTAATATACAGGCTTCATTTTTTTTTTAGAGGAATTCACTGGACGGGGGGGGGGTACTCTAAATATATTTGGGGGCTCTGACTCAGAGGAGCTTCCAAAATGTTTGTAAAAATCAATCGTTTCTCCGAGACAAACACCACAAGGCTAAAGGTGATATTAGAAATCAAGCACCAAACTATTACTTTTCCATTCACGACAAATGGAACATTGTGCAGCCCGTTCAAAGACCATGAACCTGGCAAATAATAACGGATAAAAAAAAAAAGAAAAAAGAAATTTAGGTGATTAGAAACTGCTCAGAGAGTCGTCCGGACCCACGTTTGTGTTTGCTTTTTCTTGTTGGGAGACGTTCGTGGTTCCACTTTCCGGCTTTTTGTACAATCCGAGAGTCCGACCACGTCGGAAAAAAGCAAAACAAAAAATAAACAGGCAGAAACTTCGTTAAGCTCTGATAGACCAGCGTCTCTGTAGGATCTAACTATATTCTCATGTACAAATATTCATATCAAAAGTTATACAGCACAATTCTCAACATTTTTCCTTTACAAGAACTTTGATTAGTGAATATTAAATGATTCACGCGCTTGGATGGACAAAAAAAATAATAAAAAAAAGGTGCCGGCTTCGTTTAAATTAAACACAGAAAGAACAAACACGGAGCTAAAATCTGCTTCAGGCACAACTTAAATAAAGGCATTTGTGAACTCATCAATTATCAAATATGGCGCTCATGTTCAGTTTCCATAGCCTTAAAACCAATAAATAAATAAATAAATAAATAAATAAAAAGAGCTTTTATTTACAAACAGCTAAAAACTCTTGACAGATTCATGCGTCACTTCACAACCTGAATTTGTCTTTTTAAAGTGCATGCAATAATAAGCGGTTTGACCCAGCGGGGCCTCCAAGGTTTGGCCCCAGCTGACCCCAGCGCGGCGGCGAGGACGAGGAGGAGGTCGGCCGGAGGGGGGGTTGGGGGGGGGGCACGGGATACTGACGCAGAAGCACAACATGGAGGGATGGAGAAAGAAAAAGCCTCTGGATGGACGAGCCGACCCCAAACAGCAGTATTCACATTCAGAGCAGGAAATGAGGAGAACCGTAACTCAAAGGGCCGAAGCAGCTCCGAGACACGTGCGCGGCGTCCCGCGGCTCACATTCCACAATGTCCCTTCAGCAAACGCACACTGAGCATCGTACAAACGTGACGGCTTCGACTTCAGCGTATCAAAGTGCCAATTCTACTAAAATTTCCTGATTTATTTCGATTCATACAAAATAAGAGGAGACGCCGTGGAGGAGAGAGAGAGAGAGAGTTCCCCGACGGGGAGGGGAGGGGAGCTGGAGGCGCGTCGCCGCAGCTCCCCTTCGCTTCGCTTTCCTCGCCTTCCAGGGTTTGCACGAAGAAGTCCGGCGCACGCCTCCGCCCGAGGACGCGGGGTCGGGAGGAGGGAAAGCAACGGGGAGAGTCATCCGGAGCGGATGCGAAGAGGGGGCGCGGGGGGGGGGGCGTCGTCCTCCACCGAAGGAGGGGGGAGAAAAAAAGATCCACTTTCATCTGTTGTCTTCTTTGGGGAAGTCCAGAGACCCCAGGCTTCCGAAGCCGAGGCTGCTGCTCTCCGTGTCGAAGCTGTTCATCTCCCTGTCCTGACGCTCGAACAAGTGCTTGATCCTCTCCGTGCGCTCCTTCTGCAGCGCCGCCAGCTCCTCTTCAATCTGCCGGGGAGACACACACACACACACACACACACACACACACACACGCGGAGCGTCGTCATGACACCAGACACACCTGAAGATGCTTTGATTTCACGCGCTTATCGTCTGTTGGCCTTGTGCATTGATCTGTGCGCGGCGGGTCACCGTGGAGATCAATTGCGCATGCAGCGCATTTGTGCGGCCGAGACGTCGCGCACGCAGCAGCGGCCCGCCCGAGGCGTCTCCTCTGATGACCTTCTGACTCACGGCTGACCTGGAGAGAGGCCGCAGAGCTCCAGAGGCGACAGACGCGTCAGTCAGGAGAGGGGACGGACCCGCAGCCCTGCTGTAATGCCCAGCAGGGCCTCTAGGGGTCAGCAGCGACGCGGCCATCGCGACCCCCCCCGTCAAAAGTCTCGTCTGTTCCCTCGCGCGTTTTGTCGCACCCTCAACCGGCACCGTCCGTACCTTCTGTTCAAGGTGCGCTCTGCGTATGGAGACCTTCTGCTCGAGTTTCTGCAGCTCTCGCTCGTGTTGGGCCTCCATCTGCACCTTGGTTTTGCTCTGGTAGGCGTCCAGGAGCTCCATCTCCTGCTTCAGCTGCTGCATCAGCGCCTGGCGCTCCGACTCCTGCTTGGCCTCCAGGCGCATCTAGAGGGGCGGAGAGAGGGCACACGCGTCAGGAGCGCCTCCCGCGGCCTGCCCGGGCCAACGGCAGCGGGTCCCCGTACCGCCTGCGAGGCCATCATCTCGTTGATGCTCTGCTCGTACTGCTCGGCCAGGATGGCCAGCTTGCGGGTCTGCTCCTCCTTCAGGCCCTTCAGGATGCCCTTGTGGTCGCCTTTGGGCGACACCTCCAGCTGATGGTTCCGGAGAGCTTTGTACTGCTTGTTCTGGACTTTGCAAGTGTCCTGGAACTGCTTCTTGATCTGCATCTCGAGTGTCTGCGGAGGGAAAACGAGCGTTTGTTGACAGGTCCACCCTGGAGCAGGCGCCTGGACCTGAGCGGATCTGAAGCCGGGTTCTGGGGCACCTTGAGGTTCCTGGGCTGCTGCCGCTGCTCCAGGGTGTGTTTCCTGTGGAGCTCCTGCTGCCGCCGGCTGTTGTACTCCTCCTGGTTCTCCAGCTCCGTCTGATGCTGCAGCCGCATGAGCTCGACGCGCAGCTTCTGCAGCATCTGCAGCTGCCTGCGCTCCATGTCCTGCGTGGACTCGTCCTGCCGGATCATCAGGGCGTGCTCCATCTCCTTCTGGGTCCTCTTCTTGTTCAGTTCCTGCAGAAGAAAAGGGAAAGGGGGGGTTTAGGGAGACCTTTGAGGAGGTGAAGGGGGCGCTGGGGGGGGTCACCTCTCTGAGCTGCTCCTGCTCCATCTCGTGCCTCTTGACCAGGCTGCGGCGCTTGAGCGCCCTGCAGCTGCGGTCGTACACCAGCCTCTGCTGCGCCAGCAGGTGCGCCTCCTCCTCGGCCTGGGAGCGCTGGATGGTCTCCTTGTGCCTCGACAGGCGCTCCTGCTTCTCCTCCTTCGGCGTGCACGCGTCCTCGCTCATCTCCTGGGAGAGACGTTTCGTTAAAAAAAAAAAAAAAAAGCAGGTTGTTTTGTTTTTTTTCCCGGTTTGCCGACAGGACGCGGTCCTGAACCCCTTCATGTTTACCTCTTTGATCTTGTCTTTACAAAGCCTGTACTCCTTTTTCTGGTTCTCCAAGAAGGCCGTCAGCTCTTTCTTCTGCTGGGCGACGATCTGTTGCTGGATCCTCCGCTCCTCGGACACAGCTGACTTCATCTGTGAGGACACCGTCCACAAACCTCAACCCCCCGAACCGGCGAGCCCGCCCCCGACCGCCGCCGCCGTACCTCCTTGTCCGTCTGGGCCGTGTGCCGCTTGGCCAGACGTTCCAGCTCAATGTAAGTGTTGTTGGCGTGCGTCTCCAGTTCCTTCTGCAGCCGGAGCCTGTGCTCGTCCATCTCGGCCTTTAGCCTGTTCTCCAGGGCGATCAGCTGCTTCTGGTGCTGCCGCCGCATGCGCTTGTACCCAGACATCTGCTCCCGCAGCTCAAAGTCCTGCTCATGCTCCTGGATCTACCTGATGACCTGGACAGGAAGCAGCAAAGTAGAAGAGGCACGCGGGGAGAGAGAGAGAGAGAGAGGGACGGGCTGCAGCCGTGGAACAACCGGGAAGTTGTGTTTCTGCAGCGCTGTGACAAGTTGTGACAAAAAAAACGAAAAAAAATGAAGGAGCGGGCGAAGACGCGAGGACCCGCAGGACCCGAGCGCCCGGGAGGGACCCGGCGGAGGTCTGCGAGGAGTACATATCAATGAAACGCACGCATAAAAGCAGAGGCAGCGAGGGGAGCCGAGGATAGAAAAGATGACATCCATTAACAGGATGTGGTTGCCATGACTACAGATGTACAGCTGAGAACACAGACACCCCTTCCCTCACCCTCATCATACACCCCCCCCTTTCGCTCCGCCACCATCACCCCCGTCAGCGCGCGCACGCACGCACGCACGCACACACACGCACACACACACGCGCTGTCACGCGCGCGCTTTTTCTGTGCAAGCCGGATGAGAGCCGCGTACCAAAGATGCTGATGTGATGGTGCCAATGTGTTCGCGGATCTTGCAGTCGAGAGACCGGCTCTGGTGAGAAGTAGGCCGCAGCTCTGGCCTGGCGTCCCTGTGCACAGCCTCATCCCTCATGCAAGCATGGTCCTGCAGGAGGGGAGTAAATGGAGGAGATAGTGGGGCCGGGTGCTTCCCGGGCCCGAAGCGCTCGCTCTCTCTGCGCCGTTTGCCGAATCTCCCTGAATGCAGCACACGTCCAGCCTCAAGCGCATCCTTCCCCCGCTACTGTCTGCAAGTTCTTCCTGACAGAGAAGGGGGCATTGCCAAACACCACCGCGGAGGCAGCCGCTGGATGGAGCCTTTTTTTTTTTTTTTTTTTTTTTTTTTACGGCGTCCCAGGATGAACCAACACGCTCCGGCAGATGAGGGGGAATTATGCAATGCCTACCACTGGTGAAGAGAAAGCAGAGGGATGTGTTCCAGTGCCATTCTCCTTTTCCGTTTCAAAATGCAAGAGAGGTTTGGGAGGAAAAATACATTCCCGGTGTTCCAGTGATCGCGTTTGGTGCCATTTTGGTGGAGGTTGGTGTCAGATGAGGCACATCCGAACATGGTTTTCCCTCGAATCTGTCGCTTGATGATCCGTTTGTATTCCACTTGAATTTCTGCCCTACATTTACAGCGCACTTGGTCATGGTAGGTGGTTCTGGTGCCTTCTATTCATCTCTTTCCTCCGTCCCTCGTCTACACTCCCCCTTCCTTTAAAGAGACACCGCAATACTACAGGCACGTCTGGGAAAGCGTCAGACTGCATGCGAGATTACATTACATTTTTTATTTTAAATCAATAAATGACCACCTTTGTCTGAGAAATGTAACCAGACAGCCCATTAAGAGCAACCTTGTAGTTGAAATCCCAAGTTAACGTGCATTCTTCCACCTTAAATGCTCAATAAAAGTAGCTACAGCTCTGTGTGTGTGTGTGTGTGTGTGTGTGTGTGTGTGTGTGTGTGTGTGTGTGCGTGTGTGTGTGCCAATGTGTGATTGCACACGATTTAAAATTATAGAATTAATTTGAATTAATGGTGGAATTTAGTCAGGTAAAAGAACGAACTTGTGATTTTTCCGTTTCCACACGCCCACCAGATGTCGACAAAGACTAAACTCAGTCAGTGTTTCGTCACTGCTGCTGGAACTACAGCTAAAAATACCTTTTTCTTTAATAAAGTAAAATAAAACTGCTCAGCAAACAGGCCACTGTCGGCTTTACGCGTTCCTTTGGCACACATCCCCCCATTCTGCGCTTTACTTTGAGAGTTTGCTCCAGAATTCGGATCTAAAATGTGTTAACTGGCTCAAGATAAAGGTTACATTTAAGATGTTCGGGGACATTCTTCCCATTCAGCTCATTTATTTCTGATGTCTGCTCTTTTCGCGGTCCCAGTCCAGGTCACCAGGGAAGGAGGCAGGCCCAGATCCTGAGCGGAAACGTGGCTTGGTGGATCCCAGCCACCGTGTCGGTGGTAAATGGGACGTTCATCCAGTTTAAAACGGCTCAGACTGGTGTAAAAACAACAGTCACACTGGAAACACTGGTGTTACCAAGACATAGAACTTGGGTTTTATTACTTTCTTAAACATCAAGCAAATTAATAAACTAAACTCTGACAGGTGAATTTGAGTCAACGCTATAAAAAAAAGAATTTAAAAAATCCTCGAGGCCTGAAAAAGATGACACGACAAAACCTTTAATGTTTACCTTGCCAGAATTACAGCGTCAAACATTAATAACGGAGTGTTTATGCATTTAAGTAAAGTTTTTGTGTGCACATGTCTAATAAATGAATGATATAGAACCATTAGATGAAAGCCAAGCAGTGTTACAGCGTAGACGCACAAAAGCTGAAGCTGACAAGAGTTAGTGATGGGTTACAAGCGTTGATGACATAAAGGTGCAGGTGATGAGTTTAGAATCCTCCAGCTTCCTTCTCTTTCCTGAAGCAAACCATAAACAAGTTTGATGAATTAAATATCAACCGGCCCGCCACTGACGTCAACGTGCACGACAGTTCAGCCTGCGGCGGCGTTACCTTTTCTGTTTCTTGTAGTAAAGCACCGCCGCCGTGATGATCAGGATCAGGGCGGCGCCTCCGACCACCGACCCGGCTATGATACCAGCGAGATTGTCTGGAACTGACAGAGAAGTTCGAGAAAATCAGAGGCTGCAGAGGCCTGATCCCCAGGAGGAGATTACTCAAGTGTGGGAAAACCAGATTTAGTCTATTTCACCACGTGACTAAATCAGCCTCAGAGCCGAAAACCCTCAAAAACTGAGTTGATCTAAACTTTCCTGATTCTGGTCTGATGTGTGTTTGATTGTCAGATAAGTTCTCAGAAACACAGTGATGACGATCGCTGACTGAGGGATGGGCTCTTTTACCAGTGCTGGGGCTCTGGCACTCGGTACTCTCCCCACTCCACTGGCCGTTCCCCTCGCACACGCGCTCCTGGGACCCTCGGAGCGCGTAGCCCTCGTTGCAGGAGAACTGCAGCTTGGCTCCCTGCAGGTACACGGTCCCCACCTTCTTCCCGTTTGCTGGCGCCGGGACGTATCCGCACGCCACCACTGCAGCGTACAAAGAGCGCGGGGGGGGGTTAAGAGCGGAGCGGCCCGCGGCGCTCCGGGGAACGTTGCCTTCACTCGCCTGGAGTTAGAGCCTTCACGAGGGAGACGTGACTCTGGAAGGAGGCTCGGCTGGCGTTCCCCATCGCCGGGCTGCGGCCCACCAGGACGTCAAACCTGCGGAACCGCGGGCCCGTGAGCTCCGGCCCGCTGACCCCACGTCACCGGGCACGGATGCTCTCGTCCTACCTGCAGAACTCTGACCCCTCCCCTCCGCAAATCTCCGAGGTCTCGTTGGCCAGCGGGTCGTTGGGATTCTCAGGGATGGAGAAGACCGGGATGAAGCCAACGTGGTGTTTGGGGCCAGAGGCGTACGTGTCCAGGAGGTACTTTGAATCGTACGTGAACAGAGACGAGTTTCCAGCGATGGCCCCTGGAGGGGGGGGTCATGGAGAGGATTCTCAGTCAGGTGTGGGGCGCTTCAAACTGGGCCTACTGGGTCTCGGCTCCGGACTTACAGCCAGCGCCGAAGCTGAACACCTCCTCGGGGTTGCTTTGGTTCTGCACCACGAAGCCGTTGTTGAGCGTCAGGTCGTCCGCGGGGTCGCCGTTCATCCTCCCCAGCAGCCCGACGGTGGCGCCCTTGAAGGACTCGGGCAGGAGCACGGTGAGGGTCATGGTCCCCCCCCGGAGCCGCGCCTCCACCCCGGCGCCGCTGCGGAACATCACCGTCACGTTGGCGGGAACGGGAGAAAACACGGACACGCCTGTGGGGGGCGGGGAGGGGGGGGGGCGATCGGCGGTCAGCGTTCCCTCGAAGAACAAAGCAGGAGCGGAGGAGGAGGCGGAGACTGACCGTCCAGGTCCATCCAGCTCTGCTCAGAGAAACTCAGGGTCTGATGGTTCCGCAGCACCTCCAGGCTCCCCAGGTCGGCGGACAGGCGCACCTCCACCACGTCGAAGCTGGCCTCTCGCATGGCCACCGCCGTCAGCTTGGTCGCGTTTATCGACGCTAACGGGGAGAGAACGGGAGAAAGGCCGGCGGTGATTGGGGACGAGGCCATGCGGACGGTCTCAACCCCCGGCGCCGCCTGCTCACCGCTCACGGGCTCCGTCCGGCCCTGGATGGTCAGGCGATTCTCCTCCGACGTCATCAGGTTGTACTCGCCTTTGCCGTTGAAGGAGTAGCGGACGCCGTCAAAGGTCACGAAGTGGGGATCCCCGAACACCACGGCTGGAAGAAGCAGGCGGAGGATGAAGAGAGGAGGGCGGAGAAGGGCGGGGCGGCGAGGGGCGGGGCCAACCGACCTGTGCTGGGGGTCCGGTAGCGGCGGCAGTCGCTGGAGGGCCGGTGTTTGAAGTAGTAGTGGCAGTTGTGGGACCACAGGCAGCAGTAGTAGAAGCTGAGCACGTCGTACACCCAGTGGGACTGCCCCGGGACGTGGGGCGGCCTGTCGTACGGCGGCGAGCCCCAGTCGTGGGCTCGGTCCGGCGTGCTGCCCCCTATGGAGTCTCCGGTCAGGACCTGGACGCCTCTGCTGTCATAGCAGCACTGCTGCCCCGCCCCGTACGAGGGACTGCGAGGGAAGCCAGAGTCCTCGTGAGCGCCTCGCAAGACAACTCTGAGCCCACCGACGCCGCGCTAACGGCTTCGAGTCACATGCCGAGGCCGCGACTGATTTGATTGGCCGGTTCGGGGAGCCCCTACCTGGCCTGTATGGCCCTGACGCAGTGCACACAGCCGGGGTGGTACGTGCACACGCTCCCCTTCTCTATATCGCAGCCGTAGTCGGTCTGGAGGAACAGAGAGGGAGGGTGTTACGTGAGGGTGTTACGTGAGGGTGTTACGTGCCTTTAAAGGCAGCCTCAGAGCTGATTAAAGGCTTCACAGAAATCTAGTGTAAGAACCCAGATATCAGCGTGAGGCCCCTCGTTATCAGGGCATTATTAGTCAAGAATGCTCTACGCCCCGACGGGAGTTGGGACACCCAGCAGTTAACTGGACTCCTACACTAATATAGGACCAGATATAATATACCGATCACATAAACATTAACACTGTCAACCACTTTAAAGGCACTGTCTCAATTGGTTTATTGTGCTGATTGTAATAAAGATTAAGGTGTCGTTTATGACACCCTGTTGAATGAGTCACTGTGTGTGTGTGTGATAACGTCTGGTGGTGGAATACTGGTGGAGTATGGGGGGGGGGGCGCTGATGGAGCTGACTAATGCTGATAAACCTCACAACCACAGAAAGAGGGCTTTAAACTCTCCCTGCATCGATAAGGAACAGTAGCTGGGGCGGGGGGGGGGTCGCAGAGGCCCCCTCACTTACGTGGAACCTCCCCGTGTCCGCCCTGGCCTGGGCCAGCGTGCAGGGGCAGTCGATGAGCTCGTCGATGAAGGAGGGCACCTTCTGCTCCAGCCGGTCCCAGGCCAGGCACTTGTCCAGCGCCCAGGCCGTGGAGTTCTGCCGGAACTCGTCCTCCAGGTGCCAGGCCAGGGCGTGGTCCTCGGTCCACACGGCCTGCACGTTACTGGAGACACGGCGGCATGTCAGACCCCCCGCAAGGCTCACGTTACACAACGGCGGGGTGCACGTAGGAGAAGACGCAGAAGCCCTTTGCTGCACGTGCGCCCTCGGATGACTGAACTGTCAATACGATCAATAAACTCCGCCAACCCTCGCCGTTTTACGGCCTGATAAAGGACAGGTGTGTTCTGGTGGGGGGGGGTTCTGTCACCTCTTGCCCGCCTCGTGGGCGGCGGAGCTGACGCGCACCGAGCCCAGCTCCCAGCTGGAGAAGTTCTGCGACGGTTGGGGCACAAAGCTGAAGGAGCCGTTGTTGGGTTGGTCCTTGGCGAGCGTGTAGAGGTACTTCCACTGGGCCCGCCACTGGTTTCCGTACGGCTCCCCTGGACAAAGACGGGTTCCGCCGTCAGTCCCGCCGCGGCCTTCCGGGCCCCGGAGGCGTAGCCTCACCTGTCTCCCTGTACCCCCAGAGCTCGATGTTGACTCTGTCGGCGCTGATCAGGGAGGTGTTCCACGTCATCTCCAGGGTGCCTCCGACATTGGGAGTCCCGTAGTACTGCCACTGGGTCGAGTTCACCATCGCCGCCTTGAATTCAGAACCCAGCTTCCCGCTGTGCACTGAGGCGACGCGGAGGAGCGGGAATGAGGGAAGCGAGGGCGACGCGCAAAGGTTCACAGAGGTCGACGGTGGGTGGGTGTGGGGGGGGTACCTGAGAGCCAGGATCCGACTCTGTCGAAGCTGGTGCCGTTGTCGGAGGAGATCTCCAGGGCAACAAAGCCGGTCCGGTACAGCAGAGGGGAGATGCAGTGGCCTCTTCTGTGGGCGTCCACGTAGCCCTCGGTGGTGGTGTTGCCGTGGAACCTGGCGTCACGGAAGGACAACCGGTGAGGGACGTCCACGCTCTCCGACGGAGCGCGTGGACGTCCGCGGGCCGCTACCTGCACAGGACCCTGGAAGAGTTGCTGAAAGTCGCGTTGAGGACGACGAAGTCGGTCCCGCCCATGATGGTCCCGGAGTACGGCGACGTTTCCACGCAGAACTCCGCATAGTCCGAGCAGCAGGTTTTCAGGGACTTGCATGTGGGTTCACACGAGCACGATGGCCAGCGCTTTCCACAGTGACCTTCACACGTGGTCCCTGTATGTCAGGAGAAAAAGAGTGATGAGTGACTAATTTAAAGTTTATTTGTCACCATGTGGGTAAACAAAGCTGAGAAAGCTTCATTATCTTTGTTTATTCAAAACTTAAAATACATTTATAGAAAATCTCTGGCCCTGAAATTAACTATGAAGCATAAAATAGGATTTATTAAAGGTGAAACATTGATTATTTTGTGATTTTCCTCCTAACTGAGTATCATCTCACCTGAAGTCGTGTGGATGCATGAAAGCAGCAGCACGAAGACGAGCGTGGAAAGTCTCCCCATGGCCGAGCGTTTGGCTCCCGTACCAACTGCTCCTCCAGGGCGTGCGCTTCTGGTAAATATAGTCAAGGTCTCTTTAAACTTTGACCCTCGTGTGCTTTTACAAATGTCCGCTTAATCATCAGCCAGACCTCGGTTCACCTTTGACCAGCGCTAATGTCTGCCACAATCAGCTTTGATTGATTGTGATCATAATGGCTTTTAATTATGTAAGAAATACAGGCAAATTTATCACCATTAAGATTAGAAATGCATCAGGGCGCACGTGGTTTTGTGTAGTTAAAATTAGCTTTATTATTTGCTGTGTCATGATATAATTGCGCAAACAGGGACAATCCATTTTTTTTTAATTTACAATATTTGCATTCAATTCAGAGACACAGAATCACGTCAATATCTTACCCTTTTGTATTTAGGGTTGTTTTTTTCATAGTTTGACTGTGATTGATACCAGTAATTTAATTTGAAATATTTCTAAAATATATTTAAGCTTTAACCTGTGGTCAATGACAGATCAGATGTCAAAGCTGTTGAGAGCTGTATACTCACAGAAAAAGTTGTAACCAAAAACAACTTACCAAACTCAAATTACCTGATTAAAAATTAAATAAATATGTTAAGGACTAAATTAAACAAAAGAATACTATGTAACTTATAGAAATGAATAAATCATGAAATACAATCGATTTACATGTACTCTATATACTTGTAAATAAAAATATAATTTCACCTTTAAAGTAGCAAAAAAATACCATGTTCATTTAACAAATAACCCAAATAAAAAAAGGTAGACAAAAAGGATGGAAAATGATTCCACAAGACGCACAAAAGTTTTGTTTTTACCTGTAGGGGGCGCTGTTTCCTCCTCTCCCATATGATACATTAGTTTTTAAAGTCTGCTGTTAAGCATCCACATAAACGAGTCTTTGTACTTTAATATACAAGCAGAATTACTTTTAAATGAAGAAGTAATTAATCGAACGACGTTTGATTCGAAACGGAACAGATTTATTTCAGTCGGAACACCTGCGATGTAAGAAATACGGACATTAAATCCTCTGTATATACAGGTTAATTCAGTATAATATATAGGGATAATTCCGGCTGCAGAAACCTCGCCTGAATGATGTTTCCACGCACAAAAACACCACCGGTGAGGAGTTGTTATTGTTGTTGTTTATTTCGAGCGGCATGAGTGGGCGGCGCGCGATGATGACGTAGGCGGCGCCGGCCCGTGACGTCACAGTAACGCGTTGAACCGGGTAACGCGTTACATCTGTGGAATCGTAGTATGCGTCATAATTTTGAGAAAACTGCAATTGGTGTCGTTAGCGTCGTTTTCCGGATACGATGCGTGAACAAAATGAGTTACAAGTTTAATTTTTTATAATCAGCAATGCTCTCCAAATAACAAAAATTCTTCACAGGATTAACAAAGTTATCCATTTCCTTCAAGGTCACATTCTTGGAGTTGCAAAATGACGTATTTCTTAAGGAAAAATCAGCCAGGCTGCTTTTTAATGATTTCAACAGGTATTGGCAGTAGCTGCATAACTGAGTACACGTTATGCTTGCATTAGTATTTTATCATAAAAACAGCTGATATGAAATTGGCAACAACTTTTGAGCAGGATTACGCCGGGAAATGGCTGTAGCAGCGTCATCTGGACTTGGATTTGGTGGATTCCTGCGGACGAAAGTGTACAGGCGGGTCAGGACTTTGTTCTGGGAGCGAAATGACGCAAGTGTGGAGGGAGGCTGCACCCACCACCGTCAGGTGGCCGTTCTTCGCCCTGTAGACGGTCGACTCCTGCCCGCTTTTGAAGTCCACAAAGCCCTCCCTGCCGGGGTGGATGTCGAATCGAGCGCTGCAAGTGACGGGAACGGTTAAAGGTTTCGCCCTCCCGGTGTAATCTCCCGACGGCTGAGCGGCCTGGTTACCTGCCCTGCACCACCTGGATGGACTTCTGCTTGTCGGCGATAACAGACAGCTTCGTCAGGGCCTCAAACAGGTGGTCGCACTGCAGAACCAGGTCGCCCTAAAAGCAGAAAAAAACAGTCCAACACCTGCAAAACCAGCCTCCCTTTCCTCCAAACTGTCTGATGAATGAAGTGAAACGAAGGGAAGCTTCTTTATTGGGAGTTCAGCTGTTGTAATGAATCAAAAAGGTCCACCTTTTGTTTGACGTCGTCACAGGTGACGTGCAGGATCAGGAAGTTGTCGCTCAGGTTGCTGACCGAGACGCCTGAACGCACCAATTCATCCACACAGGTGAAGTCACCGTTACCGCTCTACGTGTAATGATGCCCCCCCCCCGCCCCCACCGACCCCGCTGACCTTTCAGAGCGCCGTAGCCAATCCTCTGCTTGACCTTGGCCTCTTCCACCAGGTAGGCGGCCTCCTGGGTGAAGACGAGCTGCCGGGGACGAGGCCTGAAGCCGTTCCTGTCGTACTTCACCACCGGGACGCTGTACTGTGGATCAGAACCACAGGGCGGAGGGCCTTAGAACCAGGAGGGCGCCTGAGGAGGCTGCAGCCTACCTTTATGTGCTCGTGCTGGATCGCCTGCAGCACTTTGATGTTTATGTCTTCCGCTCCTTCGCAAATAAAATTAAACTTAGTTTGTTTCAGCCGGTAGCGGCGAATCTGTGTTTTCGCGGCAGGCAGAAGGCGGGCGATGTCTCCTACCGATCCTGGTGTCCACGAACGGCCTGCACACGCTGAACGGGTAGTTTTCCTTCCTGCCTTTGAACATGGAGCTTGTTTGTAGTTTCAGCTGGAGCTAGGAGCACGGGGAGCACGTCGGGCGCGCTGAGTTACGACCGTCATAAATTCAAACAGGTAGTGAAATGCTCTGGCTCCCTCAGGAGTACCTGCGCCTTCCTCTGCGGCGTGACTCCGCCGACATACTTCCTGACCATGTGGCGGACGTAGAGCCTCTTCAAAAGCTGGGAGGCCTTTGAAAGAAGGGTTTGAGCGTCTCGGCTGAAATAAACGACCCACCTGGGGCCTCCTTGAGGGGAAGGGGATCGAAGACTGACCTCCTGCATTATGGGCGGGGGAGTGAGCCAGGAGTCCTTCTCCAGGACTGTTCTGGGAAGGTTTTCCCTCAGCCGGGCGAGGTAGCTGTGCCTCACGTACGCCAGGTACTCGCTGTTGTCCGTGCACAGCGGCTGGTTCCTCGTTATGAAGCCTTTGATGAACCTAGAGCCACCGCCAGTGAGCAGAGCTCGCACCGTTTGACCCCGGACGGCCGTCGCCTCTCACCTCTTGATGACCTTGACGGCCCACGCCCTCTTCTCCCGCTCCTTCCGGGCCATCAGGCCCCTCCAGCAGTTCTCGATCCTCGTGGCTGTTTCGGAAAAAAAAACGGAGTCAGGAGCGAGCGACTCAAAATCTGCGGCCGTTTTTTCGCCCACTCACCGGCCTCCCGCTGTCGTTGGTAGTCTCCTTTGATTCTGTAGCCTTTGTACTTGGCCTGGATCCTTGTTGCTGCGACAGTGACAGTTTCCAACTCAGTCGCAGCGGCTCAAGGTGGCGTTGCTATGACAACAGAGGGGGTGGGGGGGGGCCTCACCTAGTTTGTGCTTGCAGACCTGGAAGGCATCTTCTGTTGCAAACAAAGTTCTTGGGTGGCGGATGAAGATTTTTGTCCTTGAGAGGGGCAAATAAAGGTCATTATAGGCCTCCTGTGGCGTCCGTCCTTGTTTGGATCCCTCAGTTAAAATGCCCGTCTGGTACCTGCCCATCTTGTACTCGTCGCGTTTGTAGCCCAGGTGGCTGACCAAGCGCTTCACGCCCTCTGCGGCCGTGCCTCTCCAGTTGGGCCACGTGTCCGGACACAGAGGCTTGTACCTGCACAGCAGAGACTGCACAGTGCTGCGCCACCAGCAAAACCAGCGAAGCACCCCCAGCGCGGTAAACGCGCAGCTCCGTACCTCTGCAGGAAGATTTCATATTTGCGGCGGTAGGCGAATCCAGCGCGGCGGACCCTCAGATGCTCCATCAGACCGAGGTACTTCACCTGATGCCGCACCAGCACGTCGTCGAAGCGCCCTGCGGAGCGCGAAAGGTCATCTAAAAGGTCACGGAGTGAAGCCCGGGCTCTCGGAGCGCAGAGACTCACCAGGCTGCTTGGCCTCGTTGGGTTTGATGCAGCGGACGTACCAGGGCTCCTTAGACAGGAGGATCTCGGTCAGGCCCGTCAGACTGTTCTTGAACTGGGTCGCCACCTGAGCGTTGAAACAAAAGGGTCTGAGGGAGTCGTAAGCGAGGGTTCCGTCTCCCCGTCTGAGGGGTTCCTTACAGTTTCAGGTCTCTTCTTGCTGTCTGGTTCAGTAGACGGAAAACAGAGTTTGATGATGGCGTTGTTGGACTGTCGCATGACCTTCCAGAAAGAATCAGAGAAAGCCTCTAGTTAGATTATTAATGGAGCACTAACGCAGTAAATCTGCTCTATTCCAGTCAGTGACCTCAATATTGATTTATTTTAAGGTATTTGTTCATCTAAAATCACCTCTTTTCCATTGCGATACAAGAGATCATTGTTTTTGTCCAGAAAACCTAAAAATAGGGAGAAAAACATTTTTTATGATCAAAAACCAAAGTACAAAATATCGTATAAAAGGATGCTAATATTTCTGTGCATAAAGTAACTTGTTCAGATTTCATCCTATCTCACCAACAACAGAGTATGTAACCTCTCCAGCGTAGTGCAACAGGCGGAATTCTCCCCTTTCCAGTGTCTTCCTTGTCTTCTGGTCCGCCAGTTTATGCCTTTGACAAGGAGTCAGAAGTCATTTTCTATTTTCTAAGTTGTGTACCTGTGATCTGCGATGCTCCCGATACTCAAGCTTACGTGACAAAATGAGGGTGACCGCCGATCTTTTCCTCCATCTTCACCAGGAAGGTGAGATCCGAGGCCTCTCCGGGCAGCAGACATTCCTCGTCCTGTGGAAGAGGACAGCCATGAACAACTCAGTTTTGTCTTTCAGAGCGTACGTCCACCATGTCTTCACCAGCAGAGAGATGACTCCTCTGTGTTTCTCCTCCACGAGCTCACAGATGATCTTGTTGTTGAAGTATGGCACTGGTTCCCACTGTGTACAGGAAGCATGAACACAGCGTGAGGAGGCCGCCACATCGACCCCGAGCCGCGACCGCGGCTACCGAACGTCTGGCCCTCACTTCTATTCCCTCTGTCTCGTACTCGTCCTGCTCCGACTTCAGCGTCAGCTGGATGAAGAGCTGCTGCAGCTTCTCGTTGCAGTAGTTGATGCAGAACTGCTCGAAGCTAAAGATCGGGGAAGGTCACTGTGAGATTACGTCCCTTCCATCAGGACAACCGCAGGTGGAGTTACCTGTTTATGTTGAAAACCTCGAACCCGTAGATGTCCAACAGACCAATCACCGTCTTCCTGGACGGATCCTAGACATGGATGGTGTTTTAATGTCCTGAAGCCCCCCCCCTCCCAGGCCGGGTTGGACACAGTTATGACGGGATTGTTGTTCCTCACCTTGTTCGCTAAAGACTCGTTGATCTTGTTGACCAGCCAGTTGAAGGTGCGGCCGTAGATGGCTTTGGCGAGAGCGTCCCTGGCGTAGACGGCGTGGTCCACAGAAAAGGGACTGAGCACCTTTGACGCCAGACCAACACCGGTGAGCAACGACCGACACCAGCAGACGTTAAATGTGTGGAATTAGACCGAGGAGGGGACGGTACCTCTTCTGTTTTGGCCTCAATCTTCCTGTGGGTTAAACCCTGACGGAGCACCTCAGTAGGAACACCAAGCAACTGCACAGGAGAGGGGGGAACACAGACACCACATCTCTTCCTGTTTTCCTTCGGAATGTGCCACGGACGCCTCACCTTTGACACCCAGTGCATCTCGTTGCTGCTGCTGTCGAGGGATGCGTGGCCTCTGTCATCGGCGTCAAATTTGATGTTTCCCAGATGCAGCACGCTCGCGATGATACCAAACAAGTGCTAACGACACACACGAGGGGAGAGAGAGCTTAAAAGTCACCATCTGATAAGATCATAAATGAGGTCCATAGAGTTGAAGTGGAATTTAATCTTACTTCAATGTCACTCTCACTGAACTCTATGACAGAGAGGGCCTTACGCACGGTCTTCCAGTCACTTTTGTCATTGATGGAGCTGACTTTGGCACAATCGCCCTGGAGAGGACAGAAGAAGTGTGATTTGTTTTAATTTTTAAAGACGCCGAGTGTCTTGCTTCCTCCGACCTGCACTAGGTAACTGTAACGCTTGCAGCTCCTCTCCAGGCCGAGCCAGCGGAGCAGATCTTCCTCTCCTCCCTCCACCAGCTGATAGAAGATGTGGAAGTTCCTCTCGCCGTGGTTCTGGTGCACCACGCGGGATTTCTCCAGCAGATAACTCAGGATGTGACCACCGACAGCACCACCCTGTGGGGGGGGGGGGACAAAGGCGAGTCCTGACCCTGACACCTTCACATTGACCAGTAGGACTTTATCTAAGGCCACCTGGTGGTCAAACTGGATGTCCATGTATTTCCCGAACCGGCTTGAGTTGTCGTTCTTCAGGGTTTTGGCGTTTCCAAAGGCCTGGAAGAGATGCATGCAGAGTTTAGACGTGATGATCATGTGACCGCCCCACATCCCCATCGCTGACCTCCAGCACTGGATTGGAAAGCACAAGCCTGTCCCGGATGTTGTTCAGAAGTCTGGTGCTCGGGCAGCTGACGGCGTAGAACTGCAGGATCTTCTTGGAGGCCTCCGTCTTGCCCGCTCCGCTTTCCCCTGAGATCAGGATGAAGTGGTTGTTGTACTCAGACTGCATGGTGCGGAAGACGTTGTCCGCCAGGGCGTAACTACAGGGAATGGAAAATCGATCACAGCCGGTGTTCCATGAAATAACTGAATAATCAGACGAAGAGGAAAGGCGGACTTACATATGTGGTGGCAGCTCAAAGAAGTTCACACCCATGTAAGTGTCCATCTGCTTCTGGCTGTAGATATTCAACTCTTTATATGGATTAACTGACACCAACAGTGTCCCGATGTAGGTCTGCAGAGGGGAAAAAAAAGGAAGTCACGTCCGGCGAAGCGGTAATTCTCAGGCTGATTAATCGCTGATGGTGACCTGCAGGCGAGGAGAGCGAGAGCTGCCGGCTCAGCAGCACAAGGGTCTCCGTTTCTGCTGAAGCAGAGGCTGACTCACGTATATGAGGTTCTCGTGGAAGCGTTTCCTCAGGTTGTCCAGGAAGGCGCTCTCGCTGGTGTGGGCGTCCAGGAGAACAAAGTCCTGGATGCCCACTCGGTCCCGGGCGTTCAGGGAGGACTCCATGTTCCTCAGGATCTGGCTGCACCTCTCCTCCAGGCTCTGCGTTCACACAGGAGTGGAGACGAGTCCGCGTCACTCCCGCGTCCTGTTTTTCTCAGAAATTATCAGTTTTTGCCGAAAGCACACACACTCCCGATCATTGTCAAGGTAGGATTTATGCTTCCCACTTCCCGCGTGTTTGTGCCTTTATCAGTGACTTCTAGTCCAACATGTCCTTGGTTACATCCTCCAGTCTAAATCCGGCCTGCTCTAATCTCCACCAGGTGAATTTGAAATTTAAAAAAACTGGAGTGTGGAATGTCTCTAAAGGTCACGCATCCAATCAATAATCCAACCTTGATATTAAAACCAGGAGTAATTAAACTCAGTCGGAGTGTGTTTAAGCATCCAGGAGACGCCTGATAAAATAACCCGGACCCAGCGCTCTTTAATTACGCTGCCATGAGAGGAGCTCGCACGCTCCACTAGTTTGGCTCTCGTGGGCGCCGGGCTGACCTGTCACGAAGTCGGTGTAACCGACACGGGCCGCTCTCCCGACCTGTCAGAAGCGGAGACGCATCATTCGGCATTCAGCGAAGGGAACAAAAGCGCACCTACCCCCCCCCCGTGCAGCCGCCGGCGTGAGTCTGCTCCTCTGCGGCTGTTGCGGAGTCGACGTCAGGTTTTATTTGAGGGAATGGAGGAAAACAGGAAGCACTGACAGATTACCGCCTCTGCTTCCCTCAGGAGGAAGCTATCCATAGCGCTGAGCTCCTCTGACAAAGGGAAACAAATCAGTTTCTGGGGACGCTCCCCTTTGGATTTGGCCCGAACCTGTGGCGAGGGCCCGGCCCGGTCTGGACCCGTGAACAATTACCACGAAACATCAAAGTTTGATGACGGGTGACAGCAGAAGAGGAAAGTCTATCTGACCCAGAGCCCATCACCTGAGAGGGTGTTCCATTGTGCCCGCCTATACAGTACAGCCCCGGATCCTGTTACCCGGCCACAAAGTGGCAGTTAGCCTCCTGAAACGGATAGCGCTCCTCGTGGGCCCTTGACCGACGCCGCATATCACCCGGGGCAACGGGCATCCCGCTGGGGCCCCCGTGTGACCGCCGGCACCCTCCCGAGCGCGACAGCAGCAGTGGGATCGCGGACGTTGGAAACATTGAGCCAGCAAGGCTTCTTCTCCGTTAGGGGTCATGGGTCGGGGCCGACCTGTAACCCAGATCCCAGCGAAGGATCCTGTGACCTTTTGTCCTGGACATGTGCTCATCAACATTTCACACTTCATTTTTTTTTTCCTCTTAAGAATCAGACAAAATTCTCCAGGTTGGTTTGAATGGATATTTTGCGGCCATGGGGTCAACCCTCTTTCGACTCTTACACCTCAACTGGAAACCATGGCAACAGTGCAAAAGGAAAACCCCGGCGCTCCTGTCATTACCTGCTTTACCTCCAAAGCCGCATGTGTCATGGTTGAGTCAGGCTGGCGCGAAGAACCCGGAGAACCCCAACAACTTTGGGCGTGCAGGTCCAGTCAGGCTTGGGGGCCGGGGGGGGGGGCCTTCAGCAGCTGGCCAGCTCCTCCATCCCGGAGCCTCTTCAGACCGAAAGGAAGCGCCTTCCTCCTCCACCGTTCAGGTGTGAAAGAGTCGCCGGCCAGGTACCACCGCCTGAGGCGGAGGGGGGGGCGGAGGAGGGGCAGGGCCAAGCCGCGTCCCTCTGCTTCCCGTCTGCCTCTTGAATCATGGGTAATGAGGCCTTAATGAGCGACTCTAGAAGGGGACTGCTTAAACATTCATAGAACGAGGGTCGATCAACTTCAGCGCTGAACAGCAATGCTATGTTTCAGAAGCGCGTGTGTGTGTGTGTACGTATGTAATACAAGGATGTAGTAACTTTATCCTCCACCCCCCTCCTCCCTACAAAATTACAGTGACAGTATTCAATTACTGATCTTTGATTAGCTGCTTTTCAACCTAATTACAACCTGCTCATGAGAGCCATAATTATCAGTTTGGGATTAAATTACCGCATGATTCTGTTTAGATCACCTATATCAGGTGATGGGTGATAAGTACCATCCATGTGCCTTATGTTTGAATTTTATTATATTTAGTTAACATTTAACTAAATAAACATTTATTTTAAAGTAAATTTTGAATTAAAAGAAAAAAAACTAAATCATGTTTCTCTACCCTCTGTGGTTGCAATAATGTATGTAGTTCCATTCAATTAAAAATTTTACTAATACCCGGAAATGAAATTAGACATGTAGGACAGATTCAAAGTTAAACATGCTATCCTAATTTAAGTTTTCTGCCCCTGCTACCTGGAATGTTTGTATTTTATTGCAACTATATTGAAATGCTTCTTAGCCAGGTCATTCTCGCAAAACAGGTTTTTAATCCCAATAAATTTACCAGGTTCAATAAGGGATATTATTATTATATTGGGCAATTAAACAAACACCCCTCCCAGGCAAGACATGAAATAACACTTTACGTAACGACATCATATGAGAGTATTGATATACCAGTAATATTTAAATGTACACATTACTACTGTTTTTTTGACAAACCTTTTAGCAGAGAATTTTGGGTAATATAGTTTTTACATGTTTTCTTTGTATTTTCCTGTAAAGGCTGTTTGTGTTTGCTGAAGGAGTTTTCATAATAGCTACCATTAGAGTTCTATAGTAGCCCACCCGCGATCATCACCCATATTCAGAGCCAACTTGTGCAGCACATTTCAGGCCGAAAAAAACAGCCCAAAATGTTTTTTCAGTTAGGCCAAATATCGCATAAATAATGTCATGTTTGCCTTCAAACAATACAGACAGGCCCCGGGGGATTTGGGATGAGACAAGCCCAACCATTGCCCCACCACCACCACCACCCACCTTAGCAGAGCAGACCTATTACAGCAGCTTTGACAAACATCCTCGGATGTTACGTCAGTTCTGTGTCATTCCCACGCATCTTATTTGCGTCCTTATCTGTGTGCAGCTCCTCCCCTTTCATCTACTCAGGATCTGGCTGTGAGATTATAACCCCTGAAGTGACCCAGCAGGTTTTAAGATACTTTCCAGCAGCCTCACAGAAACATGGAGCTGACTGAGACGAGGAGGAGGGCTGAGAAGAGGTAAAGCCTCCATGTCGCTGTATCGTGCATGTGGATATAAAGGGAAAGCCGTCGCCGTGTTCATCATAATTCCTGAACGTCTTTGTTCGATTGGCTGTTTTGCTTCTAGTGTCATGGGTCCGTATGAAGAGGACAAGGTCGTGCACATCGAGGGGGACAAGTGTCCATCTGCAGCTCCATCAGAAGGTGTGTGGGACATCGCCAGTGACAGTTACTGTGCTAAAGTCATCTCACGCCTCGTACCGTGACCGCCCGGCCTCCTTTACAGAAACCATGACGTTAGACGATGTGCTGGAATACATCGGCTTTGGGATGTACCATTGGAAGATATGCTTCATTAGCGGCCTTGTGTGGGTATGACACCTGAGCGTAGGGGAAAAAAAGAGCAGACCTGTTGTTTTACAGCCTGCACTGCCTCTGCAGGTTGGAGACGCCATGGAGATCATCATCCTGAGCATCTTGTCCCCTCAGCTGCACTGCGAGTGGAGGCTGGGGTCCTATCAGATGGCCTTAATCTCATCGGTAAGAAGACCGGCTCCACGGGAGGGTTTGGAGGCTGATTTTTTTTTTTTTCCCCCGTTCTGGTGTCAGGTTGTGTTCCTCGGGATCGCGGTGGGCTCCCTCATCTGGGGGGTTTTCTGCGACAAATACGGCAGAAGACTCGTGAGTCTCGTACGCGCCTCATTCCGTGATCGTTCTGCTCGTTTTGACATTTCCTGTGGCAAACAGGGCCTGGTCTTTTCGGCGTGCATCATTCTGTATTTTGGCCTGCTCAGCGCCTTTGTTCCCGTGTACAGCTGGTTGTTATTCCTACGGTTCCTCGTGGGCATCGGCATCGCAGCAACTCCTCAGTCGTAGGTTCCCCGCCCATGCCGGCCTATTCAAGCCTCTGCATCAGGTCTGTAACTAACATCAGTGGTTACAGGATAACGCTGCTCACAGAATTCGTCCCGATGAGCCAAAGGGGAAGCCGCATCGGACTGATGGCGGTAATGTGACCATTGAGGAGCGATTTCAAAAAACGAAATCTGATTTATTGAGCGACTGAGGTCACTGATGTGCTTCCTGCACAACGTCTTTGTGCTCTTCAGTTCTTCTGGGCATCGGGCTCCATTTTAGAGATCCTGTTGGCTCTGATGGTCATGCCCACCCTGGGCTGGAGGTGGCTGCTGGGGCTCTCCGTGCTTCCAATGGGGGTTTTCCTCATTTTAAACAAAGTAAATACGCTGCCGGCTCATCCATGCCCCCAGAACCAGACCTAGCGGTGACCCCGCGGGGCCTCTCCGTCTCGCGCAGCTGCTTCCCGAGAGTCCTCGCTTTGACATTCTGTCAGGACGCACCGCCAAGGCCATGGAGACCCTCAGATTCATCGCCGAACAGAACGGGAAAAGCCTGCCCGAAGTGACGATCGTTACCTTTAAAAACGAGGTGAAACGCGGCTCCAGCGCCACGCCCGGGGGGCTGCCCACATCTCCAGCACTGATGGTGTTTGCGTGCAGGAGAACCGCGGGCAGATACGAGACCTCTTCGCCCCCCAGTTTCGGAAAACCACCCTTCTTCTGAGTTTCATTTGGTTGGCGCGCTCGCTTTCTTTCATTCTTCTCGTCTCCGTCTCATCCGCACGTGACCTAATCCACATCTTTGTACCCGGCTGAAGGTTCTCGAACACGTTCTGCTATTACGGTATAATGCTGCTGACGGCCGGCCTGCTGCAGTCGGCGAATTCCTGCAGCTGTAAGTCGCCCACAGACGATCCACCTGGATCTGGCACCCTTTTTGACGCAACTTTGCAGAATAACCTCCCAACTTCCTTCTCTTTGGAAGCCCGGACGGAACCCGTCTGTGACTTACAGTGCCAGTACTTGACATTGGACAACTACCAAAATATGCTATGGATGTCGTTCTCCGAGTTGGCGAGTGAGAATCACCCCCTTTGTTAGGACGCCTACATTTATTTACATCAAATCCAAAATGAAGCCAGTTTTAAGTTTGTTTTTGTTTTCCAGGTCCGATATTACTCTTCCTCGCCATGGACCGCATCGGCAGAAAGAAGAGCCTGGCGATTTGTTCCTTCATGGTCTGCATGTTTATGCTGCCCCTGTATGCTTGTCTCGGGAGGTACGGCTGTGCTCTTTGCTTCCGAACGAGTCTCCACGTTCTAATGACCGATGGGGGGGGTTGTGTTGTGGGGTTTAACGCAGCATGTCCATCACCATCCTGATCTTCGGCATCAGGGCCTTCAGTACTACAGCACTGCAAGCCAGCATTGCTTACACCCCAGAGGTACATCGGGGGCTTCACTTTTGACGCACCGCTTGTGTGTAGTGGGCCGACAAACGCGCTTTCTCTTCTCTCGTCAATCAGGTTTTCCCCACGCAAGTCAGAGCCTTGGGGATCGGGTTTTGCTTTGGGTTTGCAAAAGTGGCTGCCCTGCTCTGCCCCTTCGTGTCTGAGGTACGCACACATTCAGATGTTTCAGTTGAAATGACCCGGGATCAAAACCCCCACCAGCGACGCACAGAATCAGCCAAATTAATGTATTTGCAGCAGACACTAAATGGCAGTTCACCGAAATCCGCGCAGAATCGTTTTTTTTTTTTTATTCGTGCACGTGTTTGGTTTCCAGGTGATGAGCGGCATATCTTTGTACTTCACCCTGTCGATTTACTGCGGGTCCAGCCTGCTGGCTGGCATCGCCAGTCTGATGCTGCCCGTGGAGACCATGGGACAGCAACTCGTGGAGGACACCAAGCACAACCAGGAGGTCAAAGTGAAGACCACCGTAAATAAGATTTCTGGTGAATGAGAGCAACATCTGGGCGTCTTTTGTGCGTTGTTTTTGTGCATAAATCTATATTCCATATGATTTTTAGTTGTTGTCACATTTTAAAGAATGCAGACCCCTGGTGGATCTTTGGAATTAATTGTGTTTAAAGAAAAAAAGTGTGTGTGTGATGACTGGGAAGATCTATGTCTGATTCAGAGGTGAAAATGCACGCACAAAATCAGTGACAACTGACATTCTCTGTTAGGATTACATTCTATTTCTATTAGGATTATGTGTGTGTGGTGGGGGGGGGCAAAATCTGCAAAACATGAACTTCACCTCTTAAATTGCAGCCTGCATTTCCAGCATATTGATAATAACTTTCCTTTGTTCAATAAACAAATACAACATATGTGATATTTTTTGTCGTGACCTAATTTTTTTTATTTTTTTTATCGATGTTTTTTTTTTTTATTATTTGCAACCTTGCGGCGCAGCAACTGTTTTAATACTTTTATTTGCATTAGGGAGTTCCTAGTCTGGCCAGTTACCTTGACAACATTGGCCCAATGACAGCGCGCACATGAACTAGGCCAACCAATCCGCGGCGTCCCCGAGAGCTGCATGTCGTTTCTGCCCCGCTCGCACCCTGCACCCGTGTTTTGTTTGTCTGGAGCGCCGGGGATGAAACCTCGGGCTCCTCCGGCTCCACCGACCGGGCGCGAACGCCGGATATCTGCAGCGAGCAGCCGCTCATGAGGGCTGCGGGACGGGGAGGGGACGCTCGGAGCAGGGCTGCGGAGTCAGGTGCTGCTGGATGGGAGTCTGACGAGGCGTTTTCTCCCCGGTGACAGAGAGCGACTGAGCCGCGCATCTTCTCCTCCTCCTCCTCCTCCTCCTCCTCCTCTTCCTCCTCTTCTGCTGCAGCCCTCCGACCATGGCCCTGGTGACTCTGCAGCGCTCCCCCACTCCGAGCGCAGCATCCTCGGCCAGCACGACCAACAGCAGCGCGGGGGAGGTAGGTGGAAGGGCCGGGGATCATCTTCGGCCGCGCAAAGCTGCCTAATGCCACTTCCGACGCGGCTGCGAGGGTTCAGCCCTCGCTTGTTGTCGCCGTTTGGATTTGTAAACAAAATCCCGGAAGGGGGGGGTGAGATGTGTGTGTGTGTGGGTGGGGGGGGTCACTGACAGAACTAAGTGCTCATTTTTTTGGGTGCCCTCAGGTTGTCCTCCCTCTTTGCTGGGCTTTTGTTTTGCAGAAACTCGCCGTCTTGCGGGAGAGTTTAAGCGCAATTTAACAGCTTTTGCGGTTAAAAATCGCAAAACGGGCCGCATCCCAGCCGGCCTGGTAATTTGGAATAAAACGTGCGCGTTTTGAGTGCAGGCTGTTGGTCCTGATAGTAAAAGTAAGTTCCTCCCTGTGCCCGATTACAACTCTGATGTTGTGCCATCCGGGTCAACGCTCCACCTTTCTGGGATTACAAGGGGGCTGACAAGGGTTTCATCACAAAGGGAGGGGATACGGATGATGTGATGCCGAGATTACTGTCGCCACATTTAGTCCGCGGTTGTACAATACGTTCTCTTTTTTTTTTTTTTTTTTAAACTTGCGTTTCGGTTCCAGATTCCTGCTTTTGAAAGGCGCAGCCTGCCACCCGCAGGTGCGCGCTCCCGACACTAGGGGGCGGTGTTCCGCTCCTTCTGAACGATGATGCGCACATTTACACACGCAAAATGCATCTCGTCTCAGATGGGGGTTTTTTTTCCCAGCATATGACGGCACACTTTAAGATATTTGCACTGTTCCATCCCCCGAGGAAGAAGGTGAAGCTGTGATATGAAAGGAGGAGACTCCATCCCCACCTCTCCTTATTACGTGGTGAAATTCCTGTGGATGTTGCATTGTTGCAGCTTTATTCACGCTCTCTGCTTTGTGTTTTGTCTTTCAGGACTTCGGGAGTGATGACGACCGCAAAAACAATCAGAGGTAACAGACTTCCTGTTTTCTTTGTGCGTTTGTGAATTATTAAAAAAAAAAAAAAATCACAGTTTTTCTGCCACGCGATGAGGAAATGAAGGGTGGGAAAAGGTCACCTGGTTGGATATTTAAGATTCCGAACCTGCTGGGTTTGTGTCAGAGAGCTCTCGGTGGCTGTCAGGGAACAGAATAGCCTTTTGTTGAAGCTCTGTTACATAAGAGTTCAGGGGTGTGTGTGAGTGTGCAGCCAGGTTACTGTAGATTTGGGCTCTTTCTTTCTTTGTTGGGTAATGACTGAGCTGGGCGGCGCAGGGCGCTCGCAGCGGCCGCACCGTGCGGGCCGTCGCCAGATGACATAATGCGCGGTGCCAGCGCTGCAGATGTGGGGGGTCCTCCGTGCAGCACGTCCCTGCAGATGTGGGGGGGTCCTCCCTGCACCGCTGGCGGATATTTCCACTGATTCACCCCCCGGGGCCGCGCAGCCGTGGGTGAGGGAGCAGGAGGAGCGTTCGGGTGCTTCCTCCGTTACGCAACAGAGGTTCTGTGAACCCTGGTGTCTGCCCGGTCACAAAGCACCTCTTTAATCAGAGGAATCATCACCGGTGTCAGCACAGAGCCTGCCTTTGTCGCAACCAGCCACATGTTTCTGCTGCTCCCAAATTAAATCTGTCTGAATCCGAGATTCTGCATGTCAGAAGGCCCCCCCCTCCTCGCCACCATCTCCACGCCTACCCGCTCCTCCTGGCATGAATGATGTCATTGTGGAAGCTGCGTGGGGACGATGGTGGAGACGGGGAGCAGAAACAGAGAGGCCAGAGCGGGCGAGGACCCGTCAGGCCTGCAGGGAGACGGCTCAGGGGCCCGCCGGCGTGGAAGCAGACTGACGGGGTTGTTCCGGATCTAGAGGGAACCGGAGGGGCCTTCAGTGTCCCGGGATGCATCTGAAGGCGTCCGGGAGCGTGGTGCTGACCGTGCTGCCTCACCTGGTGGAGGGAGCCGCTCTGGCCCAGAGGGAGGTCTGTCGCATGTAAGCCAACAGGAGGGCAGAAGGGACGCTCCGGGGTTGTTCTGAAGGGTCCGAGTTTAGACTCCAAATCCAGACAGACACAAACAGCGCGGGGCGTTTAGTTCACGGCAAACCGACCTTGAAAATAACGTTTATCAAGTTGAAGCGCTCCTTTTTTTAACATTGTTTCCATCTTCTGCCGTTTCTGTTGCTACAAGTTACTTTTTTATTTTATGTGGAATTATTTAAGGAAATATTTTCACTCTAACTCATGCACACTCACAAGCAGTCCTTACAATTTCCCACAAATGACTTTTACTTATGTCTTTATCATCCGATTTGTCGATTTCTAAATCAGAAGTATATTTAATATCAGGAAGGTTTGTCTTCTTTTTATGGCAGATTTTACTGGAGTCATTTGTCAGCGTGATATTTTTACTTTTACTCCTTGAAGGTTATTTGAGTTCTTTAGTCACCCGTTCAGATGGAACAAAAGCCTCTGTGACGCTCCCACACACACTCACACACACACACACAGAGGTGTGTGCACGTTTGTGTGCATGTGAGACTGTCAACAAAGCTTCACTCTGTTCTGTGCCCAAAAAAAGCAGCGACTGTCAAACAAAGACGTTCAGATTTTGACCCCCGTTCATTCTTTATGCCTCAGGTTGATCAAACCGGATTTATTTGCAGCTTTAATTGGTTTAATGTCAGTTTTTTTTGGAACATTGCAGCCGTTTCTGTGAAGTTGCAGCAGGAAAGATGATTATTTGTGATAGTTAACTGTGAAGGGATGCAAATGTTTAGGCCTAACACTCTGATGTGTGTTATTTGGCTTTAAAAGGTATTGATCAAACGCCGTTTCATGGATAAACTGGTGATCTACCCCCACTCGCCCAGGGGAAGTTGATAAAAGTGTGATCTAAAAATGAGCTCTTCTCATTCGCAGCCTCAGCGAGAGCTTCTTCATGGTCAAAGGAGCCGCCCTCTTCCTCCAGCAGGGCAGCAGCACGCCAGAGACCCCCACCCACCACAAACACGCAGGTGACTACAGCCACCGCCTCCCCTCTGTTGCCCCTCCTCTGTCTGCTTCTTCCTCGCTCATCCTCCTCCTCCTCGGTGTCCCGTCGTGTCCTAGGGGATTTGCCTCAGCATCTGCAGATCATGTTCAAGGTCCTCCGGTCCGAAGACCGCATCAAGCTGGTGAGCGTGGAACCCAGGTTCCGCTCTTCCCCCGGGTCCGGCGTGCAGGCGTGACGTTTACTGGTTCCCACAGGCCGTGCGCTTGGAGAGCGGGTGGTCCGAGCGGGTCCGCTACATGGTGGTCGTCTACACCAGCGGCCACCAGGACACGGAGGAGAACATCGTCCTGGGGATGGACTTCACCGACAAAGACAGGTGACCTGACCTGCGGCCGCCCTCCCTGGGGCTCGTCGGTCTGGTTTTCTAAAATGTTCCGTGCGTTCGGCAGTAAGGTGTGCTCCATCGGGATGGTGCTGCCTCTGTGGAGTGACACCAACATCCATTTGGACGGAGATGGGTGAGTTCAAGTCTCCCGTTACCCCCAACTCCCCCGTCTCTGCAGATAAAACAGCTTCCAGTCTGGAGCCTCTTGCGCCCTCTGCTGCGTCCATGTGCCGCAGCCTTCGCTGCCACCTGGCGGCGGAAGGGCGAGCGACGCTTTTTGTTTGGTGGCTGCCCATTCCTGCTGACCTGTTAACACTCTCTCTTTATGCCTGAGGAATGTTCCACTGGTCACTGTTCGGAATTGTCCCATGCACGAGCTGCGTCCATTCTTTGTTTACATCCTGCACCATCACTCCCCGTCTCAACCAGCGGTCCTCACTGACTCCTCTCCTCCTCCCTCCTTCCTCCTCCTCCTCCTCCTCCTCCTCCTCCTCAGAGGCTTCAGCGTGAACACAGCAGGGCGCTCACATGTCTTCAAGCCTGTTTCGGTGCAGGCCATGTGGTGAGTAAATCACATTTCCCCGAAGTTTCTGATGTAATGCAGTCGAAGATTTGTAAATTTGATTATTTTGGACATTTTAATCTGTTTTTAGAGCTTGACCTCATCATGTGTCACACTACACTGATAAGTTACTTCTACTGTAGGAGCAGCTCCACTTAGGACTGAATAAAAAGAATCTTTAAGTCATTGTAAACATTATTCTGCCCATAATAGTAATTAGTCTGATCAGGTTCAGGTATTAATTCATGTTTTCTTCAATTATGTAAAGAATAAGTGGGGTTTATGTGATTCTTGAGCTCCATTATCAGCCTACACTGCAGGAAAATACCATGTGACCTTTCAGTATTGAGCGGTTTGCCATGGGTCTGTTGTAGTATTTTATACACGTGGGACCACAATCTGTTTCGCCACGCTCCAGTTGGAGACATGTAGTCCACTGGCACAACACACACCCCCCTCAAGAACATAACCGGAGGACACGGTTTCAACCTCAGTTTATTAACCAGCGTTAAATCAGAACAGAAAGGCTCACTAACCCAAGAAGGGTTGAAGAGCCCAAACAAGAAGGTGATGGAGCAGACCAGGCCAACCACACAGTGGCCGTCGGACCCGGCGCTTCCACGCTAAACTATAAAAACAACCCAGAGGAACTAAACTGGAAATAAAACCGAAAACGATGTCTGCTCGTAAAGAGCAAAGTGGCTGCAGGCGGCCTCGTTTTATCCCCCCATGATGGGAAACAGGTGTGTTGACCCCGCCCCTGTGTGGACAACACCTTTGTATGGACCCATCCCCTCATGGATTCCACCCCCACTTGAACCCAGCCCCCCGTGGACTCCTCCTCCACATGCACCCAGCCCCCATGTGGACTCCTCCCCCATTTGAACCCAGCCCCCATGTGGACTCCTCCCCCACATGCACAAAGCCCCCACGTGGACTTCTCCCCCATTTGGACCCAGCCCCCCCGTGGACTCCTCCCCCACATTCACCCAGCCCCCACATGGGCTCCTCCCCCACATGCACCCAGCCCCCACATGGACTCCTCCCCCATTTGAACCCAGCCCCCACGTGGACTCCTCCCCCACTTGAACCCAGCCCTCCCGTGGACTCCTCCCCTACTTGAACCCAGCCCCCCCATGGACTCCTCCCCCACATGCACCCAGCCCCCCCGTGGACTCCTCCCCCACTTGAACCCAGCCCTCATGTGGACACCTCCCCCACTTGAACCAGCCTCCCTTCTGCCACCACATTGACTCCTCCCCCAACACGTAACAGCCTCTCCACTATCAGTGACTCAGAGAAGCCCCACCATATAACAAAGGGCACCTGACAAACCAACCAAAAATAAAGTGGGAGGGGCTTGAAGATACCAGCCAAAATAAACAAAGCATGCTAATGAAGAGCAAACCTGCAGCAAGTGCACTCTTATTCCCACCGTGATTGGAAGTAGGTGCGTTAACCCCACATGGATCCCACCCCCACTTGAACCCAACCCCTTTTGCCCCCGCTTGAACCCAGCCCCTTCCAACCCCCTCTTGAACCCAGCCCCCTTTTTCCCCTCCTTGAACCCAGCCCCCTCAAGCCCCCACGTGAACCCAGCCCCTTTCACCCCCACATGGACTCCTCTGCCAACATGTAGCAGCCTCTCCACTATCCTTCAATTATGTAAAGAATAAGTGGGGTTTATGTGATTCTTGAGCTCCATTATCAGCCTACACTGCAGGAAAATACCATGTGACCTTTCAGTATTGAGCAGTTTGCCATGGGTCTGTTGTACTTTATACACGTGGGACCACAATCTGTTTCACCACGCTCCAGTTGGAGACATGTAGTCCACTGGCACAACACACGCCCCACCATGGACGCCACAGTCATTTGGCTGAGTCAGTTTGTGAGCTGACATTACATCACAACAGAACCAAACGAAAATAAAAGGGGGGGTTGAAGATCTCGGCCAAAATAAACAAAAAGATGGAGCAGACCGGGCCAACCACACAGTGGCCGTCGGACCCGGCGCTTCCACCCTAAACTATAAAAACAACCCAGAGGAACTAAACTGGAAATAAAACCGAAAACGAGACCACCGAGAATCTTCAACCCGCTTTAGAACAAAGAAAATAAAATAAAAACCAAAGCAACAAAGGAGCAAGAACATCAAACAGGCCTGCTCATAAAGAGCAAAGCGGCACCAAGTGGCCTCTTTTTATTCCCACCGTGATGGGAAACAGGTGTGCTGGCTCCGCCCCCCCGTCTCAACCACACCTGTGCATGGACTCCGCCCCTATGTTGACTCCTCCCCCAATATGCAACAGCCTCAGAGAAGGCCCAACATGGACGCCTTGTCAAGGCCATGCCTTTTCATCTTGGCTTAATCAAGCCCCGCCCACTCAGTTATCCCAGGTGTCTCTGGATGCTGGTGTCTCCCAGAAATGACCGAATAACAGCTCGTGTCTCGCCCCTCCCCCGCAGGTCTGCGCTGCAGGTCCTCCACAAGGCATGTGAGGTGTCGCGCAGGTTCAACTACTTCCCGGGGGGCATCGCCCTCACCTGGATGGCCTTCTACGAGAGCTGCATCAACTCGGAGCAGAGCTGCGTCAACGAGTGGAACGCCATGACCGACCTGGAGACCACCCGACCCGACTCGCCCACCATGTTCGTCGACAGGTGAGACAAGTGTTCGCAGGCGGACTTTAGTCTGGAGGTCAAAAGGTCGAGGACCTCTCTAACATCCGGACCTTTGCAGGCCGACAGAGCGGGAAAGAACAGAGTGCCTCATTAAGACCAAACTACGCAACATCATGACCTTTCAAGACCTGGAGAACATCACGTCGAAGGAGGTACGATTGCTGTCATTCACGAGCGCTTCGTTTCTGTCGTGGAGGCCTGGAAAAACGGAATAGCTCCGTGTTTCTGCAGATCCGTAATGAGCTGGAGCAGCACATGAGCTGCAACCTCAAAGAGTACAAAGAGTTCATAGACAACGAGATGCTCCTCATCCTGGGTCAGATGGACAAAGCCACGCACATTTTTGACCACGTGTACTTGGTGAGGACGGCTGCTTTCAGTCGCTTTAGGCTTCTCGGCCTTCGGGCTTTCCGCTGAAGCCCCAATACTCTCACACTCTCCACCTGCCTTTCCTCTGCAGGGCTCAGAATGGAACGCTTCCAACCTGGAGGAGCTTCGTGATTGTGGGTGAGCTCGAACATTCATTCTGAAATGACAGACAGTTTTACTTATTTCACAAAACATTGACTATTATGTCACATATTATTGTATTTTCTGTATATTTATATGTCCAGTTACTTGTAGTTACCAGCGGCCGCCGCAGGGAGTGGGGGCAGTATTTCACCTGTTTACAGTGAACAATGCAACGTTATTATCTTATATTAACATACTATATAAAATGTTAACATCCACCCGATTGGAGCACATAAAACAATTAACTAAAAACCACACAAAATTCAAACTAACCCTATTTCATGCAATAATACAGCTTTGAAAATCCCTGAACCTCACAGTGACCCTCTGATACACTCCAGAATTGTGGGGTAGCAGAGTAGTGAGGTAGTTCATATTATTGTAGCTATTTATTTATTTATGAGTTATTAATGTTTTGGGTTAAGGTGTTGAGGGATAGGCACAGTACTGCACGGAAGGGGAGAAAGCTGAGACCTTGTTCTGGTTGCAGGGTGGGATACATCCTGAATGTCACCAGGGAGATCGACAACTTCTTCCCGGGCATGTTCTCTTATCTCAACGTGCGCGTGTACGACGAGGAGGCCACCGACCTGCTGGCCCACTGGAACGACACCTACAACTTTATTGTTAAGGCCAAGTAAGGGGCGCAGACACACACACTTCATCTGTGGAGGTTAAGCCGAAGTTAATAAAGCCTGATATATGTGCTCTAGGAAGAACAATTCCAAGTGCCTGGTGCACTGCAAGATGGGGGTGAGCCGGTCTGCCTCGACTGTTATTGCCTACGCGATGAAGGAGTACGGCTGGTCCCTGGAGAAAGCCTACAACTTCGTCAAGCAGAAGCGGAGCATCGCTCAGCCAAACGCCGCCTTCATGAGGCAGCTGGCTGAGTACGAGGGGATCCTGGACGCCAGGTGGGAGGGGCCCGAAAAAAAAAACGCGAAACTCGCGCATTCGCGGCGCTGCGGTGTCTGATAACTGCACCCCCCCCCACCTTCACAGCAAGCAGCGCCACAACAAGCTGTGGAGGCCCGGCACCGACGAGGAGAGCTCGGACGACCTGCAGGCCTCCGGCCACAGCACCGGGGGGGAGGAGACGCCGGGGCTCAGAGAGGACGAGGCCTGGGGGGGCTGCGGGGCGTCGCCCTGCAGAGGGCTGGAGATGGAGCCCCTCGACTGCCTCAACTACAACTACTACTTCAGACGCCTGTCGGACTCGGCGCTGGACAGCGAGCCCTCCACGCCCGTGCGGGGGCCCCCCCTGCTGGGCATGGAGAGAGTCTTCATCGAGATCGAGGACGTGGAGCGGGACGCCCTGCTGGAGGACGAGGGCTTCCCCATGGCTCACCTCGCCCTCCCGGGGGAGGGGACGGCGGCGCAGACGTGCGGGCGCCTGGACCCCCTGGAGGACATGAGGCTGAGACTTGAGTTCAGCACCCTGGAGGAAGAGGACGAGGAGGAGGCCAAGAAGGAGGAGGCCGAGATGGCGGCTCTGGCCCAAGCCCCCGCCAACGCGGAAGGGGAAGAGAGGCGTGGAGGGGTGCGAGAGGATGGAGGAGAGCAGGCTGGGCCTGGCCAACCTGAACACCAACAACAGCAACCGCCTCGCAGCCAAGCGCAGCTGTCCCGCGGCGTTTGACGTGAGTGGGAGTCGGACTCAGGTTTTCCAATTCCCAGCCATTCTGTCGCGAACTAACGAAAGAATTTAAAAACGCGCTCTCACGATCCGGTCTGGTAACCCGTTTCTGTGTTTTCTCTCGTGCCCTGATGGAACCCTGTCCTCTGTCTCCCCGTGTAGGACAGCGCCAGCACCGGGAACCCTCTGAAGGTCAAGCCCTCCTACCAGTCCTGCAAAGACTGCCTGCGCCTGCCACAAGGGCGACGCTGCGACCGCCCGGCGGGAGGCCGCTCCCACCGCCTTAACCCCACCCGCCACTGCACCATCCCCACCATATGCATAGACCCGCCGGGGACCAACTTCGCCTCCACACCCGTCCTGCAGTCGCTGCAGGCCCCCGCCGCCATCCCGCAGAACTTCATCCAGGCCTGCAGCCCGCTCTACCACTGCACCACCTGCACCCCCCTCGTCCCCCTGCTCCCGCTCGCCGACCCCCAGAAACCGGCGTCACCCATGAGCTGCGAGGAGACGCCCCTGGACGCGGCCGACCCGCTGCGGGATGACGCGGCGCCGCAGGGCGCCCTCGCCTCGACCATGGAGGGGATAAATTTGCAACCCGTGGGTTCGGCGGAACTCCAGATGCAAATGTCGGGACTGGGGATGGAGTTCGGCCTGGAGCTGATGCAAAAGAGGGCGAAGCGGAGCGAGAAGCTGCAGAGTGTGAGCGCGGAGGGCCAGCTTCCTGTCGGGGCCCTGCCCTGAAGCCCCCCCCCAGGGCCTCCCCCGGGTACACTGTAATGACTCCCGTCCCTCTCCCGACTGAGGCGGGGGGTCGCACCGGGAACGAAGCCCCACTTTGACGATACCGTTGTGTCCCGCCTTCCCCGCGGCGCCCTGTCCTCTCGCGTCTGGATGCGAGCGCCGGGAAGCTGCGGGGGGGGCCGGATCGGAGAGCCCGCTGCGGCGTCTCCCCGGACACGGGCCGCGGCAGGTCCGGCTGCTTTTCCGACCCTTTGGTGTCGACGTGCTTCTGTCTCTGTCCCCTCGATCACGCTCATCGGCTGCTTCGTTGTCGTGTGACTGCTGGTGGATTTGACCTTGACCTCCGTCTCGCCGCTGCCGCGGCGGCGGAGGCCTGGAGTTTCGTGTCAAAGCATCATAGGTTTTAAAATGGGAGCGTGAAGCCACGCCCCCCCCCCCCCCCCACCCCGAAGACTGTCCCCTTGGCTCCGCTCAGTGGCTGGCTCACTCTGATTTTTAACCGCAGCCCACATGCGACCTTTGACCCCTGCCCTCGACGCGCATCAGAATCGCCTGAGATGTTTTTGCAGCTTTTCACAGACAAAATTTGATGTAAAATTTTGTTTCCGTGACAACAGAAAGCACAATTCAAACGGACGATTGGAGTCAAAGCCTCCCATGAATCCACAAGGCATTAAAACAATCATATTTAATATTTATTATCAAATCCTGTCAATAAACAGCAGAGGGTGCTGTTAAATTTGATAGTGGCTCCACAGATTTATGGTTATATTTTCCCAAATTTAAACGCTACCTAATTATGTTTTTATTTAAAGTGTGAAAATATAAATTCGTAATTTATTCGACTGCAGTCTGTGATGTTTTTTTTTTTCCCCTCCCTTTATCTAAAACCGCTGCGCCACCGGGGTTTTTTTTGTTTTTTTTAATGCTCATGCTGTTTTTGGCACGCTGGGTGTGCTCCATCAGGACCGACTGACGACTGTGTGGGAAAAGATCATATTACTGTGTTCAACTGGTCGGGCCGAGAGGAGAAATTAAAAGTGTGTGTTGTTTTTTTCTCGACACATCCTCCCTCCATTTGTGCATCCGCTCACGCCTCCTCCCCTTGCCGACACCGTGAGAGCTGCTGGTTCGCTCCATTCCTCTTCATTCCCGACATACGTGACCTGTCGGCGCTTCTTTTTGCGCCTGGCCCGTCTGCGATGCTGCGTGAGAAATCCGCCCGTTCCCGCCCTCAGCCCGACCCTCGCGCGTTCTCCGTCTCGTTGTTTCCCGCGTTTAAGTGCCTTAACCTCGGCCTTAGCTCCGTCGCCGTCCTCCGCGAGTTTGTGTCAGCGCCGCAGCTTCCTGAGCATCATTTAGCCCTCGCTCTGAACAAATAACCACCTCCCTCAAATACTGGAACCTTACACATATCGCGCCGTATGCAAGCACACACACACACACACACATGCACGGCAGCCTCTTCCTCCCAGCTCACACACACTTATCAGGCTTCAGTCTCTCCGCTGCCCTGACTTCTTGCTCGTATGACGACTATGTTTTGCAGAATGTTCCTGGAGCCCTTCAAAAGTTCTGTATATACAGTATATTTTCTCCTTGCTATCAAATACACGCTTGCAGGTGTGGCCAAAGCACCACGAAGGTTATTGTGCATGTACTCTTGTACCACGGATACCAGTGTAGGCCTATATCTATCTGAAACATGTTATTTTCCCTGAGAATTCCCAAGGCTGAATCCTTTATAAGAGCCATCCAGGCCCGTTTACCTGGTGCAGGTCTGTCCCAGAGCACGGGGACGAGAGACAAGCGGGAAAGAAAATGTCAAAGCATTTATTTCTCTACGATGTCTTCTGTACCACACGTTGCCAATGTTCATTTATCATGTTTTTTTTTTTTTTTTTTTTTTTTTTTTTTTACATTTTTGTTAAGATGACGTCCAGTCCACTGTTTATCTTGGAAATAAACTATTTGAATCGCTCACCGCCTGTGGTCGCGCTGTTTTCGGCCTGCAGACGCACGGATCCAAGCACGACTCTGCGGAGATCATATGAGCCCGGTCCCTCTGCCCGGAGGCCTCCTGGCCGACTGGACGGAGCAGTCTTATTGAATTAGTCAAATGAAGTCAGTCTGATCTCATGGGGCAGGTGACGGCTGAAGGACGCGCCGCCAGAAAGGCTCAAAGTCCAACAGGGCGGCGGACATCAACTTCAGGCTGAGTAAGTAGACTTTTTTTTAAAGTTTCGTGCCGTGCCACTTTATTGATATGGTTCCCTTCAGGAGCATCAGCTAAGCCGCTCAAATCTATAATTCAGTAAGAATGATCAGCGTTGTGTTGTAAAATGCTGCGTTACTCACATGTTAGGACTCAAATCAAGGCTGCAGTTTACATAAATCTTCACTTGATGCCTCCAAAAGGGCACCAGAACGATGGACTGCATACCAGTGACAGTATTTAAGAGTAAATAACAAAATCTTAATATTTCTCTGCTGCTAATTACAGTGCATTGCGCAACTCTGCATTTCTTAATTAACCTGTTAGGTTTAATGACGAGCCATAAGGGGAGGCTGGATTCTCCAGAAAACACACGTCCAACTGTACGTGGCGAGCTAATAGTTTGTGCACTAAAAGTCACAAGTCTCTGATAAACTGTGCTCTCAGCGCCGAGGGACTCATGTCGGCGGATGAAAACGTAGGGGGGGGGTGGGTGGGTGAGGGGGAGTGTGGGGGGGCGAGGGAGTTTCACCAGCTAATGTCACAGATGCCTGCCGCGGCTGCCGTCATAGCACATCCGTCCCAAAATAACACCTCCAGCCGCGAGCGCACGCATCTGAGGCCCGAGGATGGCGTCGCCTCAGAAACCAGGAGAGGGACACGCAGGTTATCAAAAGCAGTCCTCGGCCCGGAGATGACATCAAGCATCAAACCGATGAAGTGAAGTATTGACGACCGGTGAACCTGGCGAAGGTGCTGGTGGCCCCGCGCTCGGGCCCGCTCTGCCTTCACTTGAGCCCGGCTCCACCAAGCGTCAGCAGGTCACGTTCAGGAGACCAGGGCTCGGCTTCAGCGACGGGAATAACGGCTGGGCCTCGGAATAGCCGCCGCGTGACCGGCGGACGGGGGCCGGCCTGACTTTCTGTCACCTTTCCATGGACAAACTCAATTAACCTGGCGGCGCAGCGCCGCTTTTATCAGTCCTGAGGGTAAAAATAGCGGTGGCGTTGATCTGCTTTGCTGCTGTAATAATCTCTGTTCCACCATCCATCATGTCAGAGGTTCAGCTGGGCCCAGTCTAACAATACTGCTCTCCCTCCTGGACCGGGCTGTAACCAAAACAACCGTCAACAGTCAGACGGTTGGGGGGGTGGGGGGCAACGGGCCTCGTGGGCTCATAATTGACAGTGCGTGATGTGCCTCTGCATGGCGGTCTTGAGTTTCAGCAGATATTCGGAGGGTTTATGTGCATGGGGGCATTAATGGATCACATTTTCTCCGAGTGCATTACGCGACCTTGGCACCCTGACCTCTTATCTCACTTATCTTGTTTCTTTTTTGGCCTTCTGACTCACCGACGGCCCTCATACCAAATGTAATTATAGCCCCCCACTGCATTCCTTTCTGACAGAATAGGGGGAGACAGACAGACCCCAGTTGAGGGGGGGGCAGGAAGGTGGTAGCGGTACAGGAGAATATACAAAAATAGAGAAATATGCGAGATAAAAACAGACCAGGATGGCTGTTGTGTTGTTTCAGTGGAGCCGGGGGGGGGGGTGTCTGTCTGTGACTCAGCTGACGTCAGTTTCTCTTTCACTGATGCGGAGACAGAGCAGCAGCCATGGGCCAGAAGCTGGAGAAGGTGCCCGGCAGGGATGGAGAGGCGCCCGAGGAGTCGCCCCAGCGGCCCGCGGACCCGTCCGAGGCGGAGGCGGCGGAACAGGAAGAGAGTCGGGACGGCAGTCGGGGGGGGGTCCGTGCCGATGCCGTGGTCACTGGGGACGAAGGGGACACCCAAATTGGGCAGCCAATCGGGTCTCTAGGTCAGCGGGATCACGCTCCAAACACCAGGGGAGAGCAAGGGGGCGGGGCCAGGGAGAGCTGGAGTTTTACACGGACGGCCGGGGAGTTAAAATCATTCCTGGCCTTCAAAGAAAGAAGGCAAAATTCAAATCATAGTCAAAACTCCAAGAGCAAGGCTGTGGCCTGTCCTGGGAGTGCCACCATGCAAGAGCAGGGGAACAGGGGCGAGCCTGAGAGCCCGGGAGGGTTCGGCGCCGATGCGCGGACCAGGACGGCTTCCTGCGGACTCCCCGACGAGGACGGCTTCGTCGTGCTCCACGGGGACGAGACGGAGGGGGAGAAGAGCGGGACGCCCAAAGGGGAGGACCTGGGAAGAAAGCCTGCCGCGCGCTCGCCGGCGGACGCAGACGATAAGAGTCTGGCCTCAGCCTGCTTTGAAAGGGAAATGGGTCAGCCTTTGGCTGAAGTGACAGGCGGCAGGTGTCGGCTAAAAGCGGGCAGTCGCGCTGGAGCTGCCCACGCCGGAGCACCGGGGGGGGCCGAGGAGCGCAGAGCGAGGCCACCTGGCAAGGGGCAGGAGGGTCCCGCGGAAAGGCGGGAGAAGAGCCCCCCCGGGGAGGCCGGGGGAGTCGGAGGAGGAGCCCCGCAGACCGGGTTTGCCGGGGCCGTGACCAGGAGGGCCGCAGCAGGCGTGGCGACCAGGCCGGAGGGGGGCCGGGGCCCCGGGGGGGCCGCCGATCCTCGCCCGCACCGGCGCCCCCGCTCCGGTGTCCCCCCTCTAACACCAGAGGACGCGGACGGCGTGGACGAGGAGAGGCGGATGGCCGGCTCTTCCCCTCCGCGTGTCAGGGAGGGGTCGCCGGGCCCCTGCGACCCGGGCGAGGCCCCCCCGCCCCGGGCGAAGGGTCCGCCCCCGCCCGTCCCCAAGAAGCCCAAAAACCCTTTCATCAAGCTGAAGACGGCGCAGCTGAGCGAGGCGCAGCGGGGCGGCAGGGAGCAGCACGCCGAGGAGCGGGTCAGGAGGAGGCACACCTTCCACTTCAACAAGGACGCGCCCTGGATGTCCACCAAGACCCGGGACATGTGCCCGCTCGGGGGCCCCGGGGGCCACGGGGGCCCCCGCGCCAGGCGGCCGCTGTCCGTGGACCTCAGCCCCTGGGAAGGCGGCTCCCTCGACGACCGCTACGGCAGCGTGGTCGATTTCGAGTACTGCGAGCGCCTGGAGAAGCTGTCCCCGGACGAGGACCTGCAGAACCTGGACATGCTCCAGAGGAGAGTGTTTCTGGAGCGCCGCTCCAGGTTCAGGAGCCCGCCCCCCCTCGTCCCGAAGAAGCCTCCCAACCATTTTGGGTCCAGAGAGCCGGAACGCGCGCCTCAAGGCGCTCCCGACGACGAGGACGCCCCCCCGCGCCACCCGGAGGGCGGGTCAGAGGTCGGCAACCACCTGGGCGAGGACGGGAGGAGGCCCTGGACCGGGGGCGAGGTGGACTCGTACCGGCCCGTGGCCCAGATCGTCAGAGCCACCAACCAAATGCAGAGGCCCCCGGGCCGGGCCCCGGCCGAGGGAGCCAGGCCGCAGGTCCAGCTGGCGGAGCCCGGCCCCAGCGTGAAGGTGTCCCAGATGAAGAGCACCTTCGACGCCCCCAAGAAGACGAGGGAGAGGCCGCCGGAGAGCCAGGCGTCTCCGAAGAAAGGTAAGACCCCTGAAGCCGCTTCCTGTTGCGTCTTCGTGGATTTATAGACTTCTTTGACAGCTGAGCTTTAACGGTTAATAAAGACCAGATGAAGGTGTTGAGCGCCCCGGGAGAGAAACGCTGTTGGGTAGAGGAGGACCGGAAAAGCTGGAGTAGAGGATCTAAAAGGCTTTAAAGGCATGGAGAAAAAATAACCCCCCAAAAAAAGCGTTTTACTTCTATTAGAAGGACACTTAAATGTGTGTGTTTGACTTGTGATGTTCATAACAGGAGCTGGAGGGGGGGGTGGGGGGTGGGCGCACAAAAGATGCCGCCTTGCAGTGCAAACACGCTTTTACGCAACAAAAACAACACCGGCGCGTCTGCTGCACAAGACCCGGGCAGGACGTAGACACCCATACACCCCCCCTTCCATCCAGACCCCCCCTCCCCATTCACACACACGGCCTCCGTGAGATCCGGCGCCCCCTTCTGCGCATGTGCCGTAGCCGCTCGCCATCGAGCCGAACAACGATGAGAGCAGACGGTTACTAGCCTCCCGCAGGTGAACGCGGACAGGGGATGCTCTGCACGGCACCGGCCATCCTTACGCGGCACTAGACGACCCCCGCCCCCCCCCCGCACCCCCCCTCCCTCCCTCCCATAACCGGCTCCAGGGCTCGTCTCTGCACCCGGGAATAGGACGTTCGGAGCCGCCGCAGCGCCTCATCCGCTCTTTTGTGGAGACAAGGGACGGCGCAGCGCACCATCCAGGCTCCAGGGCGCGCCGGAGCCGCCACATTCATGTGTGATTGATTCACCCCCCCCCTCTTCACAACATCTTATAGGTTTAGGAGGTAAGGGCGCACCGGAGCGCACGTTTGCATCGGGTATCTCACCCCCCTTTTTTTTTTTTTTTTTTTGCTGTTGCATGCGCAGCATCCATGTCGCCCGGGAAGGCTCCGGGAATGGGAGCAGCCTGGAATGGCTGGAAAGATCTGCACTTGCGTCAGCTGGCGCTGCTCCACCGCGGCTAACGCGTTAGCAGCCGGGCTGGGGCGCTAACTTGGTACTTTTTTTTTGGGGGGGTGTGTGGAGGATGAGGGCGGGGGGGGGCAACCGTAGGGACCCCGAGCGGGGCCGCTGTGCGCACATTAAAACGTGCCCATGGGTTTTTTTTTGTTGCGTCACGGTGTCCGAGGTGCCGGGGCGATATTCCAGGACAAACGTGGATAAACGCCCCCCCCACCACCACCCTGATTTTTGCACCGTTACATCTTCGACCGAGCTCGTCCCCCCCCCCCTCCCCCCCGGTCCACGGCCCAGGGTGAATTATTTAATCTCGATGCATCGGCAGCGGCTCACATCTGGAGGGGTTTGGGTTTTTTTTTTTTAATAGAATCCTGCGCGCTTCGCCCATCCCCTTGTTTAGCAGGCGCGGCTAACCGGCTAACCCCCCCTCCCTCCCTAATGTTCTAAGAGACTGAAAATAGTCGGGTTCGCTCGGTTATAACCACAGCCGGCTCTCGCCCCCCCCCGGGTAACTTGGTCGATCGGCCGATAGAACCGGCGCGCAGCTGCTAACGTTAGCCGGCCATTGTTCCAGATCCGTGCAGCTGTTTTCCTCCTCCTTTCATATTCAGCATAAACATGAACGTAGCATGCTGATGAGCCCGGGTTGGGTTTGGGGAGGGAGGGGGGGGCTCTGGCATTTTGCTTGGCACCATTTTGGGCCGCGTTGCCCGGAGAAGGACGCAGCTGGGGCGCGACGCGTCCGTTCCAAAATAGTCTTGGAGATCTCACCGGCCCGTCTGCGCCGCAACGAGGCCGAGGAGTGACCGGCCACCATCATGAATCACGACCCTCCCGCTATGTGTTCAGTGGAGTGGGGTGGGGTGTGGGGATGGGTGGGGGGGGGGGCGCAGGGGGCTTCTGCCAGAGCCTGCGGGGGACGACGAGGCTTGTTTTCTCAAACGCATGCTCGGATTTAGGGTGGCTGCTCGTCCTGAGCAGCTCCACACACCCAGGGAACACGCTGTCCCCACCAGTCCTGCAGCAGCGGCGGCGGCGCGTGCAACGGGACGGATGGGCCATGCGGGGTGGGGTGGGGGGGGGCCGGTTCTGGACCCGTCGCGCCCGGTGATCCGTGTTAAGCGGAGACGCTTCGAGCGTTGAACCGCACAGTCTCCCCCCCCGGACGTGTTCTTAAAGGTCTAAATGAGAATAATCACAGTCTGCCCACACCCTCAGAGGCCCCAGATCTATTTCGGTCAAACCGATGGCCGACACGTTGGCGCGTGGGAGCTCGGAGCGTACGGAAGCACAAAGAAAATGTACGCTCCCATTCACGTAAAGGTCTCGAACAAACGAACGGCTGACATCAACACGAGGTCGTGTTAATGCCGCTGCAGGTGTGTAAAGACGAGATCTTCGGAGGAAATCCCGCTTCCCGTGCAAATCCCCGCTCTCGTCGACCAACTGCCCCTAATCGCACCTTAAATCTGGGTCTTTTCTGCACAAGGAGCTCTTAAACTCCGTCGGAGGGTGGAAAATCTGAAAATCTCTCTTTCCTGAGGCGTCTGGAATTTTCGAGTTTTTAGATTTTGGCTGACGGGGTGGTGGCGGTGGTGTTGGTGGTGGGGGGGGGCAGCCATAACACTTCCAGTGGAATTTTATCACTGAAACAGAACATGGAAGGAGGAGGAAGAGGGAGAAGAGAGGGGAGCGTGCTTGGGGCTGCGTAGCTGCAACCTGATTCGCCGGCGTGGCTCAAGGCTTCAGCTCGTCTCTAGAATCCAGATCGTCTCTAGAATCCAGATCGTCTCTAGAATCCAGGCGCCGGGATGGTGCGGGAAAATAAAACGACCGCAGGGATTTAGACGGGAAGATGCAGCTGCGGCTTAGTTACCTCACGGGGCTGCAAAGGTCAAAGGTCGTCCATCCTTGTGGACCGCACAAACCCTCCAACGTCTGTCTCCCCCCCCGCAGATATGATGCGGCGAGTCGTGCGACAGAGCAAGTTCCGTCACGTCTTCGGCCAGGCGGTGAGGAACGACCAGTGCTACGATGACATCCGCGTGTCCAGGGTCACGTGGGACAGCTCCTTCTGCGCCGTCAACCCCAAGTTCGTCGCCATCATCATCGACGCCAGCGGCGGCGGGGCCTTCATCGTCCTCCCCCTGCAGAAGGTGAGCCGAACCCGGCGATGGCCGATATTCAAACCCGCCTCGGGGGCCGGGGACGAGCGTCTCCGTCGGGGTCGAACACGACCAAACGCTGCGCCGCGTGTCTCGGTTTCATACGTGGGACCGCTGACCCCCCCCCACTCTGGTTCTGTCCCACAGACCGGCCGCATCGACAAGGCCTACCCAACAGTGTGCGGCCACACTGGCCCGGTGCTGGACATCGACTGGTGTCCTCACAACGACCAGGTCATCGCCAGCGGCTCGGAGGACTGCACCGTCATGGTGAGGGGGGGCTCGAGGAGGGAGGGGGGGCTCTGGGCCCACGCGGGCTGAGCGTGTCGTCTGCTGCCTCAGGTGTGGCAGATCCCCGAGAACGGGCTGGAGACGCCCCTGTCGGAGCCCGTGGTGGTCTTGGAGGGACACTCCAAGAGGGTGGGCATCGTGTCCTGGCACCCCACCGCCCGCAACGTCCTCCTCAGTGCAGGTAACCTCCGGACGACACCCGGGGGAGGGGGGGGGTTCCAGAGCACAGCTGCACTCCAAATGTGGGGGGGGGTATTGTGTGCTGCTTAAAATAAACTTGGACGCAGACGGACGCGTGTGGTCAGGCTCTGCCGCGTGTCCTTTTTAGGCTGCGACAACCAGATCATCATCTGGAACGTGGGCACGGGGGAGGCCGTGATCAACCTGGAGGACATGCACCCCGACGTCATCTTCAGCGTCAGCTGGAGCCGCAACGGCGGCCTCCTCTGCACCGCCTGCAAGGACAAGAAGGTCCGCGTCATCGACCCCCGTAAGCAGAAGATCGTGGCGGTACGTGGGGGCGCAGCGGGGGGGGCTCGAGGCCCGGAGGTGGGGGGGCTCACGCGTGGGGGGGCCTTGCCCCGGATCAACCGTGTGTTTGTTTTCAGGAGAAGGACAAAGCGCATGAGGGGGCGCGGCCAATGAGAGCCATCTTTCTGGCGGACGGAAACATTTTCACCACCGGCTTCAGCCGCATGAGCGAGCGCCAGCTCGCCTTGTGGAAAAGCGTACGTCAGCGGGGGGGGGGCGACCCGACTGTGGCCCCGACGGCCCCGACTGACGCTGTGCTTTGTGTCTCCAGGACAACATGGATGAGCCCATATGCGTTCAGGAGATGGACTCCAGTAACGGCGTGCTGCTGCCCTTCTACGACCCCGACACCAACATCGTCTACCTGTGTGGGAAGGTGAGCGCCCCCGACCCCCCCCCCGCTTTGGTCCGTCATTTGTTTTTTTGTTTGTTTGTTTTTGACACGCGTGCGTGCGTCTGCAGGGCGACAGCAGCATCCGCTACTTTGAGATCACAGACGAGGCGCCCTTTGTTCACTACCTCAACACCTTCTCCACCAAGGAGCCCCAGAGGGGGATGGGCTACATGCCCAAACGAGGCCTGGACGTCAACAAGTGTGAAATTGCGAGGTACTGCCCCCCCCGCGGCTCCGGTTCTGGTCTCATTTCCCAGGTATGTCTGTTTCTAACGTCCGTCCAATCGTCTCCTCTTCAGGTTTTACAAGTTACACGAGAGGAAATGTGAGCCGATCATCATGACGGTCCCCCGGAAGGTACGTCTGCACGCTCCCGAGTCCCGCCGCTCCGAGCCGGCGTCCTCACCGCGTCCCCTCTGCTCCCACCCCCCCCAGTCGGACCTGTTCCAGGACGACCTGTACCCCGACACGGCCGGCCCGGATCCCGCTCTGGAAGCGGAGGAGTGGTTTTCCGGGAAAAACGGGGGCCCCATCCTGATCTCGCTCAAAGACGGCTACGTGTCCACAAAGAACCGGGACCTGAAGGTGGTCAAGGCCAACGTCCTGGAGACCAAGCCGGCCACGAAAGCAGAAAGCGCCCCCACGGTCCAGAAACACGCCTCTCCGCAGCCCTCGGCGGTGAGTAGACGCTTCGGCTCCGGGCTGCAGGCGGGAACAGCGCTCCCACGCCGCCTCCGTCTGTGGTGTTTTTGACTGGAACAAGTTAGTAAAGTTATGGATCAGCACATAGCTGAGCGTCTGGGCCGCGGCTCGGTGAGGGGAAAACTGTTGTGAGACTTTGTTTAGCGTTTTTCCAGGGAAAGCCTCGGGCGGTTTATCCGGCCTCAGGTTTGGGGCGGGCGATGCCCGGCCGTCACTAACCCCCCCACCCGCTCTCCCCTCTCTGTCTGACCAGAAAATGGAGGACAAGCTGGAAGAGGTGCTGCGAGAGTTCAAGTCACTCAGGGACCGCGTCATCCTCCAAGACCGCCGGATCGCCAGACTGGAAGAGCAGGTGGCCAAGGTGGCCCTGTGAGCGCCGGAGCGGGACCCAGGGGCCAAATTCACACACAAGGAAAAGAAAAAAAAAAAAAAGAATCCCCCGTCGGCTTCATCTCGCCCAGTGTCCTGGCCCGCGAGACCAGGCCAACATTCCAAAATAAACTTTTTATTTTAGTTCCGCGTCAAATCTCACTCTTTGTCCTGACACAAAAGGAAAAAAAAAAAAAAAAAAAAGTCCCGCGGCTCATTGAAGGAAAGACATTTTCGTTGAAGTCTTAACTTTTTTTAAACTTGTTTTTCAATTCTGTGGTTAACATTCTCATGTCCAACGACTGTATGTAGCAGCAGTATTTCCATTGTTTTTATGTGTTGCCAAATATGAATTGTGTGCGGTTTCATGCACTGCTTTTACATTGAGTTTCTCTCCTGTTGTACATTCCGGGTAGATCCATGTAGTCAAGCTGGATTTTTTTCATTTTTTAAGAAAAAAAAAAAAAACGATAGCGGATTTTCTCTTTTCTCTCACCGTCATTCATTAATAACCAACAAATTTATGAATGTGGAAGAATTGCTGGATTCTTCTTTTCGTTCCTGTTCTTCTGGGATAGAAACATTACATTGGGCTCCACTGAGGGAGGGGGGGGGGGTCGGCCTTGCATCTCTGGTGTAAATGTTGTGCAGATGTAGTGTTGCCTCTTGTCACCGTTTCAGGGTCAAACTACAGTCGCCCTCTCCAGTGCATAATTGGTGTGGGGAAGGGACCACTCACCCAGCTTGTTTCACCAAACCTCTGTACACATAATAAAGATTTTACACATGGAATGGTTCCTCTTCTTCATTCCTCTACTTAAATTTAGCTCTTATTAAATGACGAACATGGCCGCTGACCTCTGGGGCCCTCCCAGACGAGCCGGCTGCTGTTCCTGCCGCAGCCTGCAGGTGGCGCTAAAGCCACCTAAACGGCTCAAAATCAACAACAATAATGCAATAAGAAATAAAAACAGCCTAGTTCCTTTGCCTGAAGCCTGAAGGAGTAAATGGGCTCATTTCTCAGCTCGTTGCCTCTGCCCTCCGCCCTCCTGCTCGCTCCCTACGTGACCACTTCTGTCTGCGACAGTTTTCAGTCGCAGACAGAAGCGTGATTGCGACCACACGTTTTACAGAACTGAGCACTTCCTGCTTGTTCAACATCGGCACACGAAGAGACAACATGCTCAGCACCTCCTGGGCTCCCCTCAGATTACCAGCGCCGAGGTAAGACCCGTGTGCCAGTGAGCGGAGACAATATCAGGCCAATACGAAAAGTGAGGGACTGAGGCGATGCCCAGCAGGACGTGTGTGTGTGTGTGTGTGTGTGTGTGTGTGTGTGTGTGTGTGACGTGTGTTTTTAATTAAACAGTGTCAGGGTCGTGATGGAAGTTTCCACAGAGAGGCAGAAATGAGCTGAACCCAACGTTTGATCGTACTCTCATCCTCGGTCGGCCCCCAGCAGCAAAGGTAGGACACGGCGCGTCCTTCTGTTCAAATTCTACGTGCTTCTTCTCCGGCAGCATTCGAGACCCTCTTAACCCCCCCGTCTGTAAAATATTCACGTTCTCCTCTCCTGCCCTGTCGCTTAAAGGATTTCTATGAAATAAGACGTGGACTGTGTACAGACAGCATTTAAAAAAGTAGTTCTCTCTTTTCTTTCTTGTTGCAACGGATGTGGTGAAACCTTCATGATTTCATCAGAAGATGAAGGTGGAGGTCCCACATGTGACACGTTCATGTACCCCCCCCCCCCCCTTCATGTCCTGACTCAACATGACAATCGTTTACCGCGAAATCGAGATGAGCTCATCGGTTTTACTGCAGAAAATCTGCACTTCTGAATTCCTTGTGTCTGTGCTTGCAGGTATTGTGGAACAATGTTGCGCTGCAGCCTGAAGATTTGTCTGCTTTTGCTTTGGGGGGCTTTTTCTTCCCTCCCACTGACCTCCAGCACGGCCTTGACCTCTGAATCCGACCCGACACCCGGGGGCTTCAGCTCCACAGCTGGAGGAGAGTCCCTCAGCGGTGCAGCCCCGGGGACGCCCCCGCCTGGAGAGGGTCCAGGCCCCGCCTCGCACAGGCCTGACGCTGCCGCTCCTCCTCAGCCTCCAGCCCCCACCTCCGGCGGTTACTCAACATCTGGAGCGCCCACCGGGAGAGGGAACGCCGTGACCGAGGGGGCACCTGGGGCTGATCCCACTCCGTCACCTGTAGCGATAAACAACGAGGAAAGCACCCCGAAACTGTTCACGACAACGGCCTCGGGATCCAGCTTCGCTCCCACCTCTGGATCCACGCCCACTCCCACATCTGGATCCACCCCTACTCCCACATCTGGATCCACCCCTACTCCCACATCTGGATCCACACCCAATCCCACCTCTGGATACACCCTTACTCTCATATCTGGATCCAGCCCTGCAGCCACCTCTGGATCCAGCTCCGCTTCCACCCCTGGAGCCACCTCTGGAGCCACGCCTGGATCCACCTCTGGAGCCACGCCTGGATCCACCTCTGGAGCCACGCCTGGATCCACCTCTGGAGCCACCCCTGGAGCCACCCCTGGATCCACCTCTGGATCCACCTCTGGATCCAGCTCCGCTTCCACCCCTGGAGCCACCCCTGGATCCACCTCTGGAGCCACCCCTGGAGCCACCCCTGGATCCACCTCTGGATCCAGCTCCGCTTCCACCCCTGGAGCCACCCCTGGATCCACCTCTGGATCCACCTCTGGATCCAGTTCCACCAGCCCAGCAGGAGTATTTATAAACCATTTCCCCAAGATGACTCCCAACCCAACGCACAGACCACGTGTGGCCACGACCGCAGCATCCAGACCGCCCCCCCCCACCACCAAGCCCTGCTCCACGCGGGGCCTGGTGTCGCAGTGCCTCATCGCCATCGCCACGCTGGCCGCGCTGGCCGCCATCTTCATGGTGTCCACGATCGCGCTCTGCGCCAAGCTGTCGGCGCGGAGGCCCGGGGGGGGGAGGAGGAGGCCGCCGGCCACGGAGATGATGTGCATCTCCTCCCTGCTGCCCGAGAAGAACTACACGTACACCAGGCAGCGCAACCCGGTGCCCAACGGCGTGCTGGTCATCCACAACGCCGCCGACAGCGACGAAGACGGCGGCGACAACCTCACGCTGAGCAGCTTCCTCCCGGAGAACGACCGCTTCGTGTGACTCACGCATGACGACGGTTGCTGTTTGAATAAACTTCCTCTTCAGTGTTTGTTTTTTGCGGTCTTGATCAGTTTGTGAAGGAAGAGCCTCCCAAACCGCACGGAAAGAGAAAAGGGGCGTCGCAGGCTGCACAGCGGGTCTGGTGCGGTCCACACAAGCCCCCCCCTTTAGAAGGGAGTCGCGGGGGGTCGAACAGATGTTAGTTCCATGAATACCGAAACTTTTATTTCCTGGTTGCTTCTGTTTACCGCAGGGGCGCAGGAAGTCCTGATGCAGAGAGAGATTAGTGTCCGTGGTAACGCCGCTCGGGCTCGGCTTCATGTTGGTTCTGTAGATGATGAGATCCCTGTTCATGTGCGGCAGCTGCTTTATTTAACCCTTCGTGTCACGGATCAATTCATGTGGTCGATAATGACGTGGGACCAGCAGGCGAGGCCTCAGTTTGTTATGAGGATTGTTTTAGGTGTCTGACATCGGTGTGTGTGTGTGTGTGTCCTGGTAACAGTTTGGCGACACCCTGTCATCGTGGTTGTGTTAGATCACTTCGATTAGACGCCGTCGTTGAAACCACGGAAGCATTTCGCCATTTCTGCTTTGACTCACATCTGGTTTGTCCTTCCGACCTTCAGCGGAATAAAAGCGACCTTCTCCTGGGTGTTTTGTTTCAGTCTGTGCCTCACAAGAACCTGATCTATTCCCTCCGCAAGCGTGAGACAATCTCACAAAGGGCTTTTCTTCTGTCGCCGGGGCCCCAGTTCCGCGTTCGCTTCCCTTCCTGCGGAAAGGAAACCGACTCCGGAGCGCTGGCTCCTTCCCTCTCCCCTCGCATCAGCCGCCCCGCCACCGCCGGCGGGGGTCGACGTACACCCGCGGTACGCCTCCGCTCCGCTCACGCTCCCCGTGACCATATAAAGCCGCGGAGCGCCCGCCCGGCCCCGGCGGCTGGGGAGCTTTAACCTCTTCCTGCCCAGGCTTGACCTCTGGGCCTTCAGGTCACGAGGTTGGGGGGAAGAGGGGGGGCTGGGCTGTCAATCAAACGCTTCCCCCTCAGATAACGGAGCAGGACGCGTCCTTCCAACCCTGAGTGATGCCCCCTCCATGTTTGCCTGGAGCTTTGGGGAGAGCTGGGGGAGAGAGGACCCCGCCCCCTCGGCACCGTTATAAACTCCTACCTAACAAGAACAATCTGTGCGCAGGCCAGAGAGATCCCAGACCCCTCTGCAGCTGGAGGGGGGGAGGAGAGCCAGAAGGAGGGATCTGCGTTCCTGGTTAACAGAACCCCCCCCACCCCCTTTTCCTGCTCCGTTCAGACAAAAACTCTGGCTCTTGAAACCTGAACCGACAGAGGCGGCTCGGCGGGCTCTGGTCGCTCTCTTGCGGGACTCCCCGAGACTCCATCCGCTCGTCGTCCCCCTCCGAGGCCGTTGCGCAGCAGAGGCCGGCGTGGATGGTGAGTGAAGCGCCTCGCGCGCGTCCGCGTCCGCGTGTACGCGTGTCGAAGGTCTCTCTGCAAAAGCGTTCAATATCAAACCCCCGTCCATCAACTTGTTGGTCAGGTCCTCAGGCTGCGTGCGCGCACGCTCGGCCGCGCGTAAAACTCCGTCCGAGGGGGGGTTTAAAGTGGTTTTACGCGCAGCTTGCGCCCAAACGCGTTGACGTTTTAGCGGCTTTTACCCCCCCCTACCTCTCTCCCCCCTCCTCCCCCCTCCTCCCCCTCCTCCCCCCTCTCTCCCCCTCCCACAGACCCTGAGCGGACCGCGATGCCCCCGACAGCGCGCCGCCTGCTCGGCCTGTGCGCCCTGCTCCGCGGCTGCGCCTCCGCCACGCCCCTACCTCTCCACGCCTTCCTCGAGGGGAGCTCGGGCGGCGGGGAGCTCGGGAGCTTCACCGACGTCCCCCACGGCGGGGACTCCTCCTCCGACCACGGGGGCCGCGCCGACGGGCCCGCGCGCGTGGGGACGGGCTTCCTGGGGTTCCTGGAGGAGAACACGCTGCTCGTGGCCGTCTCGGGCGTCTTCGCCCTCCTGCTCCTCCTCGTCGTCTGCGGGGCCTTCTTCATGAGCCGCAGGCGCGAGGTCAACGCCTACTACCCCTCCTCGTTCCCCTCCGGGATGTACGTGGACGGCAGGGACAAAACCGGAGGAGCCAAGCCCTTCCGCGAGGTGCCGGAGAAGGCGACGCCCGAGCGGCGGCCGGAGGCGGTGGACTTTCACCGGCAGCTCCAGGCGGACATCGCCAGGGCGGCCCGGAGCCTGCGCACCCCCAGCAGACCCGCGGGGGCCACGCCTGAGGACGGCCCCGGGCCAGAGCAGCGGGTCCCGGACCGGGCGGCTACAGACGGCCCTGAGCTCCCTGCTCCTCAGCTTCGTCACCCAGAGGAGGAGAAGGAGGAGGAGGAGAGGGATGAGGAGGAGAGGGATGAGAAGGAGAAGGAGGAGGAGGAGGAGAGGGAGGAGGAGGAGAGGGATGAGGAGGAGGAGAAGGAGGAGGAGGAGAGGGATGAGGAGGAGAAGGATGAGGAGGACTCCCAGAAAGGCGTCTCAGGCCGGCCTCTGCGGCCCTCCTCCCTCCATCTCCACAGCGACTCGGCGACGCTGCAGCTGATCGCGGGGGAGAAAACCGCCTTCTAGTCACTGATCTCCTCGTTCTGCTTCACACTTTTCTGTACTCAGAACACATTTTAGACGAATAAAGTAAAGAAACCCTCCCTTTGGCTTACTTAAAGCACATTTCCCCATCAAGCAGACCCTAAATAGGCCATCCCTGCCCGGGGGAATGTTTAATTCCCCAGATCTAAACAGCCGCCTCCGAGTCCTTGAGGGATGACTCAAAACAAAATATCGCTCACGATAGGTTTATTGCAGAACGACCAAGGAGGAAGGGATAGAAACTACGCTTACACATCACACTTTGAACCGGCGGAGCTCTCTGCGCGCCAATACCACGCCGCTGACGTGCACGTCAGGGAACAGATGTGCTAAACAGCTGTCAGGTTCATCACGATGTCAAACCGTTCGGAGAGCTCGGGAAAACAAACACTCAAGGAAATAAGGCCCATCTTTGTCCCAACGAGCCAAACTGGACTTGGATTGTGCGTTTACGTGACAGGCTAAGAGGAGTGAGACACTGGAATAACACTGGTGCGTGTCGACACTACTGGGCGCGTCAGTCAAGAGTGCAGGAAGAGGAAGCGGTGGCGCTCGACTACGAGGGCTGCGTCTAATTGCTGGCGTGGACTGCCTCCTGCTGGACGTCCTGTTGCTTCAGCTGATAGTCAGCCAGGGCCGCCTTGATGGCGTCCTCCGCAAGCACTGCAGGGGGAAAAAAAAATGTTTTAAAGGTTAAATTAAAAAAACCTTTTAAGGTTAAAGAAAAAAAAAAAAGCATAGTTGTGAAAGAAATAAAATTTACTGGAGCAGTGAAGCTTGACCGGTGGAAGACAGAGCTCTTTGGCGATGTCGGTGTTCTTTATCATCGAAGCTTCATCCACCTGGAAAGGGCACAACGGCGATCAAGTAACAGCGTTGAACCCTCAAACTGGTCTCTAAAGGCTGCACTCACAGATTTGCCCTTGATCCACTCGGTAGCCAGGGAGCTGGACGCGATGGCAGAGCCGCAGCCAAAGGTTTTGAAGCGCGCATCCACAATCTTCCCATCGTCGTCCACCTGAATCTGCACGATTTTTAAAATCATTACTTCATTGCTGCTCTTTTTTTCCTCCCCCCCCTAAAACTAAATCTTGCCAGATTACATCGTTGAATTTTTAAGAACGTGACAAACATACCTGCAGTTTCATGACGTCTCCACAGGCTGGAGCGCCCACCAGCCCTGTCCCCACATTCTTGGATTGTTTGTCCAAAACACCAACGTTTCTTGGATTGTCATAGTGATCCAACACCTTTGTGTAAAAACAGACGCGTATTGTTGTTAGTTTTATTTTTCTTCTAGGATAATTTCAGCACACGCAAAAGAGAAAATGACAAACTGGGGGAAAAACTTTTACGTGTGGAATCTCTAAAATCCTTCTTTATCAGCGTCGCACACAATGGAAGGTTTTGGCTATTGTGTAAGCCACATTAAAATAAACTGATTAGGACTGGATTTCATTGTCAACTCTCAACCCCAGCATCCGGTCCCCTCCCCCAGACACAGTCTGCTGAGTCATCCTGACCAGAATATTCTGACAAGGATGATGGACTGGTTCCGGCTGCTTATTCTTTCACCATGCATTGTTATATTTTATCAAAGTCTATGCATCTACATTTGTGACACATTTATAATTGTTTTGAAGCACAAAAAGTGAACTGTGATGGCACAAATGAGCATCCCCGTGGTTCAAAATGTACCCAGAAAGTCTAGATTTCTCCAAACACCTCTTGAAGCTCATTAATCCGATGTGATTTCAGCCAATTAAAGTAGAGACACTGGCCATCTGGGGGATTAGTGACCTTATTTTAGTCTTAATTCTCTCTGGCTTCCAGTAAACATTTAAAAATAATTATAATATAGATGGGCTAATGTGTAGTGTCCCATTTAAGTATATTTACTACACTGTTTTTACGATATATGCCATGTAACAACTGATGTAACTTTCATTGTCCACCAGACATCTCTTATTTCTTTCACATTTCTAGCTTCTACTTTTATTACCAGATATATATCGTCAAAACACCACTTATTAAAACATTTTATCACAAAATACTATCAATATTCACCATCACATCATCGTGTTATCGCATGCGCACGCTGTGACGCAGTCACCTAAAAACTCTTTAAAATAAAGAAAAAACAAAGGGAGGCGGGTTTAACGGTTCGACGTGTGCTTTTACCTTCTTGTGGTAGCAGCAGGAGATGAACTCCGGAGCCGAGATGGTCCTGGTGAGGAAGGCCAGGGAGCCCCGACACTTGTTCGCCACCACGCCAGCCATGTCGCCGCTGCGCTGCCGAGCCGGGAATGGCGCAGTTTCAAAACAACGGGTCACGTGACGCCCCCCGAACGCCCCGCCCCCTCCCAACAAACACGGACGCGATTGGCTGTTTAAAAACCCGAGAGGGGCGAAGGAAAAGAGACTTTAAATGTGTTTAAAACGGCTACAAACCTTTTAAATAAGGGTTCTTTTTGTCTTTTTTTTATTTTGACATTGAACGAGGTCCACTTAAATCACTTCCATAAACCAAATCAATTTCGTCCTTTTAAGTCAAATGCTGGAATATTACATTTACATGGTGGATTGCTCATGTTTCATATTTTCTCTATCTTATGTTATTGTATTTCTTTGTACGGTTGCTGAGGAAGCCGAATTGCTTGAAACAATATTGTAATATATAATATATTTTCCTTGAACAGGAAAAGCTTGAAAAGCTTTGTTGTTAATCAAGGCAATTGGAAAAGTGCGCAACAATGAGTGACGATTCCCTCACAAATGACTCGAAACACTTTACATAGTTCCTGGTTATTTGATGAACTACACCCCCGAAACCAAAATGAGAAGTTAGTGTTCAGTTGCAAAAGAGGCAGGAAGACGAAAAGAGGTTCCATCAATACACAGTGTAAGTACTATTTATTACATAAACGTAGAAGCGGTTAAAACCTAATTTCACCTATTTTTGTATGTTTATTTATAGAAAGATCAGATTGAGACACATTTCAGGAGCATCATGGGTGTGGATTACATCGACTATGATGATTACAATCCAGGCAATGAATCTGAGAACAAGTCCTCGCCACTTGAAACGCTGAATTCCAGCCACTGGCATATCCATTTCAATCACGTACTGGTGGCGATCAACATCGCTATATGCGTTATTGGCCTCGGAGGAAATTCGCTGGTGATATGGATCTGTGGATGGAAAATGAAAAGAACCGTCGTCACCACCTGGTACATCAGCCTGGCCATTTCGGACCTTCTGTTCTGTGCCCTGCTGCCACTGGAGGTGTACTACAAGATCACCTCGCACTGGCCTTTTGGGCTGGTCTTGTGCAAGCTGACGACCTCCGCCCTGTCCCTCAACATGTACAGCAGCGTCTTTCTGTTGGTTCTGATAAGCACGGACCGCTGCGTAATGGTTTTCTTCCCGGTGTGGTCGCACAACCGTCGGACGGTCTCCAAAGCCTGCGGATTCGTGTTCCTCGTCTGGGTGTTTTCTGCGGTCACGACATTTCCCACGATGATTTTCAGGCAAGTCACTGCCCACGGGCCCATCACCCAGTGCCACACCAATTACACCAGCCACTCCACACACAAGGCGGTGGTGCTGACTCGACTTACCTGTGGATTTATAATCCCCTTCCTCATGATCCTGTGCTGTGGCTCACTGTTTGCCGTGAAACTGAGAAGTTTGACCCTCAAGTCCTCAAAGCCTTACAAAGTCATCGCGGCTCTCATCCTGTCGTTTTTCTTGTGCTGGGCCCCTTATCACGGCTTCGTTCTCTTGGAGTTGGACATAACACACAATAGCCTTGAGTTAATCCAAATAGGCCTAAAGGTGGGAGGCACACTGGCTGCAGCAAACAGCTTTATATCCCCCTTTCTTTACGTCTTCGTTGGCAATGACTTTAAACAAATGCTAAAACGCTCTTGGACATCCAGGATGGAGGAGGCAGTAGGAGAAGATTTTCGCACAGAGGGTCAGAACAATTCAAGGTCTTTGAGTCAGTTGAAGCTAAATCAACTTGTTCAACAGCCATGACAAAAAAGTACAAAAAAAAAAGTGAAATAATACTCTTTTATAGATATAGATTACATTTGTTGTGCTATTTGTATAACCACTGTTTTTTGTTCAACTTTTACCACCCTGGTCAAAAATTGAACGTTATGTCAAAATAAATTCATATAATAGCAAAAGTCTTTAGAGTTTTTTATGATGCATGTTGCACACAACTTAAGAGTACAGATGGTTGGATTGAGTTGGGTCTCGAGGATGAGAGGAGTGTATAATCCCAAACCTGGACTTTAATTCCAATTTTGACCGAGACTACTCAACACATATCCTAATTCCATGTGGAGCCTTTACTAACCGATGGGTCACACGATTTCATAAATTTGTTTTAAACAAGTATTAAAAAATAAAAATCCACACAACAACAGTCTAATCTTGACAACGGACACCGATCTGGGGGCGTGGCGTACAGCGCAGGTTACGCCCCCTCTTTTGCAGACCGACCCAGCCGGGATCCTCTGTCGTCATTTCCCCTCTCCCCTACCCGGCCACGCCCCCCCCGTGCTCGCCACAACCCGGAAGCCTCGCCGCAGTCCCAGGCCGCGATCAGCTGAGCGGACTCGTCCCCCAAAACTCGGGATTATCGCCCCCCCGGGACTCCCCCCCGGGCCCGGCTCCCCCCCTGCGCTCCGGATCATCGCCCTCGACCGTCGCCAGCCTCGCGGGGGCAGCAGGCGTCGCTCGCGGCTCCAGATTAGGGACGCTCTCTGACGGCGTTAAAGGTTGTTTTTATTCACCCCCCCCTCCAACACCCCCTGGTCCCTCTCTGCGCCCCCCGGATCGCCCTATGGTCGTCGTTTGAGCCCCCCCCCCCCACGCCCACCTACCTCCTCCATGGCCACCTCCATGGCCCCCCAGGCCTCCGGCTCGGCCCCCGCCGCCCCCCAGGCCTCCGGCTCGGCCCCGGCACCCCCCGACGCCCCCGCCCGGGGCTCGGGCTCCGGGGGGGCCGACGGGGGGGGGCAGGACAGCACCTTCGAGTGTAACATCTGCCTGGACACGGCCAAGGACGCAGTGATCAGCCTGTGCGGACACCTCTTCTGGTACCTCAAACCTCCTCTTTCACCCCCCCCTCTTTCACCCCCCCCCCACCACCGGTTCACCCGGCTCCTTTTACCCGAACGAGCGAGTTACTGGGACGATGTGTTATTTTCCGTGAGGGCAGAGATGTGTAAACGCACTTTTGTTTGTTGGTGACGTCAGGTGTTGGTGACGTCACTCTGACGTCACGTGTTATGATCGTCAACACGCTGTTTTAGCTTCGCCTTTCCTGTACGACTACTAACCAAACCTGTAACTTGCCCCCCCCCCACCCGCCTGGATCAGTTGGCCGTGCCTGCATCAGGTAAGTTGGACCCCCCCTCCGGGCGCTGCCCCCAGCCGGGTCCCTAACGTGGGTCTGTCTCGCGCAGTGGCTGGAGACCAGGCCCAACAGGCAGGTGTGCCCGGTGTGCAAAGCGGGCATCAGCAGGGACAAGGTCATCCCGCTGTACGGGCGGGGAAGCACCGGGCAGCAGGACCCCAGGTGAGCGCCGGCGGGCCGCCCGCTGGGCCGGGTGGAACCAGAACCTGCAGCCTCACGGCCCCTTGGGGACGGGGTTGGAGACCCCTGAGCTAAAGCTTCTGCTTGTGACCAACAGGGAAAAGACCCCCCCTCGGCCACAGGGGCAGAGGCCCGAGCCAGAGAACCGAGGCGTGAGTATCCCACGTTCGTTACAACGCCTTACTCTGGCGGCAGCGGTGGCGACGCGTGGGTGATGAAACCGCCGCGTAGGCTCTCCCGCCGGGGTCCGTTACGCCACGAGCGCCGCGGGGACGGCCAATTAGCTCGGGTGTTGCATCACAGCCGGGCTGATTTGTTGTCGGGCGCTCGGGGGAAAGCGGAGAGCGTTCGCCCTCTAACGGCGCGCGGCGCGCTCTTCGCAGGGCTTCCAGGGCTTCGGGTTTGGAGATGGAGGGTTCCAGATGTCTTTTGGAATCGGCGCCTTTCCGTTTGGGATATTCGCCACGGCTTTCAACATCAACGACGGGAGGCCCCCCCCAGGTACTTCAGCATTTAAAAGCGAAACTCTCTCAGAAGTACGGCACCTAACGACTGCTGTCCCCCCCCCAGCGCCCCCAGGGACCCCCCCCTACATCGAGGAACAGTTTCTGTCTCGCCTGTTCCTGTTTGTTGCCCTGATGATCATGTTTTGGTTGCTGATTGCGTAAACCCGCAGAAGTGGGCCCCCCCGAGGAGGAACGACGGACGCCGTTTCCCCCCCAAAGTGATTTTTTTGCCCCTGAACAGTTTTTGGTTCCTCCAGAGGACTTTGTTAAACTCTTACTTTGGCTTATTTAGACTTTAAATCCTGCACCAAACTGTATGACTACACCTATATCGATCCCCAAGAGATCGAAGGTAATTAAAAAAACTGTTTTTATAACTGAATTCAGTTTATTTTATTGAGGTTTATCCCTCAATAACGTTTAATTTTGGCTGCAGTTCGCCAACTTTTACATTTACACGGGGCTTTGTCGCTAAAATCTCACGTGCTTTGTGTTGGCGCGAATGTGTTCTGAGACGTTTAGAAAAATCATTCATCTTTATTTGTGCATTTTCTTGTTAAAATGTACAAAAAAAATCATGCAGATAATAATCAACCTTTATTTAAATACAACTAAAACGATATGTTTGTTCGTGTCGAAGCAGTTGAACTAATTTACACAAGTTTTAATTTCCCTTTTTCGCCCGTCGCTGTAATTAAATGTAATATACTGTAATTACAGAGTAGAAGACAAAGATGGACTTGAAGCCACGTTTGAAATGTGAATTCACTGTGCGGACGGTAAACGATGTAAATAAAACGAATCTTTGTCTCCGGATGTCAGGTTTGTGAGCGCTTGAACCTCTCCATCAAATAAATAAAAGTTTAACTCAGAGTTTCACTTCCTGCGATTTAAAAAAAGGAGCCTCTTCGTAAATATAAAAAGGAACGCGCGTTTTTAGAAAACGAGGTACAAAAATGTCCGATTCAGTCCTGGTGCGGGTCCAGATGTTTGTCCCGAGGTTCCGGCCGCGAGACGTTGAACTCCGCCTCGTACATGACCTGCTGGATCCTCATTTTGGTCTCGCATCGCTTCTGCGGCGCCAGCCTCTTCAGGGCCGGCACGAAGCTCAGCATGAAGAGCTCGTCCTCGTCCCGGGGCCTGTTCGGCAGGGCGCCGCCGCCGCTGTCCTTGGCCAGCCACTTCGGGGGGGACGCCGCGTTCTGGGCGGCGGGCAGCGAGGGCGGCAGCTGCCGCTTGCGTCCCGTTTTGCTGCCCGGCGTGAAGGGCGCGCCCGACTGCAGCTTGGCCAGGCCGGACTGGGCCGCCGTCTGCGCGTCCAGCGGCGGGAGCTGGGGGACGAACGCCACCTGGGGCTTGAGGTCGGGCTGGCTCAGCGCCGCCTTGCCGAGGGACATCGGCGTCTTCACCAGCTGGGACGAGGCGTTCTCTCCCTCCGCGCCGCCGGGCTCGTCGAGGTCGTTGCCGCAGATGTCCGCCACGCTGCTCCGCATCCCGGCGAAGGGCGCGATGAAGTCCATCAGCTGCCTGTGCTTCCAGCGGCTGGGGGCGACCTCGCCCTGCTTCTTGCTCTTGATCTCCATCCGGACCTCCTTCAGGTACCGGTCCCTCATGTTTTTCCATTTCCTTTTGCACTCGTCGGCTGGAAGACACAAACACGGGTCAGGGGGCGCGAGGCGAAGGCGGGGGGGGAACGCTGGGGCTCCATCCGCGGCGCTGCGGTTTTAAAACGTCGGTATCTGGCAGCCCTCCCTCGCTCAGTCCTTATCGGGGGGCGCCAGACCGTTTCCCCAGCGGTCGCCAGGCGAGGGCCAGGAATGCACCCCGGGGCAGCCTCGATAAACGCCCTCGTTCAAGGGTCTTGACCGATCAATCGACCAGACATCGGCCGGGTGACTTCGGGGGTTCAAAACCTGACGAAAGTACGCAAACACTCGCCACGGATGAGCTTTACACTCATCTTGCGCATAGAGAATACAACGTAAACATAATTTAATGTCCCACGCGTGAAATTCGACGCCTTAATTGTTGTTAATAACGCCCGTAATTACACATTAATTAAGCAGGCGTCTCGGGGTTGATGGACTAGAACCGCCTGGAGCTCCTTCACGGAGCGACGAGCTTCGTTTTCGGTTTATTCGGTTTAAACTCGATTTAAAAGGTTTAAACTTTCTCGTTTCCGGTTCTTCGGCACCTTTAATCTCCCACCTGACAGCACTTCCGGCGCGAGGGGCTCCGGGGGGGGCGCTAGCTAGCGCGAGGGGCGCCCGGTCCGCCGCGCGGTCGCCGCCTCTGCCGCCCCCGCGCATGCGGCAGAGGCGGCGGACCGCGGCGGTCCGCCGCCTCTGCCGCGTCGCGCTGATGTCGGCGAGAGCGACAAAAGGGGGGCTCCAGTTTTCCGCACGCGGCGCCGCCTCGCCGCCGCTCGCGAACAGCGCGACTTCCCCGGTTTATCGAGCAAACAAGAACTATTAAAGTTGTGGCGAGCGAACAAAAATGAAATTTAAAAAGAAAAAACAAACAAAAAAAAACAAAACACACACACTCACACGGCAAACCCAGCTCCAGGCTGATGTTGCTCCACGCGCTTGCGCGCGTGTCAGTGCAGCGGTAGCCCGGCATGGCCACGTTGTACAGCTCTGGGTAATTAAAGACGGACAATATTAACTTTTCGTCCATTTTGCCCCCCCGCCGTTGTCGCCGCGCTGCGCGGACGCGGAAGCGGCAGCGGCGGGCTTCTCCCGCCTTTTCCGCCCCGCGCTGCCTCCGCGAGATATCGCGAGTGGCGAGCGGCCTGCCGCGCTCCGCCGCCCGGGCGAGGAGCGGCGCGGCGCTGCCGCGTGCCGCCACCGGGGGCGCACCCCCCCCCCCATCCCATCCAGGGGTGAAACTAAAACCTTTATTTAGTGGGCTGATGTCGACTTAGCTGCATGAAGGCTTCGGGTTCGAGGCTTTGTGGAGTCTGCGTGTTCTCCTCGAGCCTGTGTGGAGTCTGCGTGTTCTCCTCAAAGCTGTGTGGAGTCTGCGTGTTCTCCTCGAGCCTGTGTGGAGTCTGCGTGTTCTCCTCAAAGCTGTGTGGAGTCTGCGTGTTCTCCTCGAGCCTGTGTGGAGTCTGCGTGTTCTCCTCGAGCCTGTGTGGAGTCTGCGTGTTCTCCTCAAAGCTGTGTTGAGTCTGCGTGTTCTCCTCAAAGCTGTGTGGAGTCTGCGTGTTCTCCTCAAAGCTGTGTTGAGTCTGCGTGTTCTCCTCAAAGCTGTGTGGAGTCTGCGTGTTCTCCTCAAAGCTGTGTGGAGTCTGCGTGTTCTCCTCGAGCCTGTGTGGAGTCTGCGTGTTCTCCTCAAAGCTGTGTGGAGTCTGCGTGTTCTCCTCGAGCCTGTGTGGAGTCTGCGTGTTCTCCTCAAAGCTGTGTTGAGTCTACGTGTTCTCCTCAAAGCTGTGTGGAGTCTGCGTGTTCTCCTCAAAGCTGTGTGGAGTCTGCGTGTTCTCCTCAAAGCTGTGTGGAGTCTGCGTGTTCTCCTCAAAGCTGTGTGGAGTCTGCGTGTTCTCCTCAAAGCTGTGTGGAGTCTGCGTGTTCTCCTCAAAGCTGTGTGGAGTCTGCGTGTTCTCCTCAAAGCTGTGTAGAGTCTGCGTGTTCTCCTCAAAGCTGTGTGGAGTCTGCGTGTTCTCCTCAAAGCTGTGTGGAGTCTGCGTGTTCTCCTCGAGCCTGTGTGGGTTCACTCCGGGTTCCCCGGCTTCCTCCCACAGTCCAAAGACATGTGCATGAACATCTGGGGGTCAAGGTCAACTGGAGACGCTAAGTTGACCTCGGGTGCGAAGGCCTTCGCCCGATGATTCAACCCTCTGGAGGACCAAGCGGTAGTATGCGATGGATGGGTATTAAGCTTTTATTCTTCTGTAACGTGCGCCGTCGTACCAAAGTGTCTCCTTTGACATCCGTACTCGTCGTCACGTCATCACGAAACCCGTTCTGATCACATCTTATGTGACAGCTTTAACCAAGAATGCACACTGATATCAAACTCTACCATGTTTGAATGTCTGCCTACTTCACATCACTCAACAGACTATAATGATATTTTTTAAAGGATGCAGGCGTTTGTTTGAAGAGCTGCAGATGTGCTCTTCACCAGCAACGCCTTGAGGAAACTGCTTTGTCCTTCACTCCTTGTTCCAAATGTTGCTCTTATAACTGCAAAAAAAATGGATCTTTATTATCCTAATCCCTCGTGATGGAAACTGTTGTGGGCCAGCATGGTCCTGCTCTGGAGAACAACAATGACGGCTGATAGCCATCTCACACACACACACACACACACACACGCGCGCGCGCACTGCAGACGAAACATGGGCAGTGTGTGTGCCATTAAAGCCAAGTGAAAAGGACGGGATGGTGTTTATTGTTATCTGTTTTCAAAAGCCGTTATCACAGGAGCTTAGGACAGACTGTGGAAATCCATTAATTCCCCGAAGGGGGGGAAAGGTGTATTACCTTGTATGAAATCACAGGATTTGTCGAGGGGAGGTGAATTTAACCTGTAATAGCTTTACCTCAGCCGCGCACATTGTCAGAGGCGCGAGACACAAAGGCTGCGGCGCGCAGATAAGACACGTGGTGCGCGGAGAGGAGACGCGCTCTGAATTTTTGGGCGTCATCGTCCGATCTGTTTGCAAAAGATCGTTTATAGATAAATAATAAAAAAAAAAAGGGTTATTATAGGGAAATAATGGCAACTAATCCTCAGATTCCACGTACGGGAGTGTGGGGCCACGCCGCAGACGTCCATCTTTAAATCCAGGTTTCTAATACAGAGCAATCCCCTTTTCTCTAAAACCTGAACAATGAGGATCTTAGGAGCTCCCACTCCTCGTTTTATGCAGCGAAATCTGATTTCTTTTGGAGAAAGCAATGACGCGAGATTAACCGAATCTGCCGGGCGCCCTCACCTCCTCACAAAACTGCCCAGATTAGCGGGGGGACTTAAGTTTCAAACGTTTTATGTGTCTGGTCCATCGAGGGGGATTATAGATTTACTTTCTATTTTTTTACCGTTTCGCTATAAGGGCCAGACAAGATGTTGCACGGGCAGACCAGCCGCCGAGCCACATCCAGCAGGAGTTGCTATGGTCGCCTCTGCTTGTGCTCCGAACTAGAGATGGAGGGACCCATCGGGAGGCAGAAGTTTCCTTTTACCATCGAGAACATTCTGAGCAGATATCCTGGAGGCGAGGGAGGTCAAAGGTCAGAGGGGTTAAAGGGGAGCGCGGCGAGCCCGGTGGCGGTCCAGACGGAGGTGTTTCGCCGCGCCTGCCCGTGCTGCTGCTGCTGCTGCTGCTCCCACTGTGGAGACCCGCTCCAGGCCGAGCTCAGCCACGAAGGGGGGCTCCAGCACAGCTGGAGCACAGCCACGCCCGCGGACCCCCGCAGAGAGGAGGGGGAGGAGGGAGGGGAGGGGGGAACCCCGGCCCGGCGCAGAGGAGAACCAGGCGCCACCGCACCATTTTCACCGAGGAGCAGCTGGACGCTCTGGAGGAGCTCTTCCTGCAGAATCAGTATCCAGACGTGAACACGAGGGAGAACCTGGCGCAGCAGACGCACCTGAGGGAGGAGAGAGTGGAGGTGAGAGGGCGCCGCACCGCCGACGATCCTTTAGATCAGGCCCTTGGGTGGTGAAGTAGACGCGTGTCCTGAGACAGCAAACTCTGGTGTGCTCACAGGTCTGGTTCAAAAACCGCAGAGCGAAGTGGAGGCGCCAGAAGAGATCGTCTTTTGGACTGGAGAATGAAGAAAGCTCACTCTGAGGAGTCCGCCTGTCTGACGCATGTCCCAGAGGTCAGCGTTTGCTCATCAGGGACGGCACGTGAGGGGCTTTGCTCACACTCAGAACCGGGCTGATCTCTGTCGTAGATGGAATGTGCTGATGCACCATTTACACCAAAAACAGGAATTTAGGCACAGAGGCGTTTTTACTGTCATTAAATTGTGTTTGTGGTGTCTTTCTGCCTGTTTTTTTATGTTGATCAATGTTTTTTAGATAAGCTTTATCCTTTAAAAGATGCGAGTCCCTGATTAAAAATAAACTTTGCCCCCTTTTCCAGCCTTTTATTTCCTGCCTCTACTCAACAACCCTCTCAACTTCTATTGCTTCTGCAGTTTCCCTGACCTTTGCTTTTTGTTCTCTTCCTTTTTCTTTCCATCCTGCTTTTGTCACCAATCGATCGGTGCAAACCTTTTCAAAACGAGGATAAATTGCTGAAAGTTGTGTACTTTTCTGTTAAACACACTGTACAGCCACTGTTGTACTGATACTTTCGACTCGACCTCAGAGGTTCACTGACTCGATGGGGCCACTAGAGAGAGACATTTCCAAACATTTGGATCATGCACGTTCATAGCAGACACATTTTAAAAAAAAAAAAACACGAAAGACAGAAACTCGGCTGCCTTGGATTGTTGCATGAATAAATTCTCATCAATTAAGATGTGTGCATTATGATTCTGAGGGCGAGTTTGGATCAGTATTCGTGCTGAAACATAGAACACTTTCAAAGATATTTCATATGAAGCATTTTAACAGTGATGAACTAAGACTTCCATTTCCTGATGAAGCGTCTCCATTTTCGTTTGAATGCTTGAACGTTGTGGTCAGAGCTGAGACCGTTTTGAGGGTTGTGATCCTGCAGGGCGCGACAGCCGTCACCCTCCGAGGCCCGACTGCTCTCCTGACACTGATCCGGACCATCTGTCTGCTCCCCTGAGAGGCCTGAGCCCTCTGGGGATGTTCCACCATTCCCCCAGAGACGAGACTCCCCAGCGCTGTTCAACTGTGGTGAAAACCTGCGGGCTGCGCCACAACGCTGGCTCGGAGGGAGACGGTGTAAAGGAACCGAACACAGAAAGGGCTCAAAGGAGGTGAAGAACCCGATCACAAACAAAAACCAGCTGCTTCTGCGGCCTCTGCTGACGGGCAGAGAGCGGCCTGGCCGCACAGAGGTGGGTTTTAAAGCCTGCGGAGCAGCTGAGAGGCCTCAGCAATCAGCTCGGCTGTTCCACGTTGGACTCATCAGCACGGCTGCACGCCATCAGGTCTGAAACCACCCAGGAGGAAGTTCACCCCCAATTAGACGAGAACGTTCGTCTAAGTCATCACAGTTTTAAACTTTAATTAAAAATCCCCCCACAGGAATCACAACTCTCGCTCTTTTTCATTTAACTGTTTAATATTTGTCATAATCCCAAAACCTTGGGCTCCAAAAACCCATCAAACCATGTCCAGTAAAAATCTTTATTTTAATATATTAGATTTATGATACAGTATATGATATGTTGTGCTACAAATTTCTTTTCCGCATGCATAGCTTCACACGTTTAAGACAGTAAAAGCAGAGAGTAAGAGTTCCCTCGTCCAGGACAACTTCAACATGCACGTCTCCACACGTCCGCTCAGAACAGTCGACCGCAAGCGTAGCTGCCTGGTCATTGCCGAGTTCTGCGTCTCTGAAACGCACCGCCGAACAGTTAGCTCGTAAACGTTCTTTGGCATTTTTAATTTTTCTTTTTTTTTTTTTTTTTTTTTTTTGCTGTGCAGCCTGCTCTTGTAGATGCTGAAGGTCAGGACGCTGCAGAGGTTGGGCTACAGGGGCGACCGGTGGATCCTTGTTGAGGTATTACAGTTAAAAAATGTTGCACCAAAGCGAAGGTCACTCTGGGGAAGCTCTGAGGAGGCCACGCGTCGCCCTGACGCTCTGGGGGAGGAACCACCACCACCTGCATGGTGCGGTTTGGGTTGGGGGGGGTCTTACACACACCGAGGGTTACACAGACGAGAAACACAGGCTATTAAAATCCGGGGGGGTTGAGCACACGCGCTCTAAAACTATCGGGGGGCGGAGAAACGACGGAACACACGACACACAGTAACACACAGCCTGGTCGGGGTCACGCCGAACGCCCGTATTGCCGCTGAGCTTGTGCTTGTCTCCGGCGCCGCGTTTGCCGGTCGTTTCTACCAGCGAACCCGCGCCCAACATCTTAACACCACCGAAATTTACACTGACGGGTCTCAGCCCCACCCGCTGGTTTGGTTTGTGCTCATGGAAACAGCGGCAGTTGAGGGCCAATGAGGTTTTTTTTTTTTTGTTGTTGTTGTTTTTCTTTCTTCTCGCCGAGTTTGTCGCCGTTCCGGGAAGAACCGAAGCTGGCGGTCCGTCGTCAGCCCGCCTCTTCCTCCAGGAGGTAAAAAAATATTAAAAACCGAAACAAACAAACAAACAAAAAAAAAAAAACGTCCGCGCGGCGTCTCGGCCTCATCGGGACATCATCCGCACGAACTCTGAAAGAAAGGAAATTGACAGCAGGGTCAGGGCGGCGCCCGTTGGCGTTGGCGGCGGCGGTGGCGCGGCCGCGTGGGCCGCGTGGTGCGTTCAGCGTCCTCGGAGCCGAGAAGCTTTTAAAAATAGAAACAGCAACAGAGCGTCTGCGGCTCCTGTTGCCACGCATCTCCTCCTGCGGATAATCTGCGAGGTGCTATAATCTCCAGCTATAGTGATAATCTGACAGCCCCCCCGACACACACACACACACACACACACACACACACACACGCCCCTCAGCTGCTTGTACACAGAAACACACCCCAGCATCTGCCTTCACCTTCAAAGTCCACTTGCCCGTCGCCGTTCAAGTCAATGTCCCGCAGGATGTCCTCCAGGTCTCTGTGTCCCACCTGGGGGGGCGGGGGGGCAGGTGTGAGTGCATCGGTAAGAGGACGCCAGCGGGGGACTGGGGGGGGGGGGGGGTGGGTTCTCTACCTGCTGTCCCAGCAGCTTCTTCATGGCTTCCCGGAGCTCCGCCGTGCTGATCATCCCGTCACCGTTGGTGTCGAACTGAAAACAAGAGGGAGGTGATGGTGCTGGTGACCCCCCCGACCCCTGACCCCCGACGCTCACCTCCTTGAAGGCGTCCCTCAGCTCCTTCACCCCGATCATGTCGGCGGTCTCGGCCAGCAGCTTGGGCCCCATCAGCTCCACAAAGTCCTCAAAGTCCACGTGTCCTCCCACTGATGGAGGGATGGAGAACAGGGACGAGTGTCAAGGCCGACCCTCGTGCCTCCACTGATGCCATCTCAACACCTGACTTTGGATACCTGCTGGTCCTCTCACTAGAGTTCTTTCAGCTTTAACGTTGTTGTTATTCTCACTACTGTTGGTTTCTCTCTACCTGAACTAAGACAGTTGATTATCAGTATTTATTGACCCCCCCCACTCTGATGACAGTACCATGGTACCATGAAGGGGAACAATGGGACCCCCTTTGGTTTTCACCTTGTTTCCTTGTTTCTCCGATCCCTAAATATTCCTCGTGCTCTCTCATGCGGTGCTCTTTTAAACGTCGGATGACGACCCCCCCCCATAACCACGCCCCCCCCCCCCAACTCACGGTTCATGTTGATCTGCTGGCTCAGCTCGATCAGCTCCATCTCCGTGGGCATGTAGCCCATCGTCCTCATGCAGTTCCCCAGGTCCTTGCAGCCAATGAAGCCGTCCTTGTCTTTGTCGAACTCCTTGAAGGCCTCCCTCAGCTCTGGGGGGGGGCAGGGGGGCGTGGGGGGGGCAGAGCAGAGCAGGGTGAGTGAGGCGCAGCCACGCGCTCCGTGGCCTAAAGAAATGCAGCGTACCGTCCATCTCCTCTGGCCGCAGCTCTCGGTCCTGTGAAGAATCACAGCGCACGGTGAGGCTCTACACATCCCGCACGTGCACGTGAGCGTCCCTCAGCGGCGCCGCTGCCAGCGGGAGCGGCTCGGCGCCAAAGCCCGGCGGGGTTCCACCGACCCAGAGAGGAGGGAGCCGGAGAACGCATGCAGAGTTTTGGCGCTGCAGCAGGGACCAGAGGACCCCCCCCCACACACACACACACACACACACACACGCGCGCGCAGCAGCATGCACGCGCCCTCCTCTACGGCCCAGTCAACCCAGACGGCCCTCTGCGCTCCGTGCGGGAGACCCTTCGGCGCTCCAAAACAAACCGTTACAAGTTTTCCCTGGACTCACACCCCCGCTCCTGGGAACGGACGAGAGGACACGGAGCGCTCCAAAGAAAACACTAACTGAGCACACAAATGTCCACACACACATCCTGTACTCCTATCTTTGTGAGGACTTCATAGACATAATGTTACCCTGACCCCCCCGAACTAAACCCAATCCTGACCTGGAATAGCCAAAATCTGCTCGCTTCCCCAAAACGTCCTCATTTTGATGGTAGAATGTGGATTTTGGTTCTCAGCGTGTAGCAAGTACAAGAACACACACACACGCGCAAACACACACACGAGATTATAGAGTCATGTGACCTGAGCTGCAAGAAAAGGGTCAAACCTGCAGACACACTTGCTTCATTCCACACCGCTTCTCCTTCTCTTTATTTCCAGATTAAATTTAAGATTTGTCGCGCTACATTTTAACGTCCCCCCACTCCCCCCACTCCCCCCCACTCCCCTGGGGGACGAATGCTGCAGCTCCGGTGCTGCAAATTTCATCTTCACATTCGAATGCGCGACAAAACAAGTCAGTGATACAGAAAAGACGACACAGAGAGGATGCACGGCCCCCGATGAACGCTCTCCCTCACAGCCGACAGCAAACGTGGTGCTTCATGCAACACTACTGTGCACGTGCATGCGCATGAATGTTCTGGACTTACGTACAGCCTGCCGGCTCTCAGCGAAGCCCTTGCGTAGAAAGATGCACGCGGGCCCCAGCACGTTGTGCATGTTGGCTCCGTTCTGGGCCAGGGCCACTAGCGGCTCTAGATAGGCCCCCCCAGAGCCCCCCTCCTCACAGGACTGCACTGCTTTGTAGTTCTTCTTCTGGTCCTGATGCGGCGTCCAGGGAGGGACGGGGGCCAGACATGGGAGCAGAGACAGGGGGGGGGGTAGAGACCATGACTCAGAGCGCAGCAGCATGGAGGCGTGGGGGGTGGGTGTGTGTGTGTGTGTGGGGGGCATATGGCTGTCAGTCACGGAGGTGTGGGCTCGGGTCAGTCGTGAGGGGAGCGCCTCCGATTTACAGCGACGGGAGCAGCCGTTCCCACCCGTGCAGGCATCTGCCCCCGGGGGTGGGGGTGGGGGGGGTTGGGGGGTTCAGAGTAAGAGTGTATCATCGTTCACAACTCCGAGGGTCGTCACGAGATTGGGGGGGGGTCGCCACAGCACTGACTCTGGAACATTAGTTAACGCCTCGTCAATGGGTCAACTGAGATCACCGATTAAGTAACCGAGCGAAGGTCCGAGTTCCGAGGGGGGGCGGGGCGGCCTCGTGTCAGAGAGCTGGGTTGAGCGCATCCCGTTGGCCCGGCGTCCGACGCCGCGGGGGGGGACGCAGCTAAAAGGGAGCCGAGCGGAGTCGCTGTCACAGCAAATTACCGGAGGAACCGCGCTCCGCCGCTGCCTTAAACCCCCGAGATGCGAGCTGCCCCCCCCCCCCCCCCCCCCGCAGAACGTACCAAACATCTGCACAAACGCCTCGCGGACGATTTTAACAAACACGCGCGTTATTGGGCACTCTGCAAATGACCTTCACACTCCATCTGTTGCCATGGCAGCCCTGGCGCTTGTTCACGCGTCCCTGCGTTCTCCTCCGCGGCAACAGTCGCCCGGCGGCCGACGCGAGCCGCTGAGGCGTGTGCAGCCGCGGTCTGGGAGGGCAACGCAACGCAAAAGCCACTAGGAAGCCACGCGGCCAAAGGTGTTACGCAACCGCAGGAGAAGGCGTCAGGGAAGAGCGACGTGAGGCCGCAAGTTCCCCAACGCCATCGCCATCGGCGCGTGGTGGACGGCCTCAGCAGCCGCTCGCTCGTTTCGGGGGTAAATAAGTCGATCTATTTTAGGGAACGCCTGTCAGGCGCTGGCTGGCTGAAACAGCCCAGAGGGTTAGGGTTAGGGTTAGGCCCCCCCGGCCCCCCCACCCCCAACCACGGGTCTCTGTGGACGCTCTAACGAGCACAGTCGGGACAGGAAGTCACCATCGATCACCTCCACGCTCTTTATCATAATCAAATCTGCGCTGAAGCCTGCGTTATCTCAGGGGTCTCAGGTGATGCTCTTGGAATCCAGCAACACACACACACACACACACACACACACACGCGCGTGTGCACACAAACAAGCAAGCAAGCACACGCACGCACTCACACAAACAAACAAACACACGCACACGCAAGCGTGCGCACACAAACAAACAAGCACAAACACACACACACGCGCACACACACACACACACACACGCACACACACACACACACACACACACGCGCGCACACACACACACACACACACACACACAGCCCGTGGGATCAGTCAGCACCGGTCCAGTCAGGCAGGCTTCAGTCAGGCTGCAGCTGGGGACACATGCACCGACAGTCAGGGGGTCTGAGGAGGGGAGAAAAGGCGGAGGCTCCTTACCTTCTTGGTGAAAATTTTAAGCGACTTTACAGAGTTGCCCATTGCATATGTCAGAGAGAGAGAGGTCCTGCTGCCTTATGTGTGTGTGGGTGCATTAACAGGGCTGTTGGTACGGGCATGCATGTGTGCTTGCATGCGTTTCCAGGCATGCACAGGAGGGAGAGGGAGGTTCACTGGGTCATAGGCTAACAGAAGGAGACATTTGGGAGGGGGGGGGGCAGGGAGAGGAGCAGCAATATCGTACAGGGAATGGGAGCGAGGGGACGGGGGGACGCTGGGAGGTACGAGAGGAGGGACAGCGAGACAAAAGGAGGAGGATAAGTAGACAAGAACAAAGGAGGGATCGGAGGAACGCGGAGACGGGGAGGGAGACGAAGCATGCGTGTGATCAGAGCGAGATGCGAGCGCCGGGAGTAGAGGAAGCGCGATCGCTTATTCACTGCACCCTCTCTCCTCCCCCCTCTCCTCTTTCTCGCTCTTTTCTGCCTCCCTCTATCCCCCCAACTCTCTCCCTCTCTCTCTTCACCACGGGTTTAAACCATCCATGCCAATGTGACAGCAAAGGCTCAGTCGGACAAACATTTTACCTTCCCCTGAGGAAGACACCGCAGACACTAATCCAACACACACACACACACACACACACACACACATGCACACACGCACACACACTTGATTGGACACACACGGAGGCTATGTCGCTAAAAATAATCTACATGCTTTATCACACTGCTACCCAGTATCCCAGCATCCCTCCATCTACCCACCCCTCCATCATTCCATCCGCCCATCCATCCCTCCATCCATTCATCCCTCCATCCATCCCTCCGTCCCTTTTTCACTCATACAGATGCATCACAATGTCATGGGAGGTCTGAAGGTCACAGGTCCAGATGGAGGAGGAGATCGCCCCTTAAACCAAAGCAGCAGCTCGAATGAAGCGTTTAGGGAAAACACGGAAATGTAACCGTTGGTAGAGACCCCAGGACCCCCGTGACCCCGTGACCCCCTCGGGATATGGTCATATTGCATGTCCTCACACGTTTTCGCTGGTGAAACTTCATCTGGAGCGCTGCCTTCCTGACCTTCCTGTGTGGAGAAGGTCAACCCCCCCCCCTCCGCTCCTGAAACCACCTCACGCTAATGACCGTCTCTTGACCTTGGACACGCCGGGCCGTTCTAATAGCGGCGTTCACGCCGGCGTCGCCTCTCGTGGCGGTCCCGTTCAGCGTCTCGGCGGCTCCCCTGCGCCGGCCCGATGATTCAGCCGTCCTCTCACCAGAGGCTCCTTGTGAACTTCAGAACGCATCAGGCGTCACACGAGAGCCGTCAGCTCTCGTAATGTCAGGCCGCGTCGGAGTGGGCAGCCGTGAGATTTGTTTCCCGCTCCGGCGTTTACGCGAGAGCCGGGACCGCCACAACAACTAACGGCGCGGGATCAGAGGAGGGGAGGAAGGACCCGGAAAACCGCCCTCACGCCCGCGTTTCCAGGCTGAGGACCGCCGCTCTGGACTCTTGTATGTGCCTTTTTCATGTGATATTAGCATCTCTTGAATATCCTTCGGGGGGGGGGGCAGAGATATTTCTTGTCGTCATCGTCGCCGCTGAAACAAAAAACGCGAGGAGCGCTTGCGTCAGCCGAGACGTCGTTAGCTCCGCCCAATCAGATTAGCCTGGCGAAGTTCACGGAGCTTATTCTGGTCCATAATTCCCGATTCACGCGAACTCTCGGGGCTTAATGGTGACGCGCTCCACCTTTTGTTTAGGATTCCTCCTCCTCTTCCTCTTCACCCCCCCCCCCCTCGCCAGCCTCAGGTCTCCATGAATATTGAGCGTCGTGGCTTTTGCACGTGTGAGCACCCGCAGCTGCACAGGCGCTCGCATCCCGCCGCCTAATCCCGGTCTCAGAAAGAGGGATTTAACCATCCAGTGAATTTTCTACCTCCTTCCTTCGCCAGCACAGATGCTAAAATAACCTCCTGCCTCTATAAATAACCCGCTGGAGGCTGCAGAGCCCTCAGACCTCCGCCGTCTCTGCCCTCCTTCGCTCACTCTTCGGGGGTTTTTGGGTTTTTTTTTCACGCTCGCTGAAGGTCAGAATGAAGGTCAGGAGGGCACGCGAGCCGGAGGGCAGGCGGGGAGCACGGGCCGGCGAGAGAGAGAGGCGTGCTGGAGCGGGCGGGCGGAGGGCCGGTCTGTGGCTGACGAGCCTTCCTCCTCTCGTCGTCTCCAGAGCTGTCAGCGAGAGCCCATCGCCAGGATTACGTAAGATCAGACACTTCCTTGCTCCATCTCGCCCATCCTCGCTCCCTTTCGCTCCCTTTCCCGGTTTGTTTGCTTCCCCCCCGTCTCAGTGATGTGACACACTCACTCACGCACAGAGCGGACTCCTCTCCGTCTGTAATAAACACACACACACACACACACTCTCGACCTGTTTGTGTGAACACCATGCGCTCCCTCTGCTGGTTGGCGCTCACATCCTTTCATCTGGATGAAGAAAAAATGGAAAGAAAAACAGGTTTGTTTGTTGCTCAACGTGAAAACGGAACGACGTGGCGGCTCCCAACAGCGAAGCCGCGTTTCGCTGGGTTTTTGTTTCGGTTTTCCTGGAGACCGTCTCGCTCTCTCTCTCTCAGCGGACGAGCAGGACCGAGCATGTCGGCGCCAAAAGCAGCCTGACATTTTTGTCTGTTAGATAACACATCTGCGAAAAGACTCTTTCTTTTCTTTCTTCCCCTCACCAGGGCCGACCACTCTGCCCTCCTCCGGTCTCTCATAATCAGGTCTTGATGGGCTGGGCTATTTTTAGCCTCTTCCACTGGCAGCGAACGAGTCCTGTTGGGATTGTATGCAGATCTCGATGTTATGTAAGAAAAATGAAAGCGGGGAGTTTTTGTTGGTTTTTTTTTTTGCGAGGCGGGATCGCTCATCTTCCTGTCAGAGGCCTCCCCCGTGGAGGAGCGCTGGTCACCGGAAGCGGGGTGAGATGCCGGGCGGGTACGAAGGCGCCGTGATTAAAACATGCGGCGAAGCCCCGGTTTGAGGCCTCAGACGCCCAGTGGTCTTCAGACCTCCCTGGTGGAAACTTAAATGTGATTAAGGTCCTTCTTCCTCGCACCAGCAGCGGCTTTTTCATCCAGGAAGCTGAAGCATAAGTAGATTTTGTCTCAATGGAAACCCCTAAAACGGACTGAAGCTCTGGCCTAGATTTGGAGGCTATTTTTGGAGCACGCTGGGGAAGTAATTGTCTCCTTTTGAGCTTTTTTATCTCCGAGAAAAGGAGTCGGGCGAGCGGAGGAAGGCAGGCCGACCGCGGAGGTGATGCTGCAGACGTGCAGCCGTCCTCCAGGCGTGCCGCCCCCCCCCCCACGCGCCGGGGGAAAGCCGATCCCCCCGCCGTCCGCTCAGGTGACAGGTCACAAAGAGAGCCAACGCTCCCGTGACAGGGCCTTGAACCGACGGACTCCAGATTCAGGCTGAATGCCTGCATCCATTTTTAATCTGGGTTTTTAATGGGTTCACCTGCATCTCAACCCTGAACCCGGATCACTGGCTCGGGGGGTAGAAACTGAAACTTTCTCCTGATTAAAAACGAGTTTTCCCTTAAACACTCGGTCTTTTTCTGCCCGCGTGGAGACGCCGGAGGACAAAAACCGCGTTTGCGCAGCCAGTGGAGGGTTTCAGAGGCACCACATGAAATGATCCCGAGGCATTTTTCTGAGATCGGATCCGCTCCGGCTGCGGTGACGCTGCTCTTTGCATCGATGCGCAACGAATCAGCCCGACCGCCGAGCGGGTTCAAGTTTGTCTTTTGCACCATGAACGAGCTCAAACGTTTTAAAAAAACAAAAACACGCCAATTCAAACTTTTTTTTAAAAACAAAACAAACTTCTCTCACCTGCCCGAACACGGACTTGACTATGGGGTGCAGGCTGGAGTCGCACTCGGACGCGGTCACGCTCGGACGCTTGGACGCGCGGCTGCTGGCGGCGGCGGGCCGGAGCGGCGCGCCGGTCCCGGTCGGCTCGGAGCTGGACAGGCTGGACGACGACCCGGCGGCGGCTCTCCTCCCGGTTTCGAAGAAGAAAGCCGCGTCGTCCGTCTGCCTGGAGCGCGACGGGGTCGGGGAGGTCCTCCCGTGCTCGCCCTGGAGCCGGGGCGGGTGTTTGGACTTGGTGGACCTGCTCCGCTCCTTCGGGTGCCGGCTCGGCTTGTTCCTCGCCTCCTCCGCGACGTGGCCGTCCTCCGCGAGGCTCTCGTGGTCGTGGGAGTGGCTCCTCCGGACGCGGGGGCCCCCCCGGGGCCCGGCGTGTCTCGGCTGGCACAGGGGTCTCCGCGCACTCGTCTCGCACTCCTCCGCCCGGCGCGGCTCGTCCCTGCCCGCGGCTCTGGGGGGGTGCTGCTGCTGCTGCTGCTGCTGCTGCTGGTGGGCGCGGTGGCTCCGGTGATGGCGCGGGGGGGGCGCGCCGCCGGGGGGCTCGGACCTGCTCTTGAGCCCCGAAGACCTGAGCAGCGACGTGGCGGAGTCGCTCTTGGGCAGCGCGGAGCTCATCGTTCCGTGACGCGCGACGGGCGAAGTGATGGAGTTCCAGGAGGAGGATGGAGGGAGGACGTGTGTGTGTGTGGGGGGGGGTCGGGCGCAGGAAAAGAGGGCAGTCCCACCTCCACGTGCTGCCAGGCGCCCCTCTCACGCATGCGGCCACTTGACCGACCACGCGCGCTGCCCACGAGCCCTTTGACGTGTGGCCTCGCCGCCGATAATCAATAAGTTCGATCGAGGAGCCGAGGGAAGTCTCGGGACTGAGCCAGGGTGCAACAGGTGGCCGCCGGGACGCTTCGGCCCGACGACAAAGATCGATTCGTCACCAAAGATCAAAAGCTGCTTTAAGGACCGTGCGGGGACGCGGCGGACGGTTCCGGTTTAAAGAGGTGTTTTATGATGTGACTAAAAGCGTGGCGATCCTCCAGTCCCATCCCATCTGCACGGGCAGCGGTCATGATTCCCTCAGCAGATGTCCGGGGATCCAGGGCGAAAAAAAAGATTAAAAAAACCAAAAAAAAACCCGGTAATGATGTGAGACGAGAGAGCCAATTAACACAGTGCGCAAAGAGGCGAACCGCGCAGAAGTTGCTCTCTTTTCTCGGGGGATTTTTTGTTCTCTGACATCTGTGTCTCTGCCTCTTTTGCTCCAGGGGGAGGCAAAGCGCCGCTTTGGCTCCGTCTTAAGAGCAGGCCCGGCCCGGCCACGCCGAGCCGAGCCCCTCGCACTCGAGTCTTCGACGCTTGAAGAAATTAATCTCCTCTTCGCCTCCCTGATGCGGAGGGCTGCTGCAGCAGGGGGTGTGCAGAGCCTGGGGGTTCAATATGGCCCAGTTAGTGGCAGAGAGGGCAAAACACAACCTTAATTAAACACAAAAACAGCAGGATTGTTTTGGGTTTTTTTGGGCTTCTGTGTTTATATTTCTCCCACTGCTCCGTGCAGAGCACCAAAGTTGTCTGCCCTCGCCAACCACGACAACCAAAGGAATACATGTGCAGAGCGACCCTGATTGCCTGATGTGTGGGTTGGAAAGCTGAACGATGGCTGATTGATTCTGGAGCTTTGGCCACAAAGAGGGTTTCTGGATGTCTCACTGAAGCGTGAGCGCGCAGCAGCGCTGGGAGACCGTTCTGGGCACATTTGGCTCGCGGGAAGGAGGCAAAGCCACTTCTGTGGGAGGGATAGTTGCGTGTAGTCACATGGAACCAGGAAGAAAACCCCAGTGAACAGCAGCACAAATCATTCCCCATCTAACCTCTCCTGTCAGGCCAGTTCATCGGGTGCTGTGAAACTCGGGGACTTCCAACTGCGGCTTCAATGTCAGGACATGATTTAAATCTGCGCAATCCCCGTTATCTTGAATATATTCACCTATCGCCGCTCATTTCTCTCCCTAGATGTGACTCAACTGGATGAAAGTAGTTTGGGAACTGTGTTTTTTCCTGGGGGCAACAACATTTTGCTCATTTGTGGTGCTTATCAGCCTCAGACTGCTGGAAACCATGAGTAATCGGGACAGAGAAGGTCACCGAGGAAGCGTGATGGAAGGGTGTGGTGAAGGTGCAGGGCATGTCCTGCAGGGAGGTGGATTCGAATGAGGAAGGGGGTGTCTGATGCAGAGGGGGGAGAATAAGGAGTGTGAACTATTTATAGAGTGACGACCTATTGCTATCCTTGCAAAAAAAAAAAAAGGAAAAACGCGCTCATTCGACATCACTTCTGCAGAGAGGCTTCACTGGAACGACCCGCGTGCTGTGGCATTAACGCAGCAATAATTAACATTCATGTGTTTTCTGGCCATGTTTACTCTTCAAAGGTCACGACTGAAGCCTCAACAGAGCTCGTGTCATCAGAAAATGTGAATTTTCTGTCCGCTGAAGTGACCAGTGCGCTGTTTTTCCTGTCGGGGTGCAGACCAAACGAACCACACGAACCACGTGACTCAAAGTGAACGAGCAGGCTAAAAAGGGCTGATGATAAAATATAAATGCCACCACAGGGAGACGCTACAGCCGCACGCGTGCCTCAGGATGTGGACTTGAGCGGATGCGGGATGAGCACGACAATAGCGAGTGCAGCAGTCAGGAAGGAACAGGCAGAAAAGTTCGCTGTCAGCTGCACGTTTTCACCTGACCAAACAGGTTCAGAAACAGAATCTGAGGAGTGTTTTCAAAGGAGAAGGTCTCTGAAAATACAATGAGTGCAGACAAAAGGCATCGTGACGACGCATCCGATTATATAACGACTTATTTGTCTCCGTGTGATTGGCTGTGAGAGCCCGCTTTAACGCAGCGCAGCTGAAACGCGAGGAAGGGGAGACCGCCCCAGATGCAGGACTGAGGCAGAGGATGGTGGGAGTAAAGTTGCTCCAGCGACGGACAGTCCAGGTGAGCTCAAAGGTGAAGACAGGGGGTTTAATTGCCCCCGCACTGTCCCCGCTCCAGAGCTGCTTCAATAAAGCCCTCGGCGCCTGTTCCCCCGTGTGCACTCTTGCTTGTCCCGGCAGTCAAACAAAACCTAATCCTGTTTTCTTTCGCCATTCCCTCAGGTTCCTTCTGAGTGGTTACTCCCCGCGGCGACTGGTGCAGCTGTTTCTGCACATCTGCCCCCCCCTCAAGGACACACTCAGAGACAGTCGCCTGGTCCTTATATGGGTCCCACTGGGACCCGGGTGCACGACTCTGGAATTTGGATTGGACTTGGTTACCAACTTGCCCATTTGGAATCTGTGTTAATCAGGTTTCACGCTCGGTCTCCCTCTTTCAACGTCCTGAAAGCACCGAACTGTATCTGGAGGTCCATTAGTCATAAAACAAACCCGCAGAATGAGAATCTCCCGCTGCTCCATTTAAATACGGCCAGGATCGCGGTCTCGCTGCGGTTTCACAACCTTACCAACAACTTCCAGTAAACGTGGGAACAAGCAGAAAAGAAAATAGCTGGCTGGGAGCCTGGTGGTCCGACACAAGGGACCCGTGTCCATCTTATTTCCTACCCTTTGTACTATCTTTTCAAGGACTCCAAACTTCATTTCTGGACTCATTTAATCATTTTATTGAGCACAAACGTCAAATTAACTCCATTCTTCATAGTCTGACAATGACATTGTATGTTATGTCATTAAAACCTTTATATTTATGTCTTATTCTCCCTCTTGTTTTGCTTCAACCCACTGAATGATGGTGAGGATAAAAGGACTAAAAACTCTCTAAAGTTAGCATTCAACTCGGATTAAAACGGCATCAGATTATTTGATCAGCAACTTCTAATGGTTCCATCCTGCGCGTTCTAATAAACATTTTGTCCTTCTGAAAAGTTCTCATCGCTTTCGGGAAGAGCGGTGGGAGGTCTTACGGTCAGGGGGGTTCTCCTTCCTCCGCGCTCCTCGTTGGAGGGCGCTGAGAGCGCACAGGCGCCTGTGGCCGCAGCAGCAGCATCGCTCCCCAGCTCCCCAGCTCCGCGGCTCCCATGGCCAAGCCCCGACCCTGCCTGCTCTGCTGCCTCGTCCTGGCCGCCCTCGGCGGCCTGGTCCTCCTCTACCTGTGCGTCTCCTTCCTCCTGCTCGGAAGGTGCGCCGGCTTCGAGCGCGCGGCGGTGGCGGCGGACTCGCGCCTCTGCTCCGACGTCGGCAGGTAAGAGGGTCCCTCAACAGAGCCCCCGACAGTGACCTTAACACTGGATGGGGCTTTTAGGAGCATTCTCAGCGAACCAAAGGCTCTTTCTCTCCGCAGGTAGGATACAGAAATGGAGTGGGGCGAGATAATCAGTTTAAGAGATTTATGGGCTCTGTACAAACCGAATTAATACCCGGACTGTGCGCACTTCAACTTACTGGACGTGACAACACGTTTGGACAAACTACCTGATGCTAATCTTCTTCTAAATTTCTATTTTAGTCCCCAATTTCTGAGTCCTCGTGTCGGGTGTTCGGTGGCGCTGTCCTGATGGATGCGGGTTCTGGGGGCGGTGCGGCTGCCGCTTTCAGTCCCCTGCCAAGTTTGTTCTCTTTTTTTCAGACTTCAGGGACAAAGAAGCAGCAAAGCGCCCAGGCAACATAGGACTTGCAGAATTCCCTCTGTTGGGCAATTTGGAGTCAGAGACCTGGCTCAGGAAATGCTTGCAGACAAACTCATTCAGCTTCGCCCGAAGAGGCAAACAAAGTCTGCGCAACTTAACTTGTTTGCTCAGTTTTGCGCACAAAGCTGGTGGAGATTCCGCAACTGTCTTGGAAAAACCCCACTAGTGCCTCCTGGGAAGAAATTTATTTAACAAATCAGTTTATAATCGGTTTAACTGGGGGAGGGGGGGGTGACAGCACCGCCAATCATTTCAAAACTGTTGCTCAATAGAATATCGTTTTAACTTGCCCCGTGGCCGCTCTCCGTGTCATTACATTCTCAAAGAGAGAGTGGGTGGTGATAAATGCAATGAGTTGTCAAAGAGAGAAAGGGAGATAAATAGGGCGTCAGATTTCCCGACAAATCCCGTCTTTCCTTGATTTTTTTTTAGGAGCATTCTGGAGAGGGGAGGTTCGGCGGTAGATGGCGCCATTGCAGCTCTCCTGTGCACCTCGGTGGTCAATCCTCAGAGCATGGGGATTGGGGGAGGCTCCATCGTCACCGTCAGGGATAAATCAGGTTCCTCTTCGCCCCTTACCTTCCTCTTTTTTCCCCACCTGAGCCACGTCGCCAATGCTGATGTGCTTCCAGGACAGGTCAAAGTGTACAACTTCCGAGAGACGGTCCCGCGGAGGTTCAAAGCCGACCTGCTGAGCGACTGCCCCTCCACGTTCAGACTGAGCACAGGTGACGTCTCCATCACCTCTTTGCTGACGTGATTAAATGAAATTGAGGGGGAAAAAAAAAACATCGTTTCTCTCATTTCCTGTCTGTGGGCGGCAGGCAGCCAGTGGATCGGCGTTCCCGGAGAACTGCGAGGCTACGAGGCCCTTCACAGGCAGCACGGAAAGCTGTCGTGGGACAAGCTCTTTGAGCCAACAATCAGGCTGGCCCGGAATGGCATCAAGATGCCTCCATTCCTGGCCTTACTCCTGAAAGAACAGCTCATGAAAGACTTGGTGGAAAAGTCTTCTCTGTGGTACAAAAAAAAATAATAATAATTTCTGGGAAAAGTCTGGTCCCTGTAAACTTATGTAACTCTGGGTTGACTGTGACCTTGGTTTTCACATGACAGAGAGGTTTTGGAGGCTTGATCATGTTGGTGTCATCTTTGACGCTCCCTTGTGTTTGTTTCTCTACACTGTCAGCACAATTTTATGCAACGCGAACAAAACTGCTCTGGGAGAAGGAGACATCCTGAAGTTCCCTCAGCTCGCAGATACCCTGGAAATAGTTGCGCAGCAAGGAGCCGACGCGTTCTACACCGGCAAGATTGGACAAGACTTAGTCAAAGACATAAAAGAAGCAGGTGGGGACAATCTCCACGTGCTCGGATGGTTGAAAAAGAAAACTAACTCAAAGAGATTGGTGTTTCCTGCCTGTTTCTGTAGGCGGAACTTTGGAAATGGATGATCTGAGGAGCTTCCAAGTGCGACAAGAGGATGCCTGGAAGGTTTCACTTGGGAAAGCTCGCATGTACATCCCTCCCCCGCCTGCTGGGGGCGCTCTGCTAGCCTTCATTCTTAAATTAATAACAGGTTTCTTTAAATTGCTACAGATTGATGACAGTTTACACATGTCTGCAGACTGTTTAACAGTTGCACAAAAAAACGTTTTCCAGCAGAATTCCCCATAAATCCCACGTCCATGGACAAGCACCAGAAGATACAGATGTACCATCGCTTCATAGAGGCAGTTAAATTTGCTAATGGACAGAGGAGGAGCATTCGGGATCCCCGCTTCAATCCCAAAAAGGTTTGGCTCCTTTGCGTCAAGGAAAAATGAGAACCGGATGGCCTGATTCTGCACATTCACGGTACATTCAGGGACCCTGGAGCATTCAGAGACCCTGGTGCATTCAGGGACCCTGGAGCATTCAGAGACCCTGGTGCATTCAGGGACCCTGGAGCATTCAGAGACCCTGGTGCATTCAGGGACCCTGGAGCATTCAGAGACCCTGGTGCTTTCAGGACCCTGGGGCATTCAGAGAACCTGGTGCATTCAGGGACCCTGGAGCATTCAGAGACCCTGGGGCATTCAAGGACCATGGTGCATTCATGGACCATAGTCTATTCAGGGACCGTGGAGCATTCATGGACCATGGTGCATTCAGGGACCCTGGAGCATTCAGAGACCCTGGGGCATTCAAGGACCATGGTGCATTCATGGACCATAGTCTATTCAGGGACCGTGGAGCATTCATGGACCATGGTGCATTCAGAGACCCTGGTGCATTCAGGGACCCTGGAGCATTCAGAGACCCTGGTGCATTCAGAGACCCTGGTGCATTCAGGGACCCTGGAGCATTCAGAGACCCTGGTGCATTCAGGGACCCTGGAGCATTCAGAGACCCTGGTGCATTCAGGGACCCTGGAGCACTCAGAGACCCTGGGGCATTCAAGGACCATGGTGCATTCATGGACCATAGTCTATTCAGGGACCGTGGAGCATTCATGGACCATGGTGCATTCTGGGACCCTGGAGCATTCAGAGACCCTGGGGCATTCAAGGACCATGGTGCATTCATGGCCTAGACGGGACCGTGGAGCATTCATGGACCATGGTGCATTCTGGGACCCTGGAGTGGTGCATCAGGGACCCTGGGATTCATGATGGTATTCAGGGACCCTGGAGCATTCATGGACCATGGTGCATTCAGGGACCCTGGAGCGTTCATGGACCAAGGTGCATTCAGGGACTCCTGGAGCAGACTGAAGTGACTTCTGTCGGCTCGCTCAGATGATCCATGACCTTATCAACGTGTCTCTGACTCAGACCAGATTAAAACCTCTGACCGCTAACGCGACTGGCAACGTCAAAGCGTCACATGATGGCTCGCGGCGTTCTCTCTGCAGAGCGCAGCCCACTTGATCGACCCCTCCTTCGTCGATCGCGTCAGGAGGATGATTTCTGAAAACTCCACCCACGACAACGACTACTACAACAACGTGGACCCCCCGCCCGACAACATGGGGACCACGCACGTGTCCGTCGTGGACGAGGACGGCCTGGCGGTGTCCGCCACCAGCACCATCAACCAGATGTGAGTCTGGGGGGGGCGGGGCGGGGGGGGCTGAGAGTCTGCTGGTGCATGTCATCAACTCACCCGCCCTTTGGCAGATTCGGGGGGGCTGTCTACTCCCCGCGGACGGGCGTCATCCTCAACAACGAGCTGTCTGACTTCTGCAAGCGAGCCGACGCCATCACGGCGGGTAAGGACACCTGACCCTCCAACACCCCCTCCCCCCCCAGCCCCCCTGGCTCTGACACGGGCGCCTCGCTGTCGCGTAGGGGAGCAGCCGCCGTCGTCCATGACCCCGGTGATCCTGGAGACGGAGTCCGGGGGGCTGCTGGTGATGGGGGGCTCGGGGGGGAGCATGATCACCTCGGCGGTGGCCCTGGTAAGTCCTCTTCTGTCTGCTTCTGCGCTCGCGCCGCTGGTTGGTCGTCTATCAAGCCCCCCCCAGACAATAGTGAACCGGCTCTGGCTCAAGATGAGCCTGGAGGACGCCATCGCCACGCCCATCGTCTACATCGACTCCAAGAACAACGTGAAATTTGAGCGTGGGTTCGACAAGGTGAGGAAGAATGCCCGATAACTCCCAATTGGTGGGATTTAGGTGCGTAAATGTGCCTTTCCTGTCCCGCAGTCCATCGAGGAGGGCCTCAAAGCGCTGCGGCACAAAGTGGAAGATTGGAAGCATTTCTTCAACGTGGTTAATGGTTTGGAAAAGGAGAGTGGATGCATTGCAGCCGTCTCGGACAAGCGGAAGATGGGCCAATCAGCTGGATACTGACCGTTATCTCAGAGCACAATCACCCTCGCAGACACTCGCTGAACTCTCGGCCTCACAGCGGAAAGACGTGCCAAAACTGTGAAACTGGAACCCACACCGTCGTGTCTCCGCTCATTTTTGGGAATCTGCACCATAGCTGAACCCCCCCCCCCACCCCCCCGAGGTCGGAGAAATCCATCAGGCAAACGACCCTGGGGGAGGAGGCAGAGCTCCAAATGTGAGCGAGAGGCAGGCGGGGCTGGTGTGGACGCGGCGCTCCCAGTCGAGTCAAACCCATCCTGTTTTTTTTTTTTTTACAGACTTTAGATGCTATTTTTCTTCAAATAATTGTTTTTAACCACTTGCTTTCTAGCTAAGATCACCCACTGGACCCCCCCCCCTCATGTAGAAGTTGTACATAATTACATAATGATCACTATATCTTTATGGGCTGCTGTAATCTGAGGTTGTTCCAGTCCTGAACAGAGTACAGGACGTCTCTCCTGACGCGGCGTTATCGCCCTGTCGGGCGCAGAAGCCCCTAAAGTCGTCGCCCGTTCGTCAGCGCATTTACGCCAGCGAGGCCCATAAAGACCGAATGTATACACGTCTGTTAGCTTCATATCTCCGAGGACGCTCTCGTACGTCTGAATGCCGTAAACAACACCAGATGATTAAAGTTGAGGCTTTTATCTCCCGATAAGCAGAAACGGGCCCTGACGGTAGCTCAATGTCAGGTTTTATCTGCCTTCTTTTAAACGTTCGTTCTCTGCTCTTGTCGATCGTTAATGACCCGCCCGACGGGTTTTTCCTTCTCGCCTCCTCCTCGGTGACCAGATCCATTTCAGCAGATTGACTCATGAATAAGTAATCGCCTCTTTAGCGGCTTCCTCGCCTCCTGTCTGAGGAGTTCGAACGGGAGTTACGAGAGGATGCAAATTTGGGTTTGCAGACGGGCTTTCTCAAATTCCTGGGCGTGTGCTGGTGCACATTTTAGTCATTACAGCTGTAATTGCATGCAAAGCAGCGGCTCGGATTAAAACCGACAAAAATCAGAGGGGTTCCTTTTCCAGTTAATTGGACCGTCACGGTTGTATGGTTCAAACGTTCTTTGCAAGTGTGAAAATGACAATGTGCCTATTTCAGTCTTAAAGAAACGTTATGTCTGAATGGTGTAATATTTGGATCCACCAAAGCTAAACAGCTGCTCACTAAACTCGCCTAGTTTAAACCTTTATTGACGCTTTAGGTTATTTCTCTGCGAGAGCAACGTTCGCGCCGAGGCGCTGATGCACCAAATAAATAATGCATTCACGGCGAGGTCGTCTTTTTGTTCTTGTTTATTTAAAAATATACCTCGAAGTCATTTACATCACCCGTCGACACGCAAAGTGAAACGAGACGTTACAATTTAAACATTTCCGGTAATTAATGAGCAGATTTACATTCCAGCTGGGAAAATGAGAGCCCTGACTCCCAGCGGTGACAGTGAGCTGCAACAGCTGTAATTGGGGTCATTACAGGCAGATGCACTCCGGGTGGAGGGAAATGACTCTAAATTATTAAGGAACGTGAGTCCTCGAGGTGTAGTGGTCATTTTGTTCAACGGCGGCTTGTTTCTTTTAGGTCAAAATTAAATATGGGCGACCCCGTGCCACCTCTGTGTTTATGATGATGATACGGTACTTTTCCCAGTCGGGGTTGGTCCTATTACAGCTGTGTGAAGGGGCCCGGGGTGGAGCGCTTGTCTGACCGATGCATTAAAGCGAACAGCCTTCACTTCGTCGCGTAGGAACATTTCAGCGTCCGTGAAACAACAGCAGTAAAAAAAAAAACACGCCCGGCGTCCACGATTCGGACTCCCAGCGGACACACAGATTAATTAGCGTCATCTTTCTGCCTGATGTTTTCGTCAGAAAGCATATTTCAAGGCGTGCCAACATCGCATTTAACCCAACATGAAGTTCACAGCCAGCGGCGTCCACACATAAATAATGCAAATTAAATATAGTGTAAGAAACAAAGATAAATACCCTTGTGCCTGTTCAGTTGTGGTCGCCAAACCGCCTTCTCAAACCATTTTTAGGATTAAAAAATCGCGCACATATCACAGCGGCAGTAAAAGTTAAAAGTGTAAAAACCTCTTCTGTATTTATCAGGTTATTGAATCAATCAAACTACATAATTTTATTGAATATTTACCAGCAGATCCATTAAAAACTACACGCCGGGCCTTCGGGTTACCGCGGACGCGACAACAGCTCTGGCTCAAATAGGACGGTGGTTGACGGTATAAGACAACGGCCGTTTAATAAAATTAATGGATGACAACGTCCGGCATAAATCTGAAGCGGGAGCAGCACCTACCACGAGCAATAAATTAAAAACCGGCCATCCGAGTCGCCTCCCGCATGTTAAAAGCGACCTGTCGATCATGACCTCAGTATCCGGAGGCGTAGCCCGACTTGCGAGGGTCCGACTGGGCCTGGAGGCCTTTGTCGTAGCGGACGACCGCCTGCACCACAGCCCCCGTAGATTTCAGGTAGTCGATCTGGTGGTTCTTCTGGATCAGGCCTTCCGCGATATCCTGGACCGGAGAGGAGAGCCCGGGCCGGGGGGGGGGTTATAACACGGATTTACCCTAACCCTAATCTGGCTTGTTTATTTGAGGCTCACCTTGTCAAAGTTGGGCTCCACCATGGTCGCGTTGGGGCTCAGCTGGTTGTGGAAGCGGGGCTCCGACACGGCCGTCTTCAGGTCGTAATTGAAGAACAGCGCCTTCAGGATCACCTGCAAGAGGAAAGACTGGAGCTTTAAACCCTCCCCGTGGCTGCCGTCACCAGCGGGGCCAAAGGGTCGCGCCCCACCTGAGCGATGGAGGTGGTGATTTTCGTCCCGCCTGAGCCTCCCACCACCATTTTGACCTTTCCGTTTTTGTCGAACAGGAGGGTGGGGCACATGGAGGACAGCGGCCTTTTTCCTTTAAAGACATTGTGTTTCAGACGTGGAGGGTGTCTGTGACTTCAGACCGGTCAAATACAGCAGCGGGATTATGGGTTCAATGTGTAACTTTGTCTTACTCATAAAAGTTAATATTTAGTGTATAGATGTCATGCACCAGAGGAACCAGAAAGGTTAAGAGAGATGGTTGACCTCCTGGTGACCTTCACTCATAAACATCTGTGTGTGTGTGTGTGTGTGTGTGTGTAGGTGTGTGTGTGTGTGTAACCTGGCTTGATGAAGTTGTTGGGCGAAGGAGGCACTCCGAAGCCGTTGGTGATGTTCGGCGAGCTGAAGTCGTCCATCTCGTTGTTGAGGAGTATCCCCGTCGAGGCCGACATGACCTTGGAGCCGAAACTACGGGAGAGTGACAGGCGTTGAGAGGCCGCGGGCTCGGAGCTCTGACACCGTGCCGCATGTGCCGCGCTCATACAAGTGGTTGATGGTGCTGGTGGCCGCCACGGCGCTGCCGTCCTCGGCGACCACGGAGATGTGCGAGGTCCCGTGGTTCTCGGGCAGGTAAAACTGCGGCTCGTAGTACTCCATCGGGTGCGTGGTGTTGTCCGTGATCTTCTGACGGAGCTCGTTAGCGTAGGAAACTGAGGTCATGTTCTTGATCACCTGGAGGGGGGGATCCGGGTTGTGAGAATTTCAGCGAACATTCTGGAAAGATCAAAGCTCTCTCGGTGGGTGTCTTACATCCGCGATGTTCAGAAACTTTGGATCTCCAAGTAAGGTCCTCTTGGCATAAGCAAAGCGGAACGCCTCCACGATGCGATGGTAGGTCAAAGTCCGCAGATGCGTACTCGACACGCTGCTGGGGTCAAAGTGGTACCCTGCAGGAGACACAGGGCCATCAGCGCCTCACCGAACCCTGAACTGGACCGGACCCGGCCCGGCTTCAAAGCCTCAGATCGGAGCGGCATTAAATCAGCAAGATGGAATTTTGGTCCATCCGCTGAAACGAGCCCGCGAAGCCTCCGCCACTCAGCTGTGTCCAATTAGAGGTAAATTGGAGAGATTAGTGTCGTGTGCGAGGCGGGGGGACGCGGCGAGTGGGCGGCCAGCCGCTGGGAGGGAAAGGTTCGGAGAGATTAATTACTTTAGGAGGCAGACGCCGGGAAGCAACAGCGTCGCGCACGACACGACGGCGGCATCAAACGCGGACGGCGACGCGTCAGCTCTGAACGCCACCCGGGGAGACCGTTGCCAGAGCAACGCGCCGTCGTCCCTGCGCCCAGGAAGCCGCTGGAGTGACCACCAGGAGGTTAAACATTAAATCATATGAAGTTACACAACGACGCGCTGACTCAGGAGAGACCTTCGGGTCCCGAGAGGGCCGTTTGACAGGGTTGGCCAACGTGGGGGGGGTCAAAGGGCAGGTGTTTACCGTCCAAGATGTTGAATATGAGGGAGAGCACGGGGCCGCTGGCGGGGGCGTTGGGGACCACCATCTTGTACTCGCCGACGTTGACCTCTATGGGCTTCTCGTCCAGTTCAGCCTTGTATTCCCTCAGGTCCTCCGTGGTGATGATCCCGTCTACACACAGGTTCATGCGATCAGTGCACAGGTGGAGTTCGTTGGGACGATCGCTGGGACGATCGCTGGGACGTTGCGGTCGGTGGGACGGGTCCCTACCTGCTGCCTGAATGTCGGCCACGAGATTCTCAGCGAGCTGGCCCTCGTAGAAAGCCTTGGCGCCTTTTTCCGCTATCGTCCTGTAGGTCTGTGCGAGCTTGGGGAATCTGATCGTTTCTTTTTCTTTCAGGACGTCGTCTTTGTTTTTGTTACAGAACACCCCACTGCAAAGAAACAAGAGGGGCAACAGGACCTTCAGAGGAGCCCCGGCGATGGAAAGCTGGGCCGACGTTCCCCGGAAACATCCATTTATCGTTAAGATTGCTCATTAATGCAAATCTATTCTGTGGCTCCTGTGAATATTAGCCCTTCCCCACCGCCGCAGCGTCTCCTGGCTGCCATTTACGGATGCTCGTCTCCATAAACGCGCGGCCGTCTGTCGCCCAGATTCACATACACCGCCTGTGTTTATTTCACAGGTCGAGGGGGAAACAGAAACGGGCGCGACGGCTCCCAGCTGTCGCTCGTGCTCAGGAGACCCGGAGCCTCTCACCACAGGTTTGGGTTGCTGAGGATCCTGGCCTTGTTCTTGGCCAGGGCACCGGCGAGCGCCTTCCCCACAGGGAAGCCTCTCTCCGCGTAGTCGATGCTGGGCTGGAACAGGTCCTTCCAGGCAAGCTTGCCGTATCGATTGTGCGCCATCTCGTACCCTCGGATCTCCCCGGGCACGGCGATAGACAACCCTCCTGTCGAGTGAAACGAGGGAGATAAAAACAAAACAACCTTGTCTGCCTTTTGATTTATCACCCTCTTTTATGACGACACCTGCACCCCCCCCGCTCATTTCCACAGCCCCGTACCTGATAGCTCTGGTTACACATTACCTGTCTGTGATAAATCTGAACTGCTCCCAAACATGTCCGGCGTTGCGCGGCGCGGCGCCGTCTCCCTGGCGTCGATGGTCACCGTCTTCCCTGAACCACAAACACGAAGGTGAGGGGCGCGGCGGGGCACCGTCCCGGGCGGGGGAGCGGCGAGGCCGTACCTTTTTCTGCGTCGTAGATGGTCAGGAAAAGCCCCCCGCCGATGCCCATGCTGTGAGGGTTCATCAGTCCCACGCACAGCAGGGAGGCGATGCAGGCGTCCACGGCGGACCCGTGCTTCTTCAGGATGTCTCTGCGGAGATCAGACCCAGAGCGTCAGGGCGAGGACGGCGTCCCTGGCGAAGGTGAACCTCACATGCCCTCACATGCCCACGTCCGAGCACGGCCCCGCGTCCGCCGCCACGGCCGCCCTGTAGAAGCCGTCGTGTTGCTTCCTCCCCACGCCGTAGAACACCCCCAGGAAGGTACCGGCCGACACCAGGAGCAGCAGCAGCAGCAGCAGCGCCATCACGACCGTCTTACTCGCCATTTTCCTTCGTCTTTCGTCGATGAGGAACGAGATCTCTGAGTCCTGTCGGGGGACACGTTTCGTTATTTGGTGGGGTTAATGACCTGTCCGACCTCAGGGCAGCAGAACGTTTGGTTCGTTCATGTGAGCTCTGGTCGTCTTTGATCATTAGTACAGTCAGAACATCAGCTTCAGCCCGCTCACGGTGTTTGTTGCAAAGTTTGAGATGACGTCACCCCCCCCCAGCCGTGCTTAAATGGATCTGAACGTCCTCCTGCCTCTTTGGATGATTACAACAACAACAACACCACAGACCCAGCCTCGGAGGTCATTTAGTCAGCCCCTGCTGCTACACACTCCTCCTCTGCCCGTCACAAAAAAAGCAGTAAAAATGTGGGCAACAATGAGCCCAAAACATCCCACTAATCTCCAAAAAACACAGAAAGCAGCACTAACAATAAAAAACTATTAGGACCGGTACCGGGAGGCTTACCTTGAGTCGGCGGAGGGATTGCCACTGCTGTAATCTGCAGCAGGTGATAGGTGAGAGGCTGCGCTCAATCAGTAACCACCCCGAGGTGTCACACACCCACCCGGGTCCTCGTTAAACACACACGGGTCACCTCGGGCCCGTCGGGGGGGGAAAAAAAAGGATCCACGGGCACGGAGCAGCTGGAGGTGTCGCCGCAGTCGTCAGTTAAGCTGTCCTCGACTCTCTCAGCAGACCGAACGACCTTCAGACCGAGGGAGCGAGTGATAAGACGACAGGCTCTTTATGGGTGCTCAATGAGATCAACAGCTGCCCGGACGAGGGCGACCCCCGCGCTCCTTCAGGATGCGGCATCCGCAACGCCAGGCTGCTAAAGCTGGGAAAACCACCCGATTTCGGGGGTTTCAAATAAAGTGCCTCCTCCCCAGGACGGCGAAGGAGAGGACCACGTCTGTCTGGAGCGAGCTGGATGAGTGTGAATCAGCAGGGGAGAGTCAGTATTTGAGCAGAAACGCTGGCGCAACAGCAGCTAACCACCAACGGCGAGTCACAGGAGGGAACAAGGCTGTGTGCTGTGTCATTAACATGCACAAACATGCTCACTTACTCAGTAGTTTGCATCTGATGCAAGTTTAATGTGAGACATCTAGAAATAATATCCGTAAACCAATAATCGTCCGAATTAATAACTGAGAAAGAACTGAATTAAAGCAGCTAAAATTTAATGGATAAAAAGTTTAAGGACAAAACATCACAACTTTGTGGCTAAACTGTTTGTTTTAAATTGAATTGATATGTTTTCCCCTCAATGGAGCGTTCACCACCAGGTCACCACCAGGTCCCAACTCTTCCACCGACCCTCCGAGGACGCGTTCCCCCCGCTCCCGTATTTACAGCCGCAGCCCGCCGAGAGCGTTCATCTGAGAGGCGACGGGATGGAAATGCGCGGTTTTTAAAAGATCACCGGCGTTAGGGGGGTAATTACGCCTCGTTGGGAGGACTGTGATTGGACTCCGAGGGTGGGCCGGAAACTGAAGGCCGCGGTTACGGGAAAGCGAAGAGAGTAGTCTTCAGGCTGAGTGTAGGCGATATCGGAGGTACAGGGTAGAGCGGTGGTCAAGGTTGACTGGTACTGATAGTATGATTAGATGTAGTACACGAGGGTACGCGGTAGGGTGGGTTGCTTTGCGTTCTTCGGTCCTCAGAAGAGCGAGGGTCAAAGTCCATCAGGTCCTTAGCTCATCATGTCCTTGTATCCTCGCTCACGTGGCGTTCGCACCACCAGGACAACAGCAGGAGCAGATGAGACGGAGGTAATCGTTTGGACGTTCCCTCGCGTTCTCACAAATATTTGACCTTTGTCACGTCTGTCCCCGCTCCGCCCCTCACCTGCGTCGGGAGGCAGCCCTCCCTTTGTCATGGTACAAACTTCAGTTGCATAACAGCCTCCCGCGCTGCAGCACAGCTGCTGCATGTGCGCAGCAGGGTCGTCGCAGGTTCAGCAGCGTCTCAGCATTTATTCGACAACTTTCTGCCTAGTGGAACCTGCTCCGCTGAGCCCCACGCGATGGGGCGGCGCAGCTCTGCAGCGCGAGCACTCGGAGAGGAGGCCCAGGCTCTCCTGCTGCGTGCCCTCTGAAGGCCTTGAAGGCCTCCCTTCCTCACCGCTGAGGTCAGATGTTCTCAGGGTCGAGGAGGTGGACCTTCACGCCCGGGAAAAGGCTCCAGATCCGCAGCGCAGATCTCCTCGCTGCCGTGCTAAATGAAATCATGGACTACTCACTGTGGAGCTGTCACCTGAGGGTCTCTGGAGCACCAGAGGTCTCTGGGAGGACTGAAGCGTGATCATCAGCCTTCTGCAGGACAGCACTGTGGCGCAGCAGTGGGTAGAGTGCACAGACCCCCCACAGGCAACATGTCAAGGACAACACCAAGGCCAATCAGGAGGAGCTCCGCCGAGGCCCCCGGAGCCCGTCAAGCTACACACGCACACACGCAGACACGCAAACAAGCTGTAATTTGAACATTCTAGACCCAAACTGCTGCCAAAACAAAGCGAGAGGAGCACAGCGACTGTGCAGGAGTAAACATATTAGCGTCTGTCACCTCAGGACACACACCCAGGAGTCAACGACCTCACCAGGAGGGCAGCGGCGCTCGTGATGATCCGTAAGGACGTCATTATATGTGATGAAATCCTGTTTGCATGTGTCAACGTAACCCTGCTGGGAAAGCACGGGCAGCTGTGGGCGATCACAAAACCCCCACATTTGCGTAAAGGCTGTAACTTTCCTCTGTATTCGTCAGCGTGTTAAGACTAGATATATTAGACACCGGCTCCATCCCGCAGCGGGAGAAGAAAAGGATCCTTTTCGGGCTTTGGTCTATTTTAGTAACACTTGTCAGCCTGATTGCTTGATCAATAATGTTGTGAAGCGACACAGAATGTGAGCTCAGGTTGACTCATTCCTTCGTTCTTTAAGAACACTTTCAGAAGTGTTTCAACAAAAATGGAACAAATCTAGTGTGTAATCAGGTTCTGAGGTGACATTGGGAACAACTTTTTAAAGAATAATGGTATATTTCCCAACAATTACTGAGACTATTCCGTTACTACCACTTTAAATGAACACTTTTAATGACCTATTTGCACGGCGAAGAGCCGGGTTAATGAGGAAAAGATGCTTTTATGGGGCCAGTGTGTAGAATTTGGTGGCATCTAGTGGAGGGAGTACATACGGAACGTGGATCAGCCCCCCACTGGTGTGAGAGGAACTCTGGGCTAATGTGTTGTTTATATTCGGTTTTATACCGCACAGGTGGCACATATGCTGGAATTCTCGGCCTCTGTTTAAACGTCGAAGGATGGCATTCCTTCAGGACACAACCCTTCTGCTTTTTTCCCTCCTCCTGACGCCACGAAAGCATCGCACCAACACGAACAGGACGCACGCTCCCCGTGGTTCCACCTTTCCAGCTGAGCGACCTGTCCCTTAAATAAGAAATCTGCATGGTGTCTGGACTTTCCTCCGTGCCTCTCGCTTCTCTGTCCGCTCAGAGAGACGCGATCTGATTGGCTGAGGTGGCGCGGCGGCTCCGCGTAAAGCCAGGGATGCAACAGCGAGCGTCAGGCAGTGCCCGGACGGCTGCAGGCGGACGACGGCGGCGCGCAGCGGCTCGCAGCGACGCCACCTAAAGTTAGTTTAAAGCGACTCTCGCTGGCGACGGTTTCGCCCCGGGCTCGCCGCAAGTTGAGTGTGATGTTCCGGCAGCGCGTCGTGGAAGCCCCGTCACCGCCGCCGCCGCTTGCGCCACCGCCGCCGCCGCCGCAGACGCGTCCTCCCCGGGAATGATGGGTTCCAAGTTGAGCAGGCAGAGAAGTCTCGATTTCGAAAGCAAACTGTCCAGGAGAAGACGCCCGAGGAATGAGAGCCCGGCAGAGAGCGAGAGGGGCGGCAGGGACTTGTTGTTTACCTCCCTGATGCTCAGGTCGGACAAGCTCCCGGGGATGCTGCGGAGGAGCAACCACAGCCCGTACGTGAGACGCGTGGCGTGGATCCGGGAGATCCAGAGGCTTCTGCGGGAGCACAAGACGGAGCAGGCGGCAGAAGTGCTCAAACTGCTGAGGAAGGTGAGAGACTGCGCCAGTCTGGCGGCTAAAATCACCGGAAAGGATGCTGAGAAAGAGATGGTTTGAGAAGATGAAGGGACAGAAATGGGGCTTAATCCCTCCGTTTTAAGTAATCCGTCTAATCTATCTTCAAGTAAAATTGCAGATTCCTCCAAAATTAGTTTTATTATCATTTTTTTAAAGCTTTCATTAATTATAAAAACTCTTTCAAGTGTTTCATTAGATTGTGGATTATTTTGTGGAAAGATTCAATGATAACATGTTCTTTAATGTCATATATTTTAGTGTTTTTTTCATAGAAAATGTAGTAATCTGCAGGGATTTCCACTAAAAAGTCATTTATCCTTCCGTTCCTGCGTCATCTTCATTAATATTTTCGCTTGGTGACACAAACAGCAACATCTAGCCTACAGAAACTCTACATTTATGCCCTATGTTTAATGAAAAGCCACCCTTGGAGCCCTTTGGGACACCAAAGGAGAAAAATAAAGATATTTGGTGCTTTACCTTTATGAATCTGCCCACCTCCACACCCATGAACGCGCAGACAATCAATGAAATTAGATCTTCATCGTGATAACTATCCGTTTTAAAAGAAACTGGATTATGATAGCAAGTCGCGCAGCTCCGACTGTTGAAAGCAAACACAGTTCTCGCTCATCGGCTCATGTTTGCACACATTAAGGAGACGCTTTTGTTTGCCCACTTACTTTGCTGAATAATTTTTGTTTGATCTGCAGTATGCTTGAGGAATTGGCACCAGAGTTAAGATTAACCATTTGATTAAGGAGCTGGCTGGATGATGGATGGATGGACTGATGGATGGATGGATGGATGGATGGACGGATGGATGGATGGATGGGTGGGTGGGTGGGTGGATTTTGATCTTTATACAACTCCCTCCTTTGGAACACGGGATCGAGCAGGAATGAATTGTTATTTTTAAAAGCAAAGTCTATCTCTCTCTCTCTATATACATACATACAGACATACATATCATATGTTTATATCATACAGGAGCAGAAGAGGAGCGCCTGTAATGAGGCTGCTGGCTGAGGGAGGCTGGCCTGAACGTCCCTTTTGTCTGGATTTGTTAAGGCCAGCTCCAGTTTGTGATCTGAATATTCAACCAGCTGTAAATGAGACTAAACTGGGAGTGTTTGACTGAATTTATCTGCCCAGCAGGAGTTAAAATTAGAAGGAATTCAGGTTTGGTTCCTGTTTTTTTTATCCCCCTAAAATGACAAAATGGAGCTACGGACTCTTTGTGCAAAGGGTTGGAAATAAACTGGGAGTGTTAAATATTCAAATCCACACAGGCAGGAGTAGCTTCTGTAATCAGCTGATGCTCCAGTGCAGCTTCCTCCTGGAGACACTTCTTTGTCCTCCGTCTGTAGCTGAGCACTAGAACCAATAAGGTTTCTTATCTATTACATTTTCTTGGTTAAATCCTCACTCTATCTCCACAAACTAAAGAGAACCACCGGGGGATTGCTTCTGGGGCTCAGGAGGAGCTCGGCACCGCCTGCCGCTACGTGTATTGATCAAAGAAGAACAGATTTGAAGTTCAGACGAAAACAATACTCGTCAAACGGGACCCCCATCACGAAAGCTCTCTGCCCATCTGGTTGCTGCGGCTGAATAAATTATAGGGGGAGTAAAGGCGGAGGAGAAGCTCAGGGAGTCTGAACTGAGGAGCGATTCGGGTCTCCAGCTCAATCTCTGCGTGAATTTATGTGTTTTTGAAAGGCTGATGAGCACAGATGATTTAACTCCAACATGGAGGCCTCCATCAGAGCTCCACCGCATCACGGCTGTGTCCCCATCTGAGACCATCCATCCAGATATATATAAAAAAAAAGATAAAAAAGATGAATGTGTTAGAAATTGTCATAGATTTCCCACAAAAACCCATTAAAACAACAATAAATCCTCATTAAGACCTCCAGGGGAACTTATTCGCGGCGGTGCGTCTCCTCGGGCTGGAGGTTGAGCATATTTAGGCTCTTCAATCCACAAAAAAAAAAAAAAATCCATCAGCTTAGTTGAAATGACTGGTGGATAGATGATGACACGAGGATTTAATTCCTGCAATACTGGGAGGTGACGTGCCCGAAACAGCCAGGCTGGTTCTGCGCAGGGAGCACAGGAGGCTCCAAGCGGAGCACGACAGATCTCAGAGCGGGACTCGTCCTCGTGGAGGGTGTGATGGAGCTCCCTCTGCCAACGCGCCGCCACCGGGACCTGCCGCTCGCCATCCGCTGAGCTTGATCCCCAATTAAACGCCATCACACAGATCCATTTCAGACTTCCCCGCCACCTCCTCTTGACACCTTCGAGGCTGCGGGACGCCCGCAGGTCCGTCTGTAGGACACCGTTCCTCAAGGGAGGCGCGTTTCCACGTTGGCGGCGAGCGTGGCGTGGGCAGCTGCAGACAGCCAACCCCCCCCCCACCTCCCTCTACCTCTGGCTGAGGTGAAGAGTGCAGCTACAGCTGGGACCAAAGCCCAGCGTCTGACTAACAACCCTCAGCGCTGACAGCAGATCTCTCGCCGCTCCCTCCGCCTCTGCTCTCGCAGGCGGTCGGATTTGGAGATAATCACCTTGAGACGGCGACTCCCGGAACACGGGTCCCTTCACCCCCGAGCCGCCTCGGATCCGCCCTTCAGGACATTAAGTTAATCAGTCTGGGGTCTTGCTGATCCACGTTGGTAAACAAAGAAGGAGCACGTATCAATTATGCATGACGACGTGCACACCGGCAGACAGACACTAATTAATGCGCGCGCTGCAGCGGCGAGGTCGAAGTCACGTGGAGATTCAGGAACCGGAACCCGCGTTTATTAAACATCAGTTCAGATACGTTCCTCCCAGAGAGGGTTTCTGTCTGTTTAGGTAGCTCCTCGCTTGAAGATGATCCAGTCCTCCAGTCCAAAAGAGGGGGGGGTAAACACAGTGTGAGGGGTCTGTCACCTCCGTGACACGTTCCTCGCGGCGGAGCTGAAACACCGCGCCGCTGGATTTGTCACACCGTGCAGCATATTTAATTGGATTCTAATGAACCCGCGTGTGTGGGATGATGTTCTGGGATTCGGAGCCCGCCGCTGCATTCAGGCTTCGAGATGAGGGGCGCATCAGATTGGATATGCGGCTTTTGTGAGGGCATTGTGGGGATCAGGAACCACGCTGGCACGGACGCAGACACGCCATCGGTGACAGATAGGACGGCGTTTCGGGGGCCGTGTGATCTGGGATCATCCGCATTAATCCAGAGGATCGGATATGTGTGCCTTTTTTTTTTTTTTTTTTTTTTGAAAAAACTCCCACCTCTAAAGATGCCGCAGCCGCGTAAAACAGCATGCCATGTTCTCCTCTGTGTTTCCATTTACAGACACCTTAGTCTGCACAACATGAGATTTACTGGGGGGGGCAGGGCCGGGCCTGGGGGATAGTCCAGTGTCAGGGAATCCCACATTACTGAGTGCTAATAAATCAACCCAAAAGCTGGAGGAGGAGAGAAACTGCTGATGGAAGTTTTCCTTCTTTCCTTCCGATGAGCCCCGGAGTGTTGAAGCTGTCAGAGCTAATAAAGTGTTTTTGCTCAGCTTCAGCATCCTGGCTGCTCTTCTCAATCCTTCTCACTTCATGTGGAGATTGCCACACTTTAAGGCTCAGAATTCCAGAATCCCGGGTTGCTGTGCCGGTTTCATCCAGCTGGCCGTGCCTGCGACCACCTGCCCAGCCTTCTATTGCTTTATTACGTTTCCCGTCGTTGTCATTTCCTTTTGTTTCCAGCTTCAGCGTCACCACGTGCGCGTCTCAGAGGCTTTGGTGTTGTGTTTTCTGGGGTTACTCAGACGGAGAGCAGACGGGAAAGCAGCGTTTCCCTCAAAACGCTTGCTAATGAAGCCGTGAAACATCCGCGCACGCCTTTTGAGAGACAGAGATGCTTAAAATACCGACCTCAGGTGTTTTCTTTTTATAGGCCTCCACTCAAAGCTGCGTTTGCCCCTGAAACCAGTGTCACCAGTGTCACCAGTGGGCTCTGGAGGGACTCTGCTGTGGCCATCCAGACCTTTAGGGTCCTTCAAACATGAGTCCTGGGCCCAATGACATCAAAACCCCCCAATGTGCTTGTGCTCTTTCGTTCTTCTGCTGTATATCCACAGACCTGCCCGGGCTCAGAAACACGTTTCTAATGCAAACAGCGATTCATCGGGGGAGGGAGGGGAGAGCAATCACGCTGGAAAAATGCACGAAACATTCATCATTTTCAAGAAGAAATTAAATGTAATCCATTTGTCTTCAACTCACCGACAGCATGATAATTTCGCCCATAAACTCTGAGCGTCACACACTCCCACAATGCAACTGCTTTAAGTTTAGGGCCCTTTGGTGGGGGGGGGGGTTGATAAGGGAGAGCATAATTGTTTTCGTGACAGTGAAGTAGTCATTTCTGTCTTCATCTCCTCAGGATCTGGGGCTCCAGGGAACGTCGCTGAACGACATCTTGTACAAGAACGCGTCCTTCCTCAACCTGGTGGATCCCATTTCTCACGAGCTGCTGCTCAGCCTCGCCCGGGACCTCCAGTGCCCAAAAAGGGTGAGAAGCCCGCGCCGTCCCAATCGGTTTCCGCCCCGTAAATGAACGGGAGGCATCGTGTCTGCATCTGTTAGCCATGCCTAAGTGCATGTGTCGCAGTTGTTGACATGCTATGGTGACAGCACGCCCGTCACGCTGTGTTTTTGTGAATATAAAAGCCCTGAAGCGTGGATAATTGCACAGCCATTAGGGTAATGCATCTCTGGCTGCATTCTGGGGTTACGTATTGACATTTATTATATCGTGACAAATAAGTTTAAAGCTGCATCCATTAGAGTTTAGTGACAAATTATATATTCCATTAGTTCCCAATATAAACTCAGTATGTTAACTAATAGAGACAAAGCCTGCAATTTGTCTGGATCACTTTAGTCTGGCTGTGCCCTGAAGTGAAGCTGTGAAGCTGTGAAGCTGTTGCAAATCAACGCGCAGCAGGTTGAGTGCTCCTGAACTTTAGGGTGAGGTGGGGGGGCGTGCCGGGTCAGCGGGGTCCTGTCCGGCTGCTCTTGCAGCAGCTGATGAGCGGGCGTCGACGGGGCTCCGGGGGGGTCCGAGCGTTGCGGGGCCTTTCCGGCACTAAACAACAAAAGCGTCGCGCATAAGCTGCAGCAGGTGTCTGGAGAGATTAAACCGGGGGACGCAGAGCAGCTCCAGCACGCCCGAGTCCACGAGGCCGTCTTAAAGAACCGGGATTTCATTTAATAGTCAATAAGCCTCAAAGCACAGGGTTTATTTTGCATGCAGCGATGGCGGTTTGAGTTTAATGTTGGTGGGTTTTTGAAAATGTCCCTCATAACGTATCTTCTGCCTTTGCAGAAAATGTAATCAGGTCAGAGCGATCGAGACGTTATTTTGATCAAACGTCTGCAGCCGTGACGCCTCACGCGGTCCCGACTTCTCTGGGTGCTTTAAATAAAAGCATTCAAATGTGCCACAGCTGCATTTGAATGAGCAAACGTCGTCGGAACACCTCGCGGCGGCGCGTCTGCTGACTTCAGAGGGTCGTTGAGGTGGCGGGACAAGGCCCGTAGACTGGGCGTGCACGTAGGAGGGCCCTGGTGGAGCCTGCCAGCGCCAGGCCGAGGAGCCAAAGCCCTCTAGTGGCGGCGGTGGGGCCCCGGAGGACGACGGAAGCGATCCAATCCCGCTTCCACACGAACAGTCAAACACGCGTTCCTGGCAAACCTGCAAACCGCTTCGCAAATCTACCCGGCAATCGAAACTGTCAACAATATACGTGACGCAAATTACCCGTCAGATGATTTATCGCGGTCGTTAAACGCCTTGAAACCGGGGCGCGAGGGGCGAAGGCGCCACAAGAACCACAGCCTCTCCGCTTATCTACATCTGCGCTTATCTCAGGAAGTGATGGGCTCCGACCAGATAAAGTCACTGCGGTTAGTTTTTACTTACCCAGCCAAGCTGATAATCACCTGCAAGAGGGGGGAAAAAAAAAAAAACACGAAAAAAAAAACCGAAACCCAACTGTAATCTTATCGCTGTTTGCTTTGGCGAGAAAAGCCCAGGAGGGAGGAAGGGAAAGTGAGGAGCTGGCAGCGATGTTCTCCGGGCTGTGTGGCGACCCGTAGCGGGATACTGTGTCAGACGTGATGAGGGTGTAGAGAGGCGATGCGATGGATTCAAGGCCCGCCAGCAGCTTCTAGGGTTTTCCACCGCCGCGACGAGACGGTCGGTGGGTTGTTTTTTTGTTTTGTTTTTTTCTTATTTATGTAACGCGGCGAAGGCTAAATTATTGAACGGGGGGGCTCGGCGTGGCGAGCGCTCCGCTTTGATGCGCGTGGATTTACAGGCGAGTGACAACGGAGCGGAAGGGTGGATTCTTCCAGAAAAACAGCTCCACGTTTTCTTAGAATGCCCCCTCGCCTCGTGAGTCAGTGGGCGCCGCTTTAACGTGGTCGGCCATCCGAGAGGCTGGAGCGGCTGTGGCGTGCTGACTGGCGTGTTTGTTTGTCGCCCAGGAGAGGAAGCAGCAGGAAGGGTTAATCGCCTTAAGGTAAAATGTCCCTGTGCCCCCCCCCCCCCTCTCGCCACATTGCCTCTTTCTTGTTGTTGTGTTGTACCATTAATTAGATTTACCCTGCGCAGCTCAACCCGTTCCATTTAAAGCCTTTGACAGAGGAGGAGGAGGGAGAGGAGGAGGAGAGAAAAGAAAGGCAAACGGGTGGGGGGCCGTGGAGAAAGAAGGGGGGGGGGGGGGCAAATGGATTCATGTTTTCGTGTAGAAAACGTTTGAATGAAAGAGGGAGAGTGTCTGTCAGGGCCACGGGTTGCAGGCTGTGGGGAGCCCGTGCGTCTGAGGCCTGCTGGTGTTGTAACCCGCCGCCGTGTGCGTTCGCAGGAGAAGGACTCCGTCAAGTCCACCAGCAAGACCTGCCGCCAGCTCATCTACCACCTGACCCCCCACTCCAAGTGGACCAAGCAGAGCGTGCCCAGGAGGAAGTCCCAGGCCTGGTGAGTGCGTCTGGGGGGGGGCCCTCGCTGACTTTACGGAGAAAAGAGAGAAAAAGTGTGCGAAGGCGAGGTCAGCCTGTCGTCCCGGGGCCTTCGTATGTGCAGGTTTTTGAGCTCTTTGCCCCCTGCAGGGCCCCACCCTGTTTGGGAATGAGCGTAATTCCACCAAGCAGCTTCTGCTCAGGGTGAATTCTGAGTTCGTAGACCTTTCTGCACTTCACCTTTGACCTCATCCACGGAAACAGAAAGTGCACGATTAATAATTTAAGCCAACGCTGCCCAGTAAGAGTTTAAAAGGGCCGCCGGCTTCTGCTGATAGTAGCAATACCACCAACTCTAATTCCCCACATTTTCACATCCTCTGAGAATTATTTTTTAATTTTCACACTTCCTCAACACGGAAAACGCGAGTGATTCCGCGACACAAGCAGCCTCACGCCAACTTGAGCACTGCTAATAATACGTGCAGCGTATCTGCGGAGGGCTCGTCTGCTCCCCGAGGAGAATAATCCTGAGGCTGAAACATGAATCTAATTAGAGGGGGGAGGCGTCTGGGGCAGATTCAAGACAGGAAAGATGGATTTCAGCAGCAACGGAGGCGAAAATAACAATTAAAACCGCTCAAAATGAGCAACAGGTGTTAATGGAGACATTATGAAAGCTCCCAACACACCTCTAATGATGATCAGGAGGCCCCCTTTCCCTCAGCAATTAACCCAGATAGAATGATCTTGTTGCCGTCGTTGTTGTTGTTGTTTTGACAGCTTGAGGAAACTTCCTGTCTCATTCTGGTTGGATGCAATAATTCTGGAATAACGCAGAGCAGAGCGGGGCGGGCTCTCCTCATTACGGAGCTCTGGCAACAACAGACTCGCAGCCTCGCTCTCGCCAGACCCTGAGGGTCTCCAGCCCGCAGAAACGAACATCGCTGGATCAAACGGAGCATTAGGACGCCGCTTAGACGGCTCCAGATGCTCCGCTCTTATTGATCTTCTCATCTGTCCGATCCGTTTCCTCGCTGCTTCTCCAATACCCCTCTGCTCTCCTCTCTCCCATTTTAAAATTCCCTTCCTGGCATCGATTTTCTCCCTCCCCTCTCGTCTTCACGGATTTTCTCTCTTCCTCGCAGGAGTCTATTTTGTTCAACAGTTGCCACACAGAGCGGTTCTGCAGCTTGAGCCGAGCCTCTGGGGAAATGCTCTGTCAGACAGAGAGAAAGAGGAGGAGGCGGTATCACTGCAAGGTTGCTGATTAGAAGCCTCGCGCCCCCCTCGCTCTCATCTCGCCCAGCTTCAAATCGATCGTGGGTTTGATCTCTCCATATTTAGGAATGGAAAGCGCATTGGACTCGTGCATATTCTCCTCTCAGAGAGCATCAGTCAAACTGGAAACGTGCTGCAGCCGCCGCACGTGTTCCTCAGCCAGTCTGGGAACAAAACGTGTGACCAGTCGCGGCTTTACCAGCAGCGACACGACAGGCTGTAACACGTAACATCACCGACGCTTTTCAGTCCCTTTGACGGCTAATTCCTTTGAAATATGGAGGTTGTATGTAGCTACCACACTTCCACCAGCCTCTGGCACAATATTATTATTATAGGCTGGAAAGCAAAGGAATCCTGAGCTTTGCTGTTGAAGAAAACCTTTTGTTTTATTTGACTTTTCAACCTTCGCCTAACGACGGCTGATAATAGCGTGCAGCGGAACCTTCAGTTGGGGTCGTTTCTTTGGCAGCTGTTTGTTAAGGTGTCCTCAGATTCAGCCATGCTGATATTTGACCCAGACGGGAAATTGATCTAAAGTGCCCTTTTCTCCTCCACGGCGAACATTGTGAAATGTTATCAATTAATTAGAGCTCCTTGCGGCGTTTGCTGCAGCTCCAGCCGGTTGCCGATGGTGACTGCGGGCGGTAATCCCGGGCTTTTCTCCGATTCACATCAGAACAGGGCCGGACGTGACGAGACGCTCTCCTTCTCCCTCTTCTGCCTCCCTTTGATATCAGCAGTGACAGAAGCAGGTTGACCCCCCCCACACACACACACCCACACACACACACCGCTGAGGGCATCCAGAAGCCGCGAGCGCACTCGCGTGATCGTTAAGCAGCATCGAAGCGCTGCGCCGCGGGGCTGCGTGGGGATATCTGCAGCTGAACCTTCAACCTCAGCTGAGGGGAACGTTCAAAGAAATAAGGGCAAAAAAAACAAAGAGCGGCGTGAACACGAGTCCTCCAGCGGGAGCGCTGGCTGGTGCCCCCCCCACCCCCCCAAAGCTCTGCAAACGTACGGAAAACCCACACGGAATGACGCCCAAGCCGACCCTCTGAAGCTCCGCATACGTGTTTGCTTCCTTTCAACGCGTCCCCCCCCCGTTGGCCCACGCCCCGACGGGAGGCCTGGGCACGCGCCAGAAACAAACCTCTTCAAGTGGCGCCTCGTGACGCTCCCGCTCGTGCAGCCGACCCCCGGAAGCGTCAGCACGGTCAGAGGCTGCAGACGCCCCGGCTCGAAAGTTTTGGAGACGTCTGCATAATAGTCTGTGCTCTCTGTTCAACAGCGACTTCCTAAGTCCCCTCCACATCCCCGACAGGCTCCTCACTGGCTAATCACCGGAGAAGTGCTCCCCACCCGCGCTTCCCCGGCCTCCTCCCGCGTCTGCTCCGACTAATTTGGTCTAATCTTAAAGAAATCCCCTCAACGTCTCCTCTTCGCTGTCGTCTTGAGCCCCTCTCCTTCACCTCCAGACGAGCAGAGCTGCTGAGGCAGGAAACCCTTTCCCAGACGTTTTCCAGAGCAGGGCTCCTCAAATTGAATTCACCTTCGGCACGCTCGGATGCATTCCTCCCGGAGCGCTGCGCCGGTTTTGCAGAGTGTCCTGCATGTCGTGCACATGTGCGCGACCTCTTCCCGGAGCCAAGCCGCCCCCCCCCTCAGGTGTTCAGAACAGACTCTGAGTCAGCAGGCCCGATTCCCGTCCACCCCAACCTCAAGGTGAGGGTGAAAGAGAGCGCAGCCAAAAACAAACCCCGTAAAAAAATGATGGATATGAGTTTGTGATGGCGCAATCGGGAGTCTGGTTTGGGAGCGCCTCCCTGCAGCCGGCGCTCAGTCGCCTCGCTCTACTTGGGTTTGACCTCCAGTTTTAATAGAGACTTAAAGAAGCAGCCCGATTCCTCACAAATGAATAATTGAGGGCTTCCCGCAGCACAGACTGCGATGCCAGAGGATGAGGGGGCGGAGGAGAAGATGCTCAGCATCCACTGCACCAATATTCAGGGCGCGGGGCCATGATGAAATAATTAGATAGGTTAAACGTGTTATGTGGAGAACAACGCGGTGGGAGTCGGGGAGAATTTCCTGTTTTTCGTGGCAGAGCCGGGCTAAGTAGCAGCGCAGATGCAGGGCCTGCAGCACGTTTAACCTTCTATTGATTTGATTTTAGCTGGAGATCCCAGATTAGGGCAGGGATAGCTGTTATTGCTTTTTCCCCCTTCTCTGCAGATCGATGCCCCGTGTTCCTGCTTCCTGATGTCGTGCTGCAGGACAGACCCCGCTCTGCTGTTCAATCACAAGCCGTTACGTAACACAAACTGTTCCTGTGCGTTCCCTCACATTATCTTTTTCTCATAAGCTTCGACTTTGTCACATCGAATCAAATCACGGGTGAATTTATAGCTCGCCCGTGGAGTGGGTTTTTGCATTTCACACACTGTGCCGCGGCGTTACGGTACATTGTGTACCAAGAGGTTTTATAATCACCAGCAGAGCACAGATGAGCGTTTATCTGTGGCTGGAAGTCACGTAGGGTTCATAGCAACCCATGGCACATTCATCACGCCCCGCTTGAGCTGCATTTTGGAGGTAAATGGAGACCGAAGTCGTGTTTGGACACGTTTCCTCCTTCCTTCATCCGTCTTTGTTGTACATTTGCACAGAGAAGACCTCCGTTTGTGCTCTCCTGTTTACAACACTCAGAGGGCTGATGGAGCGTGAAGGAAGAGCGGCTGCAGCGTCCTCAGCGTCCTCATTAATCTGGACGTCTCAGTTTGATCTTCCAATTCGCTCCTTGACCTCAAACCTGGGATCAGGAGTGTGCAGAAGGATCTAAGATGTGACGACTCTCCCCCCGCCCCCCCCGGGAGCTCCTCCATCCTAAAATGGAGGAGAATCATCCCACATCTATAAATGTTGCAGGGAATTTTAATCCAAACGAGGTTTGGGGCTGGGAAAATGTGCCATTATCTTCAGGAAACTGGAGACTCTGGAATGCCGAATGCAGCCAGGGCTTTTATGTTTTCCCAGCACAGCATCACTTCCGTCTGACAGTCCCTCGAAAAGCAAATTTAAATTTACATTTCCTCTCAGAGCTCTTCTCATTAACAGGCCTGTCTGTCCAGAGGCACAATATGCACACATTTGCTTCTAAAACCGGACTCGGCTGTGAATGTTTCTGAAATAAAGGGCCGGTCTTTACCGGCTGCTCGGTTTGTGCACCAGAAGCTGTCGGCACTCCCACGGCTCAGCCAGGCTACTGTGTATGTATTATACAGATACCCAGAGGCAAAACAGCTTCGATCAATATGAGGAACAAACAGGTGAAGCCCCGGAGCGTTGATGAAGCAGACATTGATCCAGCCGTCCCGCAGGTCTGTGGCACAACACCCACACCCGCCGCTTTTATTCCATTCCACCGAAGCAGCTCCGATGTGTGGATGCTCAGCGGAAAGTAGCATCACGTACTTGAATTTGTTTTCTTTCCGAGCAAAGATGCGGCTGGGTGGGAGCTCCTTTCAAATGTGGGCCATCGATTTCAGCGAGACAGGACCTGCGCAAAATATTTCACCATCGCCGTGGAGCTCGCTGGCTTCCCAGGGCTTACGCAATTTTATGTATTTCATCGTGAGTAAACGCTCGAATTTTTTAAACTTAGATTCACCCAACATCAGCACAGTGGGCCGTGTCTATCATTAGTTAACCTGTTGCTTACAGACGTGGAGCCAGGAGATGGTTTGCTTTGAGACGTACGCAAGCGTTGCCTCGATAGACTCGCACAAATGTTCCAGACATCAAATTCAAAGCGCAGAAAAGATAAAAGCTGCATTGCTGAGAGGAGAAAAATGCTCAGACAGGAAAAGAAAAGGGGTCAAATAGCTAAATATATTAATTTTACCGAACCAGACAGACTTGTAATATTCACCGGCGCGATAAACCCAACAGTAAATGAAGAAGAGGAACGAAAACACAACCTCTAACGCTCCCTCAGTGTCTTGATGCATTACTGATTTATGAGGGTAAATGAAGCGGAACATGTATTCTATGTGGGCGGACTGATAACAAGTTTCTGCTGCCGTTTGCTTTAAAGCTCACTGTGGTGCAGAATACTGAAAGGCTGGACAGTTTCTTTTAAAAAAGAAGGAAAAAAAAAAGTATTTTAATCCCAAAGTGTTGCGCGCTCTCCACTGAGCTTTGTGTTTGGGGCTTAAAGGTTTGTGTGCGTTGAACTCCCTTCACCAGGACCCGTCCTCGTTGTGGTGAAACCCTCGACGGTCCCGGGCCCGGGTCATGTGACGTAGAGACCGAGGCGCATCTCTCGGCCTGATGGGGTCGGCACAGGCGCCGAGCAGCCAGGAACCTCTTCCTCGTGTGCACAACTTAACGACATCCCCGAGGAAAGACGCGCTGCAAAAGCAATTAGGCGGCCCGCCCGCGCCCCCGTTCAGGCGGCCGATAGTTTGACACATGAGAGTGGGCTCTTATTAGATCCTTCCACCGTGGCTCCGGAGGACGTCGATAAACGCCTTTTTTCTGCTGCTGTTCGCTTCCAAACGGGTCCCGGTGCAGGGGCCGCGCTCGCCTGGACTAACCTTTGAAGTCTACTGCGCGGGGGTGGGGGGGGGGGGGGGGGGCAGCGGGCTCCCCGTGGGGGGCCGGGGGAGACGGTTTGTTGTTTGTCTCGTTATTTCAAGGCCGTCTGCGCCGCACACCTCCGCCGCTCTAATAACAGGAGGCCGATCGGCCAGCAGAACCCGCAGACGCGCCCGGACCCGCCCAGTCGGATGGAGGACCAGCAGGACCGGACTGGTGGGGGGAGGGGAGGGGGAGGCGGGGGCGCTGGCTGGGCTGGACCCTTTTAACGCAGGCGTGAAGCAGCGGCTGGTCTCCCGGGCCGCCGCGCTTTCTGTTGCTCTTTACACCTCGGCTCCTGCAGCCTGTTGATCTTGGCATCATCCCTCAAGCGCAACGCCCCGCGCGGCAGAAGCCTCGTCGGAGTCCGCAGCGAGGATTCTGGCGGAACCGAAATAATCATCAGGCTTTAATGCGTCTCCTCTCGCCGGGGCTCGGCTGCAGGGGGGGGGACGGGGACGGAACACGCGCTTCGGCCGCCGAAACACGAGGAGGATTACAGGAGAGGAGGTCGTGATGGTGGGGGGAGGGAGTGAGGAAATGAAGGTGGGATGATGGATTCTGCGCCGCTGCCGGAATCGCTAATCTTGCAAATCACAGCTACGGCGCCACGGGGGAGGGCGTCGCAGGTAAACAGCGCGGCCTGTGCGCTCCAACGCACCCGTCACGGAGGGGCATCGGCAGAAACGGAAGGCCGAGGGGTTAGGCTGCGATATCTCTTTAGATGCGCTGGATCCTAAGTGGGCGTTTGGATGCGCCGGATGATGGATGGCGTTTAGCTTTGGCGACTCGCGTGAAAAACGACGCCCCCTGCTGGCGGTCAGCCAGAGGCCACGGGCTGATGAAGGCACCGCCGAGACCACCTGAGCTCCCCCGCGCCGTCGCCCTCCCTCGGACCTCCTCTGGGAGGCGGGGCCACCACCGCGCTCGTTCACGCTGCGCCTCAGCGACCCAGCTCAAGTCTGGGTCCATTCACAAACCTCGCTCGTGCGTTTTATCTCGGTGCTTCACGTGACAGATTACAGGTTCAAGTTCCAGAACAGATTCCAAAAGCCCAACTTAATTACCGCACGCTCCCGAGAGTCCGGGGGAAAGGTGAAAACCACAAAAAAAAACAAACCCCAAAACGTTTGTACTCAAAGAGGAACGACGAATTAAAGTGAACGAGGGGATCAGAGCTTCAGCTCACACACACACTGGAGCTGATAACACACCCCGTCGCACTAAAGAGGGGTCGCGAGAGGCCAACACTAAAAACACACACACGCGCATCACACTTGACTTGACTGTCAGGCGGTCCCACTGGCCCGAAGCGCTGCCCTCCACCAGCTTTTATGAGGCCCAGGCCCAGATTAAGAGTGGCTTCACCTGTGCTCACCTGCAGCAGGTGAGGGGACGAGGGGAGGCGCTGGCGCTTCCATTCTGATTGACACCAGCTGTTAGAGTTCAGGTCTACTGTTTAGATGTGACGTCACAGCCGTACAGTCTTCTGCCCCTGTGGATCCAAATGGAGTTCCACTGGATTTAGACCTGGTTGTTCTGAAGGAGGTGTTTTCCTCCACCGTCTGTAACTCCCAGATTTAACGTTTGCAGACTGAGAATAAAACTCCTCTGGAGTCCTGGAAAGTCAATGATATGAACAACACGCCATTTATCCAGTTTATAGGATGACTCAGCAATAACTACAGATAAGTGAAGATGATAAGAAATGTGCCAAACAGAAAGGGATTCATTTTCATTTTCAGGCAGCCGTTTACAGGAATAGCTGGATTAAAGGGCTGCTTGCGTCGGGTGGTCACCTGATTTCTCCGCTCTCGGCTCACTCGTGTCCCGGGGTCGAGCCCGCGGCACCAGAGGTCAAAACAAAGGCTGACGCTTCCCTCCCGACCCGCGGGGGGAGCGGCTTCAGGGGCCGACACCCGGCCCTCGGGGGGGCGCGGACGCGTCTAAATGCAAATTCTCCTCTTTAGCTCATCGATCGCCGCGTCCCGCCAGCGTTAACGGGGGGGGGGCCTCGTTTTTTGCGTGCGCGGCGCTTCCTCTGTAGTTGTGGGACTCCATTAAAAGGCGCTTTGGATCGATCGGCTCGGCCTCTTCGGCGAACCTCTAACGGCGTCCGATCGGAACCCGAAGCCCTGATAACGAACGCCGTGTCCGTGTGTTGCAGCCTGAAGACGGCGCTGAAGAAGAAGCTGTCCGGGGACGTGGTCAACCTGTCGGGCATCCCGCTGTCGGGCCGGGACGTCCACCGCGTGGCCTTCTACCTGCAGAACGGCAGCGAGGCGGTGTCGGCCGTGGACCTGAGCTTCACCGAGCTGCAGGACGACGGCCTGCGGCTGCTGCTGCCCCACCTCAGCGGCCTGCCCAAGCTCGCCATCCTCGCCATCAACGGCAACCGCCTGACGCGCGCCGTCCTCAAGGACCTGACGGACGCGGTGAAGGACCCCAGCAAGTTCCCCTGCCTGGCCTGGGTGGACCTGGGCAACAACGTGGACATCTTCACCGTGCCGCAGCCGCTGCTGGTGGCGCTGCGGCGCCGCTTCGGCCTGCGCAGCAGCCTGCCGGTCATCTACGAGTACCGGGAGGCGCAGGGCTTCGCCGGCTACAGCCCCAACATGGAGACGTCGGTGGAGGAGCCCAGCCTGTACGAGGAGGGCGAGGGGGAGGAGGACGAGCGAGAGGAGGAGGACGAGGACAGGCTGGAGCTCCAGGCCTGGCGCTTGGGAGAGCAGCACACGTCCAAGAGCGTCCCGGTGCATTTCTGCGGGAGGTGATGTCTCAGGCTTCCTTTCCAGCTGCTCCAGCTCGGCCCACCTCCGGACCCCCACCCCCCCACCCCCCCCTCCCCAAGGACTCTGAGCATAAAGTCAGCTTGTGTGTGTCTGTGTGTGCGAAACCTCTGCGGAGGGGTGGGCAGCTCTGAAACACTCACAGTTTCACTCCTTTGGTTTGGAAACCCGGGAGACGGCGGCGAGAGCGCGTCCCTCTGCTTCGCTTTGTGAGGAGCTCGTTTCTCCGGGGGGAGGGAGGGGGGGGCGATCGCAGGGCCAGATGAAGGTGGAACGGGCAACGACGAATCCCCCGAGCGAGTGAAGGAAGGAATTATCGGCCCCCCATTCCTGCTGCTTTTCCACTGCTCGGTACCAGCGAACCTAAACCTGCTCCGTCATCTTAGAGGCTCAAATATTTGCACCAGCAGGGAGTAACGGAGTTAGGGTAGTTTTATACCCCGTAGACCCAGGGTTCATGTAGGGGATGGGAATAGTACAATCATAAGCGCAGTCGAGCGGGAGCTGCGCAGTGGAAAACACGGCTTGGGCAAGAGTTTGGGAACCACCGGGAGAGGAGGGTTCATCTGAGGTGAGCCCGGACTCTTCCGCCGATGCGGGTCCGAACAGGTTTGGAGGAGGCGATGAGCTGATCACAAACTCCATCAGGCTGCGCTCAGGCACAGATGGCGAGCCCCCCCCCCCCCTCCACGTCCACAAATAGGAAGAGCCCCGGATCATTTCACCTGCTGCTGCTACTCGAGCGATTCTGTTCGGGAATCAGCCGGGGGGACGGCACACGCGCTCCCGGGGGCCGAGGCCGCCGCTCCGCGTCCATCTCCTCTTCTTCAGCATGCACGCCGCTCCCCGCCAGCGCATGAATAGGCCGCACCTTCCCGTCTGAGTGTTTTAACGTGTCGTCTCTTACCTAAGACCACAGCCGAGGTGTTGCCCGCGTGCATCGATTAATCTCAGTCCAGATTAAACGCTGGATTTGGCGCACATTCCCAGCATGAACACGTGTTCCAGCACATTCGATCTGCTCGCTGATGTTAATGCGCTCTATTTTCTCCACCTCATTATTCAGGAGAATCTGTTTATTTGTGCGCGCAGGAATATTCATAAGCTGGGTGCCTGCACGCGAGCGCGCGCGCGTGTGTGTGTGTGTGTGTGTGTGTGTGTGTGTGTGTGTGTGCGGTGGTATAATTAGAGTGCGTTATGCACATGCAGAGTAAATTACTACCTTTGATGATCCGGTTGAGACGTGCACTCATTTGCACTTTAAGGACAGTCCCTGAATTGACAGCCGTTTGTTTTTGTGGGTTATTGTTGATTTTTTTTTAAAAAAACAAACTTAAATTCACCTTTGATTTGTGTCTGAAATCAGCCGCGAATTCGTCTTGAGTTTGATTTGGGCTCGTGCAGCCTGCTCTTGTCGTGCTCGTGATGTTTTCACGCTGTTGCTTCAATAATAAACATCGTTTGAAGGGAAAAATCTCACCTTTCTGGGCTTTATTTAATCCTCCCGAGAGGCCGCTGGTCTGTTCAAACAGGAAAAAAAACACTGTTATCCTACAAAATAGTACTTTAGTAAATAATCATCCTGAAAGTTCGCTTGTTTCTGGATCAGCCTTGAACTCTCAGCCTCACCGCGGGGGGGTCAACATCAACATCCTGCTGACCGAAACACTTTTTCTCGAGAGGGGCGGGGGCGGGGGGGGAGTGAGGCCGTCCATCTTAATCTGTAAGAGAAACAGAGAGGGATGTGTTCGGCACCTCCAGACGACCCTCCCTTCGTGTCCTTCGTGTTTGTGCAGCTGCAGAGCAAGAGAAGACACTAATTCACCTGAGGCATCGATTTGAGCTCTCAAAGTCTCAAAATTTGCTTGTTTTGGTTTGTTTGGAGTTTATTTTTTTCCTTTTTTTATGGGGGTCACATCTGGCTATCTTTGCTTTTTGAAAACTCTGGTTTAATTATTTTTTTTTACCCTGTTTGTTGGAGATCTTCCGTTAAGAACTTCTGCTTTACGTTTGGCGTTATCTGTGTTTTTCACCATAAAGATAAAAACCTGAGATTATAGCAGCAATAAATATTCCCCCACAGATAAAACCGTGCTGCGCTGGTGAGGGACGCTTGTGCACGGACTCTCAGTGCAGGTTTGTGGCCCAGTCCAGACCTCTGGAGCTCCTCTCAGACCTGGAAGTGAGTCGCAGGTCTTCCTTTTCTTCCCGACCTCGATGCAGATGTGACGGAAGAGCTGCACCGAGCTTGTTCGCGTGCATCCGTGTTACCAAGGGATGATCTGAGCTCATCTGCACAAGTCATAAAGCCGAATTTCAGCTCTGATCTGACGGCTTTAAGGCCTGCGGGGTTAATTTGATGGTGGGAGTTACATCAGAGGGTTCGTGTGTGCTCAAACAGGTCAGGTGAAGGTCTGAGGATGCTATTTTTTTCCTCATTTCACCTCATAGGTGTGTCATTCAAAGGCTGAAAGTGACATAATCCTCAAAGAATCTACATCTCAAACTCAATAAAACTCTTTAAGACATCCGGAGGGTATTTTTTTTTTCAGGCTTTGCTTAAAGATCTTGAAAATTAAATCACCTCTGAGTCAGACGGAGGCCCGTCAGTGTTTGTTTGTCTTGTTTCCGTCCTTCAGTTTCTTAGTAGCTTTCCTCGGGCAAAACATGAGCTGGGAAACAATCATTTGTATATATTTTTACTTCCCAACAAAGAAAGTTAGGTCACTGTAACAAATCACAGGGTCACGCTGAGGGGTTCTGTGATGACTTATGGAGGAAAAAAGAAAAACTATCAACATCCTGCAACACAAATGTGTTTCCATTTGTTTCTTCTCTTGTGTAAACTACTTTTGAAGAAAAATGAGACCATATAAGACTCTTCTGACCTTTGGTGCACACAGGAAACCCCCTACACGGTCCAAACATACTTGAGTGAGTGGGGGGCGTGTGTGTGCGTGTGTCTGCTCTGTTTGGTTTAATTCTGTAATGACAAATGTAAACTGACAGACATTACCTTTGACCAAATATAAACAAGTCAATATAAAACGATTTAATATGGTTTACTTAATGTGACTTTGGTAATATCGTTTTGATTGTAGAATATACAAAAAGAATAAAGAAACCAGTTAAAATAAATAAAAAAAAACACAAATATTTATCGTCCACGCATTTGCCATGAATGTTTATATTATAACAATTTGCTTCTTTAATGTTGGATTGGACTCACTTTTTTTGGTCTAAAAACACATTTTTATGTAATGTTGTCCTTTTGCAGTTCGAGTGTTTTTTTTAAATAGATGTTTTTAAGAAGCGTTAAGGCGCCATCTAGTGGAGGCTTTTAGCAGCGCAGCTCAGTGTTTCCCATCGGGTTTTCAGTAAACCACAATATTCAAACGAATTACAATTTGATCAGGTTTATTTCTAATATAACCCTAGAGGTCAAATGTCACCTAGATTGTACAACAGGTCGAACTTTAAGCTTCAATTCACCAGATGAACAAACACCTCAGTGGATTTGCTGCTGCACATTTGTTTTTGTTGCGTCTGCTTCTCGATTGAGCACAAAAAAGGGACTTCAAATGTAGTTTCTCAAATATTTCTGCAGGGAAAACGTTTTAATGTGAGTATTCACTAATGGTCTGCAGCTTGTCGCTTGAGTCAGAGTCGGACTGGATCTACAAGCTCATTATCCGAGCACCAAACGTTTCCGCATCTGGAGCTGGCACTCCTGGTCAGAAGTGGAGCAAACACAGCCGCGCTGTGGGTGTGGTGCATTAACCCCGCTGATCATCTGTCCATTTCTCAAATGTGGAAAAGCGCTTGCACGCTTCCGTCCAACTTTTGATGTCTGGAAACTGGATATTCAGGCTGAATTTAAACCCCTTTAAATGTGTGCCACTGATAGCCCGGAGGCCTCCACGCAGCTTCTAAAAGCGTCTGTGTGGAATAAAGTCGATAGAGGGGCTGTTTGATGTCCTGAAAATGGCAGGGGGAAAAAAAAAGAAGCTGCACAAACACTCGTCTGTGTGAGGCTTCGCTTGCATCATTGTCGTTCCTCAGCAACTCCGGGACGGTTTGTTTTATTCCGCAAGGCTGCCGGTGCAGCAGCTGCGCGCAATCCAACTTTTAATACGGTTTCAGCTGCGTTTTTTCCTAATGAGCAGCGTGAGCAGCCCCCCCGGGGGTGGGGGGGGGGGGGGCTCAGATTAGTCGGGCCGATAATCGCGATGGAGCGGCGCCCGTCTGGCGCCCCCTGCAGGCCGGCGGCGGCGCGCACGGCGCCGCTAATCTCTGCTGCGCGCTCTCTCCGACAACAGTCGCCGTGAAACACACGCGAAGATAATCGTGGCGGCAAACGGGATTGCACAGACGCATCCAGTGGCGGCGCCGTGCGAGCAGGAACAGCCCTGCGTGCGCCGCCGCGGAGGATTATCCCGGGAAACGCGGAAAAAAAAATAAATTCCCCAAATGCATCGAGAAATGTAACCCACCTGAACGGGTGTGTGTTGCGTTCTAAAATGTCAGTGGAGCATGCTGCGTCGCCTAGAACATAACATGTCTATTATCAATATGGTTTTTATTTAAAAAAAAAAAAAAAAAATGGCACGATGCGTCTGTCAGACATGCGCCTTTACGCACGGGCGCCGAACGCCCACCCCGCCGATGCGCTCAGGCGGATTGGCTGCTAAAGATACCAGCGGCCGTGTGCGCGCTGTGGTTGGCTGCGGCTCTCCTGGCCATTACGTTATGCATACTCCACACTCACGGGCAGCTCGGGAGAGGGAAGACGTAATGGTTTGATTCCCCGTGCGCTTGAGATGGTCGTCGTGCTCGCATTACTCGGCAATTTCCTCGAACCGGAGGCGCAATGAAGGTACGTGGCGGAGCCGCCGGCGTCACGTGTCGTCCGGTTCCTGCGGATTTCGGGCAGATTTACGCACGAAGCCGCGGCGAGCGGGCAGGAAATACCCCCATCTAATGACAATTAAATGTGCTGTGTGGACTTAAATGTGCATCAACAGGCGCGCAGGAAGCGGTCGGGCTTGATCTTTGATTCTTCTGTCGGCGTCTCCGGCTGCCGACGCGGTTTTTCCATTTATTATTGACACCATCGTCGTTTTAATTCACCTGCAACCACGGAGATGTTCTCCCTGCACCCGCGTGTGTCCCTACAAACAGCGGGTACAGCGTGTATCCTTTTAATGAGCCCGCTTTGACCCCGGTGTTATAGTTGAGTGAACTAAAGCCGCCGGAGCGGCGTCCATTCATAGTCGGCCTCTAATCCGCTGTAATGAGATAGAAGCCGCGGTCAGTCAGTGAGAGAGTCCCGCACAGATTCACCTCTCAGGTCCGGAGCTGTGTCAGGAATCTCCCTCTCCCGTGCAGGCGGGGGGGGAGAGGAGAGAGGAGCGGTGATGCTGCCTGGCGTCTCCAGCTCCGGACTGACGACGGAGGTGATGGCGATGATGTCATCGGTGCTCTCTGGCGGCGAAAGGTGAGCCGCCACGCCGGCGGGGGCCAAACTGCTGATTTGGAAGTTTTAGCGGGACGGAGGGCTTCCCCCGGGCACCTGAGGGGGCCGAGCCGTGGCGGAGACGACCGCCCCCCCCCACCGTCGGGTCCCCGGAGGTTGAACCCCTGAGAAAGTCCAATGTCAACCCCCCCAGTCGGCGAAGGGAACGTCAATGTTGTGACTCTCAAACGTTGTCCACAGAGGCACAAACCCAACGTGTGGATGAGCCCCCCCCCACCCCCCCCACCCGGATACACAGTCACAGTTAACTGAGCCCACAGAGGGCCGCCAGCGCCCGCCGTACCTCGGAGACGCCGCGCTTCATTGATTAATCTGGTTTAGTATTGAAAAGCAGCTTTTCTGCCCCGCATTAGCCGAATTGCGTAAGAATGGAGGTAAAGGCGGATGAGCAGTTTGTCGCCGACGCCACTTTAATCAAGGGCCTTCGCACACGCTTCCTCGGAAATCTTCTCAGGCTCCTGTTTCTCCCGGCAGAGCGGTCCCGGGTCTGTAAACCTGCGGCCCGTGGATGGGGTCGAGGCAGATCTGTGGCGCTCTTGTGAGACAGATCCCGGAGACGATGTCTGCAGCGGCCTGCGTCGCTGTCTTCTGCAGCCCCCCCCACCACCACCACCCCCCCACCCCCCACCACCACCACCCCCGTGTCCCCGTCTGACTCCACAACGGAGCGAGGCGGGCCACGCGTCTCCGCTTGAAGCCCGCGGACTTCGCCCGGTGACCGTTGCCACGAGAGGCGGGAGCTCGCTTTGAGAGATGGAACCTCTGACAACGGGGAGGAAATGAGCCTCGGCTGGAGGGGCGGCGGCGGGAGGGCGCCTGGAACACGGGCATGTCCACCATCGTCATGGAAACGCATTATCTTGATGAAATACCTCGTTCTTTAAGATGATTAATTAACCCAAAAGTGAAACCTACAAAGACTAATCCCTCATTCTGTCCCAGATTTCTGCTCCGCCTTCATGAAAAACAAAAGTTTTCATTACTGCAGTATTACACAGTATTACTACTGCGTGCGCTCGTGGTAAACATCAGCGCGTCTGCAGCTGTAGCCCACAGCTGTATGAATATGCACGGAGGCTTTGTCTGCGTTGAGCTCGTCTAATCGTCGTAGTAAAACACACATCGTCGGGGGGGGGGGCAGATTTCCACACACACAAACTCCCCCTTTGTTTGTTTTCACGAGGGAGGCCGGATTTCAACTCTGCTCCATTGTTTCGCCCGGATGCGGTTTTGGTTTTGGTTTGGCTCGAGCGTTCAGCCGAGTATTCAGATCTTGAGGTTTAAATATGACCTCTGGCGCCGGCGCGCGTTGCGCTTCGTGAGCAGTAGCTCGCCTTCTTCCGCGGGAAAGTAGGCCAGGTCGAAACCAAAACAGGACCCCCGACCAAGGAGGTAAAGCTCCAGCGGCAGGTGAGGGGCAGAGCAGGGGACTGGGACAGATCCTCATCCAGGAACCAGCGTGAAATTAAACTGAATTAAAACGCGTAATAACAGACTCCCCTGACTTTATCTGCCGTTAATGCGTCACCTCCCACCTGCAAATGAGGAAACTCTTGAAAGCGTTTGAGGCTTTTTTTGGGTTTTTTTTCACCGGAAGGTAAAAATTCCGTCTCCACGTTCTATTTAAACCCTCCACATGACCCATTTAGGCTCCATCCAGACTCCCATATGGCTACAATGTTTGTGTGCAAGTGGTTTTTCTTTGAGATTTGAGCATCCAAAGAGTGATTTTATGGGGTCACGTCTCTGTCAGATTTGACAGGAAGCTGGGGTTTTGTCTTCTTCGCTGCCTTTTTCTTTAATTACCCCCCCCCATTCTCCCCCGTCCACACGCGCGTCGCTCCACGGTGCTTCGCATGCGCTCGCACCAGCGCGAGGAATAGATTCGCAACGCTCCGGCTCCCCGAAGGTGACTGGAATGTCAAAATAATACGGTGTTTCCAGCGGCGCGCTCTCAGCGGCGGAGAGTCGCCGGAGCAGGACGCCGTGCGACGCACGCTCGTGTCGCTCTTGTTTACGTGCGGGGGGGGGGGGCTCCCCCGCACGAAGCCCTCTCGGCCCCCTAACTAACGTGACAGGGCGAGCTTGTGCTGCAGGCATCAGAGCCCCATAAGTCCTTTTTTTTTTTTTTTTCCGCAGCCAGACGGCGAAGAGGGGGAGGAAGGAGCCAAAAATTCGTTTTAGCAGCTTCGCTCTGGCGAGAGGGCGAGAGGGCGGGGGGGGGGCGATGATGGGGAGGGGGGCCTTCAAGAGTAAAGACTCGCGGGGTCTTCAGAGATAATCTGTTTGGTCTCATCTTCATCCGTGGTTCCGTATCCCGGCCTTTCGAGGGAGATGCTGCGAGTTCCTCCAGGACCCGGGGACGAGGCGCTCGCTCAAACGCGCACTCGACCTCCGGAGGGACCCCCCCCCCGCCTGGGGCGGGGGCCGCCGAGCGCCGGGACCGTCCCGAGGCCGGCGTCCGTGGAGACGTGGATCTGAGGCCCGCCGTTGTCCTCGCCGCACAGAGCGCGGGCATTATGCGGAGGCGCCCGTTGATCCGGGGCCCGGGGGGACAACAGAAGACGTGTTTCCCCCCCCTCCCCCGGTCCCTCCCTCATCAGTATGCTCCGCAGAGCGGCGGCTCCCAGCACGCCGTCTTTGCTCTCTGACTCCCGTCTTGTTAACTTTCGCGGGGCAGGGACCCGCGCTCGGCGACGTCTCCTCAGGACGCCGGAGCGCGTCTGGATGTCAACGGGACGCCGATAAATTTATGGATCAGCTCTGCAAACGGGAGGGGGAGGGGGGTGTCAGATGACATTCCTGTCAGTCAGATCGACGTTTACGGGATGGCTCGGGATGTCTGGCAAAATTAGGACGACTTTTAAGCGAGAGAGCTTTGATAATTACGCCGAGATCAGATTTTTCAAGCAAAGCCACTTCGGTTTTGATTTTAATCTTGTAAACGTCGCCTTAATTCTAAGTGGATGGAGCAGGAATCTGCCCCCGCAGCTGTGTGTTTTCCCTGTTGATATAAGCTTTTAAATCCGGCTGAACTCCCAAAGTGCTCTCGGGAACAGCCAGCGCTTGTCTGGAACAGCGCCCCCTAGCGGCCGACGCTGGTACCAGCCCCCCAGCTTCACACTTAAAGGAAGACGGCGTCCCAAAAAATGTCTTCGAGATTAACCTCGTCGCGCTTCCTGGGGTCGCCTTATTGTCTGAGACGGGAAACATCGGCGCGCGACTGAACGCCGCGAAGTCTTCAGATGTGTGAAACGAAGAGGCAAACGTCTCCGTCTCTGCCCCCCCCTGCAGGCGGGGGCCTCGTCCATGTGGGCGTCATGCTGCGGGCTGCTGAACGAGGTGATGGGCACCGGCACCGTGCGGGCGCAGCAGCCGGGCTTCGGGGCGGGAGCGGGGCCCTTCCGCTTCGCCCCCAGCGCCGGGTACTCCACCTACCCCCCCACCAGCTCAGGGAGCGCGGGGCAGCTGTGCAAGGCCTGCGGACTGGCGTTCTCCGTCTTCAGACGCAAGGTAAACGGGGGCGGCGAGGCCCGCGGGGTCGTCCCGTTCGTCCCCGCTCGCTCGCCGCGTCTGAATTATGTAACGGTGTGCGTGCGCCGGGTCCTCGGTTCAGTCACGGGAGCTCCGACATCCGGGGTGGCTGAGTCACTCCGCCGCGCCGCCGCCACGTGGGGATCTAATTTAAATTTAAACGGCGGCGCGTCGACGTTATTGCGGGAAGAACAACAGAGCGGGGGGGTTGCGCAACCAGCGAGGAGGCTTAAACAGAGGTCAAACACGCCGTGACAGAGACGTCTGAGGGACCGCGTGAGGGTGGGGGGGCCTACCTGGACCTGGGGGCGGGCTTCCGGTGGGTTTGTTCCAGAAGGGAGGGCTCTGGTCTGGTGCTCCGGAGGACGAGGCGCCTTCGGCTCCTCGCAGGTGAGCCTCCTCGTCTTAATCGCCGGGAGGGAGGAGTTCCCCACGCCTCTCGGGGGGGGAGGCACCCGCCCAGCCCCGACCACACCTCCCAGTTGTTTCCCAGCCCCTCGGTCCTGGAAACTGGGGGGAGAGAGGAAGAAAGAGGGGGGAGGAGCTCCAGCCCAGGCCTCCAGTCTTGCGCAATCAGGAGCCGTGGCCTTTACCCCCCCTCCAGTCCCTCAGACTGTATTTCTCTCTCAACCTGACCTCCGCGCTTGCTTCCTCTGGACCGTATGGATCTTGAGGGTCACCAGAGGTTTCAAATCGGCCCCCAAAGCCGAAGCCCGGTGGCTAAACGCCGCCCGAAGGCGTTCGGTTCCTCTAAATTCTGAGATGGGCCGAAGGTAAAAGGGTTGAAGCTGGGAGGCGCTGCTGGAGCGGGCCCCCCATCCGTATTCAGGCTGGCCTTTGCGTCCGTCGAGGGCCGGGTGCACCTGACAGGAAGTGAAAGCCTGGTGGGATCGCCGCGGTAACCCGGCTTCCTCTCCCCCCGTCTGATCAGATCGCGCCCGCGCTCCCCGTTCCGCCTCCCCGGAACGCCCGCTCGCGTGTCCTCCCGCAGAATTCGGAAGAAAAAAAAAGGTCAGTCTGGGGGATTAAAGCGTCTGCGGAGGGGAGGGGGGGGGCGTTAGCGGTGGAGCGGAGCGATAAGGACGCGTTCGCCGACCCCCGCCCCCCCCCCCTCGCTCACTTGAAGCGTCGGGCAGCCGCCGCGCGCCGTATCGGGAGGCTGGAAATGTCAGGCGTCTCCGCGCCTCCGCTTCGGCTTTTCTTTTCGAGAAGGACTTAAGCCACTTCGGAGGTCGGAATCTAAAGGCTGCGTTAATTTGAACCCCCCCTCGATGTTTTAGATGGATCAAACAAACCCTAACCTAAAGGTCACTCTAAAGGTCACTCGCGTTCATTCAGACTAAGTTGCGCGCGTGTCATCGTCGTGCGTTTTTTACCGTTTACGCCGCTGCCCGCCAAAACTTTTACTTTTGGATTGCGGCGACTCTGGAGGATCTGGGGGGGGAGGGGGAGGGGGGTGGGCATCGCAGTCAGATTAAATTAATGCGTTGTGGGATTACTCCGCCGTAAACGAGGCCGAAACGCCAAATTTGGCCCGTTTTTCCCGAAGTTTAAAAGTCCTTTTCATCCCCGGCCTCACTTATTCATCAAAAGTGGCGTCGCCAATGAATAGTTGAGCGCGGGGATCGGCCCTCGAGGCCTGAATTAAACATTTAAAAAAAAAAAAAAAGGGACGATGGTAATGTTCAATATGTCTGATTGGGTGAGCGGGGGGGGGACGGCGCCCTCTCACGCCTCTTTCATCTCCCTCCAACAGCACATCTGCTGCGACTGCAAGAAGAGCTTCTGCGCGCTGTGCTCGGTGCTGCAGGAGAACCTGCGCTGCTGCGCCACCTGCCACCTGCTGCGCGGCACCGCCTTCCAGAGGCCGCGGCTCATGCAGCTGCGGGTGAAGGACCTGCGCCAGTACCTGCTGCTGCGCAACATCCCCACCGACACCTGCAGGGAGAAGGAGGACCTGGTGGACCTGGTGCTCTGCCACCAGGGCATGAGGGAGGCCCCCAGGCCCGTGATCGAGGAGGAGGAGGAGGAGGACAGCGAGGAGGAGGAGGAGGAGGAGGAGGAGGGGGGGGAGGAGGGGGAGGTGGTGGTGGAGGGGGATGAAGGGGGGGACGACACGGACAGTCTGCATTCCCTCCCCCACTCGCACGCCACGTCGCCGCCCTCCTCCGCCAGCTCCACCTCGGAGCACTCGGCCCTCTCTGCCTCTCAGGGAGACGCGCTCAGCCCCAGCGGCAGCTCAGGGACCAACAGCCAGGTCTGAACACACACACACACACACCCACCCACACACACACACACACACACGGGCCATCTCTGACATCCCCCCACCCACCCACCCCAACCAAGGTAATTAATTTCAAAGGCGATGTCGGCTTATTTACACCAGACTTGCTGATGGGCCTGAGCCAAAGCGCCCTCAGCGCCCCCCGGTGGCCGGCTGCAGCGCTTCCCAAGCAGGATGCGACAGCTGGAAACGAAACTCTGCGTGTGTGTGTGCGTGCGCGCGCGTGTGTGTGTGTGTGTGTGTGTGTGTGTGGTCCCAGGACCAGCCAGAGATGCGGCTTAAGCCCTTCGCCTTTTTATAGATGTGTTTCACGGGCTGAGTCGGTTATATAAGAGGAAGCCAGGTTGAGAACTCCCCACAGCGTCAGCGCTCGCTGCGACGTGACAAAAGCACCACAGTCCACCCCCCCCCCCCCCCCCCCGTCCCAGGCCAAATCCCTTTTTATTCCTTGTCTCAACATCCCCATCATTTATTCAGCGCCGTCACTCTCAGATGGAATTTGCAGCTGCGGTAACACAAATAGCTTCTGGTGGGGGGGGCGGGGGGGGGGGTCTGAGCCCCCGGGATCGAGATTTGATGGGCGGCTGACGGCCCGCCGACACCAGAAACGGAGGTCTGCCGGCGCCCGCCCCCCGCGCCAGAGTCCGAACCGCGGCCAGGGAGTGTTCCGCTCACTCCTCTTCAGCCCCAGATTAGCGCAGCCTTAGCGGCGCCTTTAGGTTTCCTGGGCGTGGGCGATCACTCCTCTACCGCCGCCGGCCACCAGAGGGCCATCGGGACTCGCTTTTAACATTTTCTCTTCCTCCGACAGCAGAAGCGCCACTTTTAAACGGATATAAAGTGCTCTAGTGGTGCGTCAGGGTCCGGAGTCACACATTTCCTGTGTGAGGAACGACGTGAAAGCAGCGTTTTCTAGGTTTAATTCGCCCTCTTTTGGTTCCGCTTCCAAAAACCTGACACATTTGGACCGCTCTCACGCATCCCTCGGCGGCGTCCGCCCGACTTCGGCGGCGTTCAGTCGTGACAAAGCTACGGCGTGTAGCCTCTGATGAAATATTCTCCATTATTTAAGCGACAAATTCCGCGGCGTCCTCGGGAGCCCTTTGAGTGCTTTCTAGTACTTCCACGTCTTTGAAACATTCGACTGAGATGAAGTCAAGGAAGCGCCGCGCTCCGGCAAGGTTCGGCGCTTTGATGCGGCGGCGGCTGCCCCCGTTTCTCGCCTCGGAGGAGTCTGATCCGAGCAGGGGCGGGATGTCTGGGCGAGCGAGCGTCTGTCCTCCGCCACGCAGGCGGATACATTATTAACGCGCCTTCGGCGGCGCCGCTAGAGTTTGACTTGCGTCTCTCGCAGCGTCGCCGATGTTTTCCCTTTTGTCCGCCTCTTCAGAGGCGACCGCGGATACATCCAGCTCCCCGCCCGCGCCGAGCCCTCCGCTATCCCCCGTCGCGCCATTTGTTCAATTTTAATCCGGCGGATTCCCGAGCTCCGCCTTCAAAGGGAATGATTAACGGGCAACGGCGGCGGGTCGGCGTTTAGACATCAGACGTGGCGGCGGTTTAAAGAATTAGATCGCAGAGGACCCCCCAGATCGCTGGCGCGTCCGGTGCTTCTCCGGACGCCTTTTTAATATTCAAGGTCACGTTTCATCATTTTGGGCCGCGAGTGAACACGTGAATATTTCATGATCGAACAAAAAAAAAAAGGGCGAAAAAGGCTGTCGGGAGTGAACTCGAATGACCCCTCGCTTCTGCTTCCTGTCCAGCAGGAGCACGAGGACGCTTCAACGGCGTCTCTGCTGAACCTGGAGCCAGCTGAAAACATCTTAGAGGTAAAAACGATAGATCGCAGCGGCGGACGCGGGCGTCTCTCGGGCGGGTGAAAGAGTCCGCTGCGTCCGCTCGCAGGTCAGCCCGGCGACGCAGCGGAGGATCAGGGCGTCGCTGTCCGACCTGGACAACGAGGAGGCGATAGAAAACCTCTCCGTCCGCCAGCTCAAAGAGATCCTCGCCCGGAACTTCGTCAACTACTCCGGCTGCTGCGAGAAGTGGGAGCTGCTGGAGCGGGTGCACCGGCTGTACCGGGAGAACGAGCAGAACAGGAAGTCCAGTGAGTCCGGCCTCCCGCTCGCTTCCTCCGGGGGGGGGGTCTGGAGGCGCCGCCATCAAAACTGATCGATTTTCTTCTTCTTCTCGTTCTTGCAGTGGAGAATGTCAGCATAACCGCAGGTAAATATATATGAAAGTAGAGTCGGAGTTCGGTCCTCAAGGGCCGGGATCCGGCCGGGTTTTCCGACCTACCAGGTGGATCTACCATCTTTCTACCTGGTAGATCGGAAAACCCGGCCGGATCCCTTGAGGCCCTTGAGGACCGAACTCCCCCGAACACCCCTACTTTAGTGTATAATGACGTGTGCGTCTCAGTGGTGCACAACCGCATCGATAAGTTTAAATCTTGAACTAGACATTACGATGTGTTGTCTTTTGCGTTTTTTTTCACCATGTTTTTTTTTTTTTTTTTTTTTTTTTAATCGTTGCGGCGTCGCAAAACCACCAACTCGTGAAGCTGCAGCTGCGAGGGGTCCGAACCCGCAGCCGCAGCGGCGGCGCTCGTGGTTCTGCCGCCTCAGCTCTTTTATAAAAGGGTAGATTGATTAACTGGTATTCTCCCCCCCCCCCTCCCTCCCCTCCCTCCCCCCTGTTGTCCGCTCTTCCCCGCTCAAGTGGTCGCGTACCCTCCACCTCTCTGCACCAGCGGAGGTAAGACGTTTGAGAACAAAATCCCCCCTCCATCTCCCCCCCCTCCATCTCCCCCCCTCCATCTCCCCCCCAGAGGCATGACTCACCCCTCATCCGAGGCACGCCGCGGCGTTTTAAGCCCTCCATCTCCGTCGTCCGTCATTATCCACGTTATCGCATTACACTCATTTGACCCCCCCCCAGCTCCATTCGGGCGCCTCTCTCGCCGCTCCCGCCTCCCTCGTGCGGTCAAAAGCTTTTATTTCGCGAAGACGCCGCCACGTTCCTCCCGTGGCGGCGTCTTCGGTCCATCAGCTAGATGACCTCGCCCCGTTTCCTCGAGGCCCTCCTGTTGGCCCTCCTGGACGGGAGACGGGCGGGAGTTTAATTCATGACCCGCCCGTCCGCGCAGCAGGAGCATCGATTCTCTCGCCGCGTTGGGAACAACGCACCCGAGCGAAGGAACTGAAGAGGAATGTCTGTCCTCCCCCCACAGCAGACGGCGTCAAGGCTCAGCTGGCCGCCGACGAGAACTTGTGTCGAATCTGCATGGACGCCATCATCGACTGCGTGCTGCTGGAGTGCGGTCACATGGTCACCTGCACCAAGTGCGGGAAGAGGATGAGCGAGTGCCCCATCTGCAGGCAGTACGTCGTACGGGCCGTGCACGTCTTCAGGTCGTAGGCCGCCCGCGCGCGCAAGTCGTGACTGTGAGGTGAGGGGGGGGGTGTGTGTGTGTGTGTGTGGGGGGGGCCCAGTCCAGCGGGCAAGAGCGACTTCCCTGCCTGTGAAGCCAGATCGTCGCCTCGTGCACGTGGTTCGTTCCCCTCCCTGCTCACCCTCCGCCGACTCCTGCTCCAGCCCCGCATCTCCTCCGCCTCCTCCTCCTCCCCCCCTCCGGCGGACCGCTTGGGACGGAACCCGCCGCCGCCACTCCCGGTTCCGTTTAGAAGTCGGTGGAGAGGAGAGGTGGGTGGGGGGCTCCCAGGGACACATGACACGGATCAGGAGAGAGGCAGCTGGATGTGAAATAAGAGATCCCGGGGTTAGGGGTCGTGTCATCTCTCCGCGTACTTCAGGACGTGCAATATCAGAACAAAGTGTGTTCCCATCCCTCTTAATCGTGACTCTAAGCCCCGAACACACGAGCTCACCCCCTCCAGACACAGGAGGGTACCATGCCTTTGAGTTAAACACCTCATATCAATATTCATCTTATCACCAGTGACAGTGGTCTAATATGAACTTATAATATGATGCATGTAGAAGTAAACGTGTGGGAGGACGTGGCTTTATGTTATGAAATTAAGGTGCATTAATTTGCATATTTTTTTCAGTTCGTTTTTATTTTGTACTTAGATTAAAGTACTTTTTTTTAAAAAAAAAAAAAAGAAAGAAAGAAAAACTTGCAGGACAACTGCAGGATCCACAGGAGCGTGTGTGAATTAAACCACCTCATCCACGCGAACACTTCGGCTTGCTACGTTCCCTTACCGTTCCTGGTGCAGTGAAGCTGTTTTTAAAAAAAGAAAAATAACGCCATCGCGTATAGTTTAGACACAGAAAAGCCTTTGGGGGGAGATTATGTCACAGCTCAATTTGTGCTCCATCGTTACGCAATACACAACTGTTCCGCGCTCTGACGCTGAGCGGCATTTCTAGGAACATAAAAAAAAACGCCAGAAATGTTTAGAGTTAACAGACGTGTGTTAAAACGACCAAGAAGACGAAAAAAAAAAAAAAAGAAAAAGTTAATTGATTTGTTTTTAAGCTCTTCCGCAAACAGCCGGAAGTCATGCGCGCTCGGCCCGGGTTCTCTACCGCCCCCTGCCGGCCTGGTGTGTCAGTGTCGCCTCCGGTGGGGAACAATTACTCACTTTATCCGTGTTAGTTTTTAAAATATGGATCAAAGTTGCTTTTTTTTTTTTTTTTTTTTTAAGGCCAGGGGGATCTGATCGGTTAATTAGTCGAGTGTGAACAACGTAGCATGAGCAAGCATTGTCAGATTTTACCAAACTGAGCAGCATTAACACCTTTAATGGACAGGTATTAATTTACAACTGTGAAGTGTGTGTGTGTGTGTGTGTGTGTGAGAGAGAGAGAGAGTTCACAGACCTCGTACACGTGAACAAAGACAATTAAAACGTTGCAGTGACATAAAAGCAGAATGTATAATACGACCTCTGTAGCTGCGTCCCTGCACACGCCTTCCCCGTCTCATCGTCACTGTCGATGTTCCCGAGTGGCGCCTGAACCCGAGGCCGCGACTTTGATCGGGACGCGAGCCCGTCAACCTCCAAAAACACGCTCGCCAGGCCGAATTAAGCGAAGACGCTCTCTGCTGCATTGTTTCGCCACACTTCTAAAGCAAAGTCCCCTCTTTGATTTCAGGTCTCGTCCATCAGAAAAGCCCAGATTGTGTTTGCGCCTCATGTTTTATTTAAGGTCACAGGTGCTACTTCCTCCTGAGTGTATTTGGATATTTATCATTTAGAGCTCATTTTAAACATCTATTGCACAGCGAGACTTTAATTTTCATTTTCACGTCGAGGTACCCGTTTAAACCCAATCTCACCGAGGTTTTTGTGTCGTTTTTTTCCCCCCCTGTGGATCAGAAAAGGGGAATCTCGGATGATTTAACTGTGGATTGTGTCATCGATTAACATGTTTTCCATTCTCTGGGAGATGTCAAACTTTGATTACAGAGGTTTTACTAAAGACAGGTTGCTGGGTTTCTTCTTTCGGGTGGTATCTTACAGTCGGATCCTGCCATTCACCAGCCTTTGTGTGATTCCATGACTCCAGAGAAACACTGTAACAAACACTGTAACTGTGTCGCTTCCGTCTGTTGATGCTGCTGTGTCTCAAAGATGTCAATCACAGGCAGCTACGGTATGACCAGAGTTCATCGTTGGCACTCATAATCCCGGATCTGTATATTTTGGAATGTTTTTATTTTGGTAAACAAGAGAAAATGATTTATTAGATTCAATAAAATGCAGTACTACAGACCAGAAAGTGAAATTCTGCTCTTTTTACCCCATTCTCAAATCCGCCTTAAGCAAAAATCCAAACGCACTTTTAAATGATTTCAAATGAATTTAATATCTCAAAGGTTTTCCTAGAGGCTTTACATGTACATTATGTATAGACTAACCATTTACAGTGATAAAATATTTAGATATAAGGTTGTTTTTATATATTTATATATAAAAGGAAATATAAACCACATAAATTTACACCAAAATGTAGAAAATAAAAAATAAATCCTACAAACTGAAACATAAAACTTAGAAAAATGCTACTGACTGAGGTTAGAATCTCAGAAGTCATAAAAAAGATGTTTAACAAATAAAAAAAATAACCAGTGTTCCTCCATTTTGCACAGATCTTCCACAAAAGATGCTTTTCTTTCTTTTCTTTTCTTTTTTTTTTTTTTTGGTGCTTGGTCCAACGGTTAAGTGACGCAGACACGCTGTACGTTTGGTCGTTTACGTCTGCGGGCTTTAAGGGACGACGCACTGACTCGGCACATTTCAAAACCTGTTCCTGGAGTTTTGCAGGTAAACCAAAATCCCCCGTTGGGAAACGCGTGACTGCTTCTGGTTTGCTTTTATTCACAGTCTGATTTTTAATGACGTACCTGGGCTATAAAATAGAATATATACTCCAAACTAACACTTCTGAGGTCGTGGTAACTCTACAGTCTATACTATTTTGGTCATATAGTTCTGCAAATGTTCTCAATATTTACTAGTTTTATTCATACTTTATATATTGACATCTATCAGTGCATATGGCCCCATTGTGGGACTAATATGTTGTTTTTTCTATAATACTCTGATCAATATTTTTGGAATCTTCTAAGGTTAAACTGACAGTTGCTGCGTGCAGACTCAAAATAATACTAAAGGATGTCCGTATGCAAAATATGCTTTTACACGTGTGTGTGCGTGTGTACGTGTGTGTGCGTGTGTGTGTGGGTGGGTGGGGGTACATTCACATATTCAAATTTATCATCAGTAAATCAGTGCAATTAACTTTCCTTTGTATGTCTCAACTAAAGAGGATGTTATATGGAAAACAAAATATAAAGAATCTTTCCACAAACAGGGCACTGACACATAATAAAATATATGTAAATATACATATATATTAAGAAAACACCCTCACAAGCACAAACTACCGTCCTACAGTTTGGCAAGAAATATCTGACTTCTCAGTAACAAAGAGTGTAACAATGATACAAACTGATTATCAACTTCAGTGGTGTGGTACCGTAAAGTGGTGCAATCAACGCTGCACTTAAATGTATGAAACACTTTTTGATACAAAAATATATATTATTAAAATATTACTCTATAATGCCATAAACTCTTCGTAGGAACAAAGAAAAAAAAATCTATAAACCGCAAAAGAAGACCATGATGCCATATACACAAAAACGAACGAAAAAAAAAACTAAGGAAATAAATAACCGTTAAACTGGTGCAAATAACAAAAAGATTTTTGCAATATTGTCTTCACAGGACAAGATGAATTTGTTTGTTTTTTACATTCTGGCTGAGCCTCGCGTTGATCTCTGCAGAGGAGCGTGCGGCTCTCTGCTGCCCCCCCCCCCCGAGGACGGGGGCTTTACCCCTCCCGTCCTCCCCCTAACTGATCTTCTGCAGCAGCTTCTCCTCGATCAGTTCGAACTGAACGCTCACGGACATCTCGGCGACGAACTGCTCGCAGCCCTCCTTGGTCACCTGCTTGCAGTATCGCAAGTCGATGTGACAGATGCTCCCGCAGCGCTTGAAGTAGGTCAGCGACTGGTCCGTCACCCTGTTGCACACTGCAGAGGGGACAAAGACCGAGCGCGTGACCCGTCGCCCACGACGACACACACACACACACAAAAGGCACCCGAGAGAGGTCCCCTACCTGACAGGTTGATGTCGGTGAGCGAGTCCCTGGTGGTGGTCCCGGCGGCGGTCAGGATGTTGACGGACTGGTCGGTGACGTGGTTGCAGTAGCTGAGGTCCAGCTTGGACAGCGAGGGCATGTAGCGTATGATGAGGCGCAGGGTGGTGTCCGTGATGTCCAGGCCCGCCAGCCGCAGCTCCTCCACGTTACGCAGCTTGCTCCTGTTGTCCAGCTGACCTGAGACCACCGCCACAGGGGGGGAGGTGAGCGGGCCGCGCCCGGGCTTCTCCCCGGAGGGTCTGCGGCTTTTACCTGGCCTGTTGTCCGTCGGGGGCGAAAGCAGGTCCCTCATCTGGGCGTCTTTCAGGCCCTCCACCCACTGGACGTCCAGGGTTCGCAGGAGGGGGCAGCTGGAGGTGCAGAGAGCAGACACGGCTGCCCAGGAGCACCCGGACAGCAGCAGGACTCGCAAACCTGCAGCAACATCGAGCGCTCGTGTTAAAAAAAAAAAAAAAAGACTTTAAATGAAGTTAAAACTGACTGCAGTTACAATCAGTCTGTTTGGAATGCCTGCCCTAGTTCTCCTTTTTAATTAATCGAGGAGATCTTAACCAATTAACGATCCCACGCAAAACAAAGAAAAGCTGCTAAAGTAAACAAGCGTTTGGAGGCTCGGGGGAGACGTTTATCCAGACAGAGCTTATTAAAAATAGCGAAAATAGATCTTATATAAATACGCGTAAAGCCTTCACGGTGTGCATCGTATAGCTCCACAGCAAATGAGACTCCATTGCAGTCATTTACATCAGGATTTCATTCCCCTCTTTGATTAATTAGGGTTCCGCGGTGGTGCGTTTGGGGTCCAAACCGAAGGCGCAGTGGCGGGTTGCGGCCTGCAGGGGGCGCGCGGGTCCTACCTGGAAGCCTGTTGATGAGCCAGCTCAGCTGCTTCTTGGAGATGTTGGTCCAGCTCAGGTCCAGAGCGGCCGGCTGCCTGCGGATGATGCCGCTCAGCATGAGGGGGGTGATGGACTTACAGCGGTTCAGGTTGATGAGCTTCCACAGCCTCTTGTCGCAGCACCTGTGGGCACACGCCGGGACGTTAAGCGCACGCCGCCGCCGCCGCTGCCACCGCCGCCGCCCGCTTGTACTCGCCATCGGTTCCAGGTCCTGCAGACGCGCATGCAGACGCACAGGTCTCTGTGGGTCAGCTGGCCGAAGACCGCCATCCACGTCTCCCTCCTCATCACGTGGGCCTCTCCGCTGTCCAGCGGCAGCTTGTCGGGCGGCGGGCTGATCGGCGGCGGCCGGATCACGTGGCGCTCCATCTGGATGCATTTGGGCGGCGACCGGCAGGGGAGCGGGCGGGGGCAGACGGGGGTGATCTGGGCGCTCCTGTTCCAGCTGAGCGGCGAGTAGCCGCGCTGCTTCTCGGGCGCCTCGCGGCCCCGGTGCCGCAGCCAGTCGCCCAGGTCGCTGCTGCCGTTGTTGAGGTTCCACCTCGCCTTCTGCTCGCCGACCGCGTCCTCGGGCTCCGCTTTGACGGGCAGGTGGTTCTGGTTGGTCAGGCTGTCCTCCGTCTTCAGCGGGCGCCGGTTCTTGCTGGCCAGGCCCTCCTCGGTTTTGATGGCGCGGCGGCTCTGGTTGGCGTTGGGGTCCTCGGGTTTCAGCGACTTGCGGTTCTGATTGGTCAGCGAGTCCTCGCTCTTCAGGGGACGCCTGTGGTGGACCGGGCCGTCCTCCTTCTTGGCCGGGCTGTGGTTCTGGTTGGACAGGCAGTCCTCCGTCTTGGCGGCGTCCTGGTTGAACTCCTTGCTCGGGTCTTTGGCGGCGAGGCGCTTGCGCTGATGGCGGGCCTTCGGGTGAGCGGCGCTCCTCTCCGGAGCGTCTCCCGAGTCGCTGCTGGGTCCGGCCCTGGGAGAGTTGGAGGAGGACGGGTCCTTTTCCCGGGCTGCGGACGTCCTCAGCAGGGGACTGAGCAGCACCTTGGACTTGACCTCGACCGAAGCCTCCTTCCTGCCCTCGTCCTCTTGCTCGTAGTCCTCGTTCTCGTCTTCGTGCTCGCTCTTCTCCTTGACGACGCCAGCCCCGTCGGGGAGGAGCCCGTCCTCCTCCTGGTCGTCCTGGTCGTCCTCCTCGTCGCTGTAACTGTTTTCCGTCTTGATTTGTCTCAGCAGCTTCTGAGTCAAGGACTCGTCCAGTTTTGACAGTTTCTTCTGAAAGAGATGAAGAGATGAAGATTTCCCTTTTCAGTGCACTTGTACACCCCCCCGGGTCAGAACCCCACCGGTGAAGATGCAGACGTGGATGTCACACGTGTTTTTGGGACAGGAGAAAGAACAACCGTCCACCACGAAGCTCCCCTGGGAGCGCGGGGACAACCGTGGAGGCGGATTGGCCTGACAGAACGACTACCCCCCCCTCACCCCCTCACCCCCTCAGCCCCCGAAGGTCAGCGCTGCTTTCACGTCGCTCCCTGGACCGTCGCCTCACCTTCTTTTTCAGGATGGGCTCCTCGTTGGTGTCGAAAAGGTTCCTCTTCTTCCTCAGCGGGTTGTCCTCCAGCCGCGGTCGGGCCGGGGCCTCCTGAGGCGGGGGCGGGGGCCGTTTCTTCGGGGGCTCCTCCTCTTTCCTCTTCGGGCATTCGTCCCGCTCGGCCTTCCTCTTCACAGCACATGTGGTGTTCAAGGCAGCGAGGGTCGCCGGGGCCGCCATCGGAGGGTCCGGCTCCTCCTTTGTTTCCCGGTTAAGCCGCGGTTCCTTCAGCAGGGACCCCGGCAGGTTGGAGGCATACTTGAAACCTGGCCCCCGTTTTTGCTTTTAACAAACAAAACAGAAGAAGTCAGCTCTGTTTGTCAGACTCCTGGAGGATCCAGGATGGGGCCCATACGTACTTTCCCAGTCTTCCCAGCTTGGTTGCACTTGGGGCACTCCCAGCAGTTCGGCAGCTCATCGTTGATGACGCCGCTCGAGTCTTTCACCTGAAAAAAAAGTGATTCTGAGCTCCGTTTTTGACAGAAAACCCAGAAAGACTGGAAGGAAGATGCTCAGCAGACTCCGCCGACGACGCTTCTTCAACGCGAAACGACAAAAAGGACGGACACGCGCGCTCTGGACAGCAGAGGTCTACCTTCAGACAGTTGGGGTGGATGATTTCGTTGCAGATGGAGCACTCCATCAGCATGAGGTGGAACTTCTCCTCCTCATCCTCGACCGTGTCCTCTTTGCCGGCCTCTCCGCAGATGAGGCACACGGCGGTGTGAGGCAGGACTGGCTGCAGGAGGACACACACACACACACACACACACACACACACACGCACGTGCGCAGGCATCAACAAGCTGCGTGTGACGCCGCGCGGAAACTCGAGGCAGTCACAAAATAATTATTTAACAGCATTGTAATGCCGGGCTTTGTAGCCGCCTACTCAAATGACTCAGAAACCAGAAAAGCAGAAATCAACAAGGTCTTGTTACATAACATACAAATATGTGCATTGTCACATATCCAGCTGGAAACCGAGAGAGCCTGATGTCATAATATTTCCCCCAATACTTACTCAATTCAGAAATATTGCGTAATCCTGCATAAATAAAGTAAACAGGCCGCAAACAGGCAGCAAACAGGCAGGTAGAGAAAGAGCGGGAGTGAGCGAAGCACGCCGGGGCATCGCATTCACGCTCGCGGGGTCAAACCACGCCAGCGCGTTCTCTGTCCATGGTGCTGAAGTGCTCCACGGCTGCACGTCCAGCTGCACCCGCGCGGCCCAGAGGCGGGCCAAAGCGCTGGCGCCGGCCCGCGGCGCCCGCAACAGGTAGTTGTGACGGCGCCCAGCCAGCCGCCGACTCACCGCGATGCACTGCCTCATGATGCACGACTGCTTCATGCGGCCCGGCCCTCCGAACTTCTTCATGTCCTTGCAGAAGTGGCACTCGCCGCACTCCGTCCGCAGGCACGCCTCGCACTTCCGACAGCGGGTCCTTCGCCTCCTGGCGCCAGATGTTCCCCGATTGGCCGACAGCTTGACCGCTGACGCGGGGGGAGCCGCCATCTTAGATTTTGGCCGGTTGGGAGGTCGGGGCTGGAGAGAAGAAGCAGGAAACTGTCACGGAATGGCCAGGAAAACCTCTCTGGAACGCGGATTCATCACTACTACTAATTAATCAGGAAAATTCAAAACAGGTAGCAAGCAGTGATTATTAAGAATATGTAAATATTCTGTGTATTATCAGTGTACTCCAATAACGGTTTGAAGGCGTGAAATACAGTTACTATTCAGGTTATGTAATAAATAAATAAATAAATAAAACCCCTCAAAACAATTCAACACGGTTTAGTGTAACAGTGAATGTAGGTGGTGCTGTCTAATGCCACCATAAACGCGCACGTATGAAAGAAATTACTCGCAATATGAGGTGCAGATACGCACATTGTTCATGGCTGTTACAGGACGGCAGCCAGGAGAAAACAAACACATTAAGATTGTCCCTGGAGTCATCTTCTAAATTTAGCACCTCACTTTCTTGCACGTTTCTACTTCAAAGAGAAGCTCCACTTATGGCTCCATTTCACACATGGATCAGTAGGGCCCATTATTCCACCGGGGAGGGGGAAAGGGGGGGGTGCAAGGACTGATTTCTGACAGCGCACGTGAAATTTTCTCTATCAAATAAAGCTGCACAAAAGGAGATGCTTTGATCCGTCTCATTATTGTTCCCGTGTTATACATTCTGCCCCTTTTCAGCTTTACAAATCCGTTCCACAAGAGTGCATCAACATGAAAAGCAAACGTTGAAATACTGCGCACACACACACACGCGCGCGCACGCGCACGCGAGCACACAAAGCCATCAGTGCAAAAGACTGCAGCTCCTGCAAATGAAGATTGGATTTCTTTAGTTACATCGGCAGTGCAGATTTTTCCTAGCGTCAGCATAGCAACAGCCACATCCCATTCCCTAACAGAACAGTCTATGACACACAGACTTGTAACCAATAAGAACTGTAATGAGACTCTGTGACAGAAAGCAGGCTTGATGTTAGGCTTATTACAATATTCAATACAAATGAATGCAATCAAACAGACTGACACAGCAGCCTGTGTGTGCTAACCAGCCAGGATTAGAGTGACATATTGGGGGAGGTAGGTTTGGACATTTCTGGGGAGGGGGGGTATTTGTGAGGATTACAGGCAGGAGGTCTGCGCTGCAAAAATGAGACCTGAAAAACCAAGAAAAAGCGCAGATCCTGCATCCGTACGTCAGCCTTTACCCCCAGAGCATGAAGCGCAAAAAGGCTGCAACATTTTTATTACCATCATCTGCGACTTCAAATGAAGCTTAGACTGCAAAGAAGACACTCCAGAATACTGTCCATATTGTCCCTTAAATCCTCTCCTAAACCCCCCCCCCGTCTGCTAAGTGAGCGCTCTCTAAAGCAGATCTCTCTCCCTCTGATGCTCAGAATTAGATAACATCAGAGGTTGACAGCAACACTACTGCAGAAGGCAGCTGCCTCCTAATCTCAGTAGCTGCATTTTTTTTCCAACGCAAGCCTTGTTCTGCCGATGATTTGCAGCCCGTAGCGTGCACGTGTCCTCTAACCTGCAATTTCCTTTGCTTCTTCAAAGCGCATTCAGCTGGGAAATGTTGTAAGAAGAAGATTCGCGGCCATGGTGGAAATCAATGAGCAGAAATGTACACCTAATGGCTGTAAACAAACACTGAAGACATGCTGCAGGAGCAACAGGACTGGATCTGGCCTCACTCAAAAGCTCAATCGCTGACCCAAAGTCACCTTGTCTGATTGAAAATGCGAAAGATGTTACAACAAGAACAAATATGAGGACTTTGTTTACAGGTTGAGGAGGGATTACTGTGCCGTTAAGCTTCAGAGGTGGCACACGTCAAGCGAAAAACATGCAATCGCTCGGGCACCAATAGAACAAAGTGTTTACTCAATATTTTAGCCATCAAAACAGGACGGATGGATATCAAATCTGCAGGATTCAGAGGATTTATGGAGACAGAAAAGGGAGGAAAAGTTGTGTGGAGTGCATTTCATTCTTTTAATAGATAGAGCATGCAAAAAAAAAATCTGGCAGGAAAATAACAATGTTTTGCTTTAAGGCTGGAAACTTCCTTCGCCTGCACACACGTCAGTGTGCGATGCACATGAGCTCGGATATTTGCATATTTGCTCTTTGAGTGGGTGAAATGTGACAGCAAAGACAGAAACATTTGCATGACTGGAAGGGGGGAAAGAAAAAAACGTCTTCTGACGTTTGTCAGAATGAACAAAACCCGTCCGGGCGTCTGCCGATCAGCGTGTTGTAAATCCAAATGCAGCCGTGGCATTAATGCGAGGGGGTGTGGCCCAGAGTTAAGTAGAGGAACTATCCAAACGAGCAAAACACATTTCTTGCTGTGCAAGCAAGTTTGTTCTGAGGTCTCGTTGCAATTAAGGTTGTTACATTATCAAGCGGTCCTTTCATCGTGACTGCTTCCTCAACACTTCCTGGCTTGCGTGTACTTCCACATGCAACCGTTGCATTCTCCATCAAACGTGACATTCACATTTTCTGCATCTGCATATCCTCATTCCTCTACAACCAGCAGCAGCCCCGAGGAGCCGGGATACATAAGCACAAGTTCCTCCTACTGCTGGTTTTACCTGGCACAAACGCACAAGCACAGCACACACGCATGCAGGCAAGCATGCAGGCACGCATGCACAGGCACAGCACCACTGTCAAAGCACAGCTCAATTCAGAGACAAATAAAAGAAGCAGCCAGTGCATTCCTCTCCAGGTAGCTCCATTTCCTGGCTGTCCAGTGATGCTGCACGCTGCTGTGTTTGACGCGGGCATTCCTGCGGTCCTGCAGGGCTTCAGTGTGCTAACCTGCTCAGAGTCTGAGTCGTAGTCCTCATCTTCTGCGCTCAGCGACATGGCCATGACTGGTTGTTTCACACACCGTCCAGCTCGGCACAAACTGACATGGCTGCAGTCTCCTCCTCCTCCTCCTCCTCCTCTTTCTACTCCTGCTATCACCGTCTGGCCTACAGCCCTCCCCTCCTACTCCAAAGCTCCACAATACCACAAGCAGATGTAGAAAACACAGAGCACTCTGCCTCATTAATATGCACTAACTCTGCGAAAGAAGAGGCGGGCTCTGAGGCAGCGCGCGGCCAAACAGAGGCTGCTGCATGACAATAAGCGGCTGTGGGGGGGTCAGCAGCCGTCCAATGAGGAGAGGGGATGCGGAAAATGAGCTGTCATATTCATGATGCGGATGGCAGAGAGTGGAGAGCAGGCAGGGCTTAGCCAATAGCGCCAGATGGCATCTCATTACAAAAGGCAAACACAAAGAGGCTCCACAACCAACAGCTGGCATTTCAGCGTGTGTGTGCGTGCGTGCGTGAGTGCGTGTGTGTGTGTGTGTGTACGTGCGCGTGTGCCTGTGTGTCTCTGAGGGTTCCATGACACAAATCACTTCAATGCAATACTGCAATGGTGCGCAGTAAATCCGCCGGTCTCTCACGCCGTAAAGTTGTTCGGACATTTAATCACGGACAGAAAAATGATCAACGCGTGGAACAACGATAAATTCTGAGCGCACCAAGTGGCCCAATTACGCAGGAACATGCCCAAATATTCCCAATATCCACACTGACACAGCAGCAGGGGCAGGAGGATGACACAACATTGGAAGATTACGTCTGTTTAAACTAACACACGTGATCCAGAGTCGACAGAGTGGTTGAACTTCACGCTTGATTTAATTAATCATGAGCTGTAAAAAAAAAAAAAAAAAAAACCCGCTGAGCACAAAAGTCACTCTCCCAGACACACGTCCATGAAAGGAACATTTGCAACACAAAGTAAGGGATGATCAAAGCTGCGCGCACGCTGAATGAGTGTGACAGCGACTGAAATAGAAAGAGGTCTTTTCATATTCGTACCTTTAAGAGTTTCTTGGGCCAGTAAACCACAGGAACTCCAGTGATCGCTGCCCTGGGGTCGTCGTCAGCGTGCTCCTTCAGGAGGACCTGGAAGACCCACAGAAGTAAAAGAGGCGCCCGCCGAGCCACATCCCGGTTCACCTTCTCGGTCCCCACCTTCACGTCTTCCAGCAGGGCCTGCGGGTTTTCTATCCCCTCCGGAACACACTTCTTGCTTTCTGGAAGCGACTCCAGCTTGTCCACCAGCATCCCGAGTCCACTCAGCTCAAAAGCGGTCAAGTGAGTCCATCTGCTCGTGGGCTCTGAGGCAGGAGAGTCCAAGGGTGTTTGGATGAAGTCTAAAGAGGTGGATCCGGGATTACAGCTGTCCTCGGAGTCCACCGATAAGGCAGTTTTGAGGTTTTGGGACCTCCGGCTGTCAGGAGAGCAGGGCCCATCCTGACCCAGGCTGTCTGGTCTCTCGGGGGGGTCGTCCCTGACCTGAGCGGGCTCACACCAGTCCTCGTTTGTGTCCTGACTCCGGGAATCAGAGAAGGGACTCCCCGTGTTCGTTTTGGTCTCCACGTCTGAAGCAAAAGGGGAGAAAGCGTGAACTGCGATCGCGTAACCAGAGTGTGCCCCGACTCTCGCCACTCACCCGCCAATACCACGGGCTCCTTACGAAAGTCCTGAGACAGGTAGGAGCGTCTGGTCAGACAGTGCAGGTACCGTTCCAGCACGTACCAGCACATCTCATAGTAGAAGGGGAAACGGAACTTGGAATGAACCTGGAAAGAGGAACGGGAATGAACCCATGTCGAGTGTCTACACAGATAGGCAGACAGATGTTTGTCTTTGTACCGCTTCTGCTAACAGAAGGAGCTACTTCTCAAGATGACATGCTAATCATTATTCATAGAACAGTACATTGTGCTCCTCTTCTCCTCACACTGTGCTGTTTCTGCAGGAATGAGCTCCACCTGGACCACTGTCGAGGTGACAAACATCTCACTGCTCCTCTTCTGCTTCTCACCGTCAATTCTAGGTTTGCGTCCCTCGCGTTTGGGACTGCTACCCACCTTCGTCCTGTTCTCTATCTCGTGGATGGTAAGCTGCATAGGAATGTTGAAGCTGTGGAGAATGTTGCCTCCAAACACCAGAGTGTCCTCGGGCGTATAAACGGCATGGATCCAGCCTGAAGTGCACAACACACAGTTATGAAAAGCAGACTGGTGCAAATAACTGAATCAAGTGTATTCTAATCAGGGGGATGTTCAGTGAAGTGGCAGCTAATCTGTTCCTGCTGTCTGCTTTACAACAACCCTGCCAACGCACCAGATGGGATGAAGAAGGTGTATCCTTGCTTAAGCTCCACTCTCTGGCATCCGTCGGCTCGGTCTCCGAGGAAGATATCGCTCTGCTTCCCTGACAGGAGCCAGTCCTCGTAAAGGGCCAGGTTATGAGGGGTGGGGGGCACCAGCCAAAACACCTGAGGAGGCGCACGAGCAACAACCCTGAGGACGCGCAGCTCCAAATCTACAGCGCATTTCGGCACTTTGAGAAGTACCGACGAGCAAACGTGATTCAGGGTCATATGTATTCAAGAGAAGGCTGATCTCTATGGCAACCAAAAGTCTGCAACTCTCACCGAAACTGAATCTGGGAGACCTAGAGACCTCTATGTCAGGTTATAGAATTTTATCATCAATATTAACGTTTCGTTTCTTACCATTCATTTTTAAAGCCAAGTTTCTGTGTTAGGGCTGTCAGAACTGACCCATTTAATCGGTTTGTTCATTCAAGTCTTCATCGTTTGTTTGCCATTGTCTTGCTAAATGTGGTGGTTGAACTGGTTGAACTTACTTTGCATCCCTTAAACACATGATACCAAACAGATGTTCCGCCAAAATCAATGTGAAAGTCTGTGTAGCAGCCTTTTACGCTCATCAGACAGTACCTGCAGCAGAAAAACAGAGGGCATTTTCAGCTCGATCTGACGGCCAAACGGGAAAAGACGTGGAAAAACCTCGGGGAAAAGGCGAAAAAAGGACGGAGGCAGAAATGCCCCACACAAGCGATTCAGCTCAGAAAATTGTTCATAATCAGACATATCTCCCTCTGGAAAGCAATTGCAAAGTAATTAACACTGCGGAAATAAATGATTCAGTAAATTAGTGCAGTGGGAGCAATGCTGCCTGTCTAAAAATATCTAGGACATTAAACCATTAAACCCTCCAGCAAAGATTAGTCTGATGCTGTGAATCTGCACTTACTTGTTACTACCTGACTATGTAATAACCTTTGAATTATCCAGGAAAATGTCATCACACGCACAAGCTCGAGCCTTTGAAACAGTGGTGGAGCAACAGATAAACCTGGATAAATAAAAGATAAACCCGCGAAGCAACAAGTCTGTGTCGGGGAGGCAACAAATGCAAATGAAGCAAAGGAGAGCAGTTCGAGATTCAGCCGGAGCTTCGCGAGGGGCTCTGAAAGGCAAACGGATGAGGTCGAAACTGCTCTTGACCCAGCAGGTATAATACGCAACCGATCCTTTATTATTTAATTACATAAAACATACAGCACGGTAATTTAAACTGACAGTATTTTGGCACGTTTCCCAAAAGCACAGTAATTCAACATATCCATTCAGAGGAAAGAATTATTACCAGCTGATCAAGCTTGATTTAACATAACAAATACAACACCTTTAATCAAATACGGCCAACAAATGGGATCATGGTGTCACAACTGGTTGGGTTTTTGCACCACGTACACCTGCCAACAGCTTATTGGCTGCAAGATGTCTGCACAGTCAGGAGACAGCAGCCATAAAACCATCCTCCACCGTGGAAAAGTCTGCTGCCTAGCAACAATCGGGGGAGATGGATGAGCACCGATGGGATACAGTGCTCTGCAGTGATGGACGGACACACCAGACATTCAGACAGAAGGAGATAAAAATGCGCTCGCTCCTGAGGACGCAGCTATTTTGTAGAGATGAACGCGATGCTTTTTGTTTTTTTTTTTTTTGGAGAAAGAATCGATTTTAAAAAAAAAAAAAAAAAAAAAGAAAAATCTGAATAAATGTACCTTTGCACTTTAGGATATTTCATCTCAGAGATTAAATTAGTGGCTTCTGTTTGGCTGTGTTTCAGATTAGGAGGCCACATGTTATCCACCCAGTCGACTTGATCCACCTGGAAAGAAAGATGCAACTTTTAGCCGTCGATAAGTCTCATCTCTCATGCGGTCTTGAGCAGAATCATCACATTCAGAGCGTGACATGTGACAATACCACTGTGGGACGCTTGATGAGGTTCTCCAGTTTAGTGTGGCTGAATTCTAAGCTGATGACATTGAAGAGTTTGTCCCGCTCCTCCTCGGGAGTCTCGTAATAACGGACAAACTGAGCCATGCTCATTTCAGTGCCTTTCTGAGTGCTCACTTCCATAACATCCACAGAGCGGCGGCTGCCTGTGAGCCACAACAATGGCACATATTAAAATCAGCCTAGGAGCACTTCCGTTATCGCTAACATGGAATAACTCACATCCCCACTCTAGTACTTAAATGAAAAAAAAAAGAAAGAAGAAATCACTTTCAAATGTTAGTGCCTGTAATTGCTCGATATGGCCACTAGGTGGAGTCTACAGTCCTTCGTCATATTTAACTTCCTGCATGCTTTACTTGGCAAAGTTGTGGGAAATGTTCTTGTCATTTACTTCACAACAGAAAAAACAGACTAATCACGGTGTTAAAAAAAACAAAACATTTTCAGCTTTTGCACAAGAACATTTCGCAAGATGCACAAGTAGCATTCAATTTACACGCGTCGAACACTATTCACATGCACTCACACACGTCCTACTTCGCACCCCACCGGGCCTTTACGCTGTGGTGCAGATTGGACTCACTATTGTGGCTTATTTCCTTCATTACACAAGACATTCTACTGATTCGGGCCGCTTTAAACGTACATATCTGTATTAATTGTACTTACCGACTAAGCCTTTGATTTCACTAATTGTAAATTCCGGATCAGGCATTCTGCGGAGATTAAGGGACAGGACTCAACGGGGATAATCCGGCGTGTGGCGCTGCGCGACGAGAGCAGAGGAGCAGGGCTCCTTACCTGATCCCGAGCCCGTCCATCTCTCGGAAGATGAGCGGGACCCTGAGCGCCTCTCTCTGCACGTACTCGTACGAGAAGTCTGCAGGAACGTGGCGCACGATCAACTTTCAGGGTTTTTGTTTGCTTGTTTTTGTTTGTTTTTGTTTGTTTTTGTTTACCTCTTCCCTCCAAAAACTGGACGTATTTCGCGCCGTAGCCGTCGCCGGCGAGCTTCTCCTCCACGCTGAAGCCCCTGACGTTGACGATCTCCTCCACGTCGGACAGGTCCTCGTTCTCGTCGTACATCCTCCGGCAGACGGAGCGCTGTGGGCGACAGAGCACCACTGGGACGCACGCAGCGTGCACATGCATCGCTTTGCATGCACCCCTGCACCCCCCATGCACCCCCCCTCTCTGCTTAACTTTGCAACAGTGGCGAGGTGGCCTGCAGGTCCATCGACTCGAGAGCCGGACCCCTGATCCCCTCTCGGCCCCCCCCCCCCCTCCTCCTCCAAACGCGCCACGGTTGCAAGTCCGAAGCCCTGCCCTGGCTGAGGCTGTGACCCCCCCCCTCCTCACCCTCCTCACCCTCCTCACCCCCCTCAACTTGAGCGGCTCGAGTCACTTATCCAAACACTGTCTGCGCTCGGCTAACGGCTAACGGCGGCTGGAGGGCGTGTGTGTGTGTGTGTGTGTGTGTGTGCGTGTGTGTGTTGGGGGGGGGGCCCTTTACGCACCAGCCTGCGTCCGGATCCGGAGCACGCTTCCGCGGCCTGAGCCATCGCCCGCTCGCGCCGTCCTCGCGCGCCGGGGAGGGCGTCCACCCGCAGCACGCCGTTCGCTCGCCTTCAAAACAAGGCGACCATGTTTTCGCGTGTGACGTCACCGGCCTGGAACCAAAACATTGCCCCGGGTCGACGTCACGCGGCCGCGGCGGCTCCGCTTTGATGCGCGCGCGCGAGAGAGGGAGAGAGAGAGGAGGCGCTCGCGCGATCTGTCACATCAGCAGAAAAAAAAAAAAAAAAAAAAAAAAACACTTTTGTTTCGCACTTAAAGGAGCCGCTTTTTTAAAAAATAAAAAATAAATAAAGACGTTCGTTGGTTCACGCCAACAGGGATTCATTCATTCTGACGTTAAAAACATTCTTGGTGCGTCACGTGGTCCAACGTTTAACCCTTTACGTTTTTTTTTGTTTTTTTTTTTAAAAAAACGGGTGTTTTTTTTTTCTTTGTTGTTGTTTTTCTTTTTTCTTTTTCTTTGTTCTTTCGGACAGGTGCTTCAATGCGCACGTTTCGGAGCCGCGTGCGCGCGCGCGCGCGCGCGGATAGCGGATATTCCTTTTACGGCGCGCGGGCTTCTGGGTAATGTAAGGTGCAGCTTGCACAACACGCTGGTGGAAAAAAAAAAAAAAAAAGAGAGAAATCTCTTCCGCAGTTCCGTCAGCTGGCGAGGCTTTTCATCCGAGAGCCCTCCTGGGATGTCGGGGCGCCCGGAGTAACAGCGGAGGAGAAGCCCGACGGTCCGGGTCCGGTTCGGGTCCGAGAGGGGGGAGGGGAGGGGAGTGGTGGGGGGGGGTGAGGTGGTGGTTCGGTTCGGGATGAGCCTGAACGAGCACTCCCTGCAGGCGCTGTCCTGGAGGAAGCTGTACCTGAGCCGGGCCAAGCTCAAGGCCTCCAGCCGGACCTCGGCCCTGCTCTCCGGGTTCGCCATGGTAACGTGAGCCCCTCCCGAACCCCCCCTCCTCCCGCGGTGGTGCCGGTTTGAACCCGTTTCCGGTTCCCCTCAGGTGGCCATGGTGGAGGTGCAGCTGGACAACACGTACCCGTACCCGCCGGCGCTGCTGGTCGCCTTCAGCGCCTGCACCACGGTGCTGGTGGCCGTGCACCTCTTCGCCCTGATGGTCAGCACCTGCATCCTGCCCAACATCGAGGCGGTCAGCAACGTGCACAACCTCAACTCGGTGAAGGAGTCGCCCCACGAGCGGATGCACCGCCACATCGAGCTGGCCTGGGCCTTCTCCACCGTCATCGGCACGCTGCTCTTCCTGGCCGAGGTGGTCCTGCTCTGCTGGGTCAAGTTCCTCCCGGTCAAGCCGCGGTCCGGCAACGGCACCGAGTCGTCGGGCGTGGCCGCCGCCATCACCTCCACGTCCATCATGGTGCCCTTCGGGCTGGTCTTCATCGTCTTCGCCGTGCACTTCTACCGCTCCCTGGTCAGCCACAAGACGGACCGCCAGTTCCAGGAGCTGGAGGAGCTGTCCAACCTGACCCGGCTGCAGAACGAGCTGGACAACCGGGCCGAGCCGTCCATCCTCCAGTCCCCCAGCTCCCACTTCCCGTGAACGAGCCTCCGCATCAGAACCGCCCCGGGACTCTCGAACCCCCAACCAATCACAATGTCATCTAACGTCGGCGTGAGATACTTGAAGAACAACCTGGAGCGAACCTCGTTTCGCCTTTTTTTCGAGGCGAACGCTTGGACTCTCTCGCGCGGGGTCCCCCTCCGTAATTAATTTTGTTCGGGTAGATCGACCTAATCGCTGCTAAGCTACAGTATTACGTAACGTTCCCATAGCGCGGTGTTGTCTTTTGTACAATAAACAGAGTTCGCCAAGTTCTTACATTCGTAATGTTTGAGTCCAGCGGCACCAGCGGAAGGTTCTTTTAAAAGGAAGTCGTTAAAACTCATTTTTCTAGATGCAAAGTGGCCCTTCTGTGCAGACGCTGCGTCACCGTTATGTAATTCGGGGTTGTTTGTGAGAGCTAACGTTTTAATAATGCTGACATAATCAGAAATATGACATAACAAAGCAATGTCGGGCAATTAAAGCAGAGGGTAAATTATCATTTCACCTACACATGAACAGGCCGCTGGAGGGAAAAGAGGGCGCTGCTCCTCCCGCTGCTACTCTTCAACACCGACCGTGAGGGCTGACGAGGCTTCTCGTAAAACCGACTGCGCGTCCAGCAACCGTATCTTCGAGAAACACACATGTTTGAGGTCACAGTGATGCTCTGAAGGAAGGCTCGGCGAACTACCAGATCGCTTTCAGCCCGCCACTCCCAAGGGCTTCACCTGTGGAATCGGAAACCTGGTCGGGGTTGCTGCTTCATCCCTTCCAAAATCGGACAAAGTCCCGCATTTCGCATCTCCGTCCGCCCAACGGCCTTCGTAAAGCTGGCCTTTGTCAGGGTAGTAAAGCTTTCCTCTCCCCTCCTTCTTCCCTTCTCGCCAGCTGCCTTCGTACCAGTTTCCATTCGCTTGCGTACAAGGCACATTTTTAAACTTTAATCCACGTTTTAACAGTAGAAATGGCGACGCAGGGGGGTTTTCTCACCGTAGCGAACGAGTCCAAGTCCGTGAGGCTTGTCCTTCACCCACTGTCCCTCATAAACGTCACCATTCTCATACTTCATCTTTCCCCAACCGGCGCGTTGGTCCTCGATCCAACCCCCCTCATACACAGCTGAGTTACCGTAGACGTACATCCCACACCCCTAAAGCACAATGAAGTTACACATACCGTACGTGGTGCACGGAGGCGATAAGAGATGCCGCACGTACGTGCTTTCTTCCATTTTTCCATTCGCCACAGTACTTCTTTGCATACGTCTTTGTTTCCGGGAGCAGCACGCTGTAGGTACCGCGTCCATCACGCTTCCCCTGTTTCCACTCTCCGCTGTAAATGGCACCGCGTTTGTTCCAAATCTGAGTGCCCCTCCCTAGAAAAAAGGGGCAACAGGCAGTCAGAGGGTGTGAGGTTAGGGCGTGGTGGTGCGAGGGGAGATGCACGCCGCTCACCATGCTTCCTGTTGTCCAGCCACTCTCCGGTGTACTTGTCTCCACCCGGGTAGAAGACTGTGCGCTGCAGCAGACTTTGCTGTGGGCTGACGTCCATCAGGATGGGTGCCTGGTGTTCCTCAGAAGTCTCCATGAAAGACACCTCTTCACCCACACCAGGGGACTGAGGTCACTGCATAATAATGAACTTGCTGCCATTAAGAATGTATTGTGAACAGCTGCCAACAAATGGTTAATCATTTATGCGCCAAAAGTTTTACGGCACACAGATCAGCAATTTCCTCTGTGGCAATGTCAGACGGGTACAAACGCTGAAAAACAAGCCCACTTAGCTCAAATGTTGCTATTTCATTTTACATTTTTCACTCTAGAACTTAAAACCGAAAACACCATAAGGTGCCCTTACTTTACCGATGCGTCACACCGCCTTTGACCTAATTGATAAAGAAAACGTGATTGATTTTAGAAAGTGTAACGCGGCCTGCCCTGGTTACCGTTACCGCGTACTTCGGGTATCCTAGCAACAGACACCCACGCTGTAGCTCAAAAACAGTTGATCATGATTTTTTTTTTTTTTTAATAAAAACACACCCACGAGTGTCAGCTGGTCCCAGGTGACGCGTCGGATCTTTATTTTATTTATTTATTTATTTTTTAATATATTTTTTAAAGACGTTTAACTTCTAGGCCCCGCCCCCTCCTCCCGGGAGGCGGCGGGTGAGCGGAGGTGCGCATGCGCGGCGCAGCCCGGTTAAAGACGTCTGAGTGGCCGGCCGGCGTGAGGAGAGGACGGGGAGGACCCGAGCGAAGCCGTCCCCTGCGCCCCGGAGTCTGGCGCGGCACCATGTCCACGCCGAAGCTCCAGACGGAGTGGGAGGAAATCGACCGCGAGTACCAGCAGCTGCAGGTGAGCTGCCCGAGTGTTTCTGCGCGCAGCCCGACGGCGGCTAGTTCGGGTAGCGCCTTCCCGACGGTCATTCATTCTCATCCCGGGAACAAACCCACCTCCCAGGCTCCTCCCGGGCCCTCGGGGCCAGGCTTGGCCGGTCGGGTCCTCTCCTTTCACCCGCTATCACTTCTGAAGGCGGCGTAGCCCCGGTTGCTAACGCTAGCGGGAGGTCGCCGTCGGCTAATGGGCAGCTATTGTGACTTTTTTCCTTTTTAACTCGGCCGACAGACAAAAGACAAGTTTCCTGCACCGCTTCCGAGCCTCTGAATGTCGGGTTACTCCGAGGTCGTGGCCGAGGTCCGCACGCTGCACCGGCGTTTTGCACCAGTGGCTCGCTTTTGGGGGGTCCGTGAAGGCATCACCGCGGTCACCGTGGCAGTGAAACCGCTTTAAAGCAAACTTCTGCCTCTGCTACCCTTTTAAAGCACCCTTTCCGTTGCCTTCGTCGCCTCTAGCGTCTGAAGGTTACCTTCCAGAAGGCACTGGGTTTCTTTCAAACAGCGACGTGATGGTCACCAAGTCCTAGATCTGCAATCAGAGCAGCTTATCAACTTAATTATGCACCTCGTCATTTAGATTATCTTTATGTGGACGCGTTGACGTCTCCCTTGTTTGCACAGCTGACGCACCTCCTGCGCCTGCCCCGCACGTTTTCTTTTGTTTGCCAGGAAACTCACAAAATATACCGGCAAAAGCTGGAGGAGCTCACCAGCCTGCAGACGACGTGCAGCAGCGCCATCAGCAAGCAGAGGAAGTGTCTGAGGGACCTCCGCTACAGCTTAGCCAAGTGGGTTTTCCTCCTCGCCTTCGTCACGGTCGGTTCTGACACCGAGCTTCTCGTGCTGTGGGCATTGTCACGGTTAACCTTTCTTTTCTATCTCCCCTTCGCAGGTCCGCACAAACATGCGACGAGGTGGAATTAAAAAAAATAGGAGCTCTCAAAACGCAAATCAAAGAGAAGGAAAATGTCTTCTTCGACATGGAAGCGTATCTGCCAAAGAAAAACGGGTGAGCGCGCTATTTTCCACACCGACGGCGTTTAACCCAGGTGACTTTACGCGTTTGTGTTTTTATCTTCTCAGACTCTACTTGAATTTGGTGTTGGGCAACGTCAACGTAACTCTCCTGAGTAACCAGGCAAAGTGCGTTAAACCCTTTTAAGCGAGGGGAAACCAGGGCGAAGGCGAGCTCGTCTAACGGCAGATCTTTGCTCTTCCCCCAGATTTGCCTACAAGGACGAATATGAAAAGTTCAAGCTTTATATGACGATAATCCTCATGTTTGGAGCAATAACCTGCCTCTTCTTTCTCAACTATCGGTGAGAACTGACGTGGGCCGGTTTGATCCCGCTCCATTTAGATTTACTGTTGCCATCCAAATGATGATGTGCGATTTATCACCCGCACTAATGTGAGTTACTGATGAGTGGGGAGGCTGCAGCCCGACGTTGATGTGTTTCTCTGCGTGTGCTTAGAGTCACTGATGAAATCTTCAACTTCTTGCTGGTGTGGTACTACTGCACGCTGACCATAAGGGAAAGTATCCTGATGAGCAACGGCTCCAGGTGCGTGCGCGCTTCCCTTTTTTTTTTTTTTTTTTTTACGTGTTTTGGAATCGATTAAAGCCCAACGCTGTTTCGAACGTGGCTGCTCCGGCTTCAGGTCTCAACCCTCCCGGTTGTGTTTTTTTTCAGGATTAAAGGCTGGTGGGTGTCTCACCACTATGTATCCACGTTTTTATCGGGGGTGATGCTGACCTGGTGAGCTCTGTTTCACACACACGGAGGGAAAGGAGGGACGTGGGTTTGATTACACCTAATTTGCCGTCTTCTTTTCCTCTTTTCCACAGGCCGGAGGGGCCCATGTATCAGATGTTTAGAAGCCAGTTCCTCGCTTTCTCAATTTATCAGAGTGAGTAACGACTTTTACCCCATCTGCTTCATCTCGCCTTTATCAGAGCTCCAGATAGGAGCTCTGCGTAAGTTGCTCTTCTTCAGAGACATAATGATCGTGTTGCAATCCTCAACCTTTGCTCCAGGCTTTCTCCAGTTTCTCCAGTACTACTACCAGAGCGGCTGCTTGTACAGACTTCGAGCTCTGGGGGAGAGAAATCAGCTGGACCTCACAGTGGGTGAGCTCTCAGCTGTGTTTGTTGGAATTCGCTCCGGTCACTCGGAGCCACCTGCGAGCTCGTACCGTTGGTTTTGTGGGCTGAGCTGCGCCGGTCTGTCCGTCTCGTGCTCACCGGGGGTGTTTTGACTCTGCAGAGGGGTTCCAGTCCTGGATGTGGAGAGGCTTGACTTTCCTTCTGCCGTTTCTCTTCTTCGGTCACGTAAGTCTTGACCTTTTTCAGTTTTGTTGGGGTGGTTTCACTTTATTGTGAAATGCCGGCTTTTTTTTTTTTTTTTTCCCCAGTTCTGGCAGCTGTACAACTCGGTTACCCTCTTCCGATTGGCGGGACACGAGGACTGTAAGGAATGGCAGGTAGGGAAAAGGGTTTGACCCCCCCGACATGCACCCACTGCTTGAGCTTAACGCGTCCCAACAGCAGCGCGTTGAAGGCCGGGTTAGGTCCCTCAGCTTTGGAACTTAACCCGCTCCAGGCTGGCGGGTGAGGTCTGATTCGGTCAAGGTCTGAATTTATTTTCCCCATCAGAAATAACGGTAAACTCATTAATCCCTTCTGGCCCGTATCAAAAGTCCACTTTTTTATAACAAAACGTGCATCTAACCAGCAATTTAGTCCTGAACATGTAGATGTACATAATACTGATATATAAATGTATTAATAATAATAAGAATAATACCTTAATATAAACACTTTTTTGTACTATTTGCATACCCAAGCATAGGTATTAAGCATACCTAAAAAGCACAAAGTACAAAACTTAGTAGAGCGCTGGTCGTAGGTCCGAACGAGAAAGAACGCAGTTCCAAAGGGCCGAGACCCGCGAGGCACGCGCTTTTGACTCGAACGCCCTCTGGGCTCGACGCGGGCCGTTCGAAAGCTGAAATCGGGTCAAACGCGAAGACAAATTTTTCTGAGGCTCCATATGAATGTGTCCCCCCCGCAGGTTTTCATGCTGGCGCTGACCTTCCTCGTCTTGTTCCTGGGAAACTTCCTCACCACCCTGAAAGTGGTGCACCAGAAGTTTCAGAAGAACCAGGAGAAGGTGCAGAAGGCCGACTGAACGGGGAAGAGGGGGGGAACGGACCCGCTGCCAAAGGCCAGTGATTCTGAACGCACACAACCGCTGGAGCGACCGACCTCAGTCTAAAGGGGGCCGGGAGAGGACCAGACCCCCCGAACGCTGTTTCCCTCCCCGGCCGCGTCCAGCTACGGGCGCCAGGAGCAGTGTTTAGGACGGTACACCGGTAGTCTGTCACTTTATTCTGTACATAGAGAAAATACGAGTGGACCGAATGTGAATCTTATTTGGGCGCCCGCGTCCAAGTGCATGAAGCCGTCGAGAGGGAGACCGCGTTTGAAATTATGCAAGCCCACAGACGACGGCAGGTAGCGCCGACTGTCAGAGCGGCGTGGTTTCGCCCTCGAGGACTCGACGGCTGTCGTTAACGGTGACGTGACCTATCGTGTCCCCGTGCATAGATTCCTCTTCGGTTTAGTTGTATTTCCGTTCTCATTTACCTTTAGGGGTGTCTCACTACAAACGAAGGGAAAGTTAAAAAAAAAAGGATTTTGTATGACAAGTTGTGTCACGACAACACACACACACACACACACACACACTACAAGCTTGTACTGTTTTCGTGTGAATCCATGCAGTTCAACACTCGCAAGCTGTTCACACGTGAAGATTTCTTAATGATAAGAAGTGATCTAAGACTTAAAGTCGGCTTGAACTCTCTCAGCAAACGTCTGGACCCCGAGGGGGATTTTCTTTTGACGTTTTTAAGCTAACCAACTCGTCCGGGTCCCTCCCTGGCTTCTGTTAGGAAGTGTCGCGCGAGGCTCCTCGTTCCCCCGGCCGATGTGCAGATCCCGTCGGCCCACCGATGCCTTACTGTCGCTTCAGCCCGTTGCAGCGCCAATAGAAATTCTAAAGAGGTTCGTCTTTGTCCAATCTTTCGCCATCACCCGCGGTGCGTCCACACTGAAAGCGTTGGGCTATTTTTTTTTTTTTTTTTTTTTTTTTGGTACGTGTGTCATTTTTAATTGAAAGTTAAAACGGAAGCAACAGACCAGAGCACTACATGTGAGCTGCCCAAATGCACAAGAATTTTTTTTTATTATTATTATTATTATTATTATTCCTTTTGCTGTAGCTGTTTGTTCGTCTCCAGGCTGTGACCTGGCGCCCGAACATCATCATCATCCGTTATGACAGTTCAACCTGTGTACATTGTTGTTTAAAAAAAGGAAAAGGACCTTGATAATAAACCGTTAATTCATAACTGACATTCGTGTGCGTGCGTGTGCTTTTTGCAAATGAGAACAAGTTGTTCCTCGCATGGCTGGAGCCTCGCCTGTTCGTCTCTTCGGGCGCTAGTGGGCGCTGTCGGCAAACATAAGAGCGCTTCAAGTTCCAGCTGGATGTTTTTTGTTTTTACCGGACATCAACTCCTCCTGTTAAAGCTGTAGTACCGTTGTGAGTCTCACTGACTGGTCCTTTCGGGACGCAAAGCCTTTTAAAATTATAATTTTAAAAAAATCTACTTCAAGGTTGGTAAACAGTATTTTGATCTGCGTGTTCCCTGAGGTGGCGACCCTTTGACCCTTCACCGGCCTCCTCCTCCTCCTCCAGGCCTCAGTCCTCCCTCGTGTCACAAGACGACGCACCTCTTCTTGTTCTTGTGGCTCTTCTGCTTGCGGATGAAGGCCAAAGTCCTTTTGGTAGCCTCCCTGAACACCTCCTCCACGTTCTCCTGGTACTTCGCCGAGCACTCCAGGTAGAGCTCCGCGTTCATCTGCTGCCGGGTCTCCTCCCCCTGCCAACGCCACAACCGTTAATGACGTGCCCGCATCCTCGACGCGGCGGGGGGGTGGTGTCAGACCTGCGTGTAGGTGATGGGGTCCTGATTGGTGGCCTTGAGCTTCCTCATGCTCTCCTTGTCCTTCCTGAGGTCCGTCTTGCAGCCGATCAGGATGACCGGGATGTCCCTGCAGAAGTGTCTCACCTCCGGGAACCACTGGGGAGAGAGCAGGGAGGAGGTTTGTTCTCCTGGGTCAGGGGGGGGCGGGGGGGGTCGGGGGTCGTGTTTATGCGCGCGAGTAACCCGTGGACTGTTTGCAGGAGGTCCGGGGCGAGGCCAAGGTCCAGCCGACCGCGGCCCCGAGCGAGCGGAGCCGCCTGTCAGTCATTAACCGAGGCGCCGGCGTCGGCGCCGTCACCTTTATCATCACGTTGTCGTAGCTGGTGGGGTTGGTCACGTCGAAGCACACCAGGACCAGGTTGGCCTCTTGGTAGGACAGCGGCCGCAGCCTGTCGTAGTCCTCTTGCCCTGGAACGACAGCCGCTTACGTTACCTGGGGGGCGGGCGCACGTTTAACCCTTTTTCTCCCCGCTACTTCACCGAATATCGAGTTAGGATGTGTAGATGTGGTACCACGTATGGATGTGTAGATGTGGTACCACGTTTGGATGTGTAGATGTGGTACCACGTATGGATGTGTAGATGTGGTACCACGTATAGATGTGTAGATGTGATACCACGTATGGATGTGTAGATGTGGTACCACGTATAGATGTGTAGATGTGATACCACGTTTGGATGTGTAGATGTGGTACCACGTATGGATGTGTAGATGTGGTACCACGTTAGGATGTGTAGATGTGGTACCACGTATAGATGTGTAGATGTGGTACCACGTTAGGATGTGTAGATGTGATACCACGTTAGGATGTGTAGATGTGATACCACGTTAGGATGTGTAGATGTGGTACCACGTTAGGATGTGTAGATGTGATACCACGTTAGGATGTGTAGATGTGATACCACGTTAGGATGTGTAGATGTGATACCACGTTAGGATGTGTAGATGTGATACCACGTTAGGATGTGTAGATGTGATACCATGTTTGGATGTGTAGATGTGGTGGAAAATCAAGGTTTGTTTAATTAGTCTTGATCGTAAATCGTCGCTAAGGAAAGGGATTGAACCTATTCAAAAGGGAAAACTTTGTCATTTCGGTCGCTGTGGAAACATTCACGGACTGAAGCGAGCGTTTCCTTCGACTGCGTCAAACAGAAACTGCGCGTGTGTGTGTGTGCGTGCGTGCGCGCGTGCGTGTGTGTGTCGGGTGCAACACCCAGTTGTGTGTGAAAGATCGTACACAGAATCAACAAAACCACATCCTGGCTTCAGCTTCCCTTTCTGCTGCCGATAAAAGGCCCCCGGCCTCTGCGCCTCTGAGGAAGGCGGGCAGCCGCCGCCGGGCCCTGGGACGCCGCCGGGGTCTGCAGTGCCCCCCCCCCCCGCGACCACCAAGACCTTCAGGCTGACGCGGCCCCCCCGACGTCATCAGCCGTTATCACTTCACCCGTGCTCGTCGTTGAGGACTCGCCCTGGAGCGCGCCAGCGCGTCCTTTCGCCCCTGACCCCAACACCTGCCCCGCTGTTGGCGCGCCTCATTCCACCGCGAAGGGAGACGGGCCCACGCCGCTCTGGACTGATAACGGCGTGCCGGAGCGGCGGCGGCGTGTGACGGGGAATCTTACCGGCCGTGTCGTACAGGTTGAGCTTTATCTCCTTCCCTCCCACCGTGACGGTGGTCACGTATTTCTCAAACACCGACGGCGCGTATTTCTGTTTTTGAGACACACAAGAAGCTCGTTGGGGGAGCGTCCTCGAACCTTTGCCCCCCCCCCGGGTGTCAAGTCGACATCGGTTGACCCCCGAAGGCTTGACCCTTCTTACCTCTGGAAAGTCGCCCTTGGCGTAAACCATCAAAAGAGAGGTCTTCCCGCAGCCTCCGTCTCCCACTATCACGATCTTGAGCTCCCCTCCGTCTTTCTTGGCACCGCCGCCCGTCCTGCCGCCGTTTTGCGTCATCTTGCCTCCAGCTGGGGGGGTGACGGGGGGGGGGGGGGGGGTCAAGCGGGTGCCCGGCGGGTCATGCCCGGGCTCACTTCCTCCGGGCGCAGGTGGAAAGCATCGCCAGGCGCGTCGGGGTTAAACGGGGAAAGGCAAGCAGGAGGTGTGCGGAGACAGGAACAGAGGAGTCTCATCTTTAACCAGGTCGCGCTGGCTGTGTTCACCACTTCCTGTTCCTGTCGCACTGACGGTGCCTCCAGTTGACCCCCCCCCACCCCACACACACACACACACACACACACACACACACACACACACACACACACACACACACACACACACACACACACACCATCCGCCTACCCACTGACAGCATCTCTGCTTATGAATAATCAGCCCGGAGCGGCTGCTGCTACTTCCTCCGTAGCGTTCTGGGTGGGTTTTCGGACGGCGAGGCACGGCCTCGCGCGAGGTTCGCTCTTCGGAAGACGCCCCGCCGCGTTCGCCTCGGGCGCGTCGGCTCATCGCGGATGCTTGTGCAACTTAGGCGGACCCGAAACGTTCTCCCGCGCGTCAGGTTAAGACCTCAAGGCTCGGCCTTTCTCACGCGGACGCCGTAGACACGGAATGTTCCTTTAAGCGAGTGACACCCGGGGATGAGTTTCCACTTTTAATCCCAGAAGTCTGACCCCCCCTTCCCCCCCCCTCCGTGGCGTTTCCAAGATTTTTTTTTTTAACTCTTTGTGCCTGTATGGCTGAACGGAGCGGTGACATCACCGACGGGGCGTCAGAACGACTCATTCTCTCTCATCCCGGGGTGAATCTGACCCAGCGGTCCGACGGTCGGGAGGGATTAAGTGACGTGGTTGGGTTCGGGGATGCCGTTCAGAAGGTGCAGCGTGTGAAATCGTGCCGTTTTTCATGGCGCGACGAGACGGTGGGTGAGGGGAGGCGAGCAGAATTAAAGATGGGGGGGGGTTCCATATGTGAGGAGTTGATTTATTACAGCTTCCCAGATGTGTGTACGAGAAAATAATCTTTATTAGGAGACAAACACACGACATCATTGAGAAAGGCAAGAAAAAGAAAGCTGTGCCTTTAAGAGGAAAAGACATGCCGCCATTTGCCTATTGTGGGACATTTTGCTGATAGAGCCATTTTCAGGAATAAGTTCATTTTAACAAAAAAAAACCGAGCGCTCCTGCAGGTTATTGACGCCGGGCTCGACCCAAACACGAGTGCAGGCACTGTCGCCGTGCATGAGACACGGCAGCCTTCGGTTCACCTTGTTTTCACAATGACAAAACATTTCAAATATGGGGTATGATCTATTTATTATGATTAAACAGATATTCCTGTAAAAAAATATACAGTTAAGAAACATCAACCACACTGTGGAGTATTACAGAGCTATCAGTGATACACATGCAAATATTCCATATCTAGAAAAACAATAAGAGCATATACCTTTAAAATACCCATTTATAAATATAGCTGTAGCTATATTAAATATATATATATGTAACACAAATACCTGAGGATACAGTTTTTTTGCTTAGAAGTAATTCAACCTATCAGATGAAAATACTAAAACATAAAGACAAATGTTTTTTTTGGCAGCTTCCCTACATTTTAAAACTGATAATAAAAAAATGAATAAATAAGAGGTGCTTGTTTGACTTACAAATGGAAGTCTAATGTGAATGTCGTAGCCTAGTATAAAGGATATTAAATTGTCCTGCTGGTCTACAGAATATCCATAGGTGTGGATCCCTTTCCCATTAAACAATTTAACCCCCCTTAAAAGAAAGAAAGAAAAAGCAGTTGTCAAAAAAACCAGCAGAGACAGCTGTCCCGTGGAAGAGGGGCCAATCCTCTAGTGTGGAATATTCCAGACTGTCAGCAGCGCGGCTCTGCCTGGCGCAAGCCCCCCCACCCCGGCTCCCTCCCCGGCTCCCTCTCGGCCCAAGCACCCCCCCCACACCTCCAACCTCTCGGCCCAGGCCTATAAATAACCTACGGTTCAAAACTGGAATCGCACGGTTTTCGCCATTGTGTCGGCGTGAAACCTGCCCTCACGTTTAGCTCCATTGTAGTTGGGCGGAAGCTTTTAAAAAACAAAAAAAAAGAAGAAGAAAAGAAGCGGCTTTACACACGTTGAACAGGAAAAACAGGCCTCTGCTGCCGCCCGCCATCTTTGTTCGGTCTTCTCTCCTACGCACAAGCTTAAAACGACAGCAAAGGACGCTCTCTTCTCTATTTCTTCCTCCTTTTCCAGGCGTAAAAAAGACGGATGCCTCTCCATACTTTTCTTATCTGACACACATGGCGCTTTTTTCTTTTTTTTAATGATAAACTGCATCGAGAAATAGAGCGCCCGCGGAAGCAGCACTCGCCGCACCGGCGGAAGTTTCAACCCGAGCTGCGGGGCCGAACAACGCACAAGCGCGCCGCGGAGGAATCCCGATGACCTTATATGGCAGTGCGGGGCGCTCGAGCTCGCTTGGCAACCGACGAGGGTTCTCGGATTACCGCCGTTGCCAGGGGCGAGCCGACTCAGCAACCGTCGTCCTGTCGAGCACACGCCCGACAAACGTCCCCCGGCGCTCGGCTGTTTTCCTAACACACGCTCGCTGTTAAAAACCTACACTCATTTCGATTAAATCCATCTTTTTTTTCGTTTTTTGGGGTCTTTTTCCACCTAAATATCGACGCCGGGTCGTGAAAGAACCGTCCGCCGGAGCGCTCCGCTCTCCCCGGGAGAACGAGCCTCACCCAGTTATGGCGCAGCAACATTTTACAACACAGTGCCCTCCTTTGTCTGTAAAGAAGCCATTTTGAGACAACAGCAGAGCAGACAAACCATAAGAGTAGCTCATCACTCAAAGCTCTTTCTGGATAAAGGAAAGCAGTAAATCATACGTTTTTAACACTTGCTTTCGTTTATGACTTTGGATTACATGTTTTTGAGTACAAATGTAAGTTTGCAATATTAATCAAAAGCAATTTTTTTTTTCACAGTTAAGTCAACATTTTATTTTTCAGTGTAAAGGTTGTCTGGTGCTCTGTTGTGTCTGATACGAATTTATGTGTGTGTTGTGTGATAAAATAAAAATGATATATGTCAATATACTGCTTTCAAAAGTAGAAAATTAGGTGAAACAGAGGGACATTACCTGAGGTTTGTGAGCAGATCAATTAGAAATGTCGTGATAGAAGAGGTTATAGCCTACTTGATTGCATTCCTGTCTTCAGAGAGAGAGAAAGGAGATAGCTCTGCATAAAGCCCACACAGATGATGCTTGAGAAGATGCATATTCGCTGGCTGGGAGAGGCAATGCCCACCACTGATCAAAAACAAAAGTTTTCAAAAGAGGTCTGTCCTTCGTCCTAATGGATTCCTTCCTTTTCAGGAGGCGCATTTCCCACCTATTATTAAAGCCAATATTACAGGATCCGAAGATGGAGCTGAAAACGTTCCTCCTGCCCCTGCATTTAGGCCTGTTAACGGCATTTCACCAAAATGCTGAGGTAAATATTTTAACCATAAGATTTCCCACCATTTATATTTTTTTCTAGGTTTGACAATCCCGTCTGGGGGGCTTCATGGCTGATCATGTTTAGAAATGTAAATATGCCCTTGAAACAAGGTCAAGCCAGCAATCACACTATGGACAAATGGGCAGCACAAACCTTATTTGTGGTTGAAGTTGTGTCCACAGCTGTAGGTTGGCTACAAAACAATCCATCAGGGCGTTAAGTTGCTGTTGTGAGAGGAAATTGTTTTAGGTCATTAACCAGAGCAGATGGATTATCTACCAACAGCCAAAAATAAACTATCTTACAAAAGGGCAGTTATTCACTTGACATGTCTCTCACTTGAGGACTGGAATGTTTAGGCTGTTTATTTATACATAAATATATGAATAACTGGCATTTAGCAAAAATCTCACAAAAGGTGCTTAATACCAATAACTGCATGCCTCAAACTTTACACTGATTTACACCAAAACTGATAATTATGAAAAGAATTGGACTTACTCATTGCTACTCATATCCTACAAGGCCACAAGTGCAATGCCAACAATCAGCCATCACACATTTTCACTTCAACTGTGTATTTTTAATTCACCATCTCCAGAACCATAAGCTGTTTATTCAGAACATTTGGTTACTTTCACTTAAGAAATATCAAATACTATTATATGGGTGTGCCATGACCTAGTTAAGACAAAGATGGATTCCAGGCAGAAGGAAAAAAGGCTCAAAATGTCACAGGGTGTTACATCCAGCACATTCTCTTCCTTCTTCTCAATCCTTTGAAGGGAGGAATCATAGTTTTATCATAGTCCGTGAGAGGTGAGGAAAGTGTAAGATCCCTTTTGGAACAAAGGAAACCCATATAGGCCACTGAGTCCTGTTTTTTTAGTGAGGTGGAGCCAGGAGCGCCGGGCCCCCGCTCTCTGCTGAGTGTTGCAGGGCTCCAGAGCCGAGCCTCTAATAGCGGACGGCTCCTCCGCTGCTCTGCTCTGATTGGCCCGCCCGGCCGCGGCTGTTAACCAGCCAATTGCCCGAGCACTGCAAAATACCAGTGCAATGTCAAACAAAAAACCATTTTGTTCCTTCTGGATTCTTTTTTTTTTTTTAAATTCTTTCTTTCTTTTCTTTTCTTTCGCCTGATAAACTGCAGGAGGGTCGGGGGGGGGTGTCGCGCGTTGCGGCGAGCTTAAACGCAACTTTAAAAAAAAAAAAAAATTAAAAAAGCAAATTTTTTTTTTCCAGTGGGGTTTGCTCGTTAAAAAAAAAAATAAGATTAAAAAATCGACTTGTTTACCTGATAAACAAATTCAGCTCCCCGCGAACGGGTCTGTGTTGAAATCACCATCTCCTGCAAACAACTAGATCTCCAACAGCCACCCCCCCTACCTCCTCCTCCTGCTGCTCTTTTTTTTTTTTTTTTTGGTTTCCATTTTCAAATAAGGGGCCAAAACGTTTGAATATGTAAACGACCCTGCACAGAAAACAAAAAAAAAAAAAAAAAAGAGCCTCCTTCCCGTTTCCAACCTTTAAGCAGCAGTTCGGAAGGAGCTGCCCGCAAATCTATCTTGTGTTTGCCATTTAGGTAAATGCAATCAACAGATTCCCCACCGAAGAGGAAAAAAAAATATCGCCCGTGGGCTCGACGGCACAAAGTTACGTCAAAAAAAAAAACAACAACGAAAAACACAAACACACGCTGTTTATTTTAACGCGTTTTTATTTTAACCGACGCGCGGTTCGCCGGATTAGAAATAAGTTCGTGTCGAAAGTGCGCCTCGCGTCGGAGGTGGGCAAGCCTAGCGGTGTATTGTGGGAGAGACAGAAGCTCCGGAGCAGAGACACACAATATGTGTTGGCTCCGGCCGAAAAGGAGGCAGCATTCTTCAGCCCGAAACCAGATAATGTGAGCGACCCGGAGGAAAGCCGCTTTCTTTCCCCCCTCTCTCTCTCTCTACGGCGATTAAAGGAGGAGGAAAAAAAAAAAAAAAAAAAAGAGAAAGAACCGCTCGATCGCGCCAACCATGTCCAAGCCGGGCGAGAGGAATAGGTTGAACGAGGACCATGGCAGAAAGCAGAGTTCGAGTAAGCTTGTTCTTTTTTTTCCTCTTTCTCCAGCCCTCCGAACGTCTGCGCTCCGTAGCCGGGATACACGCTACGACCCCCCCCCCTCTCTCACACACACACACACACGCACACACACACACGCACAAAGTCATGCATCGGCGGGGTTCGGTGGGCTCAAAGTGCCGGGGCGGCGGAGCCTCACGGCCGGCTCTCCCTGTCGTTTCAGGCTTGGCCAACGGCATGGACAGTCACCCCGTCTGCGGCGCGGCGGAGAAGCGCAGCCACCACTGGAGGAGTTACAAGTTGATCATCGACCCGGCGCTGAAGAAGGGATCCCACAAGCTGTACCGCTACGACGGGCAGACTTTCAGCATGCCCGTAAGTGCGGCCGGGGGGGGGGGCGGCTGCAGCCGGCGGCCCGACCTCCATTACGGGCTCCCAAAGTGGCCGTGCTGCGTCTTGACCCTGCACGTTTTAACCAACGCCATGCATCCCTCACCACCACCACCACCCTCCTCCTCCTCCTCCTCCTCCACCGCCCATGTACAACTGCAACAAGTCCTGGCCATGTGGAGTTGAGGTGGGCTGACGGGTGTTTTTTTTCCCCCAGAACCCCGGGATACCACCAGTGGAGATGGTCCGAGACCCGAGGATCGGTCGTCTCTGGACTAAGTACAAAGAGATGGATCTACCGGTGCCCAAATTTAAGGTATCTGCCCTGGCGTGGAGGTGGTGCACCTCTTTAGGTTGCAGGGGGGAAAAAAAAGCGTTTGCGTGAGAAGTTGTGGACACACCCCCCCTCGCTACTGTAGGACTATGATAGCCCCCCAGAACCTTCGCAGGATGCTGTGTGCATGCGTTTGCATGCTCCCCCGACGTCGCCGTCTGCGTCGCAGCTGTCAGAAGTGAGGCCACGTGGTGCGGCTTCGACCCGAAGCCACTGACAACACCAACCCGCTCCTCTTGCAGATCGACGAGTGCTACATCGGCCCCGTGCCCCCGAAGGAGGTGACGTTCGCCCGGCTGAACGACAACATCAGGGAGGGATTCCTTACCGACATGTGCAAAAAATTTGGAGACATCGAGGAGGTGGAGATTTTGTACAACCCGAAGAACAAGAAGCATCTGGGAATTGCCAAAGTTGTTTTTGAGAGCGTGAAGGCCGCCAAGGTGGCCGTGCAGTCGCTGCACGACACGTCTGTTATGGGAAACATCATCCACGTGGAGCTGGACCCCAAAGGTAAACACGCACGCTCCTTCGTCGTAGGCATGCTCGCGTCCCCCCGCACGACCCATCCCGCTGCTTCTATCGAATCCAAACTGCACACGATTTGTTTTGATCTGCCAAAAGGGCAAGACGGTGGTCACGTGTGTGAATTTACGCGCGTTGCCTGGTAACGTGGTGTAATTGAATTTCATTGAATGTATCCTGCTCCCACAAGCCCAGGAGGGTGCCTGTAACTCCCTCTGTGCATAATTTCACATCTCTTTACCGCACTTTTATATATTTTGCGGCATGTTAGCTCATGTAAGACACTTATTGTAGCGTTATTGTGTTCATGTTCAGCTCTGCGTTTTTTGCAACGTGCTTTCTAAATAGGCAGCCAGGAATTATATAAATCAAAAATATAATTATGTAAGAAGCTGTTTGCGTTTTCAAAGTATGCTGCAACAACTTGTGTCTGTTAATTTCTTCTAAAAAAAAAATATTTTTTTTAAAAGGATCAAGCCCATTGGTATTGATCCAGGTTTATAGATCCGGCCCACAAACGTTCTGCTCTTTGCAGGTGAGAATCGCCTGAGGTACTTTCAGCTCCTGATGAATGGCAGCTACACCCCGCGGAACCTACCTGTTGGTGGAGAGGAATCCAGAGAAGTTTCCCCTCGTCGTCTGGCAGAAGCCTTACTGGTAAGTACTGCTTTGAACAACGCGCAGGTTCTGTGGTTTGCGTGAAATCATTGGGAATGTGATTATTATTATAACAGTTGCCACAGTCTCTGTTGGTGTTGACTGTTTCAACCTGGAAAGTGCTCGAACATGTTGCGTTGATTACTGAATCACAGCGTTACTATGTAGAAATAAACCAACTTGCCATTCTAAGCCAAGATCCTTATCTCTAATCCATTTTATCGGTGCAGCAGGTGGTGGAGTAGAGCAGAGGAAGTGTTATCCAAATCATCGCCTGCAGATTGAAATCACTAAGCCATTGAAATGTGGTCTTTGGGCTCTTCCAGGCGTTGTACCTGGATAGCCCTGGGATAAAAATAACTTAGGAAGTTTAAAGTGTGGTCCTCTGGTGACTTTGCAGTTTCTCCAACAGCAAGCCTGTCGAAAGGGTGAAGTGGTGTTAAGTTGTGAATGTTATTGACGAATGAATTCATCCTAATTTTCCTTGTGTCCTCTTAAGGCCTGCGAGCCCATCCGCAGGTTATCGGAGTCAAACATGACGAGCGTCGGAGGAGGACTACCAGCCAGTAGCTCCACCACTCCCGTGTCTCTGGAAACTGGGTACTCCAGCCTGAAGCAGGAAACACCTCAGTCCCAGGGAACCCCTCACACCCCGCGTCAGGGAGGTACGCCCTTCTCCCAAGACTCCAATTACTCCAGTCGTCAGTCTACACCTGCATACCAGTCGAGCCGACCCGAGGGATCCGGAGGTTACAAATCGCGGAGGCACGAGAGCAAGTTCCAGGACGCGTACAACCGCAGACCAGAGAGGCCTCAGTACCGCAGCAACATGTACCGGAGTTCCACATCAGAACAAGCCCCCTTTAAGCAGCACCAGCTCACCCCACCTGAACCCCCGCCGTCCACCCCCCCTTTCACATACACAGCGCCTCCCTCTGCTACGCCCAATTTCAAGTCCACCTTCTCACCCTATCAGGGTCCTCTGCCCCCTGCATTCCCCTCGTCAGAAACGGTTTTCCATCACCCTGCCCAAAGGGAGGACGATTACCCCCGACCGCCACAGCCGCCTCAGGCAGCTGCCCCCGACTACTTGCCTGCCAAGGAGAGGCCAGAAACTCCTCCGATCCCGGAGCCACCCCCGCCGGAGCCAGCGCCCCATCCAAACACCCCCCCTCCACAAACACCGGAGCACTGCCCCTCACCTGGCTCACCCACGCACGACCCGGAGCGCAACAGCCTGGACTCCCGCATCGAGATGCTCCTGAAGGAGAAAAGGACAAAACTGCCGTTCCTGGAGGAGCGGGACTCGGACACCGAGGTGCGGATGGAGGGAAGTCCAATTTCCTCCTCGTCCTCTCAGCTGTCCCCCATTCCGCCTTTCATGGGCGGCTCACAAGGTGGCCTGCAAAACTCCCGTCCCTCAAGTACGGGTTTGGAGGACATCAGCCCGACCCCGCTGCCTGACTCGGAAGACGAGGAGGCGATTCCTGGAACTGCCTCGCTGCTCAAGAAGATCGGCTCACCTGTGCAGGACAAGGTGAACAGCAGCGACAAAGGGACCACTCCTACGGATAAAATAGACACGGTAAGAAGAGACAATTTTTTTTTTTTAATTAAAGAAACATAAAACCTCTAAATTTTACTGCATGTGTTCCGTAGTTGATTTAAGTAACAAGAAGCGTCGCTTCATTTTTTAAATTCTGCTAAACTGACTGAGTAACCATATTTATAACCATGATTATGTGGCTCCAGCGTGTGCGTGCGTGTGTGTGTGTGTGTGTGTGTGTGTGTGTGTGTGTGTGTGTGTGTGTGTGTGTGTGTGTGTGTGTGTGTGTTTAAACAACAGCTGTGACAGTTACATGTATGGCACAGGAAGTGCAGCATGTTCGTAGTAAAGTTTCCCTCTGTCGCTAGAGTTCAACAGCATGTGTGGAAGAGCCGTCGTAGTGATTTCAACTTGTGCTTTTTAAAGATAGACTTCCCTCCTCCTTTGGCGGTTGTTATTTGTGGGTTGTGTCTGTATTGGACCGTTTTTACCTGCGTGTTGGGGAATGAAAATGTGCAGATGAATGAGGCGCAGTCTCCACATCCCGCTCTGTTCATGGTTTTCACATTATCTCCCCTTTGTGAGCGCCTTCCGCGTCAGTTTGTTGCATTTCTACCCGTTGCACCCTGCTTTTAAAAAGAGAAGCAGGAGTCATTCCTCTGTGGAGGGGAGTGAGCACTCTTGTTTCCTCTTTCCAACCCTCACCACGCACTCATGCAGAGGAAAACACGGCCTGGCTGTTGGCCCCTTACAGCACTACACTTCCTGGTTTTGCTGAGGCTGACGGTCAGGATTGGCAAGAACTGCCAGCAGGTCATTTAGACGCCACTCCCATGCTGTACACACTCGGTTACAATTCTTCAGTCTTAACAGAAATTACTTTATGCTGATAAATGGTGGACAAATGTTTAAAATGTATATGAATTTAAACATTTCACACATAAATATATTTTCAATGTTTAAAAGACTTGAACAATGCAGTTATTTACTGTTGTTTTTTTTTTGCTCTGAATAAATAGGGTTGGTCTCAATGTTTTGGGGGAAAATGTTGATATAAGCCCACAGCGCTGACCTCAGATGGCGTTTGTTTACAGGGATTTGCACTCTTCGGCTCTGTAGCACCACCAGCTTGCTCGTTTGTGAACGTTCAGCAGAACCTGTTTTTAAGAAAAAGAAACATGTGCTCACTTTTTTTCGACAACACCAGGTTCCAAATAAGGCTTTTCTTTCTTGAGGTCACATTTGATAAAGAGCTGCTGTGGAATACGTTGATTTCTGTGCTCTTTGGCCCTTTCTGTTGAGGTGAAGAGGGCAGACAAGTGCTCCAGAATGATGTGCGTGAAGGCTATAGTCCTGACAGGCTCTCCCTCTCTCCACGCAGGGTCCACAGTCGTCAGGAGAAGACATGGAAATCTCTGATGATGAAATGCCAGGTACCCCCATCACCAGTGGGGACTGTGCCAAGGGGATTGTTGTAAATTCTGCAGTTTCCCCAATGCAGACGTTGCCCCTCCCTCCTCCTGGCTTCCCGTCTCTCTCACATCAGCCCGGCTTCCCGATCCCACACCATCACCTGACCCCTCATTCCGCCGTCCCGGGTCACCCTGCCCACCTGGCGGGCCACCCTGGGGTGTCCCATCATATGCTGGCGCACATGGACCCCTATGTTCACAGCATGATGCCTCTCATGCAGATAGAGCTGATGAATTGCTTGCGGTGGGAGCAGTGGAGCACCGTCCCCATGTCCTTTCAGATGCAGCAGCAGATGCTGAGTCGCATGGCACAGACTAGAGGCCCGTATCCGTACCCGCACTTTGTGGACGGGGGTGCCGCGGGGCCTTTCGGGGCGCCTTATGCGCCTCTGTCCATGGGTGCTGCACCGGGAGGCACTGCAGGAATGCCTGGACAGTGGCAACATCCCAGCATGCCAACGTTCAACCCCAACGTTCCCCCTCCTGGTTACGATACTAAAAAGGAAGACCCTCACAAGGCGACGGTGGACGGCGTGCTGCTGGTGATTGTCAAAGAGCTGAAGGCCATCATGAAGAGGGACCTCAACCGAAAAATGGTGGAGGTGGTGGCTTTCAGGGCCTTTGATGACTGGTGGGATAAGAAAGAACGCTCGGCAAAGGCAAGTCATTCATTTCATCCCAGATGACACAAGCGCCCTTTGTTGCTCTTTCATACAGATATGACTAATTGGACCTCTCGATGAACCAATCTGAAATTCAAGCATTAGATACTAATGCTAGAAAACCAATAATTCAGTTCATGAGTTATTTATTAATACATCTTAAAATTGTATCAGCCGCGAGGCATAAAATCCTGATTGAATAACAGGAATAACAATTGATTAATTGTATGTCTCCATCAAGCCTGAATCTCGGTAAAGGCGTGTTGGTGTTTCAAATTCGGTCCAAGAATTTGCAGTGCAGCCCTAAATCTGATGTTTTTTTCTTCTAAATTTCAAAAAGACTCAGGCCGTGCAAGTATTGATTGACTACAGAGAGAGTCTCTAATGGTCTTTCTTTGTGTGGTACTACACCACTTGCGGTTAATAAATGTCAGAACTGTCTAACATTAACGCGCAACTCTTCTGCAGGCATCTTTGACTCCAGTCAAAGGTACCGAGGGCAAGGAAGAAGAGAGGCCCAAGCCCAAAGAGACGATGGGATCCAGTCTGCTGGAAAACTGGAACAAGGGCGAGGGACTGGGATACGAGGGAATGGGCCTGGGAATCGGCTTGCGGGGAGCCATCCGCCTGCCCTCCTTCAAGGTAAGCCTTTGTGTTCTCTTTCAAAAGGAAACGGCCTCTTTCTGCTGGCTGCTGTTTAACAGATGAACGCTGCCCTCAGGTGAAAAGGAAGGGTCCGCCCGAAGCTGCGTCGGCGGGCGACAGCAAACGAGCCCGGCCCTCAACGCCGGTGGACGACGAGCTGGAGGATGAGGGTAAGCGTCACCTGCGCAGAACTTCCTCCTGCTGCCACGCCAGGTCGCTCATCTCGCGGTGCGTTTGTCGCCAGACCGCGACCGAGACCCCAGCGAGCTCCCCTCGGACAGCTCCAAACTGGACCCCGACGGCACGGCGTCGAAGCGGCGGCATTCGCGACCCCTCGAACTGGACAGCGAAGGAGAGGAGAATGACACCTCGGGGAAAGAGGAGGAGCTGTTATCCGACAGGGAGGAGGAGCCGGAAGAAACGGAAGCCTCTGATAGGCTGCTGTCCGACAAGGTACACCCCAGCCATTGTTTTGCTTTCCGTTTTCTTCACATTCGGAATAGTTTAAATGTATTTTTGTACCTTTGATCTTCAGGAAAGCGGAGAAGAGGAGGGTGATGATGAAGAGGGAGACACGTCCAGTGAGAGCAGCTCCTCAGATTCTTCTGATGATGGTACGTCAGGCCGCCACAGACGGGTGCTGGTTGTGCGTCTGCCCTCACTTATGTTTTTCTTCTATATTTTTATTCCTCCTGCAGAAGCTGAAAGTTCATCTTACTCCAAGGCAAGCTCAGACTCTTCGTCAGCGAGCTCGGACTCCACAGAGTACGAGATGAGCTCGGAGGAAGAGGAGGAGGAAGACGACAGGGGTCCGGCGTTACAGGACAAGGAGTCCAAAAGCAAAAAGATCCAGAGCTCCTCGTCCTCGTCTTCATCGTCTTCGTCATCTTCGTCGTCGTCTTCTTCGTCATCGTCTTCGTCTTCCGACGAAGAGGAAAGGGAAATTAAGACCGAGGCCCCGTCATCTCCTTTTGGAACCACTCTAAAAGAGAAGGAGGACCAAAGGATGGAAGAGCTGAGCAGCAAGCTCAAGCGAAGACCTCCCAGTCCTGAGGAGGAGCTCAGGCACGACCAGAAGTCTCCCTCACCCAAACCCAGTCCAGGTGGGTCTACCTGTACATCTGGCCCCGGCGCCTCGCCCGAGCTTATTGTTGCCGTCTTTCTCTTCGTCTTCTTCGCATTTTAAGCATCCTCTTCCTCAAATGTCTTTCAGGCAAAGAGCCGGACATGGGTGTTGAGGGTGGTATTCCCGTGGTCAAGTCTGAGCCCACAGAGCGCGAAGCAAACCTCCGACCACCCACTCCAACAGGCACCCTGCCCAACAGCACCCAGGAGACGAAAGCCAAAGGTAAAACAGAGCCCGACGCAGCGCTCGCTACCCCCGGTCGCTTAGCCCCGTCCCAGTCGGATTCCAAATCTGGAATGCACCTTCCTCTCCCTCCTCACCCAGAGATAGAAGGCCGCTCCCTCCTCCATCCTCCCCCCGGCCCCTTGCCCGACCTCCCTCAACGTCCCAGGCTCCCCACGGACGAGGACATCCCCCGTACCCCCGGCAGGGACTTGATGGAGCGTGCCCGGAGTCTGGGTAAGTCCCAGAGCACGGACACGGTGCCCATCACTCCGGGTGGCGATGCTCCGCTGACGGGCAGCAGCAGCCTGTTGCTTAGCTCTCCTCACATCCCCAGCAGCCCCTTCTCCTACCCCGCGCAGTCCCCCGTCCTTTCTGCTGGAGTCCCACGCACTCCAGGAAGAGACCTAACCTTCACCCCCGTTTTCCCCGACCCCGCAGCACTAACGCTTAATAGGAAAGTCTCCTCCGAAAGTCTTGACGACCGGCCGGTGTTTAAAGAGCCCGCTCTCAGCGCTCTGCCTAACCAGACTCTGTCGGCTGGGACAGAGCTTTCAGCCAGAGTCCCCGAGGATCTGCCTTCTGGTCTTAACGTAGATGTCCCTGTGCCATCAGATACTGGCTCATTAAAGAAGAAACCCGGACGTCTCAAAGGCAAAAAGGCCCCGGCAATCTCTACGTCTGATGATTCCTTGGAGCTCTCGTCAGAGTCCACCCCTCTGCCTTATGATGCACATCTCGCCGATTTGCCCACGCAGAGGCTATCTGCCCAGTCTCCCGACCACTCGAGCCTGGACTTCCGGGACGGAGATTTAGAGCGTCAGACGGTTTTGCCCGACGAGGACGGTATCCTGTCCTACGAAGACGAAGCGCCCGCGATCATAAAGCCGACGCGGAGGCAGCGGAGGGGCTGGGAGGAGCTGCTTCTGGACAGCCTGTCCCCCGTCAGCTCGCCTCAGCGGGCGTACTTCAAACCCCGGTCGGAGTTTGAGGAGATGACCATTTTGTACGACATCTGGAACGAAGGAATCGATGAGGAGGACGTGCGGCTCTTGCAGATCACTTATGAAAAGATGCTGCAGCAGGATAACGGCAACGACTGGCTCAACGACACTCTCTGGGTCAACCACCCTTATATCCTTTACTCCTTAACATCCGCCACTTTTATGCAAATGTCATCAATCCCGATAACTTCCCAATGTTATAAACACACTCCAACAATGTCCCACACCAACCACAAGCCTGTGGTAAAATCTAAATGGGGGTAATTTTGCTTTTTAATCGAGTTTGTTCTTGCGGTCAAAGCAAAGCGCCCCCTGGTGGTAACCGTGAGTAACGGCTTGGTTTGAGCGCGGGCACATTCCAGCTGTGATCGAAAGCATTTTGAGGTTTCTCCCTTGACTCCCCTGCACCCACCAACATCCCCGGGGTGAAGAGAAAAAGAAGGGACGACGGCATGAGGGACCACGCGACTGGCTGCGCCAGGAGCGAGGGTTATTACAAGATCGACAAGAAGGACAAGCTCAAGTACCTCCAGAGCACGCGGCTGCAGTCCGAGGAGCCGCCGGTCGACACGCAGGGCATGAGCATCCCCGCGCAGGTCCACGCCTCCACCAGGTCCGGCTCGGAGCGGCGCTCGGAGCAGCGGCGCCTGCTCTCCTCCTTCGCGTGCGACAGCGACCTGCTGAAGCTCAACCAGCTGAAGGTGACGACCCGACGGCCCCGGCCCGGGGCTCGCTCTCCCCCCCCGAAGGGTTTTCCGCCTCGGCTAACGGCTCCTCTTTGAATCCCCCCCGTCCAGTTCCGTAAGAAGAAGATCAGATTCTGCAAGTCGCACATCCACGACTGGGGTCTGTTTGCGCTGGAGCCAATCGCTGCTGACGAGATGGTGATCGAATACGTGGGCCAGAACATCCGACAGGTAAGAGGCTGCTGAATGGATCAGCATTTATTAGTCAGGCTGTCCGCGTTTAATACCCTTAATACCTTCGGTTCCTCATAAACGGAGCGCCTCCTGTTTTCTCCTGTGTGAACGCAGAAGTCAATACCTTCATGAAAACAGTCGTAAAGTGATAACAAGAGTGCTCCTCGTTCGCCCGATTGAGCGTGTGTGTGTGTGTGTGTGTGTGTGAAAACGTACGTGCACCCTCGTTAAACGGAGCACAGCACTGAAGAGTGGTCAGGAAGTGCAGCTCGACACCTTCGCACCTTGTCGTAAACAGATGTTCGCGTTCGTGAAAGGCGTTCAGAAACGTGGCTGCTCGGCGCCCCCAAGTGGCCAACATCTGGAACTGCAACGAGCACAGATTTAGTGACAACATTAAAAAAGTTGTTGAAGTTGTCCTTTCGTTGAGGGTGATACGTTGGAGATGAGAGGGCTAAACTTTGGATGGACTTTATTAGGACATTTTTATGAATTAACCGAGGATCTATGAGGATTGTCTTTCACTTCAAAGCCCCTAACGCGCACCAATCGTCCTTTTTCAGGTGATCGCGGACATGCGGGAGAAGCGTTACGAGGAAGAGGGCATCGGCAGCAGCTACATGTTCCGCGTTGACCACGACACCATCATAGACGCCACCAAGTGTGGCAACTTTGCCCGTTTCATCAATCATAGTTGCAATGTAAGACTTGCCCAAGCTTCCTGTTGTCAAATGCTCCAGCACCACGTAAGCACGACTGTTTACCTGTTCTTGTTGTTTTTGTTCTCAGCCCAACTGTTATGCAAAGGTCATCACAGTGGAGTCGCAGAAGAAGATCGTGATCTACTCCCGGCAGCCCATCAACGTGAACGAGGAGATCACGTACGACTACAAGTTCCCCATAGAGGACGTTAAAATCCCCTGTTTGTGTGGGGCCGAGAACTGCAGGGGAACGCTGAATTAACGTCCAACCCGAGGTCAGTCCTCCGCAGCCCGCAGGCCTCGATCAAGTTTCCAGAGACGCGCACATGTGGAGACCGGGGCTGAGGAGAGAGAGGCTCGTACGGGACTGCGTGCACGGCACAAATTAAACTCTAGATTGTTTACGATTTATGGTGCTCTTGAAATTAATTTTTTTTTTTAATATACCTGTCAGTCACCCAGAACTTACTGAACTGGACTTGCTGGTGCAGAATCTCGTCCCCTCTCATCGTCAGACAGTATTCCCAGTATGGTTCCTTCCACGTCCAGCCCTGGTTTGGGTTTTACAACCCCCCCACCCCACCCCCACCCCTCTCATTTTGTCTCATAAGCTTTACATACACCACACGTGGTACATGAAAAACACACACAGACTCACATGGTCAGCTGCTTACTAAACACTGCTGAGACGCACAAGCTCACCAGGAAAAGAAAAAAAAAAAAGAGAGAGAACACCTCCCAAGCGGATGGCAGACGGACTGAGGCCCCTGCGTTCTAGCTCCTACCTCCTCTGCACCGGTTTGTGAAACATTTTAAATGAAAATCGAGCAACAGAAATAATGTTCCTGCCACAGATGTTGGAATACGTGGAAAACACACACCTGCCCTCACCAGCTGATAACGGATCTTGCTGCTTCCTATTAGTTTATGCAAAAAAAAAGCAAATTTCGTATTGACGATATTCCAGTGTTTTGTATTTTTTTTCTTTGAAGACACTATGTGTGTGTGATTGTCTCTTCTTTTGTTTTATTCTTTTTTTTTTTTTTTTTTAAATGAGTCGTGTAACGCGAGCACGCTGCCCCCCAGCCCCCCCACCCCACCAGAGGGTCGCGCAACGCAAACCTTAAAAAAAAAAAAAAAAAAGACGATCAGTTTTTGAACTCATCCACCGGGCAGCGAGTTTGCGGCGTCGAAACGAAAGTTTTTTTTTTTCTCGTGTTAAGTGCCATATGAATGTGTAAATCTCATGATCTCAGCGGGCAGGAACATCCGTGTACACATGCTGCTTCCTTTTTTTTTTTTCTTCTTTATTTCTTCGGCGTCGTGGAAGTTTGATGACGATTTAGATTTCTCCCGTGTGTGTTTCCCAGAGCGGCCGTCTCGTGTTTGCGCGGACTCCCTTTTTCGGGCGCAGCGTTTAAACTTCCGCCAGTGTTCCCAAGCCCCCCCGCCCCCTCGATTGAAAACCAAGGTCGTTCTTCTCTTTCTCGAGTCGTGAAGAAAACGCACTTGAGGCTTGCACTTCTGCTTCATGCCCCTCGAATCACCAACCGTGTCCCCGTGAAGACCAAGTGTTTCACTGCGATTCTTTTTGTTTCCACCAGTGATGTTTATATTGTGTATGATTGCTTGTACAGAAGATCGAAAAGCCTTTTTTTTTAAAAAAAAAAAAAAATATCTCCACGGGGGTAACACTTTTAAGAGGCATCTCTTTTTTTAAAAAAAAAAAAATCAAAAGACTGAGTATTTAAAATATTTTCAGAGATCTGTAAAAGGAATCTGAGGGTTTAAATGTTGTTTATTTAAAGACAAAGGTCCACTGTGTACAGGGAAAGTCTCCACCTCCCCTTTCTGAAAGATTGTTTCTTGTAGAAACGTCTTCATTTTCTGCCCATTTTGCTTTATAATCCCAGAATATGTAAATACTGTAACTGTGAATAATTACATAAATATATATTTTTTGCTCCCTGAGATTTGCTACGTGACCACAGCTCAGATATCTGTAAATTATGGGATGAGCGATGAGCTGGTAGCAGGAAATTCAGCTTGTGTCAAGCTTTTTTTTTTTTTTTTTTAATTTTCTGTTGTAAATTCTATGAAACGTTGGTTGCAGTGTGAATAAAGAGAAAAAAAAGGTGCCGGATCAGTTTGGGAAGAGGACTGAAGCATTAGCCTGTTCCTCGTGTCTATTTATTACATACAAATGTATGAAAAGGACAAATGGAAATAAAGCGGTTTTGCATACATCCATAACAGGTGTTTTGTAATGATACAGGACATTAATAAGGCTTAAAACTGATTTATTGATTGGATGTACTTAATCAGCGCTGAAACTGGTTTATTATATTAAACAAAATCCTAGATTAAATAAAAATCATGGATTAAATATCTCTATATCAGGAGCGTCAGTCCAGTCCTGTAGGGTTGCGATCCGTCCGGGTTTTCGGTCCTCCCGGGCGGAACACGGCCTCCACCGGGGCGTTAGAGCGAAGTTTCCACCCGGTAGGTGTGAAAACCCGGCCGGATCGCGGGCCTGGTGGACTGGACTCTGACTCCCGCGATGTCCATCCTGTCGCTGTGATTTATCTCAGCGGTCTTCCACCCAGTCCAGGGACCCAGCAGGGTTTTCCGTCCCGCCTGGAAGACATCCGCTTCCGAACGGACCCCAGCTTCCCTTGTAAACGCTGGGCCGGACAGAAAACCCATCTGGACCTCAGGGACCGGGTCGATGACCCCAGAGGTGTTTATGTGAGGCCTTGAGGCCCCCCCCATGGACCCTAAACCAGTGGTTCTACAGCAGCCCGGGACACACAAATGTACTCAGAGACACTCCTTAATCATTTTAAACTGGACTTTTAATTAGTCTTCTCACTGTCATAGGCTCCCAAACCTTCCACAGTGGACTCTTCTTTTAATTCTGGAGGTCACAAATTTATTATTTAACACAATAATTGGGGAAAAAAAAAACTTTGATGCTCTTTTTATGACTTTAAAATGCGTTTTTATCTTAAAAACCGAGTTAATCCTGCAGGGCAGTGCATCTCTATCATTAAAACCAAGCGGTAGCGGCTGTTAGAATCTGGACACGAAACCTCCGAGCAAAGCGGCGAGGAGCAGCCGCGCCGCCGCCCCCGACCCCAACGGCGGCGGTGGGGAGGACGCCCGGAGCGGCGTGGCGTCCTTGGACACGGACACGACGCGGCTGAAGGTGGGGTGGACGTGCCTGAAGTTGTTCTGCAGGGGGGTGACCTGCTCGGCGTCCTCCTCCGTGGAGAAGATCTGGGAGGTGAACTGGGCCAGCTGCAGGGAGGGAGGGGGGTAGAACATCAGTGTGGGGGGGGCGGGGCTTTCCCAGCTCCCACTGACCGAAGGGGCCCCCACCTGTGACCAGGAGATGGAGACGGGGACCTGGAAGAGGGTCCACACCACGGCCTGGGAGCAGGGGGGGGTGGTGAGGCTGCCGTGGTAGCGGAAGTACTGGCTCATGTTGCGCCTGGGCAGGAGGTCGATCAGGGGGAAGGGCCTGACCTTTGTCGTTTGGCCTTTGGGGGGGGGCGAAATCAGAGGTGGGGGGGGGTCAGATTTAAGCTGCAGGTTTGGCTTTTGTCTTCGTCTCACCTTTGTAGGCGACGGAGGACAGCTTCTGGGATATGTGTCCATAGTGGACGTTGTCCGCGTACGCCACCTGTGAGGGTGGGGGGGTCAGCGGAGGGGTTCAACGGCGCTCGGTGGGGGGGGATAACATTTACCGACATCGATAAAGATTCCGAGGACGGCGAGTCCTGTCGGGTCGCCGAGAGCGGCGGTGAGGTTTGGGTGGACGGCCTTCAGGTTCACCACGTGCATCTGGACACATCGGGGGGGGGGGAGACGGGGGTGAGGGCCCGCCCCGGACCGCCCCGCTCGGCCATACTCTACCTCCATCGGGTATCTGCGCCCGTCCACCGTGTGCTCCGAGCCGTTGGTGGCGGGCCCGCCCCAGTGGAAGTGCAGCTGGACGGTGTGGTACACGTCCGGGAGGCCGCCGCCCCTCACCGACATGCCGCCGCCCACCTGGAGGACGACTGCGGACGCGCGACAAAGAAAAAAGCCCCGCTTCAGGTCAGGCTCTCGGGGGGGCGAGGGGCCCGCTTACCGGAATGTCCGTCGTTCTGGAGGACCCAGGGTCCCTCCTGGACCTCCTCGAAGCCCTCCAGCTGAAGGGGGCCCAGCGACCGGTTCTGACCCGCGCCCCCGTCCAGGTCGATGGGCGAGTGGCGCTCCTCCAGCAGCGGGTGGCAGGAGGGGAACAGGTCCCCCCACGCGTACGGATCTGGGGACAGGAGAAGGAGGGGGGGGCGAGAGTTCCCAGAGACCTCAATGAGTCGCCTCCACGCGGGAGTCGCTCGGAATCGGGAATTCTGTGGTTCGGGGTCGCTCACCGCAGCGCGGGCGGTCGTAGCAGAAGTCGTCTGCAACAAACGCGGAGAGTTACCAACGCTGCCCCCCCCCCCGGGAATGTTCAGAACCACCCGACTGACCTGAAGAGATGCGGGGAGCGGCGAAGGCGAGGAGGAGAGCGGCGGTCCAGATCATGGCGGCGAGCGTGGACGGGGACCCGAGGTAGACTGAGAAGCCCCCCCCCGCTTTAAAGGGGAGCTGAGCCTCTCCCGGCCCGACCAGCGATCCGGGTCATTACCAGTCTGGTGGTCTTCCCTCATCAACGGGCTCATTGATGCCAGGCAGCTTCATCACCCCCCCCCCCCCCTCCCTCCCCCCCCCCCCCCCTGCCCCCCCTCTCCTCCTGGAGCTGATGCTCCCAGCGCATCCGCGGCGCCCGCGAACAAAACCCGTTGGCGGACTGGGAACCCGAGCCGGATTAGGGGAATTCGAACCCACCGACGTAAAAGTCGGGAAAGTTTCCCGGCGTCCCTGACGGCCCCCCCGGCGGTGACTCCGGGCCCCCACGGTGGCCGCCTTCGCCGGTCATGTGATGGCGTCACCGGGAGAACAAAGCCCCTCTTCTTGCGCCCCAGCTGGGTATCACCGTCCCCGCTCCGCCCGCCCGCGCGAGTCACGGCGATATCCGCTTCTGATCGGGGGGCCGGATCCACCTCCACCTCCACCGGGGGGAGGGGGAGGGGGGTTTCCCTGGATCCCTCTCCCTAATCCCCTTTCACATTCCGGGCGGCGCGTCTGGAGGAACCCCCCCCCCAAGAGGAGAAGAAAAGCGGATGAATGTCAACGCGTTCAAACCCACTGACGCATGAGTCGACCTTCACGGTGCAATTTATTTGGCATCTGATCAGATGTACATCTACCTAAAAAAAAAAAAGAAAAGAGAGAGCTCCCTGCAAATTAACTCCTTAATTTAACAGCTATAAAATAAATGACGGTGAAATTAAGCCTTTGTTATTTTGTACATACATTTTCTTATCTTGAAATAATGACTCTCACACCACCAAAGTCAAATACAGTGAGGGCGCAGCTGCTGCGGGGGGGTCTGCTGAGGCCTTTCGGCAGCTCCTGCTGCCCGAGCGATGATTTCTGATTAGAAAATAAAAGTCTCACAACATGCCAAGGAAGGAAACGCACCAAAAAAAAACAAAAAAACAGAACGTTTCTCCACAACGCGGCGAGATTTAGTTAGTTTGATCATCCTGTGTGGATTGTCGGTGTGACAAAATTAATGTATATAAAAAAAAAAAAGGAACATTTTTTCCACCTCCGGTACATTCAAACAGCAGTTTGAAGGCTGGGAGCCGTGGTTCCAACATCCGGGTGATTGTCAGGTCGACCGGGCTGGAGCGGAAGGATGGGTACGGGAACTTCAGGCTGAGACTCCCAGGAGAAACCGGACCAGAACCGGACCCGAAAACCAGAAAAGAAAAAAAAAAAAAAAAAAAAAAGAGGCCCAAGCTCCGGTTAATAGCGTCGTCTTCCTCAGTAACTTAATGGGGTGGAGGGGCGCATGGGCGGGAGCCATGGGGGGGGGGCAGCAAACGCAGTCTTTCGAAAAAAAAAAACGATAACGTGCAAAAGAAAGTCACCAACATCGCTCACGAGGACGAGGAGGGCCGATGATGAAGACGTCGGGGCCGGCGGAGGCTCCCGCCCCTCGAGCTTCGTCGCCGTCGCTCCCTCGACGCCCGTCCCGCGACGAAAAACGATCGGGATCAGTGGCCAGTACCACGATAGTCCCGGATACACAAGAAAAGGCAGGAGAAGCTGAGCGCCCGGTACCGTCTTGGATCGTTTACAAAACCCCCCCAAACGTGTGCTAGAAACCTGGAAGACGGCGTCGCGCTCCGGCCGATAAGAAAGCGGAGGGACGTCGGGGGGGGCGTCGGAATAGAAATCGAGATCTCAGACGGGCTGCCGATGAGGACGACCTCAACAGGAAAGAGGGGGCGGGGGGGGCTGGTTCCACGGTCCATCTGTGCTGGTACGCGACAAAACGGGAAGGATGGAAAGATGAATTTGACCTGGCTGGGGGGGACGGGGGGGGTGGAAGGGGGAGGGGGGGGTCTATGTACAGTAGCTTCTCAACCAGTCAGGTCGACCACAACGTGTTTCCAAAGCCCCAAAAGTGTTTGTTTGTTTGTTTGTTTGTAGAGTCCTCCGCTCTGCTGGATAAAAAGCGCTCAGTTCAGGAGGGCCTGAAGGCCACACCCCCCTCCTCAAGTGGCGCCCCCCCCCTCGCAGTCCTATACCACGGTGCTGAGGGACGAGGCGCAGTCGGGGGCCTGGGCGTCCACGGGGGTGTCGGGCCCCACCAGGAGCGTGCTGCTGTCTATGGAGTCCTCCCTCTCCTGGGTGGGGGGCGCGGGTTCGGACAGGGGGCGGGGGGCGGAGAGGTCGGCCTGCAGGTCGTCCCCGGTCATCTGGTTCGTCGCCATGGAGATGCTTCGGTGCCCTGCGGGACGGGGGAACATGAAAACCGCGTTCCAGACGGGTCGGGGGGGGGGGTTAAGGAGTTGAGACGACCTACCGAGGTCCACGTAAAGGAGGCTGTCCGGGTTGATGGAGGCCTCGTAGGGGGGCGGGGGGTCGTCCGGGTGGTGGATGTCGGGGTACTTGTAGGCGGCGTACGGCGGCGGGGGCTCCTGGAAGTGGAAGGCGCCGCCCTCGCCGTCGTCCGAGAGATGCAGCGGCGTGAGGCCCGTGCCGAACATGTCAGGGCCGTAGTCGAAGCCCGGGACCCGCCTCCCGAGGTTGAAGTGATGCACTGAGCGCGCACACACACACACACACACACACACATTCAACGTTCGGCCTCAGAATGTGACAGAAACCCTCAAATATTCTCTGGTGCCGTGAGACCGTAAACCCCCAGTCTGCTCTTGACCTGACGTGACCCCGCTGCGCCTTGGTGACGTCATTCCTCTACCTGCTAACATATATTTGGCCACAGGGCGGCGCCACACCCCCCTTTTTAATGCAGCGAGCTCTGATTTTGTTCCTGTTTGAATCATAAATGAACTTTAACCCTTCACGGGATTTTAAATGTCTTCCACCTCAGGCGAATCGTTCGAGCCCCGGGCTCGGAAAACGAGAGTTTCGACTCGGGATCACTCACGGTTGCCCCCGATGAGGGTCTCGATGCGCTCGCGCCTCCGCTGGCGGAGCCGGTGCACCATGAAGAGGAGCAGCGAGAGGATGAGGAAGGACGAGATGCAGCTGACGATGAGCCTCATCCCGCTGGCCATGGAGTCGAAGAGGCTGCTTCCGTCTGGAGCGAGAGGACAACGCCCTGAAACGCTCGCCCTCGCCCCCCCGCCGACCCCCCCACCCGGCACTCACCTGGGTCCAGGCAGGTGAACTTGCAGCACTCTTTGGGGTCCTTGCGGAAGTGCTGGCAGCCCTGCGGGCGCTCGCACAGCGCCGCCACGCACATCTCCGGCTCGCCGTCGTGGCACGTGCAGCTCAGGCACGGGTCGTCCCCCTTCGGCGTGAAGTAGTAGCCCTCGTTCACCACGTTGTCCTTGATGTCCACGCAGGTCTGTCCTGTCGGGGGGGGCAGACGCGGCGTCAACACGCAGCCCGGAGCTACGGAAACATGCGACGGGAGGGGGGGGGGCGGGGGGCGTACTCCTCTTGCAGAGGAAGGGGAACTTCTTGTCGCAGTTCTCGGCGTGCCAGCTGTGGATGCCGCGCTCGTTCATGCTGTTGATCTGGAAGCGCTGCAGCTGCGCGCAGAACACGCTCTCCTGGGTCGGGGACGCCTCGCCGAAGTTCTTCAGCCCCTCGGGCGGCAGGAACACCTGCATCGACCCTGGGGGGGGGACGGGGGACGCGTTGAAGCGAGCGGTGGGGTGTGGAGGTGTGTGTGTGTGTGGGGGCGGGGCTACCTTGGTATGCGACCTCCCAGCGACCCTCCAGGGAGTGGTTCTGGTTGGTGATCACGTACTGGTACCCGACCCAGAACCTGGGAGCGAGAAGGGGGGGTTAGCGGGGGCCTCAGCTCGGGCGGGGGGGCGGGCGGACGGGTAGACCGACTTGCACTGGTCGCGGCGGTCGCAGTCCTTGTCGTCGAAGTCCACCTCGATCTTCAGGATGAACTGGAGCTCCTCGTTGGTGACGAAGGTGGCGAGGGAGCCGTTGACCTTCTGGCACGTCTCCACCGCCTGCCAGTAGTTCTCGCTCCGCAGGTACACCTTGTAGCAGCTGGCGGTCTTCTCGTAGTGGTGCCACCCGCTGGGGCATTTCTCTGTGGGGGGTGGAGGGTGAGGGGGGGGTTCTGTCATCCTCCGCCGGGGCGATAACGAGACAAAGGCGCGCCTCTTACTGTTGAAGCGGACGGGCTGAGCCACGCCGATGACGTCCTCCACCTGGTCGTAGCCGTTACCGAAGCGAAACCGCTCTTCCTTTATGGCTGAGGATGAAAAGAGGGAGGGGGGTAAAGGGGGGGGGTGAGGCTCCACGGTTACAAATAAAGCGAACAATATCTCCCGTTTCATTATTTCGGTGGGTGCATTAGCGGCTTAAGCGTTAATCGCGGCGTATTTTTAGGCCGACTGAAAACACTCACCGTTCCGCCGAACCCCCCGAAATCTAATCCGCAGCCTCCCCGACGACGAACACAAGCAAACAGCCCGCCGGAGCGCCCGCGCTCGTCTGTTGACGTCCCCCGTTTCTCGCCGCGCGCATCAAAGGGGTTGATCCCTCCCGCCGCGCCGCTGATGGAGGCGACGACGCGCCCTCGGCGAGACGCGCCTGAGCGTTGTTTGGGTGCCTCCCGCGCGTATCCGAGATACGGCGGCTGTTTGCACACGGGGGGGGCAGGTGAAAACATAATCTTCAGCTTAAAAGACCTCACCCCCCCGTGGAGGAATATTCCAGAGAGGAATATTCGGAACGCGTCGAGAGACGCGAAGGAACTTTTTAAAAACATCAAACTCGGTTTCCTGCAGGCGGGTTTGGGTTTGAGAGACCTTCGGGGGGGGGTTTAACTTGAGGGCTGGGCCGCCGCCGAATGGAGGTCACATGCTGGACTCAATCCGCTCAATAATTCCCATTACGCGGCTAGAGATCCGGGGATAAGTCGCTTTAGGTCTAAGGGGGGAAAACACAAGGATTCTGGTGGGGGGGGGGGCTTAGAGCCGGGGGCGCCCCCCCTGGACGCGCGCGTGCTCGTACGCAACCGGGATGGGATTCTTTCCATGTATCGATCCCGTTAGGCAACACCGAGGGGGGGGTTGGGGGAAAGGGGGGTGGTCAGCTGCACTCACGGGGACAGTCCATCTCGTCGCTCTGGTCGTCGCACGCCGTCCAGCCGTCGCACTGCCACGACATGGGGATGCACTGCATCTTCCCGCTGCGGCAGGCGAACTGCCCCGGGTTGCAGCGCTGCTCTGGAACACAACAAGGGCCCCCCCCCGCCGTCAGAACACATCGGCGAAGACGCGGGCGCGGCACAAATCCGGCGACATCAGATTGAAGGAGCGCGGGGTCACAGATCTGGTCCTTACCTGACAGCAGTCTCGCCATCGCCAGCCGTGGACCTGCAACACACAGAAGGGACACTTTTTAATCGGGGGGGGGGGGTCGATGTTTGAACCAGCCTTCACGACCCCCCCAGCGCAGCCCAAACAGCCCCCCCCAACCCCACACGCGCTTTGAGAACAGCTAAAGCGAACCCCGGAAACGCTTGCTTCTGGAATCGTTCCCGTCGGGATCCTTCCTTCGCGGAGCGGCGCCGTCGAGGCGAATGCTCGGGCGCGCTCGGGCCCGCTCCCCCCGCGCCCCGACGCGCATCGAGGTCCGACCGGCGGAGCCGCGACACCCCCCCGAGGGCCGTCAGCGGGGGACGTTTAGGGGGCGTCTGACGTGTTAACGCGTCTCTTAGGAGCTGCTTTTCCTAATTAACGCCAAGTGGATTGAGACACACTACAGGGGGGGCGCGGGGGGTTGGGTGGGGTGGGGGTCTCCTGGGAGGGAAACCACCGACCCGCCGACCCTGCTGACGAGGGGATCCCGGCCTCAGGCGACCTGTGGCGGCCTTCCGCACGCGTCACAGTCTCACCTCCGGGCCTCTTGCGCAACAACCGAAAAAACACACAACAAAGGCCGCCCCCCCCGCACAAGGAAGCCGCTCTGATCGGGTTTACGACCCACCCGACCTTTACCCCGCCATCGAGATCGGGCCGTACGTGTGTGTGACCACGGCGGTTCAGTTTACGTTTGTAACCTTTGAGGGGGGGGGCAGGGGGGTTAACTATGGAAACACACAAATACGAGAAAGAGACGAGAGAGTCTGAAACGTGGCACCGGCCTGTGGACGACAGGAGCCTAAATATTATAAATACATTAACCCCCCCCCCCATGGACGACAGCGGGGGGGGGGGGTCGAACACGACCAAAGCCTGCACCAACCCGGGGGATGAAGGTCACAGCACCAACACCCCAACTCCAGGAGCACCCTCGGGTTCCTCAAACCACCACCTTTTCTCTAACCCCCCCCCGCAGATTCTCTGAACACTAACGTGTTTATTGGGAGTCACAAGACCCCCCCCACCCGCAACCCCCCCCCCCACCAGGTCAATTACCTTCTTCCAGACAGTTTCACCTAAAAATAGTGCGTTCGCATGAGAACAAGGCCGTGACAATACCACGAACCTCGTCTTTCCTCCCTCTTTTTTTTATTTGGGGGGGGTTGGTTAGGGGGGGTTGTAAAGCTCTGGCGATGGCTTCGCTAAAGGTTCGGTTCCGTTCTGACCCGTCCCAGCCGAATTAAACCGACCGGCCGCCTCTGTTTACATCCCCCGTCCCGACGCCTCGTCCGCAGCTGTCGTCAAACATCACCGAAAAAACGCATTAAAAACGCCCCCGCGGGGGGGCAGGGGGCGAGCCCCCGCAAGCCCCCGCAAGCCCCGCACGGCCTCTCGGGCGCCCTCCCGGACGGTCTGTGAGGAAGACGGAGGGGGGGGGGGTGTTGGGGATGCGGGTTTTACGCACGGCCGGTCCAGGTCCGGGTCCGTCCTGCAGGCCCCATGCGCCCCCCCCGCGGCCCCCCCCCGCAAAAACCGCGACCCTGCGGGGGTCCCCCGCTCACCTGTGCGTGGCGGGTCCGTGAGCGTGAGGACGAAGAGGAGGGAGAAGAGGACGAAGCTGCTGCTGCGCGCCGTCGGCAACATTTATCCTCCATTCGTAGCCGCTCCGCTCGTCTGGAAATCGAAGCGCGCGCGTACGCGCACGCACGGACCACCTCCCTCCCCCCCCTCCACGGCCTCCTCACACCCCCGCACGCTCCCCGCGCTCCGCACGCATGTCCGAGGGGGGGTGAAACCCGGGAGAAAGGGGCGCAGAGGTGCGGGTGGCGGAGCTGCGGGAGCGGCCGTGCGCGTCTTCCTGCCGCCGGAGTCCAAGATGGCGGCGGGATCCCATCACAACAACCCCAAACATGGAGCACCGCGGCCGGCCCCGGACGGGCCGTGCGGGGCGGGGCGGGGCCCGGAGGCTCCGCACGGCCCCGGGAGGAGGAGGAGGAGGAGGTGGAGAGGAGGGGGGGGGCCACAGCCAGCCGGGGCCCCGGGCCCCTGAGGCGGTAGCATGTAGCTTAGCACAACGCGGCATTAACGCGTTTTTTTTATTTTTTTATTTATTTAAATAAAAGCTATTTTTTTTTTACACCCAGAACAACCCCACATTCCACTAAAACACCCAATTAAAGTAAATAAATAAAAAAAAACCCCACTGGTGCACGTTAAATATAAAATAAACGATAAAAAACGTTATAAACTTTAACGTTATATAACTCGCTTTCACTTTTTAAAACTTCTAAATTAAACTATTAAACCCTATTAAGTGTTTGTATTCTCTCCAATATCCACAGAAATCGTTTTAATCATTTAAAATAAGTAATAAACGTATTTATAATCCGCGGCTCGCCGGCGCCCCCTGCTGGCGGGCCGCGGCAGGACACCCGGATTATTCCCTCTAATCCGAGGTTAGCGTCCATCCACACATTCTCTGGCCCCCTCCCTCACCCTGCGGCCCCTCACAGCCGCATCCAGCCTGGATTATCCTCCTTATAAATTGACCTTATCAGAATAATCAGATAAAGTTTAAACTAAACTAAATCAGAAGAGTGACCAACGCCCAACAACAACTTTTTTTTTTTTAAAGAAAATCGCTTTATAACGTCATAAATCACGTATTTTCCACATATGTACAAAAATGCATTTTAAATAAAACCATAAAAACGACCCCGATGCTGGAATTACGACGATTTTCCCCCCCTCGAGAAAAGCGTCTCAGAAGAAGTCCGAGGCCTTCCGCCGCTTGGGCAGCTGGAGCAGGTTGTCGGTGAGCGACGTGAGGTCCTGGGAGCTCGGCGTCTTCGCCTTGGTGGGCGTCGGCGTCCCCGTGGGCGTGGACAGGCCCACGAAGGGCGACTTGGAGCTGCCGGCGGCGTGGGCGGGCGACGGCGTGTAGCTGGCCCGCAGCGCCTTGTCGGTGTACTTGCTGGACGTGCGGTTGACGAGCCGCTGCAGCGCCGGGCTGAGCGCCGGGCTCAGGCCTTTGGGCGTGAGGCTGCGGGGAGAGACGCGCCCGGATTAACGCACGCCGCACACACACGCGGCGCCGCCGACGGAGGGTCGAACCCGGTTACCTTGCGAGATTCTCCGTGACCTTCCGCAGCGCCTCCTTTTTCTTCGCCCGGTTTTTGGCGGCGGCCTCGTTGGCCATCTTCAATCCCAGCCTCTCTCGTCTCCCCGGCTCTGGAATCTAATCCCAACATCAGCGGCCCGAACGGTCCTAATCCGGGTGAAGGCGCCGGTAAAGAGCACTCACCTTGAACGACGGGCCGAGGTTCCTCTCGGTGTACGGCGTGTCGGAGCCGTCCAGGCGAAACGGCGTGCTCTCGATCTCGCCCCACGTCATCAGGGGCGACTCGGCGACACCTGAGGGGAGACGAACGGCCTCCAGATTACCAGATTAAAGACGAGACGCACCTCCTGCTGAACTCCCCACGACTACAGGAACAAAAGCACAACTAAAGTCGGGTTACATGTGATCCAAAAGGCACCTCAAGCTTCCAACAAGTGGTTAAAAACACCAGGAAGAGAAACAAACGAGGGATTAAAGGTAAATTAGGATTATGGGGTCGAAATAACAGATTAAAGATTAAAACTCTCAGAATAAAACCACTAAACCAAACTGGTCCAACCAAAAACAGGAGGAAGCAGGCTGTTAAACCCCCCAACTGATCCCAAACGAAACAAGGAATTCTGAAGTAAAACGCTCGCTGACGCGAGCGAAGTTCAACACGAGATTAACGGACGCGCGGGTTCCGGGGGAGGTACGCCGCGGCGAGCGGCGGCCTCCGTCTGAGGAAGGCCGACCTTTGTAGAGGCGCTCGTCAGGCTCAATCGGCGTCAGCTGAGGAGCCTCGTTCTCCGGAAGGACCCGCCCGTCTGAGCGAGGGAGGCGACCTCGCTCTTGGCCACGCCCCCCTCCCGCCCTCACCCACCTCCCCCCCCTCCCCCCTCGGACCCACTCACCGGGCGCGGGGGAGGGCGTGGCCACGTAACCGTATCCGTTCACAGCCGGGGACTCGTGCGGGATCAGCTCCTTCCCATCAGGCCCGACTTTTCCCTGCTTGAACTGGAGAAGGGACGCGGGGTTAACCCTCGATCCCGCTCGGGCGTTCGCGGGCGGCGGCGCCGACGGGCGGGGCCCCCGACCTGAGCGTTCAGCGCCGCCGCCTGCTGGATCTGGCTCTTGTTCAGGCTCTTGCTGAACGGGTCTCCGTTGAAGCGCGTGTTCTTGTGCACGATCTCCCGCGGCTTCTTGAAGAGCGTGTCGTCCTTCACGCCTGCGGAGGGAAACGCCACGGGTCAGTCAACCCTCGCTCGCCGCCCCCCACCCCCACCCCACCCCCGCTCGCCGTCCTCACCCTCCGGGTAATACATCAGCGCGTTCTTCGCCTTGTACTCCCACGTCTCCAGCCCGGCCTTGACGCACTCCAGCGCTGCTTTTTCGATGGGCGGCAGGGCGAGGTTCCGCTCGTGGCGCTGGGGAGGACGGGGAAGCGTTTCTGAGCGCGGCGGAGGACGAGCGCTCGCCCCCCTCGCCCGCTCTCTCCCCCGAAGCCTCACCTCCTTGAATTCGGCCTCGGCCTCGTACAACCAGGAATGCTTCACTTTCTCCTTCTGCTTCGCCAGATCCATGATGTGCTCGAACAACGCGTTGTCCTCGCTGGTGTTCTTCGCCAGGAACTTGTCCAGGCAGGGCAGCTCCTTGTCCTCCTTGTCGTCGCCGTGGCGCTCTGCGAACGCGACGCTTCAGTTTCGGTGGGGGGGGGTTTAAAGCGATCGACGCGCTCTTGAAACCGGGGGATACGTACCCGCGTCTCCGTCTTTACCTCCGTAGGAAGAGGAGGGCGACCCCGGGCGACCCACGGGCGTCTCGAAACCGGCCGGGGTCACATCTGGAGTCACGTCAGAACCGGTTAGGAGCTTCGAAACATTTTCGAGCGGACAGAAATTAAACTTAAACAAAAAAAAACCTCCTCACAGGGCGCTGCAGAGCGCGGCGTGGCCTTGGTCGAGGAGCCGTACTGGATGGATATCTCCCTCATCCTCTGCAGGTCGCCGGTTTCCTCGGCGTCGATGTAGTCCATCTGCGCTTGGAGCTTGGTGATGTCGGGGAAGAAGTCCCTCTGGATGATCTTCTCCAAGTCCTGGGGGGGGGAGGGAGAGAGAGAGGTTGGGTTCATCAAACCGAGCTGAAGACAAGCAGCGACGCTTCTTATCAACGTTTCACGCTTTGCAGATGTTAGTTAAGGGCGCAACACGCACGCCAGGTCGCACTGTGGCGCCTGTTTTTTCGTTTTTAGGAGAGAAAAAAGGCGGCCGGGGCTCAAGGGGCGCGGCTATTGCGCAACGCCGCCGCGCTCTCACCTCCACGTACTCGTCGTCGTCCAGGACCCTTTTCGCGTGCTTCTCGTCGCCCCGGGCCTCGGCCTTGTCGAGGGCGAGCGCCGCGGGGCCCGAGGCGGGCACCAGGGTCCCGGACAGGGACCTCCTCACGCTGGCGCTGCCTTCCATCCTCGGAGCTAAGGCGGCTAACGGCTAACGGCAGGCGGAAGGTCCCCGCCGCGGACGAACCCGGGCGAACAGACGTCCCCGGTGGGGGGGGGGGGTTTACGGGTGTGACGTCGGCGTTGTCACCGGCCCGGTTGTTCGAAGTTCACGGAGTTGGGGGACGAGAGGAGCTTACGGCATGTAAACACGACAAAGGGAAGTCTTCTTTGGGTTTCCTGTTTGTTTAAGTGACGGTTGTGCAGCGCCACCAGCGACACCTGTCGGCGAGGAGGCGGAACTGCAGCGCGTTTTTCTTTTAAAAAAAATATTATTTTAGCTTTTTAAAGTTATCTATTCCCACAATGAATATTGGAAGGTGAGGTTATATTTTGAATTTCAAAAGGTAATATAATATATACAAATGTAATATACTTTATCAAAGACGTATAGAAATAACTATAACTATGTGGGTACAACAACTAATAACAACTAATTTATTATTATTATTATTATTATTATTATTATTATTATTATTATTAACTAATAACAACTAATTTAAACCTTATTTCATTTGACTGGGCATCTACGCGAATGATTTATAGGACGCTTTCCATCCCAACACTTCCATATAGGAGGTTATGAGGTAATTGAGTTATTTTAATCGTGACCACAAGGTGGGACTAAATTGCTAAATATTGACATTATACCGCTGGAGAGGAATATTATACTTAAATAGACGCAAGGAAATTTAGGATTCAAACGTTAACGCTCGCCTCATGTTGTATTTTCAGGATTGTTTTTTTCCATTAAACTATTAAATTTCCCATAACGAGACTCGAATATCTGGTCTGGGCACTGTGTGTCATAAGAAAAAAGTAGAACTAATTTAGCTGCGGAGTTTAAAATCAGAGGTTAAAACAGGAAGAAGCTTAAAAAAAACCACATCTTAAAATAAAACAGATCAACAGATACGCACCTCGGCGGTGACGTCACAGACAATCGGACGCGCTAATGTGTTAATTGGCTCAAGCTGCTATATTTAACGTCGACTTTAGTCTTTACTAAAGCGAGAAGGGGAGAGAGATAGACAGCCGATGTGTTGTTTTAAAGTCGCGTCAACAAAGAACGTGGGTTAATTGTTCAATTAACAGTTCCATTGTGAACGCACGCGTTAAACGGCGTCACCTCCAGGGGGCGTGTCTTGAGGCGATAAACACGCCCCCCCCTTCGCGTGTGGCCACGCCCACTCGGCTCTTTCCTCAAGTTCACCGACGCTCAGAGGGAAACTTTACCCCCCCGTTTCTGTCCGCTGCGTCTCAGAGGGACGCCGGGCGCCGTTTAAGGGTGTTTTTTTTTGGGATTATGCCGCGTTAATCCGGCGTTTTGCTGTCAGCATGTCCCTGGCGGATCAGCTGTGGTGTCCCACGAGCGTCCAGGTAACGGTGCTCCAGGCGCGAGGCCTGAAGATCAAAGGAAAGGGGGGCACCAACGATGCGTTCGCGGTCATGCAAGTGGGGAGGGAGAAGTACCAGACCACGGTGGCGGAGAAGAGCGTGGCCCCGGTGTGGAAGGAGGAGGCCACCTTTGACCTGCAGCGCCCCGGCGGGGGGGCCGCGGGGCCGGAGCTGCACGTCCACGTCCTCCACCGGGCCCTGGTGGGTCCCGACAAGCCGCTGGGCCAGGCGGTCGTCGACCTGCCGCAGCTCAGCCGGGACAAGAGCCGCAGCAAGACCGAGTAAGTGGCGGCCGCCTCACCTGTCGCCCTCACCTGGCGGCCGCGGCGCGTTCAGGTGCCCGCAGAGAGGGTCGAAACTTTTAGTGACGGACACCGAAAGGGAAGACGCCGAGTCAAACGAGCTCCTGGGTCAAGCTGGTGTGGGGCTTTCCCTCACCTGCGTCCACCCAGCTCCTCTTAATCCACAGAATTCCAGGATTTTCCCATCAATCCTGGTTGGGAAGTTTATTTATTTATTTATTTATTCTGTGTGTTTTGGTGTGAAACGCAGAGCTTTGGTTTTGACCGGATTCATCCAGGTAATCAGGAGTAGGTGTTTTGTGTCTCTGGAATCAGGAAGTCCTCATCTAACAACATAACCTGACCCTTTTCAGTCGTTTCCTTTTTTTTTTATTGCAGCGAAGTAATCTTTTAATTTGTGCCTCTGGGTCGGGGGATGTGGGGGGGGCAACAAGTCTGGCCCCAAAACAAACCTCCAGATCGCGGCCCCCCGACCCTGGATCAGCCCCCCACCCCACCCCCCCCGACTGTGAGGTTTAAGGTCAACAACATATTTGCTTTGGAAGAAGAATGCCGGCGTCGTGCGGCTGCGATACCTGCTTTCCCTGTTTCGTCTTAAGATGTTAAAAATCTCTAAAATGCTTCTTTTCAAAGCGTCGCTGTAGCCGCCGAAGGGTTGGAGAAGCTTGAACCCCCCCCCCGTAATCGATATATTGTTGCTCGTGAGCGTTGTTGTGACACGTTTAAAGGCCCCAGAGCCAGGTGATCACCTGATCTCGCCTTAAAAACAAAAGCGTCAATACCGATGAGTGACGGTTCCACGGGGTGAATGATTCACCGTGCTCCTCCTGCCTGCACAGAAGAAGGAGTTAATGCCGTAAAATACTTTCTTTTGTTGGGCCGTAAGTATTTTCGGCTCCCGCCGTGTGACCGGCGTGACACAAAAGCAGAGTGTGTGTGTACTGTGTGTGTACGAGTGTGTGTGTGTGTACTGCGTGTGTGTACGCACACCCACACACACACACAGTTCCTCCTCACACCTTCCCAGCGATGGCGTTTTTGTTGACGTCTGAAGAGTTCGCTGCAGGAATTGTCGGAGGAGCGGTTCATACCTCTTTGTGAGGCCTCGCCTCGCCGCCGTGGGAGCGCCTGTAATTAACCGCCACCGACTCCGTACTGGTGTCATACTGGTTCTATCTCTCCTGGCCGGGCCTGAGCTCGGCCCTCTGCGGTTCTAATCCCGCGCGGCCGCTGGCTGAACGCCGTTGATCCCCCCCCAACCCCCCCCTTGAACGTACCTTTGGCTCTTGTAGTTTCGCATTCCTGGAGGGTTTATCAGCGAAAAACCAACAGATTGCAGCCATGACGACACATCAAGGTCAGTTTTTTCTGGGCCAGCCGGCTTGGAATGTTCCGATCTCCCAAACGCAACAATCGGGAGGAGCGGAACATAAGCGCCACTTTTAAAGGCCGAGGTCACTTATAAATCTAAAACATATTAAAACAGCAGGTAGATGTTTTTTTTTAAGCATTTTCAGGCTGATTGGGGCTTTAATTGAGGGAGGGAGGCCTCAGACGCCCCCCGAGGGGCGATGCGGGTTTGGGGAAAGGTGGAAATCTGCTCCGGATGTGGTGGAGTTCGCCCCCCCCCGTTGGGCGAAGAGCGGGGCCGGATGGATTTCAGGCCGCGGCGCGTGAGCGAACATGTGAGGCGTTGTCATGTGCCACAATGCGTTTGTCAAATCGAACCGGTTTAAAGAAGGAAAGTGTGGAAATTAAATTTCAGAAAAGCATCAGTTATGCGCCGCGTCGTCCTCAAGGTTTCCCGCGTCATGCGAGTTGACGTCTTTTTCCTTCTCTTTAGCCGCTCTTTTCCGACTGCCTCTGAATGATGTGTTTCGGCCTTGATGCTTTGTTCCGCGATACGCTGTCTGCTGGAATGTGGAACGGAGTCGCCGATTCATGCGCAGCTGCGTTCGGCGATAAGAGCGGCTTCACAACGACTCGGAGTCGTTGTCTTATCGGCTGCTGAGGAGGAGAAGGGTGTGTGTGAGTGTGTGTGTCAGTTTACGTCCATCAAAGCAGCACGACTTATTCTCACGTTGATGCTTCGACACCTTCATCGTCGTCGTCGTCGTCATCATCATCGTGGACTTTAATTTCCTCTTCCTGGCGTTGCTAACAACCGAACCAAGCTTCCCCACTGTTTCAACTGAACTACCTCGCCCTTCCCCTTTTCGAAACTTTCGATGTGTTCATCGCGTGCCAACTTCAGAGAGCTAAATCGGGAATTAAATTTGTCTTCCTGTCGTGTTGTAACGATCCGGTGTAGTTTACTACACGGTACTGTAGTGGGATACAGTGAGACGTACACCGCAGCACTTAAAAGAGCTGTGGGGCTACCGCACCGTGAATGCTAAAACCCCACCGTGCATTCGAGGGTTGAGACTCGGGCGTTTTCCGTTCCCTCGCTCAAGTCACAGATGTGGTCGGTCCCGCTGCCTCAACCCTCGTACAATGGCAGGAAGTGATGTTGCTCTTTCGGGTTCTATTTCTGCCAGATGATTGACACCCCTCGCGGGCGTTCGCGCGACGTGTAAGCGAGAAGAAGCGTCTCGTTACTGACCCCCCCTCGGCTGAAAGGTGTTTGGTTACAGCTTGAGACGACTCCGGCGAACACTTCTGCCTCCACTTCGAGGCCGCTTTGATGGCCTGCGGCTGACCCGCGCTTGAACCCGATCCCGTGATGTAGCTGATTCTTCAGCTCTTATTGGGGGTGGGTGGGGGCGGGGGGGGTTGCTTTCAACCCCCTGAAACCTGCGGGTGTCCCGTAACTCGCTCGGAGCGGGACGCCGAAGAGCTGTGTCAACAGGGCGAATGACAGGAAGTGGCCTTTTCCTCCTTTAATCTGATGGCTGCAGACTTTCAGAGGAATTCCTGAGAGATGAGGAGGGTGGGGGGGGGCTTCTCAAGACCGATACCAATGGGAAGATGGCATGATATTCATTACACACACACACACACACACACACACAAGGCCCCTTCCTCATTTCCCCAGGAATTCCGATTTTGGTCGGAGTTGTTTGCTCAGAGCGGAGCTGACCCCGGAATTCTGCCTGCTCGGCGTTTTCTTTTCTGCTGACGGCTCCTTTCGGAGGCGCTTCTGTGAAATACTTCTGCTTACGCTCACATCCTCCTGTCAGTGGCGGACCGTGACACAGGTGCAAAAACGTCTTCCCGCACGACTTTGTCCCCTCGCCCCAAATGGGGAAGCTGTTGCATTCCCACCCCCCCCTCGTTGCTGACGGCGGTTGTTCGTCTCTGAAGGTCAGGACGGGGTTAAAGGCGGAGCGGCGTCTCCGCGTGGACCCGAGATAATCTCGCAAGATCCAAACCTCATTCTTTCAGGAAGGCGACCGGGCTCTGACCTGTCTGCAGCCTCAGATAAAGGCGTTCCGCACACGTCAGCGGGGCATTGAGATATAATAACCTTAATGAGTCGGGCTTAAAGAGCACGAAATGGAAGGGAGGGGGCGTGAGCGCAGCACAGGCATTCCTCTGTTTGTACGCGGGAGGACGGCCGGGGATGTCGGGGAGAGAAAAGTAACTTTCCTTTGTGGTTGGGTTGGTTGGTTGTAAATCATTTCCAGAAACCCTGACGTGGCCGCCAAGGCGCGCGCCATCAGGACGGGTCATGTTTTCCACCGAGGAGCTCAGGATAAACACGAAGTCGGCGTGCATAACCCCCCCCCGTTCCTCCCTTTTGGTATTAAACAGACGGGTCTGGACGTTCAGCAGATACCTCAGGAGTAGCGTTTCGGCGAGCAGATGCACGCCTTAACGCGGCGTTTCTCCTCCGCAGATGGTTCAAGCTGCTGGACAAGGCGGGCAAGGCGGACAAAGACCGAGGAGAGGTGCTGCTGGACATCCAGTTCCTCAGAAACAACATGACCGCCAGCATGTTCGACCTCTCCGCCGCCGGGAAGTCCAAGTCCCGCCTGGGGAAGCTCAAAGACAAAGTCCGTGGCAAGAAGAAGGACTCGGGCGCCGCGCCCACCGCCGCGCCATCCTTCCCCCAGGTGCTGACGGACAGCGAGGACGAGGAGGGGGCCGGGGAGGGTGAGGCGGGCGGCGGCGGCGGCGGGGAAGGACGAGAAGAAGAAGAGGAAGAAGATCAAGTCGCTGTTTTCCCCCAAGACCAACCTGCAGAGGAACATGTCCCAGTCCATGTCCGTCCTCCCGGCGAAGAACTCGCTGAGCGGCAGCCAGTCGTCTGGTCTGAACGTGGACCCTTCGGAGGGTAAGTCGCCCGAACCCCCCGTTACTGATCGGGCCTCACGTTAGCGAGCAGCATGAGGACCAAACCTCCCTTAATGGCCCCCCCCCCCCCTGTGTTGGTGTCTCCTCAGGTAAAAAGAAGTTCAAGTTCATGATGCACAAGCGCTCGGGCAGCTCGGGCGCCAAAGACGCGTCCTCGGCGCAGCCGAAAGTCGCGGAGCAGAGCAACCTGTGCATCAACGGGAGCCACGTTTACCGCGACGAGCCGCAGAGCCGGGCCCCGCGGGTCGGGTCCAGCTTCAGCCTGGCCAGCTCGGGTCACGGGTCCATGGAGGACGTCCCCGAGAGCTCCCCGCCCTCCGTGGAGTCCACGAGGACCAGCAGGCAGTACTCGCCCTGGACGGAGGAGGAGGAGGAGGTTTCAGAGGGCGTAAGAGAGGATGAAGAGGAAGGTGGGATAGAGGAGGAGATGGAGGGAGGGGAAGGCGTGAGAGTGGAGGGAGAAGAGGAGGAGGAAGAAAGGAGGCAAGAAGAGGAAAAGAGACGAGAGGAAATGCAAAGATGGCATGAAGAGAAGGCAAGAAATGAAGAAGAGATGATGAGGATGGAGGAGGAGAGAAGAAAAGAGGAAAGGATGAGGTTTGAGGAAAGAAGATATGAAGAAGAGAGAGCAAGAATGGAGGAGGAGAGAAGGAAACAAGAGGAAGAGGAAAGAAGGCAGCGTGAAGAGATGGCAAGAAAGGAAGAAGAAAGGAGGAAGGAAATGGAAAGAGTGGAGGAAGAGATGAGGGTGGAAATGGAAAGAAGAAGAAGGGAGGAAGAGGAGAGGGAAAGAAAGGAGGAAGCGATGAGGGTGGAAATGGAAGAAGGGAGGAAGAGGGGAGGAAGAGATGAGGGTGGAAATGGAAAGAAGAAGGGAGGAAGAGGAGAGGGAAAGAGAGGAGGAAGAGATGAGGGTGGAAATGGAGAAGAAGAAGGGAGGAAGAGGAGAGGGAAAGAAAGGAGGAAGAGATGAGGGTGGAAATGGAAAGAGTGGAGGAAGAGGAGAGGGCAAGAAAAGAGGAAGAAATTAGGGTGGAAATGGAAAGAAGAAGGGAGGAAGAGGAGCAGGCAAGAAAGGAGGAAGAGATTAGACAAATAGAAAGAAGAAGAGGGGAAGAGGAGAGAGCAAGAAAGGAGGAAGAGATGAGACAGGAAATAGAAAGAAGGGAGGAAGAGGAGAAAAGACATGAAGAAGCAAGAAAGGAGGAAGAGAGAATTAAAGAAGAGAGATTTAAAAAGGAGAGAGAAAGACAAGAACGGGAAAAGGCGATGCGAATGGAAGAAGAGAAGAGACGAGAAGAGGAGGAAGAGGAGGAGAGAAGGATGAAGAGACTGAAAGAACAGGAGGAGGAAGAAAGGCAAAAGAGGGTGATGGAAGAGAGAAGGCTGGAGGATGAAAGGATGAGAAAAGAGGAAGAGGAGAGGGCCCAAAAGGAAAGGGGGGAGGAAGAGAGAAGAACATCGAGAGAGAAGAACATCGAGAACGTCGGGTCGGGAGAGCGGGCGAAGAGGAACGTCGCCTCTCTGAACCCGTTCGATGAGGACTTCCCCAATTCGCCCGCCGGGGACGGGGGCGGCGGTCATCGGGAGAAGAGGCCGGCCCCCCGACCTCCGGACGCCGGGGCCCCTCCCCCTCGGCGGTCGCTCCCCCAGCCGTCGCTCGCGGTAACCGAAGCCAGGCGCGGCAAAGGCCCCGCCCCCTCCAGGCCGGAGGCGAGGCGGACGCCCGCCGCCCGCAGCTCGAACCCGTTCGACGAGGACGACGGCGAGGACGAGGAGCTCGCCGCTCGGGAGGAAGGGCCCGGGCGGTGGCCCCTGGGCGCCGCCGCTCAGGCAAAGGTCAAGTCCTCCAAGAAGGCCCACGCCCCCCCCCTGCCTGAGGGCACCCCCGCCCCAGCTGCCGTCGCCCCCGACGACCACGGAGACCACCCGCGGGAGCCCGGCGCCGTCTACGAGGAAAAACCTGCGACTCCACGGGCCCCCGATGCGAAGAAGGAGGAGCCAACTCCAAATAAGGAAGAATTGACTCTAAAGAAGGAGGAGCCAACTCCAAAGAAGGAGGAGCCAACTCCATATAAGGAAGAATTGACTCTAAAGAAGGAGGGGCCAACTCCAAAGAAGGAGGAGTTGACTCCATATAAGGAGGCATTGACTCCAAAGAAGGAGGAGTCAACTCCAACAAAGCGCAGGTAGACACGTTAGTAATCAGCTAATTTCCTCATCATGGTCTCTAACCTGAAATGATTTCAAAACACGATATTAATACAGCCACATTTCAGTGATTAATGGTGTAATAAAGTCTATATTTGATCTTTTTTTTTGTCTTTTTGTTATTTGCAGGCTGCTACCTGTAAAACCCATGAATTCGCTGAGGCTATTGGATAACCAGGTGGGGAAAGATATCAAGACCATTGAAATCCTTAGAGATGAGCCAAAGAACTCAAAGGTACGTTCGGCCCCTTTTATCTTTTTTTTTTTTAATCTATTCCATCTGAAGTCTTCTCATCGGCGTTCTGGGTTCTTGCAGGGCGACCCCGAGCTGAAAGGGCCGTACTCGCAGCTGACGAAGGCTGAGCTCATTTGTCTGGTCCTCAAACAGGAAAAACAGCTCCTGGAGAAAGATAAGAAGATTTCTGAACTGGAGCAGTACATCGACAACCTGCTCGTCCGCGTCATGGAAGAGCAGCCGAGTATCCTCATGTCGATGAACGCTCTTAAGCAACCCGTCTAAACGGAGAGGGCTTCGTTTCGCAGACGAGCGCGATCGGGAATGGGAGCAGTCGTCCTGTTTTGGTTACAGTTGCAGAGGCCTCTTCCCCTTCATCCTTCAGCTTGGTGAATCATGTCAATATTCTACAAATATGAGGCTTTTCAGAGGGATCAAGTGTCAGAACTTGCAGATATGTTGTTGCACACCGTTGCAGAATGTTTTCATAAAACGACAGTATTTATTTTGAATCACAGTGTCTTGAGATTACGGGCTGCTTGTCCCCTTTATGATGAAAAAAAAAGCCTTATTTTACTGTTAAAGATTTTGCACTACTTTTGTAGATTCCTTCTCTTCCTTTGTGATAACGTTTACGTCATTCTGATAACTCTGAATAGGCACTTTACTTTTCTTTACTTTGCTTACAATAATGCTGGCATTTACACTGAACCGATACACTGTACTGTATTATAAAACATGTAAAATAAAGTATTATGAGAAAGCATGAAGTTTTTTTTCTCCATATATGTGGATATATCTATCTAAGGTTGATGGAGGTGGGATTATGTTTTTTGCAAATACTGTATTGACCCAAATTCATCAACCTTGTTCTTGCACCCTCATTTAACCTCCTGGCGTCCACATATGTTGACATTAGATTTTGGGTCTCCTATAATATAACAGCTAATTCTGCTTAATATGGGGGCAAATGTCCACATACAAGGACCCTTAAACATTATATTATTAGTAATTTAAACTGATTCTCCCTGTTTGTGGACATTTCCCAAAAAAACACCGTTTCAAAATATTGTTAAAATATGATTCTCAGTCTTTATACTTCATCGGGGCCCAATAAACCTAAGTAGCAAAGATAAATTAATAATGTATATTGAAAAAAGAGCTCGGGTCTCGAGAGGTTAATAAGTGGAGCGGAACCATTGATTGTCGAGCGCTTGATTCCGCACGGACTCATTTTAGCGCCGTCCCGGAGTCGCCTCCGTGTTATTTTTCGTCGCGGCTGCGACACAAACTGCGTCAAAAGAGCAACTTTAACGCGGGAAAACGTCTTTTTTTTATGTGTTCCAGGTCGATTTGTTCGCAAAATGTCTGCGGCGGCGAGTTCGCGCTGCCGCGGCTGCGGGTCGACGAACATCATCGAGGATGATTTGTACGCGCAAACGCAGCTGGTGTGTGTGGAGTGTGGGACGGTGTCCTCCGAGGGGGTCCTGGACAGGGACACGTACGGGGGGACAGGTAGGACTGGGGGGGCAGGTAGGGCTGGGGGGCAGGTGAGGGCTGGGGGGCAGGTAGGACTGGGGGGCAGGTAGGGCTGGGGGGCAGGTGAGGGCTGGGGGGACATGTGGGACCTGTGGGGGGACAGGTGAGGGCTGGGGGGACATGGGGACATGGACGGGGGGACTGGTGGGACCTGTGGGGGGACAGGTGAGGGCTGGGGGGACAGGTGAGGGCTGGGGGGGACATGTGGGACATGGGGGGGACTGGTGGGACATGGCGGGGGCTGGTGGGGACAGGTGGGACCTGTGGGGGGACAGGTGAGGGCTGGGGGGACATGGGGGACATGGTGGGACCTGTGGGGGGGACAGGTGAGGGCTGGGGGGGACATGGGGGACTGGTGGGACATGGAGGGACCTGTGGGGGAGAGGGGGACATGTGGGACATGGGGGGGACAGGTGAGGGCTGGGGGGGACATGTGGGACATGGCGGGGGGGACTGGTGGGACCTTGGGGGGACAGGTGAGGGCTGGGGGGGACATGTGAGGGCTAGGGGGACATGTGGGACCTGTGGGGATGAGGGCTGGGGGGACATGTGGGACCTGTGGGGGGACATGTGGGGCCTTGGGGGGGACAGGTGAGGGCTGGGGGGGACATCCTGGACATGGCGGGGGGGACTGGTGGGACCTGTGGGGGGACAGGTGAGGGCTGGGGGGACATGTGGGACATGGAGGGACCTGTGGGGGAGAGGTGGGACAGGTGAGGGCTGGGGGGACATGTGGGACATGGGGGGGACAGGTGAGGGCTGGGGGGACAGTGGGACATGGCGGGGGGGACTGGTGGGACCTGTGGGGGGACAGGTGAGGGCTGGGGGGGGACATGTGGGACCTGGGGGGGACATGTGAGGGCTGGGGGACATGTGGGACCTTGTGAGGGCTGGGGGGACAGGTGAGGGCTGGGGGGGACATGTGGGACATGGCGGGGGGGGGGGGACTGGTGGGACCTGTGGGGGGACAGGTGAGGGCTGGGGGGGACATGTGAGGGCTGGGGGGGGACCTGTGGGGGGACATGTGAGGGCTGGGGGACGGGTGAGGGTGGGGGGGATGGGACATGGGGGGGACAGGTGGGACCTGTGGGGGGACAGGTGAGGGCTGGGGGGACATGTGGGACATGGGGGGGGGGACTGGTGGGACATGGAGGGACCTGTGGGGGGAGAGGTGGGACAGGTGAGGGCTGGGGTGGGACAGGTGAGGGCTGGGAGGGGACAGGTGGGACTGGTGGGGGAGGGCTGGGGGGACACGTGGGACTGGTGGGGGGACAGGTGAGGGCTGGGGGGGACAGGTGAGGGCTGGGGGGACTGGTGGGACATGGAGGGACCTGTGGGGGAGAGGTGAGGGCTAGGGGGGACATGTGGGGGATGGGGGGTAACAGGAGGGACAGGTGAGGGCTGGGGGGAGCGGGGGGGGCTGGGAGAGGTGGGACAGGTGAGGGCTGGGGGGGACAGGTGGGGGATGGGGGGACAGGTGGGACCTGTGGGGGACAGGTGAGGGCTGGGGGGGACAGGTGGGGGATGGGGGGTAACAGGGGGGACAGGTGAGGGCTGGGGGGGACAGGTGGGGGATGGGGGGTAACAGGGGGGACAGGTGAGGGCTGGGGGGGACAGGTGGGGGATGGGGGTAACAGGGGGACAGGTGAGGGCTGGGGGGGGACAGGTGGGGGATGGGGGGGACAGGTGGGGGCTGGGGGGGACAGGTGGGGGATGGGGGGGACAGGAGGGACAGGTGAGGGCTCCTCCTCTCAGATCGTCGCCCTCCTTCCTGCAGACCGGACCAGCTTTGACGTTAACGCGAACATTTAGCCCCTCCCTCTTTCACCAGCTGGGGACGAGACGACCTTCGATTTCCCCTCGATGACACCTTCGTTATCTCCCTCTCCACAGCGGTGAGCTACAGCCAGTCCACAGCTGCGGACAAGAAAAGCAGGAGCCTCAAAGAATGTGAGTGTTTCAAAGGTCACCCCACAAACATCGTTTTGGCGGATGACATCACAATAACCCCCCCCCCCCCCCCGATCGCATCAACAGGTCTGCAGCGCGTGAAAGCCGTGTGCCGGGCCCTCCGGGTCAGGAGCGAGGTCGAGGAGCTCGCTCAGACAACCTTCGTGCGGGCCTACCGGCACCCGAAGTACATCCGGGTGAGCCTCCAGAAGAAGGAGGTGCTGGTCGGCTGCTGCGTGCTCGCCGGGTGCCGGCTCTTCGACTGGCCCGTCGCCGTGGGGACCGTGGGCTCGCTGCTGGACGCCGACGCGCTGCGCCTGGGCTCGCTCTACCACGAGATGGTCAGGACCCTGGGCATCGAGGCCCCGGCGGTCAGCTTCCTCGAGGAAATAGAGTCTCACTGTCAGGAGTAGGTAGCGTCGGTCCTTCCTCGCCTCACCAACGTTGTTTTTTTTTTTACCGTATTTTCCATACGTAAGGCGCACCGGGATATCGGGCGCGTTAAGAGAACCAAAACAGTCAGAAAACCCACTTTATTTTGGGGTCGCAGTCTCAATTCGGTGGTCTATTTCTGTGATTAACCAACACATTATAAGACGCAAGTTAAAACAAACAGTTAAAAAAAAAAAGGACAACGGAAGCGAAACGGTGAGTTTCATCAATTTAATTGAACTAAATGTTCATAAGCTCACCTCTGCTGTTACCTGGCACCGGTGTTGCGTAATCAACCGGGAGGGGCTTTTACCGTAGTGCACTTACCAAAGGTGCACAGCAGGTTTTGGAACTCAGTCCACACACAAGGCGCACCGTATTTAAAGGGCGTACCGTGGTTTTGCGGGAAATATGGTAAGCGTAGGTGTGCCGCTGAACCAGAGGTCTCCACCCTCCCCCCAAAGGACCGTGAGGCTGCAGGTTCTGGTCCCACCAGTCCAGCTCACCCAGTTTGACCAGTCAGCTGTTGAAGACTCAGATGAGTTGATGAAGTGAGTCCAGTCTGGTGCTGCTGCTGCTGGGTTGGACCAGAACCTGCAGCCTCACGGACCTCTGGGGGGGGGGGCTTGGACACCCCTGATCTTGATGATGGCTAGAACGTTTACTGATGCACCTACCAAAGGCACACAGCAGATTTTGAAACTCAGTCCACACACAAGGCGCACCGTCGATTTTTGAGAGCATCTCAGCCTTTTAAGTGCGCCTTATATTGCGGAAAATACGGTAATTGTTTTCATCCTTTTGTTGGGTTCAAATGTCGTATGTTTCTCCGTGTCAGGTATAAAGTCGGCGCTCCCCACGTCCCCGAGGAGTTGGCGGAGAACGCCGAGGACCTGACGAAGCGTGCGGCCGCCCTGGTGGAGCTGGCGGCGGACAGCTGGGTGGTGACGGGCAGGCGTCCCGTCCCCGTGGTGATGGCGGCGGCGTACCTGGCCTGGCAGTCGCTGAGGCCCAGCAAGCGGCGCCTGAGCTTGACCCTGGACGGGTTCTGTCGGCTCGCCAAGGTCAAGCCCCTGAGGCCGGCGCTGAGGAGGGTGGCCGAGATGAAGGCGGTGCTGTGCGCGCTGGCGAACGAGATCCCCTGGCTGCGGCGCGCCGTCACGCCCGACGGCGTCCTCCTGGAGGTGGAGGACATCCTGAAGTACCGGTTCGCCCTCTTGAGGAGGGCGCTGAGGACGCACGAGGAGGCTCTGCTGGGAGCGGAGGGGCGGAGCCCGAGCCCGAGCGCCCGCCCGAGGATCCGCGTGGTCCCGACGCCACCCTGCCTCAGCGAGCTGAAGGTGGAGACGACGGCGGCGAGGGCGGGCAAGATCCAGCTCAGGACTGGGGGAAGAGGGTCCTGTTCGCCCCCCCGTGCGTGGTCCGCCCCAAGAGGCGGAGGGTCGAGCGGCCCGCGGCGGCCGACGTGACCGGCGACGAGGAGATCTCCGACGGCGAGATCGACGGGTACATCCGCTCGCCCGCGGAGGCGCGGGAGTTTGCTCTGGCTCAGAAGACGCTGTGCGCGTCCAAGGACGGCCCTCGTGTGTGATTACACCCGAGACTGGATCTCATATCCAAGATCAACATCTCACACATGCTTTTTTCACTGCTTAGAAATCATGAAAAAGAACCACTCGCTCGAAATACAAAGATAAATAAAGATATGTGCTGTTATTTGTACATATATTTATACTTCTCAGGCCATACGTGCTGTTGTTTGTACATATATTTGTACTTCTCAGGCCATATGTGCTGTTATTTGTACATATATTTGTACTTCTCAGGCCATACGTGCTGTTGTTTGTACATATATTTGTACTTCTCAGGCCATATGTGCTGTTATTTGTACATATATTTATACTTCTCAGGCCATACGTGCTGTTGTTTGTACATATATTTGTACTTCTCAGGCCATATGTGCTGTTATTTGTACATATATTTATACTTCTCAGGCCATATGTGCTGTTGTTTGTACATATATTTGTACTTCTCAGGCCATATGTGCTGTTTGTACATATATTTGTACTTCTCGGCCATATGTGCTTTGTTTGTACTTATTTTACTTTTAGGCCATATGTGCTGTTATTTGTACATATATTTGTACTTTCAGGCCATATGTGCTGTTGTTTGTACATATATTTGTACTTCTCAGCTGCTGTTATTTGTACATATATTTGTACTTCTCAGGCCATATGTGCTGTTATTTGTACATATATTTGTACTTCTCAGGCCATATGTGCTGTTATTTGTACATATATTTATACTTCTCAGGCCATATGTGCTGTTGTTTGTACATATATTTGTACTTCTCAGGCCATATGTGCTGTTTGTACATATATTTGTACTTCTCAGGCCATATGTGCTGTTGTTTGTACATATATTTGTACTTCTCAGGCCATATGTGCTGTTGTTTGTACATATATTTGTACTTCTCAGGCCATATGTGCTGTTATTTGTACATATATTTGTACTTCTCAGGCCTGGCAATCATGTAAATGAGTGATTATAATTATGATAATGTGTGTTTTTTCCGCAGAGCTCGGTAATAAAAGCGGAGATCGGGGTCGCGTTCCCTCGCTCGGCTGCAGGGTCCAGGGAGATCCATAAATCCTTGCGTCGTTCCAACGCGCGCGGCTTCCCCTTGTCGTCCTCCGGGCTTTCTAATTAGTGAGTCCGTGCGGCCTGATTAACTTCCACCTCCTGTCGTCGTGTGGTTGCGGCGGCGCGAAGCAAAGACAGCCAGACCGTGTTTGCCCTTCAATATATATATATATTTTTTAATCTCACAGACAATTAGCACGATGCACAAGGACGGGTACATTTGATCTGCGCGTTCTCTCACAGCCTGGCTTGTTTGGTTAACTCTGAAAAGGCAGTAAAAGCGAGACGGAGGGGGGGGGGGGTCATGCTACCGTGTGGCTACTTTTAATGGTTTTACAACAGAATTAGTGACCGAGGTGCGTAAAGAGAGTTTAAAGTCCCACCTGGGCCCCGCCGAGGGAGCGTTTCCGAACAGAGCCCCGCGCTTTTATTCACGACTCGGCATCCGGGACCTCGTCCGTCCCATCGGTGTCTCGTCGTCGTGTCACAAAACATAATTACCGGTGTTTTCTCAGGGAAAATGCGAAATGATACATCTGAGCTTTACTCACGCCCGAGCCGTTTGGACTCCTACAGATCAAATTTCGTTGAGCGACGCGTCCGGCTGATGAACAAACACGTAAATCTTTTTATCTTACGGTTTACACAAGGCGCGTATCTACAAGACCACGCTGCCGGGGCAGTTGTTGGCGGAGCGGACGCCGACGCGGTGGCGACACTTGAGCATTTTGCGCAGCTCGGCGCGGAAGCGGTCGTGGAGCCAGGCGTAGAGGAAGGGGTTGCAGCAGGACGAGCTCATGGCGCACAGGTGGCAGAGCAGCTGGATGAGCAGGAAGTAGCGCTTGTTGATCAGGCGGATGTCGATGTCGCGCAGCACGTTGAACACGTGGATGGGGAGCCAGCACAGGGCGAAGGCCGAGACCAGGAGCGCCACCAGGCGGAAGATCTTCCTCTTCCGAGCCTGTTGCGCGCACGTCTGGTTCTGGCTGCGGTGGCCCGGCGCCACGCACTTCCTGAGCTTGACGGTGATGCAGAGGTAGGACACGAAGACGGCCGACAGCGGGAGCACGTAGGTCACCAGCAGGGTGCTGTACGCGTACGCGCGCCTCTCCTTCTCCTGGCCCAGCCAGAACTCCTCGCAGATGGTGAAGCCCTCGTCCTTGAACTCCACGTGGTAGGTGTGCAGGATGGCGGGGCCCACCAGGCTGCAGGAGAGCAGCCAGATGCCGACGAGGACGGAGGCGCAGGTCGCCACGGAGGTGCGCTTCTTCAGCGGGTGCACCGTTGCGTAATACCTGCAACGCAAGAGCGCCGTTATCGGCATCCGGAATGTTTGGTTTGATTAGTAGAGCGCCTGCGGGCTCCATCTGGACGCTCTTTAAACAATTAAAAGCCACTCCTGTATCTGCTCGGAGCACGATCCAGATGTGCAGGGGTCTCCACGCTCCCCCCAAAGGGTCGTGTTGCTGCAGGTTCTGGTCCCACCAGTCCAGCTCACCCAGTTTGACCAGTCAGCTGTTGAAGACTCAGATGAGTTGATGAAGTGAGTCCAGTCTGGTGCTGCTACTGCTGGGTTGGACCAGAACCTGCAGCCTCACGGCCCTCTGGGGGGGGGCGACCTAATGACCTACCAAGGCACACGCAATTAAACTGCCACACACGCGACGCTTTGAGAGATCTCAGCCTTTTAGTGTGCCTTATATTGCAACTGTTTACCTTTGTTGGGAAATGTATGTTTCTCAATGTCAGGTATAAAGTGGGGGACCTGGGAGACCCCTGGGGGGCCTGGAACCCTGGTGGACCAGAACCTGCGCCTCTGGGGGGACCTGGAGACCCCTGCAGATGTGGAACGGACGCAGCTCTGGATGCGTGTGTGTGGGCGCGGCATCTTGGATAACACCTGAAAGCACAAGCAACACCTCTCGGGCCTCCACCCACCTGTCCACAGCGATAGCGGTGAGCGTGAAGACCGAGACGTAGACGGTGACCGGCTGGACCAGGAACACCACGTAGCACATGGAGCGGCCGAAGACCCACCCGCGGGGGTTGAAGGCGTAGGCGAGGGTGAACGGCACGCAGGCGACGCACATGAGCATGTCGGAGAAGGCCAGGTTCCCGATGAAGAAGTTGGTGACGTTGTGCATCTTGCGGGCCCGGCAGATGACGTAGAGGAGCAGGTAGTTGCCAAAGACGCCCACGGCCACCACCAGCGCGTAGAAGGGGATGATGAGGGGCTTGAACGTCTGCAGCAGCGCCACGTCCGCGAACTGGGAGCTGTGGTTGCTGGAGCCGTTGTGCGCGGCCGCCCGGCTCACGCGCCCGTCCGCCTGGCTGCTGTGGTTTCCCTCCATGGCGCCAACCTGGACGAGCAATCGGATGGATTTACAGCCCGACCTCGTCACTTCTCCCGAAGGTCACATGCTAATCAAACGGATGTTTTCCGTCCCTGATTGAGGCTGAAATTTTAACAGCGCGCTTGATGAAAATGTGTCCTGGCAGGATTGAAATGGAAGGCCATTAGTGGTCGTTTTGCCGACACGTTCCTTTGTTGGAGTCAAAGACGTTACGAAACGCGCTTCATTTGCGAAGGTGCTTTGAGCGCCGCCGACGTCCTTTCACACAAATGCTTCCTGCAAATGTCACAGTGGTGCGAGCGAAGGGAACGGACGGTGCATTAATGCACAACAGGTACACCAGCTGATTCTGCTTAGAGTGGGGCCAAATGTCCACACATGTAATATAAACATTATATTAGTACACATTTAGACTGAGTGTCCCTGCATGTGGACATCATTGGCCCCACAAACCACTTGTTTCAAAATATTGTTAACCCTATAAAGCCTGACGCATCAAAAAATGGCCAGAAAAGTCTATTTTTTTGGAAATGAGATGTTTATTGAACCTTTTAACAAAATCCCAATTTTTTTTTTGCCATATCATTTTGGTTATGACATTTTTTTTTTTGCATCACGTGACGCATCGGGCGATTTCGGCAACTTTCAGCTCACGACTGTGTTAACTTTAGACACAAACATGTATCAGGTCTTATACGACAGGTTTTTATGGAAGGTATTGATCATGTTGAAATAAGAGACGTATCAGAAACCCTCGTATCAAATATGATACAAGTGGCTTTAAAGGGTTAAAATATGATTCTCAGTCTTTACACTTATCAGTTCCCAATAATCTTAAATAGCAAAGATAAATTAAAAATGCATATCGAGAGAGAGAGCTCGGGTCTGAGGAGGTCAAAGGCCAGGTGTGTTTTCGGCGTCCCTGGGACGTTGATTCGGTCGAACGCGCTCAAGTGAAGAGGTGTTTTCTGCTCCTCGCCTTCGCCCGTCCATGTCTGCAGGCGCCCGAGGCCTCCACAAGTACCACCGGGGTCTTTTATCCCTTCTCTTTCAGATTGGTCCAGCCCGTTGGTTCTACCGCTCCCCTAACTTTCGGCTCCGGCGTCTCCGGTCGATTCTCCTCCCCGATCGACCTCCGCTCGGACTCGCTTATTGATCGCTCCGCTCGGGCCTCGCCGCTAAATCCCAACCCGACTCCCGCGGTCGCCGGCGGACCTTTTCAGATCTGCGGTTGTCTCGAAGAAACACGAACTCCGACAACAACCCGCCCGCCCAAGCGCCCCAGGGGCCCCCGAACATGAGCTGGGAAGCAGCTGCGGCCAAGAGGGCCGCGCTGATGGGTTAAATTGAGGCTGTGATGGGAATCTGGGGGCGCCCATCACGTCGTTTTAAAATTCTAAACTCCTCGGCTGTTGTCGCCGTTGGGAGGCGAGAGCGTGGCGTGAATTTTACGGTCGCCTGGGCTCAAATGAGCCAAGCGCGTCCTTTTATTTAACACAAAAAAACAAGAGGCTGTGAGCGATTGGCACGTCGGGGTTGTCCTCGGCCAAGACAGCCTCTCTCTCTCTCTCTGTCGCTAAGGAGTCGTGCAGCGGGCATCGCTCGGCGGATCAGAAGCGCGGAGGTGTGAGGGAAATGCAGCGGGTGTGGTGAAAACAGGTGAGAAGTGAGGGGGACGTTTACTCGCTCACAGTTTGAAGTCAGCGATCGGATTATTGGTGACAGGAAGAGAAACAGTCACAAGAATACTTATATAAGTAAAATATAGTGTAGAGAGTACAAACAACTACCCCTTTAAAACATGTCTTGAACTCTCTTTGTGTTATTAATTAAGATTTATCTCCATATCACCAGCTTAGATTCTGGCTTTGTTGCAGAAATTGAGTCTATAATAATTCAGATTAATGTTAAGAAATCTTAGAGGAGGGAAAAACTGAACGTTTTGAAACAGAAATCCTTCTATTATCCCTGAAATCTTTGCACAAAACACTAAAAAAAACCCAACATAATTATCCCATAAAAAGTGAGACGTACAATATGAAAACGGTGCAATTATATGATATTCTGTGATGATGTGTATGAAGTGATATTTTCTTTTTTTCATCGCTGGTTTGGCGTGTTCAAAATCACAGCAAGCGGACAAACGTGTTGATAAAGCGCTCAAACGTGCAGACAGAAAGCATGCAGCCACTCACCCGTGCTGGTATTTCTCTGGCAGGATGAGTGAGGAGCGCGGGGGGGAACGTTCCTGGTGCGCTTGTGCACAGAGAATGAGCCGAAAGGCGCTGCTGCTTGAGAGGAGGGAGACGGAGCGGCGAGAGGGAGCACGGGCAGGGAGAGGGATGTGCGCCGAGGCGACGGGAAGCCAATAAGACGCAGAAGACCCAACAAAATTCATGCGTCTGCTCGACTCGTTTGTGATCGATCTGCGTGGGCAGACAACGACAGCAGAAGGATTGCAATTGATTAACTTTTTGAACTGTAACGGTGGAGCTAATGAAGGCAGACGGGGTGAAAACAGACGTTTTCTCTCGTCGGCTGAGAGAAAAAGACAAACCCAGGGACCCACAGAGGGCCAAGGGTCTGTTGGTATAAACCGCTCAATCAATATTATTCCTTTCTTGATCCACCAGAGCCGCTGCTTATCAGTGCAGCCATGTGTCGCGGTGCCTTTGTCGGAGCTTTTAGAGCAGCTGTCCACAGTGGAGCTCCTCAGAGCCCTCCTTTTTACGCAGGTGCAGCTGGACCCTGAATGCACCGGCGTTTTCCATTTAGTATTTCTGCTTCTGGAGGACACACAAGTCACTCTCTTTTTGACACTGTTAGATGGAATCTGTGCGCGTGCTTCTGTGTGTGTGTGTGTGTGTGTGTGTGTGTGTGTGTGTGTGTGTGTGTGTGTGTGTGTGTGCAACAGATATTTTGAAGACTTCTTCAAGGCTCCTCAGACCTGGCGTCCACACATGTGGACATTAGATGTTGGGTCACCTATCATATAAAAGCTAATTCTTCTTAGTGTGGGGCCAAATGTCCACATACATGGACCCATAAACATTATATTATTACACATTTAGACTGATTGTCCCTGCATGTGGACATCATTGTCCCTGTATGTGGACATCATTGTCCCTGTATGTGGACATCATTGTCCCTGTATGTGGACATCATTGTCCCCAAAAACCACTTGTTTCAAAATATTGTTAAAACATGATTCTCAGTCTTTACACTTATCAGGTCCAATAATCCTAAATAGCAAAGACATTTTAAGAATGTATATTAGAAAAGAGCTCGGGTCTGAGGAGGTTAAAGGGTAACTATAAATACATCACAGCCTTATTTAATGTGCTGCTTTTAAATAAATAATAATGTGATGCTGGCTGAGATTTTATTATTCTACGAGCAAACCCTGAAAAAAACAAACCAAGAACCTGGAGAACTGGACTAACACGACAAAGGAGTTAAAGACCAAACCAGACTTGAGTGTAAAAGTGTGAAGTTTGAACCCCTGTTCTTCGAATCGGGGCTTAATTTACTTCCAAATGGGTGAAACCGAAAAGGGCTTTTAGGGTTTGATTAAAGACCTCTGGGGAGAGAGAGCTGGCAACAGCAACTAAAACCCAACAAAGCTGAGAAATGTCAGCGTGTTGAAAATGCCTTTAAAAATCTCTTAAAGTCCATTAAGTGAGCTCTAGCCGTCATCGTTGTTGTTGTTAAAACGTCCGTGGCTGAAAGGCTCGCTGCATTAAGGTGTTACATCAGTCCCGCTTCTAAATGTGAAAGTCAGAATCACCTTTTATTGCAGCTGGAGCCTAATTGATCAATGTCGGACAGAAATTACGCCTCCGTCACTTCCTTCTGCACAAAATGTTGTGCACGATGTTGCCTCTGTCGAAAAAAAGAAAAAAATCAAATGTCAGGAAAACAGCAGAGAGGGAAAAACCTTTTCCATCCACGCGTCCAGAGAATGGGGATGACAGTCTGGGCCTGCTGAGGGGGCCGCGGGGGCCGCGGGGGCCCCGGACCAGCGAGCGGATGGAAGCAGGCTGAGCTCAGAGGGGGCCGGGTTGAAAGAGCAGCTGCCTCCACCGCGCAGTTTAACGGGTGCGTTTTAATCTAGCGTCAAAACAACCTGCGATTAAAACGCTCCGCCGCCGCCGCAATTATCTGCAGAGCCCGATGTCGGGCTCCCTCCACTCTCGCTCGGTTTTAATTGCACCTCCGTGGAATAAATCATGTTTTACATTTAATTTTCCAATCGAATTAAGAGCCAGTTGTTAATTCGGAGACACAGCTGGCTGAGAGATGGAAGCTTTGTGCCAACCTCGGCGATGAGCGACGTTCCTGTATTAGATTATCGTTTGTTGCGCCTGACTCGCTGAACACACAGACACCGCAACAATGGCTGGAAATCCATTAAGAGTTTGACGGCTCGCCGTCCTTGCGTGGCGTTTCACCACATCATCACGCTCCATTTTAGCCTTTTTTCCCCGTTTTTATTTTCGCCGAGAGGCCTCTAATGAAACTGTTACGCGCCGAAGCGAAGGCGACGCCTCGTGTCACTCCCAATCTCTCACATGCAGTACAATGGAGCTGAGGGTGTGTATCGAAGTGTGTGGTTGTGTGTGTGTAATGATTCCAGAAGTATGCTGTCAGGCTGGAAGCAGATTTCCACACACCTGAATCCCTTCTGCATCTGTATTCACATGTAGCCCCTGAGGGTTTTTTCATTATTATATTCAGCCTCAAAACAACTTTTGTTGTTTTTTTGTTTTTTTTTAACTCCACCTAATCGAAGCGTAGCTCAATGGTTCTCTGGGGTTTGACGTACCTTCGCGCCTGGGAACTTTATCCAGCAAATCTGTGTGATGTGCCTTAAATTTGCTCGTTACATATTTGTTACCCCCCCCTCCTGCTAATGCTGCTACAACAATTTCTATCTAACAGTTCCTCAACATACAGATTTCCCTATAAATGCAGTTGTCTCTCGTCCCCAGGCTGCCTCTGATGACGTCTTTCCGGCCTAGAACGCAAAATTACAGCCTGGGAGCATCATAATAGCCCAATACCTCTCTGCCTGACATTATGGTGGTGTTTATTTGCCAAAGAACGAGGACGGAACACAACGGAGAGCGCAGCAATAACTCAGGAAACATGCTCAAGAACAGCCAAGCGTTTTTCGCTACAACATTTGATTTAAATTTCACTCAGTATTTCAGTGTGTACGGGCTTATTCTGCTGTGTGCATACGTTGAGGACTCCCTCAAAGACCGCTCAGGTGTATTTATCCCCCAAATACGAGTGAACGGAACGTTAAAAACCCTCCTCTCTCAGGATGATGACCTCACAGCCCCCGCACTCGGGGGCGCCTTAATAAGGAAACCAAGATAACTAGAATTAAATAATAATATCCTTGTTTTATATATTTTTATGTTCAGGCCACACGTATAACGCCTTTGTCTCCCATCTACTCATAAAACCGATCATTCAAACAGAACCCGGGACCCTGGTCTAACCCCCTGACTCCTTATCAAGGCCTGCATGCAGCAGGAGGCCGGCTCGGCTTATCTGGTGTTTGTACTGCACAAGAAATGGGATTTACCTCGGCTCGTCGTGTGCCCAGTAAAAACAGCACAGAGGGGTTTAAAAGGTCCAGCAGGGAATCAAATAAGATCCAACTAATATGCTTTTAAAGTGATAATTACCGCTGCACACTGGGACACGCCCTTTCATACAGGGGGGGGGGACGTTTCTTTCTATAATCACACATCGATGACAGAGAAACCCCGGATTAATATTTGTGCACGGCCGTCAGTGAGGCTGGGAGACGCCCTAATGGAAGGGAGGATGATGGAAGGAGTAGAGCTTCATCTTTTCAGCCAGCTTCGGCCGTGTCAGCGCCACCTAGCGGCCGCACCGAGTGGCGCTCCCGCACCTTGTTTCGACACTTCTGGCTGTTTGTCAGCGCTGGGACGGATCCTTCCTTCGCTTGATTAGAGCACGCTTTACTGCCCCTCAAACCGAAGCTAGCAGCCCGTTAATGTAATTGCGTGAAATGATGAAGGGCTGACTCAACAAACGAGGAATTGCTACCAATTAAACAAATGGGCCCGACTGAAGGGACAATGATTAAAATGTTGCCTCATAACAAGAGCTGGGGGCTCGAAGCCAATAAATTCATCTTTAACATCCTTCAGGATGAGCGAGGTGCGGCTCTGCCTCCAGCTGACAGGATTAATGGATCCTTAACGCAGGATCGATAACAAAAAACACAGACGCGCGTAAAAGGTCACCGGGCTTCGGTTTTAATTAGTATAAACGGTAAAACAAGGCACTGCGGCCAGTGAAATGCTGAAGGCCTTATCAGACGGAAATGAAGGATGAGAGCTGATAACGTGGTCGGAGCCGGGGCCCCCGCGCTCACTCGCCCCCGCACAGCTCCAGCAGGATTTTTCGGTAGTCTCCCGACGTGTCTCCCTGATGAAGCGAGAGAGGGAGATCGATGAGACTCCAAACCAAACAGAGGCGTAGATCTGTCCGCGTAGATATCGCCGAAGAGAAACTAAAACAAAAATGACTGCGGGTCTCCCAGAACAGTGCTGCGATGTTAAATGTCAAAGCCCTGCGTGGAGCCTCACCTTGATGAAGGAGTACAGGGTCTTTCCATACATCTTCAGGAACTCCGCTTTGATGTCCAACATGTCGATCTCTGCCCTGGCGACCATGATTCTGATGAGGACGCTATCCGTGGTGCCCAGCCCCTGAGAACACACACAAGCTTCCCGTCTTCACACCGGATCACCCCCGCTTGTTTTTCCCCAATTCCGTTCCCGAACTGCGGGTCATTCACCTTCATCGATTTGTACAATCGCTCTGCGAAGAACGCCGGCTTGTTCCGCATGCATTTCACTGTGAGGCGACAACACGGGGGGGGTTCACTGTTTGGGCGCTTGGGAACACGTTTGAGCGCTAACGAAGGAGCAGAGACGCACCTATGGCCAGGAAGACGTCTTCCAGGGAGCCGGACATCTCCCTCTTAATGCTGTCCTCGATGTTCCTTCCAGAAATCTTGAGATACTCATCAAACACTGGGAGGAGCAGACGGAAAGACGGGGGTTCCCCTCAGGTGCTCTCGCCTCCAGCGCGCGGACGGGCGGCAGGTTACCTCGGAGAAGATGCTTCCGGTTCCTCACGCACAGGATCGTGAGGAACTTGACCTCGTCCGTGCCCCACCGGGCTTCGCCGGCCTCGAAGATTTCCTGGACACACACACACACACACACACACACACACGGGGTAAAGCTAACAAGAGGGTCCGAAGCGAGGCCCGTCGACGCGCGCGAAAAAAAAGCTTGCCTTGGCGTCCACGACGGCCTGGGCCTCATCCACCGCCTCGCTTTCGTCACGGCCGGCCTGAAACCAAGCAGACGGAACGTTCGAACCCGCGACAGGAAAAAGGGGCGAAAGGCAACTTCTCCTTTTTCAAGGTAAGTTCCACTCAGATGTGCAACTTTGCAAGCGAGATGCGTTTGCTCGCGTTCGGCGAGGAACTCTCAGAAAAGGGGAAGCGAGCGTTGGAGCCCGGTTGTTCCTTACTGTGAGCAGAGAGACCAGAACTCTGCAGAACATTCCAGACGTGTCCCCGCAAACGTCGTCCTCCACGGACTTTTCGTAATCTGTCGTTCAAAAAAAAAAAAAAAAAAAGCGTAAATCAATATCTTCAGGCAGCACAATTAAATCAGGACACGCATTTGACACGGTCTCGTTTTTAGTCAGATTCGCGCCCCACGCTCGGCCCCAGGCGTGTAAACGGAGCCTTCATCAGGTCTAATTGGGACTCTTGGCTCGACTACCTGGCCTTGATCAGGAAATCTGATTTACACTGCTCTAAACTATTCAATTATTCACGCAAGCGTGGACCGGGCCGCCCCCGGTTTGAATATTTCGACCTCCGTTGGGGAGGAAACGAACCTGCGCGTCGACAGGACGAATAAATACGGACGCAGCGAAAGCGCCGAGCGGGCATTGGCGATCAATAATTCACCCCCCCGTTTCCTCCTGACAGAGGTTATTGCATTTCCCACCCGTGACCAGAGGCTTTGTCGCAGTCGGACGATATCCGATACCGCGTGACGCCCAGGGTCGGGAATTCAGCCGACCGCCCACTCACGTTTCTTGTAGAACGCGTTGATGGCTTTGATCTCGTCGTTGGTCCTGGAGGCGAGGACGTCGATGAGGCAGGCCTCTTCGGTCCCCGCTCCCTGTGGCGGACACACTTGGGTTAACGGGGCGGGTCGGCGGGCCCCCCCAAGCCCCGAGCGGACCCGAGAGCGGCCGGCGAGTTCTGCGGAGAGCCGGCGAGGACCTTTATGGCGTTCCTGATCTCGTGGGCGTCGTACACGGGGGCCAGCATGAGCAGACCCAGGACCACGCTCCTGAAGTTCCCGCTCAGCTCCGAGGACAGGTCGTCGGCCAGGTCCTGCAGGGGGGGACGAGAACACACGGAGCCCTGTGAACAAGCGGAACCCGCCTCTGGATCCAAACCGGGCCGCTATCCAGCTGGCACGACTCCGCGCGTTCCACGCTCCCACGGCCGCCGTCTTCCCTGGGAGGGGAAAAAAAAAAAAAAAAGCCGGTTCCCCGCAAACCGAAGCGTGCGAGGACTGGAGGGCGTTACCGTGACTCAGTCCTTCTGCCTGTCAGGTTTCCACTTGCAGGCCTTTTCTAGAGCTCCCCGGTCTGAACGTTCGGACGCTTATTACGTTTATTTATTCGGATTTATCGGCGCGGGGGGGACAGACGCTCGACCATCTGTGTGTGTCAGATGCTGGACTTCCCTCCTCGTTAAGATGTTGATCCACACCAGGGGTCTCCAGGTCCTCCCCCAAGGGGCCGTGTGGCTGCAGGTTCTGGTCCAACCCAGCAGCAGCAGCACCAGACTGGACTCACTTCATCAACTCACCTGAGTCTTCAACAGATGACTGGTCAAACTGGGTGAGCTGGACTGGTGGGACCAGAACCTGCAGCCCCTTGGGGAGGGGGTTGGAGACCCCTGATCTACAGAATCATAAAGAAACTGCGAGAGAGGAGCAGAACTCCGCGGGGCAGGAGCCTGGGTGTCGTTCCTCAGGTAAACAAGAGTTAGAACCCGCTTTGGATGTAGACACAGCGGGAGCGCTGCAGGGCAGAGTCGATAGGAGGCGACGCGTCGGGCGACGCTCTCACCTTCCCCAGCGACTGTTTGTAGGCCTCTTTGATGCGCTGCCTCTGGGCGATGGTGCGATGCGCCACCACGGCGGTGATGGCGGTCTCGTCGGTGCCTGTGGGATCGCGTCAGTTCAGCTTTTGAATTAAATCACGTTCAGGAGGCCCCCCCCCCCCGTGCACATGCGGGGCTCTCACACAAGCGCACAAAAATAATACTTATATATATATATATAACAATATATATATATCTATATATCTATATATAATAATATATAACTATATAACTATATATATGTCTATATATCTATATATATAAAACTATATATATATAACTATATATCTATATATAATAATATATAACTATATATATATCTATATATATAGATATATATATATATAGATATAGATAGATATATAGTTATATAAAAAAAAAACTTACACACTTTCTTCCTGTGGATATAAAAAAAACAAGTCTCACTGATTTGTGTGGGTTTTTGTTGGGAATCACAGTTCGGAGAAAAGTCAAAAGGCAGAAATTAATCGCGACATTCCAGAGTCAGGGGACGGCGATTACCCTATTAAAACATAACGACGTTGACATTCCGCTCCCCGAATGCGCTGACTGCTCGGAACTCGGGTCAGGAGGTTCTCGTTACGGCCTGAGCGCGACGCAAATGAAACGAGGAGCGGTCCACTTCCCGTTTGATCAGCGAGGAAGGGAAGGACAGATCGCCCTCAGAGGGAGCGCGGAGGGAATTTTACAGCGCAGCGCAGGAGAGTCGGTCAACAAGACCAACGTCCGCTGCCATGGCAACACAGGCAGCCACATTCAAACTTTCCGACAGAAGAGGGGAAAAATGGCTTCAAATGATGCTCTAATTATGTTTTCTTTCCCCCGTGGAGATGTGGCGACACTCACCAGCTCCCTTCATGGCGTCTCTGAGCTTCTGGACGTCGGCCTCGGCGTTGAAACCAGCCGCCTCGGTCACCGTACCGCGAGTTCCAATCTGGTCGTGAAAGAATCATCAAACGTGTGTTTTGTCATTTTTTTCCCCCTCTTTCCATGTCTTGGACGGTTGAGGGTTCCTGTGCGGAGTGATTAAAGAGGCAATTTGGAACGCGTAAAAGAAGATTTATAACTATTTGATTTCCTCAGTCCAGCCTGGTTTTCCGCTTAGTGGGATCCCGGGTGAAAGGTCGTCTACCTGGTGGGACCGGAAACCCGGCAGCAGCATAAAGTGATGCTGCACCGAGCACGACAAGACACACAACAAACCAAAAGAGTCACGATAGCGCTCAACGGGAGCGAATAAACTTACCGCTGCCATTGTCGGAAAATGAAGGTTCCCAAAGAGGTGGAAGAAAAAGCTGAAAAGAAAAGAGGAGAGAGAGAATTAGACGAGGCGAGGCAGCAGCTAGAAGCAGAGCGACGTCTGTTTGGAGCGTGACCTTCGTTGACCTCTGATCAGTGGCGCGTGGCATCCAGCCTCACACACCCACACCCACACACACACACAGATGGGCTCTCTAATGTCCCAGGAGTTCACCTCCGAACTCACCTGTAACTACTCCTCAGAGAGGGCTCGAGGGACGAGGGGGGGGGGTCTCAGTTTACAGAATGATCTCCATAGATCTGTCAAAACCCTGATGAATAATTAATGCTGATGAGTTGGTGCAGAGGAAGAGCACACTGACCGCTGTCAAGGAAGGAGAGGGATCATTTCCAAGCCAAATGAGGGATATCGAGTGTGTTTACATGCAAATAAGGAGCCGGCTGCGCACATGAGCGCACCCCGCGCACCTCCACGCACCACAGGGCACAAACAAAGACAATCTAGATCCTGTTGCCCGAGTGGTTTTACATACACAGATCTGATAAACAAACACTGCTGCAGCCTGTGTGTGTGCGTGTGTGTGTGTGCGTGTGTGTGTGTGTGTGTGCGAGGAGCTCCAGGCAACAGCCACCGTTTGTCTACCCAGGGGGGCTGAAGGTCATCCATATCCATATGGAATGTTAAACCGACCCCCGCGCGCGCGTTTTCGCCTCTTGATCTAATTCGATCTTCCCGTTACACCCGGGAAGTCGACGGTTACGCAACATCCAATAAACCTGGGCTTTCTGCAGACGTTGAGCAACCGCGGGAGGCCGGATGGGCTGCCGAGGTTTTAAAGTTGCGGCCCAAAAAAGGGGAAGACGCACGCCTGGGTCCACCGGGGCCCGGCCGCGCTGCAGCCGAAGGTCCGACAATAACGGCGAAAACAAGCGACAGCCGAAATGAGATGGTGACTCGGGAGGTTCCAAGTTATTAATCCCTCAGACACACCCTGCAGACAGACGGACCACCGCCGCCTCCGCTCGGGCTGCGCTCGCCCAAATGCTGCAAAAGCGCCGCAGATCCGGCGGGTGAAGTATTTTGAACTTACCTGCGCTATAAAAAAAGAGGATTGGCTGCAGGTGAAGGCCGGCGAGAGGGGAGAAAAGCACCGTTCAAGCAGGAAACTGAGGCTTAATAACTCGCAGTTGTACTTTCGTCCCTCCCACCGGAATGTAAACGACGTTAAAGGGGTCCTCCCATGACGCGCTGCTGCTGACGGGGCAGAAGCCATGACAAACATGGAACATAAGGCTCGGATATATGTCATGCATTTTTAATTATTTGCAGTTTATAAAGCAAATTTTATAAATTCACCAAAAAGTAAAGCACTGAATCAGTCGAGGACGCCTTCACTTGAGTCCAACAGCACCACCTAGTGGACACCAAGAGGGACTGACACTGTAATAATAATATAAAATAATATAATATAATATAATATAATATAATATAATATAATATAATATAATAATACACCACTTTAAGATTATATTGATTTATTCTGCCTTGTCTTTACAAGCCTAAACAGGTTGAATGTTGAATGACGGTATCCCGCAAGACATTTATTACACAATAATTTAACCAAATCATACAAACATGATATACATAATGTACAATTAATTAAGCTTATGTACCAAAACACTAATAGAGGAAATCACTGGAGTGTACTTTCTGAGAGAATGCCTCACAGGTCGTTGTGGTCACGGTGTTAAATCAAATATTGACGAAGATCAATTTTGATTTGATATCTTTCCTAACTGCGCCGACTAAGATGTTCCTGGTTATCCTTTCAGCCGCTATTTATTACTTTTTTTTAAATAAATAATGACGCCGAACTGCTCAGAACGGGCGCAGTTCTCCCACCACGTAGACAGTAAACGCCGTCGATGACGTCATACGGAGGAGGAGGGGGGGGCGGGGACTACATTACCCAGAATCCCCTCCGCGCGTCAACAGCAACAGCTCGGATGTTGCGATGTCGCCGAGGATCGCTGTGGTTGCAGAGATTAGGTGGCAGGGCTCGAACCTCCGCCTCGCCTCTCGCTACATCTGAAAACCCCCCTCCTCCCCCCGAACGAAGCTGCTGCAGTTTTCCATCGGGCCCCACGCTCGTTTTTCCTCTTTTTTAATTTATTTTCCGTCGCTGGTTTTTCCCAGGCAGCGTCGCGCTACGAGCGCTAGCCTACCGAAATAATAGCCTCAAAGCAATTAAATAGCTTCGCCGGGACCTATGCGCCCCCCAGCCGCCCTCTCCAGTTGACCGAGGATGGGAAGATTCCTTGGGGGGCCCCACGTCGGACACGTCGCGGCCGGGGGCGTCATATTCCGAGGATAACCCGGATAACCTTACGCGAAATGTCATAGGGAGCAGCTAGCGCCGAGCTAGCCTGGCAGCTGGACGGGATGCAGATGTGCCCACTGTCGTCGTCGTCGTCGTCGTCTTCGTCACCTTCAGCAGCGGCAGCGGCCGGTCGCGGACAGCTGGATGGGTAGCTGAAGACGCGGTTTGTCCGGAGCTCCCCCCGCGGGGTGTGATTCACTTACGTAACGACCTGCCTCTGCAGGCAAATGGGGATTTGCGTAAAAATCTGGGTTGCCTCGTCGTCCTAACGGGGAGAGACAGTTGCTGCGTGGTCGTGTGCCCCAAATGGTTGGTGCACGGGTGGTTTAGCCCCCCCCCGTCCCCCGTCCCCTCCATCACCACCCCCGTCCCCCTCCATCAGTGCAGAACTCCGGCGCCGTCGATCTGAGACCGCTCCTCTCTCCTCCCCTCCGACTCCCACCATGAGGAAGTTCTTCGATTCCCGTCGGGAGTTGGTGAGCTCCGGGCCCGGTTCTGGAGGCGGGGGAGGCGGCAGCAGCTCCGGGTCCAGCCACGCAGGGGCCAATTTCGTGGGCAGGGGCTTCAGCGTCGGGCGGCACCAGGTCACCGTGGAGGAGATCATCGCTGAAGGTGAGGGAGGGAGGGGAGGGGAGGGGGGGGGCACATGGCTTTAACCACATGCACAGACACGGCCCCATCAAAACAGAACCCCCCCCTCCCCTTTCCCGAGCTGTGCATCTCTGCAGGACGCACCGGAGAAGATCCAGAGAAGGCTCCAGGAAAACGGACACCCACCGTCGAAGAGTTATCGGATTTAAAGCGTATCGATCGGGAAGGGGGGGGGGGGTTTGTGTGCGGTGCCCACCTCATCGGCGGTTTTCTCTGAGGATGCACGAGCAGGCCCCCCCTGAGCAGACGCAGTCAGAACCTTTTTTTTTTTTAAAAGCCGTTTCTCATGAGTAAGGATGTTTCTAAATCCCCAGAGCCTCGGCGCCGTGTCGTTTTCAACTCACTAACGCACGCAGGGTTTAATAGTCGAACGAGGGACCCTGGATTAGACAAAGGGAGCCAACGCTTCAAGGCTGCGCTTACTGTACATCGCTTTCCAAACACCCACGTCGAGATGCGGCGTCCTGCGACGCCGCTGCCGCGCGCGACCACCCTGTCGCCACGGCGTGACCTCGGGACTCAGAGAGGGAGCCGTTCTCCGGGTCTGGGCCGCACCAGATGGTCCGCCTTCACCGTTGGCCTCCATGTAAACCCCGCAGCCATTGCATGACTAATGCATGGCGCTATAAGGCTGCACCATTTGGCGGCGGCCGAGTCCGCGCCGGTGCAAGGCTGCAGCTACCGTCCCCGGTTCTGAAGTCCGGCTCGACACATTTTAAGGCGAGGGTTGGACACAGACCTCCGGTGCGGGACTGACGGCCTGTTTCTTCCTTTTCCGTCCCGCAGGTGGCTTCGCAATCGTGTTCCTCGTCCGAACAAATCAAGGGGTGCGCTGCGCCCTGAAGAGGATGTACGTCAACAACGAGCATGACCTGCAGGTGTGCAAACACGAGATTCAAATAATGGTGAGTCCTCTGCCCGAAACGAGCCGACACGCCGCCGACGACGTCGATGATTATTGTTGTTGTAAACCGCATGTGAAGAGCAGTGACAAAACAAGCGGCGGGCTGAGCGGCGAGGGTTGCGCTCTGTTTACTCATCTGGTTCTTGGGGGCCTTGTTTTTATAGTATTGTCTTACAGGTCCCGCTCTCCTCCGGAGACAACTTGTGGAATGTTGTATGCACATCAATACTTAAAAGCTGCGCTTTGTTTCCATCGGGAAGTTGTCTTTGTCCGGCGCTCCTACGCTATTATCATCAAATAGAAGCAAAAAAGCGCCTCCTTTTAATAAAAACTATTGAATAACCATGAAAACAAATGGATTCACTAATGAAAGATAAGAGGCTGTTAATGCAATAAACAACATGAATGAAGTTCAGAATCACTTTGGCCTTTTTGTTAGGCGCTTAAGAGAGGAGATAAATTAATAGATTTCTTTTAAAACTATTTTGGTAGAGGTCTCTTCTGTTGCTTTGGGATGCAGCTGACTAAAGTTGTCCCAGATTTTCTTCTTGCTTTTGCTGAGAGCGTCCAGTAACTCGGCGTTCGCTGGTGGCGAATAGCGGACAAAGGAGGTGTGCAATGTAGCTGCAATATCATTAAAGTCTTTGCGTGGAGGGGGACTTAAAAATGAATTCTTAATGTTAGAAGAAGCTGGTAGACGGCCGCTGGAGCGGGGCCACTGGGCTCGTCTTTGTTTTTAACATCTCCTTGATCAAACCCGCCCTCTAATCTGTGAAAACCATGAAGGAACTTGAGGTTATTTCTAAACATTTCGCTCTTTTATGTCTCGGAAACACGCAGGAAGGAAGGAAGCAGTGGTCAAATTACAGAAAAGTAGCTGAGTGTATAAACATTGAACAGAGAGACAACTCAGCTGCTTATTTGAAAGCAACACTCAGAGAGCCGCACTTTGCTTAAAAGATCAATCTTTCATATTATATGAGCTGTTTTGTCCCATTTCCCATCAGCAACGCTTTTCAGGGAGCTGCTGGCTATGAGGCACCAGCAGGAGCTCACAACACTGTCCCTATCTCCCTCTCAGATCAGCTTGCTTTGCTCCCTTCGAGCTCAATTGTGTTAAGAAAGCCGGCCATCCGACTGGACGCCGCGTCAAACCGTTAACGCGCGGCCGTTTACTGACGCTCGCGTCTGCGTGCTCCTGCAGAAAGACCTCGTCGGTCACAAGAACATTGTGGGCTACCTGGATTCCAGCATCACGGCTATGGGGTCGAGGGACGTGTGGGAGGTTTTTATACTCATGGACTACTGCAAAGGTCAGTGAGACGGGCCGCGTCGGACCCGCGCCGCGCTTCGACGGCCACGCCCGCGCCGCGTCTGACTGGCCGTTGCTTCGCAGGCGGCCAGGTGGTCAACCTGATGAACCAGAGGCTGCAGACCGGCTTCACCGAGGCCGAGGTGCTGCAGATCTTCTGCGACACCTGCGAGGCCGTTTCCAGGCTGCACCAGCGCAAGACGCCCATCGTGCACAGAGACCTCAAGGTGACGCCTCTCGGGCGGGTTTTCGCCGGTGACTCGGGGTTGGGGTGGGGGGGTTAGGGGGGTTGAAGCACTCACGCCTCGCACCTCCGCAGGTGGAGAACATCCTGCTGCACGACAAGGGCCATTACGTGCTGTGCGACTTCGGCAGCGCCACCAACAGGTTTCAGAACCCGCAGACGGAGGGGGTGACCGCTGTGGAGGAAGAGATCAAAAAGTGGGTGCTGCTCCTGTCCCCTCGTCTTCCCGCACACAAGCGGCTCTAAATCCGCGTAACTGTGACAGCCGACACTGACCAGAGCCCGTAAACGCAGCGCTCCTGTCACACAACACGTTTAATTTCGTTCAGTTTAAATCGAAAATGAAGCGGCTGTGCTAGTTTTATTCAGTGCTGTCCTCCTGAATCCTCCTTTCCCCGCAGGTACACCACTCTGTCATATCGAGCCCCCGAGATGGTGAATCTCTACAACAACAAGATCATCACCACAAAAGCAGACGTTTGGGTGAGTGAGGCGACCCTCGGACCTTCTGTCCTCTTGGATGAGGAGCAAGTGTCGCGTCTCCTCCTTGTTTGCGCTGCTCCCCCCGGCGCTGGTGCTCGTCCGCCTGTCGGGGGGCTCACACGCGGTCTCCTCCCGCAGGCTCTGGGTTGTTTGCTGTACAAGTTGTGCTTCTTCACGCTGCCGTTCGGCGAAAGCCAGGTGGCCATCTGTGACGGCAGCTTCACCATACCAGACAACTCGCGCTACTCCTATGACCTGCACTGCCTTATCCGTGAGTCCTCTCAAAGACGCCTCCTCCACTAGTTCTCTCTGTTGTTTCTCTTAAGTCTCAGCTTCTCGTGGTGTTTTTCTTTCAGGGTACATGTTGGAGCCAGACCCAGACAAGAGGCCAGACATCTACCAGGTGTCCCATTTTGCTTTCAAGCTGGCTCAGCGGACGTGCCCGGTTCAGAACGTGAAGGTCAGTCTCTCTCACCCCCCCCAGGGGGGTCCGCTGACACCAGCGGACCTGCTTGGGTGTCTCTCATCAAGAATCCTCGTGTTCCCTGCCTGACCAACCAACTTGAAACGTCTCAGCCTTAATGAGGCACGTTTACTGACACGTCATTCTTTGTGTTTCCTCTGTAATCTAGAATAGTCCTATTCCTCCGAAACTCCCTGAGCCGGTCAAAGCGAGCGAAGCGGCGGCAGCGAAGAAGAGCCAGGCGAAGCCCAGGCAAGACTGACCTGCTTCCTTTTAATAGCCCATCAGTGCTTTTTTTTTTTGGGCTCAATCTGTGCTTTCATTTATTTGCCATCATTAACTCAAAGACCAAACAGTTTTTTTTTCCTCCTGTTTGGTAGATTGACAGATCCAATTCCAACTACTGAAACTTCCATCACTCCTCGCCAGAGGCCCAAAGCAGTCCATACCCCGCCTGCTGCTGGCATCCTACCCATCCAGCCTGCTGCTCTCACCCCTCGCAAGCGGGCTAATCTCCCCGGTGGTGGAGCTCAGCCTGTGGGTACGTGCACCAGACCCCTTTGTGTTGGGGGGGGGGGTTGAATGAAGATGTGAATAAAGACAGGAACCTCTAATCCTTTATGTGCACGCTGACTCCTGCAAATCTCAACAGGAGCGGATCAAGTGCGTAGGTGAAGCGTGGCGCAAATTAAAGCACGTCTAGGACTAATTAATGTCTCTTATCAGCACCCGACAGATTACATGACCCTCTTTTCTGATTTAAGTTAAATATTTGCCTGCCCTGATATTCACACGGCCCTGCGCCTTAGCTTAACACATCTAAAGATATCCCGACTGTGTTGTGACTCCTGCAGGTGTCAGCTTAGACCTCTCTCAGCCTGCTGCAGCCTTGCAGTCGCAGAAGGCGCAACCCGCAGCCGTGTCACTCCAGCCGCAGAGCAACTCCATCCAGGCCGCCGCAGCGCCGCAGAAGCAGGTACGGGGCCGGGACGCGCGTTTAGGGAGTCCACCTGCGCCTCGGGGGTCATTTAAGGTTGAGTCTGACGTCTTTCAGCCGGCGGAGGCACCGGAGGCCCCGACGGCGCCCGCGGTGGCATCGCCACCAACCAAGCTGGAGGCCCAGCCGCAGGCCCCTGCCCCCGTCTGCGGTCGGCGCCGCCTCGCAGCAGGTGGCCCAGGCTCCCTCCAGCCCGGCCCCGCCCCAGCGCCCCGCCCGCCGCAAGCAGCCCGGCCCGGCTCAGCAGCCCGCCGCCCAGCCCACGGCGGGCCGAGCGGCCCCCGGGCCGCCGCTGGCGCCTCTGCAGCATCAGGCGGCCCCGCCCCCTCCCCACACCCCCTTAGCTGACGTCAGTCAACGAGACGGCGAGACGGTAAGCTCCAGACTTCAGCGCGTGTGGCTTGACCACGCCTCTGAAACCCCCCCCTGCGCCTCCCCAGACAACCAAAGGCCAACAGAACCAACTGGGCGACGCCGCGGCGAGCGAGGCGGGCGAGGCCTCGAAGCAGCCGCAGGAAGCGAACGGCAACGGCGGCCCTGAGCAGTAAGAGTCGCCCGCGCCCGCGCGAACCGGAGAAATACGCCGAAACCGAGACTCGCCCTTCGTCCCCGCAGACCTCTTCCATCCGAACCGAGCCCCTCCCAGCCCGCTCTCCTCGATGTCGGGGAGGCGGGGCCGGATCGGAGCAAAGCCGGGGCGACTGCTCCCGCCGGGAACGCCGCCGCCGCGGCGCCCGCGTGGAACCCGTTTGACGACGACAACTTCGCCAACCTCCCCGCAGAAGAGTTCAAAGCGGAGGACAAGAAGGCTGCGGGTGAGGGTGGCGTGCGCCCCTCGTCTCTGTGGCGCAGCGCGGGCGAGCAAGGCTAAAGTGTGTGCTCGTTCCAGACGGAGCCTCGGACCCGGAGCAGAGTCCCTGTGAGGAGCTCATACCCGGCCTGCAGACCTCCAGCGTGGACAGCACGCCTCAAGAAGACGGTGAGGCACCTCGGCCTCCGCAGCAGAACTTTACTTCCTTTTGCTTCCCCACAGCTTTTGGACCAAACGAGGCATTCTTTAAATGATTACAGCGCTGCCTCAGCCTCCGAACGTCTCCGCCCTCGACCCACTTGACCCTCGACCAAAATTTTTGAGAAAAATTTGCCTCCCCTTTAACCGGATTTCAGCTTTGCGCAAGGAAGACAGCATTTACTACTATTGAATTGAAAAAAGAGATAATATAAAATAAAATAGTACAAAAAAAAGTGTTTATATTAAGGTATTATTGTTATTATTAATACATTTATATATCAGTATTATGTACATCTACATGTTCAGGACTAAATTGCTGGTTAGATGCACGTTGTGTTGAAAAAAAGAGGACTTTTGATACGGGCCAGAAGGGATTAATGAGTTTACCGTTATTTCTGATGGGGAAAATAAATTCAGACCTCGACCGAATCAGACCTCACCCGCCAGCCTGGAGCGGGTTAAGTTCCAAAGCTGAGGGACCGCTGTATAATTCAGGCCTACTTAAACAAATGTATCCCTTTTTTAAGCATACATTTTAACTCTATACAAAACGATCTTCCCCAGTTGAAAGACCAACGACTATCCTCGATGTTGATTCTGGAAACTCCCTGTTGGTGGTGCCTGATCCTTTCGGTACTCTGGAATTGTCAGATGCTCCCGGTAAGTTCTTCTTTTTTAGAGTTCTCCTTCTGACAGGTTGAAGTTCGAGCGTTCATCCTCGTTCTCTCGCTCTTTTCAGAGAAGCTGATCGAAGGACTGAAGTCCCCGGACACGTCCTCGCTCATGCTTCCTGACCTCCTGTCGTTGTCTGACCCCTTCAGCGGCTCCGTGGAGGACTCAGTAAAAGGTGTGAGAGGTTAGACCTTTCTTCCCTCCCCTTTCTTCCCTCTCCCACGTCTGAGAGCAGAAGATGAAAAAGCGATTTGGGCAGGAGGTTGAGGGCCTGTGTCTTTTCTGGCCCCCCCCCCCAGACCCTCTCACTGCTGAGGACTCTCTGCTCGGCTGCTCCCTGGTCTCCGCTCCGTCCGCCCCGCTGGCCGAGAACAGCGCCACCTGCTCTCTCTCCTCCGCTCCCACGTCGGCCGCCTCCGTTCTGGATGACTTCAGTCTTCTGTCTGGAGACTCCACTCAGCAGAAAGCAGGTGAGCGGGATGAAACGAGTGCTTTAGAACCAACCTCTTCCCTTTTAGTCCAACATGGTGTCGTGCTGGAGCATCGCTCCTTTTCTACCCACCTGTTTCTGTGCCCCCCCCCTACAGATTCGTCTCTCCTGATCTCTGACTTTGAGCCCCCGCAGGCCGGTGCGGAGATGGGCACCGAGGACGAGTTTGACCCCATCCCCGTGACGGGCCGCAAGAACTCTCAAGGTGAGTCCCTCAGCTGCGCGTGGTGGAGGGAAGGGTGGGACCGATGACACGGGTCGTAGACGCCGCCCATCCAGTACCTTTGCTAAGCTTTGCTGCCCTTAGGGCTGAATACCCCCCCCTTTGGAAATGAGACCGTAATAATGAATGTTTCTGTGAAGCGTTCCTTCAAAGCTGTGTTCAAACTATTAAATGGGTAAACTCTTCTCCCTGTTTCTCCCTTCTCTCTCTGCCTCACCCTCCCCTTCCCTTACTGCTGTCTTCGCTTGTCCCCCCCCTGCTCTTCTGCCTCCCTCTCTCTCTCTCCTTCTCTTTGCCCCCCCCCTCCCCCTCTTGTCTCTCCCGGCCAGTTTCAGGAGGCCACTCTCGTAGTAACAGTGGTGGCTCTGAATCCAGCCTGCCCAGCTTGGCGCGCTCCCTGCTGCTGGTGGACCAGCTCATCGACTTGTAGGCCCCCCCTCCCCTTTCGCCCCCCCCCCCCTCAGTAGACGCAGTAACACGGATCATAGACTGGCGTAGCATAAACGGCAATCAAACTCTGTTGTCACAGCTCGCTTCCTGCACCCCCCTCACCCCCCCCCCCCCACCGTCATCTTCATCCCTTCCTGCTGTAGCATCAGCTCTCTGTCCTCTCTCATCCCACCTTCTCCTCTACGCGTCTTCTCTGGCCTGTCTTCACCCCCCACCCCCCCTTCCATCTCACGCCGTCGCCTTTTTTTGTCGTTCCCGTCCGCCCACCTCGCGTCACGTCCTGGTCGAGGGTGACCGGCGTACTAATATCACGAAGAACCATTTCATCCAATCAGGAAATAATATCGATATCCTGTTTGTTAGAACAATATTGCATCTCGTCTGCTAGCCAACAGTAGAATATCATCGTTGTAATGTATAATAGGCATAGCTCTTAGTGGTTGTAGTTACGTTATTCTGGTGCACAAGTGAGTTTGTTGTCGTTTTTAGCTTTTTAAATTGTCCTCCCCGGATTTATTTGCGCATTTGAGACAACATATTGGGAACTTAAACGAGCGTTTGTTCAAATGAGGTCACTGTCTTTTTTCTGTGAAGGGAAACGCCGTCCTGTAGCCTGATTTGCACGGTAGCTCGTCTCGGGGTGGGGGGGGGTTTAGGGCCGTCTTGAGCCGTTTCAGAGTGATCAGAAGGGAAAGGATCTGAAAGCCGAGCAGCCGTGACGGCGGGGATTAGAGGGTTATTGTGACAAAGATGAAGAGCAGGGCAGTTTTCCCCAATTAGAATTAGAACAGTCAAGCACCGTCAAATAACCCAAGAAGAGTCGGGGGGGTCCGTTTAAAAGCAAAATAAGATGCTCGGCCATCTGTGGGCAACTTGAGGACCTATGATTTTTGAACTTATTTTAAAAAAAAGTACACTTTAAGGAAAGGCAGCAGATTATTTTGGACTTAAGTGACCCCCGGGGGTCGAGGAGTGTTTAGAGCAGCGTGCCAGATCTGCAGAAAAACGCGTAAAAACCACGGGAACTGCTTGCAAGACGCCGACGTATCAGAAGTGCGGAAGCAGACGAAACGGCGATCCGCCGCTAATTAGACAGTTTCAGGGACCGAAACGGCCCAATACCGCATTTTAAATTAGATTATTGTGTTAAAGAAACGCTGGTTTATTTTAACACCCACACAGCCATTTTAATTCGTGCAGTCCTTCCTACATTCCTCACATGTGTTTTCTCTTGTTTTATATAAATATATCGCACCCCTGAGGCCTCTTTTCCCATGTATATATCGAGTCATTGCCATGAAGCTTTACTTGTGGAAACCATATTACTTAATATGTGAAATCTCATATATATATCTATATACAACATGTATATATAAATATAGATAAATATATGAATGAAAAATGACATTGTTCTCCTGTTAATAAATGTTAATATTAATAGAGTGATAGAGAATGAATGTAAGAAATGAATATTAGTCTATAATAAAAATATATATGATTCCTAACACCATTATCGCTGAGTAATATTGAAGAATATATCAATATTTCATTCCTGTATGTGGAACTGTATGTGGAGATTTTTTTTTTTCTTGGTTATATCTACTCAGTCATTGTCGTACATTGAAATGTATAGATGATAATCCCGGTCTTTGTTCACCTCGGAGATTAGGCTGGATCCCCTTGTCTGTGGAAAAAAAAAAAAAAAAAAAAAAAAGCCTGTTTTGTGTGTGTTAACATGGACTGATGATGGATTCTGTTCTGTTTCCGAGCAGCCTGCGGTTTCCCCTCGCTGCTGTTGCCTTCCGACCCTCGACTAGAACCTTTCCCGCCTCTGTTCTGCCGGTTATAGTGATCACAGCTCATATCTGGGATAAAACAAAACAAAAAAAAACAAAAAAAAGAAGCATGGCAGTGTTGTTGAATGTCACGTTCCTGTGTGTCGGTGAACAGTGTTATCGATAAGCGCGTGCGTGCGTGTGTGTGTGCGCGCGCGGAGTCAGAACTGTTGGATCTTTCTCTCCCCTCCAGTAGCCTACTTGTGTTGTTGTTTGCCGCAAAACATGGCGACGTGGGCCGCGTTGTCATTAAAGTCTCTTCTGAAAGCACAGTCGCTCGCTCTCCCCTCTCTTAAATTCTCTCAGGAAGTCGCAGCTACGTTTGCGCGGTCGGCGTGCCGGGGGGCTCTGATCGCCCGTGCAGTCGGGGCCGCTGTGTGTGGGGGGGGGGCAGTTGTTATTAGGCAACGCGGAAAGGGATAGCGCGCCCAGAAATCCACCGAAAATGAGCGGAAAAACAAGACGACGCTCATTTGTCGGGGCTTTGGGCGTAATTTGGGTGCACTAAAAATAAAAGGCGCCGGTGCCAGCGACCAAAATAAAGCTGGGTTAGGTCGACAATTGCGCGATTTAACGGACGCAGCCAACCCTCAAAGGGGGGGGGGTCGATGATTAGAATGTGAAATATAAGCAGGAAATAAAGGCGGCGTTTATGGTAATGATGTCAAACCTTCAGCGTCTAGACAGCGGTGTTGGCGTGGGAGCCGAGTGGGTTTCGCAGTTTTACTGCGGCGCTCTGCCTCGGCGTCGAGAGGGAAGCGTTTATTTCCTGGAGCGGAGGCCCCAAACGTCTCTTTGAGCTTCGGGTTTTTCGGGTTTCGGCCACCAAACAGCAATAAACGGAGAGTCCACGACACCGGAAGTCTGCAAATCACAACGAAAGCTCCTTTATGATCTGTTGAATTTTCACGTTTTGCGGCGAGACTCCGGAGCAAATTTCGCGACGCCCTCAGAAAGTGGCCACGGTCGTGGATTCCGAGTCCTGCAATTGTAAGCTTTTTGAACGGAGTCCGGTTTCAGGCGTTGCGCTGCGCGTGGACGGGCTTCTGATCGACTCGATGGTCTTTTAGTGTTTGAACCTATGCAACTGCAGAGCTTCCCCTGCCTGTAGCCTCCGGTGTGCTGTTACAATTGGAAAAACAGTCAGTCAGAGATTCCTTAACGCGACACAGAAGCCTCTCGTTGCCCCCCCCCACCCCACCCGGTTTCTTTTTTTTTGGGTTACCTGATCCTGTTAGGCGTTTTCGTGGCCCAATCGTACGTCGGCTGTGGTGTTGTGTGCTCCTTCTATTTTTGTGATATAATTAAAGAATTAAAAGGGTTGCCGAAATAAAAATGTGAAGTCAACGTGTCGAGTATTGATTTGATGGGTTTCGGATCTCACATTAACAGCAGACAGCTGTGCAACTGGACTTCCAGCTGTTCCATCCCTGACCTTCATTTAAATGTGCGCTACCCTCATTGGCCACCAGGGGGCGCTGTTGGTCCCTTTTCACGGGCGCATCTTTGCAGCCTTGGAGTTATTCTTGAGTTATATACCTGCACAGCCTGTATGCAGGGTAGATTAGCGCTTTCTTTTAAATCATCCAACATATCTAATCACGACCCATGCTCAAACCAGAGCGGACGCTGGAAATATGATGCAATTGTGTGCAAAACACTGTTGCATAAATTGAAATCAGCACATGGGCACTCTATCAAATGTGTGTAGTGAGTTAATGAGATGAGACCTTTCCAAATTGGAGTTTTCCTGCCCCGTTCTTATAATCTGGGTTTTATAAGGAGACGATGGGGAAGTGGGCCAGTTCAGGTTCAAGGTCTTTAGGTTATTAATCCATGTAGAATGGTGGCGTGATCCCTCTTACTTACAGGATATGTGTGATGTAGTTAAATCTTAGGCGACTCGCCCAGCTCCCCTCCGCTTCAGAACTTTGCCTGCTGTAATTTCATGTTTGTGTGACATTCCACCGTCTCTTCCACACGCAGACCTGCAGAGGACGCTCAACACTAACGCGCGGCGGGCCGCGGGGGCCCCGCCGCATTTCAGTGACGACGGCCTGCAGAGCAGCGCCGCGCATAACAAACACATGTCGCCAGCAGAGGAGAGGAGCGCGCAGCTTAACGCAAAACCAGCTGCTTCCACCGATCTGGATTTTCTGCCCGTCAAACCTCCAGACAGCCCAGTCACCTCTGATGTCTTCCAGCTGGCCCCCTTTAAAATGCCAACAAAAGACGCCGCGGCCAGTGGCGCCTCCTCTTCTGCGTCTCATAAACCCAGCGAGACCTTTGATATTTTTCTGCAGGCACCCTTCGGAAAGAAGCAGGAAACCACCAAAACTGTCTTCGGTGGCGCTCGCATGCCGAAGGAGCCCCGGCCCGTCGAACCCCGCCACCTGGCCGGGGCCCCTCCCGGCCCCGGGGCCCCTCCGGGCCCCGCCGCCGCTGCCCAGGCCCCCTTCGCGTGCATCGAGGCGACGACGCCGCCGCCGACGCCGCTGCTGCAGCAGCAGCCCGTGGCGGTCCACAGGGTGGTGTCCAGGATCGGGCAGCAGGCCGCCGTGGGCTCCGTGGCCGTGGGGCCTCTGCACGCCTGGACCGTCGGGGGACGGGCCCTGGAGGACCCGTTCACCGGCGCGCCTTTTCAGCCCAGGTGCTCGCACCAGAAACCTTGATGCAGTCTGACGTCGTGTCGTTTTTTCTTTTTTTTTCTCAGCGCTCGGAGCCAAAGAACGGTTAACCGCAGTATTAACCAGATGCTCGGTGGTGGTCTGGGAGGGTCAATTTTTTTTTTTTTTTTTTTTTTTTTTTAAGTCGCGTTGCTTCCACGAACCGCCAACGGTTTTGAAAACCGAAACGGGATTTGACTGAAACGCAAACTCTCTTAGCTCCAATTTAAGTTTCCACGTCGCCGAGATCACGAGGGACCTGACCGCGCCCCCAGCGGGATTGAGATGGATTAAACGGTTGTTTCACAGATTATTATTTAGCTTTAAAGTTCTACCTCAGTTTTAAGAATGCAATAAATCTCCTTAAACTGTTTAATAATGAGCTTGAATTAAAGAATACTTGACCAACATAGCACGGTCCACATACTTGAGCAGCGTGATAAAAACTTAGATTCCAGTCCGGCTTGATTCGGAGAAGGAAGGTTTTATTTCAGCTATAGCGCAGCCCACCAGCAGGGGGCAGTAAAGCTGGCTTAAAGTCCTTTTTTTGTGGATTTTATAAAAACAACTGGTCCAACTCTTTTAAAAATACGCATTAACAGACAGCGAGCGTCCCGTTTGTCACGTTCAAGAGCAATCGTGGTTCGCTTCGAACACGGCGGTGTTTAAAACGTGTTTGCTGCGCGCGGGTTGTGCCTTTAATATCTGTCACATCGCTGCGGGTGACGGATCCACGGAAAGGATCGCAAGCACGGCGTGTTTTTAAGCATCAGACTCATCTCAGAAAGCGCGGCTGCTACTCTCTCGCCTCTTATCGCTTTTTGCTCTCTCGAACTTAAATGATACTTATCAGAAAAGCAGCGTTAAAGAAAAAAAAATCTGCTTTTTAGAGTTTTGAAGTGTATTTATCTCGTTTTGCTTTGTACTCGCAGACGCAGGCTGGACTTTTGTAAACCCCGCCGCCTTTTCCTACCCGTGCTCTGTTGTATTACCCAGCTCACAGCATATAAACCGTAAAGAGTTAAACTTTTAATAAAGGAATGTAGACATCGTGACACTCTGGTGCTTTGAATGACTCTGGCCACTCCACCATCTCCGTCTCCTCCTCATAAAAAAAAAAAAAAAAAAAAAGCAGTTCGGAGAAGACGGGGACGTTTACGACGGCGACTTTCCATTAAGGTTTGAATTGCGCTGCTTTTATTTATTCAAGGTTGTGCAGATTTAGGAGCTCTCGGGGGGGAAATGGAGGGTGGGGGGGGGCAAAAACAATAAAAGCACAATTTGGCCCGGGCTGTAATCCAGCTCGACATGCTTTACAACTTCAAGCTCCGCTCCTGGAAGAGGCCTCGCTCTGAGAGGGACTTGTTTTCCTCCGGAGGTGAACCCGCTGACCTTTGCGCCAGCGCCCTTTTATCGACGAACTCTCGAACAGCTGAGCTCGGAGCGAGGCTCGGATTCCTCCCCGATGGGCTCACGCGTGCGCTGGCTGCGTGCCCTCGTCGAGACCCGTTAAAAAAAAAAAAAAAAAGCAGTCGCGCTCGGGCCTTTTTTATCGTCTGCTGCTTCGGACGCGCCTCTGCGGGCTCACGCTGGGCCGCAGCAGCCAGAGTTTCCAGGGAGCGCACGTGGAAAATAAACGACATGTATGCTGGAGGGAGGGGGTGGGGGTGAGGGGGGCTTGGCTGCTCCCATCCTCCCTCATCCATCCCTTCGCCTGATGGCTGTAATGCTCGGTGTCATTAACACGTATGCACGAGCCTGGTCCTGCTCAAGGTTTCTCCCTGTTATGGGGGGGGGGGCCTGGCCACTGCTGCCCATCGGGGTGGGGGGGGCAGACGCTGGGCTGTACCGATGAGGCCTCAGCACGTCTTTACCCGCGGCTGTCCTCGCCTCCACCTCTTTTTGTCTCTTCCCAAGGGACCAATGAGACACAGGGACACGTGTGTGTGATTCAGGAGTGTTTATTCACAATATGTACAACTTGCACACGTAAAACGGGACGCGTTCGTTCCGCCCGACTATCGTTTTTTTTTCTTTGACTATCGGTCTGTCGGGCCGAGGCTAAAATACAAAGCTACGTTAATATCTCACGGCCGAAGCTGGACTCTGTGGTCAGGGATGCCGTCTCGGACACTTGTTGAGGGAAACCTGTTCCAACGTGAAGAGAGACGTCCCGAGTTTGGCTCCTCCCCCTCAACCCGCCGGGTCAGGGTCGTCGTCAGCGGGTCTCGTTGTTGGGCCGCGGGGGCGGGCGGGACGGGGGGAGGCGCCCTGCAGGGGGGCGGGGCCTGGGGCGGAGGTGGCAGGGACCCGGTCGGGGAGGGGGGCGCAGGGAATGAGAGGGGGGCGCAGGCTGGGAGGGTGGCGCAGGACGGGGGGTGGAGGGACGGGAGCGGCGGGAGCCCCGAGGTCGGGGAGGGGGGCAGCTGGAAGAGGTTGCCGTCGTCCGAGGGGCGACGCTGGTAGCTGTGGGGCAGCGTGTAGATGGGGGTGGGGGGGGCCCTGTAGACCGGGTAGCGGGTCACCGGGTAGGCTCTGCTGCGGGTGAAGTTGATGCACTTTCCCTGGAACGAAAAATAACATGGGTCGGTTTCCCTGAATTTAAAGGTGAATTCAAGGAGGGGAAAAACCCTGAAAGTGATTGAATTCCACTTCTTTTTTCTTTTTTCTTCCGATTCAGGGTTAACCGGAGAGAGCCAAGACTGAATGCCAAACTGGAAAATTCCCAAAAGATAAACAATTCCCCCCTTCGGAGCCCTGGAGATAGAGCATCCATCACAATGAGTAGAACGTGTGGATTACGTCTCCCCAAACCCTAAATTTTCTCCTCCGCAGTAGATTAGAGGTATGATTTTTCCCTTTTTTTTTTTTTTTTTTTCTTTTACGGATGGAAAGAGGAAATTCCTCTGGTGGCGTCATGGAAGAAAAACAGCATTCCTGCCAGCCCGAGCGGAGCTGGAAGACGCAGGCAGCGTCTGCTCCTAACGACTTCTGCAGGCGGATTTCGCAGCCTCCTGCTCATCCGCGACCCGACGGCGTGTTTGTCCAAGCTCTGCCTCGCCGACGGCGAAGCGTCTTCGCGCGCGATTCCCAGAGGTTGTAAATCCCCTAAAACCACCCCCATCAATCACCCGTAATGGACAGTTCGGTCTGACCTCTGGATCATCTGACGTGTCCCACCTTATCTCCAGGAAGGGGTCGCATGACAGACACTCGGTCGTACCCTCTCCTCAGGAAGACGCACAGCGCATCCAGCTTTCCCTGCAGAGAGACCATCAGAAGAGGGAGGGACACAGTTCTATTATCTCTGGAAACTCGCTCTGGAAAGGCGAAAGCATTCCTTCAAACCGACCGAGCTAATGAAGTAGCCGAGTTTTTTATGCTCCAGATGTCTGTCTTTCATCCCTCGTATCAAGATGATAAACAAAGAGCGCAACTAGTCGGGGAAAAAACAGTCGAACGGGCTCGTGGGTCAGCTGGGTTCGCGTCTGTTTTTTATTACGGTCCATTCTGCTGACTCAACTGTTAGGAGACTAATTTCATTAACCGTTTCCTGGAACCGCGAACCCTCTTTCTGTACGGGCTGAGATGGAGCTGTGGCGTCCAGGACGTCACCTTGATGGGCGAGTACCACTTCTGGGAGCGCGCGGACTTGTGCGTGGCGTGGTAGAGCCTGGCCGGGGCGTCGTCCTCCTCGGGCATCACGACCCGAGCGTTCTTCGCCTTCTCTAGTTTGGCTCCTTCCTCGGTGGAGCCCTTGTCTCCCCATCGGACCTGCAGGGAGACGTTCGTTAAAGCCTCGAAAACCCGGAAAGAGTTAGAGCGGCTTTTTAGCGAGGACGGGGTTAACGGAGGAGGACAAAGACGGTGAACTCCGGCCGCCGCGTTCGCCCCCCCGGGGCGAGGGCCGCCGCGAAGCTGCGACAATGTCGCGCATTGCTCGACACATGTACAGCGCGTCCACATCTGGATTCGATGGCTCAATTTGCCGTTACATGCCGCGCATGCAGATGTTTTTGTTTTTTTTTTTCGGGTGGAAATCCAAAAGGCCTGTTTGAACTTTTTTTTCTCTCTCTCTCTCTCTCTCTCTCTCTCTCTCTCTCTCTCTCTCTCTCTCTCTTCCCCATCGGGGTCGACGCATCGACTGCGCTGGTAGAGATGCTTTGAGTCCTAACCTCGATCCCGGGCCTCGCTGTCCTCCATCTCACTGAGGGATCTCTCCTACAGACGTGTTTTCTTTCTCGCCCCAGATGCCGGGGCGCTAAGATCCACCCGGAGTTCACGGACTCCTTTATTCCCTTTCACACTTTAACCGAAGACGGATCGCTCGGGCCCCCGTCCTCCGAGCGCACCATCGCCAGTCGGTGCTAAAACAGTCACGATGATTTGCTCCCACCGAACATCTGGCTAAAAACCTCACAAGACTCCCCGAACTTGTCTGAGCCACAAAACGCGTGTTCCAGGGGGGAAAGTGCACGCTCGGCACTTTTCAAACGAGCGAATGGCGTCCTGTTTTACTCCTCGTTTGATCCTCTGACAGCCGTGGGGGGGGCCCTGTTCGCGCCGCCATCTCTCGGCTTCCGAGCGCGAGCGTTCGGCGCCAGCGCGCAGCTGCTGCGCTCTTATTGTTGTAAAGGAAACGCTCTTCCATGCGCCGCGCATATTTTCCCTGCGATCTGGCGCGAGCTGCTGAGGCGTCTGGCTCAGCTCGGATGTGGCTGGACTTTCGCTGCTTCGCTCGTTCGCCATTAATCACGATAATCGAAGCTATTATCGGCGTTAACGCGCCGCTCTCCGCCAGCCGTCGATCACGCGTTTGCGTCACGCCGGAGGTATTTTCACTGGCGACCTCGGGGGGGGGGGGTACGAGAGGCTGCAGGAAGGCGCCCTCTACCTCCATCCTCTTGATGCCTCCGACCCCACGACCCCCGTAGTAGGAGGCGTCCACCGTGGGCCACTTCTTCTTCGGAAGGCCGTCCTCGTCGTCCTGAGGAAGGAGAAGAAGCTCAAACGGGTTCCTCAACGAGGTTACGAGATCGAGCAAAAGCACTTACGGAGTCGTCGTCCACCACCGGGGGGGGGGGCTCGTGGATGACCTGCGGGCAGAAGACAGAGAGGAAGCACGGGGGGGGCGCTTCGAGGGGCCGCTGAGACGCGGCGGCGGCGGCGAGGGGAGGGGCGGCGGCAGGTGGCGTACCACGGTGCAGCAGAGCGGCCAGAACCACCAGAGCAGGACGAGGGTGAGCAGCAGCATCAGGATGAGCAGGGCCACCGCCACGAAGGTGCCGTCCGACTGCAGGGAAGCAGAGAGAGCTGTGAGCCCAAGCCCCGCCCCCATGACCTCTGCCCTGAGGCGCTGTCGCGAGCGGGCCTCAGATCTGAGTCTGGGGTCGGCGAGGCCTCCCAGCTCCGCTTCCGGTACTCACGCACGCGACGGCTTCGATGGTGACGGAGCTGGAGACGAAGCTCAGGCCGTTGTTCATGCTGACGTGCAGCGTGGCCGACCTGCGCGGGGGAGGTCGGTCAGGGTGGCGGGCGGCGCTCGCGTGGGCGCGCCGGATCGGCGAAACACTCACGTTCCTTCCTTTTCCAGGACCGGAGCCGGACACAGGAGGTAGGTGTCTCTCACCACCAGGGGTCTTTTCACTGCGGAGGCACAGCAGAGGCCCAGTCAGACGCAAACGGGCGTAAAAGGAACGCTGGAGTCGCGTCACCCTCCGAGTATTCACGCCCCGGGATTCGCTTCTGCGGTGGAAATGAGCGAATGTGAGGAGGACGGGGGGGGGGGCTGTGCGTGCGGCGGCGGCGCTGATGAGATCCACATTCCTATGCAGACATCTGAGAAGCGCTGAGCGTTCGAGCAGCTGATCCCAGGCACGCAGGGACGCCGCCGCCGCCGGCCGTCGGAGGACGACGGGGATTTAGATCAGCGGGAAAACCGCCCCGTCCTTGTCCGCGCCTCGCCAGCGCGAGCTTGGCCCGGGGCTCTCGAGCGGTCTGGGATGGAGGAGCGCTTGTTTCTGTCCAGCTGGATCAGCTTCGCGGGATGTTTTGTGGGATCCGCATACCTGAGACACGTGGACGTGGAGGATAACTCTTCTTCTGGGGGGGGGGGGGCGTGACATTAAACTTTGTTTTCCTGGCGCACCTGCGCTTTTATCACCCCACCAATAACAAAGGCCTCAGAAAACCCCCCTTTTCCCCGTATTTGTGCTTTATGAAGTTAAACGAACAGCGGGTCGGCTCCCACTTGACCTCAAGATGTGAGGAGGGGTCAGACCTTGGAATGATCATAAATTTGGGCCTTGCCTAACCGAATTTACAACCTCTCTCTCTCTGAATATTTTGCAACCTCGCGGCGCTCTCCTGATAAAATGTTCTCAAAGATGATTTCAGCCGCGCTGGTATGTTTATTTAATGACTGAATGGCCCTGTGTGCTATGGACTGTGTACACCATGACAGTCACACATCGGACTACAGTACCCAGGATCCTTTCTTTTTAATGAAGTTTGGATGGTGGCTGGAAAAAGTTGTGCGTCACCGGTCTTCGGTTATGTCAGTGTTGGGAACTTGTTTCAACATTCAGACCTCCGACGGACCATAAAAGACGATGAATCCTTCATCTGGCTCTGCGCTGACCTCAGCTGGCTCGTGCTGCCTCAGCTGCACATGCTCCATTTCCTTGCAGCACATTTCGTGCATCCTCTGACCGCCGTCGGCAGACGCGAGCGAAGGCGGAGACCCTAAAGGCCTGGGGGGGGTGGGACTTACTCAACGTGACTGTGTCGTTCACGCGGAAGCTGCACAGGACCTTCTGGACGTCCCTGGCGTGAAGGAACCCGTTTCCTCTGACCACCACCTGGAAGGATTCTGGAGCAGACGGCAGTGTTCTGAGGCTTTGAGCGGGCCCGGGCCCCCCAGGGGAACCGGGTCCGCGAGCCTTTACCTCCCGCGCAGATGCTGGAGGGCTCCACCGCCAGGATCTCGATGCAGGACCTCTTCAGGATCTGAGAGGGGAGACGCACATGTTATACCTGGATCAGGCCTCCTCGGGGGGGAGGCGCTCCCTACCGAGTCGATGACGCCCTGCAGGGCCTCGAACCCGTCGTGCACCGGGAAGACGTGGTCCTTGCTGTCCGCTATGGTGGAGAGCTGCAGAGACAGAGGGTGAAGCCACGGTCGGGGGGCACGGGCCCCCCCCGGGCAAACGGAGGGCCAGGTCACCTGTGTTTCGTTGAAGTCCTTCAGCCCCACGCAGTAGACGGTGGCGCCCAGCTGGCGCGCTCGCCCGGCCTGGGGCAGAGAACCTTCAGTGAAGAGCTGCTGCTATCACCCCCCCCCACACACACCCACACACACACACACACACACACACACACCCCTTGGGGCTGGTTCCTCACCTCTCTTTGGGCCATGTCGAACTGGTTCTCCCTCAGCTCCCCGTCGGTCAGGGCGATGATCACGCTGGCGGCCCGGTAACCTGGGGGCGGAGCACAAGCCCTTTGAGGACGTGGATGAGGGCGCCTGGCCTCGCCTGGCCTCGGCCCCGCCCCCGTGAGGCCTCCACCACCTGTGCGCGTCCACTCACCGTCTCCGCTGGCGTAGTATATCTGCTCGCTGGCCTGGGGGGGGTTGAGACGTCAGTGGCCGTGAATCCCAAACGAGAGCCCCGTTTGCGACGGCGGCGCGGGGTCGCGGACGCTTACCCTCTGGAACCCTCGGTTCATGTAGGTGTCTCCGCCCGGCTGCACCATCCGCAGCTCCTCCAGCCCAGCGCGGATCTTATCCCTGCACGGGAGAAAAACAAAGCTTTAAAAAAAAACAAAAAAACAAAAAGGTTTGGGGGGGGGGGGTGGGCGGGGCCTTACCTGTCCTCGGTCAGAGCCATCAGAGTCCTTCCGTCTGTTGAAAATACAATAAATGACATCCGCATTTGAGGACTAGATGGAAGATAAGACACAGAGCGATGAAGAAAAGCGGGCCTTCGTCTCCAAGCGAGATGCTTGCACGTGGGGTCACCTGATGAACTTGTGGGCCAGGTGGTGAACGAAGTAAAATATCTCGTTCCAGTAGTGCTGAACGCTTCCAGACCTGAGGGGGGAGAAGCCACAGAAGCCGCCTTTTTAATTCGACGAGCTTTGGGACCAGAACCTTCCAGAGAGCTCTGGGCCCGGTCCAACGTGACAAACCCAGCGACAACACTGCAGCTGACGAAACCCCCGCCACGCCCTCCCTAATGAGGGGCTATTCTTTGATTTCATAACCGCATATCTGAGGGGTGACACCAGTGAAGGGCTGCAGCTCGTCCCCCCCTGACCACCGGTTTGGGCCTCTCCCGTCGGCCCGGTCCCGCTGGTGGAGACGCGTCCTCCGGTTTGGCTGCTCCTCCGGCGTTGGGTCAGCTCCAGGCGCTCTTGGACCCGACGCTCAACTCCCCTATAAGGCTCGGCAGCAGCCGTACGGGGAGTCCAGACCCCGGAGCCTCGCCTATCGGGGGGACTGATTTAAGACCCTGCGCCTCCTCCAGCCGCTGGAGCCGTCTGTGAACGCTGACTTTTATTTGACTGACGTGCCTCTTCCCGACAACGTCCAATTCTCTGATTGGAACGCTGGCGTATCGACGGCGCGGAGCCTTTGGAAGCGGGTCGGCTCTGCGGCGAGCTGTTGAAGTTATCAAACAGATTCCTCCTCATTCTCCTTTTCTGATGAATGAGTGAGCGTTAGCCCCCTTTCTTCCCCTCCTCTGAGCTCCGGCGCTTCGGTTTTCCGCTCGTTTTCACGGAGCGGAGTTGAACGCAGATTCGGGGGAAACGCCACGTTATTTTCTCACATTCCCTTCGCAACAAGTCCTTAAAATAAATAACTAAATAAATAAAAAAGCTTGCTGCCTCCACAGAACAATGGTGTCACATTTTTCAGAGCTGTTAAGTGTCAGGATGTGAAGATATTGACAATAAGATATACAACAGCCTCCCCCACTTTTCTCTTCTTCTTCTTCTCCCTTATGTTTTCGTTTATCCTGTGATGTGACTCCCACCGCACGCGCTGCCAAAACCTCTGGATAACTGGAACATCTGGCTCTAATGGAGAAACGGTTGTGCTGGGGCTGGAGCCGCGAACGCTCCACCGTGGATGTGGGTCAGGGGGGGGGGAGAGAGACGCGGACGCGGGCCCCACCGCGGCGCCCTTTGACCCCGCTTCTGAAAGAACCCACCCCCCCCCCCAAAAAAAAAACCCCGGGGTCCTCTCGGGGGGGCCTCTGCGGACGCTCCACGACAGGTTCACGGTCAGCGCTCACGGCGTATTTACGCCTCTGTAACTCTGCACCTTCACACGCTGGACCGGAGGAGAGCGGAGAAGCTCATAAAGCACACTCGGATCAGCTTCTCTCATTTTGAACAACTCACCTCCTTTATTTATCTTTATTCTCATGCTAAAATACTAAATTATGAGCTGAAGATACGTAACAATTAAACCCGCTGATCATGCACCTTTAAAGAGAGTTAATAAGTCGTCGTTTGGAGCACATAAAGAAACAAATGAATGAAGAATCCAGCTTCCAGACTCTCGTGCTTGAACATTTATGTCATGCAGAAGCAGCACAATAAACTTTCTCCTTTGTGTGCACGTGTTTATTTGGGCTCAAAGCTGCCTCGGATGAGTCACGCCGCTCTGATTCAGTACAAAAAAAACCCGAGCACTTACTTGTCCAGGACGAAGTAGAGGTCAAATCCTCCGAAGCAGGACGACCCCGCGCCCCTGCCGTCGTGGACCTGCCCCGCGGCGCCGGCCACCAGGGCCATCACCACGACGCTCACTTCCACGCCGAGCAGGACCTGCCTGCAGCAGCACCGGGACATGGCGGCGAGCGCAGGGGTCAAGGGGGGTCAGGTCAGGCGGCGTTCCAGGCGACGGTGTGCTGGGGGGCTCCCCTCTCACAGCGGGCTGCTGGGGCCGGCCATGCCGTGCACGCTCTCCGGGGCTCTGCGCAGCTCTTTGGATCAGCGAGACATCTCAGAGCTGAAGATGCATGTGGACAGAGGAGGAGGGAAGCTGCGCGCTCTTCCTCAGTCTCCAGCAACGCCAAGTTGCTTTTTGTGTCACACCTACAGGATTGGGCAGATCCCCCCCCCTTGTGCACACATCGACATTTTAATGACTTTTTTAAGAAATCTTTTTTTGTGTTTTTTTTTTTTTTGGAAAACTTTTTAACCTCCTCTCAAATGTCTCAGCCGGTCCTCCTCAGGTTTCCTCTGCCTGCTAGCGCCACCCAGCGGCGAGAACACACAAATCAACGAAGGCTATCTTTGTTTTTGTTCGTTTAGCAGATATATTACGAAATATTTGTCTTTTTTTTCCCCCCAGACGATTCAGAAAGTTTGCATATTTTGCATATTTTACCACTTTACCTTTCATTTCCCAGTCTCAATAATAAAACGACATTAAGCCCAACACGGGAACAGTTTCAATCAAATATTCAGCATTTGAAATCTAATATGCGACTAATTAAGGCGATAAGTGCCACATAAATCTCCCCGTGCCGGACAGAATATCCAGAAATGCATTTAAGCAAATGCATGACGTTTTTCTTTTCCCAGGACAGATCTCCACCGCAGCAACTCCTACATGGTATCCATTGTTTATTTTTAATGTAATACAATCTGTTCGAAGGATGAACAAGTCCGATAAGGCGGAATGCAAACGCAGTTGAGCCGCAGATGTTTTTAATGACACTAATTAAGATCAGTTTCATTCGGTTCAGCCGGTGCTGGCGACTCTTTCCAACATGCTGACTTAAGGGGAAAGGGTCATGGAAGACGCTCTTTATGCATTTTTTAGCAAGTCCTTGCGTTACTATGGCTACAGTTGGGGGAAAAAATAAAAAAGCTCTGCAGATGTTTGTACATGTGGCCTCACAAGCGCGACGACACGCTGCAGTTCTCAGTGTGACCAGAGGAGGGCGCTACGCCCCACCCTCCGGGAAGTATTTACATGTAACTGAATAACTTGAATAAGTTAAAGTTAAAGTATTTATGTTGTGTTGATCATTTTGTTTGGGAATATAATACGATGGGTGAAGGTATAGTAACTTAATAATACTAATATACTAACCTTATATGGTTTGTCTGTACATTTTTAAGCCCTTGGAAACACGGCCTTTGCGTCTCTAAGTTGGTCTAAAATCGTGATCTCCATTCAAAAGTTGAACATTTGCGTTAAACGGGTCGGTTTCTCGACGGTGCGGCTCCTCTTCGGCCAATCGCACGGAGCCATGAGACCTCACCTCACGGATTCTATGGCAACCGGGCTGCCGGCGCCTCGGTGACCGCACGAAAGTGGCGGAAGCGTGGATGTGGAAAGGGAGATTAACGCGCGTCCGCTGGTTTAAGACGTCTGCGGGAGCCGCGTCTAAATATTAAAGTCAGCTCCTGACACCCGCTGACCCTGGTGCGTGTGCGTGTGCACGCCTGTGTGTGTGTGTGTGTGTGTGTGTGTGTGTGTGTGTGTGTGTGTGTGTGTGTGTGTGTGTGTGTGTGCAGGCCGTGCAGGTGAATCACCTCTCCCGTGCATGCACGCGTGCAGCCGTGCGTGCGCGTGTGCGTGTGCGTGAGAGAGAGCCCCGCTCTGGCTGGTCAGCGAACGCCGGCGGCGCAATGGAGACGTGAGAAAAAGCGGCGCCGCGAACGCAGCCCGCCGCCGCGGAGGAACTTTGTTGTGCGCTCCCGCGCCGGCTGGAGCGGATCCTGTTGCTCCTCTGACCGCGGGCGATGGAAGGCGCTCCCGCCGCGGCGCTCCTGCTGTGCGTCTCCCTGCGCCTTTCCCTGGAGGCTAATTGGGACTTTGTGGACACTAATCTCACCCACCTCGATGATGCCATCGATTACAAGGACCCGTGTAAAGCAGGTAGGCTGTGTGCGCGCCCCCCCCCCCGAGGCTGTACGTTAGGTTCTTATAGAATATGTTGGTGAAGGGAGCCGCAGGCTGTTGGTTCATATGTAGGCCTTAATGGCGTTACGGGCAGTTTAGAACAACACGCTGGGGCAAGCAAAGGGTTCGTACGTGTCAGATTTCCGTCTAATTGTTTTCGTGTGGGGAAACTTGAATTGACCTGCTTGTTTGACTAATTACTAAAATCTGTGGCGGAACGTGAAAAACAAAAAAAGGTGCAGCCTGACTACATGTTGCGCCTTTCACGGGCTCGATTCAAATATGATTGATCCCTGTTTTCATCACATCTCTGGAACAGCAGATGTAAATCAGGCCCTTAAACGCTTGAGCCAGCTTGATTTTCTACAACGTTTCAGCGTCGGGATGCAACATCATCATCACACGAACTGAGCCACGTTCGCCGTAAATCGTGATTTTAAAAACCACAAATCACTTGTTCGATTCACCTCGACGCTCCAGGAGCGCAGAGCAACAATAAAGTGAGGGGTTTGGTCCGTGTGCCGCCTCGCGGAGACGCAGAACGCATCCCTTTCACTCGCCGCATTCAACAGTGGACACGTCCAGCCCGCGGGCTCTTCCTCCCCTGTTGCCGTGTTTAACAAGTTAATTGCTAAATATTGTTTAATTGGCCGATCTGATGCACCCCCCCCACCCCCGCCTCATGCCAATTACTCTGACTGCGGCTCCAGCCGGTTGGGATCCCTGTTTCATTTGTGACTTCTGAAACTTCCAAAACACAGCAGCCCTCTCCTCTGAGGCAGTTGCCTGGCGACTAGGGGTCATTGAGGCCGTGCCAGCGCCGTTTTCAGGCTGGATGCCGGTGAAATCCCCCCCGGCTGCAGGGGTGTGTGTGTGTGTGTGTGAGGGGGGGGGGGTGTGTGTGCGCGCCACAGGGGTGACAGTCATTTACAGTCACCCTCTGCATGAGTGGACGCGCTTCAAAGCGCGACGCAGGGCCGTCCTCTCCCTTTCATTCGCACTTTCAAAGGTTGTTACATCACGCGGCTAAACGAGCTGTTTAATGGGGGGAAAAACTGCGTCTTCGTGCCCGGTTGGCTGATTTACGCAGGAAGTAGAGCCGTAATAGTGGGAGTGTGACATTAATCCAGCGGGGAGCGAGGCGTGGAAACACGGGCTGAATGTGGGCCGTGCGTAAAGATCGCGTCTGAGTTTTAATGAGGGAGGTTCTGGAGGCTGGGTTTGGATTAACCTCGCAGCTTTAGACGACCTCGAAAGACAAGCTCGTTTATCTTATCTCGGGTTAAAAAAAACAAAACAAAACAACAAAAGCCTGCAGGCGGCGGAAGGTTATAAGGAACGTGTGTGACCACAAATAACTTCCCATTAAATCACATTTATGCGGCAGTAAACACGCATGACTTCACCCCACCGCGCCTCTAATAACGCTCGTAACTGGGCTGGCGTAAACTTTGAGCATTTAGGAGCGGCAATTATCGAAAAACCTGTTGTTGTTGTTTTTAATGTGCCGTTCACGCCGCAGTAAAGGTTTTAAAAAAAGGGCGCAGACGCAGGTTGTTTTGCGGCGCCTCCACATTCCCGCACGATGACGCGAGGCTCCCGTAAAGTTAACACGCGTTTATTAAAGTGAAGCGACGGTGCGACGGGGCTGCGCTCCAGCCCGGGTCTCACGGTGCTCAGGAGTCCCACACGACCCCCCCAGCCCCCCCCGGACAGAGACGCTGCTCCAGCGCACAGACTGCTGTTGGCTTTGGCTCCGCCCGTGTTGTTTTTAGACGCATAGCTCCCAATTTACGCGCGGAGCTCTGTCTAAGAAATGCTGCCATCCTTTTTAAAAAGCACCTTTGGTGTCCTCAACCCCCCCCCCCATGCACCCCCCCCCAGCGGCCTTTTGGGGAGACATCGCCCTTGACGAGGAAGACCTCCGCATGTTCGGAGGCCTCGGCGGCGAGGGACGGGACGCCAACCACACGGGCTCAGGTACTCCCCCTCCCCACCCCCTTGGGTGGGTTTGGATGTAGGTAACGGCCCCCCCTCCTGTTCCAGGCGAGGCCCCCCCCCGCGATGAAAGCAGCCGGAGGCGGAGGGCGGCGGGCGGCCTCCGCCTGAGGCGCGCGGCGACCTCCAGGCCGGAGCGGATGTGGCCCGACGGCATCATCCCCTACGTGATCAGCGGCAACTTTAGTGGTGAGTGCGCCCCCCCCTCGCCCCCCTGCCCTCCCCCCTCGCCCCCCCCCATTGTCTTCAAGTAACACGTCGGATTTGAATCGCTTCCAGGCAGCCAGCGCGCCATCTTCCGTCAGGCGATGCGCCACTGGGAGAAGCACACGTGTGTGGCGTTCACGGAGAGGACGGACGAGGAGAGCTACATCGTGTTCACGTACCGGCCGTGCGGGTGAGTCCCCCCCGACCTGCCCCTCCCCCTCACCTGCCCCTCCCCCCCCAGGTGCTGCTCGTACGTGGGCCGGAGGGGCGGGGGCCCTCAGGCCATCTCCATCGGGAAGAACTGCGACAAGTTTGGGATCGTGGTGCACGAGCTGGGTCACGTGATCGGCTTCTGGCACGAGCACACGAGGCCCGACCGCGACGAGCACGTCAGCATCATCAGGGACAACATCCAGCAAGGTAGCGCCCGCCGTGGGGGGGCCGGGGGGCGAGGGCGAGGGGGGGGGGCGCTCACGGTGCGCCTGTGACCAGGGCAGGAGTACAACTTCCTGAAGATGGATCCGGACGAGGTGGACTCGCTCGGCGAGGGCTACGACTTCGGGAGCATCATGCACTACGCCAGGAACACGTTCTCCAGGTGGGCCGGACCAGCAGCTTCTAAACACTCGTGGGGGGGGTCTGGGGGGTGGGGGGGGTCCTTCATGGCCCCGCCCCCCTTCACTCCGGGCCTGTGCGCGCTCTTGCCCTTTGCTTTCCTCCGTGTTTTGGTGTTTTACCTCCGTCATCACTTTGCCGGTCTGGGTCATGGCGGCGGGCCAAGCTAAATAAAGGCCTCGCAGTTCGGGCTTTGTTGGACAATTTGGGCCGTAGTGCCCCCCCCCACACACACACACCACAACCCCCCCTCTGGCATTCAGGAGCGAGCTCCAGCGAGCCGCCTGGCACCGGCCAGAGGCCCCATTCAGAGCCGTTTGTTTGCACATGCCTGTCATTCACGGGGGCATCGCCATGGGAACCGGGGCGGTGGGGGGGCTGTTATTGGCGGTCGCACCAGCGCCTCCCGCAGCTGGACATCACATCTGTGGCGTTTCAGGGGCGTCTTCCTGGACACGATCTCGCCCCGCTACGACGTGAACGGCGAGAGACCCCCGATAGGACAGAGGACCAAGCTGAGCCGGGGGGACATCGCTCAGGCCCGCAAGCTCTACAAATGCGCAAGTAGGACAGAGCGCAATATTTACAGTTTAAGAATATAATATCTAACATCTATACATCTAATACCAACTTTAAACAACTAAATCCTGAACTCTGTCGGAGGGTTCCGTGCTGCTGTGACTAGAGAGCACACCTGAGTATCACCTGTATAACCTGCACACGCTACATGTGAAAGAGTATAACCTGCACACGCTACATGTGAAAGAGTATAACCTGCACACGCTACATGTGAAAGAGTATAACCTGCACACGCTACATGTGAAAGAGTATAACCTGCACACGCTACATGTGAAACATGTACATTTTCACATGTTTAAGCTGCAAATGTGCACGTGGTTACACGAGACGTTCACACAGAAACGTATTGTAAAGATGTATTCATGCACCTCGACCGATTCTTTTCCCTTCGTGTTCCTCCTGTCCCCCTCTGTCCAAATGCATTTGCACGATGAGGGTGTGTGTGTGTGCGACACACACATTAAAGGTTAAAGCCAGCGTCCTCTGTTTCGCACCGCCTCTTCCGTCTGTCTCTCTTTTGCGCTTCCGGCGAGAGTTTGGAAAAATCCACAGACGGGGAGGTCCTCATTCGAGTAGAAGCCGCGGGGGTTCTCTGTGGGGGGGGGGCAGCGGGTTATAGTCCGGGAAAACGCGGTGATTGTGCGTCCTCTGTCTCGTCGAAGGGTGCGGGGAGACGCTGCAGGACAGCAGCGGGAACTTCTCCTCCCCCGGGTTTCCCAACGGGTACTCGGCGTACGCTCACTGCGTCTGGAGGATCTCCGTCACCCCCGGAGAGAAGGTGGCCGACCGCCGTCGCCGCGTGGCGGTTCCGAACGACCCGGAGTCAAACCGCTCTTCCTCTGTGCCCCCCCCAGATCGTCCTGAACTTCACGTCCATGGATGTCTTCCGCAGCCACCTGTGCTGGTACGACCACGTGGAGGTCCGCGACGGCTTCTGGAGGAAGGCCCCTCTCAAAGGTCGGCGGCCCTCTCCGCGGCCCGGTGTCGTCATCGTCGTCGTGGCGGCGTCCCACAGCCTTCTGCGTGTGCCCCCCCTCCCCGCAGGTCGTTTCTGCGGCGACGCGCTCCCCGAGCCGCTCGTCTCCACCGACAGCCAGCTGTGGATCGAGTTCCGGAGCAGCAGCAGCTGGGTGGGGAAAGGCTTCTCGGCGGTTTACGAGGGTACGACGGCGCGTCGCCGAACGCCGCCCCCCGGCTCAACGCGTCTGGCCTCTCTCCCTGGCAGCCATCTGCGGAGGCGAGGTGAGGCGCGACGGCGGCCAGATCCAGTCGCCCAACTACCCCGACGACTACCAGTCCAACAAGGAGTGCGTGTGGAGGATCAGGGTGGAGGAGGGCTTCAGCGTCGGCCTGTCCTTCCAGTCCTTCGAGGTGACCTCCGCCGGCCCCTGCTTCGAGCACACGCCCCCCCTCGTTTCGGTTTAACGTTCCGACCCCCAGGTCGAGATCCACGACAGCTGCGCCTACGACTACGTGGAGGTGCGGGACGGCGGCGGGGAGGGCAGCCCGCTGCTGGGGCGCTACTGCGGCTACGAGAAGCCGGGCGACGTCAACAGCAGCTCCAACCAGCTGTGGCTCAAGTTCGTATCCGACGGGTCGGTCAACAAAGCGGGCTTCGCCGCCAACTTCTTCAAAGGTCAGGAACCCCCCGACCCCCCCCCGCCCCTCGTGTGTGCACGCCGTTCCAGTTGTGATTCGCTCCTTCCCAGAGACGGACGAGTGCTCCCGGGCGGACAACGGCCACTGCGAGCAGCGCTGCCTGAACACGCTGGGCAGCTACAGATGCGGCTGTGACCCCGGCTATGAGCTGGCGGCGGACAGGCGCAGCTGTGACAGTGAGTGGGGCACAAACGGCGCCGCTTGGGCGCCGACGCGCTGGAATATGATGAAACGCCGCCTCGATACGCCCCTGGTCCGATGTAGTGTGTGTGATTTATGCATCTTTACGCTTGCAGATTTCCTGGCCTCAACACGTCTTTATCAAGTGATTTCTCACATAAATGTTATTTATTACCTCCGCCAAGGAGGTTATTTTTGCTGGCTGTCTGTCTGTCTGTCTGTCTGTCTGTCTGTCTGTCTGTCTGTCTGTCTGTCTGTCTGTCTGTCTGTCTGTCTGTCTGTCTGTCTGTCTGAGTCTCTCTCTCTCTCTCTCAGCAACATAACTCAAAAAGTTATGGACCGATTTTGATGAAATGTTCAGGATTTGTTGGAAATGTGAAAAGGAAGAACTGGTTTCATTTTGGGGGTGATCCAGTAGAAATCCTGGATTCTGGATCACTTTGAAATTTCCGTTAACATTGTGGTAAATGGGGCCAAAAATTTAGTTTCTCAATATCTGTTAATTATTGACCAAACCCCATGAGATGTGACTCAAGGATGGACAATGGGATCCTCTATCATATTCCAAAGGCTGATCCGGATCTGATGCAGAAGACGGATTTTATTGCAATCTATATAAACTTGGTCTGCGCTCTCCGAGTGCTTTCTAGTTGTTAATGATTTCTTTTAATTTATTTGTGGTCACATTTCCCACCACAAGAGGGCAGCACCGCCTCACAGCTGCTGCAGATTCACTGGCGATGGAGGTGTTTTCTGCAGATTTCTCGACGTCACTTGCGCCCTCGATTGCACTACTTAAACCGGTGTTCTCTCCCATCAGCAGCTGCCTGCGGGGGGTTTGTCACCAATCTCAACGGCTCCCTCACGACACCAGGGTGGCCCAAAGATTACCCGCCAAACAAGAACTGCGTGTGGCAGCTGATGGCACCCATTCAGTACCGCATCACCCTGGTGTTTGACGCCTTTGAGACCGAAGGGAATGACGTAGGTCCATCAAAGGAGGCTTTCCTCTGCTGGGTGCTTGCACCCCCCTCGCGTTGACCTGCGCGCTTCTCCCCCGTCAGGTGTGCAAGTACGACTACGTGGAGGTGCGCAGCGGCTTGAGCTCGGACTCGAAGCTTCACGGGAAGTTCTGCGGAGCGGAGAAGCCCGAGGTCATCACCTCGCAGCACAACAACATGAGGGTCGAGTTCAAGTCTGACAACACCGTCTCCAAGAAGGGCTTCAAGGCTCACTTCTTCTCTGGTAAGTCCCGGGGCCGAGGAAGTTGGGAGGAAGGAAACGTTGAGGGTGTACAGGCCGGGCTAAGAATACTGCAGACGGCAGCGCCTCGCACAGGCGTCCCGGTCTGACGCCTCGGGCAGCGCGGTCCATCCTAGCGGGGCCGAGACGCGTAAACTGGTTTGACGGCCCCGCAGACATCGACGAGTGTTCCAAGGAGAACGGGGGCTGCCAGCACGAGTGCGTCAACACCTTCGGGAGCTACAGCTGCCAGTGCCGCAGCGGCTTCATGCTGCACGACAACAAGCACGACTGCAAGGAAGGTCAGCGCCTGCTCGCTCCCTGACGCAACCCCCCCCACACACACACACACACACACACACACACCCTCCAGATGGTCCTCGTGTTGAAGCAGAGGAAATGATGTGACCCCCTCGGTGACGCAGCCCTCATTGTCTGCCTCTCTGACATTGTTGTTCGCTGTGTGTCCCAGCGGGCTGCGACCACGTCCTGAACAGCGTGTCAGGGACGATAAGCAGCCCCAACTGGCCGGACAGGTACCCCAGCAAGAAGGCCTGCACCTGGGCCCTGTCCACCACGCCGGGCCACCGCCTCAAGCTCGTCTGTCAATGCTTTCTCGCACCTTCAAATCATTCCGACTTCAATTCCCCCCCGCGCGCTGGGGAGGACGGGGTGTAACCGGGTCTTGATGGCCTACAGGTGTTCAACGAGGTCGACATGGAGGCCCACCTGGAGTGCGCCTACGACCACGTGGAGATCCACGACGGGCGGGACGCGCGCTCCCCCAGCCTGGGGCGCTTCTGCGGCTCCAGGAAGCCTCCTCCCGTCGTCTCCAGCGGCGACAGGATGTTCCTGCGCTTCTTCTCGGACAACTCGGTGCAGAAGAGAGGCTTCGAGGCGTCGTACGAGGCAGGCGAGTCATTTCAACACCCCCCCCCCCACACCGCCACTCCAAAGAGGGCTAAAATAGATCAGCGGGGCTGAACCGCTGGCTTGCTTCCGCTGTGTTTAGCGGGCATTCTTCACGAGTTCCCCGCGTTGACCTCTTTAATTTTGTGGTTGCGCTTTTCCCAGAATGCGGAGGAAGCCTTAAGGCCGAGGTCAAGACAAAGGAGCTGTACTCTCATGCCCAGTTCGGAGACAACAACTACCCCAGCGGCTCCGACTGCCTGTGGGTGGTCTCGGCGGAGAAGGGCTACGGCGTGGAGATCGTCTTCCGAGTGTTCGAGATCGAGGAGGAGGCGGACTGCAGCTACGACTACGTGGAGCTGTACGACGGCGCCGACGTCAAGTCGCCGAGGCTGGGCCGCTACTGTGGATCGGGGGTGAGCGCGGGGGGGGAGGGGCGGCCGCCCCGGGCGAAAACCGCCCTCTCACTCTTGTCTGTCGCTGGCTTTTTTTGTCCCAGACCCCCGAGGAGATCTACTCGGCCGGGGACGCCCTGGTCCTGAAGTTCCACTCGGACGACAGCGTCAATAAAAAAGGCTTCCACGTGCGCTACACCGGCACGAAGTTCCAGGACACTTTGCACGCGAGCCGGTGACTCTCAGAAGTTCAACCCAAGCCCAAAAGCGGACTGCACCCCAAACATGTGGTGGGACACACCCATCTCCACCAGCGCTGTGAATGGACCCATGCCACAAACACGCACATTCTTCGCATTCACGTCGGTTAGAGCGAGCCGGGCGGGGGCGCCCCTGCTGCCCTGGTGATGTAGGTCCGGCTTATAGGCTGTAACACGAGCGGCGACTCCGTCGTCGAGCTATCTAGTCTGTAGCGGCCGCGTCGTGTGAAGCATGGCATGCATGGCAACGCGTTGTGCATGTTTTAATTGTTTACTTAAAGAGGTTTACTGTGAGAAGTTCACTCGTACGAGTCTGATGCACTTTACTGTTCACTGAGAAGAAATCAAACATGTTGGATACGACTGATTCTCGACATTTTTGCCTGTCTAACTTGGCGCTTGAGTGTTCATTTTGCATTTCATATTTAAATCCTTTGAGTTTTTCCCACCCTCTTCCGCTTTTATCTCTTATTATTGGTGTTTTCGTGTCGTAGCGCAGTAGTGTAACGCGATAACGGACGACTCATCGTCGCTCTTTGCTGACCTTTTAACATTTTTTATGATAACCGATCACCTCAGTATCTAAAAAGCTGTACGTGCGAGGGTGTTGTGACGTGACCAGCGTGTGTGGTATCTGGCCAAAGGAGATTTATTTGATATTTCTTACATTAAAAAAAATGTGTGGTTACACCTGAAGCCAAGCGCTTGTGTACTTGAGACTTCCTCGGTGTGATTGTGCGACCTTTTGATGGTGGTTTCTTTTCTTCTTCCTCATTTTGCAGCTCCAGTTTTATTTTTAGGCCGTTGTGTAAGCAAATGATTATTTCCGCAGACTGTAAAGATGGATGATACGAGAGCTCCCTATAATTAGGTGCACGCAGAGGGAACAGTTAAACCCCAGACAGGTTTTTTATAGTATGTCAACTCTCTATTTCTTTTTATTTGTCACTTGTGCTATCAGAATTGGGCAGAGAGGAAGTTTTCATTCCGTCTCTGGCTGCAGCAACAGAAAAAACACCGTTGGAAAACAGTGCGAAATTCCTGTCTGGCACCTCGTTTTCACTTGATTACAGTCTCGTTTTTATCTCCATCAGCAGGGTCCCGAATCCAGTCAGAAGTTTCCACCGCTGGCGGGGAAACAACGTCCAGGTAAAACACCAACGCTTTCCTGCTTTTGTTGCAGATGTGTGGGCTCAGACAAAAGGCTGGCTCGGCGAGCCTCCGCGCCGTCTCTCCTACCGGACGACGTTCAAGTGAAAAACGTTTTTTTTATTGAAGGAACTCGACACAAAGTTGATGGAGTCACAGAAATAAAAAAAAGTTAAATAAAACATCAGCGCTGAAGCTTCTCAGACACGCCCGTAGATGCATTCATGTATTAAACCAAAGTGATTTAATCAGTGATTCCTCCACCTTTTCCCCGTCAGACGCGCCTTGAAAGCGTTTTATTCACCCTTCGCAGTTTGAAGTCCGCTGCTGCGTCAAATTCTGTACACCTGAGCATTCGACGGACGTTCAGATCTTTGGGAGGAAAACCTTGAGGGGCTCGTTCTCGTGGACTTTATCCAGAAAGCCCAAGTTGAAGTACGGGTAGAGGGTTTCGCTGAAGGTGTCCCTGAAGGTGTACAGGTGGGTCATGCTTTCTGCGTTGTAAAAGGACACCAGCCCCCTCTTGTAGTCCAGGTAGACCCCGATCCGGGCCAGGGGCTCTTCCAGAGACAGAACCTTCGGTGGTGAAGTCCCGGCCATGTACTGTATCCCGTAGGAGAGGGACAGGGTCCAGAAGCCGTTGGCTGGGAGGGCTTTGATCACCCCTTTCCTGGGCACGGACTCCCGGGCCACCCCCACAGTCCAGACGGTGCTGCTGTACACTTCGATCTCCCAGTAGTGGCGCCCGTGGGTGAAGCCCTGGCTTCCCAGGAGAGACAGGGCGGCGTTGAAGCGGTGGGGGTTGTCCTGCACCGTGTGGTTGAAGGTCTGGTAGCGCACGCAGGTGAGGGAGGAGGTGAGGCTGAGCCACGGGTTGGCTGTGCTGGAGTTAAAGGTGATGGCTGCAGGGACTGTGGGGACAAAAATACCAATCAGGCCCTCACTGAAATAAAGCTCCAGGTTTAGTTCTTCACATGTGGTTCAGTCTTAATTGTGTAGTTAATTCAGCTTCCTCTCTCGTCCTCTCACCTGTCTGATTGCCCTGATGTGTCTCACCTGTGTCTCACCTGCTCCTCGTTTCTATTTAAGCTCTCCCTCCTGCCTTTGTCGCCCTGGGCTGTTTGGTTTCTCTTCACTTGATTCTGAGAGGTTGAAATTTCCTGATCTTGTCTAATATTCACGTGTAATGAGGGACATCCGTCTTTTTGTGGTAACTCAGAGGGCTCAGCAGCTCAAGGTCTCCCTTGAATCACCTGGATAGATGCTTCCCCTCATGGATTTCCACACCCTGTATTGCAGCGGCCCCGCAAACCGTCCTTCGCACAGCTTGGGCGGCGTGAGCGCAGGTTTCTCGAACTTCAGGGAGGGTCTGCCAACAGAAGCAAAGTCTGAATTTTAAGGGGGGCGTAGAGATGAAGCGGTCACTGAAAAGCGAAGTCTGAGGCTCACCTCTGGAGGAGAACTTTGATGCTCTGAAATGAGACACCAGGATAAACACAGGAAGAGGGAGAATGATGGTTAGTTGTGTCTGGAAGCAGATGATTTCCCCCCCGTATTACATCAATGTCTGAGACCACGCTATCCCACCCTGTGGGATATCTGGCCTGGGGAAAGTCCCACAGCCGAGCCCTGAGCGTGGCCTCGTGCCTGAACTAAACTCCTTATCCTCCAGATCAACGGGTGAGCTCATTGGCCTACATCCTGTCCCCAAACACAGCCGTTTTTTCCCTTCTTTTTTACCCCTAGATAATTCAACACACTTATCAGCAGATCAGACTAAATACAAACTGACATCACCGGTGTGTCTACGTCACCGGGTCTTCAGAACCTGCTCCAGAGTGCTGATGCTGAGTTTTCCTGCAGCGGCACGTTTAAAGCGTTGAAAAATGTCTGTTGTTTTTTTTGTCTGGAATTAATGACAAGTCCAGGAAATAAATCTGATTTGTATTTGAAAGCTCAGCACTGCTGGGCTTAGTCACCCCCCCCAGCTGACTCACTTTCCTCCTAAAGGCTTCCAGATGGGCTTTGTTTACCGTGCGTGAGAGATCCGAGAACTCACCCGCAGCAGAGCGAACGGGTCCTGCTCCTTCAGCTTTTCCTCGATCTCCTGCACGGCCCTCTGCAGGCGGGAGATCTCCACGCACAGCAGGGCCTTGTGCTCGTCCAGGCGGATCAGCTCCCTGCGCTCCTCCGTCTTCAGCTTCACCTGCAGCAGCTTCTCCTCCTGGTACAGGAACTGGTGCAGGTCGCTGAACTGGGCCTCGATGCGCTGTTTCAGATCGGCCGTGTGCTCCTGCCGGGACACGGGTGCTGTAATGTGTTGTCATGGGACACAGGCTGGACTGGGAACGTTTTGTTTTTTTCGTTCTATCCGGCGAAAAGGGGAGGTGTCGAACACCGGGTTACGTCGCGCGTGTGTGCAGTAAGTCGGCGTGGGACCGCGCACCTTGAGCTTTTTCACTTCCTCCTCTGCTTCCCTGTCACACTGCAGCGCCGTGTTGAGCTCGGCTCTGAGGGAATCCATGGTGCTGTTCAGGGAAACCTGTCGGAGCGGAGACAACATCAGCGGGTCCGAGACCAAGAGGCTGAACCTGTGGCCGGAGGGGGGACTCACTCTGTACTTTTTCTCGGCCTCCTGGACGCACATCATGGTGTGGTTCCTGTGGTCCTGGGAGAGACCGCACACCAGGCACACCAGCTCCTGGTCCTCCTCGCAGTAGAGCTTCAGCTCCTCGGCGTGCCTGCTGCAGCGCGGGACCTGGGCAGGGACCTTCTCCACCGCCTCGACCTCGGGCAGGCAGGGGGCGGGGCCGCTCTCCCCCAGACCCTTGCAGTAGCTCTCCACTATGTTGGCCACGATGCGGTTGGGTCTGCAGCTCTGTCCCGGGTACACCTTCCGGCACTGGGGGCAGGAGCCCGTGCTGCCCTGGCTGGGGCCCCGGGGTCCGCTCCAGTAGCCCTCGATGCAGCCCTTGCAGAAGGTGTGGTCGCAGGGCAGCGACACGGGCTGCTTGAACAGGTCCAGGCAGATGGAGCAGGTGAGGTCCCGGCTGATCCTGTGCGCGTGCGCCGAGCTGCTGCTGACTTTCCCGGTCGGGGGCGTCTGCCGCAGCTTCTCCACGGGCGCTTGCATGGTGAAGTCTCCCTCCTTCGCCTTCCAACTTTTCCTGTCCGGCTTTATCCCCTGATTTATCTTTTCCAGGTTCTGGAGATAAACCGACTGGATTTTCTTCACCTCTTTCTGATTCTTGCTCATTCCTCCGCCTTGATTGTTTCCGTCTGCTCTGAGGGTTCAAGCCGGACCTCGGAGTCCTTCCTTTCCCGTAGAACGTTAGAATGCTCGCCCTCCAGTCATCCCGTTAAGTGTGTGTGTGGAGAAATGGAGGAGGCGGAGCCGAAGAGGCAGCCGCCGCCTCTCACATCCTCGGCAGATAGTAAGGGGATCTCAATGGGCTCAACTTTTCTCTCCAGGCTGATGTAAACATCAGGAAACGGGGCGGGGCTTGGCCGTGTGAGCCTTTGCGTCTGTGTATTGTGAGCTCCGGCCTGTGACTGAGAAAAGTCCCCAATCCACTAAACTCTTAATCTGCTGCCGTGCTAACGCCTGAAAAATGTAAATCCACTCTATGTGGCCATGACTGTCCGTGTGTGTGTGTGTGTGTGTGAGAGAGAGAGAGTGTGTGTGTGCCTCATTTTCTGGCAGCACACCCGGTTAAAGGAGCGGTCATTGTTGCTGAGGGGTAAACAAGATCACTGGATAGTTTCACAAGGAAGGAAAACGTCCTGCAGGGAATCGCTGGGCCCTCGCAGACAAACACAGCCCACATCCTGCGCTCGTCTTCTCCAGTTGTTAAAATAGATTACAGCTGTGTTCCCTGACAGCTCAAACATCTGTCCAGGAAGCGTGGGGCTTTTCTCTCATCGCTCTGGATGAGAATCGTATTTATTAGTTTTCTCCAGAAGTGTTGGATTCTCTGAACAGACGGTAGTGACATCTGCTGGCCAGACTGAAACCTAAAGGAAAAAAAGAGGTACACGGGATATTAAGATGAATTAACAACCGTGCAGCGAATCCAGAAATGATTTACAGCAAACGAAGCATCCGAGACGTCATAGATTGTTTCGAAAGGGGTTTGAAGTTTAACCCAGCAGAGTTCATGCGTGTCCACTCATGACGAAGTCTGCAAGAGGGGAGAACATGAAACTTTTTATCGCATTCCCGGGATGCTGCAAATTTAATTTAGCTCCGTGGAAGACGGCGTAATTAACTTGTAACCTTTGGTGCGTCCGTAATTAAAATGAGTGCGGCTGCGTCTTCAGAGCTGCACCATCATAATTAACAGGCAGGACAGATTAGGATTGTTGAGTTAATTAAACTGTTGACTTTTTTTTTATTAGCTTTATGATTCCTGGGTGTCTCCTGGGTCAGGAGAAATTAGTGTGGTGCAGCAGAGGGTAAAAGAAGTGGTGATATTCATCCTCCCTTCCTCAAAGAGAAGCTCAGAAAGAGTTTAAACTGTGTTCTGAGCTTCATATTTGGATAAACACCTCAAATGAACACTTGGTAACTCGTTTTCAGTCAGATAAATCAGCCATAATAAACCCTAGTTTTAGGGAACAATGATAATTGAAGCTTCCAAAACTGCTGCATTGAATTTACAACGTAAAATGTGACAGGGTGAAAAAAGTCTGGCTGTAGATGTCAGATGCACCATTTCCAGCTCTTCTCTGGGAACAAGTGCTCTCTGGGACCGAGAAGGAGGAAATTCCTAATTTAACAGCAGCGACGTGATCGGAAGGATATACCGAGGCCGGAGATTAACAGAAAAAAAAGAGAGCTGGCTCCATCGTGGAGCCCCCAAACCGCTGAAAACCCGTCCTGGTGACGAAGGAGATGCACGTTTAAAGGTTGATTTAGCGTCCCTCGTCATGAAAAATGAAAGTGGGCTTGGTGCTGAACTCCGGGCGTGTGCAGCCACGCGTGTGAGCGCCCGTGGCAACTCCAGAAAGATAAAAATGCATCATTCATGAGCAGAGAGGGAGAGAAATAAAAGAAACCCCCTTTTCGCACACGCACGCACGCACACACACACTCAACAGGCACACCAGCACTAAACACACACACACACCCTCATTTGAACTGATGTGTGAGGCGTCGGGGAAACTGGAGGTTCTCTGGATCTGGTGCGTCTAAAAATAACCGTGCGTCTGCAGCGGTGAGACAGACCTGTGGGGAGATGAGGGGCGCAAGGACAGAAGGCATGAAAACATCACATCCAGGTTTAGTGACGGGGGGGTAAAGACGCCTCATACAAACATAAACATGCTGTCCCTCCCCCTGTTTGCTCACTCTCTCATTTGTTTGTGGTTTGGAGCACATTCGACCCCGGACCTGAATGCACCGCGCAATATTTGAGACCCCCCCCCCCTCCGTGAGGCTTCTGCAGATGAGGCACAAAAACGAGCCAGGGCTCCATCATCGCGTCAGCCGGCCTGTGAAACTAATAAAGCCCGCTGTTGTTATTAATAATAATATTATTATGACGCCCGAGCAGGGCTGTGCGGAAGCCGCAAGCGCTCCGAGCCGCGTGTGAAACACAGGAATCCTTTTTTATTTCCCCAGAGGGGCCAGCAGTTAGTGCCTGTCTGCAAGTTATAATGTCTGCCTCCTCCACCGCTGGTCACGATGCCCCCCCCTCCCCTCCTCGCCCTATAAATGCCTGTCACTTGTTGAGGGGAGCAGCTTCCCCACCAGCACCGCGGATGCTGTGAGCGGACCGGGCTCGCCGTCGTCTCTCCTCGGGCTGATGCCGCAGATGTGACGCTCCCCCGGTCCCGGTCCCGGTCCTCGTCTCGTCCCGGAGCTCCTCCTCATCCTCCCACAGCGTCCCCCGTCTCCCCCCTCCCGCTGCGCTTCCACCCCAAGGAGCGAGTGCCGAGGAGGGTTGCAACGTTTTTTTTATCCACCCTGCAAAACAGCGCCTGGAGCCCAAGACGCAATGCAGGTACCAGGAAGGCTTGTTTGTTGTGATGCTGCTGGAGGAGGAGGTGAGGGGTGTCGAGGTGCTCCTGCCTGTAGCGCGACTACAGGTAGGCTGCAACTTCTGACGAGCATGTCAAAATAAAACCAAGCGAGGGGTTCAGCAAATGAACCGAAGCCTGTGGTTAATACGAACGCAGAATTGTATTTGGAGAAGCCTCGTTTTTAGGTTTATGATTTAAAAACCTCTTATTTGTTCACTGGGAACGACCAAAGATTGGGCAGGACGGTGTGATGGCGTTGTCGGGGTAACTTTTCCTTGGGGTAATCGGCTGAAATATTCCTGCTTCTGATGACTTTGGTGGATTAACGCAACTTTGGGAAGCGTCAATAAAAAAAGTCTGGAGCCGCCGAGGGCGACGAGGAGCCGCGCTGGTTCTGTAAGACGCGACGCAACCCGAGGTGGAATGTCTCCATCAGCTCTTTTATGTTCCACTTCGGCGGCATTGCTGCCTCGCAGCATGCACGCATGCATGGGTGCATGCATGGGTGCATGCGTGTGCACGCATGTGAACGCGGCTTCATGTCTTTCAATAATGCAGCGCTCTGAGCGTCGGAATCGTCTCGGATCTTCACGGTTGTCAACGTTATCTGAACTCTTTACTCGGGGGTTGTCGACGTCACGCCGCCCCTGACGGCTCCACGCTCCACGTTGACGCCGGTTTGCTTGTTCGTTTGTGATCCATCAAATGTCTCAGCCACGCGTCGCAGCCGCATCCAGATGTGATCTTTTATTGATGCAGCTTCCAGGTGTAAATTATTGAGCGACGGGCTCGACGCAATCAAACGGGGCAAGCCTTGTTCCCTGGACGCTCCCCCGACGGGACGTCAGCTTATTCCCTCCACGAACTCTTTATGTCGCGGACGAGCACGGCCTCTTATAGAGAGCTGATTTATTCATAAAGACGCAGACAAAGTGAGCTCGGAGGAGCCCCACGGCGAGCAGGAAAGAAGAGGTGTGTTAAATCAGCCTGAAATAAGCCACAAGGAAAGCCTCCGTTTGTCCTCACCGACTCGGGTGCGTGAAGATTTACCTCTGGATCGTTCACCTAAACGACGAGGTGAGAGGTTGCGTGATGGAACAAGTGGCTCATCGGCCTTTATTGAATACGTTTGATGGACTGCGCCTGTCGGTGTCTTCAGGGGGTCAAAGTATGACCCTGAGAGACGCTCGCTTTAAATTAAACCGACGCCCCTCAGTAATTATTCATTAAAACGCAATAATGCATGAATTAAGACCAGTGCCTCCATCGGTGGGAGAACCCTTCAGGGAGAGCGAACGCGTCTCCAAGCCGACAGAAAGAGAACTGGAGGCTGTTCCGAGGCTCTCTGAACATCTGGAGTTGACCTGATCATCTGGAGAGGAGCCGCTTGGGACGAGCTCAGGGGGAAAGCCAGATCGGGGGGACGCGCGTGACAGCCAGAGAGCTTCTGAGGGGTCAGGGCGAGGCTTGACGAGAGCCGACAGGCCGGAGGAGCGAAGCTCCGGCCTCAAGGTCCCAGCAAAGTCGAGCTAAATGCCAAGTTGGAGGGAGGCCTTCCAGATATCGGTCCCCCTGACTTTGTCCTCAAGCCCGCTCCCTCGCCGGGCCGAGGCTCATAACTGTCAGAAGACATCAGAGACGCGAAGAACGCTGGGAAACCTGCGTAGAACTACCGGGACAGGTAAAAGGGAGCCTCCTCGAACCCCACCGGGGGCCTGGAGGTAGACCAGCCGAGGGGAGGAGAGCCTGATCCCAGCAGGGTCGCGGGGTCACGTGGGCGTGTGCGTCTGCTTCCCTCCAGGAGGACGAGAAAGCGGTGGACGGGGGCATGGTGCCCGACGCCAAGGGGAAGGACCTGGGCCCCGGCGAGCAGACGGAAGGCTCCAAGTGGCAGAGGCCTCGGCTCTCCCGCAAGTCCCTGATGAAGTGCTGCCTGGTGAAGTGGATCATCGCCAGCACCACGCAGCAGGGCCCAGGTACACGCGCGCTCGCCCCGACCCCCCCCCCTACAGCGTCTTCCCTCCATCCTCTGCGTATCCCTTCCCTCCTCAGCATCACTTCTCCAACAGTCACGTTCATTCCTGCAGCTCATCGGTGAAGGAGAGGCCGAACCTCTTTCTGCTTCGGCCCTGAAAACTGGTTTTACACGTAGAACTTGGTCTACCGAGCCTCTCTAAATGAATAAATAAATAGATAAAGCTTGTATAATGTATGTCAGGTTCACTCAACACGATTATTCCAGGGGGGTGCTATGATGTGGAGCCCCCCTGTTCCCCCCTGTGCCCCCACATGCCCCCGAATGCCTGCTTTATCTAAATTATTGACACCGCCCTTCTGCGCGCAGGCGGAGCAGATTGCCCGTTCCGCGCATCTTTCACCACCTCTCTCCTCTCTCCTCCTTTAAAAGTGTCGGCAGAGTCCTTTGGAACTGCCGGGTTGTTTAATCCCCGCTGACAGTTTCATCAAACTGGTTCTTGACGAGAGCGGATTAAGTGGGATTAGCGCGTCCTCCGCCCTGAAGCGGGTTTTGTGTGGCGGTGGCGCCCTCTAGCGGCCAGTAGTGGTCACAGCAGCGGGGAGACAACAGCTGATCGATGATTCCAGATGTGAGAAATCTACCAGTCAAACACTGGAATGAGTTAAACCAGGTGCGTGGGGGGTCTTTACCGACAGAAACTCCCACCATCCCAAATTCCAACACTTGGTAAATAGTCATTTAGCGAGAGAGGGTTCGTAATTTCTTTATTTGCTTTATCATTTCAACTTCAATTTATTTTATTGTACTTTAATGTTCCATTTTCCTGTTTTAGATATTGATGAATCGTTAAGTGTGTCATTTTTCACAATGCAAAAACACCCGAAGGACTTTTAAATATATAAATAACGACTACAACGACAATCAAACAAATATCTCAAACTTTTAATTAGCTGGTTAAAACAACTACTTAAAGTGTAATATGGCATTGAACGTTCTTTTGTACACCTCATTGCTATTTCATCTTTTATTTATGAGGTTTAATGTAAATATTAAAGCCTAACTTGACACGTTGGAGAGCGGCAGGCCTCCTCCTCCTCTGCCTCCTCATCACAACGAAAACATAAGAGAGCAAGTTAAACCGTGTGTCCGTATCGCTTACTAATATATATATAAACCCTACAATACGCCATTAATAAAACAAGGGTCTGACTGTGCACTCAGCAGCCACGGGAGCGTCTGCACCCGCCGACGGGTGAAAGCAAAGTTGTTTAAAGACGGGACGAACAAACTTTGGCTCCGCTGATGGACGAGCGCCGACGCGTAATGTTGCTTACCGCGCTCATTAGGGCCCGGGCCTGAGAGGGACGGCCGCCTCGCCGGCAGCGGAGTCACCTCGGCCGCGCCGCGTTTAATAGAATAACGGGGATGGCTCAGCACTTAGGGCGCATTAAAGGGCGCGGGGCTGCATTATTTTTCTGGCAGGTGATGCCCTGCAGCTCATACATCTTGCATGTCTGCGTGAGAGCTGGGCGTGTTTCCCTCCGCTGGGGTTTGCTTGAGACACCAACACAAACCCACGCCGCGCTCGATACGGGCGCGGGTTTTTAAGGTCGGGGGTCAAAGGTCAACCAGCAGAAGTGTGTTATTAATGCTGGACTGGAGGGGGCGGAGGGTTTGAGACCTCCCGGAGGCGGCGTTTGCTCCGTTTAACCGAGCACGACGCTGCCGTTTGTCTCGCTTTGCGAGACGCGGGCGGCCCGTGTCCCTCGGCGTCCCCCGGGCTCCCCGAGGCCTCCCGCAGCCGTGCGCGCGCGACACCAGCCCGCAGCTGCTGCAGCGGTTTAACTCAGACATTATAGATGAGCCCACTTACTCAAACCCTCCTCGGAAGCTTTCCTCTCCCACTTTATCTCCCCATCCTGAAACCAGTATTTAAGCTCTCCGCCATTGATTTCCTTTCGGGCCTCCTCTTAAACTAGGTCCATTATGCTTTGCGGAGTCATCACTCGTGAACCGAAAAGAGCGAGTGTCTGCCGTCCGCACGATGCCGGGGCGGGACCGCGCCGTCGTGGGAGTTCGCTCGCCCGTCCCGCGGAGCGTTCCAGGCTGAACGGGCTCTGAGGCGCAGACGCGCTCGGTCACTCTTAACTACAGTCGGAATGTTCAGAAACGGACGGACTCAAGTCCTCTGAGTTATTGACCTTGTTTATAGCCCATCGACCCGGCTGATACGGGCAGCGCCACGCAGGGCAGGGCTGGCTCCTGCATCCATAAGTGCTGCTCACATCACACACACTCACACACACACACACACACACACACACACACACACACTCAAACCCCACCCATCCTCCGAGCCCATCAAGGCTCGGTGGCCTCACATCTCTGCAGCGACCGAGCCAAAGAGGACAGCGTCGGCTGTCAATCAGGGACGGGCAGTCCAGAAATTCCTTCACACACACACACACACACACACACACACGCACGCATGCACGCACACACACACACTGCAGGAGATGCGGAGGGGGGGGGGTGGAGCCCCTGAGTGGAGGCTGCCGTGAGCTCAGGATGAGAAATGTTGCTGAGAAGTAACAGAAATGGATCTCCTGCGGGCGGCGGTGACTTCGGATAACTTTAGAATCGGGGACTTTGGTGGCGAGCGCACGTGACGGACTTTGAAGCCGTTTCCTCGCCGCCGTCCTCCTTCCAGCGGCGTTGAATCCTGACAATAAGCGGACGCAAACGTGGATTCCTGCATGAATAAAAGGATGCGGCCGAGGAGACGGGCTGATGATATTCTTCACAGCGCGCACCGATCACATTGAAGGAGGGTTTGTTCGAGGAGCGCTCGTGCTTGCTCTTGTGTCTGATGCGAAGCAGACATGGAGGGCATGGAAATCATCGCCATCATTGTTGTTATCGGACTGTTTATTGTTGTGCTGAAGCAGTTTGGGATTTGGGAGCCTTTGTCGCTGGAAGGTAAGACCCCAGGATCACGTCTGAACCGGTGTGTGTGCGCGCGTGCTTATATTTGGAATGATTTTGACTTTTGTGATATTTAAAGATTCTCTTTTTTTAAATGCTGGCACTGAATGTGAGAAACTTTGTTTCATTTGAAGTGAAAACGTGGTTACAGTTGTGAATTTCTTCTCCCCCCTCTGGTTTCTTTTGTCACATCTTTTCCTCTCTGTTCTTTTTCAACTTTCCACTTGTGTTTTGTAAAGATGGTGAGTACCTCCCCTGATATTTACATGTAGTGCTCTGTTAAGTTTAGCGACTTTAGATGATCCAAATTCCATAATTCTTTATACTTTTAGTAAAAAAAAGTGCATATTTTTGCATGTGTTATCCACACAAACTGTCAGAAGAGTGCACCTACTTATTTGTACATCCGTTTAGCATGAAAATATGAAGTCACCGATATCCTGTTTGCACAATTAACACCATTTTCATTAGTTATGAAGTTGTTTGAATGTTTAAACTAATGCACTGATGTTACCGTAGACACTTTGAAATGTGGACAAATTGCCATGAGACGTTTCTATTTCGATATTTTATGTTTCTTCACATTGTATTTACAGAATACGACGCAGTCGTATTATACGGGGGTTTAATCTCGTTTCCAAGCCAATGTTATTGAAAGGTTCATCGTAATTGTTGCCAAAGTCAGTATTTGGTACATGGTTTTGTCAGTAGTTTCTCATATCTTTCTTAAACCTGCATGTGTAAATTAGAAGCACATTAAAGCTAATTGTTGCCTTTTTCTCTTCAAATATCCAAAGTTTTGTTATGGAGTAAAACCCAGAGAAAAAAACAGGTGTAAAAAATATATATTTCATGTCTTTTTCCAGCAAATTCCTCCTGCAACAAGTTGTTGTTAACTCACAATTTTCCTACCTGTCTGTCAAAACTATTGCACTCCTTTAATCTCCACCCATTTCCCGACCTTATCTTTTAAACTTTTATGTTTTTCTTAAGATGGTGAGCGTTTTCAGTTTCATCCAGTAGTCACATTTTGCCTGCTGCCTCTTTTTTTCGTTGTTTTTCCCACTCCTCTTGGACCGTCGGTCCTCTTCCGTCTCACTGTTGCCTCCCCCTTTCTTTCCCCCCTCCCTCTCCCGTGTTTGCCGTCTCTCGTGGACAGACACTTGCGAAGGCGACCTGGAGCTCTCCATGGTGCGGCACCAGCCAGAGGGCCTCGACCAGCTCCAGGCCCAGACCCAGTTCACCAGGAAGGAGCTTCAGTCGCTTTACAGAGGTTTCAAAAATGTACGAAAACAGCTGGAAACACTGATGTTGGACTGATCCTCATTCACTCTCAGGTTTGATTAAATTTGACTGGACCGTTTGATCAGGTGGGTGAGAGGTTTGCACGAAAGAAGGCTTCAGTACAAGAGGGAATTGAAACACACACCTACTGATTTATTATTGACCCACAGAAGACAGTTCTGCCTTCATAAATATCAAAATCTTCTTTTTAGTGTCAAAATTGTCAGATATTTTTCATATCACAAGCTTTTCCTGGGCTTTTTTTTCCTTCTTTCTCGTTCCTTAAATCCCCCCAAAAAACTTGTACTCATGTTGATTTGCAATAATAATATTTAAAAACGTTTATTTACAACTTGCTTCATTTTTTCTGGAGCTTTTTTCATTTAAAAAAAGAGAAAAGTTACACAATAAAAGTCTGATAGTCTGGACTTTGCGCCCTCTCGTGGTCACCGTTGGTCGCTGCAGTCGGAGCTGAACAGAAAATGGGACAAACGTTTTATTGATTCAGATCGAGTCGCTATTTCTCTGTGACGTCATCTAATACTGTAATTTTGTTTTCTGTTTTTATTTCAAAAGGAATGTCCCAGTGGTCTCGTGGATGAGGAGACGTTCAAGAACATTTATTCACAGTTCTTCCCTCAAGGAGGTACACTGCTCAGAATATTGTGTTTCTGTGCGAGAACTATAAATGACTGATTTATATAATATAGTGAAAAGACATAGTGTGGCTTTTATACAATATGTTTTCAGATGCAACCATGTATGCACACTTCCTCTTTAACGCTTTTGACATGGACAGAAGTGGCTCGATAAGGTTTGAGGTGAGGTCAAACTACTTTTTTTTAGAGGCACTGACGTGTGATCGGACGTACCTACAGCATCCAGACATGCAGATTCTCATGCTTCAAAATAAAAGAGAGTTCTTTTCTTTCACAGGACTTTGTGATTGGCCTGTCTGTCTTGCTCAGAGGCTCTGTCACGGAGAAACTGCGATGGGCTTTCAACCTATATGACATCAATAAAGACGGTTACATCACCAAAGAGGTACATCCCACGAAAGTCAGAGAAATGCAACCCGGATACACGCCAGTGCTGCATGTGCCTCTGTTTCTCTGCAGGAGATGATGGCAATAATGACCTCCATTTACGACATGATGGGCAGGTACACCTTACCCAGTATTCGGGATGATTCCCCCTTTGAACACGTTGAGAAATTCTTCCAGGTATCACGTCTACTGCAACCCCCTCTGATTCTCTGCATCACTGTGGGATCATTTATCTCGTTTTTTTTACATTTTTCTTTAGAAGATGGATCGGAACAGAGATGGAATGGTGACCATCGATGAATTCATAGAAACCTGCCAAAAGGTAAATCCATTATAGAGCGGGCGTGACTCTCTGGGCTTCGCGCAGGCTTGACCTGTTGTCTGTTTTATGCTCCACGTAGGATGAAAACATAATGTCTTCCATGCAGCTCTTTGAGAACGTCATCTAGAGTGGACGGAGGGAAGCTTTCTGCGTTCTGGGCTTAAAATAGCTTCAATCATCCTTCAGAAACAGACAATTGGGGTCATGAAACAGGAACGGTTTCACACCTTTTAAATCAATCCGGCGTTTGGCGTCGATGCAGAAGCTTTCAGGGTTTACTTGATTCCACGTTCCAACGGTTGCTTAGTTTACAGAGAAACACAAAAGCATGAGCGCCCGGCATCTACGAGGCATGTAACGTGAACCACTTTTAACACAGCGTTTCACTGTTCAACACTTTTATTTCAGCTGAGATGACACAGAGAACATGTATCATACTGTAAAGACAGGATTTTTATGTTCACCGTTAAGACAACCCCCAATAAATGTACATTCACACCGAGGATGGATTTCTCTCTCAAGTGACCTTTGTACCAGCTAAAGCTGCAAGAACATACTTTCTGAGTTTTAAAATGTCATTATAACAGCCAGAACAGAACAAACGATAGAATACATCACTCTGTATTTGTGACCCTGAAGGAACGTGAAGGTGCACTAATAAGACTTCAATCAATCAACGATAACAAAGAGAGATAAAGAGGGTAAAACGAAGGAGACAGACTGGTCAAAACAAAACTCTGCACCCTTCGTGTTGCGTGACATGCTCTCATCTCAACTCACCCTCTATCTGTCTTTCAATCTTTTTTAGAGGGACAGAGGGAATTTGATGAACAAAAGAGCCGCTGTTGAAAATGTTCCCCGGGGGTGCTTCTGTGCCTTCCTTTTACATTTTTCAATGCAGCTCATCTTATTTGTCTCTTCTAAGCAGAGATTTATTTGGGACTTGTCCACATCACTCCCTTGGCATTTCCTCCATTAAAAGGGCAGACTAGGCCTTCAGCTGGACTCTCCCGATCACACTAAATAATCAATCATCGCTGTGCCGTGATGTTAAAAATGATTCTACAGTAAGTAAGCCCATATGAAGGTTGCGTAATGATATCAAAATAAACCCGCGGGGTTTGACTGATGAAACAAACAGGTGTCAGCGGCTGCAGACCTGTGATAGAGGAGAGCCAAAGCCTTCGCATAATGAAACACCCCCATCAGCTAAAATCATTCAACCTCTACTGTATTATTGATCTTGAACCAATCGTGGAGCGGGGTTTGTTTTGGGGAGGGGCCGCTCTCCAAAGAGGATGAAGGTGCGGGAATAAAAGTGCTACCGAGAAGCAAAACCCGGTTTGACAAAGGACGCTCGCTCATCGGGACTTCACACTTTGACCCCGCAGGAAGGTAAATATTTAGATCCTGTTTTTTTTTATATATATTTCAGCGAGATTCCTTCAAAATTGGATGACATTGATTTAAAAAACAAAAACAAACAATCATGCGCTGGCGCGTGGATTCTTTCCTGCGCCTCTGCTTTAGCGCTGGTTTGTGGGCTGTAGAGATAGCAGGTGCCGCACGATAGAGCCTAATAAACATGAGGCACGCGCGGGGCCTGGTTAATCCCAGTGTTGACGGGCCGTGCGGACTGTTCTGGACGCCCGTTGTGTTTGTGCAGTTGACAATGGGCAGAACCCAAAGCTGCGCTGGCAGCCGTGATAATAGACGTTGGGAGGCAGGTGAGAATGTGCGAAAGAAAGAAAATGCTGATTGACTGGAACGAAATTTAGTGATACGGGTGAGACAAACGTGCAGATGTGTTTTTCAGGGCGCTGATCTAATGAACGGCCAGCAGAAGCTTATCTCACTCTGGGTTTGGCTGCTGCTGATGGCAGCTCTGTGCCCAGGTGTGCAGTATGCATACGGCAAGCGCGGAGGCTCGTCCAAGGGTCGCGGGAAGGGAGACGGCGGCCAGGCGGCGGCTCCCTCCCAGGGCCGAGGCCTCCCCAAGCCGGGGCTGAAGTGGGCGGGAGCGGCGGCCGGGATCCTGGGAGGCACGGGCACCGGCTACGGCCTGGGATTTCTGGGCAGGCACAAGCACGGATCCGGGGGCCGCCACGGGCAGAAGGCGGAGCAGGACCAGCGGCCCTCCCGCAACGACCGCCGCGGCTTCCACAACCATTCCCTGTGGAGGGCCATCGTTAACGCCGCCGCCCCCGTCCCCACGAGTAACGTCTTCCTCACGCTCGCGCACATGGTTTCCTTCCTCATCACGGTCTGGATAAGAGATGTCTGATTGCTGCTAGAGATCGAAATAAACTGAATAAAAGCTTTAAAGACAACGACCGTGTGTTACTTCCACCGTCGACGTGGGTCAGAGCAAGCAGGTCGAGCACTAGCCTCTATTTAGTTTTTTGTTTTTTAATTTGAAATCATTCGGTTTAAGCAGAGAAGCGGTTGTTATATTAGTAATTTATTAAACATGAACACACACGACATGTCATATTTTAGTAGTATGCCACCTGATGAAAATGAGAGTTACAGGACATCTACTCCTGAAGGACATAAGTGCACTTTTTAAAAATACTGTACAGTCTACAGGGCACGGAATCAAATCATAAACAAGCTCTATTAAAGGTGCAGGAGATATCCAGTGTGGAGCGAGGTGAGAGTAAAAATGATCAGGACGAGCACATGATCACAATAAATCACTTCCTGCATGTTGAGTATTTGAGTAATATGCTTCAAACAGGCTCAAGAGAATAACAGCAATAACAGCAGGTCTGCATTAGTGTCCCTTTAAAGTGGACTTTAAAAATCCCCTGGATACAGCGTCTGCAAGCTTAACTTATGTGCCATGTTTCGAAAAAGAAGTGCAAAGTTACAGAGTCCACCAGGTGGGAAATAAGATCAAAATGAGCACAACAATTAAAGAAAAATGTACAAAATGAACCCGCTAAGCACAACCACGGCCAAGCCGAGGGGAGATAACAAACGTGGAGGTTCTGTGCGTACCGAGCTGCCCCTCTAGGGAGACATTCAGGAGATCCAAAGGAAGACTGACTGGCGAATTTTCCACAGGATCCGTCTCAAGAGTCCACCTTCACGAGGAATGTTGAACTATACTAAGAAAGGTGGTCGACGTTAAGTGAGCACAGATCTAATCTCGACTGTAGAACCTGGGTTCTGGTCAGCGGTAAAGCCAGTGCCTGTGTCCTCCAGTGTACAATTCCAAGGGCAAAATAGATGCAACATCACCAGACTATACGTGAAATGTCTACAATATTGAGATACATTAATAGAAGGCAGGCGTGCGGATATAATGGAGACATTAGAAGCCGGGCTGGCTGTCACTGGAGGAGGAACGTGCTGGAGAGGAGCAAAAGGGAGGAGAACAGCTCGATCATGCCGAAGCTCAGGGGGCCGCAGCGATTCTGTAGCTGCTGCTTCTCCAGGAAAGACTCGGAGTAGACCATATACTCTTCGATGCAGCGCCGGGACTTCATCTGGTCAATGAGGGCGGGGTAACCGATCTCCTCGATGCTGACGGTGTCGTTGTCCTTGTCGGCCTTGCTGCCTCCCGCGTCTTTCGGGAGCCCGGTCTGGTTCATGCATCGGCCCATGAACTTCTCGTAAGACTCTGCCCGTGGCGGAGGCTTGTAGACGTAATCACGGCCATAGTCTTTCTCATCAGTCGACTGGCTGCCATAATGGCGGTACATGTAATTGTTGTAGTAGTATTCCTCTGAGGGGCTGCGGAAGCCAAAATGTGGCCGAGGGAAACGCCCCAGTCCGTATCCGACGGCCATTCCAGCTACGGCGCCCACGCCGGCGGCCACCATGGCTTTTTTGGCAAAACTGGGAGATTTAGGCTTGTATCCCATGGACTGTACAGACTGTGAGAAAGGAGACCCTCCCCTCCCGGGCATATAGCCCCCTCCGCCATATCTGGGACTGAGGATTTTATTATTTGGATTCCAGTTGGTGTAACCTCCAACCGCACCACCAGGGTATCCGCCAGGATAACCTCCGGGGTACCCACCACCAGGCTGACCCCACCCTGGTCCCGTATTCCCCGTTCTGACTGGGTAGCTTGCTCCAGGGTACTGGTAAGGGGACCTTTGATTTGTATAGCCCCCAGCAGCTGGATACTGATTAGGATAACCTCCTCCGCCTGGGAACCCCCCAGCAGGGTACTGGTTGGGATATGCTCCTTGGTTTGTACCAGCTCTACCTGGGTGTTGGTTTGGATACCCACCAGCAGGTGGATACTGATTTGGACTACCTCTCCCTGGATTCTGTGGAGGATATACCCCTCCGGCAGGGTACCCCCCTACGGGGTTCTGAGGTGGATACCCCCCTCCGGCAGGGTACCCCCCTGCGGGGTTCTGAGGTGGATACCCCCCTCCAGCAGGGTATCCCCCTGCAGGGTTCCGATTAGGATAGCCACCAGCGGGGTTCTGATTTGGATATACCCCTCCTGCGGGGTATCCACCAGCGGGGTTCTGATTTGGATGTCCCCCTCCTGCGGGGTATCCACCAGCAGGGTTCTGATTTGGATGTCCCCCGCCTGCAGGGTATCCACCAGCGGGCTTCTGATTTGGATGTCCCCCAGGATTGTTTCGACTTGGATACTGATTTGGACTGCCACCAACTGGATTACTTGGATTTTGTCTTGGATACCCTACTGGGTTGGACTGGCCTGTCCCTGGATGGGGGTAACTCCCCCCAGAAGGATATGGGTTGTTGGTCCGTTTGGGCTGAGAATTGGATGGTTTTGATGGTGTCTTGCTCCCCCAGGAACTGGATCTCCTTCCGCTAGATCCACCCTTAGCCCATGTCGTTTCAGTGTTCAGCAGAAACACAAGAAGGAGGGAGACGAGAGCCACTTCACACAGCCTCCCCATCGTGGCCCTGCAAACAAAAGTATTTCAACTCGAAGGAAACTGCAGAAATTGCATCTAATCAAAAATCAATGCTTGCAAAAACACTGAGATGGACGGAGAATAAATGAAGTGACGCTGCCATTTAGGCTATTAATAGGTACCAATAATAAAAAAAAAACATTGATTCTTCAAATGTACTGGACTACCGAGCAGAGTATAACGTTTTTTTTTTATTTCTAAATGTCTATCCAGCGTCAAAGGAAGGCCCAGCAGCACATTTGAATGAATTAAATTTCAGAAACGTAAACATCATCGCACTCAAACGTGGTTGCAATCGCGTTTCCCTGCGCGGGTTGCGGGAACGGCACGCTCGGCCTGGCCCTTATTTTTGACGGCGTGAGCGGCCCCGACCATCGCGTCCCTTCACTTACGTAAAGGTTAAATCCCCAGCCGTGACATAGCGGTTTTACGCGCACGTCGCGCTCGACCCGGGCGCACGGCTGCGTCCGTCCGCCCCCCCCCGGACGAGCCGCAACTCACCGAAAAAAAACAACGCCTCGGCCGCGTTCCGGTGACAATTCGGCGATGATGTTGTCGTCCGCTCTCTCTCTCTCTCCCTTTTCATGGACTCCTCTCTCTCTCCCCCCGCTTGGTTTCGTCTAATAATGGCTGGGGTGCGCTCGAATTGGAGAAGGGCGCGCCCCGGGAGGGCGGGCCGGGGGGGGGCGGCCCCACCTCCCAGGACCGGATCATCCGAGCTATAAAGGCTACATCGCAATGCTGCGTGAATGAAATGACGCATAAATACTTGCTTTATTTTCCTAACTCAAGTGAAGAATGGGCCTGGTTTCGCTCAGAGATCAGACCAGACGGTGTCTCAAGGTGAGCATATCAGCCGCCCCTTTGGGGCCCGCACCGATGCGGGGCCGACGATGACGTCAGGGGCTGCGAAGGTTGAACCATTGGTCCGCTTTTCTGTTTTTTTTTCTGGGTTCTGCCGTCTAACTTTATATATATTTGGGAAAAAAAATCAAATAAAATACAATAATGATGATACTCGGTAGGGAAAACTGAAAAAATACAATTACAGTAATAAAATAATTAATAAATGTATCTGAAATGTATAACATTAAATACTGGTATTAGTTGTCTGATGGTTCGATTGGTTTTAAATGCCTTTTTTTAATGGTTTTAACACTTTGCAGAGGGGCTTAATTAGTCAGGCTTTTTCGCCAAAATGTTAAAATTAACATATCGAAGTGAAACAGTTTCTTTAGAAGTTAATTTTCTACAACTATACAACAATAATCTACCCACATCAATCATCAACAAATGACTGAATAGGTTTCTTAAAGTTAATTTGTCCGGGAATACATGTGTAGGACTTTACTGTCAACACATTTTTCAGATTCATGCATGTTTTTTCATCCTAAAAAAACCCTGAATTTCTAAAAAATCTATCTCATTGTTGCCCACTCACTCACGTATCTCAACTATTTCCTCCTAGAACCCCTCTGACTGGTGATCAGGAGTTAAAACCCACTTCTGAGAGGGCATAAATGATACATATTGTCACTTCCCACATCAGTGAATAGGTCTGGAGCTGCACCCAGGGTGTGGCCGTCGACGTCCCTCCTCCCAGACGGTGCTGGATAATCCGATCCGAGGATTTTCCCCAACGAATGTCAGGGGGAGAATATTCCTAATCCTCGGTGTTTGGATATAAATTAGAGCATTGGTTCCCAAACCCCCCCCATTGATGATATAAGAACATTGTAACCCCCCCATACCACACCCCTCACCCACCCCAAATCAATATAAACAACATTTTCTTTCTAAAATATGTACATATGACTTCACATTTCACGGTTTTTATTGTTTGTTATGCCGGACTGTTCCACTGCGCCCCCCCCCACACTAGGGGGCGCGCCCCCAGTTTGGGAACCCCTGAGTTAGTTTATTATATAGTTACAAATAACTATGTTTATTTATTTGGGTTTTTTTTATTATTTATTTATGCATTTTAAATGAAATTAAAGCGTTTTGGCTCCTCCCAACGGAGGGCGACCCGTGACGTCAGCAAAAGGAACCGGATGTTCGGGTCTCCTCTCCGGTGGAAGCAGCATGTCGGCCAGGAGGGAGCCGAGCGGCGGGACGGAGCCGCGGATCCAGCCCCCCCAGGCGTGAGCCGAGCCGAGGCGAGCCCGGGGGCCCGAACCAGAACCAGAACCCGAGCCCCGTGCGGGGAGGGAGAGAGGAGGAGGGAGGGGGGGAGGACCGTCTAGTCTGTGGAGGGAGCATCAGGAGGAGGAGGAGGGGGTCCGAGTAGGTGGTGGTGGTGGTTGGGGGGGGTCGAGGAGGGCGATGCTGTCGGTGCTGTCGTACGGCCGGCTGGTGGCCCGGGCCGTCCTGGGGGGGCTCTCCCAGACCGACGGGCGCGACTACAGCCTGGTGAGCGCCAGCTACGGCTTCGGCAAGGACTTCCGCAAGGGCATCCTGAAGAAGGGCATGTGCTACGGGGACGACGCCTGCTTCATCGCCCGGCACCGCACCGCCGACGTGCTGGGTGAGACCCGTCCGGAACCCCCCCCGAACCCCCCCTTCCCCTCCGTATGACCTTCATGTGTCCAGGCTGCACGTGCGTCGACCCCCGGGGTGACGACAACCAACAACCCCCCCTCTCGCTTTGTTCCTCACCCCCGATACCTCGCTAATCTGCCTGCCCCCCCCCCCCCTCCTCAAAAAGGGGGGGTTAAGGTCTCAAAAGGGCCTTAAACGCGCTTTTTACGCGGTCGCGTGAGGCCGTCGGCGCCCTTTGAAGCCGGGTGACCTTTCACCTACTTCTACCCCCCCCCTCCCAAGCCACGTGAAGGTCGTGACGAAAGCGAAAGTGGTTTATCTCCCTCCCTCCCCCCCTCCCCTCAGGGGGGGGGGGGTTGAATCCGTCTCGGCTCGGCTCGGTTCGGACCCGGACCCGAACCCCTCTGAGGTCAGAACGGTCGCGCGTGGGGGCGGCCATGTTGTTCCGCTAGCTCCGCGCGCCGCTTTTGTTCTCGCCGCTCAAGTTCGAAAAAGGCGAAAGAAAACGAAGATTTCAAAGAGCAGGGGGGGGGGGCAAAAACAGGCGAGAGGTGCGGGGGGGGGGGGTGAGGGAGAGGGACGGCTGTTGTTATGGTGGTCACGATGCATGTTTAAACCGCTTTAAATACGTCACGCGGGGACAGACTGCGCCTTCTGGTGTCCCATCAGTGTCCTCCAGATGAACGTGGAGCCCAGCAGCGGACTCCTGGTCCCGCCGGGCTGAGGCAGGGGGTGCCCGACCTGCCCCCCCAGGGGTCCGTGAGGCTGCAGGTTCTGGTCCAACCCAGCAGCAGCAGCACCAGACTGGACTCACTTCATCAACTCATCTGAGTCTCCAACAGCTGACTGGTCAAACTGGGCGAGCTGGACTGGTGGGACCAGAACCTGCATCACCCCCCCCCCCCTCATCTGGGGGGAAGTGATGGAGCCGCTGAGGCTCGGTCGCGTCATGATGTCGTTACGTGCTTAAAAAAAAGGGCAGACGTGAAGGTGTTGCTGCGGACGCTGCGGGGTCGGATCAAAGGAAACCAGAAACAACAATTAAAACACGTGTTCTCTGTTATAAAAGGCTTTGCCCTTTGCCCTCGGGCGGTTTTTAACCATTAATCCAACCGACTGTGACAGATTATTTACACGCTTGCGTCAAATAAATCATTCACATGTGCTGTTATCCACGGTTGTAACATGGAACAAACTCACTAACACCGGCCCTTTCTTTACTTAAACAGTAAACAAATGTGGTTTTTTGAAGGTTTTCTGTCATATAAAAGTGTTTCTTTGCAGAGAACTTCACCACACACTAACCCCCCCTCCTCTTTGTTCTCAGGTGTTGCGGATGGCGTCGGGGGTTGGCGCGACTACGGCGTGGACCCGTCTCAGTTCTCCGCGACTTTGATGAGGACCTGCGAGCGGCTGGTGAAGGAGGGGCGCTTCTCTCCGAACAACCCGGTGGGCATCCTGACGTCCGGCTATTACGAGCTTCTGCAAAACAAGATTCCCCTGCTCGGTGAGTAGGAGCGGGGGGGGGGGTGAACACAGATGTGTGTTATGATACACAAAAGCTGTGTGTGTGTGTGTATGTGGGGTAAAGTCTTTCAGGGTCACACATGTACAGTCGATGTTTGCAGCTGCGAGCGCGCACGATGTCGCGTGACGTAACATCTGCGAGCTCTGTACTTTGGTATGCCAGCGCCAGACAGGATTGATACCGTGTGAAACCGAACACGCAGAGTGAACATTTTGTTTTTCCACACGGCTCCCAAAGGTCAAGAATCCCTGTGTAACCGACACCCCTCGCGAGGGAGGGGGGGGGCAATCCAATTTTTAAAATGCCGTGGGACATGTGATCGGGATCACATTTCCTCCCAGACGCCGCCTCCCTGTCCCACGGCGGAGCGCATGGTTCACCCTCCTCCCTGTCACGATGTTTGTCGAGCGGCCCGCTTTTATTTTGGGAAAGTCCTGACGGGGCCTCGGCTCGCCTGGCCGCTCAAGGTTATTCGGGCTGTAGTCGGGCCTCCGCTTCGCCCACCACGAGGGTTTGGCTCTCGCGCAAAGTCGGCCTGGTTCTCCTTCACTTCCCGTTTTCCCTGCAGCTCTTCTTTCCCTCCTTTGCGCGGCGTGTACGCTCAACCCGTGTGTGTGTGTGTGTGTGCGTGTGCGTGTGTGTGTGTGTGTGTTGCGTTGTGCAGGCAGCAGCACAGCCTGCATCGTGGTCCTGGATCGGCGGAGCCACCAGCTGCACACGTGTAACCTCGGTGACTCCGGCTTCCTGGTGGTGAGGGGGGGCGAGGTGGTGCACCGCTCCAGTGAGCAGCAGCATTACTTCAACACGCCTTTCCAGCTGTCCATCGCGCCGCCGGGGGCGGAAGGGGCGGTGCTCAGTGACAGGTGAGAAGCCCACTGTTGAGGTTTTCTTTATCAATCGGACCCAGGAGCGACGGCAGGTGGACTGACACTCTACTCAAGTGTGTGTGACGCCAACAATTATTGTGCTTTTCTTTTTGTTATGCGGGTGGTGAGACCTTTAAGGAACTGTTTGAGGATAAACACGCGCCCTTTCGCCAGCACACTGCTGGTATTTATGGTAGACACATTAAATACCTGATCATTCTCACTCCCGGTGTGATTAGATTTGTTAAAACGGGGGTCACAAACCACGCTTTTAAAGGTTAAGGACGCGCCACGTCGTCACTTCAAGCGTCCACCTTTGAGGTCAGACCTCAATTGCTGTTGCCACGCGTCCGTCTTCTGACGTTCGGTTAACTTCCAGCCCGGTGTGGATCTTCAGGAGCATGTGGTCAACGTGTTCTCCCCCCTCCCTGTCTCTCTTCCAGCCCCGAAGCGGCTGACAGCTCCTCCTTTGACGTGCAGCTCGGCGACATCATCCTGACGGCGAGTGACGGGCTCTTCGACAACATGCCGGACTACATGATCCTCCGGGAGCTGAAGAAACTCAAGGTGCCCCCTCAAGAATGCACACGCCTTCACCCGGCCCACAGGCCGACCTCCTCTCCCAGGCGTGACCCTCTTGGTGCGTGTGCTCCTTTCAGGCTCCCAGCTACGACAGCGTCCTGCAGACGGCGCAGAGCATCGCACAGCAGGCTCACGACCTCGCCTACGACCCCAACTATATGTCCCCATTTGCACAGTTTGCCTGTGATAACGGCCTGAATGTTAGAGGTTCGTATCCCCGCCTCACCGATCAACCCTATTGACTCAATAGGACCCTATTGGTGCGTTTCTAGCGCTCATATTCAGTTTAGAAACCTTGGTTTTAACTGTCTTGTCCCAAACTGTTGTTGACCTGCAGGAGGGAAGCCAGATGACATCACGGTGCTGCTGTCCATTGTGGCTGAATACACAGACTGAACACGCGTGCGGGTGTCGTTTGAGTGCGTGTGCTCGTGCGCCAGAGGCTGGTCCTTCCACCCCCCCCCCACTCGCCCCAGTCTTCCACCTGCAGCCCTCCAGAGCCTATGCGAGGCCAGCCGACGCGACACTCGGCTCCCCGTGGAGCTGAGGACCAACCATGTCCTTTAGTTCCTTCACACCGGTTTTGTTTTAGAGCTTGAACGACAGCAGGCAGCTAGGATGTTGTTGTTTTTTTGTCTTTTTTTCTGGTGACGATTGTGATGCAGGAGGGAACGGAGACATGCGGTGTCGTTTTGTGGCATTGGCACATTTAAAGCGATGCAATGAAAAGGTGCCGTGAGGCTTTTTCTGAGGGTGTGTTCAGACTTTGTGGCCCTCATGTCTAAAACAAACAAACAAACAAAAAGCACTGGCAAAAAAAAACAAAACCTGCCCGTTACACACCTATTTTTGACACATCAAGTGTAACAAAACGGTTTTTGCATTACTCACAATCAGTTCGGACACTCCGCTAAACACTTGTTTTGCTGGTGCTCGCTTGCGTGCGCGTAGATGCGAAGTTAAAGGAGTAAGCCATGAGTTTAGCGTGCAGAGTAGACCCTTGAATCCATCGGTCTTGTTTTTATCAGTTTCAGGGGAGTATCTGTATCTGTTGAGGCTGACGGTGGGAGTGGAACATGGGTTGTAAAGGGTCTGTTCTCTGCTTCTTGGGTTTGGGAATGTGTCTGATGGGAGAAATAACAGTTCAGCGCTGGGTTTGAATAAATGTGAGGGGAAACGGAGCAGCTTGGAGGCGATCACTTGAATATACATCACGTTTCTCGTCGTCTCTGGTTCACAGTTCTGTCCCGCCACGGAAAATGTATCCGTAAAAGTATTTTCCTGATTTGATGTGAGTTTAACCGATCCCACGCTTCCACTCTGCTGAAATGAACAAGAAAGCACGCGCTGAGCTCGAGCCGCGTGGCTCCAAGACTGCCCGAGGGACTTTGGCTCTCGCCAGCATCCGGGAATGTTGGTCATTATAGGTCAGGCACGATTTTGACATAAGAGATGTATTTTCTTTTTTTAAACGTTTGGTTTTTAAGTCGGAGGACGACCGTCTGCCGATGTGAGAATTGTGTTGGATGACATTCAGCTATCTTAACGTGTGTGTTTTTGAGAATTTATTTTTTTATTTCCAGTTCCTTGTTTCCCTTTACTTTCGTTCGCTGCTTCTCGTTTCTGTGTTCAGACGTTTGTCTGTGCTCAACATGGTTTTAACGGCCGTGATCACATGATTGTAATTAGTGAGTGTAAATACGTGTGTGACATTGATGTTGGTGTTCCTCTCATAATATTTTACCGCTCTTCGCTTTGACTTCTCTTCACAGGTGAAAAGCACCAAAGGCACATGTTTTTCTTCTTCTTCTTCACACGTCAGTGTGACTTACATCTCACAGTAGTACTGCAAATCTCTGCTCTGAATTATCTATGATGGCCCCATCATAGAAATTATTAGAAGGATGTTAAATGTTGATATACCTGCATTTTTAGTTTGCAGAAAATAGGTTTTATCACGTTAAAACGCACCCAGTATCTTCATGAAACCAAAGAAGAAAGCCATATATGTTAAAAGGGGATTGCTGCACAGCTCTGTAAACCCTGCTGTAAATGTTTCTGTCACTTACACAAACTGAAGACTGATTGACAATAACGTCTTACTGTCCTGGCCGGTTTGCACAGTTGCTGTCTCTGCTGCTGGTGCACTTTTCAATTTAGACATCTGTAGTCTCTCTCCTAGAATGTTTCGTTGTGTTTTTTTCTTTTTGCTGTGTGAAGTTTCTCATCTTGTGTTGAACGATAATTCTGTTTCACTGAAGGATTCGGGAGGTGGTGCTGTGAACGTAGAACGAGTGCACAGTTTTAGCCTTAACAAATAGTAATCAAGAGGCCTTTCCTGTCATTGCAAGCTTGTCTCGTCTCTGTCCTGTTGGCCTGATATTTTGGTGTAAATGAAATGTACTCTCCCGTAAAACCATTCTAAAAAAAAAAAAAAAAGGTGCTTCTGCAATCTGTATGGAACGACTGTCCTCTCTTCAGCAAGCAATGTGTGCGTGTGTACGAAAGAGTCAGTGTAGTGTCTACATTGTGTAACAATGCAGGTCTGATTTATGTAAATATGTTTTAAAATATGGACAATATTTAAATAAAAGAATCTAGTATTTATACTAAATTTACTCGAGTGTTTCTTAAAGCCTCGCTTTTAAAGAGGGGAACCTTGAAACATGAGATGATTGCATTATAATTTACTGTTTGGAAGGTTACGTGCATTTGTACTCTTGATTACAGAGTGTACAGACTTTGCAGGGATTCTGTATGAAATTAATCTTTACATGATTTCATTTTAAATGTTTTTTTTTTGGATAAATTATCCTAAAACCGCATGGATGGATCTCGCCTCAGGTTTTAATCCAGGTTGGGATGGAGGCTGGGGTCTTTCTGTGGAGTTTGCATGTACTCTCCGGGTACTCCGGCTCCCTCCCACACTCCAAAGACACGAACCACCGGGATCAGGTCAAGTGGAGACACTAAATATGTCCTTAGGCGTGAGTGTGAATGGACGTCTGTCTCTTTGTGTCTGACTGTCTGGTCCAGTCCAGGGTGGACCCCACCTTCACCCGATGTCAGCTGGGACAGACTCCAGCCCCCCCACGACCCTCTGGGGAGGAAAAAGAGGTAGAAGATGATGGATGGATGGTGAATGGAGTCAAGGACGGGGGTGTGCTACGCGTCCTTCTCCACCAGGCAGCAGCAGAGAGCCGCGCGTCCGCCTGCGCCACAGCGGATTAAACCACAGAGGAAGAGGGCCCTCCAGCAGGGGGCGACCATGCGGCGGATGTTTCCACGTCCTAATCTGATCGGCTCTCCTCCCCGGAGCCACCTGATCGGCCTCATTCCTGCTGACGGAGGACATCCAGGCTGACGCGCCCGGTCAGCTGACGCATGGCCGCGGCGGAGCTCCCAGCGCGGCCGCGGGCGAGGCGTCCCCCGGCCCGGCTGGATGCCCACTAAATGGCCGGGAGCGGGCACCCGGGGGGGCTGGGGGCGGAACGGGGCAAGAGCACCTGGTTCGTGACCGACGGGGAGGCCGAGGACGCCCGGGCGGACAAGTACGGCTTCACGGGGGGGGCCCAGCAGTCCCCCGGAGACCCGTAAGTCGAGCGCCTCCGCCCCGCTGCGCACCCGCCGTGCGCCCCGGCTCGGTCCGGACCGAGATTGGACACACTCTGAGAGGCTGTCCCGTCGGTCCGGGACCCCGAACCGTCACGTTCGAGTCACGTGACCCCGCTGTTGTTGTTGCTGTTGTTGTTGTTGTTGTTGTTTACGAGCGCGTCGGCCGTGCGTCTGCAGCCCCTGACCCCCGGGTGCAGGAGGACCCGCACCTCCACCCCCCTCGTCTCCTGCTCCCTTTCCTGCTTCCTGCACCGACCGGGAAGAGACGAGCCCGTTTGCATGAGCCGCCTCGTCCCCTCAGGGTCTTCCGCCTGTCATGCAAACCCCCCCCACCCACACACACACCACACACACACACACACACACACAGGTCGGTCCATTGTTGGGAGATTTGACTGTCTGACGTCTGTTCGTCCCCGCAGCGCCGATGACGTCCCGATCGAGGTGCTGAGGCAGCGGGAGGCCAAGTGGCTGGAGATGCTGAACAGCTGGGACAGGTGGATGGCCAAGAGGCACAGGAAGGTCGGTGGGAGCGGGCCGTCGGCGAGCGGGAAGGAGAAACGAGAAAGCGCGGCGGGGGACGCGAGGGGGTCGCTCTGAAGGGTCGCACGCTTGAGGCGTGTCGCACGGCTGCGACTGAGGGCCTCACAGGTCGCCCGCTGGGCGAGGAAACCGAAGCGAAGACGGGGAAACGTCAGCTTATAGTACCGATGGAGCGCGTGATCACGCCACCGACCCGACGCCGGTACCGGGTCACGTGTGTCCAAGGCCGGGGGGGTGCAGAGGCGGCGTGGGGCGGTCCTCGGCGTACGCGGAGGCGCACCGGGCCCGCCTCGCCTCGCCTCGCCTAAGCAGGCGTCGCGCGTCGTTGGAAGTTCTCGGCACGAGAACGGGGAGACGCCGAGTTTCGCACGCCGTTTCCCTCGAACGCTCGGCGAGGAGGTCGATCCACCTCCACGACCCCCCGAACCTGAACCTACCGTTCCCCTCCCCACGGGGCTCGTCCCTCACGAGGGGCGCGCCATGAACATTCACGTGATCGCTTGATCGACTTGATCCGAAAGAGCCTTTTCGGTTACAGCAACTCTGAGAGACCCGGCGGGGGGCGTGTCTTCGGGGGGGGGTGAATGGAGCGAGGAGCTGGAGGCCTGTGCTCTCGTCCCTCAGGTGAAAGACCGATGTCAGAAGGGCATCCCCCCGTCCCTGCGCGGCCGAGCCTGGCTCTTCCTCACCGGGGCGAAGGTCAAGAGGGAGCAAAACCCGGGGAAGTTCCAGGTGGGTGGGGGCGGCGGCGGGGAGGGGGGGGTTTGGGGGTCGTCTGCTCACGCCGGGGGGGTGTTGGAATGCGCCCAGGAGCTGCAGAGCCAGCCCGGAGATCCTGCCTGGGTGGACGTCATCGAGCGGGACCTCCATCGCCAGTTCCCCTTCCACGAGATGTTCACGGCCAGAGGAGGTCACGGGTGAGCACGGCCGCCGCTCCTCCGCGCCCTCGCCGTGGCGAGGCGGCGCCCTGACCGTGAGCCCCCCCCCCCCCAGACAGCGCGGCCTCTTCGACGTCCTGAAGGCCTACAGCCTGTACCGTCCTGACGAGGGCTACTGCCAGGCGCAGGCGCCCATCGCCGCCGTCCTCCTGATGCACATGCCAGCAGAGGTGAACACACACACACACACACACACACACACACACACACACGACACACGCGTGTCACCGTAACCATCATTTAAAAGGCGATTAAAAGACACGAGTGTCCTCTCTGTGTCCAAGGACGCCTTCTGGGTTCTGGTCCAGATCTGTGAGAAGTACCTGCCGGGCTACTACAGCGCTGGGCTGGTAAGGACGCGCAGCCTCAGCACACACACACACACACACACACACACACACACACACACACACACACACACACACCCTGGGTCAATCATCGCTCCGTCTGACTCCACTAATCTGTCGGGGGCAAAGATGGAATGTTGCGAAACCGCGTTTTCGGATGACGTAACGCCTCGAGCCGCGAGTCGAGGGAGGTGAGAGGCGTCTGAGAGGCGTCTGCCCTGACTGCTGCCCCCCCCCACCCCCCCTCGCAGGAGGCCATCCAGCTGGACGGGGAGATCCTGCAGGCGCTGCTGCAGAAGGTGTCCCCCCTGGCCACGCACCACCTGAAGAAGCACGGCGTGGAGCCCGTCCTCTACATGACCGAGTGGTTCATGTGCGCCTTCTCCCGCACCCTGCCCTGGGCCTCGGTGCTGCGCGTCTGGGACATGTTCCTCTGCGAGGGTGAGCATCGGGGGTCGAGCGCCTTCGTGGGGGGGTTGGGACACGGGCGCTGGACACACAGCCGCTCCAGAACCGGAACAGAACCGGGCCGTTGTCCGTCCCCAGGTGTGAAGATCCTCTTCCGGGTGGGCCTCGTCCTCCTGAGGTGCACGCTGGGCTCCCAGGGGAGGCTGAAGTCCTGCCAGGGCCTCTACGAAACCATGCAGGTCCTCCGCGCGATACCGCCGCAGTACATGCAGGAGAGCTTCTTGGTGCAGGAGGTGCGCTCCGACCCCCCCCGCTGTAATCTGCTTTATGGCCCCTGGTGCTGCCTCAGCCCGTTCCCTCTGGACTCCGGACCCTCGCAGACGCACTATCAGCGGATAGCTCAGCCCAGACCCGACCTCCCCGCTCTGTTGCAGGTCATCGACCTGCACCTGACCGAGAAGGACATCGAGAAGGAGCACCGCAACCAGCTGCGGCGGTGGAAGGAGACGCGCGGCGACCTGCGCTCCAAGTCCCCCCCGAGGATGCACGGCGCCAAGGCCATCATAGTCGCCGAGCCCCCCAGGGTCCAGGACCTGAGGCAGGCGCCCAACATCACAGTGGAGACGTTCCGGGCCCCCGGGCGGGACGGCGAGCGGGCGGACCTCGACGAGGCGGCGTCGCCGCGCGTCGCCGACCCCGGCCTGGCGCCGCCCGACCCCCCCGCGCCCCTCCTCGAACGCACGGCCGTCGATGGGTCCAGGGAGAGCATGAGCAGCGGGGAGCACGACACGTACCTGTAGAGTCGACCGTTTACACACACACACACACACACACACACACACACACACACACACACACACACACACACACACACACACACACACACACACACACACACACACAAAGCCATTCCAGATTTTTATCAACACGTTACACTAAAACACTCCTCTCTTATCTGATGCGCCAGCAGGACCTCGTTCACGTGCTCACGCGTCGGTACGATCAGAGGTAGCAGGCGTGCGTTTGGAGGGAAAATATTTATGGCTGGAGCCGCCCGAGGTGCGTCCGCCCCGCGTCTAAAAGCGCAGTTCCGAACACGTTGAGGGTCGCGTCATCGCCCGGGTGCGACCGCGGGCTCTCCTGAGCTGTTGGTTAGTCTGTCAGGTCATGAGGAGCCTTCCTCGTTTTTTACCCAGAGGTTCGGTCTACCTGGCCCAGAGGTTCGGTCTACCTGGCCCAACCTCTGCCCCCCCCCCCACCAGGGTGAGGAGTCGGCGGCTGTTGTTACCGCTTCTGGCCACGAGGGGGCGCCGTCGGCCCGAGAACAGACCGTCTGAACTAAGGGACGCTCGTGCAGGGATCTTATCGCTACTCAGCCAAAGATTTTTATAAGCTGAATTATTTTACTGATTTATACATGTGTGAATGTCATTTTGGGGGAGAATGTATGGGATAGTGGTAAAACGCCATGCTGAAGAACACTAAGCATTTTTCTTTATTTAGTAGATATACTCCTATTTAAAGGTTTTCACCTGATCCATATCTGATCCAAGCTTTTTTGTAGCATAAAATTCAATGAGATTCTAGAATTTAATTATTTAAACAGTTGTTCTGCTTCCTTTTTGCACACGTTCTCTTGAAAATACATGAAAACACTTTGACGCTTGTTTTGATGCAAAACTGTGGATGGCGAACTAACAGGACCAAATGAAGCTGTTGTTTAAACCCATCTGATCTGACAAAGGGACGTTAGCAGCTGATGTCAGCTGACTGTTTTATAGTGTGAGAAGCTGTTTATCCAGTAGACTCTTTTACACGCTGGTTTTATACCATCAGAGTACGCGGTGCGTTTCATATGTATGTAAGCTGAAACCGAATAATGCTGTCAGTTTATTCTCATTACAGCTACCATGAAAAAGAATGTTGATTAAAGGGACGTACAAACTACTATTTTCTTAAATATTAAAACTAAATATTGTGTGATTTAATATCAACTACAATCCGTTTTATAGCAAGTTACTGTAAATCAATAAAATGACAAAACTGTCGCTGTTGATGCGTCTGCATTCATCACAAAGTGGAGATCTCTCTCTCTCTCACACACACACACACACACACACACACACACACACACTCTGGGTGGAACAGGCAGGATTTCAGTGCAGCCTGTGTTATCATTCAGCCGCCCACCAGTGCAGCAGCACACTTCCTCGGACACCTGTTTCTCCGGCTCTTTCAGCTCTGTGAGGAATTTGCATCTCAAATGGGGCGAATTCCCACAGCGCCGTCCAAAAGCGCCCGAGCAGCGCCGCCGCGGGCCTGAATGGAGCCTCACACAGGCCCTCTTCACCGTTGTCTTCCTCCACCAGGTTCAGCTGCAGTCCAGCGCTGGTTAATTGAATCCAGTTTGCCCCAGAGGCTTCGGGGCGGTTACGTAAATGTTGATTTTAATTTATGATGAAAAATATTAATCTTCCTTAGCAGACTGGTGATACTGGGAGAAAGGGGAGCATTGTACTGGCTGAGGTGGGACAGAGAGGCTATATGGGCTGGTGATACTGGGACAGAGGATAAATGGACTGGTTATAGTGGGACAGAGAGGGTAAATGGACTGGTTATAGTGGGACAGAGGCTATATGGGCTGGTGTTACTGGGACAGATGATAAATGGGATGGTTATAGTGGGACAGAGAGGGTAAATGGACTGGTTATAGTGGGACAGGGAGGGTATATGAGCTGGTGTTACTGGGACAGAGACAGTGAAGGGACTGGTTATAGTGGGACAGAGAGGGTAAAGGGACTGGTTACAGTGGGAAAGTGGATATATGTACTGGTAATAGTGGGACAGAGAAAGTGGGGACTAATTGTGGGGGAGTGGATGAATGAACTGGTTATAGTGGGACACAGAGGGTAATTGGACTGGTTATAGTGGGACACAGAGGGTAATTGGACTGGTTATAGTGGGACACAGAGGGTAATTGGACTGGTTATAGTGGGATAGAGAGGGTAATTGGATTAAATGTATATCTTTTGTTACATCGTCCTGGTTAAATGTAATGGTTTAATGTTCAGTGGCGAGTCCCTTCTTCAGACCACCCCCCAACACACACACACACACACACACACACACTACCACACACACTCTGGTCTGTCTCACGCAGACATGGGCTCCATAATCTCAGATCCTGGACTGTAACGGGACACTGGCATTATGGAACGTGACCCAGACTTGCCCCCACGACCACCGTCTGAAGAGTGAAACTCGCCGTTTTCACGGTCGTAACGCTTGAGGACGTAACGTTAGAGCGTCCTGACACGGTTCAACGAGCATATTAGGAAAAAGAAACAAGCCTCTTCTGCCGCTGAAGGCGCTCGTTACAGGGGATTACAGTGTTTTCATAAACTGGTGATAAGGTTAATATAGACCCGTTCTTCCGGGCGGCCGCATTAATAATGCAAATATTGCATTAATTTAATTCACCTTTAATGTTGAACTTGTTTCCACATTGTTTTAAAAACGCAGCTGGATCTTTTTTAAAGCAAAAAAAGGCGCCACCTGGCGGTCATTCTCTCTGTCCGGAAATGATCTCATTAAAATCTGTCAATGTCTTTTAAAAAGGGAGAGAATGGGGGGAAAAAACCTAGTCTATGCTTTTCAGTTATTGTCCATTTATGTGTGCAGTGAGACTCTCCACACATGTGAACTCTCTTAAACTTGAGGGGGGGGTGGATAATCTCATGATAACATATGCATGAAGCGTCTGGGAGATTATAGTCTGGCCTCGTGGGCTGTAAAGCTTCTCTAAGGCTTTGGGGTAACCGGGGGTCTTCCTGGCTGCCACCCTTATCCTCAGACTGCCGCCCCCCCCCACACACACCCAACCGACCCCCACCCATAGACGCCCTCCGCCCAACGTGGGGATTAGAGGGGTGAGAGGTCAGTGGGACAAACAAAAAAAACACCCGCTCGCCGTGCAAAAGTCCAGAAAACGCGAATCGGGGGGGACCTACCCTTCCCGTTGAGCGAGGGGGGGGCGCTCTTATGAGTTCGAAGGCTGGAGGCAGTGTCGCTGCTGCACGCGTGGGACAGGAAGCAGGAGGGGAAAAGGTGTCCAGGGTCGGACAGATGCTGCTGGAGTGGACGGAGGACAGGACGCGCTCGTCTCCTTTTATGGTCCTCGCCGGGGCGAACAGTAGCGCGACGATCAGAGATCCATCGGGGACGGGAGACGGGAGACGGCGCTGATGATTTGTTGTAAGAAGTTATAACGCGCAGCTGCTGGCTGCCATCGGGGGGGATCCCCCTGATCTGTTTTTATGGCAAATGAATCATCAGAAGGATGATTTATGCTGTCCTCTGTGTCGTTAAACCCACTTCCACATTATTGTTCTTTGCGGCGGCTCTGCTCGGCTCATGTAAGAAAAAAAAAAAATGCACCCATCAGGATGTTTGTTTTGAAGCTCGGGCTGATTAAGGCACATCAATGGCTTTATTAGCTCATTCTACGGTCTCCTTCCAGCTATAAAAGCTCCTGTTTTCCAGCCATCCTGTCCTCTTTCTGCCTGGTTTCGGTAGATTTGAGGTCAGTCATGCTGCCAGAGAGGTAGTAAATAACCTTTTCGATCGGGTTTTATGTGTTTTTTCCTGCTCCCGCGACCCCCAGGGGGGGCTTCCTGCGAGCACCTTGTCTGGTTTCGCAGGCTTCGCCCCCTCCCGCCGTTAACTTTGAGCCAAGGGTTCAGCGTGGACGCGCCCGGGCTCTGTTTGTGTACCATGTTTATCTCTCTCTGGGATGTTTGTTGGCCCGCTGCTTCTGCCGCGCGCTAATCTGTGTTGATCTGAAGTCACTTCCTGCCATTGTCGTGCCACATCCCCGCTGTCTCCCCTCTTCCCGTCCATCCAGTCCCCTCTTTCCCCATCAAGGAAGCCGGAGAGGATACGCGACGGGGTGGTCGGCAGGGCTGAGAATGTGTTTGCTGTGCGCGTGTGCCATGGCACTGATAAACCTGGGCCGGGTAAATGTGGGCCAGCAGCGCGAAGAGTCTGATAACAGTCTGCTGCACCAGTACACAGGAGGATTCGCCTCTCTTTCGGATTTCTGCATGCATAAATGCACAAAAACCCCACAGAGACACCCCCCAAGTGTCAGTAATGCTCGTCTTTTTGACGAGCTGAGGCCGTGTGGTTGTGGGTGTGTGTGAGAAAGTGGAGCGATGACCTCAGAGGCTCTTTTAATTGAGACTGATGACAAAACCATGTGCATGTCAGGACCTCTGGTTTGAGGTTACAATAGCTTATTGTGTTCCCCTGGCTGCTGTCATGGCTGTTACATGCATGCTGGGGCTGCGGGATCACGCGGTGACTTTTTTTTTTTACGCATGCGGCGTGCGTGTACATCTCCTGACCTTGAAACCAAAGAGGAGGCTTTTGTTTCGGGGGCCCTTGTGAAGTCGGGACAACCATAAAAATCCGCAGAGCGGCTCGCGTTACACGTGAAGGACGGCGGTCTTTAAAGCTGCGTAAATCCCGCGGCACCTCCAGCAACCCGCCCGCCTCCGCGCCCGAGCTCTAATTGTGTCGCACGCTTTTGTCAGCATCCGTCTTGCAGCGGGAGGGGAAGGTGTCGCGCTCGTCACGCTCCCACAGGAAGAGACAAATCTTAGTTTTACTGCTGCGTGGGTCTGAGGCTGGTGCATCAGACGGGCCGCTGTTGAAGAGGAATAGACGCTCGCTAGTCGACAAAGTAAAACCTAATGGGGTTACTCGCTCCTGGAAATCAATGAGATTGAAATAAATCAGCGATGAGCGGTGACCTTGAGCCGGAGTCAGCGCTATGTATAGACTAGATGTTCGTGGAAAAAAGATCCTGGGTTGGATTTCCCTGTCTCGTAGGCACGTTGGCGTTTAGTGAATATTTCTGTTTGGCTGCGACAGGACAAAGAGGCGACAATGCGATGAAAGCAGGAAGGTTTGTGTCAACAGGGTCCTCCAGTCCGCGGGAGAAAACAGAAAGTGGACGCGGACGTGCACGTGCACGTGCGCCCCCCGCTCAAAATAGCCGCCCGTCGAGCCTGTAAGACCGTGGAAACATCTTGTGAACTGCAGGCGTGTGTGCTTTGTGGGGTCAGGGCAGCACGCTGCTCGTATATTTAGATACAAACTCAGCAAAAGCGCTGCCCGGCAGCTCCTACGTGACTTTTCAGATGATCCTCGCCGGGGTGAGGCACTAGCGCCGAGGCCTCCCGTCCAGCACTCTGCCCCCCCCCCCAACACGAGACACCAAACGCACAGTCAAGACAGACGCTTTACCAGACACGGTAGCTGCGCGCAGAAGACGCAGGAAAATGTCCAGCCGCTCTGCGATGCATCAGTGATAATAAAGTAAATGTCTGATGAGGAGCAGGAGGAGGAGGAGGAGGAGGAGGAGGAGGAGGAGGAGGAGGAGGAGGAGGAGAAGCGGGGGCACCAGTTCAGTCCGTCAGTTGTCTCGTTCGACCAAGTCTGACTCTTTGCCGCAATAAACAAGCCCCGTGCATTCCTGCAGGAACCCCCGCGCAGGCCTGAACGTCTTCACACGCCGTTGGCCGCATCGATGATCCCAAAATACAACGCGGTGATGCAGCAGCGAACCTTCTAAAAGCGCGTTTAAGCCCAAACGCCCCCCCTGTCTCCCCCCGCGCTGCGGTGATGCGCCATGCGACGGCTGCAGGGGACGGTGAGGGAGCGCCGCGCCGGTGGTTCTGGGGTTTTATAGGCAGGAGATCAAAACACCGTTGCCCCTCTCTCAGGGTTCGGTCCGCATGTCGCTTCCTGATTTGGGCCGCGTCGGTTTATCAGGAGAGAACAGTCGAAGCGGTCGGCGTTTATCACGTGCGCTCGCCTCGCGTGTTCTGAAGCGGAGGTCAACGGTTCCACCACCACAGATAAACGTCTTGCCCACCCGTCCACGTGAGTGGGTACAGCCACCATCTGGTCGGTCCCTCAGGCAGAAGTTTGAAAGATGCCTTGAAGGACTTGAGGGTGAAAAGGAAGAACAGGTCCAGATTGACGAGCAGCGCCGCGAATGAGTCAAACATCAAAGCACCTGGGGAAACATCTGCTCTATCAGAGCTGCTTTATCTATGCACACATCTGGAAACGGGCCGAGGCTGCCTGAAACTTAAAAAAACAAAAAGGTGTGAAGTGTTCCCATCATGGTGGCCTCAGCGTCTAACAAGCTGGTGTCAATCACCTGAAGGTGAAACAGTGGGGGGGGTGAGGGGGGGGAGGGGGGGGTGAGAAGGCCAAATGCTCAATCGCTGCAGGCGTCAGCTCCGACGGCGCTGAGATGATAAAGAGCGTAGATCAGATCGATTAAAAACGTGGTGCTGATGCCCCCCACCCCCACCCCGTCCCACCCACCCCCTCCCCCAAGGGGCCCGTCTGCCGTCGGGCTGCTATCAGGTCACGTGTGTGATGTTGTGAATTTTCAGATGAGCTTGATAGGCCCAAACGAAACCGGGAGGAACCAGCTGTCTCGGGAGGGGAGGAGGGGGCAGTGTGTGTGTGTGTGTGTGTGTGTGTGTGTGTGTGTGTGTGTGTGCATGTGGTCTGTGACAGCTTGGCACACACATCAAACAACTGGTGGACCCCCACCAACTCACACACACACACACACACCTCAAAAACAAGGACACACACACGCCTACCACACTGATTTGGTGTCACCAGGAGAGGCTCATAAAGATGCAGAGTCAGAGGAGAAGATGAAAGCGGAGCTCGCACTGACGCTCGATGGCGCGCGCGTGTGCGTGCGTGTGTGTGTGTGTGTCTGCGAGCGCGCGTTGCTGCGTCGGTGTGTATTTTGAGACCCTCCACTCTTCCATTACATATGACTCATCAGTGAGGGATGAAGCGACGGGCGCACGGAGAGCCTCGGCGAGGGATGAATGAGGGCCAAGAGGCAGGAATGCTCAGGGGCCGCCACGGTGTGTGGTTTACGGCGCGGGGCCACACATGAGGGGACAACAGCAACAATAACAGCAAGCGTTTGGAGACCCGGGAGGACAATCGAGCAGAAAAATACAAGCTGAACGCTGTAGAAACAGACACAATGGAGCACCCAAGGCCAACTGGAACCTGTCACTCCAGAGGGGTCAGAAACAGGAGGACGGGAGGTTTCGACACAACTCTGCAGAGTGCATTTAGAGTAAACTTCGACTTGTTTTCTGGTAGCCGGATTAAAGTATTCAAATGTGCGACGTTGACTTTAAGGATATTTTTACTCCAGGATGGGTTTAATGGCTTTTTACCACGGTGGTGGTGCCTGTCTGCAGGGCAGCTATAAACAGACCTCGGCCTGCATATAGGAAGCCTTCTTTGATTCGCTCCTCTCTGCTCCTTTCCTGTTGGGCCGAGAGAACAATCGAGCTCCCGGGGGGTGACACCCAAGTCACAATCAGACCACGCTGATCCCCGCACGTCACAACAGTTATGCTACCATAAACAGACCCGGAGAGCGAATTAGGGTTTAAAAAAAAAAGAAAAGCCGAAGGAATTAATTGGGAAGGAGCCCGGAGATGAGCGGAGGCAGGGATGGAGGGCGGAGGAAGGGGAGAGTGGAGGAAAAGGCCGTTGAGTGATGCAGTAGTTGTGTCTAAAGGCGCCGCGTCCTGGCGCCACTGCTGCCACTCGCTGAGAGACGGAGCGGCCTGAGCTGTCCCACCTGGGCCCCCCCGGGGGAGGATGGCAGAGGAAGACTCTTCTGGGTGTAAACTCATAAAAGCTTCTGTTGGAACACACACGCGCGCGCACACACACACGCGCGCGCACACACACACACGCGCACGCACACACACATCTCGTTTCACAGTTAAAATCCACTTCAAGTTGCAGATTAAATCCACTGGAATGTGTTTTCAAGGGCCTCCAGATAGAGGAAAACATGAAAAATAAATGAAATTCAAGTCATAAAAGGGTCATAAACAGACTAGTTAAACTGTGTCTAATGAAAAATGCTGGTATTAATACCTTGTGAGTCACCAGCGGCGCTGGAGAGGAGAGCTATTTCAGTGTTTTTCCTGTTTGTGGCCTCTTGAATGAAACACGATTTTGCTTTTCTTAAATACTTCCGGTGTTTCCCGTAAATCAATTTCTCACTGACTGTCAACATCTTCTTTTTCTGCCTACTTTGGAGCTTCAACTCTTTCTGCCTTCACTAATCTCTAGCCTGGAGGTGTCGACGCAGCCCGCTTGTGTAAAAATATTTAAATGGGCTTTTAACTCTTTCAGTAATGGGTCACTTTTCTAGCTAATTAATGGTTTATCTTTTTCATTCTACACCCTAGGGTGTGTTTATTTTGCTCATCAGGACATGTTCAGGCAACACAAACAGAGAAATGCAAATGCAGCAGCAAGGTGCTCCGGCCCCGAAAGACTCTCAATTCATATGAAAATGGAGTACCTCATGAAAGTTGTCTTGCCCGGACTTGACTCTGCTCTAACAAGTCCAAACACCCTTTTTCCCCTCAAGGTAAAAGGATGCTATCATTTAGGAAATGTATAAAAACACGATTAGGAGGATTTGATGTGCACGTGGGTCAAGAGGTAGCGAGATGGGGAGAGTCACCCTGGGTCTTCAGAGTCACCCTGAAGACTCAGGGTGACTCTGAAGCCTCAGGGTGACTCTGCTTCATCCAAACAAACGTTGCATTTTCAGATTTTATATTATGTAACGAGCGTCTTGATATGAATGTGTTCTTACTTATTAATGTTGTCACTACTTCTGAAGGTGCTGCAGAAACACGCTGCAGTTTCTGTCCACGTTCTCTTATACTGACAGCCCGGCGAGTGCTGTTGTTATTTTTATGTTTACGATATTATCTAAAGAATGGAAGGAAGCGTGGAGACGGGGGGATGAGCGTGCTCTTCCGAGCAGAGGGGAGGGAGGCGCGGAGTGGGAGGGGAGAAGGGGAATGGAGGGGCCGTCCTGGGAGGGCACCAGCCTGGGGGGCGGGTATATAAGGTCAGGCTGATTTCACATGCAGCAACAGACGTCAGTGAGCTGACAACTGCTGTGGATCTATCTGCCCCCACCGCGCCGCCTCGACGGGAACGAGAGAGAGAGAAGCAAGATGGATCCGACCCCGGACCCCTACGCCTACTACGACTACGAAGAGATGGAGAACTCCTCCATGTGCGACTACTCCGAGTGGAGGCCGTCGTACTCCGTCATCCCCGTGCTCTACATGCTCATTTTCATCCTCGGCCTCTCCGGGAACGGGGTGGTCATCTTCACCGTGTGGCGGGCCCAGGGTAAGCGGCGAGCCACGGACGTCTACATTGGCAACCTGGCCCTGGCCGACCTCACCTTCGTGGTCACCCTGCCCCTGTGGGCCGTGTACACCGCCATGGGCTACCACTGGCCCTTCGGGGTGGCCCTCTGCAAGATCAGCAGCTACATCGTCCTGCTCAACATGTACGCCAGCGTCTTCTGCCTCACCTGCATGAGCTACGACCGCTACCTGGCCATCGTGCACTCCCTGTCCAGCACCCAGCTGCGCACCCGGGGCCACACTCAGACCTGCCTGCTGGCCATCTGGCTGCTGTCCGTCCTCCTGGCCGCCCCCACGCTCTTCTTCCGCACCACCATATACGACTCGACCAGCAACCGCACGTCCTGCGCCATGGACTTCAGCATGGTGGTGAGCAACAAGAAGCAGGAGACCCTGTGGATCGCGGGGCTGAGCATCTCCTCCTCGCTGCTGGGCTTCCTCCTGCCCTTCCTGGCCATGATGATGTGCTACTGCTTCATCGGCTGCACGGTCACGCGCCACTTCAACACCCTGCGCAAGGAGGACCAGCGCAAGAGGAGGCTGCTGAAGATCATCACCACGCTGGTGGTGGTGTTCGCCGCCTGCTGGATGCCCTTCCACGTGGTGAAGAGCGCCGACGCCCTGTCCTACCTGGACCTCTTCCCCGACACGTGCACCTTCCTGCGCTTCCTGCTGCTGGCCCACCCCTACGCCACCTGCCTGGCCTACGTCAACAGCTGCCTCAACCCCTTCCTCTACGCCTTCTTCGACCTCCGCTTCAGGTCCCAGTGCCTCTGCCTCCTCCACCTGAAGAAGGCCCTGCACGCCAGCCCCTCCAGCTCCCTGTCCTCTCAGAAGACGGAGGCTCAGTCCCTCGCCACCAAGGTGTGACAGCGCGCGCACGCTTGGGGGGGGGGGGCGAACAATGCGGGAACGGCGCAGGCGGAACAGACCTTCAGAGAGCCGGGCGCTCGCTCACAGACCGTCGGGACGACTGACAAGGACACTCAGGGGTTTTGGGATCCCAAGCCTGCGATTCAGACGCAGGTCTGCGAAACCGAACTGCCTCAGAAGGACCAAGCGACCGCGATCCAGTCAGTGAAACAGGCGGGTCGTGCTCCAGAACCGCCACGCTCGTGCTTATCTGGGTTCTCCTGCCAACATCATGAATACTGACCTTTGTCCCTCCAGCGAGGCGTATTCCTCATGCATATTGCCCCCCCCGCTGTTCTTGTTTTCTTTTGTAAGCACTTGAGGTGTGATTTCTTGCAGACTGGCCCCGCTCGCTCGCCCGCCCGCTCGCTCTGCAGTATCACAGCCGGCGGTGTCACACGTGCGCGCGCGCGCGCGTGTGTGTGTGTGTGTGTGTGTGTGCGCGTGAGTGTCGGATGTGTGTGCCAGTCAGTCAGTCAGAGGTGTCGGAGATAAGAGTGTTGTAAGGGGAGACGGAGATAGCGGGAGTTGCAGACAGACAAACAGATGGCAGCTGACAAATGTTTTCAGGCTGGTGGAGGGCCCAATTAATAGGTGACCACTTCAAGTCTTCAAGTGTGCGCGCGAGGGTGTGTGTATGTGCGTGTGAAGTTGTGCGTTTTCCCGAGAGTGACTATGAATCTAAACATTTTGTGAATGCACATTATTTTGATCAATGTTTGATGATTTGTAATAAAAAAAGATGCTTTGTAAAAACACAAAGGTCCTCCCCCGTCTGTGTCTGTCGTCCATTTCACTGCGTAACTTGGTGGAATTCAGTTTTCGGCGAATGTGCTTCTTCCTGTTGCCGCATTGCTGAGGGAAGGCAGTCTCCCTCCTATTGTGTTTGGCGGGGTCAGAATCAAAGCATATGTCTGCAGGAAACGCACGCTAAACTTCTGCTTCCCTCCCTCGGAGCATTTGCTGCTCCCACTTTGTAATTCCTTTGTAAGAAACAATCAGCAGCAACAAAAGTCTCTAAATTGGATCAGCCACAGGATATTTGCCAGAGATTCTGGGGCCTTTTTAAAGTTAATCACCGAATTCACGACGTCTGAAGGCGCCTCTTTCCCGATGATAGGCCGCCGTGATACAGCAAACAAACATGTCAGGCCTGAGCTTTAAATTAGAGTGATTCAATTTGACCGTAATGAGATTTTTACAGGACATAATCAGCAACAGAAGGAGACAGAGGGATTGGACTAATCCCAGCGCGCTGATTTGTAGTGGGAGTCAGACTATCAGTTTAGTCGCAATCATCTCCAATTAGTGCCCAGTTTCCTGTCGTGAACGCAGAAAAAGCCCTCCTTGAAGGGAAAAGTCATCTGTGTCCTTTTCTGTGAGACAGGTGAACATCAGAAAACGCGGCAGCTGCAGCAACACTCGTTCTGCCTCTGTCATCACTGCCTCAGCACTATTTAATCACAGATGAGCCAAAACACGCATTCAAGCCGGATCTGGGTGGGAATACCCCCCCGAATTCAGCCCTGAGACCTACTTATGATTCTCAGTCCCCTCCTATCACTTGTGCATTCACCTAAAGCAAAATTAAGATTAAATGGATTCATTAACGATCCTGTTCAACACGTGTCTTGGGGGTTTGTTTTTTTTTCTTACTTGTCACGATATTCTCCAGCTGTCTCCGCCCAAGTCAAGGCCTGCTGTGAAAGATAATCCCGACAGATTATTTTCACGAGTTTTCAAGTTTTACGAAGCTAATGAGATAGTGTTACAAAGACTCCACGGCATAAAATCTGCCAAAGCTGGGAGAGAATAAAAGGGGGATTTGTGCTCTTTGATATGTACAGGCTGGGTGTTTGTCCGCTACAATGCTCCAGAAATTATTACATAAATGTTTCCAGTCCGGTGGAAACGGATTTGCCCTGAAAATCTGAGGGTTATAAACTGTCTTCCGTTGCTCAAAAACAAGCCCCACCTTTATTCTCCGGTTATCATGTATCAAAATTGTGCTTTGATCTTCTTAACTAGAGTGCTCCTTGTGTAACTTGATACTTGTACTAAATACTGTTTTAGTCCAGTTTTGGCTGATTTTCAGGTAATATTTCTTTTTTTATTCAATAAAAGACCACTTGTTCCTTGTTTAAAGTTCTTTTACATTACAAAATAACAACAAGATGAAGTTAAACGGATCTGATCTGTGACATTAATTCAAAAATAACAGGCATAAAAGGAATGTTCTTCTGTTTGAGCTTGGGTAGTAAAGTTTAATAACATTTACAGGGCGGTGTTTGCGATGTCTGGTTGCAGGGTTCCATCTCACCATACTTTAACCACTGCAGCACTATTATATACTATTAAATTAAAAAATAAAACAAGCAAGTGTCTTAGAGTTAGCCTTTATGTCAGAAGGGTAGGTGTGGAATCAGAAGTAATCTCTGCTGGGGTCGGCAGCACAATGAGCAGGTCCCACCCAAAGTCTTCATTCAAAGGCTTTAATGTTTATTCAACGTGACGTCTTCCAATTGAAAGTAAAGGCAGAGCTGAGAGTGGCCGGTTTCTACGGGGGGCCACCCGCATTGTCTCGTTCCACTGTCAAGACAGGAAGAAAGACGGATGGCCTTTTTCTTTTGTCCTCTAATATAAACCGGGCGCACGCACCACGCACTTAAGCACATGCCCGGCTGTCATAAATCAGCAGCAATATTCCAGGTTGTGCAGAAAATAGAGAGAGGAAGTGTGTGTGCAGCTTCACCTCCATCCTAACAATGGAGGCCAGGCAGCGCAGCCGTGACCCACATCTGCCTCTGGAGAGATAGGAGGAGACGCTGACCCCTGGAACGTCTTGGAGGACCCCTTCGGCTTCCTGCCGCCCGGTGGCCGCGGAGCTCCTTCTGGCCGGGCCCCAGGAGGACGAGAGACCTCACGGACAGGATAGGAGTCAGCAGGCCGGGCAGGAAAGGCCAAGGGTGGGCAAAATAAGTGTTCCTGATCGGGGAAATCCTGCCTTTCAGAGGCATCTCTCTGCTCTGGGGGCATCTGGAGGGTGTTGATCTTAAGAAAATGTATGGACAACCTAAACTTGAGTAGATGTAAATTAGTTTTAAAAAGCGAAAGAACATGCATATTTATTTAAATACACGCCCGATATAATTTGTATTTCTAATAATCAGAATACCAACCACAGTTTGAATCTATCCTTTAAATTTTCAAAGTTTTTTTTACGCTCTGTCCTTCCACAAATACGGAGATAACAGGTCCTGAAGAGAGAGAGAGAGATGTGCCTCACACACCTGAGGTGAGAAATCAGCTGTCTTTCTCTTCCTCCCCACGTCAGTCCCCACACGTCAAACATTTCAAAGACATACATCGTTAGTGGGGACACGTCGTTTCCGACGGCCAGAGAAGAAGAAGAAAAAAAAAAAAAAAGGGGGCGCGGAAGTGCTCAAGCTTCGGATGACACCGGATCTGGAGCGATGAGCCTCTAGCGCATCCTCTCTGCAGGACACAAAGTGTCCCTTCATCCTCTCCTCTATCCTCTGCATTGTGCATCCTTCCCCCCTCGTCTCTAAATGGATGTCCTGTCATCTGCGGGAGCATTCAGCCAATTCAGAGGCTCAGCTGCACTGATTTAAGGCCTGCAGGTAAAGATAACGGCACGCGCTCTCAGCATCGGCGCTGCGTTTATTTAAGCACATTGCAAGAAATCAGCCTTTTATTTGAATATTTCCATGTTCGGATCAATCTGCAGCCTTCCAGATGCTCTTCCAGACGGCCCGAGTGGTGGTATTCTTATTATTTCAAGTGTTCATATTTGGTATCATACATGACAGACGGAGCAGCTGTGACAGCTGCAGCATCACATACATGAGCACTAAAAGGTTATTCCTTAAACATGGAAATATGTAGTAGGGAATTAGGATCATTGGTTACAGTATAACTTTGAATAACGGCCGACCTGTGCTCTGTCAGCCTGCGCAGATCTGACAGCAATTTAAGGCTATCATCCATCAGCGAGTCTACTTCTTGCTGCTTGAAATCACATTTTTGGGAGATCGGACAGCTGTTGGTCTTGTAACATGTGGTAGCTAATATGTTTGACTTTCTTCTTGGAGATTATAGGTATGGAAAACAAAAACGGTCATGCTTCGGATGAATTAAGCGACAGAGCGACCTCTGTCCGTGACGTCTTCCTAACAGGTGGCATGTTGAAAGGAGTGTGAGGCACAGACGTCCAAACAGAGACCTAAAATTATGCACCACGAAGTCGTCATGCAGACGATGACAACAGTCCAGAGAGTATGAAGAACATCTCTGTAGAACCGAGATGCCAAATTACACAGAATGAATAGAGGGGCTTTTTATTTTGGCTTTACAAAGATAAATGGGCTGCTTTTAATCACCTCCTTTCCTGTTGCTCTTGCAACAGAGTGCTGGTGAATCAATAATGGATTCATGATAAAGGCAATTTTTATATTAGAGACGGAACAAAGATGCACTTTATTCATCCATCCGTCATCTTGTACTGTACTTCATCCTCCACAGAGGGTCGTGGGGGGGACTGGAGCCTGTCCCAGCTGACATCGGGCGAAGGTGAGGTCCACCCTGGACTGGACCAGACAGTCACAGGGCCGACACAAAGAGACAGACATGCTCACATTCATACCTAAGGACAGTTTAGTCCAGGGGTTTCCACAAAGGGCCGTGTGGCTGCAGGTTCTGGTCCAAACCAGCAGCAGCAGCACCAGACTGGACTCACTTCATCAACTCATCTGAGTCTTCAACAGCTGACTGGTCAAACTGGGTGAGCTGGACTGGTGGGACCAGAACCTGCAGCCCTTTGGGGAAGAGTTTGGAGACCCCTTATTTAGACTTTTCAATCGACCCAATCCCCAATCGTGCATGTCTCTGCACTGTGGGAGGAAGCCGGAGTGCCCAGAGAGAACATGCAAACTCCACACAGAAAGACCCCCCAGCCTCTGAGCCAACGCCACAGCGCCGACTTTATTCCCTTTAGTCAGGTATGTCCAAACTCTCCCCCAAAGGGCCGTGTGGCTGCAGGTTTTTGTTCCAACCAGTCAAGCACACACAGTTTTTCAGCTTTCTGAAAACTAAGATGAGTTGATTAAGTGAGTCCAGTCTGGTGCTGGTGCTGCTGCTGGGTTGGAACAAAAACCTGCCTTTGTGGACCAGTTTGGAGACCCCTGCCTTTAGCGATAAATCCGAAACCTTGTAAACACTGACATCTAGCGGCGACGCCGGAACGAGTTCGGGGCCGGAACCTCAGCTCGAGCCCACGGGTCGACGGAGTTATTGGGAGTGCGGACCACAGAAACAAAACAACGACGATGTTTTTCCTCCATTTTCTCGTTTTTCTCGGTTTCTCCGCCCCCCGGGTGTGAGGGGGGGATGCCGTGCCGCCGCCAGAAGCGGGTGTGGAGGTACGTGGTGGAGGGCCGGCCCCGGGCGCTGGGCTCGTACCTGCGGAGGCACCGCGGCCTGGAGCTGAACTTCAGCCGGGGCCGGCGGCGCCGCAGCCCGCTGCAGGCGGCCTGCCGCCGGGGAGAGGCCGCCGCCCTGCGGCTGCTGCTCCAGCACGGGGCCCGCGGCCTCCACAGGGACACCGGCGGGGACACAGCCCTGCACATGGCCGCCAACAGGGCCCTGAAGTACGGGGGAGACGGTGAGGGGGGACGGGGGGGAGGTGAGGGGGGGGATAGGGGGAGACGGTGAGGGGGACGGGGGTGAGAGGTGAGGAGGGTGGGGGGTGAAGGGGGTGAGATATGTGGGGAGACGGTGAGGGGGACGGGGGGGAGGTGAGGGGGGAGATAGGGGGAGACGGTGAGGGGGGACGGGGGGAGGTGAGGGGGAGATAGGGGGAGACGGTGGGGGGACGGGGGTGAGAGGTGAGGAGGGTGGGGGGTGAAGGGGGTGAGATATGTGGGGAGACGGTGAGGGGGACGGGGGGAGGTGAGGGGGAGATAGGGGGGAGACGGTGAGGGGGGACGGGGGTGGAGGTGAGGGGGGAGATAGGGGGAGACGGTGAGGGGGACGGGGGTGAGAGGTGAGGAGGGTGGGGGGTGAAGGGGGTGAGATATGTGGGGAGACGGTGAGGGGGGACGGGGGGAGGTGAGGGGGAGATAGGGGGGAGACGGTGAGGGGGGACGGGGGGAGGTGAGGGGGGAGATAGGGGGAGACGGTGAGGGGGACGGGGGTGAGAGGTGAGGAGGGTGGGGGTGAAGGGGGTGAGATATGTGGGGAGACGGTGAGGGGGGACGGGGGGAGGTGAGGGGGGAGATAGGGGGGAGACGGTGAGGGGGGACGGGGGGAGGTGAGGGGGGAGATAGGGGGGAGACGGTGAGGGGGACGGGGGTGAGAGGTGAGGAGGGTGGGGGGGTGAAGGGGGTGAGATATGTGGGGAGACGGTGAGGGGGACGGGGGGAGGTGAGGGGGGAGATAGGGGGAGACGGTGAGGGGGGACGGGGGGAGGTGAGGGGGGAGATAGGGGGAGACGGTGAGGGGGGGACGGGGGAGGTGAGGGGTGAGATAGGGGGAGACGGTGAGGAGGGTGGGCGGTGAAGGGGGTGAGATGAGGGGGGACGGGGGGGAGGTGAGGGGGGAGATAGGGGGGTGACGGTGAGGGGGACGGGGGTGAGAGGTGAGGAGGGTGGGGGTGAAGGGGGTGAGATATGTGGGGAGACGGTGAGGGGGGACGGGGGAGGTGAGGGGGGAGATAGGGGGGAGACGGTGAGGGGGGACGGGGGAGGTGGAGGGGGGAGATAGGGGGGAGACGGTGAGGGGGGACGGGGGAGGTGAGGGGTGAGATAGGGGGAGACGGTGAGGAGGGTGGGCGGTGAAGGGGGTGAGATGACGGGGGGAGGTGAGGGGGGAGATAGGGGGGTGACGGTGAGGGGGACGGGGGTGAGAGGTGAGGAGGGTGGGGGGTGAAGGGGGTGAGATATGTGGGGAGACGGTGAGGGGGGACGGGGGGAGGTGAGGGGAGAGATAGGGGGAGACGGTGAGGGGAGCTGGGGGGTGACGGTGAGGGGGACGGGGGTGAGAGGTGAGGGGGAGATAGGGGGAGACGGTGAGGAGGGTGGGCGGTGAAGGGGGTGAGATGAGGGGGGACGGGGGGAGGTGAGGGGGTGAGATGGGGGAGAGACGGTGAGGGGAGCTGGGGGGTGACGGTGAGGGGGACGGGGGGTGAGAGGTGAGGAGGGTGGGGGTGAAGGGGGTGAGATATGGGGGAGAGGGGGACGGGGGGAGGTGAGGGGGGCTGGGGGCGACGGGTGAGAGGTGAGGAGGGTGGGGGGTGAAGGGGGTGAGATATGGGGGAGACGGTGAGAGGGGGACGGGGGGGAGGTGAGGGGGGCTGGGGGCGACGGGGGGGTGAGAGGTGAGGAGGGTGAGCGGTGAAGGGGGTGAGATATGGGGGGAGACGGTGAGAGGGGGATGGGGGGTGAGATGGGGGGGAGAAGAACCAGGGGGGGAGTGAGGGTGAGGGGGCGAGAGGAGCGAAGGTGAGGGGGGGTGATGAAGAGGAAGGGTGGGGTGAAGATGGGGGTTAGGGTAGAGGGGTGATGAAGATGAGGAGGTGATGAGGATGAGGGTGGTGATGAAGATGAAGATGAACTCTTTTTAGGGTTGTTTTAATCTGAAAGGGTTTTTTTGGCTGTTTTAATCTGAAAGGGTTTTTGGGGTTGTTTTAATCTGAAAGGGTTTTTGGGGTTGTTTTAATCTGAAAGGGTTTTTAGGGTTGTTTTAATCTGAAAGGGTTTTTGGGGTTGTTTTAATCTGAAAGGGTTTTTGGGGTTGTTTTATTCTGAAAGGGTTTCTATGGTTGTGTGTCTGCGTGCAGCTTATGAGGAGCTGGTGGTGCCTCTCATCGAGAGCTGCCCCGAGGCGCTGCAGGCGGCCAATAACGCCGGGGTCACCCCCGAAGACCTCCTGGGCCTGATGAAGCGCGCACAGGTGAGGAGACCCGGGTCAAAGGTCGAAGAAGAAACCGACGACGCCGTCTGATTCGTCGACCCCGACTCCTCGTTTCTGCTCGTCGTTACAAACGCGGTCGCGTTTCTGCTTCCTGTTTAACTTCGTTTGTTCTTTCGCCCCGACCGTTTTCCTCACCGACCTCCGCAGCCCGCGGAGAACGTGGGCCGCGGTTCCGCCGACCCCGAGAAGGAGTGGATGGAGAAGCTGTTCGACGAGTGCGAGGACGAGTTCTACGAGTCGTTCGGGGCGTACGACGGTAAATCAAAGCCCTTGATCCTTTGATTTAGTCGTGTTTTATCTTCCCCTGGACGAGGACGAGGAAGACTTTGGCGATTGGGCGGATCGTATCCGGAGGGAACACTTCGATAAGAGGGGAGGGTGAGGGGGTGAGAGGAGCCGGGGGGTGAGGAGGGGAGCTGGGGGGTGAAGGTCAGGGGGGGTGATGAGGGTGGCGGGGTGATGAAGATGAAGGGTGGGGTGAAGATAGGGGGTGAGGGTGGAGGGGTGATGAAGAGGTGATGAGGGTGGGGGGGTGATGATGAGGGTGAGGATGATGAAGATGATGGTGATGAAGAAGATGGGGGTGGTGATGAAGATGATGACGAAGATGAACTGTTCTTAGGGTTGTTTTAATCTGAAAGGGTTTTTAGGGTTGTTTTCATCTGAAAGGGTTTTTAGGGTTGTTTTCAACTGAAAGGGTTTTTAGGGTTGTTTTAATCTGAAAGGGTTTTTAGGGTTGTTTTAATCTGAAAGGGTTTTTAGGGTTGTTTTCATCTGAAAGGGTTTTTAGGGTTGTTTTAATCTGAAAGGGTTTTGGGTTGTTTTAATCTGAAAGGGTTTTGGGTTGTTTTAATCTGAAAGGGTTTTTTAGGTTGTTTTATCTGAAAGGGTTTTGGGTTGTTTTAATCTGAAAGGGTTTTTAGGGTTGTTTTCATCTGAAAGGGTTTTTGGGTTGTTTTAATCTGAAAGGGTTTTTAGGGTTATTTTAATCTGAAAAGGTTTTTGGGGTTATTTTAATCTGAAAGGGTTCTTGGGGTTGTTTTACTGTTTCTGGGGTCGCCTTGATTGTAGAAGGTTTTTATGGTTGTGTGTCTTCTCGATTTAGTCGTGTTTTAACGCCACGTGTTCCCCCCCAGCGGACGATTATCTTCCCCTGGACGAGGACGAGGAAGACTTCGGCGATTGGGCGGATCGCATCCGGAGGGAGTACTTCGATAAGAAGCACGCGGAGGCCCAGAGGCTGGCGGCGTCGGCGTCTTCCGGGCGGCGAAGGAAGAAGAGCGAACGGGAGAGGGAGGCGGCGGGGGAGGAGAGCAGCAGGGAGCTGCACGAGAGGCTGCGGCGGGAGCACCAGGAGTACCTGGAGCGCGGGGCGAGGAAGGACGAGGAGACGCGGCGGGCGAAGAAGCGCAGGTACGACGAGGGCTGCGCCGCCACCTTCCAGGGGGGCCCCTCGGCCGGGGCCCCCAAGCTGCGCTACGCCGACATCCCCTGGCCGGCGCCGCAGGGCGGCGTGCGGGAGATGCTGGACGTGATGCTGCACGGCGTGGACCGCGCCGACCCGCCCGCCTTCCGCCGGGCGCTGCGGAAGCAGCAGGCGCTCTGGCACCCCGACAAGTTCGCCCAGCGCTGCGAGGCCCGGCTGGACGAGGCCGACCGGCGCCGCATCCTGGACACGGTCACGGCGCTGTCGCAGGAGCTCAACGGCCTGGCCCAGAGCCTGAAGGGATGACCGCCCGCCCACCCGCCACTCTCGAAAGCCCGTCGGTTGGCCCGCCGTCCGCCCCCGGGACGAGCGGCGCCGTTGTCCTGGTCGTGTTTTCCTTTTGTCTCGTGGGTCGGTTAAAGGGTCACCCAGCCACCAAGCAGGTCTGAATGTCGTGTTCTTTGAGCCCCGTGGTTGAGTGATGCTTCATAAATGTTAATAAACCTTAATAAATGTTAATAAACCTTCATAAATGTTAATAAGTCTTCATAAATGTTAATAACTCTTCATAAATGTTAATTAGTCTTCATAAACATTAATAACTCTTCATAAACTTTAAGTCTTCATAAACGTTAATAACTTCATAAATGTTAATTAGTCTTCATAAACGTTAATAACTCTTCATAAACTTTAAGTCTTCATAAACGTTAATAACTTCATAAATGTTAATAAACCTTCATAAATGTTAATAAGTCTTCATAAACGTTAATAACTTCATAAATGTTAATAAGTCTTCATAAATGTTAATAACTTCATAAATGTTAATAAGTCTTCATAAACGTTAATAACTCTTCATAAATGTTAATTAGTCTGCATAAACGTTAATAACTTCATAAACTTTAAGTCTTCATAAACGTTAATAACTCTTCATAAATGTTAATTAGTCTTCATAAACGTTAATAACTCTTCATAAACTTTAAGTCTTCATAAACGTTAATAACTTCATAAATGTTAATAAACCTTCATAAATGTTAAGTCTTCATAAACGTTAATAACTCTTCATAAATGTTAATAAGTCTTCATAAACGTTAATAACTCTTCATAAATGTTAAGTCTTCATAAATGTTAATAACTCTTCATAAATGTTAAGTCTTCATAAATGTTAACTCTTCATAAATGTTAAGTCTTCATAAACGTTAATAACTTCACAAATGTTAATAAGTCTTCATAAATGTTAATAACTCTTCATAAACGTTAATAACTCTTCATAAACGTTAATAACTCTTCATAAACGTTAATAACTCTTCATAAATGTTAATAACTCTTCATAAATGTTAATAAGTCGCCTTCAGACGGGGCTTCCCCTCACAAAGACCAAGAGGACGCCGCGGTTGCCAGGTTTGCCCTCCATCCCTCGCTCTCGCCAACAAAAAAAAGAAAAACACAAAAACAGACGCAAAATGTGGGGAAAAAAAATAAAAATCATTTACGTTTCCTCCAGATCGATAGAAGATTATGACAAAAAAACACAATTTAGAGAAATAACCCTAATCTGGTTTATATAATATCCTCCATTAAACGACTAGTCTGCCCTTTGTTTTTTTTGTTCAATGCGTTTTTTATTGATTCAATATAAACTAATGATCGTATCTAACCCCATAAATCAAATCTCTCCGCTTGGGTTTCTTTATCCGGCACAAAGGAGAGATTGTTCCAGCGGGTGCGTCGATATCTGGCAACCCGCGATCTGTGTCAATCGCCGTGCGCCGTAACGCACAAAGGCCCGCATCTATTTCTGACCGCCTGGCTTTACTTTAACCCGGTTGATCTTTATCCCTGACGCCTTGATAACTCATCTTCCACCCCCCCACCCCCCTCTCCCTCTCCCTCTCCCCGGTGCGTCTTCTCCGGCCTTTGTGTGCGTGTGCGAGGGGGGGGTTATTTTTGCGCTCCTGATGACAGGTGTGTAGGACGATGACGCCTTTTCTCTCCGGCGACTCGAATCGGAAGGTTTTAATCCCGTTTTTTTCTAAACCCGTCGCACCTGAGAGGGAACAGAGGGGGGGTTGGCAGCGAAGGCGCGTTTAAAATGCTTCTGGACGCCGTCGCCGTCACTAGACAATAATTAATCCGGGGGGGGGGTGATTGGCTGAGGCCGCCTGGATTCTGTGATGCCCTATTTTCTCTGGTAGCGGACGGCTCGTTGTGCGGCTTCAGTCGGGCTCCATAGGATCGTCGGACGGCGGAGGAAGAGGAGGAAGAGGAGGCGTGCGTGCGTGCGTGCGTGCGTGGCCGGTGAAGATGGTGTTCCGGAGTGAGGAGATGTGCTTGGCGCAATTGTTCCTGCAGTCGGGCTCCGAATATGACTGCATCAGTGAGCTGGGAGAGCTGGGGCTGGTCGAATTCAGAGACGTAAGTGAAGAACCGCTACCTGTCCATCTGCCCATCCATCCATCTATCCATCTATCCATCCATCCATCCATCTATCCGTCTGTCCGTCTGCACAATGAACTTCGTTTTCTGTATTTAACACGGACCTTATTAATATGTTACCCACGTGGACGGTGGGTTCGTGGGTTGGATTTTCATCCACCAGTTTGGGGATTAAAATAGCTTCCAGTATTGATATTAAATGCTCGATCGCAGTGGGTCGGGTTTGCATGGGATTTCTGGATTATTTGATCATTACCGTCTCACAATTGATTGGTTTTTTTTTGTTCATTTTGCGGTGACCTGAAGGACAGCAGCTTTGATGTTAATGATATAAAACTATCGTGCGTGTGATTACTTTGTGTATTTACTGTTAATAATAACCGATAATCTGGTTTTAGCTTCCTAATGTAGATATTATTTGCCTTCCTTTGAACGAAACAAGGCACCGATGCTGGGGTACAACATGGAGATTGAGAAATGAAAGGAAACGGCGTTGAAAGGTTTTAATATTTAGGGCCCTGGTGGTACGAATGAGGCGTTTGATCATGTTTACGTTGACCTCTCTTCCAGCTCAACCCCAGTGTCAGCTCTTTCCAGCGGCGCTTCGTCAGCGAAATCAAACGATGCGAGGAGATGGAAAGAATTCTGGGTAAGGGGGCACCTGAGGTGTCCATCCCCGGGGCTCCGAACGACCAGTGTGCAAAACCCCTCGGCGTTCTGTGTCGGCAGGGTACCTCCTCAGGGAGATTCAAAAGGCCCGCATAGCTGTTCCAGAGGAGGACGAGAGCCCGCTGGCTCCACCCCCCAGACAAGTGCTCGAGATCATGGTGAGTGCGAGGCGGGGCGAGGCGAGGCGAGGTCGGACGGCCGTGACCCCGGCGCTCTCCTTGTGCAGGAGCAGCTTCAGCGGCTGGAGATGGAGCTCAGCGAGGTGGCCCGGAACAAGGAGAAGCTGCAGAGGAACCTCCTGGAGCTCAAGGAGTACACGCACATGCTGAAGATCACGCGCACCTTCATACACAGCCGCTCCAGGGTGAGAGCCCCCCCGAACACGCCGTTTATCGCGCACTCACACACACACACACACACACACACACACACACACACACACACACACACACACACACACACCCACACACACACACACACACACACAAGATGCCTCCCGAGCAACACCTCGTCACACTCGTGCTCTGCTTCCTCTGGTGACAGAGGTGACACCAGCGATGAATTCAATTGTTGGCGAGCTTTTCCGTGTCACCGCCGCTCTCCAAGAGGAGGACGCGCGAAAACAAACATCCCGTTCCAACGCAAACAAGAAGTCGTGTGTGTGTGTGTGTAGAAACATGCAAATCAGAATGAGACATGCGCTTTTTCGTAATTAGCATGAGGCTCTCGGTCCCCAGTATGAAGAGTTCCCCACCATGGAGACGGACTCAGTGACGGGATGCACCGGCATGCAGAGACTCGGAGCCAAACTGGGGTGAGCCATTTATATCCACAAATCCAGAGCCCGATGATACCAATGGACTTTAAACCCCCCCCCCCCCTCGACTGCAGCTTCGTGTCGGGTCTCATCCAGCGCGTGAAGGTGGAGGCCTTCGAGCGGATGCTGTGGCGGGTGTGCAAGGGTTACACCATCCTCAGCTACGCCGAGGTGGACGAGAACCTCGCCGACCTCGAAACGGTGAGTCACCTTCGCGCGCCGGGAAGCAAAAGGTCGCGTAGCTGCGGCGATCATTCGCCTCTCATTGGTTCACGTTGAAGCTTCCGTCACGTCTGTTTGCTTGCATGCAGCTCGACACTCTTTTAATCTGACCGAATGGACAGCCTCCGCTCTGCCTCCGCGCAGCGTGACTCCACGTCGTTCATTTCTGTTAGCCTGCAGTGCCTGCAGCATGTTATTCGGACATAACGAGATTTTAAAGGATCCCGCGATTGATTAGTGGCTTAAGTGCCCGTTCGCCCTGAGAGATCAGATCAGCAGATTTGAGGACTAGACAAGGTTGTTTTGCTCAGAACTTAACTTCAAAGTGACGCCCGTGTAGAGAAAACTATCTCAGATGTCGAAGATAAAGGATTCTTTTGAAGGTTCCGATGTTGACCGCGTGGTTCTGTGTGATTTCAGGGTGAGATCAGCAAGAGCGTGGTGTTTCTCATCTCCTTTTGGGGAGACCAGATCGGTCAGAAAGTTCAGAAAATCTGCGACTGGTAAGCGCGCCTTGGTGCGCAGGCGCGGCTTTGACCGAACCCCGCCCCGTGAACGCCTCGCCTCTGTCCTCAGTTACCACTGTCACCTGTACCCGCACCCCGAGAACGACGAGGAGCGCGCCGACGTGCTGGACAACCTGAAGACGCGCATCCAAGACCTCAACAACGTAAATATCGGGCGAGGGGGGGGGGGCGGCTGAAGGCCGAGCGCCTGGTGGTGACGGCGGCCGTCCCCCCCCCCCTGCAGGTGCTTCACCGCACCGAGGACTACCTGAGGCAGGTGCTGCAGAAGGCCTCGGAGGCGGCCTACACCTGGGTGGTGCAGGTGAAGAAGATGAAGGCCATCTACCACATCCTGAACCTCTGCAGCTTCGACGTCACCAACAAGTGTCTCATCGCCGAGGTGTGGTGTCCCGTCAGCGACCTGGCCAACCTGCGGGGGGCGCTAGAGGAGGGCTCGGTCGGTAGCCCGCGGATGTTGACCGCCCACACTCGAGCGTCTTTTTTTTTTTAACGACCTGGTCGTTTTTGCAGAGGAAAGGAGACGCCACCGTGCCCTCCTTCGTGAACCGCATCCCCTGCACCGACACCCCCCACGCTGCTGAGGACCAACAAGTTCACGTCTGGATTCCAGAGCATCGTGGAGGCGTACGGGGTGGGTGACTATCGCGAGGTAAGCCCAGGTAAGAAGAACTGACCCCGCCTCTCGTAACCCCGCCCCCCCCCCGCACCCCGAACCGCCGCCGTCTGCTCACATAAAGAGGCTCCGCCCCTCGGTGTCTGCAGCCCCCTACACCATCGTCACCTTCCCCTTCCTGTTCGCCGTGATGTTCGGCGACCTGGGCCACGGGATCGTGATGAGCCTCTTCGCCTTGTGGATGGTGTTGACGGAGAAGAAGCAGAAGAAGAAGCGGTCCAGTAACGAGGTAGGAGCGGCGGCTTCCTCCCCGGGCCGATTACGGCTGATTCGATTGCGCTGACTGCCGAGTGTCTCAGATATGGGCGACGTTCTTCAGCGGGCGCTACATCATCCTGATGATGGGCCTCTTCTCCATCTACACCGGCCTCATCTACAACGACTGCTTCTCCAAGTCGCTCAACCTCTTCGGCTCGGGCTGGAGCGTCAAGGCGATGTTCGCCAGCCAGCAGTGGACGTGAGTTGGGGGCAAAACGAACAAAAAATCGAGAGTGCGGGCGCACACGGGGGCCCTCTTTCCTCTCTGTCCAGGAACAAAACCCTCCAGTCCAACGCTCTGCTCACCTTGGACCCCAACATCAGCGGCGTCTTCGGCGGCCCGTATCCGTTCGGCATCGACCCCGTAAGTCGGTCTGAAAGTCTGTCTGTCTGTCTGTCTGTCTGTCTGTCTGTCTGTCTGTCTGTCTGTCTGTCTGTCTGTCTGTTAGCAGCATAACTCAAAAAGTTATGGACCGATTTTGATGAAATTTTCAGGATTTATTGTAAATGTGAAAAGGAAGAACTAATTTCATTTTGGGGGTGATCCAGTAGAAATCCTGGATTCTGGATCACTTTGAAATGTGTGTTAACATTGTGGTAAATAGGGCTAAAAATGTTGTTTCTCAATATCTGTTAATTATTGACCAAACCCCATGAGATGTGACTCAAGGATGGACAACGGGATCCTCTATCATATTCCAAAGGCTGATCCGGATCTGATCCAGAAGACGGATTTTATTGCAATTTATATAAACTTGGGCTGCGCTCTCCGAGTGCTTTCTAGTTTTTTCTATTTTCTTTTGCTGAGACGCTCTTTCCCGCCCCGTCAGATCTGGAACATGGCGGTCAACCGGCTGTCCTTCCTCAACTCCTACAAGATGAAGATGTCGGTCATCGTCGGGGTCGTCCACATGAGCTTCGGGGTGGTCCTGAGCGTCTTCAACTACCTGTAAGTGCCGCAGGGCCAGGCGGCCGGCGGGTTCGTTTAACGGCTCCCCGAGCGTCCCCCCCCCGTGTTTTCAGGCACTTCCATCAGAAATTCAACGTCTACCTGCTGTTCCTGCCCGAGCTGCTCTTCCTGCTCTGCCTCTTTGGATACCTGATTTTCATGATCGTGTACAAGTGGCTGGCGTACGGCGCCCGAGACTCCAGCCGGGCCCCCAGCATCCTCATCCACTTCATCAACATGTTCGTCATGCAGGGGAAGGACGTGGCCCCCCTCTACCCGGGACAGGTTGGACCCGCCCCCCCCCCGTTGAGCCCAAGGGCGTTGCTCTCAAGCGCGCTAACACACACGTGTGCTCCAGACCGGGCTGCAGGTCTTCCTGGTGCTCGTGGCCTTGCTGTCGGTCCCCGTGCTGCTGCTGGGGAAGCCGCTCTACCTGTACTGGACCTACCGCGGGGGCAAAGGCCTGCACCGATGCCGGGTGCGTGCTCCTGTAACCCTCCCAGCGCCCCCCCGGCGGCGCGTGTCCCTAAAACCTGCGCTGCCGCGTCCCCGCAGGGTTACGAGAGGGTGAGGCGGGCGAGCGAGGACGACAACTCCGCGGCCCCGTCCTACGACGACGACGAAGAGGAGGGGCTTGACGAGACCACCAGACGGGAAGCGGCGCCCAAACAGGTCAGGTTCGACACCCCCCCCCCGCCACGGCGCTCTCACCCTCGCCTTCGCCTAAGCTGCCGCGCCTTCGCAGTTCGACTTGGCGGACGTGCTGCTGTACCAGACCATCCACACCATCGAGTACTGCCTGGGCTGCATCTCCAACACGGCGTCCTACCTGCGCCTCTGGGCGCTCAGCCTGGCCCACGCGCGTAAGTGGGCGGCGCCGGCCTGCGTCCCCGCCCCCCCCCGCCCCCGCCCGTCTTCACCTTGTGTTCCCGTGTCAGAGCTGTCCGAGGTGCTGTGGGCCATGGTGATGCGGTCCGGCCTGAGGGTCACGGCGAGGCTCGGGGTGGCGTTCCTGGTGCCCGTGTTCGGCGTCTTCGCCGTGCTGACCGTGTCCATCCTGCTGGTCATGGAGGGGCTGTCCGCCTTCCTCCACGCCCTCCGGCTCCACTGGTGGGTCCCCGGCCCCCTCCGAACCCCCCCCCCTCTCGCGTCCTCACCCGCTCTCCCTCCGTTTCAGGGTGGAGTTCCAGAACAAGTTCTACCACGGGGCCGGCGTCAAGTTCGTTCCCTTCGACTTCTCGCTGCTGCCGTCGGTGTTCGAGCAGGAAGGCCTGCTCTGAGGGGGCCGACGGGGGCGAGGGCCCGAGGGCCCGAGGGCCGGGGAGGACGCTTGGAACGACTCACACTGTGACAAAGACGACAAACCTCCGAGACTAAGGGTTGAAGTCCGCTCCTGTAGCACCACCCCCACCCTCCATCTGCTGACTGCCTTACTTCTGTACCCAGCGAACCTCTCTCTGTCTGCGCGTTGCTCTCGAACCCTTTCGATCCAGGCGTCGCTCCGCGGGGGTTTAGGTGTTTGGTTCGCCTTGTGTTGTTGTTGGCTGGTTTTTTGTGTTGTCGAACCGCCGCGGCGGCCCCAGGCGGGGGGGGCGTTGTACAGGCAGCGTCGCCCCCCCCCCACCCCCCTTCACGTGCGCGAAGAAGCCCGACGTAGTGCCATAGAGAATCCTCCCAGCCGACGGCGCGAGGATGGTTCCCTTTCAAGCGTTCCGCATCAAATTCCAACGAGAGAATCGAGAAAAAAAAAACAAAAAAAACCACTGCAGCTCTTTTTTGTACTGCATTCAGCGACACAAAGCACTTTGCAGACGTGATTGTATACAGACAAGTTTTCACCAACGACTCTGACGATGCCAAATGAATTATAGCCCTCAACTGTTTGCATATTTACTTACACATTTACTTAAGCGTTAAGTCCCCTGTAATCGGTAGAAATTTAAAAAGCCTTAGGTCATTCTTTGATGAAACTGCTTGTTGCGTTTGTTGACGACGATTAATCATATTTATTTAACTTATTGTCTGTACAAGGGTCCGATATTTTACCATTTTGCTGTGTTTAAATAAAGGTTTCAAGTATCGCGAGCAAGTCAAACCCTCCTGATGCGTCTGCTTTTATTCGGGGTGGGTGCCGAAGGGGCGACTCGGGGCGCGTTGCGCGTCGTCTTGTCGCGCTCTCGACTCCAGAAATGAAAATCTGAAAAGTCCCCGACGGCCCAGCAGATGCGAAATATCGGACATTATCGTAAATGCGCCGTTTTTGCAGCTCCGGCGGGAGGGGGGGGGTTCTAGGGATTATGTAATCTAAAACGTGGCCATATGTCACACACGCACACGCGCTGGAATCGCGCACACGCACTGGAATCCTGCAACAAGGACGTCATCGTGATCTCCCCCCCGTCTCACGTCCCTTCTTCCTGCTCGACACTTGCTGCGGTCTTTGCTGCAGCATCGGCGGCTCCTGCCCCCCATGGGTGCCGCTGGGCGCTGACGCTTCTGCAGCGGGGGGGGGTGAGGAGGAGGGAGGAGGAGGAGGGAGGAGGTGTGTGTGTGTGCGTGTGTGTGCACAGCTGCATGCTAACAGCGGCGTTAGCAGGGGACACAGCTGGATCTCCAGCCGGAGGTGCGTCTGGGAGCGTGCGTCCGTCCATCCATCCCGGGGGGGGCGGGGGGGGCGAGCATGGACGAGCTGGTGAGGAGCCTGCCGTCCCCGACGCTGCCGGGGCTCCACCTGCCGAGCGTCGACACCTGCAGGGGCTGGCTCTTTAAATGGACCAACTACCTGAAGGGCTACCAGCGCCGCTGGTTCGTGCTCAGCAACGGCCTGCTCTCCTACTACAGGTACGGACCGGAACCGGCGCGCCCGGAACCCGCCTTTTAACTCGCGCTTTGATGTCTGCAAACTTGCGTGCAATGCGGGGTGAGGGGGGGTGAGGGGGGGTGGAAGTTTGATGGTGTTGTCAGTGTTGGCGTTAACGGTGACGTCACTCACACCTGATTCGACCCCGCCCAGGACCCAGGCGGAGATGGCGCACACGTGCCGCGGCACCATCCCCTTGGCCACGGCGCACGTCGAGGTCGGGGAGACGGGCCACTTCGTGCTGACGAGCGGCGGCCGCAGCTACCACCTGAAGGCCACGTCGGAGGGGGAGTGCCAGCGGTGGGTGTGCGCCCTGCAGCAGGCCAAGGCCAGCGCCACGCTGCTCCTGCCCCACTCAGGTAGGACCTAACCAACCTTCCACGCGCCCGGGTGCGCACCTAACCACACGGGGGGGGGGGCACCGAACATCAATTTTGGGACACCTCGTGTGGGTTTGAGAGCAGCCACAAGAGGGCGCCGTTGCTCGAGTTTATAGTCGGTGATCGGTGATCAATGGCGTTCACCCTCCTTTTTGAGGTCAGCTCACGCACACATGATAATTGTGTCCGGTCACGTGACCTGGTCGTGGAGACATCGCCGTGCTTGCAGGTCAGGTCCGAGCGGTTCCTCTAATTCAGGGATGGCCAAGCCCCCCCCAGAGGGGCCGTGAGGCTGCAGGTTCTGGTCCAACCCAGCAGCAGCAGCACCAGACTGGACTCACTTCATCAACTCACCTGAGTCTTCAACAGCTGACTGGTCAAACTGGGTGAGCTGGACTGGTGGGACCAGAACCTGCAGCCTCACGGCCCTTTGGGGGGGACCTGGAGACCCCTGATCTAATTTAACTCATAATCAATAAACACACCCTCCATCTTTCATTCTATTCTATTCTACTATACTCTCCTCTCTCTCTCTCTCTCTCTCTCTCTCTCTCTCTCTCTCTCTCTCTCTCTCTGTCTACAACCACACGCCCCCCTCCCTCCCTCCCTCCCTCCCATTCGGCCGTCGTTCTCCCGCCCTGTCTCCTCCAGCGTGACGACAGTGAGAGCTGAATGAAATGACCTTCCCCCAGGCTCCTCCCACCGCTCCCGGGGAGCAGGAGTGGTGAAGGCGCAGAAAGAGGGCGTGAGGATTTCCATTGAGAACATTTTTCTCGCCGCGCTCCGGCGGACAATAGGGACCAGCGTCACCTTGTGAGCGGCCCGCCGGTTGCCGAGGGCGAGGACGAGCGCTTGGAGGTTTGCCTGCACGTGTTTTCGACCCCCTGCGGCCCGACAACTTCGGCAGCGTAGAGATTCGCGCGAAACTTTCCTGCGCCTCTAGACGTTCGTTGTGGTTGAGCTTGAGGATGAGAGAGGTCACGTCTGCAGCATGTGTGTGTCTGTCTGGAGGGATGAGTGTGTGTTTGGTGCAGATGTTGATATCCCAGATGTTTGTTGTCACACGTCCCCCCCCCGGCCCCCAGATGTGACGCTCTGTGTTTTGGTTGAGTATGAATATCGGGTTCTTTGGCGACGGCGTGACGGGAGAGCGGCCTCAATTAGGCGGATGTTGCAGAATCCGGAGTATCGCACCGGGGTCGGGAGGCAGCGATTCTGATCTTGTCGGTCCATCACCAGCGTGGGGGGGGTGTGTGTGTGTGTTTGATGGTTCACCAGTGAGTCACCAGTTTGAGTCACTGGCCCGGCTGGTGCTCGGGCTCCCTTTGCTGCACACCTCCGCGAGTCCTGCGCCGTAAATGGGTCGTGAAACGGTTACGGCTGCCTGAAGGATTTCTTTTTTTTTTTTTTTTTTTTAATCTTCTCCCGAGACTTTAATAATACAGTTTGCCCTCATTGTTTTTATTTCTTGCTTCAATCTCTGTTTGGTAATTAGTCCGCCTGCAACCGTTGACCTACATTTGATTAATCTCTTTCTTTCCGAATGAAATGTTTCAGATGTTTGCATTTTAAAGCTGGATTATTTTCCTTTACCTGCATTTCTCCCAGAGACAGCAGAGCCTTTTAGGAGTCACGAGATCTTTATTTAACCCAAATTAGTGAAAAAGTCTTTATATAGAGCAGCATTTCACAAGCCCGCCCCCCCAAAACCCGCAGACTCTTTCACAGGTCCATTATCCTCAATAATTGGGGTGAACGAGCCCTATTTAAAGCCTCGGTTTATTTTAAGGACCAGAGTATCCTGTGATTAAGTCCCAGCTTCTGTTCTTTGTTCTGGGCGGTCATTTGTGAGCATCGGTCCGTCTCATTTACATTTAAATTGTAGTCGCAGTCATGCCTGCTCCCTGTAAACACGTTAGCAAGGTGATCTACAAGGTTATGGCTCTCAAACCTACTTTATTCATTTGATCCCAGCGTGCATCGTGCACATAATAGTGATTTATCTTGAGTAGACCCTCCCCTCAAACCCTTTAATGTGCCCCGAAAGGTCCGCGCAAGAGGATTTAATTCACGATAAAGTCTAGAATCCAGCCCAGCATCTTCCTCTCCTCTTAAAATCCTTGAGACTGAAGGCTCAGCTCACACAAACAAGGGTAAGGAAGGGATGTGCGTCATCTTTTTTTTTCCTCCCTCTTCTAAAAATAGCCCAGCCTCCCCCCTCCCCGCTCGCCTGGCTCTACGTTTCCAAGGCAACGGTGTTCATTCACAGCTTTACAGTTTTGGGGAGGAAGAGGTGTGGACGATCGGGGCGGGAAGTGTTATTGTCCTCCTCCAGGCTTTCCTCACGAGCCCCAACACCTGTGAACACGAGAGTGTTTGTTACATTAAACGGTGCAGGGATGAGTAGATGGGGTCTTCGTTTTCCAGGATGAAGGGCTCGGGGACGACGCGAGCTCCCGCTTCCGTATCCTGGAAGCGCGGTTGACTCACGCCGTTCCTCCGCTTGTCTCTGTGTGAAGACGACTCGGGCGATGAGGGATCTGCGCCCCAGGAGGACCGAGCCCTCACCCAAGGGGTGCTCAAGACCCTGGCCAACAAGCTAGACGACCTGAGCACCTGTAATGAGCTGATCGGGAAGCACGGGGCCGCTCTCCAACGCTCCCTCAACGAACTGGAGGAGCTGCGCGGCTGCTCCGACGGCGGCGACCGGGTGAAGGCGGTGCACGAGCGAGCCACCCTCTTCCGCATCACGTCCAATGCTATGATCAATGTGAGTTCGCACGGTGTGGGGGGGGGCGTTTTCGGACTCATCCGGAGGCGGGCGGCGAGCTTTTGATCGGTGGTGTTGTGGCGCCGCAGGCCTGCCGGGACTTTGTGGACGTAGCGGACTCCTACAGCCGGAGGTGGCAGAGGGCCCTGCAGTATGAGAAGGAGCAGCGCCACCATTTGGAAGAGACCATCGAGCAGCTGGCCAAGCAGCACAACAGCCTAGAGCGGGCCTGGAGGGAGAACCCCTCCTCGTACACAGGTGAGTCACCTGCCCACGCTCGGGGGTGGCGCCCCCTAGTGGCCAGCGGGGGTAACGCGGGTACGTCGCAAAACCTGGTCTCACTCTTATAAATTGTGCGTTTACCTGAAGCAGCGTCTGCTCGTTTATCTTGATGTTTATACACGGGGAGGATAAACGCTGGTTGTTGCCGTAGGTGTGGAGCATTCTCAGGAGGGGGATGCCAGTGATGAGAACGATGAGTTCTTCGACGCCATGGAGGACTCCCCTGCGTTCATAACCGTGACCGCCGGTGGTAACGTGCCGCGCAGGTGAGGCTCACGCTGGCAGACGTTCCAGCTAGATCGGCGGATTTAAACGATGCCCCCCCCCCCCCACCCCGCAGGCGCTCGGGGAGTAATCACAGTGTGATGAGCGGAGGGATGTCCAATGACTGGACCCACAATGAGAACGTGAGGGCGGCCGGAATTTGCACACGCTGCTTCGCTTTCCAGCTCCTCTCTCACGCGTTGCACGCGGAACCCGTGTCCTGTGTCTTCGCAGGACAGCTCCAGCACCAACCACATGCAGCTCCGCAGGACCAGGCGCAGCCGCATCCCCGACAAACCCAACTACTCCCTCAACCTGTGGAGCATCATGAAGAACTGCATCGGCAAAGACCTTTCCAAGATTCCCATGCCCGTGAGGAAAAAAGGCTCGCGACACTCGGCGGTAACGGCGCACCTTGACGCACCTAAATCCTCCCTCCAGGTGAACTTCAACGAGCCGCTGTCCATGCTGCAGCGCCTGTCGGAGGACCTGGAGTACAGCGAGCTGCTGGACCGCGCCGCCCGCTGCGGCTCCTCCCTGGAGCAGATGTGCCTGGTGGCCGCCTTCTCCGTCTCCTCGTACTCCACCACGGTTCACCGCACCGCCAAGCCCTTCAACCCCCTGCTGGGGGAGACCTACGAGCTGGACCGCACGGAGGAGGACGGCTACCGCTCCATCTCCGAGCAGGTACCGGTCACGCTCAGGGGGGGATTGGGGGCCCGGACACCACGTGACGCGCGCTCGTGACCCCGTAGGTCAGCCATCACCCGCCAGCTGCTGCCCACCACGTCACGTCGGAGCGAGGGTGGACCCTGTGGCAGCACATCACCATCGACAGCAAGTTCCGCGGGAAATACATTTCTGTGATGCCGTTTGGTGAGGAAATCTCGACTTCGCGAGGCGATATGCGGCAATCTCGGGGGTTGTAGGGATTTTTAGAGCCCCCGCGCGTTCCTTCTTTTCTCTCAAGGGAACATCCACTTGCTGTTCCACTCGAGCGGGAACCACTACATGTGGAGCAAAGTCACGTCCACGGTGCACAACATCATTGTGGGGAAGCTTTGGATCGACCAGGTCTGCCCCTGCGTGTCTGTCCAGAGCCCGTTTCGTGCACGAGGCAAGAGAAATTTGACGAGGCGTGCTCCGTGCGTCACCTCTGTTTCCTGTCTTGTGGCAGTCGGGGGACATTGACATCGTAAACCTCACGACCAAGGACACCTGCCGTCTCAAGTTCTCCCCGTACAGCTATTTCTCCAGAGAAGTCCCGCGCAAGGTAAGTCTGCTGGGGATCAGCGTGTCATCGTTCGCTCCGCAAATTACACATTCACACATGTCAATGTCGCTTTTCAAGAGACAGATGTTCTGGCTAAAACATCCTGGTCGTGGAAGCTCAGCTTCTCTACTTCTTGGTGCAAGTCAGAGCAACCCAAAGCTGATGCGCTGCAATTACGGTAGTTTTCGACAGTCCGTTAGGGGGCGCTGTTCCACTCTTTACCACCTTAAGAGCCTCCATTGAACCGATGTTTTCCAGAAATGTGCGAGGCTCAAGAGGAATTTTGATTCCTCTAATAAAATAACCAATTTTGAAAGTTGTATAAATTTGTGCGGATGGAAAACACGAGCATCTCTTCTAATTGTCCTTTCACTCAGAGTCAGTCCATGTGGAACTTTTAAAAACAGAATCATAAAACTGAGCTCTCAACCAAAACGGCAGATCAAGCGACCCCGCCGTATTTCAAAGGAAGGCGCTTGTCTCGCGGTCGGAGCGTGTCCTGTAAGTGAGCCCTTCCTGTCCTACTCCCTGGTCTCCAGGTAACCGGGGTGGTGGAGGACAGAGAGGGCGCAGCCCATTACATCCTGTCGGGGACGTGGGATGACAAGATGGAGAGCGCGAAGATCGTGGACAGCAGCCAGGGCTGCGGGGGCTCGGAGTGCAAGCAGAAGACGGTTTATCAGACTCTTCCGCCCAAGCTGCTCTGGAAGAAATACCCGCTCCCGTACGGCCACGTCGCCTGAGACGCCTCCAGCTCGTGTGTCCCCCGTCCTTCCTCGTCCTCTCACTCTTGTCTTCTGCCTTCTGCAGAGATAACGCGGAGAACATGTACTTTTTCTCCTCCCTGGCGCTGACCCTCAACGAGCCGGAGGAGGGGATCGCGCCCACGGACAGCCGCATGCGCCCGGACCAGCGGCTGATGGAGGCGGGGCTGTGGGACGAGGCCAACGTGCAGAAGCAGCGTCTGGAGGAGTGCCAACGGCTGGAGAGGAAGAGGAGGGAGGCGCAGGCCACCCAGGCCCTGGAGGAAGGTGAGCCGAGGGCCCCCTTCGGAGGCGCCATACCCAGTGTAATCACCATAAACGTACATCTGTACACCTCTGTTTTACTCCGTATGAGACATTCACAGACACATGGAGCCTTTCATCAGCAAAAGGAGGATAAATGAGCCTCAAAACTTCAGATTTAAGCCACGAAAGTAGAAAGATTTACATATCAACACCCTCACCCCTTAGAGAACGTTGACCCAAAGGCCCAGCCGGAATTGCGCGCTCGTCCGAGCCGACGGCTCAGACACCAGCCTGACTTTCCGGCGTTTTGGTTTGTCTCGTCCACCTGGATCACTGGTGGTGAGCGACTCTTTGGTGGTGTACTTAAGGTCACCAGGGGCCCGCAGTTTGTTTTGGGCTTTCACTCTTCACACTATAAATCAATATAAGCTTCATGCTCCTCACACCTACCTTCATATACACATCTTGGTGTTCTTTAACCTCATTTTTTTCCTGTTAAAACGTGTATGTCTTTCTGCTTATTTTATTGACTGCTGCTCCCTTGTGTATTTAGCAACGGAAGAAGAGTTCAGCTTCGGGGTTTGTTTTAATACTATTATTATTTTTACTATTTTAGCAATTATAGAAGATAAAGTTTACTATACACTCTGGCCTTAAAACGCTCTGTCAGCAGACCTTTCTTCTCTTCTCCACCTTATGCGGTGACTTGCAGTTTATTCCAGCTCGTTTCCTGCAGGATATGTAATTTCTCGCTTGGATTGGTCCATCTCCGGAAGAGTGTTTTCTGTAAAGATAATGGGGCTGGGGCGTATGCGAAGACGTAAACTCCGTGCACTAAGTAAGCGCTATTCTTTTTCATTAGGGCAAGACATTGAGGGTTACCAGGCGCTGTGGTTTGAGAAGAGGACAGACGACACCACGGGAGAAAACACCTACATCTACAGAGGTGGATACTGGGAGGCCAAAGACAGACAGGACTGGAACCAGTGCCCTGAGATCTTCTAGACCAAAATGTTTCTCAGAGACTGCAGTGTATAAAAACAGGAGTTAGGAACCCATGTGTGTGTGCGCGCGTGTGTGTGTGTGTGTAAGTGAGCAAAGCAGCTCGTGACAGACGCCACCACACCCAAAATTCCAAGTACTGAGAGGCCCATCTGAAGTCTGCTGTTAAATCCTGACTTTCCTAATTCACGGCGTTACGTTCACTCATCTCTGCAAAGAATTCACTTAAGAAGAGGACGCGATGCACAGCGGAACTGGACTAGTCTGGGGGAAGGGCGAGGCCTCAGAACACTTTGTGGTCAACACTTAGACTTTACACGCTGCGCTGTGTAGACGCTGACGTGTGACAGTTAAAGTGTTTAGACCACACTTTAACTTCTCCTTTCCACTCAGACATTTACATCTAAATAGGAGGCGCTCGTTTCAGCTCTGGCTTCGATTCTGAGTACCTTGGTCCTGTTTCTTTTATGTAAAATGTCGACTCAAATATTCGGGTTGATCCTTGTGAACAAACAACACAACTGGAAACGATGAGCACTATATAAACAATCTATATTCCAGTTGTACTCAGCTGTGTATGAGGTCTAATGCTGCACAAACTCATCAGTATCATGTGACATGTTAGTAATTTAAGGACATGTGATATAAATTTAAGAAAATAATGACAGAAACCTGTAGCGACATGTAAACTAGTGCTTTAGTGTGCAAGTAAGCACAGTAGGTTCATAGTTAATGTACGTTCAGTAATAATGGTGACATTTATATTGTTTTCAACATACTGTGTATCACACAATCATGCCACCTGGTTGTTTCTGGCCTGTATATAGCAATAAAATAGAGACACAGCAGGAAAACACCATGTCACACTAGTTTAGCATTGATATCTTGCATCAATACATATTTGTAAATAAGATTGGTTGGTTTATTGTATGATTAATAGATAAGGTAAAGCACAATACTACCTGCAGGTAATGGTATATGCTACATAAACTTTTTCATGCGAACATGTACTGTAGCTATGCATGGTTTTAGAGTGCTTCAGCACTTTTGTAGTGAAAAGCCTCTTCACCTTCTTGACTATTTGTGGACTCTTACTGAAAACATGATGTGAATTCACCTTCTGTGCCCGAAGATCTCAAAAAGTGTTTTTTGAGCTCGAATAAAAACGCGAAGCTGTGATCGTCCCGTTGTTGTGTAACCCGCTTGGTCCCGGTTTTATCCCAGGGCAGAACGGCTCATCCCACAGGCGTCGCCTCGATGCCCCCAAGGTCAAAAATAAATTAACCTTGGGACGGCGTCTTGCCTGAAAGCGAACGCAAATGTTTCATCCGGGGATAAATAAAACACTTAAGGAGGAGATTTAGCTTTATTCACATTGCACCATGTTCCCAGGGCTGATGCACAATAGTCAAGGTCGATTTGTAAGAACAAATGTACTTTTTTTTTTTTACAGTTAAATATTTGTTTTGCTGCGAGCCCAAACACGCCTGTGCAAATGAATTCCGACTGTTGTGCACACGCTGCGTGTGAGAACGACGAGGAGACGGCTGCAGGAGCCGATTTTAAAAACCGATAATCCACCGATAATCGATCATTTTGTGGGGGGTTCTTAAAGGAGAGGTTCGGCTAACGGAGGTCGTTATTTCGCGGCACCGCCCTTTAAGCGCGCCGGCCAATCAGAGCCGCGCCCTGGCCGCGCTGCGTTGACGGACCGCAGGGTGACCGCGGATTTTTGGGGATGCTGCTCGGATCTGTCCAGGAAGTCGTCAAATAAAAAGGTAAAAAGGTGAAACGCTAACTCCGGCCCTCAACGAGCGTGTCTTTCTCTCCGGGCGGCCGCGGGTTTGGGGTTTGTTTTTTTTTTTTGTTTTGTTTTTATTTTTCCAGCCGCTCTGCGACACCGGGACTTAGCCGACCGGCTAGCTAGCGTGACACCACAACGAAAGACGTTTTTTTTTTGGGGTCCGGTTCCAAGTTCAGCGTCACCCCGGAGGTGAGGCGGGGGTGCTGCGACACCCCGGGGTGCCGCCTGACGTCGTCAGCCCGACGGGAACTTCGGCCGCTTGACGAAACGGGATGGTGCGTTCAGGGACGGCGTGGTGCGTTCACGGCCCGTGCCACAACCGTGGAGGAGGAGGAGGAGGGGGGAGGGGGGGTGAGGTAATGGCTATTTAAAACCTCTGGAGGGGGAGAGAGGGGGGTCGGTGGACCGGCTCCCCGCTGCAGCTGGGCTCCTGTTTCCGCGACCCGCAGGAAGGCGTCGTACGGTCCGGCCTCCCCCCTGTCTCCCCCCCCGGCCTCCCCCTGTCTCCCCCCGGCCCACGACAGGTCACCGGGAGACGTTACGCAACGACCCGGGCCGTGCACAACACAACCACGTGTCTTCGGAGGCGGTGCGGAGGAACTGCGGCTTATGTCGACTCTTTTTGGTGGGGGGAGGAGCAGGGGGGAGTAGGGGGGAGGGGGGGTGTTTATAAGGCTAAACCCGAGGCGGGGAGGGGCACTCAGGATGTGTTTTGCTTACAGGCAGAGCGATGTGCCGAACATGATCAGCACCGATGGCTTCGCAAAGCGAGAGGCGACCCTGGGGGAGCGAGGAGGAGGGGGGGGGAGGAAGGAGGGGGGGAGGCGCCCCCCGCGGAGATGCTCCACCTGCTGTCGGCCGTCGTGGTCTGGCTGGTGACGGGCAGCACCATCTCCAGCCTCAACAAGTGGATCTTCGCCGTGTTCAACTTCAGGTACCCGCTGCTGCTGTCGGCGCTGCACATGCTGACGGCCATCGTGGTGGACTACGGGCTGATCCGCCTCCGGCTGGTCCGCCCCGCGCTTGGCGCCCGCCAGCAGGACCTGACGCCGGGCGCCAAGTGCAAGGTCTTCCTGCTGAGCCTGACCTTCTGCGCCAGCATCGCCTTCGGGAACCTGGGGCTGAGCTACGTGCAGCTGTCCTTCGCCCAGATGATCTACACCACCACGCCCATCTTCACGCTCGCCATCTCCACGCTGGTGCTGGGGAAGCAGCACCACATCCTCAAGTACACCGCCATGATGCCCATCTGCCTGGGCGCCTCCTTCAGCATCATGGGCGAGGTCCAGTTCGACCAGACGGGCTGTCTGTTCGTCTTCGCCGCCACCATGCTGAGGGGCGTCAAGTCCATCCAGCAGAGTGAGTCGCCGCCGCCGCCACCGTCGCCGCCGCCGCTCTGTTTTGTCCTGTTTTCGGCGTTGCCGCGGAAGCCAACGACACTGGAAAGCCGACGCGTCATCGGGGGTTATTTTCGGGTTTCCCAGTCGCCGGGCCTAACGACTGGAACTTCTTAGTAACCCCCCTCCGCCCCCCCCCCCCTCCTGGTTCAATGGAACCACAGTTTCATTCCAGAGGAAGCGCGAGGTACGCGGCGTACGCCGGGAGAGGCGGATCGGGTGTCGGCGCCGCGATCCGGGGTGTTGATGTCGGGCGCAGATTCGCCAAAAGCCAGACCCCCCCCCGACCCCCCCCCCGCGCTTGATTCACGTGACCGGCGCTGCTCCTTCTAATCTAACATCCTGCTCTCTCGGGAGCCGGAGGGGGGGAGGAATGTCCCTGAAGTCGGGCCCTGGTGTTGGATTAGGCTCCGCGGGGGCAAGGGGGGGGGCGAGGGCTAAAAATAAACCAGCCCTGTAGTCAAACCTGCGTGACGCTTAAACAAGCGCGGGGTTTTACTGGGACGATGATGCAGGTTATACGGCGTCTTTTACACTCAGAAATAGGTTCAAGGCCTTTCCAGGATCCCAGGACCTAACCCCAGACAAGCAACAGTGACAAGGAAAAACTCCCATTTAACAGGAAGAAACCTTGAGCAGGACCAGGCTCATGTAGGGGGACCCTCCTGATGATGGACAGATGGGGAGAGAGAGAGGAGAGGAGGACAGGTAGAGGATAGAACAGGTAGAGGATAGAACAGGTAGAGAGAGAGGAGGAGAGGAGGACAGGTAGAGGGTAGAACAGGTAGAGGGTAGAACAGGTAGAGGATAGAACAGGTAGAGGGTAGAACAGGTGGAGGACAGAACAGGTAGAGGAGAGGAGGACAGGTAGAGGATAGAACAGATAGAGGAGAGAACAGGTAGAGGATAGAACAGGTAGAGGATAGAACAGGTAGAGGAGAGGAGGACAGGTAGAGGATGGAACAGGTAGAGGATGGAACAGGTAGAGGATAGAACAGGTAGAGGATAGAACAGGTAGAGGAGAGGAGGACAGGTAGAGGATGGAACAGGTAGAGTATGGAACAGGTAGAGGAGAGAACAGGTAGAGGATAGAACAGGTAGAGGAGAGGAGGACAGGTAGAGGACAGAACAGGTAGAGGATAGAACAGGTAGAGGAGAGAACAGGTAGAGGAGAGAACAGGTAGAGGATAGAACAGGTAGAGGAGAGGAGGACAGGTAGAGGAGAGAACAGGTAGAGGATAGAACAGGTAGAGGATAGAACAGGTAGAGGAGAGGAGGACAGGTAGAGGACAGAACAGGTAGAGGATAGAACAGGTAGAGGAGAGAACAGGTAGAGGAGAGAACAGGTAGAGGATAGAACAGGTAGAGGAGAGGAGGACAGGTAGAGGATGGAACAGGTAGAGTATGGAACAGGTAGAGGAGAGAACAGGTAGAGGATAGAACAGGTAGAGGAGAGGAGGACAGGTAGAGGACAGAACAGGTAGAGGATAGAACAGGTAGAGGATAGAACAGGTAGAGGATAGAACAGGTAGAGGAGAGAACAGGTAGAGGAGAGAACAGGTAGAGGATAGAACAGGTAGAGGACAGAACAGGTAGAGGATAGAACAGGTAGAGGAGAGAACAGGTAGAGGAGAGAACAGGTAGAGGATAGAACTGTTGGAGGACAGAACAGGTAGAGGAGAGGAGGACAGGTAGAGGACAGAACAGGTAGAGGACAGAACAGGTAGAGGATAGAACAGGTAGAGGAGAGAACAGGTAGAGGAGAGAACAGGTAGAGGAGAGAACAGATAGAGGATAGAACAGATAGAGGAGAGAACAGGTAGAGGAGAGAACAGGTAGAGGATGGAACAGGTAGAGGATAGAACAGGTAGAGGATAGAACAGGTAGAGGATAGAATAGATAGGAGAGGAAAGAGGAGGAGAGGAGAGGAGAAAAAGAAGGAGGGGGAGAGGAGAGCACAGAAACACACACAAACACACTATACAACGGGTCAGCGCTCATCACGCATGCTCCTTGTTGATCAAATGAATTTAATAACGACTGAATCAGATTTTTTTTCTCACATTTCGATGCTCGCTCGCTCTCCACCGCTTGTTCCTCCACTTAGGGTCCGGGGGGGGGGCTGGAGCCTATCCCAGTCAGTCACAGGGTCGAGACACAGACACAAACAACCATTCTCTCTCACACCTACGGGCAATTCAGAGTCCCCAGTCAGCCCAACCCCCCCTCGCGCATGCCTTTGGACTGTGGGAGGAAGCCGGAGTACCCGGACAGAACCCTCCATCCCAACCGGGGTTCGAACCCGGGGCCTTCTTGGTGTGAGGCGACGGCGCTAACAGACCCCTCCCCCTGTCCCCCCCCCCCAGGCATCCTGCTGCAGGAGGAGAAGATCAACTCGGTGTTCCTGCTCTACCTGATGTCCATCCCCAGCTTCTGCATCCTGGCGGTGGCGGCCCTGGCGCTGGAGAACTGGGCCCTGCTGGAGTGGCCGCCGCACTACGACCAGCGCCTGTGGCTCTTCATCCTGCTCAGCTGCCTGGGCTCGGTGCTCTACAACCTGGCCAGCTGCTGCGTCATCTCGCTCACCTCCGCCGTCACGCTGCACATCCTGGGCAACCTGAACGTGGTGGGCAACCTGCTGCTGTCCCAGCTGCTCTTCGACACCAAGCTGTCCGTGCTCAGCTGCGCCGGCGCCGCGCTCACGCTCTCGGGCATGCTCATCTACCAGAACTCGGAGCTCATCGTCGGCTACCTGGACGCCCGCAGGGTCAAAGCCCAGGCGGAGGGGCGGGGGGGAGAGCTGGAGGCGTGTGGGCAGCAGAGACTGCAGGACAAGGAGAAGTCGGCCTGAAGGTGGGGGGGGCGATGAAACGAATGTGCAAGAGAACGAAGCGTTCCCTGCTCTCGGACGGGGTGGGACCTTTGATCTCGTCTTCACTGTGCCAACGAGTCTGCAGGAAGGAGACCTTGCCTTTTTTTTTTTTTTTTTAAGAGACTTCCATCTGTAAATGGGTCGTTCATCGCCTTCGGGAGGCCGCGCGCGCTCGAGCGCGCCGGACCGTCTGATACCTTGTAGGGCGTCTTGTCTCGCACGGCTCCGCTGTGAGCTCGCTTCCAGGAGGTTTTTTGTCGGACTCTTACAGAAGCTGAGAGCTTGAAGAGCCCCCGAGTGATTTTTTTTTTTTTTGAGCACTTTTGTCTCGAACCCAAACGGCACAATTTCTACCGGGCCCACAGGATAAGCCCAGGCGTGGCCTCTCTGGGCCCTCTCAGCTACAGGGCCTGAGGTTTTTGGCAGCTACTTTTATTTATTTAGTGAGATGCTCTTAAAGGAGCGTGCCCAAAGTCTGGTTTTAAAGCAGGAAATTACAGAAAAGCACCGATATCTCCTCTCCTAAAGCACACTTAAGGCGGAGAGGCCCGTTCCTCGCTCAGTTACTCCGCTTATTTCCTCGCTGAGCTCACCGTAGCGTTCCTTCTTAATTAGGTTCACGAGCTCTCCAAGGAGTTCCGTTCAAATTTAGCTCCGCTGTTCCTCCCAAAACTGTCCTTTATTGAACGCTCGTGCTGTTGAACTGGTTTAATTTAATCCTGAACCCCTCCTGCTGTCCAAACATACACTTTAACTATGTATTTAAGAAGCGGTTTGTATAGCCACTTTTATTTATTTAATGATTTAAATGGCTGCTGGTTCTGCAGTTTTAACTTTCTTGGGCCTAAAAGTGTCTTACGTGCACACATGAACTATATCACGCCACTGGTCTTTTTTTTGTTTTTAATCTTAAAAGCAGTTGTATTTGGCAGAATACTGCGTGTTTTTGTGAAAGCGCCGCGAATGCCCGTTTTCAGGGGGTGAGCCTCTGACAACGAGACACCAGCTGAAATGTCAAAACCCAGAGGACACAGAGACGTCTGCTGCTCTGGGTTCGGCCTCTGAAACGTTGATGATGTTGTCCTGCTTCGCCTCAAAAGTCTCCTCTGATCGGAGCCGAAATTTTCGATTTTGCTAAAACGAGAAGCGGAGTTTCCAGCGGTCGCTGGTTCAAGAGCTGACGTTGGGCACGAGCGCTCATTTCACACAATACCTCAGAATATCAAGGACATCGTTTCTGCAGCCGCAGTGAAACCTTACAAAAAAATAAATAATGTATATTACTGTGCAATATTATCGTGGACAAGTGTAAATATTTAAGACGCATGCTCCTTTTAATCATTACTGTCCCTCCTTCATTTAACTTCTGTAATGTTTGAACGATTGTGTCTTTGGGGTAAATTAATTTTTAATTCGTTGCACTGATGATACAGAGACAATGTCCTGGAGACGTTCATTTCCTGTGTACATACTGATGTTAGTTTTCTCTCAAAGCTAGTCAGGTGTAAATAATTATTCCGTATTTATGGTTTTATGCTCATGCCACAATGCGGAAAGTTGAGGGGAAGGGATGTGATTTTTGTTTTCTCTGTCAGTTATTTTGCCAACTGCGGTGGGGGGGGGGGAGTGGGGCGTGCTGCTGTTGAAGGGAGATAATTGAGACCTTCCGGTGTCTGCGTTTTTCTGAATGACAATAAACTGGCAAGCCATCCACTGTAGCACCGAGTCACCACGTTTTCTTTATACAAAAGGATTTAAAACCACTCAAACGGCTTAATGGTTAACAGCAACGGGTATGACTTAATCGGAAATGCAGCAAGAAGTGCTTTACGAGGACGCCTAGAAGCAGAAAGGAAAAAAAGACGACAACTGTAAGTATATAAATGTTTTTATAAAGGTTACACTGTTCTGCTGCACGAGATGACGTCACAGAGCTCATTGTTGTTGCAGTTCCCAGCGGTGGCCACAGGGTGGAGCAGTGACCGCTTTTGTGACTCGCCTCGTACTTCTAGTCTGCTCTCACTTGAAACATCCATTGAAGGTAAACTGTGTGTTTTGGTTTCCCTTTTCATGAGCGTGTGGGTATTTTTAATCCTCCTGCTTCTCTGCACTCAGGAGCTGCGCTACTGGACACCTTTCTTGCCTGGTTATGGTAGCGTTCATCACCTCTTTGTGCCTGCAGCATCCACCAGCTGAAGTTCAGAAAAGCAAAGACATAAATGTGTCACCCGAATTTAGAAAACCTTGTAAAAGGTCACATGATATCGTCCACACTGCTGTGGGTGACACAGCCCTCTCCTCCTACTCCTCCTCCTCCTCCTCCTCTTCCTCGTTCTTCCCATCTTGGGTGCTGAATGTAAGCAACCTCCACTCTCTCTCCAAACATGCATCCTTATGAAGTGCTGTGTTTTGAGGGGTGATGTCAACCCTCTGCTCCCACAGCCAGACAGCTCTACGCGGAGGAGACCGAGGAGCTGCAGACCGAAGCCTGCACGCCGTCGCCAGACACACGGATCTGATTGCACACGACAGGTGAGTGACAGAGCCCTGCAGCAGCCACCAGCCCCGGCCCTCTCTGAGGGGACTTCACTTGTTTAAAGTCACTTTTCCTTCCCATCTTTTGCCACCAGGCACAGTTCCCACTGTGACCGGGCGCATATTTTGAAGCTGTTATCAGAGTCTTTCAGTAACGGTCTCCTTCGCCTGCATTACTATATTTGTCCGTGTTTTCGGAACTTCCACGCTGCTCTCCGCCAGAAGAATGCTGGTGTTTCTTTAACAAACGTCGACGGTATAAGCGATGAAAACCAACAGCAGCGAGTTCTTTCTGGGGGAAAACTGGGCAGATGTGGATGATGTGTGGATGTGTGGTCTAAGCCTTCGTCGCCTGTGTGACGATCCAACGCTTCTTTTCAGACATGGAGTCAAAACCTTCAGCTGGAAAACTGACCTGTGAGGAACTGGCTGCTATCGAGGATGAGGAGGTCCTCAATAAGATGGTTCGCCAATGATTTATCACTTTGTCTTAGAGGGGCAGCAGTGGTAGAGTAATACCAGTAGACACTGAAGGTGCTTGTTGCTGGTTTTTCAGCTCATTTCTGCTCTTCCAGAGTCAAACGCTGCTAATCAGTTGCATTTTCTGGGTTTTACGCTACATCGAGCCCCCTTGCAGACACGGGTGTTTTAAGCCTCGTCAGATATCTTAAGTCTTTTGCCGTCAAACCCTTGAGCTGTGAATGTCCTCAGCTGGACGCGGCAGAAGATTTTGAAGAGAGACGCCTGATTCGAGCGGCGCTGAGGGACCTGCTGAAGAGGAAGAGAGGTCACGTCTCCCGTCCGCTCCCTTGCGAAGGTTTCATGAAGAAAAAGGCGCCCTCGTTTTTGACGCTTGTTCCCCGCTTTTCCCCCCAGACAAGCGGGAGCAGGAGCGGGGGTCCAGGCAGCAGGACGTAAAAGAGCTGAGCAAGGGAGGCACGCCGGGCGCAGGCGGAGGAGCGGGAGGCGCGAAGCAGCAGACGGCAGCAAGGAGTGTGTTCACGGAGCTCCCGCCGGCGGTGATTCATTCAAACGATGTGGTAACCACCCGCCTGTCGTTGCAGAGCCACCAGGACAGGCGTCTCCGTCGGCGGGGGGGTGAGTCTGGGTCCTGGTTCTGTTTCGCACCTTCACGCTCTCTCTGAGGGGTTAGAGAGGGAGCTGGCTTTAAAACAAGGAGCGGAAAGTTTATTTTTATTACATTTTAGGGCGTCTGACGGTCGATTCATCTCACGTTACGCAACACGAGCACCGATCAGACGTGATTCTTTCTCCATTTCATCTCCATCTGCTCATCAGGACTCATAATACTGAAGCCGTTGCTTCTAGCTTCTATCTGAAATCTTGATTTGACTGTTGCGATAACAGAATAGCAGAGGTAGAAGCTGCCGTCCTCACAGAGTCGCGTCCCGCGTCCTCGTCCCCGTCTGTGTGTCTGCTCCACAGCCAGGCCGGTCCGTCTGCAGCCTCCGTCCAGAAATGTCCTCCTGCTGCAGTGCCCAACGCTAAGAACGTCAAACAGATGCTTCTGGAATGGTGTCGAGCCAAAACAGAGCCATATGAGGTAAGCAAGGCCCCAGTCTGGGCCTGACTGATCGCCCTCTTGTAGCTACTATATATATATCCTCCACCGGCCCTCCGTGAAATTGCTCTCTTGAGACATTTGTTCCAACGACGCACTTCAAACGGTCCAAACAATGAAACCATCAGACGTCCCGAGCGAACACAAAACTTTCAGCCTTTTGTTTAAGGTCAGTGGTCCGGAGTCCAGCGGTGTGTGTGAACCCCGGCTGGACTCCGGGCCTGCAGGCGCGTAGGCCCGCAAAGGTCAAAGGACACGGAGGGACGAACCCGCAAAGACGGCAGGGAGAGCGCTTAGCTTTGTTTCCAGATGTCTTAAACGAACCCACCTCTGCTCCGAATCAGGGGGTGAGCATCCAGAACTTCTCCTCCAGTTGGAAGGATGGGATCGCCTTCTGCGCCCTGGTGCACCGCTTCTTCCCCGACGCCTTCGAGTATTCCGTCCTCAACCCCTACAAGCCCAGGGAGAACTTCCAGCTGGCCTTCAGCACCGCTGAGTGAGCCCCCCGTCCCTCACCTGAAGGTTCTGGAGCTGGAGCAGAGGCCTCACGCTTGCCCGTGTCCCCGTTTGTCGGCAGGAGGCTGGCGGGCTGCGCCCCCCTGTTGGACCCGGACGACCTGGTGCGGATGAGCGAGCCCGACTGGAAGTGCGTGTACACGTACATCCAGGAGTTCTACCGCTGCCTGGTGGAGAAGGGCCTGGTCAAGACAAAGAAGCGGTTGTAGGGGGACCTCCCGCTGCTTTTTCCATCTAAACCTGAAATCATTTTCACCTTCTTGAACTGAACATCGATATTTTCTTCGGGTAAAAGGGGGACGTGCGGATGTAAATGCAGTCGTCGGTGCGTCATCGGTAACTTATGGGTGTTTGTGTCTCGGTGGACAGCTGGCCCCGAGGATCAGTGCATTCCACCGAGATTACACATCTGCAATAATCCCTGTAGCGGCATAAAAAACCTGGGGACTAATTTCAGAATGCTGTTTTATGGGCTGTGTGAGCATTAAAGACGCATTTAATAAATCTCTCGCATCGATTTGCACATGCTGTTCACCGCTGTTCCACAGAAGAACCGACTCTTTAGTTAAAACCTACATTTCTAACACGTTTATCACGTTTCTATTAACTATATAACTTATATCGGTTTATATATTTTATTGCTGTAACATTTTTTTGAGTATCATCAACTACAGAACTAACAATACTGATCAAATGCTAAATCTAAATCTCATTTTATATATTTATTTGCGCATGTTTTGATAATTAAGTCTTGAGTATCGCAGATATTTTACCGGCTGTTTCGTCAAATAGAAAAATGTCATCAAACATACTGGCGCCGCTGCCCCAGAGACCTGAACGACCATCGATTATTTCGTGCAATTAGGAGCCACAGTCGCGATAAAAAAAATGCTCACGACACATCCAACCATTACCTCGAGTGACATTTAATTAGGGTATTGGTATTTCTGATCAATTCACGCACAAGCGTTGACGCAATATAGCGGCTGATGCGTTCAGTGACGCACCAGAGGGGGGAGGGAGGGAGGGGAGGGGAGAGAGAGGGGTGATGGGTCTGCGTGCAGCCGGTGTGCAGGAGGTGCAGCATGACCGACCGGCGCACATCTGCCTCCAGCACATCTGCGCCATCGACCGGCGCGCAGTAGCAGGAGGTGGAGGTGGTGGTGGTGGTGGGGGGCGCGCAGGGACCGCCCCGGCCGTCGCACCGCGCTCGGAGCTCCGGCATGCCGCGGGGTCCCGCACGCACGCAGCGGGAGCGACGCCAGCCCTGACAGCCCCCTCGACACCGGAACGAAAGCGACCCACGAACCCCCCCCCACACACACACACACACACACACACCTCCCCACGGCCCCCGGGGCCGGAGCGCTGGTCCTGGTCGGAGACGCGGATCGGATGGGCTCACCTTTGCGGTTCACCTTGGAGACAGGAGGGAAAAAACCACCAAGATAAATAAATAAAGACGGCCGGAAAGGTAAGAGCGCCGTCGACCTCCTCCTGAATTCGCTTGTCTCGTCCGTCTGTGTGTCACCTCGCGGAGCTGCCAGTCCAACAAACGGGATTAATGCGCCTTTTCTTTATTTATTTCACTTCCGAACTGAGTTCAGGAGAGGGCACCTGCCACAGGAACCTGACCCGGGCTGCATGAATGATTGAGCAGAGGTGTCTGGTGTCCGTGGGGGGGTTGGGGGGGGTAAATAGGGGAGCGTCTCCTCCATTGTGACCTGCAGTGTCTGCTGACGCTGACCGTGACCGCGCTCTGGTGTCGCGCGGGCCGAGCATCGAGGGGTCCGCATCTCTCCGTGACGTCCTCCCCATCGAGGCTACCGGCGGCGCCGTCTCTCTAAAAGGGTCAGGGGCTAATTAGGTTCTCCGTGTAATCCAGGGCGGAGGACCAAACTTAGCTCCTCCGACTGAGGAGCGCTCAGAGCCTCTTCCTGGGTCACCCGATCTGGATCTGAGGTCCAGCGTCCTCCCTCACGCGTCCTCTGATCTCTTACAGACGGATGGATCACAGGTCGCAGGTCGGGGCCGATCCTTTTGGATCCAAGGTGCAGCTGGGCCCCTGCGCCGTCATCAGCGGCGGTCCGGGGTTACCGCCGCAGCTCAGAGTCCAGGAGCCGCCGCCCCCGGGGGTCCCGGTCCCGGGCCTCAAACCCGGACTGAACCCCAGACAGGTCCCGGCCGCCTACGTGAAGTTCCCGGACCCGCGGGCGGTCCCGCCGAGGGCCGGTCCGGCTCCGGCCCCCCTGGCGAGCATCAGCCGACCCAGGCCGACGGCCCTGGGGACCAAACCCGCTCCGAAGGTCGCGGGGCCCACCGTGGACCCCCCCAAGGACAGACGGACCCCGCCCCGCATCCCGGGGCCGCAGAGCTGCGCCGCCCCGCCACACTCCCCGACAGAGGCTCCCGGCCCTGCCGGCGGCCCCCACACCCCCAGCGGCCAGCCTTACCTGAGCCCCGGCGCCACCCTCAGCCCCCCCAGCATCGGCCCCCCCCCCAGCTTCGGCCCCCAGCAGCAGAGGAAAGGCTCCCCGGAGAGCCCGGCGCCCGTCCAGTCGGGGGAGACCAACGACTTCAGGTGAGCGGAGCAGACCCGACGGACCGATGCCGCCAACGACACCAACACACACACACACCCCAGCCCCAATCTGTGTAGGAGTAACCACGGCAACACTAAGTTTAACCTTAAAGGGGAGTTTGAGGATGCAGCTGAAGCTTTGTTGAACCAGGGTTTGACACTGGATCATGAATGGTGCAGGACCAGGACCTTCGGGGGGGACGGGTGGAGCAGCAGCTCTCGTTCCTGACGTGCAACAGGAGTCTGAGGCGCGCGTGGGGGGGTGAAAGGGGCAGGAAACAAGAGTGAACAGAGTAGAGGACATTCTGACTCCTCCGTTATCTCGGTCGGTGACGTTTAGAGTTTTTATTTTACATTCTTGAGCCGGTGGGGCTCTGAGGGGGTCTCCATGTCTGCTCGTTGGGGGGGGGGGCACCTTCAGACCCCGGACCAGGGCCGCGGGGGGGCCATGCCCCTCCTCAGTGACGCGTGGCAGGCCCTGCACACCCAGGACCGCTTGAGAACACCTGGTGAAGGTGTGCGCTCACGACTACACGGATCCACCGGACGAGGTCGACCGCATTCTTGGTTTTCGTTTAGTTGTATTTTTTTTTTTTTTTTTTTTTTAAATATGCTTAGCGGCACTTTACCGCCACCAGCTGGGCTCCATCACTGCCAAGGGTGGAGAGTACTTTAAACACATTCCTGAATCCACACGCTAAATGTAGCATAAACACCATCTAGGCACTATCAATACAAGGTTGCACACCTTAGCGTCACGATCAAAGACCTTTCGGCTCTGGATCACCAAAGGTCAAAGTTCCTCCGGAACCCGGGACGTCTCCAACATCTCCGGTTATTTCGGTCACAGACGCACAAACGCCGCCCGTCATACGATCTCCCTTCGCAGAGGTAAAAACAAAGTTCAATTCTTGTAGCGAAGCTCAGAGCGGCCTTGTAATAACATTGTAATAATAGTATCACGCGCTTCCATCCTGAAGGTAAACACGCCTCCAACAAGGAAGAAAATGAGAAGTTTATTAATAGTTGGTTCAGTTCAAGGACAATGAGTTTCAACTTTTTATATGTGTTGTCTTTATCTCTCTCACACACTCGTGCACACACACACACACACACACACACACACACCTGAGTCATCAGCGAGGTACAAAGAGGTGCTTAATTTATGCCCTTTTTCTGTATGCAGCACCAGCGGTGATCCTCCGAGGATTACAGCGCAGATTACGTCCTCTTTGATTCTGCAGTGGAGCCTGTGTCTAATGCGCTCTTTCCCTGATCTCCCTCCCTCTGAAGGGTGCACATCGTCACGTGGAACGTGGGCTCAGCCGTCCCACCGGACGGCATCGCTTCCCTGTTCGGGCCGGATGTCTCGGAGGGGACCGTTGACATGTTTATCATCGGGTAAGCGGCTGTTTCCTCCCAACTCCCTCAGTCGTCAGGGGTTAGTGCGACCCACCTGATGCGACCCTCCTGATGCGACCCTCCTGATGCGACCCCCTGATGCGACCCTCCTGATGCGACCCCTCCTGACGCGACCCCTCCTGACGCGACCCCTCCTGATGCGACCCCTCCTGACACTACCTGTCTGACCTGTTCGTGTTCTCCTCTCAGGCTCCAGGAGGTCAACTCCATGATAAACAAGCGTCTGAAGGACGTCCTCTTCTCAGACCAGTGGAGTGAGCTCTGCATGGACACCCTCAGTCCATACGGATATGTCCTGGTCAGTGGGGCGGCGCTCTGCTCGAACCCTGCGCAGGTCGCAGGTCACCACTGACGCAGCCGTGCGTCTGTCCTGCTCCTTTAGGTGGCCTCTCAGCGCATGCAGGGGGTGCTGCTGCTGGTGTTCTCTAAGTTCTTCCACCTCCCGTTCCTCCGCGGCGTGCAGACGCAGAGCACGCGGACGGGGCTCGGGGGATATTGGGTACGTGCTCAGGTCGTCTGCGCCTTTTTCGAAACCCGCGTCGTCAGCGGAGGGCGAGGGGGGGGGGGCGGCGAAAGGCGCCTGGAGCGTGTCTGGGTGTGCGTTTGTGTGTGTGTGTGTGAATGCGTGACCTTCCCATGTGGCGTCAGCAGCATCCCCGGCTGCGCCCGCCGCCGCCACCGCCGCTGCTGCGGCTGTGCTGCAGTCTCCTTCTCTTTGAGGTCAGTGCAGCAGCAGGCTGTCTGGCTGTCTGCTGCTGCGCCTCAGGAGCATCAGAACCTGATTAAATGATGAACCCCGATGATGTGGCGGCTCACAGCTGTTATTGATTCAGCTCAGATTGGACCGTGTTGATTTAATACCCGGGTGTAACTGACTCAAGTACAGTTTTGACGGTTTGAAAAAGAGCAGATGAAATAGCGTGTCTGACTACTGCTGCGGGGGCATGCGCTCATCTTTCCTGCCACTTCTCTGTTTGCCCTCTTTGTCGTCACCACAAGGGCAACAAAGGAGGCGTCAGTGCAAGAATGACAGTGTTTGGCCACCCGGTGTGCTTTCTGAACTGTCACCTTCCAGCTCACATGAGGAACCTGGAGCAGCGGATGGAGGATTTTGAGAGCATCCTGCAACAGCAGCAGTTTGATGGAGGGTCCGCCACCGGCGTGCTGGACCACGAGTGGGTAGCATCAGTTTGAACGGACGTTTAATCTGTAACATCTCAAATGAATTTCTCCAGCATCGCTTTATTTGGATTTACCTCTGCACTACATTTGAGTGCTGTGATAATAACAATAATAACAATAATGATAATAACAATAATAATAATAATGATAATGATAATAATAATAACAATAATAATAACAATAACGATAATAATAATAATAATAATAATAATAACAACAACAATAATAATAATAATAATGATATAAAAACTGTCCTCTACTTTAAACTTGTCGCGTTTCTTTGCTGCAGCGTCGTGTTTTGGTTCGGGGATTTGAATTTCCGCATCGAAGACTATGACATCCACGTGGTGAAATGCGCCGTCGACAGCAATAAGCTGCCTCTGCTGTGGGAGCGAGATCAGGTGGGACGCCCGCGACGACGCCTCGGCGCCTGGGGCCTCCGCCCCCCGCCTCATCACCTCCTGTTCCCCGCAGCTCAACATGGCCAAGACCACAGAGCCCGTCCTGGAAGGCTTCAACGAGGGGCAGCTCAACTTCCCCCCCACGTATAAGTTTGACGTGGGCACCCACACATACGACACCAGGTCTGTCCTGCACCCCCCCACCCCCACCCCCCCCCCCCTTTCAAGCTGCATGGCTCAATTCCGCCTCTCTCCCCTCTCTCAGCGCTAAGAAGAGGAAACCTGCGTGGACCGACCGCATCCTCTGGCGCCTGCGCCGCACCGGCTCCCCCGTGCCCACCCACAACGCCGCCCTGCAGCGCGGCCTCACCTCCTGGCTGGGCGGCGCCACCAAAGTCACGCAGCACTTGTACAGGAGCCACATGGGCTACACCGTTAGCGACCACAAGCCCGTTTCTGCCTTGTTTTCACTGCATGTAAATCCACTTTCCCTGACCTCGTTGCACATTCACAGCGCGTTTAATTCGCCTGTCTGATGTTTGCGTTGCATGTTTTAGTTCCCGTTTAAGGTGGATACCCCGCTAGTGGAGCTCCAAGTGAACAAGGAGTGGCACAAAGCCTCCGACGCGACTGTCAGGTTCACTGTGGCGTCCACATATCAGCGCAGCTCCTGGGACTGGATCGCGATATACAAGGTGAGACGATTGCCCCGGTGGTCCTTCCAGGTCCCCGTTCTTGTTCTAAGCCCCGTGTTCTCCCCCCCAGGTCGGATTCAGACACCACAAAGATTACCAAGCGTATATTTGGGCCAAGGGAGAGTGTGTCGCGCAGGTGAGCGCTGGGATTCGCTCCCACGCGACGTGAGCTTCCGCCAAAACTCTTTCCGTTCTTTGTTCGGCAGGTGACGTTTCCAGAGGAGGACTTACCTCGGGACGACTGCGAATACATGCTGGGCTATTACAGCCACAACCTGAACAGCATCGTCGGGCTGTCGGCGCCGGTTCAGGTACGAAACGAAATCGGGCGCGTCTGTGGAGGGGCGACGTCCTGCTGATTTGCCCCCCCCCAGGCAACCCCCTGAGAGCTGTTGTTATCAAACAGGTTGAGGAGTCAATCAACCAGTCAATCAGGTTAATTTCTCAGAGGACACAGAGGTTATATAACCTTATGATGTCACGGCCTCAGACCTGTAGAGCAGCGGCCCCCAACCCCCGGTACTGGTTCCGTGGATCGACTGATACCGGGCCGACCTGAAATAATTTATCATTTCTGAACAGTCTTTTATTTTGAAAAACGACCTGATTCTCTCGGTTACATCTCGGTCACTTTACTCAAAATGAGGAAAAAACAGGCGTGAAAGTTTATTTTGAAGGGGAAAAGGCCCAGATTTAGATTTAGATTTATAATATATAATATAATATATCTATGTGTACCACCCCCACCCCCCCGATCCACAGTAAAATTGTCAAGCAGTGGTCGGGGACCGCTGTTTAGAGGATGGACTTAATATCAGTAACAAATTATTAAAGCGTACCATGACCCAGAATGTCATTTACTCAAGTGTGTCTTCATCTGTAGTGTTCATTTAGGCTCTTTTGTTGCTACCTGATGCTTTTAAAACGCTCTCACTAAAGGGAATGGCGTGTTGTGGTCTTCTCCAAACTGCTGCCTCTCTGTCCAGATCAGGGTCCCGCTCCACAGCCCCGCGGCCTGCCGCTCCGACAGCTCCGATGACAGCTCCGAGGACGACAGCACCCTCGTCCTGCTGGCGCCGACCTCGCGCAGCCCCAGCCCCAAGACCGGCAAACACCACCACCACCACCACCACCACCGCCACGCGCGCCGCAGCCGCAGCCCCGCCGTCCCCGCCCTCTCCTCCAACCCGCTGCCCTCCCTGCAGGGCCTCAGCCTCTCCCCCCGCTCCAAGGAGGGCCCCGCCCGCAGCCGCTCGCCCTGCCCCGCCGCCAAGAAGGAGCGCCTCGTCTCCCCCGACGACGCCCAGTCCCCCGCCCTCAGCCCCCGCAGCCCCGTGTCCCCCGGCGGCGGGGTGACGGCGCCCGAAGCCCTGATCGCGGCCCTGGTGGGCGAACACAGACCGGCGCAGGTCAGCCCACCGGGGGTCAAGCAGACAGGGCGGACGGGCGAAGTTAACAACATCTAGAAGCTTAACGGCTGTTTAGTAGTTTTCGGTACCGCACAAGCCAACGGACCAAGGGGGGGAGGGAGGGGGGGATTTGAACGCCACCCTGACATTTCACGATCGCTCCGCCTCGTCGACCATATCACCGCGGCCCGCCGCAGCAGCGTCGCTCGCGCTCGAAGTGCTTTACCAGAGGCGATATCTTATCTCGAAGGCCGCGAATGTCCGACGGGGGGGGTCAAGAGGCTGCGACCTCGGAGGTAGGCGCTGGGTTGGGTTTCTCGCCCCCGTCGAGGTTTCCTGGCGTCTGCAGAAACCGTTCCGCCCGCAGGCCAAAGACTGAAACCCGTCCTCTGCGTGCATTTGTGAGCGAACAGCGAACGCCTTGTGGCAGGCGGGGGGGGGACCGCTCCGGCTCGTTTCTTCCCGCCTCTCAGCAGGAACGACAAGAAGGACCTCCATCAGGAATGTACGCCACCCAACAGAGGAATGGGATGAGAGTCATTAACGCGTGATGTAGATCAATATTAACAGCTGCTGGTATCATAGCTCACACCCTAAGGGTGTGTGTGTGTGTGTGTGTGTGTGTGTGCGTGTGTGTTATCTTGATGCTGTAGTTCTGGACCTGCATTCATAAACTGTTCTGTATCTAACATACACACGAGTGCATTAGGACAGCAGCTCGCCTCATAGAACGTTGTCTCGTCTCGGTAGCTTCGTGAGTACAGTTCCTGTCGTGTAGACCTTAAAGGTTTGATGTTTAGAGCAACGCCGTTCAAGGGGCATAAAGGGGGGGGACGCAGGAGGGATCCTCACGTTCTGATGGATGGTTTGTTTTCTCTGCTGGTGTAAAATGTTGTACATCGGGGTGAACCGCAGGGGTGCTTGAGATAGCCTTTTATTAAAAGCACAAGGAGAAACAGCTGAAGTTCATTTAAGAGGATCATTCCATGTATCTTATTTTACTTTTCATATCTGGCAAACAAGGCGCTTTTAAAAACGAGTTTTACCGAGTAACGCATGTTGAATAAAGGACATCATCGAATCTAATGATTTACTCCCCAATTAGGCTGAAGTTTAGACTCATTACTTCATTATTTTTAATTATTTGGAAGGGCGAGCGGTCGCTTCCGTCGATGACGTAGGCAGGCCACGCCCCCCCGGGGTCCACGTGGTTGTTGCCCAACAACAACATTGGCTGGCCCACATGTTCCAGTTCTCCCAGCAGCTCGGTCTTCCTCATAAAACCTCGCCTCCCACAGCCCGTGGACGGTCCGGCGGGCAGGAGAAAGCGGGTGACAGCCCCCCATACACACACACGCACACACACGCACACACACACACACACACACACACACACGCCGCGTGAGACGCCCGCTTTGATCTTAGCCCGCTAGCTCGTTGATCCGTGCAGAAGAAAGAAGATGAAGGAGCAGGAGACCCCCCCGGCAGATGGAGACTGCTTCCTCTTCACCTCCGAGTCCGTGGGAGAAGGACACCCCGGTGAGTGCCCCCCCCCCCTCCAGCAGCACATCTGGCTGACCTTAGACAGATGTTGATGCTCGGTCTGGAGCAGGTGTGCGCCCGAGGGGGGCTCTCTGGTCCAGATGTGCACCAGGCTGATCAGTACTTTAGTTTCACTTTAATAATAATCATTAATAATAATAAAACTTCAGCAGAGGGGGGAGTTTGGGAGGGTTTTTTTTTTTTTTTTAATTGTAAATAATCCAAACGCCTCCCTCAAAGTGGCTTTTTGATTCATCTCAAACGACTTTTTACCCGCAGAAACGTCTCTAATTGTGTTTCCTATCGTCCTGCTCTGAGGTGGGGGGGGGGGTCGCCCCCTCAGAGATAATAGGCTTAAGGGCCATCCTTATTATGGTCTGGAGGGGCTGCTGATCCCGCTGTGTCAGCCATTTACTGATTGGGCTTTTAGATGAGTCCCTGAGGCTTTCTGTGTTTGTTTATTATTTTTAAATGTTCCTCAACCAACACCAGTCAATCTGGTGACCGATCAATCGAAACGTCTTTGTCGTTGATGTCTTTGATGTGCGTCGCGTGTCTAATCCGTGCCCCGCGTGCTCGCAGACAAGATGTGCGACCAGATCAGCGACGCCGTGCTGGACGCGCACCTGGAGCAGGACCCCAACGCCAAAGTGGCGTGCGGTGAGTCTGCCCCCGACGATCGCGATGGGCAATCGATCCCGCCGCTCCCCCGACCCTCTTCCATCAGCCCCCCCCCCCCATTCATCTTTCCTTTTGATCAACAATTGACTCCAATCTCGATCAAAGCGCCGCACGTCCGCCGGCAAATTGCGGCGGACGTGCGGCGCTGGGGAGAGGCTCGATTGACGTGCCCTGAACAAGGCCGGGGGCCCTCTTCCAGTCCCTGCTGGGGGGGGGCCAACCCCTCCAGACAGACCAGTACTCCCAGTTTGAGGGCTGGCTGTCAGAGAAAACCCAGATATCATCCCCTGTTGCGACACCCTGGCGCATGGTGGGCTCAGGATTAAACACCTCTGTCTCGAGTTGTGCGCACGGGTCTTATCGATCCCTCACCCACCCCCCCTCACCCCCCTCACCCCCCCCCACCCCCATCCTCTCGCCCTCAGAGACTGTCGCTAAGACGGGGATGATCCTGCTGGTGGGGGAAATCACCTCCAGGGCTGTGGTCGACTATCAGAAGATTGTCAGGAACGCAATCAAGCATATTGGCTACGACGACTCCTCTAAAGGTACGGCGGCGGCGAGGAGAGAGGGCCCAGCTTTCTCTTCCTTCGTCGCCCTTTCGCTTTTTATTCGGATTCGTTTTCGGTTTGGAATTCTCCCGCGGGGCTGGGTGCCGACGGGTGGAGGTGTACTGAGTACCTGTGGGGCGAAGCGGGAGAGGAATGTTGCATAGGCGGCTTGTTGCTTAACAGCATAGCTCGGATCGTACTTTCGGAGTCCCCCGACGAAACGGTGGGCGAATCGGACGTGGGTGTAGTGCGCGTGCTGGCCGATAGGCGGCGGCGAAGGTCCGCCTAACCTCCTGGCGCGGCCCTCCGCTCCTCGCTGGGTCACCTCCAGCTGTGGGGCGCCTGACCCGACCCTCTCAGAGCGCTCCCTTTTGGGTCCGACCTTTGCGGCTTTCGCCCGAAAACGTCGGCCCGGACCCTTTCGACGACGACTTTCGGTCGGGTGTGCGCGCGGGCGCTCTCAGCGGGGCTGTGGCCTGCGCAGGGTTCGACTACAAGACCTGCAACGTGCTGGTGGCGCTGGAGCAGCAGTCCCCCGACATCGCCCAGGGCGTCCACCTGGATCGCAAGGAGGAGGACGTGGGAGCCGGCGACCAGGTCAGTCGGCGGGGGCGGGGGGGGGGCCCGGGACTCGCCAGGGCGCGCGGCGGTGACGTTTCTGTGGGGCGGCGCCGCAGGGGCTGATGTTCGGGTACGCCACCGACGAGACGGAGGAGTGCATGCCGCTCACCATCGTGCTGGCCCACAAGCTCAACGAGAAGATGGCGGAGCTGCGGAGGAACGGGACGCTCCCCTGGCTCCGCCCCGACTCCAAGACGCAGGTGGGGAACGCCAACCCGCCCGACCCCGGGCGCCGCTCACCCCCCCCCCCTCAGGTCACCGTCCAGTACCGGCAGGACCGCGGCTCCGCCGTGCCGCTGCGCGTCCACACCATCGTGATATCGGTGCAGCACGACGAGGCGGTGGGCCTGGACGAGATGCGGCGCCGCCTGAAGGAGCAGGTGGTGGAGGCGGTGGTGCCCGCCAGGTACCTCGACGACCGCACCGTCTACCACCTGCAGCCCAGCGGGCGCTTCGTCATCGGGGGGCCTCAGGTGAGCGCCGCGGGCGCCCGGCGATCGCGTCGGACGCCCGGACGCCGTTAACGATGCGGGTGGGCCCGGCGTCGGTGGGCGGGGTTTGTGTTGGTTTCAGGGCGACGCCGGTCTGACGGGGCGTAAGATCATCGTCGACACCTACGGCGGCTGGGGCGCCCACGGGGGCGGGGCTTTCTCGGGGAAGGACTACACGAAGGTCGACCGCTCCGCCGCCTACGCCGCCCGCTGGGTGGCCAAGTCCCTGGTGGCGGCTGGGCTGTGCAAACGGGTCCTGGTCCAGGTGAGGGGGGAGGGGGAGGGAGGGAGAGGGGGGAGGGTGGAGGAGGAGGGAGGGAGAGGAGGGAGGAGGGAGGAGGAGGAAGGAGGGCGAGGAGAGAGGATGAGGAGGGGGAGTGAGGAGGGAGGATGAGGAGTGAGGACGAGGGAGGAGGAGGGGGTCGAGGAGAGTGAGGAGAAGGGAGGAGGGGGAGGAAGAGGGAGGGTTAGGAGTGAGGACAAGGAGGGGGAGTGAGGAGGGAGGAGTGAAGAGGGAGGGCGAGGAGGGAGGGAGAGGAGGGAGAGGAGGGAGGAGGAGGAAGGAGGGCGAGGAGAGAAGATGAGGAGGGAGGGGGGAGGATTAGGAGGGAGGATGAGGAGGGAGGAGTGAAGAGGGAGGGAGGAGTGAAGAGGGAGGAATAGGAGGGAGGATGAGGAGAGTGAGAAGGGAGGACGAGGAGGGGGAGGGAGGGGGGAGGAAGAGAAGGGAGGGGGAGGAGGGGGAGGAAGAGGGAGGGTTAGGAGTGAGGACAAGGAGGGGGAGTGAGGAGGGAGGGCGAGGAGGGAGGATGGAGGGTGAGGAGGGAGGAGTGAAGAGGGAGAGCGAGGGAGGAGGAAGGGAGGGTGAGGAGAGAGGAGGAGAAGGGAGGGTGAGGAGAGAGGAGGAGAAGGGAGGAAGAGGAGGGAGGATGAGGAGGAAGGAGTGAAGAGGGAGGGCGAGGGAGGAAGAGGGGGTCGAGGAGAGTGAGGAGAAGGGAGGACAAGGAGGGGGAGGGAGGGGCAAGGGGGGGAGGAGGGGGGGCGAGGAGGGTGAGGAGAAGGGAGGGGGAGGGTGGGGGAGGAAAAGGGAGGGTTAGGAGGGAGGACAAGGAGGGGGAGTGAGGAGGGAGGAGGATGGAGGGTGAGGAGGGGTGAGGAGGGGGGAGGAGGAGGTCCACTTGTGTCAGGGGTCTTTATCGTGCCCTCGTCCCAGGTGTCCTACGCCATCGGAGTCGCCCATCCTCTGTCCGTGTCCATCTTCCACTACGGGACCTCCCAGAAGAGCGAGAAGGAGCTCCTGGACATCGTGAGCCAGAACTTCGACCTCCGCCCGGGAGTCATCGTGAGGTATCCGGCCCCCCCTCCGGCGAGCGCGCGGCGGCGGGCGACCGATGTTGACGCGAACGACCCGTGTGTCTCAGGGACCTGGACCTGAAGAAGCCCATCTACCAGGACACCGCCGCCTACGGACACTTCGGGCGCGGCGTCTTCCCGTGGGAGGTCCCGAAGCCGCTGAAGTTCTAAGCTCCGCCCACCCGCGCCCCACCTCAAGGTTCTCCCGTAAACGTCTTGTCCGTCTTCGTACCTCCCGTCGTCTCCTCCCCCCTCTCGCGCCCCTTCGGTGTCGCTCGCGCTCCCGCCTGCACGGGCCCGTCCCCGTCTGGTCTCGCCCGTGGCGTCTGGCGTCTGTTTTCGATGGCGGCGTGCGCCCCCCCTTGCGTCCTTCTCTCTGTCCCCCCTTTTCCAGCCACTTCTCTCTGAAGTCTCACAGACGAGTCGGAAGCTGCTAAGGACCGGGTGGTGTTGTCGGGCTGCACTGTGAAATAGTTTTTTTTTGTTTTGTTTTTTTTTAACGCGCGTGAACGTTGCGAGGTTCCAAACGAACGCCGTCGATGACCGCGGCGGCGTCCCGAAGGCGTGGCTGGGCGTGGCTACAGAGAAGCCCGGTTTCATGCTGAGGGAGGTGCCTTTATTCCACGGCAACGCTGCACTTGAACACAAACATCACGAGAGGTTTCACCCACAAGCAATGCCGACGTTTCCTTTTTAACCTTTTTTTTTTTTTTTTTTTTAAACGTTTTCGGGTCATGGTTGCTTTAATGAATGTAAGACACTGTGTTTTAGCTCTTTTTTTGCAGTTTCTCTGGGTACACATTGGGAACGTGGGGTCACGTCTCTAGATTTGGATTTGAAGCATTTTCTGGGAATTGCACGTTGGTCCTTCTCGAATGAATGTTGATTTTGTGAGGACGTTGAGTTCTTTAAAAGCAGGCTGCCAGCACCCTGGCTGGTTTCCTTTCTCATAGACAATATTTGTCGAGTTCGCCTGGTTCTGAAAAGGCTGTAATTCGGCCGTCCTCTAAAGATTTAAGATTGTCAACAACAACAACGATAACCAGAGATGTTAGTGGGCTTCACAGCTGATCTCCGTGTTTCTGCTGCCGCCTTGTGGCTCCGTGCGGTATTGCAGACGCCGCCTGCTTCTTTATCTGGTGACGAATTAAACTTCCCGTTTTTTAAAATAACCATTTTTCATCCTGTCACTCGAGAGGAGAGACGTGGTCGGTTGGTGTTGGACAGGAGAAACCAGCCTGTTTGTTCCGTCTCCTTTTGCTGTTTTTAAAGTTTCTTTCTTACGTGTGTTGGGGAACAACTCTGTTAAAGTGCCTTTGTCGTGATCTGTACCCTACCAGTACAAGTTTCTACTGAATAACTTATACTACAGTGTTGGATTTAGAAAAATAAATCCCTCCAATAAACCAGACTTGTGTTTTTTCTTGATTTATGATTATTATTGGTCCATAATTCAGATTATAGTTTGATAAATTGTAACCCAACTTTTCAAACTCAGCCTTTGATGTCAGAAAGCACACACACACACACACGAGTCCTTAAAAAGCAAAGCACTTAATCAGTTTATGGAATATGCTGGTACAAAAACATACAAAATGTTAAACATAAATTTTTGGAAGTAATCAATTTAAGCTCTTTATTAACCTTGCGTGTAAAGCCATACAGCAGAACTCTGTGTGCAGACTTTTGTACTGTCGCAGCTGCAGTTTTTCCATCCGGTTTTGACAGACAGCATCCAAAGAAATGTTGAATTCATGCTCAGTGACCTCACCATTATTATTATTATTGTTATTATTATGAATGTTGTGTATGACTAATTTAACAGAAAACATGTCACACAGAACTAACATGTTTTTTTATATATATATAAATTCTTATGTGCATTTTATTTCAAAAATTAAACAATGATCTTGGTAAAACTCGTGTGTCATTGATATCTTTTTTGTTTTATCAGTTCATTCTCCATAAAATAAAACCCAGAATATTGTTACCAACACCCCACATCTACAAAATAGATTTACATCCACAAGAGAGACTCAACTGTTCTCCCGGTTTCATCATTAAATCACTGGTTCATTTCCAGACCAGAAGTCAAGTTTCTCAATTTAATTCATCCTCAGTTTTGAGATTTATAGGTGCAGAGCTCGTTTAGATTTATTGTTGGAAAGTTCTGATAAATCATCCAAAATGCGCAAATCATGTGTGAATAAATCCAGATTTGATATAAGAGAGTATAAAGTTCCAATCTCACTCCTCAATCAAAGCCTGGCGGCTCCGCGCGTAACATCCTATTTTGTATATTTCCCGTTTTTGTCAGCTTACAAATGCAGCCGAGTTTCCTGCTCAACTCCTCCGCGAGTTCATTAAGTTCAACCTCAAAAACGTCCGAGCCGATCTACTTTTCGCACATCAAAGGCGCCATTGACGTGCTTTGATGTGCGTACTTTTCCGGGTCATCTGGAAAGGCCCAGAAGCGCTTTTGAACGGGCCCGTCGGTGGTCCAGCGAAGCCCTGAAGAGCCGCAGAACGCCCCGAGGAGCATTTCCCGGGGTTTTTTGTTTTCTGGATCGAATTTGGCCACATCGGGATCTAGAAACGACACCCTACTCCTCTCCACCCCCTCATTCCCTCCACACCCCCCCCCCCTCTCTCTCTCTCTCCACACCTTGGGTCGAGCGGACACGCCCATTACGCGTCTTTATCAGGTGTTTGGAACCTCATTGGCCCCGGACCCCCCCCCCCCCAAATGAGTCTTCATCCAACCTGGACCACCTGACCGGCGCTGACGTAAAATAATTCAGAGCCTCACCCGCCATTCACAATGTTGCATATAAATATAATTTATTATTAGTCTTAAAAATTCTTTCTTACAATTTGTACAATAACTGGACAGATGAAATGCAAGCAGTTTGCGAGGAGCAGCGTGTGTGTGTGTGTGTGTGTGTGTGTGTGTGTGTGTGGATACAGACAGGTTACATTCTCACTATACACAATAATAATCATGAAGCTGGAGAACAACTATGCAAAGGCGAGTTCACTGAGAATGTCCCGACGGGTTCAGAGATGCAAAGTTTGCATAGACGCTTCGAAGAGAAACCAACAGAAAGAGAACACTTTGGGGGGGTGGGGGTGGGGGGGCTGCTGCATCCAGGGAATGTTGCAGATATCTCCTTTTTTTACGCACGGATTCGGTGTCGCTGTAACATCAAAATGTCCAGAGATCACGGATGAACATCACTCAGGTCTAAACACAGGAAATGACACTGGTGGCACCCCATAAATGACCTCCATTGGTATCAAACCCAACCTCAAAAATCAAGAATGTCAATTATTTATTTGGTAAAAAGCAAAACATTTTCATTTACATTGGTTCGACAAAAATATACTTTTTTTTTATTTCCGTTTATCTCTCCTCAACGTCTTGTATTTTTAATGAATCACGAAGAACAGCATACAAATAATCAACATTAATATTAAAAGTCAGTATGGGAGAATGGTCCTAAAAGGCTTTTATAATTACCCAAAGTTGAAAAAAAGAATGATTAAAAAAATATACAACCCATCAAAAATACTGAAGCACACGAATTAAACCAAACCATAGCACGAATATAAGATATTAATACTAAAGCAACACAAGCTGTAAAAGAGAATTTTCTTCTGTACAAAACTGTGGATGACAGGACGAGTCATACCGTCAGCGGCCACCAGGTGGTGCTATGATGCAGCCAAACATAAGGATGCGTGAGGGGGAGGGAAAAAATCCAAACCCAAGAAAATACATGTATAAATAGGCATAATATTAAACACTATGTAATCACAGAACACACACTGGTCCACGGATTCGATATGGAGGCTGATTCTTGGAGAGTGAGAAGTGTTTCATCCAGTCCAACATGTGTTTGTTTCAATATTTTGACCTCTAAAAAATAACGTCTCTCTTCTCGCGCGTTCTCATCTGCAGGACTGCGATCTTCACATCTGCACAGTCCGTCAAATTACCAGACAGCTGTTTCCAAGGAAACTGTTCAGCTGAAAATATCATGTGGTGATGGAGAGGAGACGAGGAGAAGGAACAGCCAGGGGCAAACGACTGGCAGAGTTTTTCTACCCTTCGAGTTTTTACACCTTTTGTTGCCAAAAATTTAACAGGATCACGACTGGCAGACCTTGTGTGTGTTTGCTTTATTGCTTTGTGTGTGTTTCGGTGTTCTGTGCCTCTCCTCTCGTCCTCTCTCTCTACCCATCTGTCCATCATCAGGAGGGTCCCCCTACATGAGCCTGGTCCTGCTCGAGGTTTCTTCCTGTTAAAGGGGAGTGTTTCCTTGCCACTGTTGCTTGTCTGGGGTTAGGTCCTGGGATCCTGGAAAGAGCCTTGAAACAATTTTGATTGTATAAGACGCTACAGAAATAAAGATTGATTGATTTGTTTTTTTGAACATGTTCTTCTCCCTCCTGGAACGTTTCACTCTGGGATGGCGTGGCGTCAGTGTTCCCCCACGGCGGGCACCAGGCTGTCGTGGCGTCCCATCTCCTCCAGCACCTGGGCCAGGCGACCGAGGTCGCCACCTGGAAAGCGCTGCGCCTCCCACAGGTCCAGGGTCACGCCCGTAGGACTGGATTCGGTGGAAAAGTAGTTCAGACACCTGCATGGAAGAGCATGGCAAAACAGCCCAGATGAATATTTAAGAAGAGCGAGAGCAAACGTCACGAGAGGTTTCACCCACAAGCGATGCCGACGTTTCCTTTTTAACCTTTTATTTTTTTATTAAACGTTTTCGGGTCACGGTTGCTTTAATGAATGTGTGGCGAGGTGAAACAGGGAGGTCTGGTAGCTGCGACAACGCCACCTGGGGAGTTTCACCCCAGGAGTTAAACAACAGTCGCCCAACGAGGCACGCACAGGTCGGTTCCTACTGTAGAGGCAGAGACCAGATCGAGGTTTACGTTTATTTTATTTGCCAATCTGCTTGTTTTAACACGACACTAACTCAGCTGTACAACAGTTAATTCATAAAAAGGTGGGACAGGGCTGGGCCCCACCGGCAGGTAACACAAAAATGAGACACACAAACCACAAACACCACACAAACCCCACACACACGACGGGTGTGCTGGAAACGCCCTCCACCAGGGGTCGGGTCCCCGCAGCACCTGTCCACGAAGAAAAATACACAATTAAACCGGTAAATGGACGCGACGGACACACGCGGACACGCACACACACACGTAAATCAACCAGATAACCAAAAAAAAAAAGGACACAAACAGGAAACGAAGAGGAACAAAAGGGGGAGTAATCGTAAAATTGATTAAATTTACAACTTATTTACAGTTTAAAATGAAACACGAGCTCTGTGGTCGCCTCGGCGACGCCGACCTGTTCAATCGTCATCGCACTAAGTGGTGACCACCGGGGGAAGATGCGTCAGCGCGCCTCGCGTTTACCTCGGCGTCGCCGATTGTGCTCGCTCCGGGACGCGGGTCCACCTGGGTGAACAGCCCAGAATACTGCAACCACGCTGCAGAGGTCGACTGTCTGGGAGTCGAGCCACCGGAACCACGCTGCACCGTCGTCGAAGGGGAACCACACCTGAGCCCAGCAGGAGGCGGTGCGTTATATACCCCCTTTATCCCCGCCCACTAATTAAGGTGGTACCTGCAGGCATCACCTGTACAGAGGGCAGGACGCACCCTGCCACACATGTACTGTGTTTTAGCTCTTTTTTTTGCAGTTTCTCTGGGTACACATTGGGAACGTGGGGTCACGTCTCTAGATTTGGATTTGAAGCATTTTCTGGGAATTGCACATCGGTCCTGCGCAGTTTTATTTTTCTCGAATGAATGTTGATTTTGTGAGGACGTTGAGTTCTTTAAGAGCAGGCTGGTTTTCTTTCTCATAAACAATATTTGTCGAGTTCGCCTGGTTCTGAAAAGGCTGTAATTCGGCCGTCCTCTAAAAGATTTAAGGTTGTCTGACAACAACAACGATAACCAGAGATGTTACTGGGCTTCACAGCTGATCTCCGTGTTTCTGCTGCCGCCTTGTGGCTCCGTGCGGTATTGCAGACGCCGCCTGCTTCTTTATCCGGTGACGAATTAAACTTCCCGTTTTTTAAAATAACCATTTTTCATCCTGTCACTCGAGAGGAGAGACGTGGTCAGTTGGTATTGGACAGGAGAAACCAGCCTGTTTGTGCCGTCTCCTTTTGCTGTTTTTAAAGTTTTTCTTTCTTACGTGTGTTGGGGAACAACTCTGTTAAAGTGCCTTTGTCGTGATCTGTACCCTACCAGTACAAGTTTCTACTGAATAACTTATACTACAGTGTTGGATTTAGAAAAATAAATCCCTCCAATAAACCAAACTTGTGTTTGACTTTATTTATGATTACTGGTCCATAATTCAGATTATAGTTTGACAAGTTGGAACCCAACTTGTCAAACTCAGCCTTTAATGTCAGAAAGCACACACACACACACACACACACACACACACACACACACACACACACACACACACACACACACACGAGTCCTTAAAAAGCAAAGCACTCAATCAGTTTATGGAATATGCTGGTACAAAAACAAACAAAATGTTAAACATAAATTTTGGAAGTAACCAATTTAAGCTCTTTATTAACCTTTCTGATTTTAAATCTTTTTTTTCAACACCAGTTTACTGGTGACACACCTGTGAGTCACCTGTGTCACTAAGTTATATACAATGCAAAAACAGGCTGATTATAAATGTCTTTCTTCGCAGGAAGTAGCAGGGAAGCGGTATGATCTCCATTCTTGGTTGGCCCATTCTTAACAACACCCTGAAAACACACAGTAAGATATTGTTAATATATTTTAGAATACTTTTTCCACATTGCCCCAAATCCCCCCACCTCACCACTTTAAACGGTGTTGTCGGGCTTCCAGGCAAATTTCTGACAGTAAAACAACGTCTGTGTGGACAGAAAACAGGTCAGTGTTTCACACTCGGGGATCAGCAGATGAAGGACGTTCTGGCTCTGTGACGTTCACTTACTCCACATTTCACCGCAGTCCTCACATCTCTGCACCTGTATGTAGGCAAGGTGCATGGATCTGAGACAGAAATACATTTATGGACCAAACTATTGATTGTTAGTAGAATGATTCTGTTAACCCCTACGTGTTATAATGTGACTACAATGAAAAGGCATGGCAAAGGGAACGTCCATTAATTTACAGTTAACCCAGATGTGATTTATATTGCACTTGGGGGAGAAACCGAACACTTAGGCGTCTCTTTTAAAGTTTATAAACGCTTAATTCATTAATAATCATCTGTTCTACGTTGGAACGCCGCCCTCTAGCGGCCAATGTGGTCACTTCAGCTTGTGTTCGTCCACTCACCCAAGGGTGGCGCCTCCTGTCCTTTGCACATCTGGAGGAGGACGCAGATGGTGTGTGGGGTGGTGTAGCTCAGGATGGCGTCCATCACCGTCCTGCTGAACTTGCCCACCAGAGCCTGGCACTGGCCCTGGTAGGACTGGGGCAGGAAGTTGCAAATCTCCTCCAGAAGGTTGACCACAGCCTCCTGGAGAGGACACACACACACACACACACGCGTGAGTCACCTCTGTCCCTGCTGGCCTGTGCTAGCCTCACGAGTGTGAGTCACCTCTGTCCTCTCTTTAGGCAAAAAGCTCTCCAACGTCTTTATGACCATGACGCAGAAGTTGCACTCTTTGGCCGATTGCACCTGAGCGCCAGGCACAAAAAAGAGGAATCAGATAAAGGCGTCAGCTGACTCTTTTGGGACCTCAATAGGATGTTCTTCTCACTGACCTTTTCGCTCTCCTGATTCTCCGGGGAGGCCTCGTTTCCGAAATAGTGGAGCATCTTCTCCTGCTTCCCGCAGCCTTTGCAGAGCCCGACGGCCTTGCATATGTCAGAGGGTTTCTAGGGCAGGGGGAAAAAAGGGAGTTAAAACGCGCTCTTTGTTTTAATAATCGCACCGAAGACTCACGGCAATCAAGACTTACAACCATGGTGGTTAGAAAGGTGACGGCCACCGGGAACATCTTCTCCACCTCGTCCTTGCAGATCTTGCCAACAGTTCCAGGCATGTGGCTGCACAGGTTTTCAATCCCATTGATCATCTTTTTCTGGGAAAAAATAACCACAGTTCCACTCTCAAGCACATCCAGAGGCCAGATGATCTGAATAAAGTTTTGTTATTTAAAGCAAATAAACATTATTCAGATCATCTGAATAAAGGTTCATTTTTTAAAATAATGGCTTCTGTGCAATGAAGAGTTTCAAGAACCATCCAAGCAGTAAAATAATTAAAATCCGACGTTGTTATCTGGCAAGATGAAGCGCATTCGCCCGTATTTTAATTTGTGGGATGAATCTATTTTAAAATAATCACAAAAAAATGGTTTAACTTCTTCCAACAGCTTCTATTCAGAGTCTGTTGAATCAAAAGCTTAAATTCACCTCATGGGCGTGTTCCCCTCAAGATGTCTATTTAAGGGAAAGATTTTACCTCCGGGCTCCACCCTCAAACCTTCCAGCCAATCGCACCTCTCTAATTTAACCATAAAGAGCAAAATAATAAATAAAACAATAAAAAGAAACACATTGGCTAAACTTGTTTTGACTAAATGTGGGTTTTTTAGGTATTTTTGAATGTATTTGCAGATCAGTGGGAGACTCGTGGAGATCTGACGTCGTTCTCTGCTCTCTATTTTAAGTGCATTTTAAATTTTAACGTTTTTTGTTAAATTTGTGAGGCGGCCCGCCCCAGCCCAGCTGTAACCTGAAGGAAAGAGGATCTGGGGGGTGAGCTGATAAAGAGAAGCTGCCTAATTTAATTTAAACCTCTCTTGAAAAGTGGAAGTGGTCTGGTTATCTGCAAAAGAAGGCAGCAGTGTGTGTGTGTGTGTGTGTGTGCGCACGCGCGTGCGTGTGTGTTGGGAGGAAGTGCATGCGTCTAACTTCGAGTATTCAAATTTAGTTTTTAACCTTTTGAATGTGTTGTACGTGATTTTTTGAGAACTGTTCAGCCGCGGCGGCTGAGATAAGGCCCTGGCCTCGACGATGACTAACACCGCTGAGCAAATAGGAATCTGATGGAATGCGTTCGCCGCTGCTGCCGCCGCCGCAAAACCCACCTGGAGGTCCTGGTTGGACAGCAGGTCGGAGAGGAGTTCAAATATTTGGGTGCAGTCTTTGCACACGTCCCCGTTCTGCGAATGAAGCCACACAATGAAAAGCTAAATTAACTCTCTTAATTCAACTTCCTGATTTCTGCATCGGCGGTGTTAATCTGAGGATCAGCATCCCTCATTTCCTTATTCCTCGTATGTGCTGTTCATGTGTGCAGTTCTTTTCTTTTAAAATAATAACGTTAACGTAGGGGTGTTGTTCCACCTCCAGAGCAGCCTCAGATGCGTTGAGCTCTTAAACGTACGCATCAGAAGCTTGTTTTGTTCGTTTTGTTCATTTTTTTTAAGACTTTCAAACAAAAAACGAGCCCGCCCAAGTGCTCCGGAGGTCAAACAGGATGTTGTTTAGTCATTCTATACTTTAGCGAAAGATTAATCATAAAATATTTGGCTGAATTCTGGTGATATTTGGGGACAGGAGTTTAAAATAAAGACTCACCGGCAGGGCGTCTGGGGCGGTTCGCTGCCCTTCGGGGTCAGAAGCCGAAGTCATGACTGCGGGAGAGAAAACCAGTTTGAGCCGAGGACGTCGGGACCTGCGGGTAGACGGGGAGCGGGGCTCCGGTCTCACCACAGGCTCCAACGCAGACGGAGAGCAGCAGCGCGCTGTTGAGCGGAGACATCCTGGGTTCCTCTGGGCCTCCGTGGGTCTGTGCGCCTCGAGAAATGACCCCCCCCACGACCGCCAGCTCGGCTTATATCGAACAGCCCCCACCGGCCAGAGTCACGCATGATAAGAGAACAGGGGAATGATATTATTCAAGTTTCACATCCAGTTCCTCACACAGGGCCTGAAAAACACACACACACACACACACACACACACACACACACACACACACACACACACACACAGCCCACATTATTGACAGACACTCTGTAGATACGGAAAATATGCTGCTTTACTCTTGTGACTTCTTTGTTCCAGCTTTGAGCACCGATGGTGAAGGTGCGCCCCCCCCCAATGACCGACCCCCGTCCTGTTGAGTGTGTGTGTGAGTGTGTGTGGATGTTGTTTGCGCCCTGGCGGTTGCCCACACCGTTCTGGTGGCGTCCGAAAGTGAACCCGCGGGTGACTAGACCTGCACCTCTGCCGAGGAGGTTGAAAGAGGAAGCTATGTCTGGCCTTTCTGGCCTCTCTGTGGCCCCAGCTTGGTCCCGGTCCAGACTGCCGACGTCTGCCGGGACTGCGACAACCCTGCCCGTCGACAGCGCCGTCAGGGCGGCGGCTGTTTCTGATTGGACGCTCGGAGCGGCGCGCTTCCCGTCCAGGCTGCGAGGTTTCAGTACCCTCGCCGTGCAGAGTGGGGGCAGTGGCTGATCTCCGCCCCCCCCCACGTTCCCCTCGCTCACGATCGCGCACGCCTGCTCGAAACTGCTCCTCTGTGTGAGCGAACGCGGCCTTCGCCCGGTAGGGAACGTTAACAGCAACGTGGATTAAATACGTCTGATTCGATCCGTCCAGCCGAGATTTTTAGGGGATCAGAACGTCGAGGTAAAAAAAAACAAACAAATTAAACAACTCAAAAAAACAAAAAAAGGCGCCTGAACTTTCACACGGATCGACGTAACCGCGGAGGAATTGTTCTGTTTTAAAAAAAGGAATCAGGTTTTGAAACTCGTCTGTGGTTCACACACACGCGTGCGCCCACACACACACACACACACACACACTCTGGCCCCGAGGGCTCTACGAGATGCTGCAGATGCAAATGACCCAACGTTCCTGGAGGGTCGTCCTGGTTCGTTCCCCAGGCCGAGCTTTGCGCCATAACCGTGGGTTGCGCCACGCCTGGGCGGTTTGTGTTGCAGCGCTGTAACGACGCCTCGCGTCTGTAGGCCCTGAACTCAGGAAGCACCTTCTCAGGTCGTAGGCGTGCACCCAAAGGCGTCTCTCGGCGGCGCTTTGAACAACCAGACGACGTGAACCAGGTCACTGTCATCCCTTTACAGTCGTATTTATTGTTCTGGACCTGCGTCCTTGGCGTATTGTCTCCTTTCTTGGCTTATCTTTATGACTTTTACTCTTTAGTTTCTCTTCCAGTAACAGAGGCCCCAGCGCCTTTATCATGCTGCCAGTATCCCCAGTATCGTGCGGTAATACGGGACCATTACAACATGTAATTGTCATTCCTGTTGACACACATTAGAGGGAAGTTGAAAGGTGCTTAAAGCCTCGAGGAGTTTCAGCATTTGTCTGCGTGTTTGCCGAGGCGCTGGCGTGGACGTCCAACAATAGGCAGGGATCTACGACGGCTCTGACGTTCAGCTCAGAGTCTTTGTCACTGTCACTGTCACTGTCACTTCCAACGGGTTCCTTTCAGAATTGTCACCTGGAATGTCGAAATGGCCCTGACATTCTTCAGGCCGCAGCTTCCTCAAAGCCTCTTTGGCGACATTCCTCGGAGAGCGGGGCCTGCTTTTCTGCTTCAGGCAACACAACAGACAAAAACACAACCGAGCCATGAAAAGAGGGGTGCCGCTGGATCGATGCAGCCAAGGACAGAGTGACCAGCTTCTCACACCAGCCCGGACCTTATCTATGTGGGCTAATTTATTGGCTTTATGGTTACATCGGGAATTGGGAAAGGCCCGTCAGTCTCATCGGGAAGTCAGATTAGAGCGGAGAGGGCCAGGTCCTGATAACTCCAGGCTCCATCCTGGTGGCGGTAAATTAGGACAGAGCGTGTTTTGTCCCTTTGTGTGTGCTTGGTGGAGCCCCGTACACATGACATTTGACACAGACATTTGTCCTCAAACACGGTCTCTTGTTAAACGTATGTAAAAAAGCCCACAAAGATAATGGCTGGTAAACATCTCTGACGGACAGGCAGACTTTTCTCCGTCTCTTCTTTTGTAACGCGGCCCCACGGTTGATCGTGTTCCTTATGGACGCCTGCAAACGTTAATTTCAGCGTTATTTTTGACCCCTTTGTGACAGGGAACTGAGCATTGTTTCAGAATTTCTGCTTTCTGCCCCCCTCCCACACCCCCCCCCCCGCTCCGGGGAGGAAGCGTGAGCCGAGTGGAGGATCAGCCTCGGGGCTTCGTCGTGAGGGCGCAGCGCTGGGGTGCGGTTCTCGTGCGGCCCTGACCCCCGCTGAGTGAATCCAGGAGATCTGGAGGCGTCGGTGGCTCGCAGGAAGTCCTGCGCCCCTCAGGCCTGCTGAATGAGAGTTTCTGTCCACCTCCCTTATCGCTTTTCGGTCTTCTTACGACGTCACGACCTGTCCTGTACGAAAATGGATTGCCTGTCACCTCCAGATTAACTCATCAGGGAAGCGCAACAGGCCATCTTTTGTTCTTAAAGTACATTGGCTTTATTGTGTTTTCACAGTTTATTTGATCACTTCACCTGCGGGTTGGTTTTTTTTTCGATGTCAATTCATCACCTACGCTGAGTTTTGTCTTTTACGTACGTGTTTTCCTGTTCCTGGTTTAAAAACCTTTTATTCCGAGTAGTTCCCCTGGTCCCCACCCAGTCCGTCCTAAACAATAAAGGTATGTTTTACTGTCCGACTTTTCTTTTCCGCGTTTCACAACTGTAAACACCCTCTAACCCATTTATTGGTCATCGGTTTCTTGACTCTTTTTATCAACAGGTGTGTAAATGCTTTAAGTAAACACATTATTAATCCATTTACAAGACAGCATCAGTGAGATCGATTAAACCAAGTTAAATCTGAAATAACAATAATAACATAAAAAGTGGACAACTGAACACACTGATATCAAAAGTGTTCCATCACAGTGATATTAATCATTAACGTACACCAGGCCTGTTAGCGGGAAGTCAACAACAAAAAGGAAAATATTTTCTTCGTGCAGAAAGACGGAAGGAGGAAATTATTATTTTCTGTAGTTCGGGCTGGAACGCTGCAAGGTGGGTGGGTGTGGCCAAGGGGGTGTCGGACTGGTTATAAAGGCAGTGTCAAGATCACGATCCACAACCTCGGAGCATCTTCACAGCAAACACTCCACAGCTGCCCTTCAGGTAAAGAGATCTTAATATTCACTTGTTTTCATATTGCCTGATATCCTCTGAGACATTTGTTTTATTTTATTCTAGTTTTTTAGAAATGCTTCCCTCTGTCTTCCTCGTGTTGGGCATCTGCCTGGTTCCTGCCCTCTCCGACCCGGGAGGTAAGCCACGATCTTCGCCCTGCTGACACAGGTCTCCCTCTAATTCTAAACTGTAAATAATAATAATAATAATAATAAGAATCATGGTTCTTTTCCAGATCCACATTTCAACAACGCATTCCTGCAACGCTGTTTTGAGGATGCAAAGAAACTGGTGGATGATGCTTATACCTATTCCAGAGTGGAGTAAGTTGATCTTCTAGAGCCTCAAAAGAAAAAGTCAGGTCAACCCAGATGTGCTGAAATTCCTGTTTTCCTTTCTGCTTCCAGGAGCCTGAGACGTGTGCGCAAGGAGGTGGTGAGCCCTCACGACGCCCTCCGCCTCATGAAGCAGCCCCGCGGCGACACCCGCACGGCTGTGAGGTCCGCCGACTACATGGGCCAAACCCTGCGCCTGGTGCAGGAGAGGACGCGCCACGCTCACAAGCGCTCGCTCAACGCCACAGGTGAGGGGCGGGGACCGCCTCCGGGGCGCGGGGAGAAACTCGGGAGGTCGCTCGGCGTGGAAAGTCACCCTGTGCGTCACGTCCTTCAGACCTGCTCTCGGCGGAGGACCTGGAAAGGCTCGCCGAGATCACCGGGTGCGCGGGCCGGGTGCGTCCGCCGCAGTGCCTGACCGTCGCCAACGTCAACGTGTACCGCACCATCACCAGCGTCTGCAACAACCTGTAAGAGGAGGCGCTTTTGAAACCCCGGGGGCTCTTGCCCCACGCCTGTGCACATCAGCGGGACGTTTCTCAAGCCGCGTTTCTTCAATGCCAACCTCTCCTGTTCCGGTTGCAGGCAGAACCCTCGGCTCGGGGCCTCCAACACGCCTTTCGCCCGCTGGCTCCCCGCTCAGTACGACGACGGCATCTCCCAGCCGACAGGCTTCAACAACAAGAGCATCAACAACTTCCTGCTCCCGCTGGTATGTGATCACGCCGGGGTGGGGGGGGGCAGCTGTGAATCGCCTCTCAGGGGAAATAAAAGCGCTGCTGTGTGCTCTCAGGTCCGGCAGGTGTCCAACAACATCCTCAGCACCACCGACGAAGGCGTGGTCAACGACACGCAGTTCACCCACATGGTGACGCTGTTCGGGCAGTGGAACGACCACGACCTGACCTTCACGCCGTTCTCCCCGAGCATCCGCTCCTTCAGCAACGGGGTGAACTGTGAAGAGAGCTGTGAGCAGACGGAGCCCTGCATCCCCATCCGGGTGAGCCCCCCCCTCTCACGCAGCCTTGAAGGTTGAACCCGCTTGAAGGTCGCTCCCCCGTGACCTCTCGGCCCCGCTTTCCCCCGCCAGATTCCTCCCGGTGACCCCCGCTTCACCAACGGCCCGGACAACTGCATCCCCTCCTTCCGGTCCGCCCCCGTGTGCGGAACCGGCTACTCTGCCTACAACTTCGGCGGCGAGGCCAACAGGAGGGAGCAGATCAACGCGCTGACGGCCTTCCTGGACCTCAGCCAGGTGTACGGCTCCGAGGAGAAGCTGGCGCTCTACCTCCGCAACCTCACCGACGACGGCGGCCTGATGCGCGTCAACACCGAGTTCCGGGACAACGGGCGCGAGCTGCTGCCCTTCCACCCCATGCAGGCGAACATGTGCGCCACCCGCAGGCGCGTCACCAACGACAGCAACGCCAGGGAGGTGCCCTGCTTCATCGCAGGTTAGTCGGCCTCCGGAGGTCAAAGGCCCGCGGCGGCGCGACGAGGGGAGCCGGCCGTAACGCCCCCCCTCTTCCCTCCTCCCAGGCGACGTCCGCGTGGACGAGAACGTCGCCCTGACGACGCTTCACACGCTGTTCGTGCGCGAGCACAACCGCCTGGCCCGCCAGCTGAAGAGGCTGAACCCCCAGTGGGACAGCGAGACGCTATACCAAGAGACTCGCAAGATCATGGGCGCCTACACCCAGGTGGGTACCGGCGACCCCGCGGCGGTCGCCTCGCGTCTCCACGGCAACAGTGGGGTAAATCTCCTCCTCTCTCCCTCTCTCAGGTGTTTGTCTTTAGGGATTACCTGCCCCACATCGTGGGCACTGATGCGATGCGCAGGCAGCTCGGCCGTTACCCGGGTTACGACCCCAACGTTGACCCCAGCATCGCCAACGTCTTCGCCACGGCGGCGTACCGCTTCGCCCACTTGGCCATCCAGCCGGTGTTGTCCCGCCTGGACGGGAACTACAGGGAGAACACGCAGTTCCCCAGCGTGTCCCTGTTCAAGGCCTTCTTCACCCCCTGGAGGATCGTCTTCGAGGGTGGGTCGCGCGCCGACAAAGGCGGCGACGCCCGAGCCCCCCCCCCCTTCTAACCCATCTCGTCCCCTCCAGGCGGGATCGACTCTCTGCTGCGGGGTCTGGTCGGGCGTCCCGCGAAGCTGAACACGCAAGACCACATGATGGTGAACGCCCTGAGGGAGAAGCTGTTCAAGTTTGTGCAGCACGTGGCCCTGGACCTGGGCTCCCTCAACATGCAGAGGGGGCGTGACCACGGGTTGCCAGGTACAGCCCCCCCCCCCCCACCCCCTCTCACTTTCCTACCTCGTTCTCTCTGAAGCCTCTCTTGACCCCCCTCCCTGTCTCCTCCTTGTGTTCCCAAGGCTACAACGCGTGGCGCAGGTTCTGCGGCCTGTCCGCGCCCCAGAACCAGCGGGAGCTCGCCCGCGTCCTGAACAACGAGGACCTGGCCCGCAGGCTGCTGGAGCTGTACGGCACGCCCGACAACATCGACGTGTGGCTGGGCGGCGTGGCCGAGCCTTTCGTCACCAACGGCCGCGTGGGCCCTCTTTTCGCTTGCCTCATCGCGACGCAGTTCCAGAGGATCCGCCAGGGAGACAGGTCAGTGGGAGCAGAATCCCGACGCCCCCCCCACCCACCCACCCACCGTCTAACCTCCTTCCGCCATCCTCCCCCAGACTGTGGCACGAGAGGCAGGGCGTCTTCAGCCAGAGGCAGAGGTCCGCCCTGTCCCGGGCGTCCCTGTCCAGGATCATCTGCGACAACACCGGCATCACCTCGGTCCCCAGCGACCCCTTCGACCTCGTCTCCTCCAGGAACCGCCTCGTCAACTGCGGCAGGATCCCGAGGCTCAACCTGTCCGCCTGGAGGGAGAGGCAATGCAGTAAGACCACTGGACCGGAGCGAACGCGTCGGGGGGGTGGGCGTGGCTTGGTCTTCATCAGCGGTGCTTACTTTTGCAGGTTCTGCTGGAAACTGTAGAAATACGGTGGAAGGAGAAGAAGTAGAAGCAGAAGAGTCTGAAGACATGATGGATGAGGTCAGTTTAGCTCCGCTGAAGGGCTGTCATCTTCTAGCACACTTAATCTGGCCTAAACCTTGTGCTTAAACTGGGATTAAATTATCTCGTTTAACAGGACGCCACTGAGACGATCCCCACTGCCGACACCGGGCTTGAAAACAATGAGGTAAGCGGACGGACTTTTAAACTGCATTTCTCAGGATTTTGCAAATTGTTTCCAAATATCTTCGAACCTGGAGAGAATAGTTGTATTTTGGAGGGTTCCAGGTCTTCTTTGAACAGGAACTTGAGGCCTTTTCTGGGGGGTAATCTTTACTTTCCTTCCCCGTAGATCGTGTAGGATGCAGGACTACGAACCAGCACTCAACGTGAATCCCTCACCCCCCCCCAGCTTGTGCCCCCTCCAGAAAACACAATCCTTTGCTTCCGCCCGGTTGTCCACAGCAGAGGAGAACAACAAGACGCGGTGGTTCGCTCCCACCGTCCCTGGAGTTTACATAAAATTCCTCATTCCTCTGTGCATCCTCTAGTGCTGCGCCACTGCAATAGGGAGGGGGGGCATAACTTGATACAAGAGCACTGATGAAGGCCCTCCACCCTGTTTGAGCAGCCTTGTGAATGTGATCGCAGCACTTTGATGAACTCTGTTACAACGTGTACTCTGTCAAACCAAAAGTTTCAAAGGCAGAATGTCCAATGTCAAATGTTTAATTGCCTTGAAAACGTTTAAATTTGTCTGTTTAGTCCTAGCTGTCTGTAATGTTTGCAATCAGTAAATAAACCAGTTTAAAAAAAGGGAGGGCCGTGTTGGACTCATTTGTCTACTCTCGCTCATAAAAACCAGGCTGATGTTTGAGGTAAACTTTGGAAAAACATTGTCATTGCTGGGTGTTCCTCCCCTTCGGTCTGATGTGCAGCTCTGACCTCCTTCACCTCGCTGGGTGGCCCCTGGGTACTATTTTTTTTTCTCTCTGCATCTTCTGTCTGAGTTTGGGTTCGACCTTTTTGGGTCATTTACGGACCTTACTGTCCCAAAACAACGGCACAAAACCAGCATGGCGGTCGGTCTCCTCCTGTAGATGGAGCCATTCTTCTTCCTTAAGTTGCACCCCTGCTTTTTTTCTTTCAACCTCTAACTCAAGAAATGGTGCCCATTATCAAAACATTTCGAAACACACGATTTAAGGGTCACAACCTTGAACTATTAACCTCCTGTCGGGTGATTACAAAAGTTCTGATCAGATTCTGTGTTGCAGTTTAAAAAAAAGGAGGCTGGAATCCACCACAGACCAGGTCTGAGGGAATGGAAGACGATATAACCTGAACATCCTGCAGCCCACCTGGACCCCACATGCCCGCAGAGGTGTTCAGGGGAAACCGAGGTGAGAGGTGACATAAACACACAAGCTTTATGACCCCCGGAAAGAAGCGCTGTGATGATGAGCTCAAAGTTTAAAAGGAAGAGTCAAAGCTGGCAGAGCTGGGGGAGGTGATGTCACGCTGGATGATGTGTGTTTGGCTGTGGGAGACCAGGAATTATCTGTACCAAGGAGATGCCGGGCAGTAAACAGGATTAATCAGTGTGAGAGATGTTTGTGAATAGTTAACCTCGTGGAGGAAGCAGGTCAGAAATTTTCAACCGCTTCCCGCATCAACAACCGTGATTAACTGGGGCGTATCGATCCTTTAAGATCCAGTAAGAGACAGCCTAATTCTTTATTTGTGGGAAAGTTCACAGCTGAGTGGAAAAATCACGCCCACCCCGATGCTGTTTATATAACATCACGAGACTAGGAAAAAAAAAGAAGGGGGGGGGGTGTTTTTCTGCTGGTGGGCTTTGGGGAGATGCAGGAAAATGTGGAAATAAAAAAAAACAACAGCACATCTGCGTGAACCATCACACAATGTAAAGTTTTCTGGGCCGGGTTGCGATAAAGGGCTCCTCCTCCTGGCTGCAGAGGCTGTAGTGCATGTGCAAAGTGCCACGTAGTCCTCCAGACCGTGAGCGTGCATGCGTGTGTGTGTGTGTGTGTAGTGCAGACCGTGGTGTTCCAAATGTAATGGAAACCCAGTATTTATGAAAGAGGAAAAAATATTTGAATTGTCTGCTTCTGTCGTAGACTCCTGAGCTGAATCTGACCTTATTTGAACAGGCCGAACTTTCCAAGTGTGCAGAAAAGAAATGAACTCCCAGAAGGAAACGAGTGTGTGTGTGTGTGTGTGTGTGTGTGTGTGTGTGGATGCACGCAGGAGACATTAAGACACCCAGGGGGCATTCAGATGACTGTGAGGAGACGAGGCCAGAGGTGTTGGGGCGATCCTGCTTCCCAGTGATGGATGGCGACAGGTCGGCGCGGTGACGTCTGAAGATCTGAAAGTCGCTTTTGGGAAAACCTGCAGCCTGCCTGCAGTCTGAAGCGGAGCTCAAAACGTCTGCAGGATGTTGACTCAGAGTCGGTTCTGACCGCCCTGTGTCGGTTTCAGGGTAAATTAGCATCGTGGAAGGATGGGGATCCTCCCCCCCCCCCCCCTCTGCTGAGTTATGAAACTTGGATTTATTAGAATTCTTATTAGCTCAATCAAGTGCTCAAAGAGTCGGGAACGGGGCCGAATTCCAGCGACGTGGACATAAGAGCTGCCTTGATTCTTTTCAGATGTTTCTTCCTGAGTCGTGTGAGGCTGCCTCTCGCCGGAGTAATGTCAGTGAATTATGAGCAGAAAAAAAAAAGCAGTGACCCAGTGCAGCTGGTTCGGTCTGTCTGGTTTTCCAACTAAAAGAAGGAGGTAATCCAGGCATGTAGTTAGTCATCCTCCAAACAGGAGAAAGGAGAAACCCCTGAACACATAGTTTCACTTTTTGTGGGACTGAGCACGGAATAAAGCGGAGATCCAGCGTCCCCCCCCTCCAGCCGGCCCGACTGAACCCAAACCTGTTTAATGTTAGCATTCCCACTAACTGAACGGGAGGTTCAAGGGGGCAGAAGCAGATTCAGTCTGGCGGCGTTTCAACAGATCTTCCACTCACGTCTCCCAACGTCTCAGCTCTCTGGAAACGCTGCCCTGTTAAAAATCCCTCTCGCTTTATCTGGATTAGCGAGCTCACTGTCGTCCCCCATCCTCTCTGCAATAAACGTGGTCTTTCAGTCCGGGACAAAGGGGCTGAGTTTTCCTTTTTATTCCAGCGGGCCCCGGGTTATCGCCGAGATAACCTGCGCCGCCTCTTATCTGTGAAGTACTGGCACGACTGTTATTTACTCGGGTGATTCAGCCATTAAGCTGGGATCACGAGAAACCTGCATGTTTGTCTCACCTCTGAATGTCCCCTTGTGGCTGTTTCAGTGGGTCTCTGTAACTTTATATATCCCCGTGGGGACCGTCGGGGTGCACTTTTGAATTCTCTGCAAACTTGATTTGACCTCATGATTAAATTTTTGTTTTAAATATGAAACCGGAACAAAATGTTGGTTTTTGCTTTTAATCCGTGAAGTTTCGGTCACATTTAGGGCATTCAAATTGGTCTTTTATTAGAAACGGAACACAGTATAAATATATTTTGACACTAATTGCTCTGTTTCTATATTAATATTGAAGTCGGTCCCCTTCCACTGGTGAAACCACTTTCCCCAATTTTTGTGACTCATTAGCTGTAATCTCATAATCTCTCGCATTTGTAGCATTAATATCGACTTCAAATTCCTTTCGTGATCTCTAAATATATCTACAATGTTGATCTTCTGAACTGGAAATACTTGTGGATGCACCAGTGGAAAAATTCATTTTGTTCTTGGCAGCCGTGTTCGGCTCTTTGTCTCACTTGAAAAGGAGGATTAAGGAAAGATAACATTTTTTCAGCCTGTATTCCCTCCATAGATGCTGCTGAATCCTACACACGGGCCATTATCGGATTCTTTTTTACGCTGGAAAACTTGTGCAAATTTGAGTGGCCGCGTGACCAGTGGGAGTTTAACCATTGCTTTCACTTTTGATAAACAACACTGGGATGAACGACTCTGAGCGGCGAAGGCGCAGCTGTGTGGAGGAAGGCTCTTAAATTCATCATCAAACCCCTCGCCTTGTTTTCGCTGCACAGTTACTCCATCTTAATCCCTTTTACAGCTTCTGTTGCAACTCCAACTGGAAATATGCACATCTTAAACACAAGGAGAGGCATGTTGGGATACACCGTCCAAAAAAAAAAAAAAAAAACCCAGGAAAAACACTCTAAAGGAATCAGATGTTGTTGACATGGTGGAGGTATAAATTGCGGTCATCTGCCCCCTAGCGTGAGGATGTGGGACTGGGCTGGTTCGCGTGTCCGTCACAGGGGTTCCATCATCCTTCTTGTGTCACATGGTAACAAAACATTAAAAAAAGAAGAATCTGGGTCATTTCCCGTTTCACTTGTAAGCATCACTTTCATCTGATATTCGATATTTGTTGCATGTGGACTGAGTTTGGGCTCTGCAAGGTTCCGCAATCTCCTTTTTTAGCTCACCCTTTTTTTTTTTTTTTTTTGCAGTTGGAGAAGTTTTAGAAAAAAAAAAGTGGGATCCTTTTGCTGTGGTTGAGGCGCAGAAGCTTGTGGCCATTTCTGTAGATGCAGGAAGAAATTCATGGTTCGTTGTACAGGAGAAAATGAAAAGCTTGGGTTTAATTTCCCCCCAAGCTATGCATTACGTCTCTGATGTGAGGGCGGCCGTGCGGATGGACTGCTGGGAAGAAAAGGGATCAGCAGGAGGGGTCATGGGTCTGGACACCTCACAGTTGCCACCGCAGGACGGTTTCACGTTGCTAATTATGATCTCGGGGGATGAGACGCGTGTGATGAGGCGTGCGCGTTTCCAGCAAGGCGACGCAGACACAGAAAGCTGCGGTTTAGCCGGGGTGGAGGAGGGTGTGTGAAAGCTCCGAGACAAACAAAAGAAGTCTTTCAGGGTGATGGAGCACAAAGACCGTGGAAGCTTGGGCAGCAGCAGCTAAACTCTGAATGTGAATCACGCTTTATGAGTACATTTGAATCAAAAATGCATATAAACGCTTATAAAGAAGCTTTATAGGAGGGGGGGGCGCATCTTCGTTTGCGCCTGTTGCTCTACCGTCACCATCTTAATGCCAACTAATCATCGGTTTCTGATCAAACTTATTTAAGCAGACATCGAATCAGCAGCGGCGGTCCTGGTTGGGCAGGAGCGCACATCACGTATCCATCCGGTGGTTATGTGAGCAGCAGCAGCCTGCTTGTGCAACAGATTCAGGAGCTCCAAGTGCTGAACTCCTCCTATTCCTCATCATCTCAGTGTGGATCCGCGGGCTGACGGAGCAGAGCGATATGACTTCGCACGGATACATTCAAACTTAGGCTTTCTTTTCTGCGCGTCCCTTCATGGGGGTGAGGGGTATTTAAGTTAGACGCGTGTGGGAAGTTACTTATTTTACCTTCTCGCAGTCCACCATGGGATTACGCGTACTGGGCACGCCGCTTCACGCATCTGCCTGCGTGTATTTTTTGGTTTTCATCCTGCAGGCTGCCCAGTCTCAGAGGGACGTCGGGACGCAACACAGGGAGAGCCCGAGGGCGGCTCTGCGGCAGACGCTCCAGTGGTCCCACAATGGCAAGATCTTCAGCATTCTGAGCCAAGGCTCGGAGTACCAGCCGCCGAGGCGCAGGGGCGCACCTCAGGAACAAGTGCAGGCGCGACCTCTCACCATCATCAAGGACGCCTCCAACCAGCCGGCCGCCCCGCAGCAGGGGCAGCAGCCTCCCCGGCCGGCGTCCGGCCCGGCCGACCTGCCTCCCCCGCGGCGCAGCCTCGTCAGGGGACGCGAGCATCGCCAGCATCGCCACGACCGCCCCGACGCGCGTCCAGGGGCGCACGGGGGCAGCGGCGCGCCCAACGGCACCGAGGAGAAGGTGACCCCCAGCCCGCCCCCGCCCAGGAGAGAAGACATGATGGTCGGGGACGATCCCTACGACCCGTACAAGTCCACGGATAGCGACAACCCCTATTACAACTACTACGACGTTTACGAGAGACCGAGGCCGAGGCAGAGACCCGGATATGGCACAAGGATCCATCAGTATGGTGAGACAGAGTTCCTCGGAACGTGAAGGCTTTGTGGTGCTTTTGGGACCTTTTGCTGCATTGTAGTGATCCCAGAGGGTGTTTGCTTGTGACCATCTGTTGTTCTGTGGTTCCAGGGCTGCCTGATCTGGTGCCTGACCCGTACTACATCCAAGCCTCCGCCTACGTCCAGAGCGTCCCCATGTACAACCTGAGATGTGCGGCTGAGGAAAACTGTCTGTCCAGGTAGGCCGGTGCTTTTCCCCCCCACACAGGAAGGGGGAAAGAAAGTGGTGCGTGCAGCCAGATCTGGGTGATTCAGAGTGCTCCCGGCCATAACCGCCACATAAAGAGCTCCCGGAGCGCTTGTGGGTCAGGGCTGCTCGCCGGGACCCAACTTGTGCTGTCCTGGCAGCCGAGGGGTGGAGCAGGGTCTGTAAAGTTTAACCACAGTTTGCCTGAGCACAGAGAATGCTGGGATGGTAAACAGATTATCCCGAAGGACACCAGAGGAGCACGTACCTTCGAGCCGTCCCACCCACCCACCCACCGAGGATGCGGCAGGAAAAAAAAAAAAAACCACGTCAGTGATGCTCAAACCCGTCCTCCTCCTCTTCTTCTTCTTCTTCTGCAGCTCCGCTTACAGCTCCTCCGTCAGGGACTACGACTCCCGCATGCTGCTGAGGTTCCCTCAGAGAGTCAGGAACCAGGGGACCGCCGACTTCCTCCCCAACAGGCCGCGCTACGCTTGGGAGTGGCACAGCTGCCACCAGTGAGTACACGCTCGCACGGCGGGGGCCCACGCCGCCCTCGCCCGCCCAGGTACCGTCAAATGGCGGTTTTTCGGGGAGGACCGAAGAGTCGGGACGCATCAGGTTGTATAACCGGGGGTGGAACATTCTGTTCATTGTTGCCGCACGGGGATCCGCGCTCCTCGGTAATCAGTTGCAACTGTACGGGAGCGCTGGCGTCCAGCGTGTGTGTGTCACCGTGGCGCTGTGGTATGGCACCCCCTGTTGAGCGCCAGCTGTGTTACTCCAGGAGTCCGCGACGGTTTCAGAACGCCGAACGCCGGTTTCCGTTTTCCAGACGACTGCGGCTGAACTTCCTGCGACCTCCGCAGAACCGCGAAGACGAGCGCGCGGAGGGGGGAGGGGGGAGGGGGGGGGATAAAGCGGAGGAGCGACGGGCCCGAGGTGAAAACAGCTATTTTTGTACCTGCGCCCGGCTCAGGGAAACCGGCCTGCTTTGGCTTAATGCTACAGAACGTGACCTCACTCCATAGCTATGTTCTGAAACAAGAGCCCACTGTGCTCGTCCCCAATATGGAACACATTTGGCGGGGCACCCTCGGCCTCCCCGGGCTCTGTATAGATCCTCCGGTGCAGCGTTTTTTTTTTCCCCGGAATACTCGGCTGACGTTAAAACCCGGACTGCGTTCCGTCCCCGCAGACACTTCCACAGCATGGACGAGTTCAGCCACTACAACCTGCTGGACGCCAGCACCTACCACATGGTGGCCGAGGGCCACAAGGCCAGCTTCTGCCTGGAGGACACGTCCTGCGACTACGGCTACTACAGGCGCTTCGCCTGTACGGCACATACCCAGGTACATAACAAAAAAAAAACAAAAAAACAACGGTATTGTTCTTGCAAGGATGAACAGGAGGTTAGAAATGTGCACGGGTTACTGGGGACAGTGAACGCATCGGCTGTGAAGTTTATGCAGCGCAGATGTGATGATTACAAATATTTATGTTAAGCACTTGTATCAGTTTATTCGTGTTGGTTTCGTTTTTGTAACCGACAACTGCGTCGCGCAATGAGATGATCGATGATCCTTCCGCCTGGCCCGTTCCAACCCGCAGGGCCTGAGCCCGGGATGTTACGACACCTACAACGCCGAGATCGACTGCCAGTGGATCGATATCACAGATGTGAAACCTGGAAACTACATCCTCAAGGTTGGTCCCAAACACCGGATCAGACTCCCGTCCCCCCGTCTGTTTCTTTGAGAAGAGTCTTCGTCCCCCCCCCAGGTCAGCGTGAACCCCTACTACCAGGTCCCAGAGAGCGACTACAGCAACAACGTGGTGCGCTGTGATGTTCAATACACGGGCAACTACGCCTACGTGTCAGGCTGTCACCTGTCGTCGTAAGTGTCCGCCGGACGAAAGAGCGGTCCACGGCCCACCAGGTTTAACCCTTTCTGTGTCCGCTTTTTTTCTTTCCAGATCTTAAAAAAAAAAAATCCTGTTAACCGCAGCTTCTTCTGTAAGACAGCGACGACTGCACGCGGATGCAAAGCAAGTGCCGACGAGTGAATCTTCGGCGATGTTTTATACGTAATTTTTCAAGCAGCGACCTTCTGATGTTGTTCAGTTCGTGCTGATGACTTCCTCACTATTGTCCTCTTCGTCTCTCTCTGACTTCATCGTGGGATATTTTTTCACTTCCCACTACTATTGCATTTTACTGTTTAGCTTGTGTTGTCATACTGCCTGTAAAATTGTTAAAGAATAAAAAAAAAAGTATTAAGTTCAGAGGTTTATAGAATTGCCAAATACATTAAAAACAAACAGGTAGCCCTTAAGGCAATATCAATTACATTCTGGTTTTATATGAACATGTTAAATAGAAAATGTTTTTTTTGTATATTTATGAGCAACTGAAGAAACTTAATTCTTCTGGTGAAACTTGGTTGAATAAAACATGGTATTTCACCAGCTTGTGAGCTCCATCTGCACGTTTATTGTCTGAGGTGTCTCGGAGGGGGGGGTCACACATTGAGTACTGTATTAAAAAAAAACACGTTGTTAAACGAGAGAACAGTGTGATTTTAATCTACTTCTGACACCGCATTAGTTTGATTTTCTCTGTGAAACGCGAATTCGAGCCTGGACGCAGCGACGCGGGGAGGGTGCAGTACCCTCCGGTCCAGCAGGGGGCGCCGCCGAGCCGGTGTTTGACCGCCGTGATTTTATCAGGCTGCGGGACCGTGCGTGTGCGCGTGTGCGCGCTCGGATCCGATACTGGTCGGGAGGAGGAGGAGTGGGGGGGGTGTGTGTGAAAGTGCTGCTCTATTCCCAGGTCGGAATGCACCCGGTCAGCGTCTCGATCCCGTCGTTCCGGTCGGAAAGCGTCCCGATGGAGAAAGGGTTCACGGTAAGCTGCACCGACGACGACGACGACGACGAGCAGCCCCGCGTCCGCCCGTCGCTGTCACCGGGTCCCTTCCCATTCATCCCCCCTCGTGCGTGGTTCGTGTCAGCGGTTCCGAGGGTCCCGGCCGCCCTTGATCTGCCCTTGTTTTCGGCTCTTTGAAGATCGCGGCACGTGACGGGGGGGGGGCAGCCTTTGATCTGCACCCTCCGCGTTGGCGACCCTTATCGAATCCGATCTGATGGGTGCGCAAGAAACCCTCCCAGAGGAGCCCCCCACGACGCGTAAAATACGAACTGTGTCACTTAAACCTTCAATTTTGGAGATCAAACGTCATTTAGATCAAACGTCATTTAGATTAAACGTCATTTAGATCAAACGTCATTTAGATCAAACGTCATTTAGATCAAACGTCATTTAGATTAAACGTCATTTAGATTAAACGTCATTTAGGTTAAACGTCATTCAGATCAAACGTCATTCAGATCAAACGTCATTCAAAAACGATAATCCCACAACGCACGAGATGTTTTTGGACCATGCAGGCTCTCGATCGCCCACTATCTCTCCACACCAGGACAGCCGTGCACTTTGACCCCAGGTCAGATGTGCTCCCGAGGGCGCGTCCCAAAGTTGGGATCTTCCACGAAAACGACCGGCTTCGAGCCCCCCCCAGCGCGGCCGCCTCGGGCCAGGGGGTGCTCGTGGGTCGTTGGCGCCTTCCACCTGGGGGGTCACGGCTGTGTCTCGTGTGTGTGTGTGTGTGTGTGTGTGTGTGTGAAGTTCTTTTTCCAGCATGTTGCAACAGTTGACTCAACCAGTGAGGGAGGACGTGGGTCTCACTTCTGTCCAGCTTTTCGTTTTCGCTGCTTCGCCCTGTCCCCTCTATCGTGGTATCGGCGGCGCCCCCGTGATCAGGAGGCGTCGGGCAACTCGTGCGGGAAGGGCCTTAGACCCTGGCGTTCACGGGATCGTAAACGCGTCCAGCCGAGAGAGGGAAGTTTATCTAGGGACGGCGTGTTTGACGCTCGTCAGCACTCGCGCGTTTCCTGTCCTCCGGAGCTGCAGGGAGGGGACGCGTGTGGCCTCTGGAGATAAATCGCAATCCCAACCCCCCCCGCTGGGCTGAAACTTCCCTCTTTTTTTTATTTTTTTTCTCTCAGGTCTTCAGAATCGAAGTGCTGATGAATGGGAGGCAGCACACGGTTGAGAAACGCTACAGCGAGTTTCACACTCTGCACAAGCTGGTGAGGACGTCACGCCGCCGACGTGGTCAGACGGAAGGGCGAACCTTCAGAAATAGGTTTTACGGCCTCCGAGGCCCCGTTGGGTAACGTTGCTCGCCACAGAATAACCACGCCCGCTACTTGAAGGCGGATCAGCGACTAACTCCCCCCCCCTGCCACGCGCGTGTTTGGAGCTAAAAAGCTTGTTTGTGTATGTTTCTCTGGGTTTGCTTGACTTCCTCCAGCTCAAGAAGAGCATGAAGCCGCCCGAGATGCCTTCCAAACACGTCAGAAACTGGGTTCCCAAGGTCCTGGAACAGAGGAGGCACGGCCTGGAGCTCTACCTGCAGGTAGCCCGACGCGCCTCCACGCGCACGGACGCGGCTGCGAACGCGCTCGCCGCCCCGGGCGCTCGGAAACCGTTAGAGCGCGAGCGCGAGGGCGCGTCAGGGGTCGGAGAGGACATCCGGGCTCAGTCGGAGCAAAACGGGCCGAGTCTCCCCACCGACCCCCCCCCCCCCCCGTTCAGGCCTCGGGTCCGCCTCCTGTCCCCTCGACCTCGCGCGAGCGTCCAGGTTAAACGTCGATAAACGCGGGCGGCCCGGAGGACCGCGGGGAACGCTCCCGGACGCCAAATGCGGGGCCTGTGTGTGTGTGTTTTGTCCCGTCACACTGTGATTAGCTTTGTGCTCCTCTCAGACCATAATTGCGGAGAACGGGGTCCTTCCAAAGATATTTCTGGACTTCCTGAACATCCGCCATTTTCCTTCGGTGCCAAAAACGGAAAGCTGCGGGTGAGTCCAAACTGCACGTTTGCTGTGAAGTTAAACGCCGCTTCTTTCCCTTCAACGCCCCCCCCCTGCCCCCCCCCCACCGAAGGGCCGCGTGGCTTAACTCTCCTCTCTCCCTCAGGTCATTCGACACAGAATCGGAAGGTTCTAGGTGAGTGAAAGAGCCTGTTCGGACCTTCAGACTATGACCTTTGCCCGTGACCTTCGCCTGTTCTGTCTGTTTTAACCGTGCACGCCCCCCCCGACCCCCCCGACCTCTCCCCAGCAAACTTTCGCACCAGCCGGCCCTGCTCTTTCTGAGGGACCCGTACCTGCTGCCCTCGGCGCGCGGTGAGTCCAGTTCGCCCGGCGTTGTCGGACGTCGCCGCCGGCGTTCCCTCACTGAAAAAAACATCTCCTCTCGCTTGCAGACATGTTCTCGAACGTCGTGATCGAAGGCGTGGTCCACGGAGTCTTCTACCCGGACCTTCAGACTTCAAAACTCTGAGCCTCGCTCTCTTTTTTTAAATCGAAACCGCCTCACCCCCTAACTCACTAAACCTAACGAACACGTTTTAATCCATTTAAATCGACATCGATTAATCAAGAGGGAGCAGACCGATGCAGATGTTTCTGTGAGGGTTTATAGATTTTAACACGTGATTTTCTCGATTCTAAGGTAAAAAAAAAAAGAAGCTATTTAACTGTGCGCATAAGATCAAGAAGGAATGGAGATCAGGGACGTCGGGGAGCGCTGAAGCTTTACGCTTCTGCGACAGCGAAAGAGGGACGAGCCGCGGGGAGGCCCGCGAACAGGGAGGCGCCGCTCCGATTGTTGTGGTTTTGAGTGTTTTTCGGACCCATCTGAGTGTGGTTGGGCTGCATTCTGCTGGGGTTTGGCAGCGTGGAAGTGTTCGCAGCTTTCCAAGTAGGCTGCGGCGGCGTGTGGAATTCCTTTGTGGAGTGTCAGGAGTTTGGGGAGGGGAGGGGAGGGGAGGGGGCTGCTTATACGGGGACACAGAGTCCGATTCAGCTTCATCTACACTGAGTGTTCAGAGGAGTGGAAATTAGACACTAGAGAGCAGAGGTTAGTGGAGGTTAGCCTTCCGGAATGATTTGGAGACGAGAACGCAGTAGAAGTGGTCATCAGCAATAGAAGTTGTCATCAGCATTAAAAAAAACACACACAAAAAAAAACAACTACACTACCCACAATGCAACGGGAGCCCAGGCAGTGGCTCCACCATGCTAGACTAGTCGTTCCTCTTCTGCAGGTCACTTTCACGCATCCATCAGATCTAAAGATGGTTCAGAATCATCCTTAAAAGGGTCTAATGCACCATTTGTGTTTCTCCTAATGAAACGCTTTTGGTTCACAAGCGTTAAAGGGAAAAAGATGCGTGGGTAAACCAGTACACAACACTAAAACCAGTCACTTTATAGTCACATTTACGGGCAGTGTTTGGTTTTTTTTTGTTTTACTTGAGGTGGTTTGAATCACCCAGGATGTAAAAGGGATTCTTTGGAATGAGATTATGTTTATTAAAAAAAAAAAAAAAAAAAAAAAGCAGTCGTGCAATATGACATAGCAGCCAGGCTGACTACAGAGGGTCGGTGCTGGTGAATGTCTGGTGACTGGACCTCCCACTGCAGCGCAGTGACACATCATCTCCTGAGCAGTGACCTAAACCGATCATGGTTTATTTTTTTTTTGTGTGTGATCCTTCTTGTAGATGCGTTTGTATTTATATTTTGTAACTTTGTGCTCTGATCATGTGGAAATTCTACCCTTAAAAAAAAAAAAAAAAAAAGTTACTCACACCAATAAAATCCATTATTTCCACAGACCTCAGTTGTCAATTTAAATATACAAGATCCTTTATCAGAAAAATCTCGATGGCAAAAAGATGGCAGGGTTTCCTCACATTACAGGGGTCATGGAATGATTTGGGCCCGGAAACACTTCAGTAACAGTTTCAGGTCCAGCAGGTTTAACTTGACCCTCCAGCAGATCACGCCCAGCATCGGTGCTGCCACACGCTCGGTACACAACGCTCTCTTTATGTTTTAGATTCAGTCTAAAATGCCCACAAATATTCCAGGAGATCAAAGAGCATCCTTTGATTTCAGAATCGCAGCGTCCCAGTATAAAGCCCTGTAGAAAACACACACACTCGCACACGCGCGCGCACACACTTCAAAGTTCCGCGTGACCGACTTCATCCTTCAGCGGCTCGTCCTGGCTTCCGTCTCCCGTAGGCGCTTTGATGTTGGCGAAGGCCACCTCTCTGGTCAGCTGCTCCAGAGGCGGGAGCCCCACCGCCAGGTTCCTCAGGGCGATGGCTGTCATCAGGAACCTGAAGAGGAAGACCCCAGAGGTCACCAGAGCGCCCCCAGGCTTTCCAGGACCTCCAAAAGTTTTCCAGCACACACTCACCCTCGCCGTATCGTGTAGTACTTCTTCACGGCGAAGCGGTCCAGTCGCTCCAGCACGCCGGCCTCCCTGCGCTTCCTCACCTCCTTCATGCGCCGCTGCCTCTTCAGGAACAGCTTCACGATGGGGTCGGTGGCGTTGACCTCCTCGTCGTCCGCGGCGCCGAGAGGCTGCAGCTCCGGGGGAATGGGCTCCGTCTCTGCGGGGGAAGGGGGGGGGGACGCCGTGTCAGACCCTGCTCGCCCCCCTCCGTCACCCTTCGATACCCTCTGGAGTGGCGGTCTCACCCGTCCCGTTGCGAATGCGCTCCTGGATCTCAAACAGCTTGGTGAAGTTCTCCTGCAGTGCCGCCTCGGTGGTGTTGACGTAGATGTACATGTAGCACGATGGATCCTCAGACACGGTGTAGACCTTGTGGTACGCCCCAGGGGGCACCTACACACACACACACACACACACACACACACGCACACACACACATACATATCTATCATGCCTGAATTTATGGTGTAAAATGATGATTTACCGGGTGGTCTTACCTGCATCTTGTCTCCAGGCTCCAGGGTGTAATTCTTCTTCTCCTCCAGCACCTCAACGTTCACGCTGCCCTGCAGCACCTGGATGCTGGTGTTGCCCAGATCTTCACTTACAAAGTTCTCCAAGTGGAGACCTGAAACGCAAAAGCCCGTAAGGCAGCGGACGCAGCAGTGAAGGGGTTAAAGAGCGGGGAGAGGCCGTGGAACCTGGGAAGTCGGCAATGAAGACGATCTCGGTCTGGTTGTCCAGGCTGCCCTCAATCTCCTGGAACTTTGTCCTCCAGGGCGAGAGGTCCACCAGCAGAGGCATCAGCCACGGGTTGGGCCGGAAAGGGGACCAGTCGGCTTGCACGATGTCCACGCGGGGGTCGAAGATCCTTGAAGGACGGCGAGGGCCGCATTGTAAAACGCTGCTCGGTCGCCGCGGGACACGTCCGGAACGGGCTCTCGCACCTTTGCTGGAAGCGCTCGTTGATGGACACCCAGATGTCGAAGTAGATTTCAGGCTCGGAGATGTTGTAGCGGGGCAGGAGCCGGCTGAGGCAGGTGGCGTACTGCTTCAGCATGTCCCCGTGGTCCTTCCATCTACGGCTGTGGGTGAACACCTTCAACAGAGGCCGTTTACGGGGCTCGTGAAGGAGCAGGCGTGAAGACCACATTACGCGCTCGTGACAAGAGGCTGCGGGGGTGGACTCACGCCGGGGTTCAGATACCCAACGTCTCCCGTTCTCCCGTCCTTGTAAGTGATCTTCACGTGCTGGTGGGAGCGGGAGTGGACCATCATGTCCCACGAGTACCCGTACAGCCCGTTGGTCCAGTTGTTGTAGCCCTGCGGGGAAGGGGCTTTAGGGAACTCTGAACGACTGAAAATAAGTTGTATTTTTGTGATTCGGCGTGGAATCAGTACCTGTGTGATGAAGTGGGAGTAAGGCATGAACAGCTGCTCGAGGATGTAGACGATGGCAAAGACGGCCCTCAGTTTGTGCTTCAGCCTGGGTTTGGAGCTCCTGGCGGCAGGCGGGGCCTCCCGGCGTTCGCCGCTGGCGCCGCGGACCTCGTCGTAAACGCAGGAGGTGCTGGGCTGAGGGTCGGGCGAGGTCAGCGGCAGAACCGCCCTGAGGAGTCCCGGAAAACGGGCGAAGAACCTCCTCGGCCAGTCAGGGTAGCAAAACAGAGGGCTGGTGGCCAGCATGGTGTAGGAAAACATCCCTGCGGGGGGTGGGGGGGGGACCAGCGTTCCCAGTGAGAGGACAGCGGCGCGACCCCGGGGGGCCGAAGCCTCGCGACGGCCTCACCGATGCTGAAGAGCTGCGAGTTCATGCAGTGGAAGTAGGAGACGAAGAACATCCCGTACGGCCTGGTGGCGTCGAAGAAGAGCAGGTAGCCGGCGCTCAGGTCCAGGACCAGGCCTCCTCCGTGCACCACCAGCAGGCTGACCAGCTCCACGGGGAGGACCGCCCTGGGAAACACAGCACGCGGACCCTCGCGCGTCACGGGAGGGGTAAAGCAACCACTGCGCCGAGCCGCCGAGCACCCACTTGAAAGGATCGAACAGCCAGTGGTGCGCCAGGTAGGACATCGAGTATCCCTCCACCCAATCGGCGTCCAGCTTCTTGACTCCGGCGATGAAATACACGATGAAAATCTTGGGAGAAACGCAAACGGAGACACTTGTAACATCAGCCTCGGCGCTGACGAGCGAGCCCAACGACGTCTCGAACGAAGCGACGGGCCAACCTGCGTCCTCAGCAGGGTGTAGTTCCACAGGGGCACGTGAGCGTTCCTGATGGACGGCCTCCGCAGTCCGTCAACGGACCTACGGCACACACGCGCTTGAAGGGGAGCACTGAGGACACCACACACACACACACACACACACACACGACCTCACCAGTATCTGTTGCCGTCCATGAGAAAGAGCTGGAATCCAATGAGGCCGTAGAGGTACGAGTGGTTGTTCCAGGCCGTTTTATCCAGGAAGAAGACGTACCAGTACGTGGAGATGAACATGAGGCAGGAGAGACGGTAGAAGCAGCCCAGCATGATGCCCAGAGCCCCTGAAACGAGACGCACCTTCACCTGCACAGCTCAGAATGATAGTCACCTCACCTCAAACCCGCTCGGATGTGGTTCTCCGTCATTATTATTAGATAATATCACTTTAATCATGTGGTAGCATTTTATAACACGTTTACGCTCTTACACAACCAAACGGGCGGTTGATTATTACCCACAATAACGGGCTGATTGTACATTCTATCATTTTATTGATTGATTTAAGGGTCGCTTAGTGGATTTTTTTTTGGTCACTACTGATTCCTCAATAGCTTTTGTGGAGCTCCATAAACGCCTCTTTAACCTCAGTCAGGCTCATCTGTGTGTGTGTGTGTGTGTGTGTGTGTCAGTGTGTTAATGGTCTGCAGGCTTTTATTTTTTTCCGCCTCTATTGATTTATCCCCTCCTGCTATCATCTCCCTGTTTAGTTTGCGCTCTTGCGCAAGCTGCAGTGGACGCTGCACCTTTGCATCAGTCCAGGGGTCTCCGACCTCCCCCCTCCCAAAGGTCCGTGAGGCTGCAGGTTCTGGTCCAACCCAGCAGCAGCAGCACCAGACTGGACTCACTTCATCAACTCATCTGAGTCTTCAACAGCTGACTGGTCAAACTGGGTGTGCTGGACTGGTGGAACCAGAACCTGCAGCCTCACAGCCCCTTGGGGAGGGGGTTGGAGACCCCTTCATTAGTCGCTGTGTCTGAAGTCTTTAAACGACAGTGGGGGTGGGGTGGGGGGTTGGGGGGGGCGTGCAACCATTGGTTGAGTTAGAAGAAACATAAAAGTGGAAAATTGCGGGTGTGCTGCGTGTTTCTTCTCAAAGCGTACACCCCCACGGTGTCAGGCTGCAATTAAACGGCTTCCTCCGAGAAGAGGGGGGGTTGGGGGGAGGGGGCTTCGGAACCCGCGGCCTTCGGGCGAGGGCTCCGAAGACGGAGCGAAACCTACCGAGAAACATCACGGCGTACACCAGGTACATCCAGTCCAGCGGCAGCGGCTGCAGGGAGTTGAAGAGGGGGAAGCGGCACACCGGGGCCCCGTCCAGGTACTTGTAGTCCAGGTGACTGAGGCCTCGCTCCTGCGTGACGTCGATAGCCATCAGCAGACCTGCGGGGGGAGCGCAGAGAGCCGTGGGTCGCACGGTGGGTTGGGTCAGAACCGTGGGGGCCGTGGTGAACCCACCGAAGAGGCAGCGGAAGATGCCCAGGGACGCCGGGTCGGTGGGCCGGTTCAGGAGGAGCACCAGGCCTCGCCAGGAGGTCACGTCCTCCTTCTTGAAGCCGAAGATCCGCTCCATCCTGGTTCCGGTCGGTGGTTTTTCGACCTTTTCAGGGGCTGGGTCCCTCTTTGGACCTCGGTTCTCCCCATCGGCGCCCACCAGAGCAGCTGGGCCGACCAGAACCACACAGTGGGAGGGAATTAAGAACACAACGTGTTGACACAGTGGCGTTAAAAAGGCACGTCAGGGCTGCAGTTTTGGTCAAGTTGGACGATCTGACAGAGGACCGGGACCAGAACCGGGACCAGAACCGGGACCGGGCTCACCTGCGGACGCGCCTCTCGTCTCCATGGGTGTCTCGGCTCTCCTCCCTGGCACCAGGCGGAGGTGGGGGGGGGGGGGGCGGCTCGGCCTGCTCACGTCAGCGACAGGGACAGGGTTACGTGTCAGCGGCCCCGGGTCCGAGCGTGGCGGTCCGGTTCCCGAACTGGGACGAGGAGGCGGCGCTGCACTGGGAGGGCTGGGAGGGCAGTGGGCGTCGCTGATTGGCTGATCCCGAACACGGCAACGCCCACCACCTCAACGTTACATCCTGTTATCGACGTTATTGTTTTTTTCGTTTAAGATTATTATTTTTATCGCTTTTTTTTTAAGATTTCGACGGCAGAAGTTAAATATTTTCCCCGGTAGCCACGAAAATCTGTACAAAAAGAGAAAATAATAGTTAAAAAAACACCCCGTCCGCTCTCATTCTGACGCAATATTAAACGGCTGATGTTAAACGATTTACTTTTCAGTTAAGGAAAAGCGTTTTGCGAGACTAAGTTGGCGTCGCGACGGGTTTGTAGCAGGAGTTGTAATTTGCAGACATTGTTTTTTTTTTTTTTTCGTTTTCCAAAAGGCTTTTAGGGGCGCGTTTACACCCCCGTCCGCCAGGGGGCGGTGGTTCGCGCTCGGGGCGTTTTCGACCGCCGTAGAACAACAAAGGTAACAGAACAACAAACAAAAAACATTCATTTCTTCCAGCTCCGCATCGTCTAATTTCCTCTTGTGGGGTTACGGTTGGTCTGAAAAGGGAACATGTTGCGTGTTTATTTTATTTTCCGGGGCTTTGTTGGGGCGCCTCCGCGACGCCGGCGTTGAGCCCGAGGACCCAGAAGCTAAGCTAGATTTAATGTTAACTCATTTAGCCTCGTTTGGGTGCTTAAAGTGCAGCTTTTCGCTCTGAACACCGGGAATAAACATCAGGTGAGTCCGCTCGGGCGTTATTTCTGCTTGACTGGACAGCTGGGACATAATACAGCAGTTGCAGTCAGGTCTTGTTTTCAAACACAAGCATGTAAAGTCTTCGTGTTTTTAGCATCATCCCACCAATAAACCTCCTATAATGTCGTTAAATCGGCGATAGTGTGGCCTTTATTATCACGACACTGCCTGTCGTCATGCCCAGGTTTTCTGGTTATTGCCCAGACAAAACAAAGGATGTTGATCAGCAATTAATCAGGTGATTTAGGTCTTTTAATCTTATCACGATGCTGCAAAAACAAAGCCTCAAACTGTCTGTTTTTCTAATTCCGACTGTCGAATATTGATCTATGACTGTACGTTGATCTCTGGGACACACTCCTGACCCGCCTTTGTGTGTGTTTTGGGAAGGGAAGGAAATGGGAATTTTGGGCAGCAAGTTTCAGTCCCCTTCCCAGGGACTGGAGGACATCTCGGAGGGGACGAGCATCGCCCGAAAGCACGGATGCGAGTGTAAGAAGAGGAAACGGAATGCGCCGTGTGACTGTGAAAGCGAGCAGGAGGAGGACGACGGCTTGCTCGACACGCCTCGCAGGTCAGTCCAACGGCCGCAGACGTGAGCAGACAGATCCGGAGGCGCTTCGTGACGTCGCCTGACGTGCAAACGCCTCTGCTTGTTGTTTTCTTTTCAGGAAGAAGCTGAAAAGCACGTCGAGATATATTTATCAGACCTTGTTCTTGAACGGGGAAAATAGTGACATTCGTATCTGTGCCCTGGGGCAGGAGTGGAACCTCCATAAAGTCTACTTGTGTCAGGTGTGGAGACGTCAAAAACACCACAACAGTACAGGACAAACGTTACCGTGTTATTTATAATGTCGTATCCTTGTCACGTGTTTGTAGTCGGGATATTTCTCCAGTATGTTCAGTGGATCTTGGAAAGAGTCCAACATGATGGAAATCAACTTGGAGATCCCGGACCAGAACATCGACACCGAAGGTTGTCGGACGTCTGTTTGTGTGATGGAGGGATGGAACTTTGCCTTTTCAACGTTGTTGTTGAAATGACAAACGTTTTCTTTGTGTGTGTGTGTGTGTGTGTGTGTGTGTGTGTGTGTGTGTGTGTGTGTGTGTAGCCCTACAGGTCGTATTTGGGTCCCTCTACCGGGACGATGTCCTGATCAAGCCCAGCAGGGTTGTCAGTATTCTCGCTGCTGCTTGCATGCTACAGCTGGTCAGTATAGCTGGAAATGAACAGCCGTATGTAAAGAGTGTGTCGCCTTCAGCCTCATGGTCTGCTGTGTTCTACAGGACGGATTGATCCAGCAGTGTGGAGAGACGATGAAGGAGAACATCAGTACAAAGACCGTGTGTGCCTTCTATGCTTGTGCCAGCATCTACGGGCTGGACTCAGTCATGAAAAAGTCAGACGGAACTCACACTAATTAATGTTTCATTGCCTTGTTAAGCTGTTTTTCCTCACGTTACGCGTGTGTTTCTGGGACCGTAGATGCCTCGAATGGCTTCTGAACAACCTGATGACCCACCAAAACGTGGAGTTGATGAAAGAACTCAGGTATGAGTCACTTACATCCTCTTCTGACGTCACTTTGGGCATGTTTCGTAACAAGTTTAAATACCGGTGTGCTGTCTATCTGAATGCAGCGCTGAGGTGATGGAGCTGATCATCCAGTCATCCGACCTGTTCGTCATGCAGGTGGAAATGGATGTCTACACTGCCCTGAAGAAGGTACGCAACTACAATTCCCAGAAGCCCCTTCTGCACGTTCCTGCAGCCTCTTCTCTCCTATCTTTGTGCCTCTGCAGTGGATGTTTCTGCAGCTCAACCCTCTGTGGGACGGCCCCATCAAGCAGCTCCTCGTCGACGCCGATGCGTGGCTGTGCAAACGCAGAACAGGTTAAAAGCCGGGCGACGTCGCGCTGCCGTGCCTCCCGCGTTTGCCTTCTGTGTGCTTGACGGGTTGGACTGGCTTTGCCCTGCAGACCTGTGCGAGAAGGAGCCCTTTCTGGACACGGAGGATGGCTTGCTCTTCCGCTCGGTGTTCAAACACGTCCGCCTGCAGTATATCATCAACGATTTGGCGTCTGCGCGCATCCTGGAGAGAGACAACATTTTGCCTCCAGGTGAGAACTACTGATGAGGCCTGAGTGTCTCCTGCTACTGCTGTTCATTTATTACTCTATTCCAGACTGGCTGACGTCGGTGTACAAGAGCCAGTGGTTCGCTATGCTGCGCACAGAATTTGACAACGACAACGGGTGAGGGCGCTGCCCGACGTCGCCACCGTGACCTTCAAGAGCGGGTTTTAATTCTTTTGGTTCCTCTTTAGTCCCCATGAGGCGAACAAAGATGAGTTTGAGCAGAGCAGCATGAGGTGTGGCAGGAAACTGACCAAGGACGGAGACGTAAGCGCCCCCGTTTCATCCCTGCAGAAAGCCCTGTTGTGTGATTTAGTCTTCATTTAAAAGAGACCCTCTCTTCTCAGTACTGCTGGCGGTGGACAGGCTTTAACTTTGGCTTCGACCTCCTGGTCACGTACACCAACCGCTTCATCGTCTTCAAGAGGAATACCCTGAGCCAGCCGTGTGGGGGCGCTGTGAGCCTGCAGCCCCGGAGGCACCTCGCCTACAGGTCTGCGCTCCCCTCAGCTTCGGCATGTCTGCGGAAACAACAACCGGGCCAGATGTTGTAACCTCTGCCAAGGAGGTTATGGGATAGCCAGCCTTTTTCTGTTTGTCATGAAATAACTCCCAAGGCCGAGCGGCTCGTCTCGGGTCGACCCGGCGTCGATACACGGGTCGAATGAGCCGCTGGGCGGAGGGCTGCGGGGCTCGAGCTCTTTCCTCGATCAACAGTGGACTTGGAATGTCTTGCAGGTTGCGCCTGGCCTCCTTCGACAGCCGTGGGAAACTGGTGTGCAGCCGCTCGACGGGCTACCAGCTGCTCACGCTGGAGAAAGACCAGGTCAGTGAGGCTTCGTTACTCCCGAAGGTCGCTGGCTCCACCGTCGGTTTCACCTGACCTCTCTCGCTCCTCCCCTCGCCGACTCAGGAGTACGTGGTCATGAACCTGGACAGCCGGTTGTTATCATTCCCGCTCTACGTCTGCTGCAACTTCCTCTACACCTCCCCTCACTCGGACCAACGCCCGGATTCCTCTGAACAGGAGAGCGCCGCCCACGGGTCCTGATGCTCCGCAGAAGCGGCCACAGACTCTTGGCGGCGCTGGACCGACCTCGGCGCGGCGGGGGGGGGCAACGTCGAATAATGTCCGCTGTCAAACGACGCGCGCCCGACGGGAGACAGAGCAGCTTTGAATATCAGGTCATCATCCGTCTGACTACGGGAACACACCAAAGGACACGAGTCTCGTTTCCAGCCATGAAAGTAAGCGAGCCTCGTGAGTCGACGTCAGCCTCGTTCAGTTTACTGCCCATATCGCGTCCTCCATACCAGCGTTTTTTTTACACAAACGTTGCAGTTTACCAGCTTTTTTTTTTTTTTTAATCACACCGTTAAGTCACATGACATCCAAATGAAGTGACGTCGCGGGTTTTGTTCAGTTTTTTTTTTTTTCACTGTCGGGGAAATGTTGAAAGTCTGCTACCTCACGCTGAAGAGAACCTCCGGATGTGGCGCATTTCAAACCTGCGAAGCTGACGCGCCCCGCTGACTGACCCGCAACGGTCCGCGGGTTCGAAAAAGCTGAAAAGCAACCGTTTTGTCCGGCGTTTATTTATTTCGTCTCTTCCCGTCTGCGTCTCGTGGATTTTATTTTTTGTGAGTCGGGGAGCGTGTGCAGAGATCACGACCTGCCCTCTCTGGAGGGCTGAGGTGCTATCACACCACCTCCGCTGGGACTGGCTCGTCTTTATACTTTCTGGTAAAACTTTCCATTTCACTGCGGACTATCGTCTCTTAGGTGCTCATCTTTACAGCGTGTATGTATTTAAATAAAATGAAGCGCGCAGAGAAAGGTTACATACTTAGCAAAAGCAGTCTGGCAGTGCTGCTCTAAGTCAGTTCCTGCTCTTTATGCTGCTGATTATTCCATAATTCTTGGATCTAGGACTGAATTCATCTTATTACGTGTTGATTGTGCTCTGCGTGGTGTCCGTAAAATCGGATCTGGACCAAACATCCTAACCTGAAGCATGTTTAAGAGCTTCTCTGATCTCAGACTTCTGACTGGACGTGTCCATTCCTGGTTTGACTCCGGACCTCAAATAAAAAAAGAAGAGGAAAAAAAAAAAGGAATCAGAACGCTTGAGAAGTCTCCACGTTGGTATTTATGGACTTTAAATAAGCGATGGGTCTCCAAGTTTCAGGTACACTGCACTGCCGCCTGACAGCGCCGCCTCTCTTCTACCATTATTTGTATATAACGGAAAAGGCTCGCATTAAAACATGTTGTGAAAACCCTCACGCCTGTCTCACGCCTGTCTCACGCTGATTCTAGTGAAACTGGAGCAGGTGCACGTGCACACCTCTTCGTCGCATAACTGAGGGACAAGAAGGTTTACACTGCAGAGAAGACAACTTTATGAACAAAGAGTTTGCGCGCGCTGAACACTAAAGTCCATTTACGATGGGAAACATTAAAAACGTACACTTAAACGTTCGAGGTGCAGCTCTGGACTTCCCCGTCGATCCCCGAGTCCAGTTCGGAACACCCAAGAACGTCCACAGATCACGAATTCAAACACTTAGTCGGCCGCCGCTGGTCGTGCGGGCCGCGGCTCACTGCTGTATCGAGTCCAGGTTGTCCCTGAGTCTCCGGGTCATGCTGGGGATCAGGCCGATGTGGTCGTCCACGCAGCTGCCCACGCAGCGCTCCATCAGGGCGCGGACGGCCGGCTCCTTGGCGCCCGAGTCGAACAGGTCCTTGGCTTTGTCGTTGCAGTGCATCGTGCACCTGGTGAGGCGGTCCTGAGGGGGGGGGGGGACTCCGTCACACGGGATGATCAACCCCCACGAGCGACACGGGTTTCTCAGAAAAAAACGCCTCCTCACGGGCGAAGGGGACGACGGGCCCTCACCTGAAACTTCTCCAGCTCCGAGGTGACCAGCCCCTGAGCCTGGGCCAGGGGGGTGTGACACCTCTCGATGCACTGGTGCACCTGAGACATGGAGTCCGAGGGGCGGCCGCAGCAGTCCGCGCTGCAGCTAAACATGCGGCCCTGTGGGAAAGGGTGCACAGTCAACCGGGCTCTGGGGGGGGGGTAGAGCAGGGGTCTCAAACCTCCTCCCTCAAGGGGCCATGAGGCTGCAGGTTCTGGTCCCACCAGTCCAGCTCACCCAGTTTGACCAGTCAGCTGTTGGAGACTCAGGTGAGTTGATGAAGTGAGTCCAGTCTGGTGCTGTTGCTGCTGGGTTGGACCAGAACCTGCAGCCTCACGGACCCCTGGGGGGGGGCTTGGACGTCCCTGTTCTACTGCTTAGTCCAGGGATGTCCAACCTCCCCCCCCAAAGGGGCCGTGAGGCTGCAGGTTCTGGTTCCACCAGTCCGGATCACCCAGATGACTCAGATGAGTTGATGAAGTGAGCCCAGTCTGGTGTGTTTGACTGGTTGGAACCAAACCCTGCAGCCTCACGGCCCTCTGTGGAAGAGGTCTGGACATCCCTGAGGCAGAGCAGCGCCTGCGACAGCGGGAGGAAGAGGACCGCCGACCTGCATTTTGCGGATGTGGTCCCGCTCCAGACTTTGGACCATGTCCTCCACCGCGTTCTGCATGCGCGCCTGGTGAGCCTCGGCCATCGTTCCGATCTACAATAAGGCTAAAAAAAAAAATCCGCCAAAAGCACCGTTGCTGCTAAGTTACTTTACTTCAGAAAAACCTAAGGTCACCTCCATTCAAGCATGGTCCGACGAGAGGCGGCGATTTACACAACTTCCGGTTTAGTTCCGTAAGTCGTTTCTCGATATCTTTGTCTACGTCTTTAAAAATACAATTGTAAAGCAAAGAATCCCGACTATAATGTGTCGTTTTATATTTCTACTAATTTCAGTATTCTCATGTACCAATATTAATTTTAAGCGTTATAATTAAAATGAGAGCGGATAATGACAACTTCCTAAATTTCAAAATAAATCAGACATAAATTAGGCTAATCGGAGCTGCACTGCCCATATCCTTTATATTTTCTAAGAAAATTAAATACGTTCACACATATATATATATATATTGAAAAGGCATTTAAAAACTGTTTAAAGTGACACGTTCGTACATTTTCTATGCACCCGTCTAGACGTGCGAAGTTTAATATTAAAAGTCAATTTGATATTGATAAAAATATTAAAATTCAAAGCGTTATTTTTGACTGTTCTTTATTGTCAAATTCTATAATATATAATTAATTTAAATAGTCTTGGGAAATAATTGGAGATATTTTCGACTTTTATTCTGAAGCCCAAAGGTAAGCCTTCCCGGAAGTGTGTCTTCGTATTTAGGCACGTTCACTGTTTCCCGACGTATTTCGCCACATTTTTTTACGAGTTGAAGTTGGTAATGATTTCGTCTAGTGTCACTTTAACTATCCTAAAAAACGTGCTTTGATTCATAAAATTACAAAATAACATTTCACCTGTACTCAAAGGTATCTCGGCGCCGTAACGGGAAAATTAAATCTCTGAAGTGGACTTCTGGACCCGCAGGCACATTTAACAGAGTTACACCGGTCAGTACTCCTTAATAATTTGATTATCTACCCTTCATAAAACGATCAATCGCTGAAGCAGGTGTATAGTTTGTGAAATAACGTCGCCTTTCTCCTTGTGCCGGAGTTGCTTCGGCGTGAACTTTGGCCGAGACTGTCTGAGACCTTTGATTTGAAGTTATCAGCGTGCGGAACTAATCGTCGCTCACGCTTGTTCCCCCCCCCGCAGATGCCCCGGGTTGGTGTCAGGTCCCGAAGATGAATCTGCACAGCCTGTCTCTGAAAACTCTCCTTCTCCTGGGACTGTGGCACACGGGAAGAAGAAGCCTAGCCTCAGCTCCAGAGCTGCAGCACCAGCCAAAGAAGATAGGTGAGCCACCCTTTACACCTGTCCCTTTAATGTCCGTTTAAGTTGCAGATTTATCTCTTCCACATCTTTCTTTATCCAACCAAAACCTTCTCTCTTTTTTTTTTGCTGTGCTGGTCCTCCTTTAAAGCTGTGATCGGGGGAGGCATTGGCGGCACCGCCGCGGCGTATTACCTGAGGCAGGAGTTTGGAGCTGGGGTGAACATCGATGTGTTCGAACCCGGGACGGTCGGCGGGCGCCTGGCGACCGTGAAGATCCGAGATCAGGAGTATGAGACGGGCGGCTCGGTCATCCATCCGCTGAACCTGCACATGAAGCACTTCATTGAAAAATTAGGTACAGGCCAGCAGTTTGTAAAACCGATTCGTGAGCAGCTGTGATCGAAATGACGCAATGTATCTTTATTTATTTATTTCAGGCATCCCTCAGCGCAAAGACGTCCCTTCTAGAATGGCCATTTTCGATGGGAAGGAGCTTACCTTCGAACAGAGCGACTGGTTTATCATCAACTTCTTTCGCATGCTTTGGAGATACGGGCTGAGCTTCCTCCGGATGCAGATGTGGGTGGAGAGCGTTTTGGACAAGTTCATGAGGTTAGGAAGTTAAGAAGAAAAGTTGTTTTGTAAATGAAATTCATTGATGTGACCTAATCGGAATGACTCTGAAATGCTTTGATTGACAGGATCTACCAGTACCAGCAGTACGGTTACTCCTTCTCCACTGTGGAGAGGCTGCTACACGCGATGGGCGGGGACGGTTTTCTCCACCTGATGAATCAGACGCTGGAGGAGACCATGCTGGGGGAGGGGTTTTCACAGATCTTCCTGAACGACATCGTCGCTCCCATCACCCGCGTCAACTACGGCCAAAGCGTCCGCATCAATGCCTTTGTGGGTGAGTGCCGGTAAGCTTTCCTCGGGATGGAGCTGCAACGGTGGGCGTCGTTGTGATTTTGTGCGGCGGCGCAGGGGCGGTGTCTTTGGCAGGTTCTGACTCGGGCCTGTGGGCGGTGGACGGGGGCAACAAGAGGGTTTGCTCGGGGCTGTTGTACCACAGCAAGAGTGACCTCATCTCTGCCAGGGTCACCTCCATTTCGGTGAAACTTCGACCATCCAAGATCGGTAGCGCTCTCCCTCCTTTGCTCCGGCGATTATTCCCTTTGAGGTTTCGGACAGTTAATTTCTTCCGTCTTTCGATCTAGGGGCCACGACGAGTTTCTACGAGGTGAGCTACGTCGAAGAGTCCGGCCCAGCGCACGCGCTGTACGACATCGTGGTTATAGCGGCGCCGCTTCACCAGGGAAAGTCCGACATCGTCTTCTCCGGCTTCAACCCTCCGATTCCGTCGCACTTCCCGGGCCGCTACCACCAGACCGTCTCCACCCTGGTCCACGGCACGGTGAACATGTCCTACCTCGGGGCGCCGAGCCGGCCTTCCGAGTTCACCGTGTCCGACATCCTGACGACGGACTCGAAGGGCTGCGCCATCAACAGCCTGAGCTCCCTGGACCCCGTTCACATTCCTCAGGGTTACAAACGCCCGCCCGCCAGCGAGCCCAAAGTCTGGAAGGTGTTTTCCCAAAACCCCCTTTCCCAGGAGCAGCTGCGGGACATCTTCACCTCGTGGGACTCCGTGTCGGAGACGCGGTGGCTGGCGTACCCCTACTACCGCTCGCAGCACCGCAAGGCCCCGCCTTTCATATTGCACGACCGGATGTACTACCTCAACGCGGTGGAGTGGGCGGCCAGCGCCATGGAGATGAGCGCCATCGCCGCCAGGAACGTGGCGCTGCTGGCGCACCATCGCTGGCACCGGGAGGCGGGCAAGATCGACCAGGAGGACCTGCACACCCGACTCAGAGGGGAGCTGTGACGGCGGGGGGCCAGGGCAAATCCACACGATGTCCCCCGGATATCCGCCTCTCGGACCACAGCCCCTGCACCCCCCGGCTATAAGCGAAGCTGAACTACGCCAGAGTTCCTCTCGGGTGTAGTTCCTCTTCTGGGAAATTGGAGGCGGAGCTGCAGGGACACGGGTGCAGGTAGCCCCTCCCCAAGTGGGTCAATATGCACCAAATCAAGAGTTAAATGAAGTGTCAAAATAACACAAAAATCCCCACAGCTATTAGCGGTTTCTGCAGAGTTTGAGTGTGTAAGTTGAGTATTTCTGTTCTTTCTCAAAACATGTGGGCCTCTACGGACCTGGAACCCGCCAGCAGGGGGTGATCAGGCTGTTTTGGCTTCACCTTCAGGGAGCTCCCAGGTCTTCCGTGTCCCTTTACTGCCTGTTAGGTGAATACTAACTCTTTCTGGTAGCGCAGCCCAGATCTTTCTAACCTTATTGAGCCATTCTGGTGTGTTTTTAGATGGGTTTTACCAGTGTGTCTTTAGCCAGCACATCTGTTTCTTTCTTAGGTGATTAACTACTGACATCTGGAAGCACAGTAACGCCACTTCAAGTGTTGTCTGTCGGGTTTTATGCCCAGTGGATTTTAAATCGGATTACCCGCATCATCATTTTCTCCCGTGATCTCAAACCCACCCCGGCTTTTACAGGCTGAACCACACATCTGTGGATTTTTCGTTCAGGTTAACGGGCTCGCCCGGAGGGGTCGTTGAAGGTTAGTCTGACCGCACTCACCCGTCACCAGCAGGCAGCAGCGTGAGCCACACTAAAGCCTCTTCGTTGTACTGTGCTGAGAGTCTTCAGGCAGAGTCTTCCTGCCCGGGATGGGGGTTTATTTAACGTTCATCCAGCTGTTTTGTACCCGGTACTGTCACATCCAGGAGTTTGGGGTTGCACAAGGTAGCAAGTGGAAGTCAAGGTGATTTAATCTGCCTCTCTCCTGACGACTTCTCATTATCTTAGTACTGTTTTGTACAAAGTGTTTTATTTTTAACAACTTTAATTACTGCAATGAGATAATTGGACAATCTAATTTTTTGTAATTGTGCCTTAAAGATATCAAAAATGTGTTTTATGACGTGTCAAACCTCCTTCAACTCTTCTAATGTGCTACATGAAGGGAAGATGCCACAAGCACCTTGATGAAAAGGTAAATTTTGATGTCTGACTAGAATCCCTTTTCAAGTGTTCTGCACCTGTGATATCTCGTAGTGGCTAAATGTATTTTTCTAGATTCCGTAAAGATGTTTTCTAGTTTACTTTTGCACTTCGGAACCGTTGGCCTGCAGCTCGTCGTAGTGTTAAAACTGGATTCCTCTGCACAAACAAAAATTAGAACTTCTGAGTCCAAAGGTAAACTCTAGAGGTCTTGTTGGCCTATCACCACTGCTGTAACCTTTTAAATCGACTCTTTCTGTTGTTGTTTCACAAATGCAATAAATTAATAACTTTGATTGATTTTGTCCTGTTTTTGACTTTTTTTTAACGTTAGATCCTCACAGCTGATTATTTGTGACTTTTTTTAAGTTATGCATGAAAACATTTCCATTCTTAAAGTGTGTGTGTGTGTGGGAGAGACTCGGACAGAGACGCTGGTCCTGACGTCTTTATTAATAAACCACCACCAGGCTGAAGGCAGGTGAACCAGTGCGTCATGTAGAAGAGGGCTGACCACGCCCCTCAGACCCAGAACTCACCTGGGGGTCAGGTACGCCCCCAAGGGTCCGCCTCAGGATTTTATGTGTCTGTGTATTTTACCACAACTTAGTTAGAAGTTACAGGGATTAAAAAAAACCTTTCACAACTTGTGCAACTATACTGTGTAATTGAGAAACACGGTTACCATGGTTACAGCAGCCATGCTTAATGTAAACAGGTCACATTAAGCATTGTTGCTTTGTTTTTCATGTTATTAAAACCTTCATATGTTTCACATCTGACACAGATAAAAAAAGCAGGCTTTGATGCTGGCTCAGGTCATAAACTTTACTATTTAAGCCCAGGCCTGACCACATATTAGCAACTATTACAAACAACTGGACTGAAACAACGATGGAGCAGGACAGAATGGAGACAGTAGAGACAAAGACCCTGAGGAAAGAGGTGGAGCAGCTTCAGGAGATGCTGCAGGAGAAGGACAAAGAACTCAGCAAGGCGGTGAAGAACAGACAGAGGAGGACGGTGGCCCATGTAGACACCGTGGTCCAGCTGAAATATCTGGAAGCTGATCTGGACCAGAGAAAGATGAAATGTGCTGCTCTAGAAGAAGAATATGAGCACATGATGAAAGAGAAGGAGGACGATAAAAAAAGGCAGGACCTCCAACTAAGAGAGGTCTTTGAGGAAAGAGATGAAGGAGGACAAGAGACAGTTTAAGTTGGAAAAGAGAGGATGGAGCAGGAGGTCCTCCTCCAGGAAGAACATTACAAACAGAAACTGTCTGTAGAAGAAGAAAAGTGGAAGAGCAAGATGAGGGAAATGGAAGGCTCCTTCAGGAAGCAGCTGGTGGACAAAGAAGAGAGCTTCAACCAGCTCATCTCAAAAGTGTTTCAGCATTGGGAGGCCAGTGCTGAAACATGGGCCCAGAAACAGAGAGACCTGGAGGAGACATTTAAGGAGTCCCAAAGGATGAGAGAGGAGAAGAATAGAGAGAATAAAGAGGACATCCAGAGGCTCTCTGAGATGGTCCTACAACTTAAGGTGAGATGTTTGACCTTTGTTCGTCCTTCAGAGGGTTTCAGGTGAAGTTCAGTCAAATCTAAATCATGATGTGTCTCTTGTCTGCAGCTGGAGGCCCAGGAGAGGGAGGAGAAGAAGAGGAGAAAGTGGTACAGGAGGCTGATGTTCTGGAGGAAGAAGAAGTGAAGAACATGCAGAGCTCCAAGACCCTCTTCCTGTCCCAACTGGCCTCCTGGCCCTTGCACACATGTTAACTGTATGTTGGTGCTGCGTGTGTGTTTGGACACAAGATGTCAACAATAAAACATCTGAACATGAACTCACTTCAGGTTCAACTTATTTCAGGAACAAACGATTCCATTTAGTCAGAATTCTGTTTCAGGTCTGATGGTGAATCTGGTTCTGATCAGGGTTCTGATACGCCGGGGTGTGTCCAGGCTTCTGGACCTTCAGCTGGGCCCTGAACCCACCCTGGGTGCGTGTGTGTGTGTGGAAGAGAGAGAGAGAGAGAGACAGAGAGAGACTCAGACAGGTACTCTGGTCCTGACGTCTTTATTAATAAACCACCACCAGACTGAAGGCAGGTGAACCAGTGTGTCATGTAGAAGAGGGCTGACCACGCCCCTCAGACCCAGAACTCACCTGGGGGTCAGGTACGCCCCCAAGGGTCCGCCTCAGGATTTTATGTGTCTGTGTATTTTACCACAACTTTGTTAGAAGTTACAAGAATTAAAAAAACCCTTTCACAACTTGTGCAACTATACTGTGTAATTGAGAAACACGGTTACCATGGTTACAGCAGCCATGCTTAATGTAAACAGGTCACATTAAGCATTGTTGCTTTGTTTTTCATGTTATTAAAACCTTCATATGTTTCACATCTGACACAGATAAAAATAAGCAGGCTTTGATGCTGGCTCAGGTCATAAACTTTACTATTTAAGCCCAGGCCTGACCACATATTAGCAACTATTACAAACAACTGGACTGAAACAACGATGGAGCAGGACAGAATGGAGACAGAAGAGACAAAGACCCTGAGGAAAGAGGTGGAGCAGCTTCAGGAGATGCTGCAGGAGAAGGACAAAGAACTCAGCAAGGCGGTGAAGAACAGACAGAGGAGGACGGTGGCCCATGTAGACACCGTGGTCCAGCTGAAATATCTGGAAGCTGATCTGGACCAGAGAAAGATGAAATGTGCTGCTCTAGAAGAAGAATATGAGCACATGATGAAAGAGAAGGAGGACGATAAAAAAAGGCAGGACCTCCAACTAAGAGAGGTCTTTGAGGAAGAGATGAAGGAGGACAAGAGACAGTTTAAGTTGGAAAAAGAGAGGATGGAGCAGGAGGTCCTCCTCCAGGAAGAACATTACAAACAGAAACTGTCTGTAGAAGAAGAAAAGTGGAAGAGCAAGATGAGGGAAATGGAAGGCTCCTTCAGGAAGCAGCTGGTGGACAAAGAAGAGAGCTTCAACCAGCTCATCTCAAAAGTGTTTCAGCATTGGGAGGCCAGTGCTGAAACATGGGCCCAGAAACAGAGAGACCTGGAGGAGACATTTAAGGAGTCCCAAAGGATGAGAGAGGAGAAGAATAGAGAGAATAAAGAGGACGTCCAGAGGCTCTCTGAGATGGTCCTACAACTTAAGGTGAGATGTTTGACCTTTGTTCATCCTTCAGAGGGTTTCAGGTGAAGTTCAGTCAAATCTAAATCATGATGTGTCTCTTGTCTGCAGCTGGAGGCCCAGGAGAGGGAGGAGAAGAAGAGGAGGAAATGGTACAGGAGGCTGATGTTCTGGAAGAAGAAGAAGTGAAGAACATGCAGAGCTCCAAGACCCTCCTCCTGTCCCAACTGGCCTCCTGGCCCTTGCACACATGTTAATTGTATGTTGGTGCTGCGTGTGTGTTTGGACACAAGATGTCCACAATAAAACATCTGAACATGAACTCACTTCAGGTTCAACTTATTTCAGGAACAAACAAGTTCATTTAGTCAGAATTCTGTTTCAGGTCTGATGGTGAATCTGGTTCTGATCAGGGTTCTGATACGCCGGGGTGTGTCCAGGCTTCTGGCCCTTCTGCTGGGCCCTGAACCCACCCTGAGTGTGTGTGTGTGTTCGTTCAGTCCAGATGACAGTAACAGTCTTTCATCTTGACAGAAGACAATGAGACAATGAGACGCTTTGATGGGCTGAATAAGGACACGTCTGTATGTCTCATGTAGGGAGGGACAATGGTACCAGAACCGCCTGTCCTTGATGGCATGTGATGGCTGGTGATCCTGATGGTATAAGAGGGAGGAAACAGAGAACAATAATAAACCCGATTCAGAGGGACGCTCGGAACCTCCGGAGCCGCAAGATGAAACTTCCAGCACTTCTGTTGGTCTCCCTCTCCGTGGCAGCTTTTCCATCAGGTGAGGACAACAAAACCTCGGCTTCCAATGACAATAAATTGACCAATGCATTTTGGTTTCCAGCTCTCTGTGCATCCCTGAGTCCTGCAGAGGAAGATGCTGCTGCTCAGCATGGTGAGGAGTCGTTTTTAAAACGAGTGTTAACCACAGCGGTCAAATGAGCCACACTTTGTTTTGGAATGTGTGAATAATCCCGGCATTAGGGTAATGGCACCGGGCCCACTTTCTTTGAAATAGAGGATGAGCAGTTGTTCTTTGATCACCTGTGGTCTATGTTTTCCATATAATCTTTAAATGATGTTTAAAATTTTGAAATTGGACAAAACAGAAATTCCAAGTTGAATATAAAAAGAAAATTGCAAAAACTCAATAACCCATCTTGTTTGGAAAAAAAGGACCTTTCTGCCATATTTGAAACTGAATTTAAATCAATTCTCTAAGAAGTCCAGATTCTAACCTATATTGTTGTATTTAGTATATGGCCGACTACTACCACCAACAATATGAACTACTTTAACAGTGTACTTTTTGAGAAATACACTCTTAAATTACCCACCTCGTGTTTAAAACACGGGCTAGGGGTCCTAATCCTAATTATGGGTTAGGGTTTAGTTGGGTTGGGGTTAGGATTAGAGGTTTAATTCAGGGTTAGAGTTCGTGTTAGGTTAGAGTTTGCATTAGTATAAGTGGTCAGGGGTTAGTGTTAGCATTAGACTTAGCATAAAGCATTAGCGGTAGCGTTCGGCTTGGGAGTCAGCGTTAGCCTTGGCATTATGTGTTAGCATTAGTGGTAGCGTTATGTGTTAGCATTAGCAGCGTCTGTTAGCATTAGTGGTAGCGTTATGTGTTAGCATTAGGGTTAGCGTTAGCAGAGTCTGTTAGCATTAGTGGTAGCGTTATGTGTTAGCATTAGGAGCGTCTGTTAGCATTAGTGGTAGCGTTATGTGTTAGCATTAGCAGCGTCTGTTAGCATTAGTGGTAGCGTTATGTGTTAGCATTAGGGTTAGCGTTAGCAGAGTCTGTTAGCATTAGTGGTAGCGTTATGTGTTAGCATTAGCAGCGTCTGTTAGCATTAGCGGTAGCATTAGCGGTAGCTCTATGCGTAAACATTGTCTGTTAGCATTAACGGTAGCATTAGCGGTAGCTCTATGAGTTATGCCTAAACATTGTCTGTTAGCATTAACGGTAGCATTAACGGTAGCTTTATGCGTTATGCGTAAACTTTGTCTGTTAGCATTAGCGTTGTGGTTCAGGGCCTAGCGTTTGGGTTGAGGCCTTAGCGGGGTTAGTGGGTTCGATGTTAGGGTTAAGGTGACTCCAAACACAAAGAGCGGCTCATTTGACCGCAGACTTTAAAACGCATGTTCCAACGCGACTGTCCCGTTTCTGCCTGCAGATGGCCTGACTGAACTCCAGAAAATAGGTATCAACCCACCCCCCCCAAAAAAAAAAAATTAAAATAAAGTAGTGATTTAGTGCAGTGATGTTGACTATGGCTGCCTCCTCAGATCTGATGGAGTTTGAGGCCGCTCAAAGGAACGAGGCGGCCCATAAGAACGGTCAGTGAGCCGCAACCTCAACACCTCTGACTGTAAAACAAAGTTTTAATTTCATTGTTTTAATTTTTGCTTTCAAGTCACGGAGGAGCAGAGAGAAGGCCGCGGTAAGTCTGGGGCCACTCATCTGGGTCCGAACCTCAAAAGATTAAACTGGTTACTGACCACGTTGAATAAGAATTCTGACTTATTTGACATTTGGTTGCAGTGATGAGAAAGATCATCCCAAAGTCTTCAGGAAAACTTTAAATAGTTAAATAGATCATTTGATCAAATGTGTCCAGTTCAGTGTTGTTACGCCCAGTCTAGGGGTGTCTGAGACGCAACATGAAAAAGGCCCCTCATCTTCCCCAAGTCCCAAGGAGCCACCATGACCAATTGTTGAATGAAATGAAATTAGGAGTGCTTATTTACAAAAATGAAGAGGGACGCCAAATAATATGTTGGGTCCAACTTCAGGAAGGACTAATGCCAAAATAAACAAAATGAGGCTATCTGAGAAGGAAATAGCTAACCCAGGGGTGTCGAACTGGTTCCACAAAGGGCCGTGTGGCTGCAGGTTTTTGTTCCAACCATTTGAGCATACTCAGTTTGACCAATCAGCTGTCTGAAGACTCAGATGACTTCATTAAGTGAATCAAATCTGGTGTGCTGTTGCTGTGTTGGAACGAAAACCTGCAGCCACACGGCCCTTTGTGGAACTGGTTTGACACCCCTGAGCTAACCTAACCGAAACACAAATGACAAAACCTTACCTCCCTAACCAAATGAACAGGGGAAAACGTCACTAAACAAACTGGCAGTCCCACCCTGCTTCCCAACAGAGGTAAGCCCTACAGTAGAAACGCAACACGTGGCTGGTTGGGGTGTGAGGAGCATGAGGTCCCCCGCCGCATCTGCCATCTTGGCTCTTGATATAGCCGGTGAGTCCTTGGCGTGACCAATCAGAGGAGAGAACAGGTACGCCCCTCCAATCACCGTCGGGCAATGGCATGGGCTAAATTTGCATGTGAAAGAAAAAACATGCAGGAACACAGGGAGCGAGAGGACAACCCCAACACACACACGACGCTAGTCATCACACCCCCGTACCCAAGAATTAAACATTCCCCTATCATGTTTAATTCCTACGAAACACAAGGACATCTCGATAAAGCGTCAGCAATGGCATTATCTGTACCCTTCTTATGGGAAATCTGCACATTAAAATCCTGCAGAAGAAGAGAGCAGCGCATGAGCCGCTGGTTTGAGGTGCGCACGTGTGACAGAAACACTGAGGGATTGTGGTCTGTAAAAACTTGGATTGGCTGTGGACCGGAGCTGAGATAAACTTCAAAATGCTGTGAAGCAAGCAAGAGGGCCAGAGCCTCCTTCTCGATCGTACTGTAGTTTAACTGATGTTTATTGAATTTTTTTGAGAAGTAGCAGACAGGATGGTCAAGAGCGACGCAAAGCTCTCTTGGACTGTGGGACCGGGAAATCAACGATTGCCTGCACTTTTTCAGCTACCGGACGCACCTGCCCCTGTCCTACCTGCTTACCTAAATGTGTCGCAGTAGCCTTGCCAAACTCACACCCTTGTGTTTCGTAGGATGGAGCTCTCCGTGTGTTTTGGTCCCGAAACCCGACAATACTCCTCGATTTTGCACAGATTACCGAAAAGTCAATGCTATCACCAAACCCGACTCTTTCCCACTCCCTGGGATGGAGGATTGTATTGACCGATCCCAACGTCTTATGCAGCGCGTGTTGTCTGGTGTTGGAAATTGTCAGGCTTATCTGGATGATGTGGTTGCCTATTCTTCCACCTGGTCCGATCATCTCCACAATCTGTCCCAAGGGGGGCTCCTTGGGACTTGGGGAAGATGAGGGGCCTTTTTCATGTTGCGTCTCAGACACCCCTAGACTGGGCGTAACAGTGTGCACACGAGAGTAATTGTAACTCAGGAGGATCAATGAAGCACTTTTAACTTAAATACAATGACTTTCAGATCACAGATTAAGATTGGACACTTTTGAGAAAAAGATAAACGGGTTCCATGTTTGACTATTTTATGAAAAATGCAGATTATTTGTTAAATTTTACAAGATGAAACTTTTCCATCAACAGAGGAGCAGACCGATGCTGAAGGTGGCAGCAAAGGTGCGTGCAAAACACTTGCGTGAACATGATTAATATTATTGTTATCATTGTTGTTGTTATTATTTTAATGAACCACTGCCGGTAAAACCTGCCCCACAGAGCACAAAGGTGGAAAATCCCACGCTCCTGAAGGTAACAGCCGTAGACCTAACAGCCGTCAACCTGTAGATGGCAACACAGGATGATTTTTAAAAATTAACTTTTTTTTATATGTTTTTTTTTCTTCCTCTGTCGACAGCAGACTCGGATTCCTCAGAAGAGTCAGAAGGTGAGTTTCGAGGGCGGTTCTGCTAATTACCTTTGGGACTCCTGTCAGTGACGTGTCGCCCATGCTGTGTTGACAGGGAGGCAGAGGAGGGGTAAGTGCGCCTGATGTTCACCCCGAAGAGCGGCCTGCTGTCATCCCTGAAACCTCCTCCAACAGATGAAACGACCGTGGACTCGACCAAGGACCAAGATGGTCAATGCAGCACCACAGATCCGTCTGTAAGTGCAGAGAAGGGCCGTGTTGATGCAGGGGCCTCTGGGGACCAGCAGTGACCGCTCCTCTTCAAGGAGAAATACTTCACTCCACGCTAAAAAAGATAAGATTAAAGCAACAAACAAACAAACAAACAAACAGCATGTTATGTGTCTCAGTGTTAGTAGTCCAGATGCAGCTTCTGTCTGCTAACGCCACAGGAGCCTCTAACAGCAGCATCTGTTGTCTTACATGTACCGTAAACAGGCCATAAAGACTTAAACCTAAGCGTGCTTGTGTCTGTCATTTTCTCCTGTCACTCGAGTATTTGTGGTCCCAGACTCGCAGCTCCGGCTGTGACCTGTTTTGGGCAAACCAAAGTTAAATTGCAGGTTACGCAAGGAGGCGGGTTGTGAAAAACAGATCCAGCCTTGGCTTGTTTTTATGTGTTAAAGCTTTATTGGCTGGGGGGGGGGGGTGTAGAATAAAGCAAACTATAAAACACCTCCCCAGTTGGCGTCCCCAAGCCGTTAGATGTAGATCAGGTTAACGTTTGATGAGATTATTCAGTCCTACTGTTTTACGGGAGTGGATCTAGGACGAGAATCCAGGCCAAGCAGAGGTATTATTGTCCTCTATTTGTCCCGCATCATCTGCCTCAAGTTATTTTAAGGCCTGGTTTGTGCTGCTGCCCTCACCCTGAGGTTTTTTTTAAAAAATATATAAATAAATAAATAAATCCAAGCCTAAACACAAAAGGAAGACAACTTGACAGTTTTAGTTCACGCAGACAGGAGTGTTTGATGCCCCTCGCGGGCCGACTCCTGCCTGTTTTTTTTGTTCTACCAAGTAGAATCTGAAGCATTTTGGAACCCAGATTTAAGAAATTTCCACCCGGGAGAAAAGAAAACCCTCTGGGATCAGGCGCTGGAGGACTGGATTCAATACGCCTTCATTAGGAGGGATCAATCATGGAGCAGCAGGTCCTCTGAAGGTGGAGGTCCTGAACCAATCACACACTGGATCAAATTACCGCCAGATATGAGCTCATTAACACCCGAGACAGAAGCCAAACCAGGTATAAACACCACAGCAAGGAATGTTTACTGGGAAATAACCGATATAAAATGAGATTATATAACGTCTGGAGCAGATCTAATGCGTCCAATGAAACCCAGGCCCCACGGGGTGGACAGCTGCCAGGTTTTCTGTCCTCCTGGGTGGAAAGTGAAGTGTTTTGGAGCCCAGATTTAAGAGGTTTCCACCTGGGAGAACAGAAACCCTGCTCGGATTAGGCCCTTGAGGACTGGGTTCAATACCCCGTCATTAGGAGGGATCAAGGGGGGAATCAGCCCGGGGGCAGCAGATCCTCTGCAGGTGGAGGTCCTGAAGCGTGTGGCGATGGAATCCCACTGGAACACTGGATGTTGGCACTGGGACCGCCAGAAGAGCCGAGGACGGATGAACCCAGACCCAGTACCTCTGGAAAAGTGCTGAGCCGAGTGTTTGCAATGGCAATCTGGCGTGAAGGAATCCCGTCTGGACGTCGGACGGACCCGCGAGACAGCGCCGGCCTCGGCGTCCTCGCTCACTCATCTGGAAGCTCGGGGGGGCCAAAGGGCTTTGGTTGGTCATTCGGCGAGACGGTTCTGGAGAAAGACAACACACACACACACAAGTGCTTTCCAATTTTAATTTAGCTTTTTATTTAATGGTATGGAGAACATTAAAAATAAAATCTTTGGTACCTAAATTAAAACAATTAAGGCAACTATAGCATCTCTAGGTCTAAAATGCACTTAGTACTGCAGCCACGAGGACCAGACCGGTGCCATGCGACCCACGCCGGCCCTCCTCTGATCGAACAACAGCCAGATATGAACTCATCAACCGAGACAGAAGCCAAAAACCGGGCAGGTGGAGGCGTTCACCGGGGACACGAGGTGAGCTGTGATGGCTGGAGCAGTCCTAACGCATTCAACCGTAACGACGCAGTCAAGTTTCAACAGGAGACTTAAGGGCTCGTTTGTTTGAGTTGACATTCGGCAGATTTAAGTGTGTTTCAGGCAGTCGCCGTACGACCCATCGATCGTTGGCCGGCGGCGCTGAGGAAAGAGCCCGACTGCACGCAGGCCGGAGGCTTTAATCACGGCTTCCCCGTCAGTAGTGTTACACTAACGATGCTATATTTAACACGCCACGGGCGGCGGGCTGGTGCGCGCAGCTACATCCAGTTTAATCTGTTCCAAAACCACGACGACGACAAAAAAAAAAAAAAAGATCCAAATTTCTGGGATTTCAAGTCAGATGAGATATGCTGTAATTAGAATTACATTAGTGTGAATTTGGAAGGGAAAAAAAAAGAATTTTCAGCTAGAATTATTGCATTCTACATTAATTTCAGCATCTGATACAGCCAAGAGTTATGTTTGCAAAATGACTAACTGTTCCTAACATGTACAAATTAAAACAGCATGATTGTATATACAGTATAGTTGCAAAGTAAAAAAAAAACAAAAAAAAAACAGAACAGACGAGTACAAGAAAAAAAAAAAAAAAAAGTTACGGTTCTGGGTGACTTCTTTTACAGGATTGTGAAGTATAGAAAAGCTAAATCAGAACAAACAATCCCGCTGAAGTGATGTGGCCCAGCTGGAACGAACAGCAAATTCTAGGTCGGAAATGATGCAGCCAAGAACCACAGGCCCATATCACAAGTCCTTTAAAACTTATTTTCCTTCCAACGTTTGCTAGAGGTAAGCGATATATTTCGGCCTTCCAGCTTCGCTCCTCTCCTCCCGGAGCGGTTTCTCCTCTCTCTCTCTCCCCCCCCCGCCGCGGGGGCGCAGCTTTACACCGGCAGGATGCCGTAGGTGAAGATGGCCATGATGGCGGCGCTGATGAGGCCGGAGATGGGCACGGTGACGAACCAGGCCATGAAGATGTTCCTGAACAGGCGCCAGTCCACCGCCTTCCTCGAGCGCAGCCACCCGACCGCCACAACGGAGCCCACCTGGGGGGACAGAAGCAGGCGTCGTTAACTCCACCCCCTCCTTGAGCGCAGCGTCGTGTTCGCCGGCGAGGCTCCGCGGACAGCCCCTCCCCCCCGTGCGTCACCTTGCAGTGGGTGGTGGAAACGGGCAGGCCGATGTTGGAGGCCACCACCACGGTCAGGGCCGAAGCCAGCTCGATGCTGAAACCGCTGCAGGAACATTTAAGAAAATAAGAGTCACCGAGGGGCGTTCAAAGACCGGCTGAAAATAAACAAGCAGGTCGCGTCTGAGGAGGAAGTGGCAAGTGACTAAGGGAGCGAGCGGCCCCACCTGGAGGGGGTGATGGGGGTCAGGTCCCGGCCCATGGTCTGGATGACTCTGCGGCCCCACACCCAGAGCCCGATGCAGATGCCCACGCCCCCGTACAGCAGCAGCCAGATGGGCGTGGGCTCGTTGGACGTCACGCTGTTGGTGGTGTAAACCAGCCACAGGGCGACCAGCGGTCCGATGGCGTTACTTCAAACAGAGGGGGAGGGGGGGTGTTATTTGGTTATGCACGCGTCATACACTCAAGTGTAAAGAGGACACACACCTCACATCGTTACCGCCGTGGGCGAAGGATCCGAAGCAGGCGGTGAGGATTTGGAGGAACTGGAAGAGGACGGAGACTTCCGGCTTGTCCGCGTCCATCCCGTCCTCCTCCAGGGAGCTCTGGCTGCTCTGCACGTCGTCCTTGCCCAGCTCCACGGCCGCGCCGCCCTCCCCCAGGCCCTTGGGCGTCGCGTGCTCCGCCACGGCGTTGCAGTAGCTGGTGTAGCTGTCCATGCGGATGCGCTTCCTGTCCGGGCCGGAGCCCTTGTCGCCGTCCTCCCCGGGCCGGAGGTCGGCGTCCTTCTGCTTGAACTCGCCGTGCAGGCCGATGATGGCCATGGTGTAGGAGGTGTAGCTGTTGTTGCGCCGTATGGGCCGGTCCCCGCCTTCGCCCATGCAGTCGCCCACCTTGGCCAGGTGGAGCTTGTGCAGCAGGTCCTTGTAGAGGCCCGAGTCCTTGTGGACCGTGTGGTACTGGGTGTAGCCGTTGCTCGGGGCCTGCGCCGGCCTGCTGCTGAACTGGACCTGGTTGCTGAACTGGACGTGAGTGGAGGCGGCGGTGAAGCCGTTGCTCTGCTGCCCCTGCTGGTGGGGTTGAGGCGGGGCCTGTTTGGGGGCTGCAGGAGAAACGCGCCGAGTGTGAGTGTGTGTGCGTGTGTGAGATGACACACAGCTGCTCAGAGAGGAGGGGACGCGCTCACCACCGTTTGCGATGCCGTAGTCGGCGTCGTCGGAGTCTCCAATGTCGAACGCCACCTTGCGCTCCTTGCCGTCCGCCTCGTCGGAGTCGCCGATGTCGAACGCCACCCGGCGCTCTTCGGGGGCCGGCAGGGTCTGAACGGAGGGAGTGGCGTTCGCAAAGGCGGTGGTCGACGTGGAGGTCTGCTTCAGGATGGGACAGTGGGCCTCTTTCAGCTCTCCCTTTTCCATCAGGGGAGTCTCGAAGGGGCTGGAGGACTTGATATCTCCTAGTTACGAGAATCAGACAAGGCTTGGATCATGTCCCAACATGTAGTGGAGGTCCCGCCCCTCTCCCAACTGTGGGGAGTCAGAATTACATAACGAAAGTAAAAACATCACCGCTGTCCTATAATGTACAGTTATTGTTCCAGAACATTCCGCTGTGCTCACAGGGTCAAATATGGACTATAACCTTACAAAGAACATATCAGCGCTATCAATGGATCATCTCAGGAGTCTGTGTTACATCTGGTTATGGCTTTATAAACTAATCTGATACTCTGTGCCAATTTCTGTAGGAGATTTCCAGAAGAGCTCATCCAAACTGGTCAGAGCCAGACCTTCCTCCCCCGAACAGGCTCTGCGAGGGCCATGTCGTCACCTTAAGTCAACTAAGGATTATAATAGCCAGGGACGTAAAGGCCAATTAGTGGCTCACTATGACCCAATTAGGCTGCTCGTCTGAGGGTGGCTGATTTAGAAAGACTGCCACCATCACATAAACCCATTTGCAAAACAGGCACCAGGTACCTTTTTTAATTTTTGAATTGCAACGTGGGTCTACGTTTTATTTTCGGCCCTTTAGCCTTCGTTGTGCCGGACAGAGATACCCGAATCTACTCAAATGTTTCAATGCTGCGCGTTGGTACGAACCACCACCTTAATCCAGGATTATCGAAGTAAACCTGATGACATCTTTTAATCACTTTAATTAACGACTGCATTATAAAGAGAATCCCCAAGCCCCATTTGCTGGATTACTGTGAACACACACGTGAAAGCTAAATTATGCAGAGGGGGTCAAACTCAGAAACGACGAAGACAGATTTAAAAAAACGGTCTCATCCGATTAAAGAGAATGCAACTCACGTTCAATCTTCTTCTTGAGGCGCGGGCAGACGAATAACCAGACCACAACGGCAGTCACGATAGAGCAGCCGATTGAGATGAGGAGGGTACCCCACCAAGGCACCTTGTCAAATCCCAGCACTGAACGACCACAGACACGATCACAGACAAAGGGCAAAACGAAGAGAGGCAGGTTTAAAACAAGGGCAGACGCTACCCTCATTAGAAAACAGGATTCAATCATAAACTGAGAAGCTGTTATATCTTAAACTCTACATGTACATTAAGCACTCATACAAATAGATGTGAAATCAAACGGCACCTAAAGGGTTAATTGTGCACCAATGCCACCCGGTGCCCTGTTACAGTGCTCCATAAAAGGTGCTGTTACTTAAGGGGAGAAGGGGTCATTGGAACGCAGCAGCTTGCCGTAGCGCAGAGGACGCCCTCTCACCAAGACTGCGGCGGTGAGCGACTGCGGCGGATCGCTACAGGCGAGTGTCGTTAACATAAACAAAGGGAAGCGAAGGCCAAGGCTGCCTGATAAGTGTCTCGGTCGCCGTGTTCACTGGGGAGGGGGGGGGGGCAGAGTCCACACAGTACTCTCTTCAAACTGAGTCACGCTGCGGCATGAGACCGCGGCGGGGCCAACTGATGTTTGCTTAGTTATGCAACCCTGCAGCGCCGGGCAGGCAGCGGAAGAGCGGCCGGGGCCGGTCGAGGATCGAGTCTTCCTCAGGCTCACATGCGGCGACGCCCAGACACAGGTGTGTCACGCGGTCGCTACACACCACGGAATTCTACACCCCCCACCTCCCCCCTCCCCGAGCCCCACCCACGGCAGAGGGAGAGCGGAGGAAACCGATATCAGCTGTTCGCGCCAGACCCCCGGACGCTGGCGGGAGTACTGGGACCCAGAAGGCCCAAAGGCCCTCAAACTGGTGTTACTGGGCCCGCTGGGGGTTCCCGCTCCCAGAGATAACCCGGGCAGAAAACGCTGACCCCAGAAAAGAGACCGCGGCGCAAACAAACTGCCGCGCTGCCACGCTGACCGGTCCCGCTCCCGGTCAGCTGAATGATTTACAACCTGTGACGGGGTCAGCTGTTGACGGCCGAATTCTTCGGCCCGTGGGCATACTCACTTAAGGCGCTTACCAGCAGCGCACGTACGGAGCGTAGGAATGCGCAGCGGGCCGATTGGTGGTCAACCAGAACACCGTAATAGAGCCGCGCCTCAGGAAAGCACCCCCTGACAGTACGTCAGCGTTAAAGAGCTCAATATATTATTAAACTGGAGGTGGTAACCCTGATTGATGTTGAGGAGAATAAAGAAATCAAGAGGGCTGGTTTTAAGGCTTTGACACTGACTGGAGTCCATTTTCCCCTCATCTGGGCATGTGGTTGTAATCAAGGTTGTGGGGGGGGGGTTATAAAATCAGGTCTAAAGTTTACTTGTGTTACGTGTCTGAAATGCAATTTCACACCTTTTTTTTGTGGGGGAACTCTAGTAAAGGCACTCATGTACAGAGGTGTTGTGGTAAAAGGAATTCACACGACTGTACAGAATGTGCCCGACTAAGCAGGGTTACGGGGCTATGCTGGAACTGCAAGTGATCTCTCCCGAGTGCGCTTATGTGCATGCACACATCAGCGCACCATATCTGGTCAAACTCTAGCCTGTAGCAGCCATTTAATGGCCCAGGCCAGCTTGAACTGTTAGGCCCTGTAGAGAGAAAAGAACAAAGGAGCAAAAGGTGCTCGTTTAATAAATTGTGGATGAAAATGCCAATAAGTATTTAAGCTTTGTTATATGTGACTGAACAAAAACAGTGGAAAACTACGATCATTTGACACTTTTTTTTACTTCCCCATCACATCTAAAAAGAGGACAGTGACGTAAAGTGAAATCTTATTTCCATCTCCCCGCTGTGCTCCGCTCTAAACCTTCATTCCAGCTATGACCCACACTGAACCACAAGCAAGACAGCCCCTAAAAACATGGTCAAATAAAATGGCTTCTGTGGAAAGTGGTAAACAAAGTCTGGTTCAGTCTGGAATACATGTGGGCATCCGGCTGTCTGAGGGAGCAGTTTATTTTAAGCCGTGGCTTTGGGCAGGCATGCAGAGCAAAGTGAATAACAATGACACTCACTCGGAGCACCAGTGAACATGATGGAGAATAGGTTGATTCCCAGTGTTATGGCGTAGAAGACGGGCAGGGCCTTCAATCCGTTGGGGACCGGGTCTCTCTGCAGGAAAAAAAAAAAAAAAAAAAACAACAGCAAAGTCAGAGGGGCGATTTTCAAAGCGTCAACGGGAAACTAGGCGCTTTGATCAAGCGACAGCGAGAGACACGCGCTCCCAGGAGCACGCGAGCGTGTACCTTGTGCAGGATGAACATGCGCACGAAGTAGAAAACGACGCCCGACATGATTCCAGACAGCAGAGGGCTCAGGAACCAGGAGGCCACTGCGAATTAAAGACGAGCGGGTTAGAGGGTTGGCAAGCGCGAGCGAACGGAATTCTTGCGTCACCGTCTTCCCATTAAAACAATTTGTACTACAAACATCGATGCCCAGCAGCAACGATGTTTGTAGCACTTGGCTCGCTGCAGTATTACTCAATGTGATCTACATTAACAGTTTTCTTAGGCAATACTTGTTGTAGAACTGGTTTGCAGCCAGTTTTCTCACAGGGTAACACTTGAAGTACACGTGCACGTGTAATCACCCATCTCCATCTGGCACATCTGAAAACACTTCCTCTACCTCGCGTCTGCAAATATTCGCCCGAAACGCGGCCTAAGCTGCCTAGGCGCTCACCGATACGGAGGAGCTGAATCCACTTGACTCCCTGCTGGCCTCTGGCAACCAGCGAAAAGCCGATAGTAGCACCAACAATGCAGTGTGTTCCAGAAATGGGGAGCTTAAGGAAGGAGGCGGCCAGCTGCCAAACAGCAGAACCTGTCGCCAAAAAAAAAACGTTCTAAAAACGTGCTCAAGCAGCGCAAGGATAATTGACCTGCAGCTTGAATTCCTTACTGTTGGAATCTCGTTTTAGTAAACATACGCTCGATGATTGTGACACGTTTTTAATTAACAGAACAGGTGTTGGCGCTCACCGAACATGGAGCTGATGGATCCAGCCATCAGGATGTGTTCAGAGCCGTTGTAGACGCCCACGTCGATGATGCCCTTGCGGATGGTCTCACTCACTTTGGCCCCGATGAGCACGGAGCCCAGGGTCTCGAACACCGTGGCCAGGATGCACGCCTGCCGCAGGGTGACGACGCCGGAGCCCACCGCCGTGCCGAAGGAGTTGGCGACGTCGTTGGCGCCCACGGAGAAGGCCAGGACGAAGGCGATCACGAAGCCGAGGATCAGCAGCCACATGTACTGCGTGAGGCCGGCCTGCGCCGCGATCCCAGCGGTCGTGGCCATGATGACAGTGGCCGCCGTTGTTGAAACCATGATTGCAGGATATAGAGTAGCTTCTTCACGATCTTAAAGGGACTTTAATGCCTAAACAGCCTCTGTTAACACTGAGTAACACTATTTATCAGCAGCAGCTATCATCAAGAGATAATTCAAAATAAATAAATAATTTTAGGTCCACCTGCTTAAACAGAAATGGTAATATAGATATATATATCAGTGCAAATTTGGGTGGGTTTATCTATCAAAAAACAAACAAAAAAGGGGGTAAATGGGAGGGGGGTGATGTGGGCTTATTGCTATCCAGTAATTATACTAGAAACGTTGCTTTTCCTTTGCTGCTGAGCCATCAGGCAGAGTAAACAGACAGCCATTGTGCAAACAAAACTGCAGATGAGCGGGAGGACATCCTGAAATAGAAGAAAAAAAAACAGCCTTTCAATTTTAGACGAACACAGGAGAATCGTTCAGAGCTAAAAGAGAGAGAGGGGGGGGGGGGTCACTTTACGCGGCTTTGACGAACGTGCGTAAATATTTAACCCGCAGACGGGACCGACCACGGACCTGTGGCCATTTTAGAAGGGTCACCTGGGGGGACCGGGGACATCTGAGGGACACCCGCTGTGCTGATGTCACTGTCAGACGGTACCGGGGGGAGGCAGAACACGGGGGTTCGGGTCCGGTCGCAGGAAACAGGGGGGGGTTCTGTTCGAACGGCTTTGACGTGGACGTGCGTAAAAGGGAGGCGCGGCCGGAAATAACGCGACGGCAGCAGAAGCAGCCCCAGGGGCCCGGTCCAGGTCCTCCTGGCCCGGCTCCCCTGGTCCTCCTGGCCCGGTCCGGACAGCCGGACCGAGGAGGCCGCCTCCAGCACCGGACCCGAGGTTACGTAATCACCCGACGGTCACGCTACCTGCGGACCAAAACCGCCTGGAACACCCGCTAGCTCGACAGTTTTTTGATATTCAGCGACGACTGTGTAACCAGGTGTGTTTATTTAATTAAAAAAAAAAAAAAAGAGGTCGTTGGAGGTAAAAGAGCCGGAAGACGAAGCTCGTGCCATTGTGTCGCGTGCGTCGTGTATCGACGTCGGGTTCAACAAACGCGCATTTGTGGACGCGGCCGGCCGTCTTAATCCGCAAAGTGTGGGCGGAAAAAGGAACCTGGAACTGGAACTCACCACGCGTCGAGGTTTTCCGTCTTGAGAAGAATGTAGCCCCCTTTAGCCGCTCGAGCTAATTAAAGCGCGCACTAGCTAGGCACGAAAAAAAAAAAAAAAACCCGCGATTCTTTGACGCAACTCTTTCACGAAAACGGCCCAGCGGCGAAACAAAAGCGTCGTGACACTAGACCTCTGGCTGATGTCTGTCTGGAGGCGGAATAAAGCCGCCGGTTCTCCGGTCGGGAGGCTTTAGATATGAATGGAGACCCGCCGCATGTAGAATCCCGCTCACGCCGGTCCGCTTCCTTTTTTTCCTACGCTCCGCCCCCTTTCTTGAAGCCTCGCCCATGTACCGACACCCCCGCTCCTCCGCCCGACGCCAGACACGCCCCTTACTCTAGACACGCCCCCTCTCATGTCCTTGCCCCGCCCCCCAACGTTGTTCCTATTCCTCGCACGTTCAGTCATAAAACAATATTCGTAACAGACTAGAAGCCGTTTAATAACACCGAACATCTATGTTGATATTCGGAAATTAAGATTTGAAAATTATTAAATCGTTATTGACTTTTAAATCTTCTCTTTAGTAGTGAGGTCGTTTCCCTTCAGAAAACATCCGCAATTCTCAAATATCACATATATTTAAGCTGTGTTAATAAACTGTGTTGACAATAAAGTTTCTATCTATCTATTACCAATCAAACTTCACGATTAAACGAAAGTGCCGGACTTTAATGTTAATTTCCAGGCTGTTGGGACTCCCACTGCGTTTGGAACCTTATTATTATTATTCTAAAGGGGTATGAAAAGAGATATTCCGTTATCCGGAATGTGCGCATTTGTGCAAGGTCAAAGAAAGCGGTCCTTTGTGAAGGCTCAATGTCGAGCCGTGTTTTCAGAACAAGACGCCCCCGGTCGATGGCGTCGGGGTTGGGACCCGCATCCGCTCCCACCGCCTCCTCCAGTCGAACCGTGGGCACAAGCGACGCTAAATTATTCAGAGAGCGCGCCTGTGTTTCTTCCCTTTGTCTCACATTTGTCACTATATCAAGTTTATTCCGGTGACAAACAAGGATTCTTTGTTAATTTTTTATGTGTCTTACTGAACCAGCTCGAATGTCTGTTATTGTCCAGGCTTTGTTTGTTTATTTTACAAACGGGTCGTAGATGTTCTTCCCAAAAAAAACACTTCAAAAGTTCATTTAACTGGAGCCTTTTTTTTTTCCTTTTAGCCTGTGCGTGTTAATTTCCCCCCTTGTGGTTCTTGTTTTATTGCTTCTAGGAGAGACACGCCGAAAAGCCACCGAACACACGCACAAAAGTGGCCTTTCACTCCAAAAGTAACCAAAGTAACTCCCACTGGTGGAACAGTAATTGCATTATTTCCGGAGTGTGTGTCGTAATGACTCGTAATCAATCGTGAAAGATGAAAAGCAGAATTTCATTAGCGACAGTTCTATCGGTCCCAATTTAATTCAGAAACTTGAGAGCTTTGTTTTTCCGGGATATTTTTAGCGTTTGTCACTCCCTGTTTAGTCAAACACTCCACTTCTAGTTTTACTGCCCCGACAGAAACCAGGTATTTCACCTGAGCTGCATGTCAGAAAATAACTGAGACGATGAAACTATCTTTCTATAGATAGATAGAGAGCATAAGTCCTGTAAATAGCCTTCAGCGATGGCTGCAATATTTAATGTCTGAAAACCAAGAATATGAGAGCGTCAGTGTGCTGCACCAGCTCGCTTTTATAAATAAAGTAAATACAATAAAATATGATGTGGGTCATTATACACAAGATACCTTCTATTTTAAATCAAGAGCAATTATACAAAGAATACTATCAGTGCCTCGAATACATTGATTTTTCTATGTTTGTTGTTTTGTTCTTTTATTTGGGGGGGGGGGTGTGTTTGTTTGTTTTTTTTGGGATAAGAAATTGACTTATATAGTTATCTGTGATGATAACTGTAATGACTCGAGCTACAGCCGAGCCTGGAGGGTCAAAATTGGAATAATAAACTTAAAAATATATTCCACCCATTTTATAAATGAATCGCAAATGAGCCACGATTTGAATTAAAATGATTCTGACTTATTTTTCTTTTAAAAGTATCGGAATACAAAATGTGATGAAACAGCGGCAGCTCTCGCCATTTTCAACTACTACATCCTTTTTATTAAATGTGACTGCACGTTTTTTTTTTTTTGTAAATGTGTTCGTTTAAAACGAGTAGGTCTTTAATTTTAGATAGTGGAAAGCGTCGCTCCCTGTCGTGACCCGGGCGAACAGCGCCACCGCGCGTCTCACACGTGCAAGTGCAGCCGGAGCCGTGTGTTGCGTAACCTTTAATTTAAACCGTATATCTGTACACTGTACATACATGTGAATGTAAATTAGACGTATGGTCGACCACGAAGTTGGAAGGAGTCAGTAAGTTGACCCGTTTCACCGGCAAAAAGTAATAAAAACACAAACAGAATCAACAGATGCAAGGATTATTTGCAGTTTAAAGAATATATAAGGTGTTTTTTTTTTTTAGGGTTCTCGCTTTGTGCATCTCCCACGACATTATTCCCCCCGATTACAACAACGTGCCCATTGAAAATTATGGAAATTAGACGATAAACTTCGTTTATTTGACTTTTTGTGCAGCCAATAGGAGTTAAGAACGCTCTTAAGACGGACACCCAAACCAGCCAATCAGAATCTAGCTGTCTTCCCGGATGACCAATCAGAGCCAGCGGGGCGGGGCTTCCGGGTGGGCGTGAGGAAGGAGAGGTCAAACGCTCCGGGCTAATCCGGCTAACGCGAGGTTAACGCGATAAAGGACGCAGCCGAGCAACGCCACGTCCAACAGCAGCCGCGCAGCGTTGGATTTAAAGTCAACTTTAAAAGCGACAAAAGCGTGGCGTCCGTCGTCCCGCCGGGCGCGAACCGCGGCGACCTTTAGACCTGCGTTAGCTAGCCTCGGCGGCTAACACGCGTGCTTCTGGGACGCTTCGGGGGGGGACTAAGATGTTCGACGCAGCTCGTTCTGACCCTCTCGAAGGCCTCGTGTGCTGAAGTTCAACAGGAGGTCGTCACCCCCCCCCCCCACGTCCCCGATCGGGGCCGTCTCTGCAGGGCTGAAGCAGGTCGCGGCCGCCATGTTCCACTCGGCGCTCCGACGCCCCGTCTGCGGCATCGGCGCAAACCTGACGCACCGGCGCGACGCGGCGCTCCGCTGGGCCTCCGGGGAGCCGGGCCGGGCCCCCGGGGGGGCCCTGGGGGTGCTGTCGGCATGGCTGCAGGGCGCCGCCCGGGCCGCGGCGGCCGGCTGCAGGGGCACGGCCTTCCTCTGCATGCTGGCCGACCACTGCGGCTTCGTGACGGCGCAGAGGCTCCGCAGGGCCTGCCGGCTGGCCGAGCTGTACTCCGGCCTGTACTCGGAGAGGAGCCGCCGGGCCCTGGTCGGCGGCGTGTGGCGCAGGCTGCAGAGCAAGCACGCCCCCTCCGGGAAGCTGTTCGCGGCCATGGCCGGCATCTTCATCTGGGACAAGGAGAGGGTCCAGGACGAGGAGATCCGCAGGTGCGGAGCCTGCAGCGTCTTCCCTCCTCCCCCTCCTCTTCACCCTCTTCACCCCTTCTCTCTTCCCCGACTCTTAAAGGTGCGGCCTGGAGCTGAAGGACCTGGAGGCCGTCAAAAACCTGGACGCGCCCGGGGCTTCGGGGAAGCTGGCGGGGCAGCTGGAGCCGGACTGGGAGGTGGTGATGGAGAAGAAGGACTTCAAAGTCTGGAGGCGCCCGATACCCGACAGCCACCTGTATGAGTACAGAGGTCAGCAGGCACAAAGAGTCCCCCGAAATACGCACGATTTTATCACTTTGCTCGTTCTGTGGTGTATAAATATCCTCTTGGACCATCATCAAACATCTCCCCGAAGGTTTCACCTCCCGGTTTTGTTTCTCTTGCAGTGCTGGGCTCGTACGACGACGTCACCCCCCGACAGTTCTTCAACGTCCAGGTACAGTTGTGTCTTCGCTGCTGTTCGAACGCACGAACCGGTGAAGCGGCCGCCCCGTTGTCGCTGGGCGAAGCGTCGCTGGCGCGCCTGCGGCTATATTAAGCTGCTCTTCCGCGCGGCTCACGCGCTCCCCCCTCCTCCCCTCCAGCTGGACACGGAGTACAGGAAGAAGTGGGACGCCCTGGTCATTAAGCTCGACGTGGTGGACAGAGACCCCAGCACGGGCTCCGAAATCGTGCACTGGGCCACGCACTTCCCCGTGAGCGGCCGCGTCTGCCCGATGGCGTTGGTGTGAGCGCGCCGGTATCGGTCCCGGGACGCGTTGTAACCTTGTCTGATCTGCTCGCAGTACCCCATGTACTCCAGGGACTACGTCTACGTGCGTCGCTACAACGTCGACGTGGAAAGCAACCTGATGATCATGGTGTCCCGGTAAGGCTGGAGGAGACCTCGGGAGAGCAGGCGCGACCCCCAAACCTCGAGTTAACCGAGCGGCGTCTCGATCCTCGCTTTCCAGAGCTGTGCAGCACCCCAGAGTCCCCGAGACCCAGGAGTTCGTGCGAGTCAACTCCTACCAGTCGAAGATGGTCATCCGCCCCCACAAGTCCTTCGACGAGGTCGGTAAACGGGCTACGCGGGTCGTCGTTTACCCCCCTCCCTCCCCCTCCCCCCGGATGCCGTTTTAATCCTGCGTTTGCCTCGGCAGAACGGATTCGACTACCTGCTGACGTACAGCGACAACCCCCAGACCGTCTTTCCCCGCTACTGCGTGAGCTGGATGGTGTCCAGCGGTGAGTTGCGTATCCCACGAGAACGTCGTTCCCCCCCCTCGCCCTGTCTCCTAACGGCCCCTCGCCTCCTCAGGAATGCCCGATTTCCTGGAGAAGCTTCACAACGCCGCGCTGAGGGCCAAGAACCTGGAGGTGGGGATCCACGACTACGCCGGCGTCATCAAGTCCAGCGACGGCAGCCGCCAGCCCAGCCAGGAGCGCCTCGGCGGGGAGAAGCCGCACGCGGGGGGCTCGGGGCAGATCTACGCTTGAGGCGGGCGCCGCCGCCGCCGCCACCTTCGAACCGTCCGGCCAACACTTTTGTACATTGAGTAGCGAAACGAAGTTGCTGCCTACTTTAGAAGGTACCGTTTGTCGTCGCTGGGGTGAAACCAGCCCGGCGAGGCGACTGGTTACAGCGTTACTGGTCTTCAGTCTGGAGCGCCGAGGCACGCCGCCGGGCCCGTCACGTTCTTTTTGCCTCTTTTGCTAACGTTTTTAGTCCCATCGAGCCAAAACAACGGTGTTTTTTTTTTTTTTTGCCAAAGCACTCACCCCCCCCGTGAAGGTTTGTAGCGCTGCCCTGGACCTCAGAAGCCATTTCATTGTGTCGCTTGTATGAATTTCCTCTCGGCGTCGGGCGAGGAGCCCGCGGCGCCTCCCTCCCTCACGAGACGCGTCTCCAGATTTCAGCGCGAGGACTCGCTTCTGTTTTAAGCGGTTTGGACGCCACCGGGGAGTCGAGGCGCCGTCCGCCTGGTTACGGTGGTTTCTTTTTTCTTTCCAGATCGAGAGATTTCTGAAAAATAAACCGGTTGTCGCGTCTCACCGGCGCCGCAGATCCCCCCGGTCGTGTCGACGCTTCCTAAACCAGCACCAGGAGACAGAAAACCGTGGTCTCACCCTGAGCTCGTATCCTGGCGTTCGCGATGGGGAAACATTACTAACATTTGCACTACGGGCGTTTGTGTTTTCTACTTTTACTACACGCGTTGTGCTTTTCTTGGGACGGGAACTGGAAACCATCTCCTCGCCCGCGCCGGCTCCGTCTGCAGGGACGCGACAGCGCGTCTCTTGGACTCATCCTCCGGTTTTCTCTTCTGTTGCTGGGTGTGTCGTGAATGTAAAAAGGGCTCCGCGTCTCATTAAACAAGGCTAATTCACACCGTCTCCAGCCTCACTGTGTGACACACACACCTTGTCCTGTTAACTACCTGAATGACTGAAGTATTTCCTTGTTGAAGAATAAAATGAGGTGTTGTTAAACACATGAAGTCTCCTTTTCTAGCGTTTGACTCTTCAAGGGGACAAGGGGAACCCGATGAGACACTTTGGTTTGTGGATGCAACAATCGAGGCGTCATTGAGGCTGGACGCAGCCGTCGGGTTATTTACTGTTGAACTACCGCGTGATCACGACCCGCATCTACGGACGCGCGAGAGTCCGGTTCAGGGCTGACGCGCCGGTTTTGAGTTCAAGACCTAAACCAATCAAAGAAACGAGTAACCTGCAAGCGCTCCCCCGTCGGCTGCAGGGCTCTCCTGGCTTCGACCTTGTCTGGGTTAAAGAGCGGTGATTAGTCCTGGTTAATGGGATAACCTGTAAACCCCTGCGGCTCCAGCCCGGGGGTAGGGTCAGACGGGCGGCGAGGAAGGTCCGACCGAACCGTCGCCTGCGCCCTAAACCGAACAGGTGGACACACAACCCTGCGGCCAACACAGAAGTTCAGTTTACAGAAGCAGAAACGGGGCTGCCAGAGTTGTGACTAACCAAAAAGGAACTTGAGCAGTCAGATGACGGCGGCATGAGGGCTGGACCCGAGTCCAGCTCCAACAGGCCTACTGTGCAACGTCCTTCTCCTTTCAGGTCATGTTCCCATTTATTACAACAAAAAAAACCCTCAGATGTCGGTAAGACCTGCCGTGCTCCCTTCACCCCAATCAGCTCAGACTGATTTCTACCTTATTTAATACACCTGCTGCTGGGAGGTTACTGGGAGGTTACCAATTGAACGGGAAAGTAACTACAGCGCGCCCTAGTGGACGAATACGACATTACAAAAAACATCCACAACGGCTGCTACAGTCAGAATAAAGTCTGTTTGCATCTCATTAAAATAGCCATTGTGCAAGTGCACCTAAATAAACATTCTACGCCAGTGGCGTCCAACCAGGTTTTTTTGTCCTTCCAGGCTTATAAACGGCTTCATACAAGGCAGGAGGGGCCCCAGGGGAAAGGGCCGTCTACCTGGTAGGTCGGAACACGAAGTATTCCCCTGTCACTCTGCATTATTATATTTATAAAGTATGCATCGTTCCCTTTCAAAGTCTAGTCTGAGTTGGTAAGTAAAGTCAAACTTTCTGTTTGGTTCATTAAAAAGTCTTAATTATTCTTGAAATGGAATCAGACATTAATAACATTAGTAACGACCGCGTGTCAAAATGTCTGCTGAGAAAAGAACAAGTGTGTTTTTTTTTTGGTTTTTTTTCTCTTCAACCGTCGGCTTTGGAATAATAAACAGGGCTCCACTCGAGGTGGCGGCTACAGCCACAGAATTACGTCACCGTGTTAATGGTGATGGTGAAATCCATCATTTTAACTCCCTGCATGTTGCATGGCGCCAGTGTATAAAGAAACCTTTATTTCTTTTATCCACATACAGAAAATCCATGTGAAGAATACATCCACGGAGAACAGAAGCGTCTTTTTTTCTTTTTTAAAAAAAGCCTTTTGCATTTATTGGTTAAATATTCAAAGTGTTGTTAGAGTTACAGGACGACGCGGGTCGGTGTAAAAACATATTTTATTGTCATTTCAAGAGCATTAACTCGGTGTCCGTTTGTCTCGCGGTTTGATTTGCAGCCCGGTGACTCATCCGAAAAGAATGACCTCCACCGGCTGGAATTATTGGCCCCAAGTTAAAGCAACAGAGCACTTACAGTAATTGATCGTTCACAAATCTGCCAAAGCGGGTTGTAGAAGATGACCTTCTGACTGCGTTCAGCCTGGAGGAGAAGCTCCATTAAACCACACCGGGTCTTCACATCACCTTTATTTACAGCTCTTTGGGCGTATATTTCAGTTATACCCACTTGTTCAAGCACCGGGGTCTGAGTCCCGCCAAGAATTACCGCTCATCAAGCGCTTAAACGTCGGTGTTTCTACAACCGAACAAGGGTTTTTTTCGGAGATCGCAAAGAGAAGCGGTAGACTTTGAGCCGTTGGGAGGTCCCGGACCAGGAGAGGAAAGCGCTCGCAAGCCTCCAAGGTGCTTGGCACAACCATGGACACAGGATGCACTGCATGGTTAGATCAAGCACAATGGGGTCCTGGGCAAAGAGGACGGCGTCCGCCAGCCTCCGATGGCGGGGGGAAGATGCGGAGGACCTCCAAAGAACCTCCAGTCAACCTCATTTCCCGTTCTTGGGTTCCAATCCCGCGTCTGGGCGCCTCGAGCTCGGAGGCGTGAGGGCGGAGACCCCCAGCCTCCTGAATCGAAGCCGCGCGGTCACACCGGTTTACCGTTGGGAAAAGAACCGTCGCAGTTAGGAACATCTGCAGAGTAAAGAGCGATTAGTCAGAGGTCACACCCACTGCGGGAAAAAAAAGGGGGGCTGCGCACGAACTGCGACAAACCCCACCCACCAGCCCGCCGCGTCCCGGCTTAGCTACGCAACGACGGGGAGAAATTCAGCGAAATTCCCGTCGCGAATTTACAAAAAGAGAAATTCCGACGCTCAGATTTACAGAAGGCGGGACCTTCGACCGCTCTGTCCCGCGGAGTCTGAGTCGGGCTCTTCGGGACCCAACGGAGGTTGGGTCTTTAGTAATCGACTAAACTCAACGCGGGAGCCCAGAGGGACCGCGCTGGGCTCCAGAGCCGAAGACGCCGCCTCCCAGCGTCTCTAACTTTGTTACCGGGCGGCGAGCGCAGCCTCCGGGAGTCGGGGTCAGCCCCCCCAACCCCACCCTCCAGAAGGTCTGACAATCTCGTTAGCTCGGGTCTTCGCCCCCTCCGTAATCGAGTTGAGGCAACCGGACCACTTTGCGTGATGAAATCAGCCCCTCGCCGCGTACCGGCGCCCCCCCGGAGAGGGACCAAACGGGATGAGGATGGGAGCGACCTTTGGCTGGAGATGGAGATGTTTGACTGTGTGGAGGGGGATGGAGCGATGGCTTCTGTGCATGGACACATGACAACTCACCTTTTTGTTCACCCTTCCAAAATAAAAGAAAAGCCTAAAAAGCTAAAACGCTCTGGAACGAACTCGCTAAGTTAAAAAAAAAAAAAAAAAAAAAAAAAGAAGAGGTCGCTGGCGTGGCGTGAGGACCGAGCCTCCACCGAAGGTGAACTTACGCTGGTTTCACCCTCAACCCGCCGCCGCCGCCGCCTTGCTTCGGCCCCCCGGGCGCCATCGGGGCTCTCCCTGGACCCGCCTCCTCCCTCCGGGGCCGGCGGCGGCGGCGGCGGGGGGGCGAAGCCGGGCGCTCTGAGCTGCGCTCTGGGTGGTCTTCCAGCTTGGTCTACTGGAGGCAGACTGTCCCGGCTGCGTCCTCAGCACCCTTCAAGTCCCCGTCTCCTGCCCCTCCTTCAAGCTAGGAGGGGTCGGCCGCGTTCACTTGGGATAGGTGCGCCGGCGAGGAGGACTTGGTCAGGCTGGGATTGGACGTGGGCTGGGGAGTTTGTAAGGGGGGGCCTCCCGGATCCGCATTTCATAAATATTAATATAGAGTCCTCCCTCTCCAAATGGGTAGATTCTTTAATTTTGTTAGAGGGGGAAGTGCTTTATTCACTTAATGGCTTTTATTAGTGCCTGGTCTTCAACTCTTTCATTAGCTAAAGTGCTGCTATAATTTACAGGGTCTGGGAGGGGGGAGGAGGGGGGAGGAGGGGGGAGGGAGAGGGGGGTCTGAGGAGGGTTGATCCGGCTGCTGTGGGACACGCGGCTTCAACCACTGCAGCTTTTCCTGAAATAAAAAAGTGTCTTCTGCAGGAGCAGACATGAAACTCACGCGACGGCTCACGTCCCCCCCTCCACCTCCCCCGTGTCCCGTCTGGACGCCTGTTGCTTCGGCGTCCGGCCTCAAGCGTCCCCCCCCCCCCCATGAGGGAGAAGTCAGAGCCCCTCCGCTCCAGAATTTAACCTTTTTTTTAAGGAAAAGCGTTCCGTCGACTCGCCGAGGACGGAGTCCCGGTCGAGGCCGCGGCGCCTGACCTCGCGCCCCCCTTTTTCGGGAGCACGTGCTCACGACGGCCCCCCCGGCCTGCAGCCGCGCCGCGCGTCCGGAAACGCGAAACAGCGGGCCTGCGACGTAACGACGTTAGGCCCAAGCCCGGCGGCGGCGCTCCCGCAGAACGCTCCTGATTTTATTTGGCTCGGCAGAGCCTTGTTAGCGGTGAACAGCTGGCTTATGATGTCCCCAGACTGCGGCTGAGTGAATGAACTGATTAACCTGAGTGGTCGTCCCTAGAAGAAGGGGGGAGGGAGGGGGGGAGAGGGGGAGTAACTGCCTTCATCATCAATGTCACATAAATCAGCGGGCTGGACAGGCCTCTCAGATGAGCCTTTTCTTCTGCCGGGGCTGTAATGGCTGCAGTAATGGTGCTGTGTCTGATGGAGACCATGTTAGTCGTGATGGAGGTGGGGTGTGTGTGTGTGTGTGTGTGTGTGTGTGTGTGGGCTCAATGATGCAACATGTCTGTGACGCCTCAGCTCTAAACCACATGTAGCTCCTTCTCTGGCCGCGTGTCGAAGGGTGTGGGCTTGAGACGCGTTTGGGGGTGAAATGAAGGAAAGAGCGAGATCGTTTACGTCTTTATTGTACAGACAGACCGATATTCAATATGAACTATTCATGGCATCGAGGGCTGTGGGTTGTTTTACACCGGGGGGAGGGGGGGGGGTGAACCTCGTCTCGCGCGTTTTTATTTCGGGTGCGCTTCGCCGAGCGAGGGCGTCGGGAAGCGGAGGCCCCGCGGCGCCGCCTCACTTCTTCACCAGCTGGATAACGTCTTCGTCCTCCATCACGTGGTCCTTGCCCACCTTTTGGGGGTTGTGCTTGACCGACGAGCCCCACACCAGAGCGCTGGGGGGGGAGAAGAAAGGATCAGTTGGAAAACGAACAAAAAAAGAAAAGAGGCCACGAGTGCTTTAATGACACAACAACACACCATCGCTCCGTGTGTGTGCGACCGCAGAAGTAACCTACGGGCGCAATGACGCCCTTCAGGCTTTCTCGTCACGCTCGCCACAGCGTGACCCGTCCGTTCCCCGGAGGAGGGGGGTGGGGGCAACACTCTGCCGCATTAGCATAGGGCCTGATTGATGATCTCGGTGCGCCCATTTGGAGGCGGCGGCGCTACACATCATCTCAGATCTGAATCCGCGCCATGAGGCAGGTGAGCGCCGTGATTAAAGTGACTGTGTCACCTCGAGCCATCTGAGGCCCACTTATCACGGCGGGCGGCTCAACGGTAATAAAATTAGTTGTTGTGACGAATAAAGACAAATGATTTCGCCACAAACGCTCGTCTGCGGGGAAAAACACCACCGCAGCAATTCAGTGGCTTTATCATTTTTCATTATCCCGTCCTAAAACGCAGGAGGAGAAACTGTTTGTCACACTCGGACTTGATTGTTTCATTTTTTTTCTACCGGTGTGTTGTCGTACATGTTCCTTTGAAGGACACCAATAAGCATTTAATCAGCAGAGTGATTGTGACAGGACGCCCCTAAAGGACTGTTTGAGGATACGGCTTGAGGTTCAGATTGAATCAGGCTGAGGCTGAGGGTGGGGTGAGGGTCAGGCATTTAGTGGTAATGGTTAAGGGTTAGGTTGGGGGGGTTGGGGGCGGGCGTTTTGTCTTAAATACAAGTGCAAGTGTGTCTGTGTGTGTCTCTTTATGTCTGTGTGTGTGTGTGTGTGTGTGTGCACAAGCAGCAGGTTAATGATTCCCAAGATAACTTCAAAACTCAACAGTCTAGTTCTTTTGGATTACGACGTGAAAGAATCCAGACGTCAGCCCCGCCCCCCCGGTCTTGTCACAGTTCATCTCATCGTCTGTGTTCGCCCAGATGGTCTCATAACGTGGATCAAACGCGGCCGAGCAGGTCAACTCACGGCAGAACAGCGCGCCGATTTCCACTGAACGTGCATCCCAAATAGGGAAAAGCGAAACATGTGGGTAAAAATTACTCACTACTTGAATTCTTTGATGAGATTTTTGTGAATTTTTAAGCAGAAATCCTCCACAGCGGTCCGTCCGTCGGGGAGCACGACGGGAGACGTGTAGTCAGGCAGCTGGCCCTTGGGTTTGGTGTAGCTGCAGAGGAAAGCCTCACAAGTCAGAAACACTCAGAAATGTGGAGAAACCCACACTGAAAAGGCGCAAACAGGGCGTACATGCGCACGAGCCTCAGGTAGTCCCAGATCTTCTCCAGCAGGTCGTCAAAGTTCCAGCGGTGGTGAGCTGAGATGGGTACGCAGTGCGGCACCTTGTAGATGATGTCGAGCTCCTCGATGGAGATCTGATCAATTTTGTTCAGCACATAAATGCACGGGATGTAGACCCTGTGGTGACAGAGGCAGTGAGCAGCTGCTGCCCGCAAAATGACTGCATAATCATCCATTACTGAAAAACCATCGGGGGGGGTTTACAGACCTGCATTCTGTTAAAGACTCAAAAGGAACTTGCCACAAAGTCACGCTAATTAAATGCTTTTTCTGTCTGTGCTGCAGTGCTGCACCGTGAACGCCGTCTGACAAGAGTTCGGCTTAGAATTTGTTCCCTAATCCCGGGTTTAAAATTAAAAACACACAATCCTGAACCAAAACTGATTTTTTTTTCCACCTGAAAACCAGAAGCGAGTCCCCACTCTTCTTCACTTTCGCTGTTTTTTTTTAGGCACAAATGCTGATAAAAAACCAATGAGCACCTTTGCATATTTTATGTGTTAAATTCCAACGCTGGAGTGCGTTTTAATCGCATTATTTTTTCGGGAACGGCGAGCCTTTTACGGGAGAGACACCCTCTGCAGCAGTCTCAACCGCAGTGGCGGGCTGTCACATGTCTGCCGCCTCGCAAAGAAATGCTCAAAAAGCTCCGCTGTGACGTAAGATCCGAGAAACAGAGCCGAGATTTACCGCGTTTGTTTCATCCTCACATTTGACATTGAGTCGAGGTAATATATGTGCGTTATGTGAAATACATCATTGGTGCATGTGACAAAACGGTCTGGCTGGAAACCAGTCTAATACGTGAGCAGCATTTAGAAATTTATCTGCATTGGGAAAAAAAATGGAATTTAAATGGAAGAGAGGATTTCAACAGGCCACACCCGCTGGGACGGGCTAAAGAGGGCCCCATTTTGGCACTTCAGCAGCTTACCGATTTCCCTCTACTACATCGATGAGGTCATCAGCTGTGACATCGCTACGCAGAGTCACGTCTGCGTTGTGGATCTTGTACTCTGCCAGGATGCTCTTCACCGTTTCGCCGTCCAGCTCGCTTTGGGCGCACTTAACACAGGGCAGAAGAGCAGAAGAGGAAGAATTAACTAGTTGAACTAATACGAGCGTACAGTTTAGAAGACTTAAAGAGGGGAGGGGCGACAATGCCAGGCGTGACCAGAAGGGGGCAGCACCGGAGGGCGTTTGACAGGCAAGGTAACGGGACAAGTTTAACAAAGTGGTGCCTGCAAACCTTTAAACCTCCCAAACTCCAAACCACACAGACGGTCGCCCAGACACAGCGACAGCCAGGGGTACCGACGAGTAATCCCATCTCATCGTATTTTAGCTGCTCGTGTTAATTTACATGGAAAAGCTGAGAGAAGTCATGCCCCGGAATAGGTGCGAAAACGTGTTTTATCTTTATTGTTTCGGAGGAAAAAGGCAGTTAAACTGGCCCGCACGAAGGACATATTGCCACAGGATTCATTCCAAAGAGTGCCGCATTTCCCCAATCCAATCGTGCAGTTTCACTGCTGCGCTGCGCTACAGCTGTTAACTGGGCTGGGCCATCTGTCCCTCAACGGAGTTGAGCCGAAGCGTGCTCATCAATATTAATGCAGCGGGAAACAGAGTGCACAATCGGAAAGGGGTTGACACAAAGAAAAACGCACGCTAAAATTACACAGAGCGTTAACAGACTAGATTATAGGGTGAATACGTTCAATATGAGACAATGTCCCCTGGTTCCTTAACGAACGTCAACATCAGTCATTAATACAATGTGAGACCAACCGTGGCTGTGAAGTTGATGCCTCCTTTGTCTTTCTTTTTGAAGCCAATGTTGGGAGGCTGCTTGTTCAGCCGGATGCCAAAGCCCTCCAGTTCGTGTTCTATGAGTTTCTTGTGTCCGAGGGGCTTCAGCACGTCGAGCACGATCAGGATTAGGTTGCAGGTCCGAGCCACTGGCACAAAAGAGGAGGCAGGAAGAGATGAGATTGATCATAAGAGGAGCTCATCGCTGCTGCTATAAATACAGCACAGAGCAAATTAATAATAACTTGCTTCTATTTTTACTCATCAGAGCTTTCACCTGCAATGACCTGTCGACCTCTGCCCTTGCCGTCTTTAGCTCCCTCAATAATTCCCGGAAGATCCAGAAGCTACCGACAGGGAGCAAAATAAGTAACTGAGTAACCGAAGTCATTTCAGTGTGTGACAGGGAAAGAAAACACACTCGTCTACCTGGATTTTGGCACCTTTGTAGCGGACAACTCCGGGCACTGTCGTCAGAGTGGTGAACTCGTAGGCAGCCACCTCGGAGTACACGCCCGCGAGGTTGCTGAGCAGCGTGGACTTTCCCACCGACGGGAACCCCACGAAGCCGATGCGAGCGTCGCCGGTTTTCGCCACATCGAAGCCTAAGGCAGAGAAATTGGCAATAACCGGGTATGCGCGTGAGGCTTCACGTGCAGAGCCGACAGAGGAGACCCGCGGTCTCGGCGGCGGCCCGCACCTTCCCCAGCAGCGCCGCCACCACCCCCCTTGGGTGTGATGAGCTCCCTCCTCAGTTTGGCCAGGCGTGCTTTGAGCAGACCCAAGTGGTGAGCGGTGGCCTTGTTCTTCTGCGTCCTGGCCATCTAGAAAACACACAGACGGGCAGTTTTATGTTGCATTAGAAGACAATAACATCAGTATTACTTAAAAAAGAGGCATAATTATTACACAAAAGAGTAGTGCTTGTATTAAAAAGTATATCACAAAAAGGAAAAAGTATAGATTCTTGAGCCATAAAGGTTCTAATGTGGGAGTTTTAATTGCAGGGACATTATATTGATATTAGAAAAGGCTGGGACTAATATCAATAGTAAATATTCTATTTTCGTTACTAATCATAATATTCTAGTATGACATACTCATGCAAAATATATGATATATAAGTATATCTTACAACTTAGAGGAGAACAGTTATACGTAATATTGTGGAGAATTCTTTAGAAATTGGAAATTTTGCATTAAAAATTGCAACTTTTGCATTAAAAATTGCAACTTTTGAGTCGATCAAAGGTGTAAAATGAATAGTTACATGACATCGACAACAGCTGACAGTGAACAATATCAACTCATCGTTTTGTGCTCTGTCGGAAAATCAACCAAAATGTGGATGATGATTAAAATAAAAATAAAACAGCGCTTCGCTTTTAAAAATGATCAAATTTGACTCCAACTTCTGTCCTAATGGCTCAGCAAGGCTCTTTCAGCTTCAAAAACCCTCCGATTACTCTAAAGAAAGCGAAAACCTCCATTAAGGTTTATTTTAACGTTTGTAAATCAGGTTTTATTCATTGATCGGTGCAGAAGGAGGCTAACGAGCATTAGCCGTTAGCTCAAACGTGTCCAACCACGCCACCCGGCTCGCTCTTAAAACCTTACCTCATTTTCGATCTCTGCTATTTTGGCGAGGATGCTCATTGTGAACTTAAATCGGGCCTGTGTCGGGCAAATTCGGGAAGTGTTGAAGACGTTGAACGTGTGATTTTGAGTTTAAAGCTGGTGTTGTGTAGCATGCGCTAGCTAGCACCACGCAAGTGCCGCTGGGCGAAGTATCGCGAGAGTTGGTGTCCCGAGAATTACTCTGGGAGTATCTTCCGCTCAGAGTTTAGACTGACAGGACGTCGTGACGTCACGCAGCCTTCTCGGAAGCCACATCCCCTGCAACGTTTATGCGAAAATACTTTATAATCAAGACACCAGAAGTGACAAATGAGAGTTTAAAACGCGAAGCAATTTCGCCTGTCATTTGAAGGTTTCCTTTTTACCGGAACCTAAAGCTATTAACCTTCGGCACGTTTGCCTTTGTCGTCGCAGAGAGCTTTGGCCGTGGCCGTGAGACCGCCGTGTTTATCTCCAGTGAACAACACAGACGTCGCAGACCCGCAGAAATTCCGCAATTTACGGCCGTTTGCGTCAAATCTGCGCCCTGACAGCAAGCGCTGACGTTTACACCTTCAAGCCTAAACGCAGGGAATAAGGCCTGTCACTAACTCTGACGTCATCCGATGGCGTCTGAAGGGTTTCAGTCTACGAAGCCCCAAAATAATATTTAACGAATTTTAACTTCGACACTTGCAACATAAACACTCAGATACTGAAATGACAGCGGAAAGATGACGTGACATTTATTGACATTAACGGACTCCATTTTATACGATTTATTTCATTCTTCTGCTGCCCCCTGCTGGCCGTGAGGGAGAACGCAGCGCTTCTGGGTGGACTTCCATTTGAAATGATCTTGGACCTGTCAAAGCACAAAACCATTTATTTACGAGCTACAAAGACACTTTAACGAGTCACGTTGAACCATCAGGCAACAATAAAGGCAGACACGTCTAAAATTGTCGTTATTTTTTTATTGTTTCATCGTGTATTGTTTAAATTGCATACAGGATAATTTGTCATTGGTTTCTATGTTCTGAAGTTTCTGTACTAAACTTAAGCTGGCCACTGCTCCTTATTTTACCAGACCTCCTTTAACCCGTGCTGATGAAAAGCTTGTTCATGTGGTGAACAGTAATGTCTAAAGGGTATATTGGCATTATCGTGGTCTGTTTGTTTGCACAATTGATACAGAGACAGTTCAAAATGGACAGGACAGCCAGTTTCTATTGGTTACATTTAAATGTCTTAATGCAATGCATTTGAAGCTAAAACACACACCAAAAAAAATCAATAAATAAATAAAAAAAATGAAATGTCAGCCACTGTATTTCAGCTCAATTTAGTGCAGCGCTCAGGTTTTGCTCAGCCAGCTAAACAAACAGCATTATCCAAAGCTTTCACTGTAAAAAACAAACGTGTTCTGAAGAATGTTTTTTTTTTAAAAAAAAAAGAACAAATATATCGTTCTTGACCAGTCCGTGTGATATTAAACCGTATGCTAGATATGCTGAATCTGTCACTTCGCGTGGCGTCGTGTGTTTAGTCGGTGGTGTGCTTGTCCTCATTAAAATGTACAAAAATAGAAAAATCATTTCATTTAAAGGTAGTTATGGTTTCAGCGAGTTTCTTGATCTGTGTTTGTTGTGACCCAGCTTGAGTGACAGAAAGCATAAATAGTACCGGTGTGACAGGAGGCGGGACACGGTTGGGGTGGGAGTTCGCTCTCTCTGGCTTGGCTTCATCGGCACAACCTCAACAATAACGAACCCATGCTCAAACATGTTAAATCTTCTGCTTTTAATGAGCATCGCATCTTTATATCATACACCAGTCAGCATTGAATTGCATTGATTAAAAAGTGCAAATACAGATTTTTGACGCATTCATCTTCGACTAGAGGATTAAATTATCTTCAATATAACCCCCCAAAAATAAACATTCTACGGGGGTATTCTGCAAAAGAAAACTGCTATAGTTGATGCTGTTACTAACCTAAAAGATATATGCTTTTGCCCTCTGGTTTCAAGCTTTTGAAGTTATCTCTGAGTGACGTGTGTAGAAGCATCTGCCCTCTGGTGTCGGCTCGCCTCGGCCCGTCCAACACAGCGCGCTTCCTCGCGCTCCCTGACTAATTCCTCCGCCTTCTCGGTTTTCTGCGAGCAGCGCGGCAGCTGACTGCAGCCCGTGGAAGCACGACGTCGGTGAGAAGCACTAGTTTAGTGCAATAGTTTCACACATGATAACCTTGCTACCTAGAAGTGGCTATCTCTGCATAGAGATGGAGTAGAGCTCTTATCGTAGCCCTCATCGATAGGCCTTTGAGTTTTTACTGAGGGAAGCGCCGTTATTTGTGGTTATCTCACCGGAGCAAGGATAACAACATCCTTTGAGGTAATAAAAAACAAATCACAGCATGAAGTTATCCGTTAAAACGTACTGTCCCCAGTATCTCGGATTCTGTCATCAGAATTTGGATAATACTTATTGAAACCATAAGGCTTTACAATAAATGCAACTTGGCCATATGATGGCAAAAGTCTTCAGTGGAGGCATTCCCCTCGGGCTCTAGCTGCTCTCGGAGGAGGTGGGTGGGGCTGTGGAGGATGACCTCCGTCTGGACACAGACTGCGAGCGTTCCGGGCTGTGTTTGTCGTAAGGCTGGAGCTGCACCTCCAGGAAGTCCCTGTGCTGCTGGCTGATGACCTGACTGATGAGGCCCGGCAGGGCCTGCAAGTTGCTTAGCAGAGTCTCCAGCTTCGTCTCCAGCACAGCGATCCTCTTCTCCATGTTCTCCTCCCTCTCGTTCAAGTCTGACACCATGTCGTACATGATGTTCTGAGTCTGGAAGAGCAGAGAGGAAACGCGCTTAGCACCACCGCCGTCGTTATTTCAGAACGCGGGCTTTTTGGGGCTCGTGAATTTAAAGAAAAACAGCTGTCTGGATTCATTCTGTAAAAGAAGAATAAGAACAATTAAAGAGATTTACTTTCGCAGCATGGTTCAGGGTGCACAAGAGAGTTCAAATAAGAAAAAAACCCACTCAAAGCTGCCCTTAATAGATGTGAAAGTACAGAAGAAACCACAATATTTTCAAAAGAGCACCGAGATGCTGCAACTGGGTTCATCATAATATACGTGGGAGCAAACCTGGAGACAGGTTTAGATAATAACACCATGAAAAAGAGATGAAAACGTCCTTCTGTGACATCTAGCCTTCAGATCTAAAATAAAACGGGATTAAAAGATAAAGCCAAATTGTGAAAATACTGTTTTCCCGTGCCAAGTCATCACTTTAATTTTTAACAGTAAACATATTTTTGGACTTTTGTTTCCCGGCAGCTGCTCCGTCGTCTTCCTGCGCTTGTGGAACAGAGGTCAGAGGTCAGGAAAGTACATTTGGTGTTCACGACACAAGTCGCTCGGGCAGCCTCGACCTCGGAGGGAACGCCGTCACGACCGGTTCGCGGGAGCTCGCGCCTCCGCCCGCGCCCGCGAGAGCCCGCGACCTTGAGGAGGCCGGAGAGGCGGCCGACGCCGTCAGCTCTTTCGCGCCCCGTCCGTCCGCCGCTCCTCCTCCTCCTCCTCCTCGGACACGAGCTTGGGGCTGCGGCGTTTCAACGCCCTCAGGAACCTCCGTCACGTTTTGGACGGTGCGCGCGGAGGGGTCGCTGCCTCCGGAGCTCTATTCAGCAGAATAATCCCTGGCAGCTCCCAGCCCATCCATCACTTACCTTCTCCTCTTTTCATTTGGGAAAGAGAAACAGGGACCTTCGTGTGCTATACGAGGGCTTCCTATTACATAAACACTAATCTAACATTTCTAATCTCAGCAGGCATTTAAATATCTCTTCATTTAACATTAAAAGGGCATATATAAATATATATATTATTAACCTCTTACCTGAGGTAAAGATGGGCTTTTATATAGTTTTTGGTTTCCTGAATGTTCTAAATAACCTTGGAGCGAAAGCAAAGCTCCAGATAAACATCTCAACGCGTAAACATGTGGACCGTTTGGCCCATTTTTCTGCGCAGTTGAAGGGCGGGCTAATTGGACCGAGCGAGCAAACAGCACAACAAAGCCCGGACATCTGCGGCGGCCTGGAGTCAGGATGTTTCCAAGCGGCAGATATCAGCACGCGGGAGATTCCGCCGCAGGCTCGCGGCTCAAAGGGCTGAAATCGGATGAGGGCACATTACGCCTCCCCATTAAACCACGCAGGAGCGGGCGTGAGCAGCGCAGGGAGACGGATGCACCAGAAATAAATGTGATGGGCTTATTGCATTCTCACTTCAAACACAATTTGACACCATCAAACCTCGTCTGGGTGAAAGGAAGAGAAGACAAGAGTGAGTGAAGGGTAAGTGGGCGAGATCCCTCCTAAAGGCAATTTGGTGATTTGAGGACGTGTAATTCCGCCTGAACGACAAAGGGACCGCACCACTTAGGCCCCATTAGAGGGGGAAAGGCCCCCCAAGAGAGATAATTGAGTTGAGGCGAAACAGCGTGATCTGAGGATTCTTCCGTTGCACTGCAGAGGCCAATGACATTATTCAAGGGAGGGGGGGCTACGCCGCCCTCTCATGGCGAGAGGCTCTTACAGCACGACCCGGGCTTTAACCGCCCGGACCAACGTCACGTGGTGCCCCCCCCCCCTCGCCGCCGTGCAGCGGGCGATTAGGCGCCATTAACTGCTGCCTTCACGCCGGGCTGGCTCGGCTCCAGCTGGGCCGCGGCGGGCGCCTGAATGTCAGCAGCCCGGCCCGCCTTCCCACTCCGCTCTTTCCTCAGCTCTCGCTTTCCGGCTGAATCATCAGATCGCGGCGCGTCTCCGTTCCCAGGTTATACGCCTTTCTGCTGTGTCAGGCTGGCGCGCTGCCGAGCCCCCCCCCCCCCACCCCCTGAGGTTTGTCAACTTCTGTTTAGTCGCATCTGGAGACAAACACCTGACAACTCCAGATGAACGGGAGCGCGGGGAGGTTTTCTTCTCAGTCCGGTCTGAAAGGTCCCCCCCCCCCCTCCTGCACCAGTTCTACGCTGTGAAGCCAGACGTCATCATTTCCAAACTCACGCGCGGGAATCTCGGGTGAGGTCGGACAAGAATCAGCATTCAGATCGCACTTTCCCGTCTGTTTATTTGACACCTGTAGACTTTGGTTCATATCATTAGACGTGCACTGGCATGCATCGCGGGGTCGGGCACACAAAGGGTTAAAAACACACACGTCAGGGCAGAGGCCTGCCCTCGCGGACAGCGCAGCCGTGGACTTACCTTTGCAAGGTCCACTAGTGAGTTTGCTTGGTCATTCAGCTTGCGTTGCTCCATTTTAACACTTCTCAATCTGAACACAAGACCATTCAGAACCCAGTGAATGAACCCCAGCAGAAGGTGCAGCATTAAATCTGGGCACATACAAGGCATACACACAAAGAGCACTCCTAGAGGACATGCACGGGACGTGTGTCGAAAATGCAAAAAAGGGGGGGGGGGTCAGTCTGTTGGTCTGAGCTGCATGCAAGTGGGGAGGAGGAGGAGGAGGAAGAGGAGGAGGAGGGGGGGGGTGAGGTCAAATCTACCCGACTGACCACACAAGGAGGATCGGGGCATCTACGAGGTGTAAACATCTATCAAGCCGATGACGCACACGCAAAATACACACGGCCGTAGTTCACCTTCAGGGTAAAAACAAGGCCTTCTTATTTAGCCGCCCTAAAAACACCGGGTAAGAAACGCTGCTTCAGTCTGTAAATCCCCCAAAAATAAAAGATCACAAAGGAATAAGCTTCATGTTTTATTTATTAGGAGGGTAAATCAGTTCCAAGCCATTTCATTTTAATACATGTGGCAACCTGAACCTACAGAAATGAACGCAGCCTCTCTACGCATGCTTCAATAATTCACATCTCCTGTTTAATTAGGCTCCTAGCGCCTGTTCTCACTCCTCCCCTCGGGGGGGTCGAAAACAGCAAGTTTGCAGTATTGTAGTATCGTAGCGTGTCGGCCACACGTGGTTTCAAGATGTTAAAGAGGGTTTTTTTTTTTTTTTCTTTCCTTTCTGAACCACCCACGCATTTAAAATGAAAGTGAATAACACACACAGAAGGAGCTGCCCGAGCTCCAAAGAGGGGTGAAATAAGATTAAAACAAAATAATAAAACCAGCCCTGAGACCGTGACACTGATGCGGCATGAAGGGGTCGATTGTGTGTGAGGGGGATTAGGAAGGGGTCTCGAGGGAGGGGGGGGGCTGATAATAAGCTCAGATATGGTGACTGTTGTGCACCGCGGGACCGCTGAGACGACGGGGTCGGGGGCGCAAGGACGTCTCCGCAGTGAGAGACGACCCGGTTTAAAACGTGGGGAGGGAGGTCAGGAGGAGGACGCCCCCGCTTGGCTTTTTCGCCGCCGTCAATCGCTCCTCGCGGGCCGTTTTTTCTTCTGAACGGGCTCGCCGAGCTCCATTCATCAGGTGGTACCTTAACCACGCCCCCACCTCGCTCCCTCCCTCCTGACCTCTGTTCACCCCGCGGCGGAGACGAACGCCGACTTTCGCCGGGCTTAACGGACGACGCCGAACCCGGTCCCGCTCTGAGACGTCGCCCTGACCTTCCTCTGAGTCGCCGCTCTAATCCGCCGCTCCCCTAACGAGCCTCTCGCTTCAACCTTGGTGATGAAAGGGGACAGCGGCCCCCCGGGGGAGCCGCCGAGACACTCAACTTGACAGATGTTAAGCCTGAAACACACTGGAAGACATTCGGTGGCGTGCGTGGTCGCTCCCGGCGGGCAAGAGCCAGCGCCTGAGTGACCTCGGGAGCGTTCGAACCGCCTCCGAGCGGGGGGGACGCGCCGCGGCCGCACGCCGCCGTCTGCTCGGCGCTCGCGATAACGTCTTTACCGCCATCGTACCAACAGAGGAATGAGAAAAAGTGTGGCTGCAGATGTAGAATCAGGCGTAGCGATGGTTCCACGCGCCGAAGGACGACCCGGAGCCCCGATCTGTGTGAGCAGCTTCCTCGTAAACGACAGAGGGCTTCCCGAATGGCCCGCGCTACTGCAGGCGCGCCCCCCCCCCGCCCCCCCGTCGAGCTCCGATAGCGTCCTTCGGCACGTGAAAGCACCGTTAATTGGAGTTTAATCAGTGGCTTTCTGATTAAAGATCAAATTCTCATCACATCCATGCAGAAATGGAAAGAAAAACACCCTCCGTCACCGATAATTGAAATTCACCATGGGCGCATCTGTGGGTGCGTCAATACGAGGACAGGTGGTGTGTGTGTGTGTGTGCGTGTGTGTGTGTGCGTGCGTTGGTTCGTTAGGGCCGCTGGTCTCAGCTGGACATCTAACAGCAGCCGCTGTGTGCTCATGTGAGGCCTTTCTTTCTTTTTCTTTTTCCCAGTGGCATGAATTTCACTTATCGAACGAGGGAGTGTCATTTTTTTTTTCTTCGAAAGCCAACGTTGTCGGGTTTGAGGGCAAGCTCTTGTTAGCATGCAAAACAACAGGTCTGCATCTACGTGGGAGGCGAAGACTTACTTTCGAGCTCTATTGCATTGTGTCGATAAGAACAAGAAAAAAAAAAAAAGAAACATGAGGTAGATAAATGGATTATTACAACATTGGACAAACATACTCGTGTGTGTTGGCTGGAGTCGGGCTGCTGTCGGCCTCGCCCGCCCGCTCCCCGACTCTCTTCCTGTCAGGTGTGTTATCTCTCAGGCTGCAGCTCTGCTCGCTAACCCTAATCCCTTCCCTGTTCCCTCCCCGTGCGCTGGTTCTGGTTATCGGGGAGAGCACAAACCCCAAACAAGCCTCCCGTTTCTGCAAGCAGGCTGCGGCGCGGGCGGAGGCGGGCGGAGGCGGGGCTCAGCGACCGTTCGCGCTCCGCGTCCTCCTGCAGCCGTTGATGAGGACCGCCGGGACGCTCCCTCGCAGCTCCGGGCCGGAGGAAGCGGGCGCCGTCACGGCTGAGTTTGATGTTTACGAACGCCTCGCGCTCGCTCCGGGACGGCTCCAGGCCTTCTCCAAACGCCCGCGCGTGCCTTCGCCTCGCCGCCCGCCCGCCCGGGCTGCTTTCTTTCCCGTATTTACCTCCAGTCGCACGCTCGTAGCGTAACAACGCGCAGCATTCAGAATTCCCAAACGAAACGAAGACGCTGCGAATCGCCTGACAGCAGAGGACACTTGAGCTGAGCGACGGGAGGAATTCCCGACCTTCTGATTGTCCTCGTGTCACAAACGTTGCGCAAAAACAGCGGTTTCTTTCGCAGTTGCGCACGGGGGGGGGGGGGACTACAAAGACCCACATCAAAGCACAGGAAGCAGAGAGACAAAAGGGCGATCTCGCTGGAGCTCTGAGCCGCCGCCGTTTCACAGCCATTACACATCACGCTGCACCCAAGTCCCTGAAAGAAGGGCAGGCCGGCGCTTGTAAGCGCTGCAGGGTAGAGAAAAACAAAAGCACAGCGAGGCTAAAATCGATACTCTTTTGGAGTAAGATAGCGATCTAGTTTCCAGGCCTCGGGGGACGGACTAAAAGACTAGCTGATGGTCTGCGTCCGAAAAGGAGGAACGCGTACGTAGGCGGGTCCTGAGGTCAGCATGCAAACTGATATACAGAGGAGGAGACACACGAGAGTTAGTCTGGCAGCACAAGGTGAGACAGGGAGGGAGATCGATATCGGACCACCGAGAATTCTCATTTTCCCTTCAGGAGTGTCTGTAGAGCCGAGGCTCCCTCCACAATACGTCCGTTATCATTTGGAGAGGGTTTTTTCTAATTCTCATTCATGGGAAATACCGTTTCGCACAGATAAAACAAGCAATTTTCACACGGACGGTTCTAATCTGTTTCTAATGTAAATGGATTATTAGAGCCTGCGGTGTGTGACCGAATCGTTTCCACACATTTTTGCACATTTTTTTCCCCACTCTGCAGAGTCATCGGACCAGCTCGTCAAAGCTGGAGTCGCTCCAGTCAAAGTTCCAACACCACCGTGAGTGCGCACGTTTGCTACAGGTGTCAAACAATTCAGATCTCAGGTCGGACGAGCGGCGCCGGGCCGCCGCGCGAGGGCGTCGGGAGCGCGGTACCTACTGGTGAATGGCTTGAAGAAATTTCCTCTGGTGCTTCCTGACTTTGGCGTGGTCCATCTTCCTCACAAGCTTGGTGTTTTTGTAGATGAGCCACGTCTCCCTGAGAACATTCGCAGCCGTGTTTTTCACCTGCAACGTATCGACAGCGATTAGCTCGGGCTCTGTGGCGGCGGGGGCAACCAAAGGTCAAGGCTGACACTCCCACCTTCACCCAGAACAACATTCAGAAGCAGAGGAATGAACTTTGGGAGAGGGGGACGCGAGGTCGCGCTGCGCAGCATTTCCCCAACTTACTCTTTTCGTCAGCTGTGTGTCCATCATAAAATTGTGGACGTGCTTTTCAGCTTTGGTTAACTCCAGTTTCTTCGCCACCACGGCCACCACCAAGGCGGTGCAACCCGCCCCCTGCAAAACACACCGCCCATTTTTACTCATTGGGACGGGCTCTTTGGAGCGCACGCGCGCGCCGGCGGCGCTCTCACCATGATGCCAGTCAGCAGGCAAACCCCTTTCCCGCAGTACGTGTTAGGGACCATGTCCCCGTATCCGATGGTCAGAAACGTGATTGAGATCAACCACATGGCTCCTAGAAAGTTGCTGGTTATGTCCTGGTTGTCGTGGTACCTGAAATTCATAACGAAAGCGTTGATCAGGAGACAACAACAACATCTCGTCTTTTCAGCTGTGGTGCTGAGACGCGGGGGGTGGGGGGGGGCTGCGACATGCGTGTGTGTGTGGCCTATTTTTACGCCTTATTCATGTTTTATATGGAGCAGCGCAGCGTCGCATGTGGATGGGATCCAAGCACCTCTCGCAGGCTCTCACTGTCCATGCAGCGATGATCCAGAGCGAGATGGTGAAGACCAGCAGCACCGTGCCGGGGCAGATGGTCATGAGGGTCTTCATCACGAAGCGCGTGTTGAAGTTGATCTTGTTGAGCGCGCCGATGCTCCGCGACGAGGCGTCCGTGAAGAGCTTGCTGTGCAGCAGCATGACACGAGCGATGAGGTACAGCCGCAGGAACATGGGGATGGACAGGATGATGTCCACGTCCGCGTCCGTCTTGGATGGCACGTAGGAGTAGGCCAGGCGCGCTGTCCAGGTGAAGGTGTAGTTCCCTGGGATGGGGTGGATGGCGCACACGAGGATCTCCAGGCAGATGAAGAAGATGCGCTCATAGGTCATGGCTATCCTCCAGTCGTCGGCCGCGTTGTCCACCATGAATAACTGCAGGGGGAAGGGCAGGATGAGGACGACCGAGGGTCTAAAATCATCCAACATTTTCATCACGGTGGCACAGCAATCTACAGGAAGTCATTAAACCCCATTAAAGAATAAGTCACAGAGAGCCCGGAGTCATTAAATCACATTGTTAGGGGATATTTGGGAGCTCAGCAGCTTTTAAACGTGGTTGACAAATGAAACGGCGCTACTAGGTTCATTCACATTTTGATCACTTTGAATTGATTTGGGGACAGAGGACGAGCGGCCGTGTTAATGGGACGATTCTTCACTCAGACGCAGGATGTCCAGTTGAGTTTAAAGGAATATCATTCACAAATTCTCTGTTTTTAGTTTGCTTTATGGTGTTTTTCCACCTCCTTTCCTGCACGTTTTAAAAAAAAAAAACCTCTTTGAAAAACACTCTGTGCACACGTTCAACAATTAAGATGACCAGATTAAGTTAATGTATTGAAGAGAAAATGCAATAAGAACTCATTAACCTGAAACGTGGCACAGTTTCAATAGATTTGTGAGATGGACGGTCGTGTGGTATAGCAGATATAGCGACACCTAGTGGCAAGAGCACAGATCGACGCTGCATCCACGAGCACTTCCAGTCCCAAGGGGAAAGAAAGGAAACAAGTTCACATTCATATCTCTGTCTGTTCTGGACAAGAAGACAAGGACAATTATTTTTAATCAGTTTAAGGATGCACATAATTTCTGTTGGCCCTTTCGGAGCCCTCCTTAGTCACTAAGCTCCAGAAAACGTTCTCCTTTGGGGCAGGCCTAGAATATGACAGGTGCCATATTTTATCATTTTATGGGAGGTTAACGCTCTCTGAAAGCTTCGCATTGGCAGAGTGCAAAGAACTGCAATATTCCGAGTATTTATAACAATTTGGATTTCTGCCTGTTAGAGTTCTGCCACTCTAATCTTTTTTCCTTCAAGTGACGCGTTCACGGGTTTATATTGATGGGAGCATCTGTCGCCTCAGCATTAGGCTTTGGTTGCGGTGACACCGGCGATGAGACCAGAAGGCAGGATTTTCCACTGGGAACGTGGGCGGAGGTGGATTCCTACAGCCTCCATCGCTCTTCTCTCCTCCTGACCTCTGTCACACTCACACACACACACACACACACACACACTCGCGCGCGCAGCAGCTTCTTCCCTCCTTCTGCTCGTCGCTTTCAATCCAATTCACGCTCTCGGAGGAGGACTGCGTTCACCTGCGATGGCAGCTCATCTAACAGTGATCCCCGACGATGCTCAGGGCGCATCTCAATCTTCCTCCAGATCACCAGATTTCAGATTTTCTGCCGCGCTTCGAGGATTAAACGGCATTAGCTTCTCCTGCGCTTGTCAAACGATCGCTCGCTGGTATTTCTCTGCTTCTTCGTCTCTATCCGCTCAATCACTTCAAGGTCTGCGCGTAGACCTTTACAACCAGAGGCACATATTTCAGAAGATGTTGGCGTCAGCAAACCCCAGTAAGACGAGAAAAGAAATAGCACACAGGAGGATAATATTATTGCTTCTAATTTGAGAAAACGAGCATGAAAGTGCCCAGATTGTGTTTCAGTCTCTTTCCACGACGCAAGTATGTATCACCAAGAAAATGTGGTGTATGTATACTAATGCATTTTCACATTTAAAGACTCCATTCAAACTATTTGTGGAAAACAAGTTACATAAATTATACTATAGGAGGAAATAGCATTGGCTTCCCTTCTCATTACAGGAGTAAAATCCATACCAGCTTATGAGTTACAGTTCAACTCAGCCTGATTTACAAGTGAATGTTGGGGTGGGACAGAGCCCCGCCAGCGGCCATGCCGGTGATAAAGCTGGATTTATGGTTGCATGTTTGCTCTGTGCAGCGGCCAGCGTCACAGCGGAGTGCACGCGCAGCTGCACGGCACTGGCGCGACGCACAGCTCCAGCTTGTTATCTCGCCGTTACAATACAAATCAATCTATCAATCAACCGCGACCGCTCCCTCAGCTGTTCTGAGCCACGCTGGACTTATTGATTTTGAAGAGGAGGAAAAAAAACTCCTCCATTTTCAGTTGTATGAGCGATGATATTTTTAATTATTCATCTCACACTGGTGGCATCTTGCCACGAAGTCTTCCTTTAGTTGCATTTGGAATGTCTCATTACCGAAGAAAACATTGTCCTGGAGGGCTGAAACAGTGGCCTTGATTATTATTTTAGCAGCCATATATCACCGGAAAAAAACGGACTATTTGAATATTTCTCACACGGGAAAAAAGGGCCAGAATTCACCGGGAGGATAAAAATAACACACGTTAATGATATTAATGCTGCTCCCCGCCTGCGTCAGCAGCAGTCTGGCACATCAAAGCAGGAAACAAGGCGAACACGGAGATGAACAACCGATACAGGGGGGTCCTACAAATCCTCATTATGAACGCCACAATCAAAGTTTTCTCTGAGCACCTGAAAACACCCCGGATTAAAATTTCAGGGGCGATTGTTCGCGCCACGCAAGCGACACCGAGCCCCTTTGACAAAGTGACATCTGCCGGAGAAGTGTGTAACCCTAACCGGGGCCGGCCTTGTCCGACTTTCAGACGGGGTGTAACAGAGACGTGGAAACAGCAGCTGGGAACGCGCTCCGCCGCCGTCCCTTACTTACAGAATTAGAGCCTTCGAAAGCAGCTAAACCTATCGTTTCCACGCCGCGAGGGCCGCGTCTAGTTTTACGCTTCATGCAAACGAAAAAAAAAAAACCCAAACCCGCTCCCTTTGCAAACAGTCACAAAGTTTGTGACCTCACAAGCACGTGATTAAACATTTAAGCAGGGCTTGCATGAGGAAAGCCTACTTGGTAGGTAAAATCCATTATGATAATGGCTGACCTGAAACCCAATACTCAAGAGGCCTTCAGCTCCCAGCGTCAAGTGTTCCGATCCGAACGCAGCAGCAACTCCACGATGGTTGGGGGGGGGGCGGGAGGCCTAAACTGGGATTTTAATCACACTTTGGGGACAGCCTGGCAATAAAATCACCATATGGAAGCTCCAGAAGGAGGTCAGGGAGGTCACGGGGCACGGGGGGATCAGAGGTCGGGTCGTTCTGGACGCGACCTCGGGACACGGAGGCTCACCTGCGACGCCCACTGGGTTGGTTACTGGTTTCACTCCACTCAATATAACTAATGGAGCCCGGCTCAATATTTAATCCGTGTAATGCGGATACGGGGGAACATATATCTTCTCGCCGAGAATGAAATCGCTCAATCTCATTAGCGGATGAGGTTGAGAGGTTCGGCCCAATTAGACATTAATGCCATGCTTTATTTATGCTATCAAAGCGAGCCACTTACGGGCCACTTGGCAGCCCGAACCCGCAGCTCCTCCGGTTCGCTTCGGTTTCCGAAAACAAAGCCGCTCATTTTCACGTACGGGGGCCTCCAAGAGCCAAGCCGCCGCCGCCGCCGCCGCCGCCAGGTCCCGCATTAACGTTCATCTGCGAAAGTGAGACTGGCGCTCATCGACATCCCCCCTCGCGCTCTCGCCGAAAAAGCCGAGGGGCGGTGGCGTCGGTGGCGATCCGACCCTCTCGGGTGGCGGATGACCGAGGAGACGACTGAGCGCAGGAGGATCAAAGGGGCCTCGGACACGGCGAGCGGCCTCCGCGCCTCGCGCCCCGAAAACAGCGAGCGCAGCAGTTCAGCCCCCCCCCCCTCGACAAAGACGAATCAAAGTCGCGAAGCCGCAGATTCAAACTTTCTCTATTTCCAATCGCACAAGTCGCTGCCAACTCAACCGAGCTAAAAAAAAAAAAAAGAAGAGGCTCCCGAGGCAGATCAGCTGTCGGCCCACGGGGATCGCTGGGACCGCATCGGGCCGGTAACGTTTCAAGGAGACGGATGAGAAGGTCGGCGCGGTGAGGAGGACAAAACAGGAGCATGAAACATTAACAAAGTCTAATTAAGGACGCCGGGGCGAATCTGAAGGTGAGCCGGGGCAGGGAGTGGGAGCGGGAAGCCCCGCCTCCCCTCACGGGCCCGCTCCAGAGGTCGCGCTCCTCGCCGAAGACCAACACCTCCCCCCGCTCTGTCACCCCCCCCCTCCTCATTTCGCTTCGTCTCGGGGAAAATAAACTTTTGCTCCCTGGTAGAGAGACGGGAGGGGGGGCGCTTCATCATTCCGAGCTGCGCTTCTGCGTCTGACAGGCGGCTGCGAGTGCGTGCGGGTGGCGCATGCATGATGGGCAGAGTCGCCCACGTGGAGGAGGGGCGGGCCCACCGCCGTCGATGCTTCGGGCCCCGCTGCCTCCGACGTCCCGGAGGTTTGCGCTCGAGCGTGCGGGGAAGGATCCTCCAAAAAGGGGGGGTTTTTAAAGAAAACACGGCGAATAGGCCGCAGGCTTCGCCGACCGCTGATGAAAATTTTAAAAGCCGCGAGAGGCGAGGGCGCTGAGGGCGAACAACCGCTCGCTCTTCGGGACGCGGCGGGCCGTCGTTAACGTTTGGTGGGGGGGGGGGCAGAATGCAGTGAGTCAGACTGCAGATGATGCTTCCTGATTCAGTTAAGTGTTCCCGACTCGCCGTTGAGTAAAAGCGTGTAAATCTTAGTGGGGATGTGTGGCGGGGCGCCACGGTCAACTCGGAAACCAAAACGGGCGCCCCGGTCCGGCTGACGGGTCAGAACACGGAGCCGCGGGTGGTTAAACCAACAATTAAAGGGAATGAGAGAGAGAGAAAAAAAACCTCATTTGTAAGGCTGAAATGGAAATATCAGCAGGCTGTGGGAGGAAAACGACCTTGCAGACATTTGTAATGCGTAAAACTGATGACGCCCGCGTTTAAAACTGCTATCATCGCCATATTTGCGGACACAGATGTCTGTGAATGGACCGTGGATTTTCAAAATAAAAGACTCAACGACCCTAAACTAACGCAAAGGTCCAACGTTCACGGCGTCTGTGTTCCATAAGTCAAACTCTAAACTAGAGAACTCAATCTAAAGCTCTGCGTTCTGAACAACCCCCACATATCCCCCATTCTGGATCACGTGGAGCTGCAGGAGTCAAACCCAGGAGCCACTGGGCCAGAGACGGGAACGCCTCCTGGACAGGTCAATGGTCACACACACACACACACAAACACAGACACACATCCACCTTTCAGTCACACAATCAACCTGGTGCGGATGACTTTTGATTCAATCCTTTGATCCTTTTGCTGGGTTATTTTTAGCAAACAGGGTACCAGATTCACGCAGCATTTGTGCATCAAAGTCATTCAGGGAACAACCGAGAGGGCTTTTTTTTAATTTCGAGGAGAAAACAAGCGAGCTGGTGGAGTTGTGGTTGCAAAGCGAAGCGCATCAGACGGAGCAAAGTTTGCTCTGCCGGGACGTGGAGGGCCGGGTTTGGGAATTCAATCATGTGAGCTGGATGGGAGAGAAAGCTCTGGGGGGGCGGGATGGGGGGGTGTGGGGGAAACAATGATACAGTTTCATGAAGAACGCGTTCTAATTTATAAACAGCTTTGGGAACTGTCTGCAGGGCAGCTTCTGTTGTGCTCTGAAATATGGTAATGACGGCAGCAAAATTCCATCATTTTTCATGGCGAAGGGTTTACAATGAGACGCGTGAAGGCGGCGGCGCGTTTGTGGGGCTATTTCAAAGACTGATTCCCCCCCGGGACTCTACAGCACTAAATACACTACCAAGGCGGATGAATAGTGCAAAGCAATATGTAAGAGTCTGATGTTTTGTGGTTTATATGAAGCGCATTAAAAGGGGAGGGGGTCTATCTGGATCGGCTAAAACAAAAACAACCACGCTGAAGGCATCGTAAAAGCTCGCAAAGTTCGCAAGTAAGAAATCCATTAACATGATTGAACATTTCTGGGGCTGGATTTTTTTTTTTAAAAAAAAAGGCATTTTCCTTTCAAGTTGATTTAATTAGGATTTAAAAAAAAAAAAAAAACGCATCTAATGCATGAAAGCCCCGTTGCGTCATACGTCAAACGCTCCGAGAGTGGGTCCATTAATTGTGCGTCTCCAAGAAAGACGCAAGTGCTGAAAGTGCAGGGGGAAAGTGTAAGTAATGCAACAATCCTCCGAGACAAGGTCATAAAGCTGCCCGTGCGTCGGGCCGCGCAGGAGCATGTAGCCCCTATAAATCCCATCAAAAGCGGCGCGAAAGATCTCGATCGATGGGGTCGTTCATGCAATCACATGAAGGAAAGAAATACCGGACTCTCCGACCGACGCCGTGGCGGAGGTGTAATTTAACTGAGTAATTACACTGCAGAGAAGCCGAAATTTACCGCTTTGTTGCTCTCACCGGGAGTCAATAATCTAACCCCAACCTGCAGGTCCACCCCCCCCCCCTCTGCAAAACGCCGTCGAACCGGAGCAGGTGTGTTTTCACATGCATGCGAGGGCTGGCTGCAGCCAGGGAAGGAGTGGAAAGAGTGTTTGGATGTTACCTGGATCTCTCGTGCGTGGTATATGATAATCAGCCCCAGGAGGATGATTGTAGAAAGGCTTATCAGGCATTTTAGAGCTAATGAATACAGGGACTCCTGGAAAAGAGCACAACACTAAAGCCAAACATGACGGGAAAAACACATCTCACGAAGAGTGCATGCAGACAACGACGGCACATCTCTCTGGACGCGTGCGTCAGGATTCCCCTTCAGGGGCCTTCCGGCACCTTTGGTGGAGCCCGGGACTTTTCCAGCCCGCTCCAACTTTTGCCCCGTCTCTAATTGAACGCCCCTGCTCCGCGGCTAAACCGCATGCCGGTTAATTCGAGCGCGGCCGGGACAAGATACGCACCTTTCCATAAGCTCCCCACGAGAGTTCGGTCTCTATAACCATAACAACGATCCCAAACATCCCGAAGATTAAAGCATAGTCGCTGAGTCGCTTCCTCTTCTCGAACAGGGCCCTCCTGTGTCCCAGCTTCTCCCCAATGTTCTGGTTCTTCTTTTTCCCCGATTTGCCGCCGCCGTGGCCGCAGCCTCCCCCTCCGTCCCCCGATGCGTAAGGCATCAGGGTGGTGGAATTGTTCTCCGGCTTGGACACCAGAGCGTCCGACGCGTCCGCGGCCGAGATGGGCTGCAGGGGCTGGGACTCGGAGTCGAACTCGTGGATATTTCTGCGGGACGAGCTCAAGTTGCTCAGCGGCCGCATGACGCCGCCGTTGTATCTGCAGCTGCTCATGGCTATTTCATTGTAGGAGTTGGTGTCTCTGTGGCTGCTGCTGCCCAGGCTGCCCCGCTGCTGCTGCGGCTGCTGCTGCTGCTGCTGATGGCGAGGAGGAGGAGGAGGAGGATGCTGCCCGGAGGAACTACCATGACTAGAGGGTGTCAACTCGCCGTGCTGGCAGCCTTGCCTCGAAGACGCCTCCGAGGGCGTCCTTAAACTTCCCACAGCGGTCGGCGACGTCCCGCGGAAGACGAGGCTTTTCCGCGCATCGCCGGTGCAGCTGTTGCAGGCGCAGTGCTGCCTCAGCCGGTCCTCCCGACCGCAGCAGTGGTACTCACAGCGCTGGAACCGCCGCTGCTGCTCCGGAAAGAAATCGTTCTGCAGCCGCAGTGGGCTTTCCATGTCAGTGCTGCCGTTTAAAGCGGCAGACGGGCGGCGCGGAGCACCCGGCGGAGGGCGTCGAGGCGCGCACGGGAGGACGGCGCTGCTGCATGACGAGAGCCATTTCGGCTCCGGTAGAATGAGCGCAGCCTCCGATTGGGCAGGAGGGGGACCAAAACAACTGTCTCTACGTCATTAACAGGTTAGTCAGGAGGTGTGAGGGGCCACACTTCCTCGCCGGTAGATGGCATCTGTCTGGTCGGGTTGGGCTGGGGTTGGGGGGGGTGAAAGTGGAGCGTTTCAATCTCGGTATCCCTGCGACTCCCGAAGCCAGCTCTATTCATAAATGCCTGACTGATTTCTCATTTATTGACTTCACCGCTGATTTACAAACCGCTCGCCCGCCCTCGCCTCATTGGCCGGGGGACCACGTGTGCGCGCATGGCCCCGCGTCACCCCCCCCCAACCTCAACCCCAACCCCCCCCGGTCGTCCGGGGCTCCTGTCTGCGGCCGCGAAATTGATGTGAACGCTGGTGGCGGCGTTATTAATGGAGTAGAAGAGTTATATCACCCAGAGGAAATACAGCCAAGTGCCCGGGATTGAGCAGCGGCGGAGGCATAAAATAAGGCCGGGGCAATCATCACGCACGCCGCTGCGGGTCTGTGTTGGGACTGTTAAAGAGGTTCGGTTCCTGCAGGCTGATTGGAGCCGGACCACCGAGGCTCCCCGTGAACCCGAACGTTTTTACAAATAAAAAAAACCCCCGCAAATCCAGTGAAACACGACACCAAACGTCTAGAAAAGTTGGAAGACCGGAATTCGGAAGGGGGGGGGTCTGTCTGAGGCCGGTTGGGTAAGTTGGAGCCCCGCAGACTGTCACCCATCGATCACTGATCAGCTCCTAATTAAACGACCCTGCACGTGCGGGGGATCGCAATGCGCACTCACTCGTGATTGGCTGGAGCTGGGGGCACGTGACACACCATCTATACATCCATCTATCGATCCATCCATCCATCTATCTATCGTATAACTACTGAAACAGACAGGACTTTTAAGTGAACTTTAATAGGATTTTTCCGTCTCTTCCTGAAGTATTTATATTGAGCCTTGTAATGAGCCCCGCGAGACTCCTAAGATGCATTTATTCAATTAGGTCAAGGCAGTATAATTCATATAATGCATAAAGATTATTCACATAAGTGGTATTGCCTGCAGGAGCCCGTTACGGCGCCCCCTGGTGGCGGAAGGGGAGGGCGGCCCGGGGTGCCGGTGCCTCCGTGCAGACAGATTCTCCATCCCAGATCTTACATAAACAGGCCGGGAAGGCACCGAACTGCTGCGGGGCGAGTGTTCAGAAACCGGTTCTCTTGGTTTAATAAATAACGAGCGCGCATCAGCCTCTGTAGCCCGCAGCACACTCCCCTCCGTCCTCCTTCTGATGCACCTTGAAATGGAAACTTTCACCACGCCGCAACATTTATAGCATCACCGCACGACTTCGCCTCCCAACCGCGCGTCTCTACCTGCCGGACTCCGGTTTGATCATCCTGACAAAACAGCCGGAGAAAACGGCAAAAAGAAAAAAAGACAACTAGAGAAAGTTGGCAACTTGCTTAGGTTGACAAAAAAAAAAAAAGAATCTCCCACTTTGATGCTCGGCACATTTTCTAGTTTCAAGCTGCTCCGATAAGAGACATCAAGAGCACTTTTGATCTGACGGGCCCGACTGAAGGGTAAAGAATCCACTTCAGATTGTTCCGTAATGCCGCTTTTTGTGTGACAACCTGTCCGTTAAAATTGAGACGCACCCCCCAAATACCCCCAAACGTTTAACCCCCCCCCCCCGCTGTGATCAGGCAATAAGCTGCTTTTGCTATTAACACGCGCTTTTGCTGCGGTTTCGGGGCGTTTGCAGCAGCTCCAGAGCTTCACCGTCGAGGCTTTAAAACCGTCCTTTCTGCTCAAAATGAACCGAACACGATTTATTCAGGCCCAAGTCTTTTTGGTTTTCACACCCAAGACATCGCCTGAGGCCCCATCACACCCAAGGACTCACCACAACTGAGGCCCCATTACACCTGAGGCCCCATCACACCTGAGGACCCATCACACCTGAGGACTCACTACAACTGAGGCCCCATCACACCTGAGGCCCCATCACATCCGAGGACTCACCACAACTGAGGCCTCATCACACCTGAGGACTCACCACACCTGAGAACTCATCACTGAGGCCCCATCACACCTGAGAACTCATCACACCTGACGGTCCCGTCGGTCCACAGGGAGTCGGGGCGACGTGGTGCGTTCAAGGCCGCGCGTTCCTGCCGGCGTCGATCGGTTATTTAAATCTTTTATTAGGCGTTCTTTGTCTCCGGCTGCACCCCCTGCTTCCTGCGGCGGCAGATTAGAACATTGATCCATTATAACTGGCACTTTGAGGACAAGTTTGACAGGCTTCGCACGTCTGTGTGTGTGTGTGTGTGTGAGCGAGTGTGTGCGAGACAGACACACACAGAACGTGTGTGTCTTTGTCATTCCCGGGACCAAATCATTCCCGAAGCCGTGGCTCCCATTATGAGGTGGCTGCAGGGGGATGAGGGTTTATCCTCAAAGCCTGGCATTATCTGCCTTCCCCACCTGGGCGCCTCTTGGATCTCTGATCTGTAATCTGTAATCTGCCATCTCCCATCATGCACCTGCAAATGAGATAAAAACACCGATTCGGGGGGGGCTGACAAATGTCAGTCGGCGTGAAAGGACAAACGCGACAATAACAAAAATAAACGACTTCCTGAGCCGCGGGGATATAAAAGCGTCGGCCCTAATCTGCGCGCGTAATCTCGTCGTTCGGCGTTTTTCCGAGACGCGAGTAATCCAGAGTCCTGTGGCGCCGGGTCGGAAGGTTCCCGTCTCCTCTGCAGCAGCTGAGGCTGGGGGGGGACCTGGGGGGGGGGGGCGTCCTTTCTCTGCTCCGGACCCAAACCAGAAGCGGGATTGAGGCAGCGCCAACCTCTGCAGGGCGTTCGTCCACGTTCACGTCAATCTGATTGATTCTTGTGAGGGCGAGTGTTGACCCCCCCCCCTTAGGAAGCTCCTTCGTTAGCACGTCGGCCTGAGGGGTGGTGCTCTTCGTTCAGACGGCGGTCGATGGCTCGCCCGCGTTTTAACGCGCGGGAGGGCGAAGTCGTGGGGCTGGCGCGAGGGGATCCTGATGTGTGAGGATAGGACAGATAGTGAGGATTTAGTGTGTGTGTGTGTGTGTGTGTGTGTGTGTGTGTGTGTGTGTGTGTGTGTGTGTGTGTGTGAGGCTGAAAGGCCCCTTGTAAAGTGAACCGCTGGGCTATTCATTATTCATCGCGATCAAGCGTTGCCATGACTCTTCCTCCGGAGGACCTCGCGAGCGTCGCCCAAGACGGAGAGGGGGAGGACATCAGAGGGGATGTCAAACACCCCCCCCACTGAAATGGAGCCCGAAGGCGGGAGTTTCGCGGGATTCCAGGGGAAGCGGCCGCTCCGGGCCTCCGCTCACGCCGTGTTTCCGGCTCGAATGGCCGCCGTCGTCCCGTTTCCTGAGCCTCGGCGAGCAGCCCGCTCCTCTGGAATAACATTTGAGGTTATTTTGGATCCCTCCTTCAATGGGCCCACGTCAGATTTAAAAGCTTTGTTCTAAGTCTGTTTAACACGCCAGGGCTGCTTTGAAGAGCACACACACACACACACACACACACACACACACACACACACACACACACACACACATTTGTGCTTCATTTCCAGCACAGTGGGGCGTCTGACGCCCAAAATAACTTCAATCCCACATTAAATCAACGTTCCGCTGATTCCCTCTCCCACAGCTGAACCGGTCCCCGTACCAGTATCACCAGTCTGTCGCTCTCTCTGTCCCAGTCCCACCAGTCCCTCACCCTCTCTGTCCCAGTCCCACCAGTCCCTCCCCCTCTCTGTCCCAGTCCCACCAGTCCGTCCCCCTCTCTGTCCCAGTCCCACCAGTCCGTCCCCCTCTCTGTCCCAGTCCCACCAGTCCGTCCCCCTCTCTGTCCCAGTCCGTCCCCCTCTCTGTCCCAGTCCCACCAGTCCATCCCCCTCTCTGTCCCAGTCCCACCAGTCCGTCCCCCTCTCTGTCCCAGTCCCACCAGTCCGTCCCCCTCTCTGTCCCAGTCCCTGCACTGGGGGACCTGCTGGGGGGACCTCTGGTTCTGAGCGTGATCAGGATCAGTGTGTCGGGTCTGAGTGATCGATTTTAATCACTCCATTTTCTCTAAACCAGAGTAATGGATCCCTCCAGCCCCCTACCGATCTATCGATCCGCCTTCAGGTTTGTTTTTTTTTTCCCAGCATTCCCTCCGTCTCTCCCTCGCCGGCCCGTAAAACCCCGTCAGCCGTCTCTTCCGTCTGTCGGAGGGGACGTTTCCCCTCCTGCCCCCTTGTTTATAATCCGGTCTCATGTTCCCCATCTCAAGCGTAATTAAGCACATCTTATTTTACTTCGGTCTAATCTCCGCTTCCCGGCTCCCTCGCCTCGCCTCGCCTCGCCTCGCCTCGCTCGCCGCGGCGCCTCCTGCCTCTGGCGCCTTCGGCGGAGTTTAATCTGTAAAAATAACCCCTCCTGCAGCTAATCCCAGGTGGGGGGGTGATTATGCGCGTGTGTAACCAGCGGAGAGCGTTTGGAGGCCCGGAGGCGTGGGCGGGGGCCGGAGGCGTGGGCGGCGCCCGGAGGCCCGGGCGGCCCGGGCGGGGGCCGGAGGCGTGGGCGGGGGCCGTGGCGTCGTCCCTTCCCCCCCTGAGCGAATGTGTGACCGTCCGGTTTTGAGTTAATCTGAAACAAAGGCTAAACTTTAACGGCCTTAATCCCGCCGTGACTGTGCACAATCTGAGCTGAAACGACACCACATCGGTCTGAGGTTCAAGGCCCACCCCCCCCCGCTCTGAGCACCCTGACCCCCCCACCTGGAGGTCAATCAGACGGAACGGGGCGATGACATCACAGCCCGGGTTAGCGCGCCTTAACCCAGGCGGCGGTTAATGAGTGATCCCTCGTCTTTTCTGGCGGCGGCGGCGGGCTCGCCCGGCGCCAGAACGCAGCGATGCTCCAGCACGTCTCACTGCTGGTGGGGACGCCTCCGCCTCCGCCTCCCGCGTTCGCACCCGGGACCCTGTGAGGTCGGGGGCCTCTGACAGATGTTTCTCCGCTCCCGCAGCTGGACTGCCCCCTGGTCGTCGCCGCCATCTTCGCGGCGGGCATCGGCGGGACGTTCCAGTACGGCTTCGGCGTGTCCGTCATGACCTCCCCGTCTGTGGTGAGTAGGCAGAGGCGGCGAGGACTACCGGGGAGGGGGGGGGTTTCCTCGGGTTCCCCTCGAACCCTCAAACTCTCAGTTCATCAAGGGGTTCGTGAGGGAGGGGTGCGAGCGCCGGTACGGCGTCTCCCTGCAGGACGCCCAGCTCTCCTTCATCTGGACCTTCACCGTCTCCGTCTTCTGCGTCGGGGGGCTGCTGGGCTCGCTGGCGGCCGCTCCGCTCATCGCCAAGTTCGGGAGGTGGGTCGAGGCGCCCGCGCCTCCTCCGCCGCCTCGCCGACGCTCTGACCCCCCCCACCCCCCCCAACCCAACAGGAAACGATGCCTCCTGATGAACAACTTCGTGAGCCTCGCTGGAGCTCTGCTGATGCTCCTCTGCAGGACCGCCGCGTCCTTCGAGATGATCGTGGCGGCGCGGTTCCTCTACGGCGTCAGCGCAGGTGAAACCGTTTTATCCTCGAGACCACACCTCCGTTCCGTTTCCGTCTGAAGCTCATCAGGACGCCTGATTTCCGCTTATCGACCCCCACCGACTCCCTCGCGCCTCCAGGGGTCGGCCTCGCCGCTCACACCATCTACCTCGTGGAGTGCGCCCCCAAGAGGCTGCGGGGGATGGTGGGCGTGTCCGTGGCGAGCTTCGCCTCCCTGGGGAAGTTCTCCGCTCAGCTGCTGGGGATCAGGTGAGGCCTCGCAACCCCCCAACCCCCCTCCGCCGAGTCACCATCGAGGTCAAGTGGAAGCGGGTTCAAATGTCAGCGGGCGTGGCCACGGAGGCGTCGCCGTGACGCGTAAACACATATCGGCTTTCGCCGGCGCGCTTTTTTGCTGAATTATTAACATTATCAATAAAAGATCTCATTTGTTAGCGGCGCAGAGGGCAGAATGCGGCGCGCAGATAGAGCCCGGTTACTGGAAACACTGGGGGGGGGGGGGGGGGGGGGGTTGGTTTAAGAGCTGGTTTAAAGTCTAACTCAGCGGTGAAGGTTAACCGGACCAAAACAAAAGGATAGCAGAGGCGCTAAAATTACACACTGGAGGGGAAACCTGAGACGGGAGCAGATGAAAACCCGGCTGCAATTAACGAAGGCGGGCGCGAGGGTCAACGAGTCTTCGAGAACCCGGACTTTCCAGAAGCTCGTGCAGGGGGGGGGGGGGGCGTGCTCAGGTGGTTTAAAGTTTTCTTTGTCGGGGACGTTGTAAAGCACGCATTAATCTCCATCAAGGACAGGAGATTTGTTGGCTAATTAACCAAATCTCCGTCTTCAGTCCCCGAGCAGGGACAAGGGAGGCGCTGGAGGGCACAAAAGAGGGAGCGCGCTGACGCGGGCCCTCCGGAGCGCGCTGCGGGCTGCGGCATGAAGGGTCTCTAACTGTCGCCCCTGCAGCGAGCTGCTGGGGACTCGGGAGCGCTGGCCCTGGCTGCTCGCGTTCAACGGCGCCGCGGCGCTGCTGCAGCTCGCCACGCTCCCCTTCCTGCCCGAGTCGCCCCGGTTCCTGCTGCTGGACCGAGGAGACCAGCAGGCCTGCGAAAGAGGTCCCAGCACGCGCCGCCCCCCCGCCCCCGCGCCCTCGCCGCCCTAACCCCGCTCTCCCCCCCGCAGCTCTGAGGAGGCTGTGGGGCGACAGGGACCACGGGGCGGAGGTGCAGGAGATGCTGGAGGAGAAGGCCGCCCTGCGCGGCGTGCGCAGCCTCTCGGTGCTGGAGGTGCTGCGGAGCCGGAGCGTGCGCTGGCAGCTCCTCACCGTCCTCGTCAGCTTCACCGCGCTGCAGCTGTGTGGCATCAACGCCGTGAGTCACACCAGATGAGAGACACGCTGAACGAGAAGGAAGCAGCACTTTCAGGAAATAACTGAGGCCGGAGCAAGAGTTTGAAAAAAAAAAAAAGAAGAAAGTGTCGCCCCCTAGCGGCCGACTGCAGTAAGACGGCTCCTCTGCGTCAAACAACGCGGGGCTTTTCCACTCGCGGTTGATGTGTCTGCGGGTGTTTATCGTCGTCTTTACAACCGCATGTTTGGACCAGCCCCCCATTTTAATGCCATAAACACCGCTCGTCCTTGTAATCACGTTTGGAAACCTACGCGCGCACGTTGCGCACGCGTTAAACCGAACGTTAAATTTAACTGCAGACCGTTTTCCACCCCCCCCAAATACTTCTCCCCAGGTATACTTTTACTGTTTTGACGTGTTTCGTTCAGCGGGAATTGAAGAAAACCAGCTGAGGTACGCGGCCTTGGGAACGGGGCTGTGCGAAACCTTGACTTCTCTAGCGTGCGTAAGTGTCTCTGTGTGGGGTTTTTTTGAACGGTTTTATCACTTCGGAGCTTACGTGCCATCACAAAAACGTCACGTTCGGCCACGTCAGAGCCGCGCTGCGGTAAAGCGCTGCTGTGGCGCCTTCTCGCGGCGCGCCCCCGACACTGTTTTCTGACGTTGCAGCTGATGATCATCGAGAACACGGGCAAAAAGGCGCTGTTGCTGAGAGGATACGCGGGCATGTCCGCAGTGCTGATCCTCCTCACCGTCACCCTGTACTTCCAAGTGAGTTGCAGCAGCATCCCGCACCAGCTGATGCACACGAGCGATGATTCAGAGCTTCTTCACTCGCCCCTGTTTCTATAGAAACTGGTCTCCTGGCTGCCCTACTGCAGCATGGTGCTGGTGTTCGTCTTCATTTTCTGCTTCGCCAGTGGTCCAGGTACGCGTGCCGGTCCGCGCCGGTGCCCCGCTGGTTTCGGTGCGCTTCTCTAAACCCCGACTGTGACTCCCAGCCGGGGCGACGGCTCCTCTCCCGGGGGAACTGTTCACCCAGCAGTACAAGTCGGCCGCCTACTCCATCGCCTGCACCATCAGCTGGACGGGTCTGTTCGTGCTGGGCATCGGCTTCCCCGTCGTGGCGGTGAGGAGGCTGCAGGTTCGGGTTGGCTCCTTGAGCCCCCCCTGACCGCCCCCTTTCCCCCGCAGGACCATCTGCAGGGCTTCTGCTTCCTCGTGTTCCTGTTTTTCTGCGTCGGCTGCGGGCTCTTTGTCAAGTTCAACGTCCCCGAGATCAAGAACCTCACGGCGCTGGAGATCGCCGCGGAGTTCGAGAAGATGCACGCAGAGCGGAGCGGCTCCAAGGAGGCGCAGACGAACGGGCTCGGGTGGCGTGAGACCAAACTGTGAACCCCGAACACCAGAGCACGAACGTCCCCGTCAGAAATAAAAGACACCGAAACTGTGGTCACGCTGCTGTTGCCTGATTATAAACGCGCTGTTTACAATCTATGTTTGCATGATAAACCTGCAGCACACACACACACACACACACACACACACGCACATGCACACATGTGCATGTGAGAGAGTGTGTAGATGTATATAGTTACACAAATGCACCTTACCCAATGTTCCTTACTTACTTATTTTGACTAAATATTGAAAAAGAAATACGTTTTGTGTTAAATAATTCAGTCAAGTTTTTATTTTTATTTTTAGAAAGTTTTTTTTTGATAACCAGCGTTTTAATAAAATAACTCGTAATTTAAAGACAATGGGTGGAAAACAAGATTTAAAAAAAAGCTTTTCCTTCGCACCTCAAGCTGCTAAAAACACAACTACACTAAAAGTTTGAATTATTTTCATACAACAAGTCAAAGAATCAGAGTCCGTGTTTTTAATTCCGTTAATATTTCGATCAAGTCCGACGATATTAAACATTAATCCACCCAAAGTAACTACACGTGTGAGATAAAATCTCGTTATTTAGTTTCTCGCAAACTTTTTTTTTTTTATCGCGTTTGCACAAACGGTCTTTTGCAGGTGCTTTTTGCAGTTAAAGGGTTTTCTTCCGTCTTTTAAACTCGAATGACATCAATCGGGGACACGCTTTGGGGAAACTCCTTCCCATTACGCAAGCGTGCACCCCGCGTGCGTGTGTGCGCGGCTGATAACACAATCGCACGCACAACACCGAAGAGCCGCAGCCTGTGCGAAAAACAAGCGCAGGGACGTGAGGGGGGGGGGCGAGGACGCAGCTCCGCCTTTGTTTTAAAAGGCCTCTGGGGGGGGGACTGAAGCTCAACATCTGCGGTTCGGACGCGATGGACCCGGACCTGGAGGTCGACCCCGACCGGACCTCGCAGAGGAAAGGCTTCGGGAACAAGTGAGTCTCTGAGGAGGGGAGCCGTCCTGCCCCACTTTGGGGGACGGCAAAGACGCCTGGGCGATCCAGTAAATAACTTTACCCCCCAAATAGCGCAAAAATTGAGACTTTTATTCTCAGAACTCGGACTTTGTTTGCTTTGTGCAAGTAAAAAAAGTACTAAAAGTCATGCAAATCGTGCTTGAGTTACTTTTGTGGCTGTTTTAAATGTAGATTCATCTCAGAGTGGAGACGAGAGCTTCTCTTTATTCTGTTCTTGAACGCTTTTATTTATCCCTCTGAGCTGCTGTAAAAGGTTGTGAACAGAGCGTCAGTGGAGGAGGGGGGGGGTTGTGAAGCCATCCAGAGGTGGAGGGGAGGGGGGGGTGATAACATCGCAGCCCTCCACCCAGCTCCGCCTCGGCTGCAGGACGGGGGTCGGCCGCCCTCCTCCGGGCCTCGCCGCTCACCTCTCCCCTCAGTGTGTTTGTGAACAGGAGCGTGACGCTGGAGAACATCAAGTGCTACGGCTTCGACATGGACTACACCATGGCGGGTACGTAAAGGGCCCGGCGACCCGCTCCGCCCGCCGCCGCCTCCTCTGATGACGCCCGCGTTCCCCCGCAGTGTACAAGTCCCCTGACTACGAGAGCCTGGGCTTCCAGATGATCCGGGACCGGCTGGTGTCCCTCGGGTACCCCCACGAGCTGCTGCGCTACACCTACGACCCCAGCTTCCCCACGCGGTGGGTCCGAGCCCGCCCCCCGCGGCGCCCGCGGCGCCCCCCCGGCCCCCCGGCTGACGCGTGTCTCCTCTCTCCCGCCTCAGCGGCGTGGTGGTGGACAGCCTGTACGGGAACCTGCTGAAGGTGGACTCAAACGGGAACATCCTGGTCTGCTGCCACGGCTTCCTCTTCCTGCGAGGGTCCGCTCCAAACCCCCCCTCCCCCTCCCCCCTCCCTCGCGTGCGTCCGCTTGCTTCGCCGAGGCTGACGTGTGCTCCTCCGCAGGGCGGACATCGAGACCTACTACCCCAACAAGTTCATCCAGAGGGACGACACGGACCGTTTCTACATCCTCAACACGCTCTTCAACCTCTCAGGTTCCCGTGCCCGTCCCCTCGCCGCCGTCTTCGCAGACGCCGCGGCTTTCAAACGCCCCGCGACCTTTCCTCTCTTGCAGAGACGTACATCTACGCCTGCCTGGTGGACTTCTTCACCCGGTCCAACAGATACATGAAGTGAGCGGGTTCGGTCCTCGGGGCAAGAGCGAACGCGCCTCTGCTCCGGGGTCTGAAGCTCCCCTCTCCTCAACGTCCTCTTCCAGCATCCCCAAAGGCTTCAAGCACGGCGACCTGATCATGTCCTACCGGAGCATGTTCCACGACGTCCGCGCCGCCATGGACTTCATCCACGACACGGTGAGAGACGTTCGGAGGCGCCCCGGCCTCGGCGTCGGGGCTCGGGACCGACCCTCTTTGTGCCGCCCAGGGAATCCTGAAGGAGCAGACCATCAAGAACCTGGACAAGTTCGTGGTCAAAGACGTGAGTGAGCCGTCTCAACATCTGCGCACAGCTGGAGGCAAGGGAGTGAGACCCCCAACGTGTCCTCCACAGCCCGACCTGCCCGTCCTCCTCACTCGGATTAAGAAGCTGGCCAAGGTCTTCCTCGCCACCAACAGCGACTACACCTACACGGAGGTGACCCCCTGGGCGTTTGACCCCGTCACCCCCCGCACGCGCCTCGGGATAACCGATGTTTTCGTCCCTCTCCTTCAGGCGATCATGAAATACCTGCTGGAAAACCACAAGGTCAGAGCGTCGCTTCTTCTTCTAACCCTTCAAAAGGAGCCCGGCCTTCATTCCGCGTCTCCTCCAGACCGACTCCTGGCGCTCCTTCTTCGACCTGATCGTCGTGGACACCAAGAAGCCGCTGTTCTTCGGCGAGGGGACCGTGCTGAGGCAGGTGGACACGGTAAGGAACGCGCCCCCCCCCCCCCGCGAGGCCCCCGAGCGCTTCACCGACGTGTGTCTGGCGCAGGACAAGGGAAAGCTTCGCATCGGGACGTACACGGGCGCCCTCCAGCACGGGACCGTTTACTCCGGAGGTGAGCTCCCCGACCCCGTGAGTCTTTAGGCGGGAACGTTTGATCCCATCGGGTGTTTTGAAGTCCCAGTTTAACACTAAAAACGTGTTTTTCTTGGATCACAGGAATTTCGCTTTCCTCTTTTAGAGTTAAAATAGATACGATTAATGTATACGAGTCTCCTCTTCCTACTCTTCCCCCTCTCCTCCTCCTCCTCTACCCAGCAGGCCATCAGCAGACCCCCCCCCCCATATGAGAATGGTCCCGCTCAAGGTTTCTCCCTCTTAAAAGGGACTTTTTCTCCGCCGCCGTCGCTCGTCGGGGGGGTCTGGCGACGCCGTTGGCAGCAGACGGTGTTTAAATAAAGATGAATTGAATTAGGAATGAAGGAGAAACGAATAATTAATGTGTAAAAGGGAAAAAAGGGGCGTGAGCGTCACCTGTGGAGGTGCGGTGAGCGACTGCGTGTGTTTTCTAGGATCGTCGGACATCATCTGCGACCTGCTGGACATCAGGGGGAAGGAGATCCTCTACGTGGGCGACCACATCTTCGGCGACATCCTCAAATCGAAGAAGCGGCAGGGCTGGAAGACGTTCCTGGTGGTGCCCGAGCTCACCAAAGAGCTGCAAGTGTGGGAGGAGAAGAAAAGTGAGGCCGCCGCGCTCGCCGCCGCCGCCGCCGCTGCCGACCCCGATCGCCCGCTGACGGCTTCGCCGGCTTTGCAGATCTGTTCGAGGAGCTGAAGCGCCTGGACGTCTTCGTCGCTGACCAGCACAAGTGAGTTCCCGAGCCCGTCGCGCACGTTTCGCCGGTCGTTCGGGGGCCGAGGTAAAGACTCCTTCGCCGTTTGTCACGCCAAGGCACCTGGGGGACAGCAGCATCAGCCCCAACGACATCAGCCTGGTGCAGCTGAGGATGAAGGTGAGCTCCTCGGGGGGGTCTGGGGGGTCTTCTTCGTGGCTGACGTGGCTGTCCCGGCGAGCAGGTGCTGACCCACCGGATGGACGTGTCCTACGGCCAGATGGGCAGCCTCCTGCGCAGCGGCGCCAGGCAGACGCTCTTCGCCAGCCAGCTGATGCGCTACGCCGACCTGTACTCCTCCACCTGCCTCAACCTGCTGCACTACCCCTCCAATTACCTCTTCCTGGCTCCCCCCGTCCTGGTCGGCCCCGCTCGCCCCGCGCCGGCGTTTCCCGTGGCGAGCGCGCTGGGGTCTCACGCCCCCCCCCGTCTCTTTCAGATGCCCCACGAGGCGGCGTGCCAAACCTCCACCGAGTTGTCGTCGCAGCTGGACCTCACCAAGCATTACTACGAGACCAAGAAGAAGCAGTGAGGTCGGTGGTGTTCCTCGAGCTGTTTCTAGTCCCGTGCGCGGATGTGATCAATAATGAATCCCCCTCCTCCCCTGCAGCGGGGAAGATGGATATCCTGGTGAAACCTTGCTGCAGCCATTGTGTCGCCCCCCCCTTTTACTGAAAAGGAAAAATAGTATTTTTCTAATTGCATATTAACAATATATGTCAGATATTATAATATATAATAACAACATATGTTGATTCCATACAGACAAACTCGGACTTACTGTATATATGAGTGCTCTCTACTTATTGTTTCATTCAGTGTTGTACATTTACTATTAATGTTAGGCTTCTCTAATGGTTTTGAGGAATTGGTTGTGTTTTTGTCTGTGTGATTTCTGAATTTAAATAAGTGTTCAAAGCGTTTTGAGTGTCCGAAGCGCCTCATTTATCCCGAAAAGTGATTATTTACCAGCGACGGCCTCGTCAGAAGCCGCCTGTAGTACCCCCGTCTGTCCACTGGGTGGCGGCAAACGCTTTAAACAGCCGCAGGATGTGTGTGTCACACACGTTTCACCGGCTCTGTGGGGTCCTTTAATTAAACGAAGTTATCATCTCGGGTTGGGATTAAGGTGCAAATGTCTGCTTTTACACTCGGGTTGGATGTGTTGATGTCAGAGGGATGGGTGGAGGCCAACGTGACAAAGATAGAAGTCGTTTTTGCGTCTAAAAAGTAATTTCTGTGTTTTTCTGCAGCGGTTTGATTCATAAATTCTTTAAAAATCGTCCAGGGCGGATTAAAAAAAACATAAAAAGCTAATTTCATCACAATAAACCGATTACCTCAACAAATATTGTCGGTATGCGGAGAAGCAATTGAAAAAAGAATTGGAATACATTTTTAAAGGCACAGTTCACCCAAAAAGATGAAAGAGGACCCATTAAGTGAAAAAAAAATCGTTCCGTAAAGTCGGATTCTTTTCGAAAGGGGACATTTGTCCCCACATGTGAGGACAAGTGTCCTCAAGTTTCTGTCTTTGCAAGCTGTTTAACAGTCTCCGCGCACAACTTCGACATTCCATCGAAGTTCAGGTTATCCGTGCATGTATGGTGGTTGGAGAAATACTTTACATTCTAATGGTATGACGGATTCGTCGTTTGAAAGAGCATTGTGTGTGCACGATCTTTTAAAAATAGGTTTAAAGTTTATGTCACGCGTCCAATCAAAGGGGTTGTGACGTCATCGCCCCACCGTGGAGCCAGACTGGGAACCAGCGGGTGGGACTGGTTTTTAAACTTCTACAAACTCTGCATGTGAAGGGACCTCTCTCTCTCTCACACACTCTCACACACACAGATACACACACTCAGGCTCACACACACACACACACACACAGATACAAACACTCAGACTCACACACACACAGACTCACACTCAAACACACACACTCAATTACACACACACTCCCTCAGACTCACACACTCACTCACACACACACACTCACTCGCTCACACATACAAACTCAGACTCACTCACTCACTCACACACGCACACACTCACTCACACACACATACACACTCAAACACACACACTCAGACTCACTCACACACACACACACACACACACACTGTGACTGCGTGTGTGTCTTTGCTGCACACAGCCCGGGCCTCTGCAGAGCTGCACAACATCTGCCCACATGTGGAACCCGAGCAAACCCTCACGCCGGTCACGTGACCAACCTGGACCCCCCCCCACACACACACACACACACACACTAAAAACGCGTCGCTGCGCCTCGACCCGCGTCGGCCCGCTGGAATTTAAAGGTCGGCCTCGTCGTTTTTGTTTTTTTTTTTTTTAGCTTCTTTTGAATAAAAAGTACCTCCCCTGGCCCCGCCCCCCAGGCTTAGGCCCCGCCCCCCGCGGCCTCCTCCATGATTTCATTTCCTGCGTCTGCGCTATTTCGGCCGCGTCCTCGTCCCCTCCGTCACCTGCGGTATTGTCCGCGGCTCGGCCCTTGTTTTCTCACCTGCTCGCCCCCTCGCGTCTCCTGGACGCCGCCGTCCCCTTCCTGCAGCCCCCTCCATGTCGCCGCGGCCGCGCACGCAGGCGCGCGTCCGTCGGTCCCCCTTTGAAGCCCACGTCTTTTTATTTTTTATAAAAAAAAAAACCCACGAATCTCACAATTTTAAAGTTTCACCTCCTCAGAGGGAAACATTGGGGTTCGACAAAAACGTTGGGGGCGTGAAAAATTAGTTTTTTTTTTTTTTTTTCTCTCTCTCGTTTGATTGGAGCAAAAAAAAAAAAAAACAAGCCCTGATTGAGGATCTGTCCTCTGCTGGTCTGTGCTGGGTGAAATGTGTGTTTACCACCGACCCCTCCAGCACAGGAGCATCCCTCCAGCCCAGACCCACACCTGAACTAACGCATCAGCTCTTTTTTTAAAATTTATTTACAGAAAACGCAGTTTTAACACTGCGAACGCACCAGAAAACGTGGTGTTACTTTGGATTATTTGTATTCAGAGTTCCTATCTGGGTTCCTTTTTATTTTTTGTGTGACGCTGTGTTTAATAAATATCCATTTGGGCCCATGATTGGACCGAGTTTAGCTCATTTAAGAAGAAAAATGTGACTAAACGTTACAAACCGCCCGTATTACAGCAAATATGGAAGATTTATGGCCTTTCACTTTTTCCTGTTTTCATACTTTGATATTTGTTTGGAAATGATATAATTAACGTTAAAACTTAAGACTGTTTTTGAGGCATTTCAGTTTGTAAGCCCTGAAACCGAGCGGCAAAGCTTAAAAAGCGCGTTTTTAGAGACCAACCAGAGCAGATTTAATATCCTTTTCATTGCTTTTTATTGAAAACAGCGAACGGAACAAGACGCTTCGACTAACTCAAGTTTATCCATTAAATAATTTGTCAAACCCGAGTCCATCGCCTGACCCGCTCTGGGTATTTTTTTAAATTTTTTTTTTTAATTTATTCACATTAAAACGTACTTTTTTCCACACACTTCTCATTCCAAAGAAACCAAAAGCAACCAAAAAGAAACTGAAACCGTCTTTATTGGGATTAAAAAGGTGACAGGAATCTTTACATAGAACTGAAACAACTTGACAGGACCCCCTCGCCCCCCGCCCCCCCCCCCCCAACATGCGCTGAAACCAGCAGTGTTTTAACTCCGGTCTGAAAACAGGAAAAAGGAGCCGCTTTCATGGGGGAACACTCTGGATCCGTGGCGTTTAATCAAACGCAGATGCCATTATCTCATTAGCCGATATCCTCCCCGCTTTAATCTGCACATGAAAAGCGGCCCCCGAGCAGCTCTGCTGACATGTTGGGTTTCATTTGCTCCGTGCAGCCAGATAGCTGCAGAAGCACCACCGTCCCCCATTCCACACATTCCAGGATTTCCCAGCAACCATTGCAAGCAAGCCCGAACAAGTCACGTTCTTCGCTCGGGGTGAGTCTCGCGCAGCCGAGCGGCCCGAGGTCTCCTCCAGCCGCCCGCTCCCGCCCGGAATACTTCCACCGTCCCCGCCAAATGTTTAACTTTTTCGCCAAGTCTCGCAGGCACGACGCAACTTTACACCTTCGCCGCCGGGCAGGCGGTGGGGTTGGGGGTTGGGGGGGGGTTTCTGCCTCTAATAAGGGCTGGTTTCCTTGTGCGGAGCGGCCGGAGCGTGGTTAAACATTTCCACCCAGAGAGGTCTGCTGACAGTCACGAAAACAAACAAACCTCTTTTCCTCTGGCGGGCGAACATGAGGCGCGCACAGGAGCACTGACACCTAATCTCGACGCGGAGGAATAAAAGACAAGAGGAGGGAAGGCAAAACAAGAGGGCTGGGTGGGGGGAGAAGAGGGCCTTGCCCCCTGCATTCCTCCCAAACTTCCCCTCCCCCCCTCGACCTGCCGCTGCCACTGAGGATGCTCAAAAACACACATCAACCCCCCGCCTCCTCCTTCTCTCTCTCTTTTTTTTTCCTCCCCCCCATCTGCTTATTTTACCATCGGCGGAGCGGAGCGGTGTTTGGTGTGACGACAGAACAACACACAGGTGAAGAACAAACACTTTAAAAACACACACACACACACACACAAACACCTGGAGGTCTGCACAAACACCCGTTTTTTGTTTTTTTTTTAAAAACAGAAAAAAGAAGTGAGCGTCGAGGCGTTACTCCGGACCGCTCTGCTCTGCTCAGCGTTTCTGCAGCTCACTTTACGTAATGAGACGCACACACACACACACACACACACACACACACACACACACGCGTGTACACGCGCACACACAGGGGCTCTGGTGTTAATTAAAAAAAAAGGTGGGTAAAGTTCCAATCAATACGCCATCAAAAGGCACCGGGGGTGATCAATACCCCCCCAGCAGCACCTCTCTCGATATTGCCTCGCCCGAGGACGCGCGCCTGGCGCAAAGTTCGGGCCCGCCGGTGGCGAGCCCGGAGCCCCCCGGGCCCCGCTTCAGCGTGAGCCGAGGCCAAATGCTATGACAATACTATTGCACTGCTAGAATGGATGGTACAGTAGTGCAACATTGTCAAAGCAGCTGACCTCAGCATGTGTCAGCACGTGGACGTGGGGGACCGCCATTCTTCGCCACAAAACGCCAGTTCCACTCAAACAAGAGGCGCCGTTCGCCTGCATTAAAGGGGAGGGGGTTTGGGGGGGTGTGTGGAGGAAGGGGGGTTGCTGAAATGTTAGCCACGGTTAGATTAGCTGCTCAAGTTAATCTGGGCTCTTTGACTAATTCATCCAGATGAAGCCCTCGGGCCGGGGCGTGCAGGTGGAGGGTGACAGGTCCCGTGGGCCCATGCCCTTTTAATATTGCACTGCTCATCCCAGTGTCCAGTGGTGCAACAGAAAAAGGGCAGGGGACAACAACATGGCCTCCTCGCCGCACGCACGCACACACACACACACACACACACACACGCACGCACGCAAGGCAAACGCGTCGTCACGTCGACGGCCGGGGTTCGCACATTCCCGACCCGGCGTGGATTTTTTTTTTGGGTGGGGGGGAAAGTTTGCAAACTGGCCCCGGAGCTCATTATTCCAGCTTCTCCCGCCGCAGTCCGACCAATTAAAGTGATTATTTTAGCAGCAGTTGTGCCCCCGTGGGGGGCAAAAACGAGGATATTATAGCTTAACAATGTAAGTTTACAACAGTGGAGCTAAATGAACTTCCTAAATTAAGCAGCACTGGTCACCCTGGGAGAATGGGAATTTCCCAGCATGTGGGCTCGTGCTATTCTCTCCAGTGAATGACATGCATTCTAATTTGGGGGGAGAACTGGGAGGTTGGAGACAGAGGGGGGGTGAGGGAGGGGGTGGAGGGGGTGAGCACACTCCCAAAAGCATTCAGAGAACTACAGGCTCGTCATACCTAAAGGCTCTTTAACGCTCCCGCAGCTCGAGCGGCGTCACCCGCCGCCCAACTCCGACGAGAAACGTTGAAAAAGAACGAAATAAAGATCGAAAAAAACTTCGCCAAAGTTGCTTTTTTTTTTTTTTGCTGCCCGGCGGTGCAAAAGAGAGAGAGAGGGAGAGAGAGGAGGGGAGGGGGGAGAGAAAAAAATCCAACGACCCCAGAAGGCTGCAAGTTTGCACAATCAAGGCGCTGTTACACAACACATCCTACAGGATCTATACCTTCAAACGCGACAGCGCGGCGCCGCAACAGCCCGCTGCCCCCCTCCCAGACCCCCCCCGCCCCGATGGTGGGGTTTTTTTTTTTTTACCTGCTCTCCTCGGCTTCAGGTTGTGGCCGCCATACATCTGTGGAGCGGCCTGTACGCCTCCCCGACGCGAGCAGCGCCGGATCCGTCCCCCCGCCAGCTCACAAGCCCCGCAGCAACAACACTGACGACTTGTTAGATTGCACAACAGCCTATAGGTTGCACGCACACGCACACGCGCACGCACACACACACTTGCGTCAGCGCCGTGAAAAATGCCGCCCCCCGAGAGTGTCTTTACGCCACGGGGACGGCAGAGGACGCGTCGCGCTGCCCCGGCAGGCGTCACGGCCGCGTCCCGGGCAAGTTTGGGGAAGGCGCTGGGTCCAGATGCGCAGCGCGCGGGGACGGACGGACGGACGGACGGACGGACCGAACCGAACCCGGCGGCTTCTCCGCCCGCAGACAAACAATCCCCGCGACCTTTGCAACTTCCAAGTTTGCGCTGACGGGTTTTTTTTTTTTTTTTTTTTTTTTTTTTTTACGCACGGAAAAATAAGCTACAACTTACAACCGCCACCTCCTCCTCCTCCTCCTCCTCCTCCTCCTCCACAATCACGAATAGTATCTGGCCAAGGGAGGGACAATCCGTTATAGGCGAGAGAGGGAGAGAGAGAAAGGTGGGAAAAAAAAAGAAAAAAGTTGTCCATAAAACAAAGAAAAGCCGCCCTCTCCACCAACCACACCTCACGCTCCGCCGCTCCGGGGGGACTCCGTCCGCGGTTCCCGGCAGGCTGGAGGCGCGTCGGCGTCCACCGCGCGGAGCTCGAAGAGCGAGACGAGGAGGGGGGGGAGAGGGAGAGAGAGAGAGGGAGAAAGAGAGAGAGAGAGAGAGAGAGGAAAAAAAAAAGGCAAGTCTTCCATGTAGAAGAACGCGGCCTCACGGATCCGGACTCCATCTTTGACTACTTGACATTCAGAGGCTGCCGGAGCAAATTCCTCGTTTGCATGCCTCCCGCTGATTGGCCCCTCCGTGCGCTAGTCTCCGCTATATGGTGCGCCATTGGTTTGCGCTCGGCGTGGCCGACGGTCCCGCAGGCCGCCGGATTGGCTGCGCGCACGGACGCGTCACCGCGTACGACGAATACCTGATGAAACGTCTCCCATTCACAAATTTCTCCCCCCCCCCTCTCCCTCCCTACACCCCCCCTCCTCTGCTGTATCTGGATACTTGATCACTAATTGTTTGATTTACATTTTAGGGGGGGGGTAAAGTTTGTGCTCGGGTTTGTAATCAGCCTTAAAATGGCCTCCGCGGGCAGCGGGGCGCGCACGGGATCCCTCCTCGACGCGCAGCGGCGATTACGCAGGATCCATTTTGCGTGATCGATTTTAATAGAGATACGGACACGTGTGTGTGTGTGTGTGTGTGTGTGTGTGTGTGTGTGTGTGTGTGTGTGTGTGTGTGTGTGTGTGTGGAGGGGAGGGGGGGTCGTTTGGCGCGTCGGTGCGGCCCGACGACGACCCCCCCCACCACCTCCCCTCCTAAATACGCGTCCGCGGGTTTTTAAAACAGCCCGCAGTTCCGCGGGAGCTTCTGGCGGGTGGAAGTTGGAGAGCGGACCTGTGGGATCTTGTGAGGGATCATGGTGGGCTCGGATCATGCGGGGATGGAGGCGGACTCTGCGGGCGCCTCGGTCCCCTCGCGGAGCTCTGATTGACGCGCAGAGAGGAGAAGCGGGCTGTGAAATTTGGCATTCCTGGCCAGAGGAGCTGAAATAATGGTATTATCCGGCGGGACCGGGCCCACTTTTTACTCCCCTTACACCCACCCGGCTCCGGCCCACTCAGAAGGGATCTGATTGTTCGAGCCAGTCGGCAGGAAAAAAAAAAAAAAAAATGTTTGATGTGAAGGCGGGGCGTGATGGATCCGCAGAAGGTCTGGATCAGAGATGCCTCTCAGGCTGAGACGTGTCTGTCACTGCAAACTGAGGCTCGTCTCAAAAAAAAAAAAAAAACAAGAGAAAACCCAACAACTGCTTTTTAAAACACCGTTTCCTGATTTTCTGACGGAGGGAAATATAATTTGTGTTAATTCCCCTGTTGGTGAAGAGGCAGGGGGGGAAGCAGCACAAAGGCTGAGCCTGGGGAGGAACCTAAAACACGTTTAAAGATCATTTTTCTCTCCGTGGTGGTGAAAAGTTCTGGTTATAAACACGAGACAACGCTCAGATAAATTGGGGGTGAAGCAGGAGTGTATTCAAGTGGGGAAATGTGCCACAGAAACTACACAATAATCATATTTTCTTTCCCCTTTTTGGCCTCACAAACGTGTTCAATTGCTATTTAAAATTGATCAAATAATCCATCAGGAGGGTCTGGCTGCTCTGCCCCTCCACAGCAGCTGTTTGTTCAATTCCACACTTCCAAACGTGACGTGGAATGTGGGTATTTATTGTTTTGTTAAAGCAGGATAAATTAAAAACGCGTACACGTGTTGTGAATCTGTGATTAAAATATCAAACACAGTTAGAGCGTTTCTCTGCTTTGTCAGATCAACACAAGCCTTTAATTCTTTGAGCTGAACAATTTCAACAAATATCCTATTTGTTAAATCCAGCTGTGCTTAATCCAAATAATAATAATTATATTATTGTTATTTAAAAAAGGTAAAACGCCACAAAATTAATTAGGAGTCAGCAAAGGTGTCACTGCTGTGATTAAATCGTGTAAAATGTTCCACAAAACACATTAAAGTTCCATATTCTTTGGGATTTAAAAGCAACCGAGGGGGGCAGTTTTAAAACTGAATTTTCACAGGATAAAATAAAAACGTGGCATTTTAAAAATTAAACCATTAAACAAATCTAATGGGAATAAATGTGTTTTACTGCAGATGGTAAAACAGGCCAAAAATAATAAACTACTGAAATGATTTAAACACACGCTGTTACGCTGGTGTGTTTAATTTACTCTGATCTGCTGCAGCTCAGAAGAGAATTAAACACGTTTAGACTCATTTAGGGAATTCCTAGACCGACCAAAATTTAAACGTTTTTTTCCATTTTTTAAACAAATTAAGTTGGGAGAAAGCAAGGTTAAATCCAGGGAAACGAGAGATTTTGACCCTCGGCCGAGCGAAAACAAAAAGCTGAACGGAAACAAACAGTTTTTCAGCTGCTGGAAAAACAGATTTAATTGTAAAAGTGATCCTGGAGGGAAAGTGGCAGAAAGCAGGGCTGACTTTAAACTGCTGCCCCCTCCGAGGTGTCATGTTGGGGGGTGAGGGGGGTGAGGGGGGTGAGGAAGGCCTTTAAAACATGGGAGTTATTGTTCCCTTCTGTTTTTTCCAACCTCCCATCCTCCGAAAATGTACCTCCTTTCTTCCTCTGCCCTTTAACCTCTCCCAACCCCCACCGCTCCATCTCACAGCTCTCGCCACGTCCCCCCCGACACACACACACACACACACACACACACCCCGCCTCCCCGCCCCCTCCCCTCATCGGCCAAAGACCAAACAGCCGTGATTGATCGTCATTGATAATTTCCCACCGAAAAGCAGGAGAAAAAGGTTAATGGAGAAGTGTGTTTTTGGAGGAGGAGGAAGAGGAGGAGGGGAAGTGAGTTTTGTGCTTCATCTTTTTCAGACCCCACCTCGAGTACCGAGCCCCCCGTGCACCCTGGCTCTTCTAAAGAGCCCCCTCCCTCCCCCTCCTCCCCCCCCCCCCCCCCCCCTCCGCCTCCCACTTGAAACAGACTCTATGGACTGCATGCATGACATTCCAGCTGTGTGGGTGGCACAGCCCTTCTTTTACTGCGTCTCCACCAGCACACGGGGCTCCTGGAGCCCGGCGGCCCCGGGGGTGGGGGGTGGGGGGGGGACCTCCGCCTCCCCCCCCGGCCCCATCCTCCCCCGGCTCGGGTCCCCGATCACGCCCGGGGTGTGTGGGGGGGGCGAGGGACCCGCCCCAGCAGGCTCCCAAAGCACACCTTTAGGGGTGAGTCGGTGCCTCCACTCGACTTGAGAAGGGCCTGAGATGGACTCCCCCCGTAGTCCCAATCCCTCTCCTCCATCTGACGCCACTACGCCGGATTAAAAAGCGCAATTAGGAAATTATCCGCCTGCTGGGAGTGCGGCTTTCTGAGTCCTCGGCGTGGAAGGGCCGCGGTTTTCAGCCCAGCGCGCGCGTTTCCTGTGGAAAACATCCGGGCGCGTTCGCACTTCAGCTCCCCCCGATCTCCCAAAAACCGGGTTGCGAAGGGTTAAAATCAATCTGCGCAGATTAGGGCAGCGTCCAGCCTCCAACTGGATTAAGATGAAGAAATCTCCCTCGGCGTGGCGTCGCTAAAGAGCCCTAACCGCGCCGCTGTTGATTACGGAAGAGGGGGCGAAACCGACTCCGCGCCCCCCCCAATCTAAATCAATTACCCATAATCCCGCTGGATTATCATAAACCTCGCCGAAGCCCCGAACCCGACAGATATCGACCCTCGAAGAACGAACCCCCGTTCCGTAACTCGGAGCGGAGCGACCCCGCTTGTTTTTCTGCCGCTGCCAGACGAGTGCAGACTCCAAAGAAAAAAAAAAAAAAAAAAAAGTCGGCCCCATTAACCGAACTTCAGAGGAATTCCTCACTTTACATACGGAATGCACTTTAGGTCAAAGGGCAAAGGGCCAGAGGGGAATCAACCCGCGCCCAGGCAGGCAGGCCTTATTTAAACAAGCCTGGAATGCCTGGCTGGGGGAGAGAGGGAGAGAGAGAGAGAGAGAGAGAGAGAGAGAGAGAGAGAGAGAGAGAGAGAGAGAGAGAGAGAGAGAGAGAGAGAGAGAGAGAGAGAGAGAGAGAGAGAGAGAGAGAGAGGAGAAGAGGAGGAGGAAGAAGAAGCAGAGGAAGAGGAGGAAGGGGAGAGGACCTCTGTGCCATTAACGTGAGCCCCCCCCCCCCCAATAAATACCAGCCCTTTTCAAATGACCTGCGCAGGCCGTTCCACGTGCTACCGGTTCGGACCGTTACGAGCTTCTGAGTCACGCCGACGTCGCTTAAACCCGTCTAACGTAACGGGGTCCGCCCCCCCCCCCACGGCCACGCCGGGCCTCGGTTCGAGGGGAAAGACCCCGTTGTTCGTTCGCCCGAAGTCCTTCAGACGGCTTTAACGTCCCTCCTGGGGGGCCGATCGATCATCGATGCTCAGATGAGGGCGTCTTTAAAGGGGCCGATGTCCGAACGGATCCACGCTCAGCCCCGAGCTTTCGCTGGATTCAGGAAAAGTGAGGAAAAAACGGGAGAAATGCTCTTTTTTTTGTCCTGGATGTTCAAGGCTGATCGACCGCCTGGACAGCGATTGTTGCGAGATGAACAGATAAAGAACGTTAAAGAAAACATTTAGGTCAATCTTTATAAAACAAACTTTATATATTACGACGTTAATCATTTATATATACGATGTTAATCAAACTAAACCTGAAAAACTAGACTGCTTTTGAACTATTAACGATGCTAAAAGGCAATAAATCTGCAGTCTGGATTTGAAATTAATTCCCCGTTTACCTTTTTTTTTTTATTAAATTTTGAAACTTATCAGGTGATGCGCACTTTTAAATATTTAATATTAGGAATAAATGCTTTGAAACCCCACACGGAAGGTTCACGCCCTCTGGCTTGAGGCTGCCCTCTCACCTGCCTGCGTGTAATTTCAGGATCCGTAAGAGGTGAAAAATCCTCCCTCTGCTGCTCTTAAAACAAAAAACCGTTGAATTCTGAACACGGGGGTGATGATTAATCTCCTATAGCCGATAAACAAATCAAACTTACCCTAAATGAGCGCGCCTTCTTCTAAATCAGGAGTTCCACAGCAGAAGTCGACCGGCGCGCTTGAGACTCAAGATCTGCAGATTGTGAACACACCAGCTGATTAATCACTTGAATCCAGCCTTTCGTGCTCTCGTTCTCGGTTTGACACATTTCAAAGCCTCAGAGGGTCGCAACAGCGGGGGGGTCCGAGCCCGTTCGGTGCGTCCCCCCCGGGTTGGGGCTGCGCGCTGAAGCTCCAGGGTCAAAGGACCAAGACAAGACTCCCAAACCTGAAACGGGAGCTCCTCTCGCCTCCCGGCAAAACCGAACCCCTAAACCCCCCCCCCCTCGAAGAACCAACGCCTGTCTTTGGGGGCGAAGGCCCCCGACTTCATAAAAACGCAGTTAAACGAGTGTTTGGGGGAAAAAACAAAGTTGAATCAGTGTTAAAAAGAAGGGTTACTTCAGGGGCTCCTTTAATGATTCCCTATGAGGGAGCCCTTTGAGGGGGGGGGGGGTCAGGCTGGGGGGGTGTGAAGGCGACCCTACCTTTGGACCCTCCAGCACACACCATCCCCTCCTTTTCTCGGACCGCTCCGTCAAAATGTCTTCCGAGCGGCCCCGCTACAATCCCCATGGCCCTGCTGGAATTCGGACCGCTCCGGGGGCTTCAAAGCCGCCGCCGCTCCCGGCCCGGACCAATGGGAGGACCCTGCCTTGACCCCGCTGACCCCCCACCCCCCGACTATCCATCTCCGGCCCGCCGGGGGGGGGGTAGGGGGGTGGGTGTCACACGTGTGGCCCGGGGGGCCGTCGATGAGGGGGTGGGGGGGGGTCAGGGGGCCTTCTCGCCTTCTCGCCTCCGTCCGCCGCCTTCGCTCTCTGGGCCCCCTCCCTCCAGCTCCGGGGCGGACGCCGACGCCACCGCCACCGGGGGAGGCGAGGTGACCGGCCGGGGGCTGCAGCGAGGCCGCAGGCCTGCAGCCCCCCCTTGAAGCTCCCCTGCAGCCTCCAGAGGTCTCTGGCTGAGGCGGCCATTTTCCCAGCAGAACACGTGACCTCGCCTCCCCCCGCAGGAGCCAATTATCTGACGCCCAATCAATCAATTACGCCTTAATCGCCCGCCCCCCCCCCGCACACACGAGCCCTTAAAGGTCCTCGCCTGCTCGCCGCGTCTCACTCGAGCAGGGGCCGCGCCGCCGCCAGGTTAAAGTTGTCCTCTCGGATCATAAAGAGTTTATAATCCCGGGGCGGAAGAGCGCCGCGCGCTAATCCGGGCTGTGGCGCCATCTAGTGGCGGAAGCGCGGTACTGCACCCGTGCGGGACGCGCTCGTTATCACGTGAAAATATTTGAGTTTTGAGAAGGAAAAAAAAGATTTACTCACCTATTCATAAGTACATCAACGTTAAGCTGCAGTATATTGTGATTTAAAAGTTTTTTTTTTCCCCATAAGACCGGTTTGTGTGCATTTTCTAGCCAAAATAAGCATTGAATGCATGCGTAAACATCAAATTAAAACTTATTCTAAGTAAGGTACCTGCATTAAATCTATCAAAAGGAATCAAATATTGAAGACAAAGACCAAGAAAAGAGAGAGTTACAGTTAGAGTCATGTTTATTTACAGCAGAATCCTGAAACAGAGGGGGGAGGACAGAGTTTAAAAGAGTTTTAGACGAAGCGCTTCAGGATTCATGTTTCACTACACAGTTCTTAATTTATTTATTCACCGGGTTTCTATACAGAATCCATTCAGCCATAATATGAACGCCGCAGCAGATCTGGGGTCTGCTGGAGGGCAGGAGAGGTGGAGAATTAAAAAAAAAAAAAACCAAACAAACAACTAAGAAACATTAAAATAAAAAAAACAAAAGGGGATAAAAACAAAGCTTTATTCTATATATAAAAAAATCTGTTATCACCATGATCATCTTCAATCATTTATGCATGTACATATACACACATATATGTATATAAATCTATAGATCTTCTCACCGTGTCCATGAACAGGTGAAACGGGGTTTGTGGTTCCATGTTCAGGTCAGAGGTCAGAGCTGACCCGAGGCAGTCCTTCCTGACCAGCAGTCTTTATCGCCGACACCTCCGGCGGAGCTCCTCGTGGGGGGTTCGGCACCGCCCGCGTCGGCCCGGCGGCGGGGAGGGGGGGGAGGGAAGGGGCCCGCGGTTGGGCCGGAGGCCCTCGGGAGCGACGATTCACTGTACACTTAACATGCACGGCCAGACGGCGTTGGGGGGCGAGAGAGGACGGAAGGCCCGGCTAAACCGCGCTGTCCCCTCCGCTCCCCCCTCCTCGCCCCCCCCGCTCCTGGCACGGCTCCAGATCACGTTAAATATAAACCGACAAGCACCACGAAAACAGGACAAAGTAAACCGAAGACCATCAGGGACCACGAGGTGACGACCGAGGGGTTGGCTTCTGTTCTCCAATTCCCATTTTTAATCATCTGAAGGGTGTGAAGGAATTCCTCCCCTCTGTAGGTCCACACACACACACACACACACACACACGCGCGCACACACACACACCCCTCTATCAGTAACTATACATGACACGTCCACAGAACATCTGTATTCCACCTCACTACTCCACGATGGTCAGGTCTTCTTCATCCAATGACGCGTGGTGGAATTTAAAAAAAAAAAAAAAAAAGGCCTTCTGCGTTTCAGCGTCAGGAGAGAAATTCAGTCACGAAGCGTCCAGGCGGGCGTCCTCGAACCAAGTCGACGTTCTCGGACCCCCCCCAGACGAAGAGGAACCGTTTCACGGTCCAGATTCTGGGAAACTGCGTCCAGCGGAAACCCGACCATCGCCACCGCTCACTGTGCTTGTGGATTCAAATTAAAACCAAGTAAAGCACACACACACACACACACGCTCGCTCACTCACACACACTCGCAGGAAACAAACCTTTACATCAACCAACCATGGATGCTTTTTCCACAAAAAAAAAAAAAATAAAAGTCTTGAAATAAAGTTTAGAAAACCAACCGCCAAAAGGCGGCTAAAATTGACCAAAACTTGGAGCTTGGCTGGCGTCAGTTCCTCGCCTTTGTTTTTGTTTTTTTTGTTTTTTTTTTTTTTTTTTACATGCTCCCCGACACGAACACAATCTCAAGATACTGCAAATACACATATATACAAATGGAAGCGGCCCCCTACGACACCGAGGGAGGGAGAGAGGGGGGGTGTGGGGGCAGCTCCAGGGTTTATAATGGTCTTCTGTATACGCCAAGAATAAAACCTCTCTAAATAAAATACATAGTTGTCCGTGAGGGAGGGGGGACGGGCGGGTGAGGGTCCGCCAGGGGCGTCAGAATGAAACCGATGTGGTTGTGATAATGAGGGGGGAGGCAGGGGGCGGGGCGGGGGGGGGGCTCTTGTCCTTTCATGTGCTGTCCCTGGTGCGCCGCTGTAACTGTCCACCACTTCCCATTTGTGTGAACTGTTCCGTAGCAATAATATTAATTATAATGACCACGACGATGCTAAAAAAATATATATAAACCACAGCCGTGTCTCGCTTCCCCAAGTCCACGGGAGGGGGGGGGGGGGGGGGGGGGTGAGACAGAGACCTGGCTCTCCAGTTCATCTGAGGCAGGAAAAAAAAAAAAAAGATGCAAGAAAAAAGAAGGGAAACACAGGGAGGAGAGGCCTGACGGAAGGAGGGGAAATGAGATCAACGACGGGAGAGTGGAAAAGGAAAAAAAGGGGAGGTGGGGGGAGGAGGAGGGGGGAGGAGGGGGGGTAAAAACAGCACAGACAGGATGTGGGATAATGAAGAGGAAGTGGAGAGCAAAGACGAAGGCGCGTGGGGGCGTTGTGATCCACACCGGAGTCCTTTTCTGAGGGTTTTCACAGGAGGGAAAAGCATGAACGAGCGATGACGACACGGCCTCACTGTGAGCGCGCCCTCTCTCTCCCCCCTCCGCGGGAGGGCCAAGGATCCGCGGTCCTCCCCCCGCGCTGGTCCCTTCTGTCCCGCGGTGCATCATACCTCCAGGAAGCGGGAGCTGCTGGACTTGGCGTGGAAAGGTTCGGACCACATGCGCCGCAGGTCGCCCTGAGGGGGACACACACACACACACACACACACAAAACCAGGGGGCGTCAGAGCGGCGTTCTTTTCCACGCTCCGGTCGCCGGGCCTCGGCCTCGGTACCTTCAGGTAGGCCATGGTGAGCAGAGGCAGCAGGGTGAAGGGCACCAGGTAGAGCAGCGCGGGCTGGGCGGCGCGGTGGATCCTGGACGCCACGGTGGCCGTCAGCAGTCCTGCGCGTCACGTCACAGATCAGAACACACACACACGCACGCACACACACACGCACACACACACACACACACACACACACACACACACACACACACACACACACACACACACACACACACACACACACACCCCCACCCTCCACCTCCGCGCGCACTCACCGACAAAGTACCCGATCAGAGTGCAGTGGAAGTAGGAGACGCGCTGCATGCGCCCCGACATGTTGCCCGGGCCTGGGACCTCCCCGTTGGCCTGTTTCTTGTAGTTGTCGTAGCGCAGCACGAAGCACAGGAGCAGCCCCGGCATCACGATGTCCCCGATGCCCAGCATTGAGAAGTGGCTTCCCGTGGAGCTGCGCAGGAGGACAGAAGACGAGAGAGAGAGAGAAAGAGAGAGAGAGAGAGACGTCGGTGGGTCGGCGAACGGCGGCGATGGTGACGGCCTGTCGGCGGAGGAAGGAAGGGGGGCTTCTGGGGGTTTGACGCCGTCGCGCGTCAGCGGCGAACGCACGTTTACCGCGTCAAAACAAAGCCCCCCAGTGTCACGAGGCGGCCACCAGGGGGCGACACACGCGCGGCCTTTCGCACTGCGGCCTGCACAAGGACGCCTCTGAAGTTCTACAACCGCGCTCGCGCCTGCAACCGGACCCGCGCCCTGCTCCGGATGAGACCCCCACCTTCCGGGGGAGGGTCCCTCTAGATGCCGCCAGACAGAAGAATTTGGAGGTAGCCCCAATTAGCGTCCACCTCTGGAGGAATTTAGAGGGAAGAGGTGGAATTTTGGAGCTGTTTGCAGTCTGGGAATACAGATCACTTCACCCTCCGCCCACCAGAAACCGTCTCAACCATCTTGATAAACCGGAGAGTCGACAGCTGAGGGGTGGGGGGGGGCACGGCGGTCTTACCTGGGAAAGACCAGTTTTCCTGGTAGGGAGAGGCGGGGGACGTCGCGGCCCATCCCCGGCCCCAGGTGCAGCTTCCTGGACAGCACGTCGATGGGGTTCTCAGCAGGCTGGGTGGCGACTTTGACCATCACGTTGCTGTTGAAGATGTAGGCCGAGAAGAACACCTGTGTGGGGGGGGGCAGGTGAGGCGGCGCTCAGTCGACGGCGCCCAAACGTCCCTCAACGCCGCTTCGTCAGGCTAACCTAGAGGAACACACCCTGCAGCAGACTAACGGAGGCGGGCCTCCTCCTCATCCCGCGCCCGTCGGACGTGCTCATATTAAAGCCATCGCTCAGGAGGAGCGGCGCCTGCTCCACTCTGGAGCCCGTAAGTGGCCCCGGCGCCGTTGCTCCCGGTTACCGATGGAGACGAGACACGGCTAATAAACCCGACTGGCCCGAACATCTCGGGGGAAACAATAATTGTCACTTTATCCCAAATCAAATCAGGCTTTTTGTCGGGTTAACGGTTTGCTTCCTCGTCTGGAATTGAGCCGCGACAAAGCGGGCGGCGGTTGTCTCCCACGGCGGCGCCCGTCTCACCCAGAAGACGTCGTAGATGAGCAGCCCCGACAGCAGCAGGCAGGACACCTTCAGGCTGGGCAGCCGCACGAAGGCGATCATGGCCACGCACAGGCCCATGGCCAACGCTGCGGAGGAGGAGAGGGAGACGGCGGTCAGAGGCGGGGCTGGCGGCGGCGGGACGGCGAATGGGTGGACGTACCGTCCATGAGGAGCCAGTGTCCGGTCAGGACCCAGATCAGGACCAGCATGACGGAGAGGGAGAAGGAGAGCAGCTCGGCCAGGGTGAAGCGCCCGCAGCAGCCGAAGGAGATCCTGCGGGCAGACGCTCCGGTTACCACGGCGACGAAACAGATGCGCGCGGGGCGGAGGGCCGGCGCCGCCCCCCCCCGCTTCTGACCAACACACCGGATCTTTAGCGGACCTGTGCTGCGCACCGGGTTTTTTAGGAGGCCCGAGAGGCCGCGGCTCTGGAAAACTGGAGCCATTTATTCACATTAAAGCTGCGCTGGGATGGTCCTGAGGGCGACCCTGAGGGCGACACTGAGGGTCCTGAGGGCGACCCTGAGAGTCCTGAGGGCGACCCTGAGGGTCCTGAGGGCGACACTGAGTGTCCTGAGGGTGAACCTGAGGGTCCTGAGGATCCTGAAGGCGACCCTGAGGATCCTGAAGGCGACCCTGAGGATCCTGAGGGCGACCCCGAGGGTCCTGAGGGCGACCCCGAGGGTCCTGAGGGTGAACCTGAGGGTCCTGAGGATCCTGAAGGCGACCCTGAGGATCCTGAAGGCGACCCTGAGGATCCTGAGGGCGACCCCGAGGGTCCTGAGGGCGACCCCGAGGGTCCTGAGGGTGAACCTGAGGGTCCTGAGGATCCTGAAGGCGACCCTGAGGATCCTGAAGGCGACCCTGAGGATCCTGAGGGCGACCCCGAGGGTCCTGAGGGCGACCCCGAGGGCGACCCTGAGGGTCCTGAGGTCCGGGGCCGGTCGGTCGGGTCCTGTGGGTTCTGGCTGAAGTGAAGACTTGGCAACATCAGGCCTGACAGACAGTGCCAAGGACTTAACCTGCCTCTAACTTAATGAATAAATTAGCTGATAATTGGGTCGGCGCCGCACCACTCAGCCAATCACGGCGCGGCTCGGGTCAGGCCTCCACCCAGGGCAGAGATGTTTAGACTTCACTGGCCGCGGGTCGACCGCTGAACCAGAATCCAGGATATCGATTCCCGGTCCCGCTCGCTCCCCCTAATTGGCAGCGGAGCGGATCATCGGCTGGAGGCACGTGGCCGGCGTGGGCCCCGGCGCCGCGCGGGTCGGACCAGCGGCGCCGCTGACTCAGGCCGAACGCGGGTTACGCAACAGCGCGGCTGAAAGCCTCCACGCCGACACCGGCTCAGTAAACACACGCTCCAACGCGGCGCTCGTCACCTCCTCTCTGACGCGCGAGCCCCGACACGCGGCCGCCGATTAAAAAACGAGATCACTTCCTATCGATGGGTGAACCAGCGCCGCGTTAAAGCGTCTCTTCAATAACCCGGAGAGCGGCGAGGAGCGGCCTGACGGCGGCTTCGGACAGACGGCATCAAGGCGAGTGGCCTTACTTGTTCTGGGGGGAGCAGGGTCTGGTCAGGTACTGGCACATCGGCAACAGGAGGAACGCAAACGCAATCGTTGCAAGAACTGCGGGGGGGGGGCACAAAGCACAGCGGTGAGGCCTGGAACGCCGCCCGTCGGCTTAATGAGTCGGTTAATTGCGTCCGCGGCTCCGGTAATCGACCGGGAAAGCCGGGGTCGGCGCGCTCACCTGCGGTGCAGATGGTGAAGACCACCTGTACCGAGTCGAAGAAGAAGAACATGACCAGCAGGGACACGGACGCCCCGATGGGCAGGAACAGCGCCTGCGTGGAGTCGATGGTCTGAATACCTGCGCGACAGTCAGAGGTTACCTGGGCGCCCGGCCCCCCCCCTCACTGAAACACTCACTGTTGTTGGTGTTGCTGTTGTTGAAGGCCCCCGTTGTCGTGGGGTTACCGTCTTTATCCTTCTCCTGGTTCTCACAGTCCATGTTTAATGACCTGCGGGTGGAGCAGAGAGCGGCTTTAATAAACAGCGAACTCCAGCAACCGAGACCATAAACGCCTCATTAAAGGATAAGTGCTTCCCGTGGTTCACAGGACTCAAAACGTCGAAGCGAAACTCTGATTAGCAGCGACCGAAGGCGTTTAGCGTCGGCGCGAGGTAGCTCCACCCGGTCGGCGCGGGAGGATGGGGAACAAAAAAGCCGCATTCGTTGACTCATCCGCCGTCGTCTCCCTTCTGCGGATTCCTGAACATCAGCATCTGACGATCCGCCGCGTTGCGAAACATCCCCCGTTCGCTGGTTGAATCCAAACGTACTTTCAATTTAGGCCTCCAGCAGCCACTAAAACAAACTTGGTGCTGTCGTACGAAGCGCGTGGAAATTAAACGAGGCCCGTTTAGTGAAGCGATCAAACAAGAAGAAGCGGGAGTTAGTCGGATGACGGCGCCAACGCGATTAAGCCTGCTGTTCGTACGGGAAGCAACACCTTAGAGAGAGTGTGTGTGTGTGTGAGTGCGTGCGTGCGCGTGTGTGTGGGGTTCGACTCACCTGAAGCTGCCATAGACGATGAGGAGGATGGAGATGAGGAAGGTGGACACCTGGCTGGAGTCGACTAGGGAGTAGGCCCTGCGGGAGAGGACCAGACAAACCCTCAGCGCCACGTCGGCTGCGTTCAAACGCGCGGCACGCTCTGCGGCGAGCCGACGAATCGCTACAACGCCGCTTCGCTGACGTGAAAGCGCCGTTACCGTCCCACTCATGCCAGTCTGAAACACACACAACCACTTCCTCTTCGCGTCAGCTGACACCCCCCCCCCCGGAACACAGCCGCTTTATTTCAGAACCACACTGCTGAGTCACGACGAACGCCCCGCCAGCTTTAAATATTTAAATTTCGGGTCGCGCCGCTGCGGGTTACGGGAGGAACGACCCCCGTCTGCGCAGGAGGGCCCGGGAGACGCCGACCGCTGGATCCTCCTCCTCCTCCTGGAGCGGGGGAGGTTTCGCTGCTCTGTAATCAATCCGGACGCAAACCAGCGGGTCTGAATCAGAATAGAGCCTGTTTCCGCGGCTCCTCCTGGATTATTTTTACACCGCCGTGCTGTGGGAGTGAGCGGGACGCCAGGGGAATTTCAGCGACAACCGCCGGCCGGCCCCCGATGCTTTTTACTACGCCTCGTAACAGGGCTAACGTGGGAAAACGCTTTATTATCGCCACCGCGCCACCCCGCCGCATCCTCCGCGCAGGGACGGAAGGTCACCAGAAGCTCGTTCCGTCTCCCCCCGAGACAGCGACAAAAGCCAAAAGACTGCAAACGCCCGCGGGGTCCGTCGGGAACGGCGGGTTCGACCCCGCCGTTTACCAAGCGGCGGTCACGTGACCCTTTAAACTTTGAGCCCAGTGACATAATTTAGGACCACGTGACCCGCCCCCCCCCGGCTGCATTCTAACTCTGAGTCAGCGCTACGGTTCTTTTTGTAAACACGTTTAGATCCGTTAGATCCAAAGAAATCGGTGAAAGGACTCACATCGGTGAGTTAACAGACAGAAGGGTCCAAAGAGGAACCGCTCTCTCTCTTTTCCGATGCTGCGTTTAAGAACCAAACCGGTTCCACGCGCGATCCCAGCAGAACCCTCGCGGCTCGTGGTGTTTTTTTTGGCGAGACGGAGCAACGCCAGGCTTCATCTGGGCAACGCGGAGGTCAACCCTGACCACCGGGGATAAAAACAGAGCTGCGGCCCAAACAGAGGAGCCGCTCGGATCCGATTTCATCAAGTGTCCTAAAGAGCCCAAACACGTCGGAGAGGGAAATCCATTAGTTATGAGCGGCTCCATTCAGCCGAGTGAGTGCGCTGATATTGTTTTACAGTTGCATGAGCACAATAATAGGTTGTGTCTGACTCGGCCCCCTTTTCGCTGCGCTGTGAACTACATTTACCGCCGCCGCCGCCGCCTCCGTTCAAAGGGGGTGCGCGCTCTACGGCGACTCGCCAAAGATGGAAAGATAAAACTGTTAAACACACGTGAAACGGCTCAAAGGTGTCTGACGGGGGAGGAGGAGGAGGGGGGGGCGATGTGGAGTTTACTGTGGAAACGGGACGCTGGGATTGTTTAGCTGGACCCCGACCTCCAGGCGTGAAAACGCGTTGCAAACGGAGCTGGATGCGGCGCCCTCTATACGACGTAAACGCCCGAGAACGCGGGCCCCGCCCCCCCCCCCCCCACACACGCACACACACGAGCAGAAATGATGTCACAGCCCCTCTGCCGACACAGCGGCTGCACAGTTCCATCCATCACGGGCCTAATTCATATTCCGCCATTGAGCCGCTGCGTCTGAATTCCGCGCACAGAAGCCCGCAGAACATGGGTGAGATAGATGAATGGAACATTTAAAAACAAAATACAAGCCCGGACTGTTGGGGCCTGGACGGGAGCCCAAAGCGCCATAAGACATCCTTGTTCCCCGACAGACTGGGGGGGGTTTTCAACAACAATCCCAAAACCGTTTCCCATTAAGACCAGTTGAATGCATGACTTGACCACTAAGGGCTCGGGTCAGCTGTCCCAAAAGTGAACCCCCCGCGGACGCCGCGCATCGCCGGAGCGCTTGTCAAATAAGACCAGATTCTGTGTACATTCACCTTTGGCTCCAGGGGCTGGCGGTTAATGTTTACCTGATGTGTCTTTGTATCGATCCACACGCGTGTGCGGCGGGTGGGCAGGCGTGCTCGCCCCCCCGACGGCGCCCTGGGCCTCACCGCCGCCCGGCGTTAGTACGGCAAACCAGTCCGACGGCGTGAACCGGTCAGGCTTCGCCGGCCTGGATCTGCTTTTGTTTTGATTATTTATTCGAGATGAATTGCGACACCGCCGGCGTGGAGACACGCGTGAATCACAGCGGCGCGGCGAGGCGTGACCTCGGCCCGCGGACCAGGGCGAGGACTGGCCGCGCTCGCCGGAGGCGCCCCCCCACGGCCCGCCGGACGTCAGGTGGCGGAGGCAGCGACCGGGGCCCCTAATGCGGAAGTAACGAGCGGGGGATTGATGAGGCTCTGGCGGCAGATGGGCCCGGCGGGCGCGTCATTAGCGCCGGCGCAACCGGCTCTCGGGCTGAATGCTAATCTGAGCAGGAGCTTCGGCCAACAGGTGCTCCGCTAATCCGCCGGATTACAACGGTGCGGCGCCGCGGCCTTCCACCGGGGCCCCGTTCTTCGCTTACGCGCGTTCGGAGGAGCCCAAACGGCGCAGCTGCGACCACACGGAGGGGGGGGGGGGGCGTTCCCCATCCGGCGACGGCTCCAGCGTGACTACGGCGTACGCAGACACAATGGCGGCTTCGGTGGGAAGACCCCGACCTCGACGCGTGCGACCGACGCCGGTGCGTTGTTGCGGGACGAGTCGCGCCGCCCCCCGGACGCGGCGGCGCTCCGAGCGGGCGTCGGACGCGCGCTCCACCTCACCAGCGGAGGGACGTGGATAAACGGCGACCTACACCTGCGCAGACGCTCGCCTAAATCCGCACGTGTGTCCGGGCGAGGGAGCGAAAGCGGAAGGAAGCCTTCGCGGCGGGACGAGAGGGTGAGGAGGGGGCGTGACGGCGCCGCCACAAACAGAGACGTTTACCTACGCAGGTGTCGGGAGGACTCAGCCTAAATCCTCTCTCACACACACACACACACAGATACACACACACCCCTTCGGCAATGTTTGCCTCGCGTGATTCGGCGTTGAAAGAGTCCAACTGTCCTCACAAAGGACGCGAACTGCGGCGGGCGGGCTCGGAGGACGCGCGCGCTCCTCGAGAGCGTCTGGAGCGAGCAGAAGCGTCTCCCTTTGTTCCGACTGAAAGGCAGCTTGTGCCGGGCCCGACTTAATGAGCCCACCAGCTCGCCTTTAACATTTAACAAGTCCTACGTCTTCCACACAAAAGAATCCCGAACGAGGAATAACTCGAGCAACAGGAGCGGCCGCTCCGGCGCGGGGGGGCGCGAGATCGAGGACAACGCCCCCCCGAGCCGATCGATACTTGGCCCGTCCCCGCGGCGCTCGAGCAACGCGCGCCGCCGGCGTTCTCCTCCGCCACGCGGAGACACCTTTTCCCGGGCCCTCCCTTCAGGCCCCTCGCACCGAGACCGCTACCGTGCATCCGCCGTGTGTCGGCGAGGGGGGGGGGGCCTTTGGGGGTCGGATGAGGACGCTCTCTGAGGACAGAGGCGTGAAGAAGTTCCAAAAGACCTCCGGCGCGCTCGCCACTTATTTCTGAAATAAATTCGGGATTAAAAAGACTCCCGTTTTTTTTCCATCTTCAAAGCAAACAAAGAATTCCCGCCGTTTTGAGGCACGTTCGGCGTTGGTTAAAGCCCCCCCCACCCCCCCCGGGCGCCACGGCATCCATCAGCTCCCCTTGCCGCCCTCCGCTAAAGCTGATTATCGGTGGGATACATCATCGGGACTCGGAGTCTCCGTCCCTCTGGTGCGCGGGCGATCAACATCAGATTGTACGTTAAGGCGAAAGCCTTTAAAATTCCAGCGGCTCCGGGATGACCGTCCTTCGGGGGACGGGCGGACGTTCAGATCGAGTCAACGCGGCCGCGGGGGGGGGGGGGGCTCTTTAACCGGCGCCGGTCACATCCGAAACGCTGGCGAAGCCGTAAAGTTTAAGAGTCCATCCGTGGGCGGGTGGAGCTCAGAGACGCCCAAACCCTCAATTTATCCGCCGCCGCGGACCTCCGGCCTGCTTCAGGTGCTTTTTACTGATGTAATGACACACTCGGCGACGCCGCGTTTCACAATCGCTTATTCGATAAACGAAAACAAAAAAAAAAAAAACACCCCAACTTCCCTAGAATGGAGAAATAAACCTTTAAGCGAACTGCGTTGTCGCAACGTAGAAGCCAAAGGCCTCGAAGCTCAGCCAAGTCGGCTCCGTGGCCCCGAGGACGGCGAGGGCCGCGCGGACCCCGCCGTGACATCGGCGACCCGACCTGCTTTGAACGGGTTCCCGGAGGTGCGGCGCCCGGGGGGGGTCTCAACCTACACCTGAGAGCAGGTAGGGGGCCGCAGGTGGGGCTCGCCTGCAGGTAGGGGGGCCGCAGCCGGGGGAGCCTCATCCACGCTGCAGCCACGGAGGCCCCCAGGAACCTCCAGGAACCTCAAACACCCCCCCCTCTCTCCCCCTCTCTCCCCCCCTCCATCCCAACCACACCAGAGGGTCCAGCGTCCAGGGTTCCAAACCTCGGAGTAAGAGTAAGGGGGGGAACCCCCCCCCCCGGCTGCACGGCTGCACCCCTGGGGCCGTGCACAGACCCCCTACCCCCCCCCACGCAGACGACCTCCATGGTTGCTTGGCCCCGCAGCCTCCAGCCGGCGGAGCTCTGCGGCCGGGGCCCGGTCTGTCTCCAACACGGGGGTGGGGGGGGGGGGGAAGGGAAAGGGGGGTTGTCAGAAATACTGCTGGATCGGCACGAACGTGCAGACAAAAAAGACCCCCCCAAAAAAACCGGAGGCGTTAGCTGGGCACCGGTGGGTGAAGCTCGGTTAGCCCCCCCCGGTTGCTAACGGGTTAGCAGCTAGCGCCAGCCGCGGCTGCGGGGTGAGGCGAAAAGGGGGCGAAATAAACACTAAAAGGGGGGAGAAATAAAGCTTCGGGGGGTGAGGGAGGAGACGGGGGAGGTGGGGGAGGAGGGAGGTAGTAGGCCGGAGCCCGGGCTCGGCCGTGCGCACTCACCAGGAGGAGTAGCCCTGCTCCGCCATGGCGCACCAAAACACGGCGGCGGCGGCCCGCGCGCCGACGGCCGGCCGAGCCTCGTCTTCCGACCCCCGGCTGCGTGTCCCCCCGGCGGTCCGGCGGTCCTCAGCGGCCACCCTGGGGCGACGACATGGCTGGTGCGTCCCGGCGGCGGCGGCGGCGGCTGCTGAGCGAGTGAGGGAGGTGTTGGGGGGGACGGAGACAAAAGCACCCCCCCCAAGGGGGAGGAGGTGGTGGTGGTGGTGGTGGTGGTGGTGGAGGAGGTTGGGGGGGGGGTAAAGAGACGCCGATGTGGCCCCGGGGCTCTCTGCCGCGGCGCTACAGCCCCCGCGGACCCATTCTCGTCCAGACGCGGGGCCGGGGATCGACGGTGCTCGCCTGCGCCCTCGCCGCTGTGAGGGTGAGGAGGGAGGGAGGGGGGGAGGAGGGGGAGGAGGAGGAGGAAAAAAAAAAAAAAAAAAAAAAAAAAAAAGAAAAAACCGCTCAGCTTTGTTTTCTGTGGCGAGCCGCGGGAGCGCGCACCGGCGACGCGCACCACCAGCGCTTTGTGCACGAAAAAAAAAACCCGAAAACGACCCCCCCTTCTCCTCTCTTCTCCTCTCTTCTCCTCCACCAACACACTCCTCCTTTTTCTGACGGTGCACGCGCACATTTAACGGGAGAGAGGGGGGGGGGGTCGCGCGTAAAAGCACCTTTATTTAAGGTGAGGACGAAGAGGCCCGTTTGTTCGCCCGTAAAACAACAACCGGCGGCGTGTTGACGGGCCGTCCTCACAGACAGGTTGTAAATACACCCCCCCCCACACACACACACACACACACACACAACCCCCCCACAACACTAATATGTGTCAATCAGATCAAAGCGAAAATGAAAGGCCCGGGCGCGGCGGCGCCCCCTGGCGGCGGAGCGCCGCAACAGCAGCGCTGCTCGACAAAAAGCCGCTTTTACTCCGCAGAGACGCTCGCCAGGAGCCCTTGGGTGACCCCTGGGGGGGCCGACGGGAGGTGCGGATCGGCCCTGAGCTCCACACGGAGTGGGTGTTCAAAAGGGGGGGCTGCTGTTGCACCGTGATGTGGTCAACATCTGGCTGAGCCTGGGTCACGGATGCTGACGACCCCCCCCCCACACCCACACCTCCCTCCTCCTCCAGCAGCTCTGGATCGGTCCCGCTCACCGCCACCTGCTGGTCCGGGGGATCCGCAGGTCCAAGCCTGAGGTTTGATTTATTTATGCGGTTTAGGGCTCAAAAAACCGAACCGCCACCCCATCCCCTGGCCTTAGACAGCGACTATAATACCCTACAAAGCACAGGGAACGTCTCTGAACCGCACGAATGTGGCAAATTCTGCGTGTTTTACATCCACTGCCGGGGAAAAATAACTTGGCCCCCGCCAGACGAGACTCTGTCGAGATAAAGATGGCATTAGGGTTTAGAAGGGGGTCAGCGGGAATCCCTCCAGACACAGAATACGCGGATTACGGAAGTCTGCAGAGAGCTGCCTCCCTGGCAGATTATTCTGCAATCTGCTCCGGGTGACGGAGCCTGCTCGCGAGAAGCCGGATCAGACGAGGCGTCGATCTGGACGCCGGACGCGATGGAAGGATCCAAAGAGAACGAGCACGTACCGACGACGGTTACCGGCAGCGGGTTTAACGCTTTAAAGGAGGCCTTTAAATCCTGCGCACAAGCCAATTTCACCTTCTCGTTCAAAGTTCAAGTGAGAGGACAGAAGAGTAGGCAGTTGCTGATGTACTGAAGGTAAATCCTGAGAGTAGAAAGGGCTTCATTCTCTCAACCAGTTGCTCCGACACCGAAACGCCGAGGTCAGACGGAGGGTCAACCCCACCCGCTGGACGCCCAAACTGACCTGTCTGCTTTTTTTGATTCTCAATAAGATTAAAAAAATATATATGGTGACCCAAATTGTGTTTTATTAATTTATTTAGGGTATTTAATGATTAAAAACAACATAGGCTAAGGTTTATGCGGTGTAGTACACGCCTTTGGCCACCAGATGTCAGCCTTTACATAAACAGCGAGTCTGAGGCAGACTCCATATTAAAATGTGCATTGTGTTAACATCTTCAGATGTTTTTCCATTTGGGTTGTTGGTTTACACGAAGGCAGATCTAAACTTTTATAATTGAAGATCAAAAGGGAAGTGTCCAAAGAGTTGGGCCGAGGCTCACGGATGTTGGACGCCACACACCCCTGTACACAAACTGCAACACGGCCCATTACTCCTGCTGATTTAAAGTGCCTGATTCCACTTCTGGCCTGATTAAACAGGAAGACTGATTCCACTGTCAGGATCTTTGCAGGTCTACAGGGAGCTCCAAATCCCTGGTTGTGCAGCAGCCTTGTTTTGCTACAAAAGCAGGACCTTAATTGCTCGAGTCTGGATCGTAAATTGTCGATGTTTTAACCAGATTTACTAAATGCTGGCAAAAATAGCCGTTAGAATGCTTTGATTTCTGCACAAATGTGCTCCTGTCCGTGTGTTTGTTCAAGGGATTACGTAAAAAAAAAACAAAAAAAAACTGTTGGATGAATTTCAGTGAAGCCAGGGAAAAGGAAATCTAATTTCCCTGCATGATGACTTTGTGATCATCAGAACTCCCAGATCCCCAGTCGCTGAATAATGAAACAACGGGAGCAGATTCAAGACTTTCTTTTTTTTTTTTGTCCAGGAAACCGCAGAGAAAAGCAAACCCCCAAAAAAAAAAAAAAAAAAGAACTTCCACTTTCCTCTTGCTGCACCTGGAAACAGCGAATCTGCACCGGAGATAAATCAGATAAACGACGTGAAACGGGGAAGCCAAATGTCGGTCGAGGAGGCTCTTCCTTCCGAGCAAAGTCAGGGGGTGAACACCCGTTTGAAGCCCCCCCTCCGGGCTCCAGGGTTCTGTGGGATCCTGGTGTACTGACACTGTTAGCACGCCTGATATGAGAGCCTGATCAAAGCTGGCTCATTCTGCCTGACCGATTTCCACAGGATTAAGGATTAGGGAGACAGGAAGCCGGGAGAGGCACAGAGACAATCTGGGAAAGACAAAAGGGGACGGCGAGGGTTACGCCGAGCGAAAAGGATGGAAAAATGCTGAAGGAGACAGAGGGGTCACGAGGTTCTGGCGGAGAACGCCTCCGGAATCCGAGCGGTGGAATTAAAGCCAGATGAGTGATTTGCGAACGCGGCCAGGACACCGGGACAATTAATTTAGCCTTTTCCTGTAAATCAAAGGAGTCGGAGTGGTTTCAGGCTTCGGTTCTTCTCCCTCCTCGCCCTCCCCGGCTGCCGCGGTCTCGCCTCGGCGGCCTAGCCCGCGGCGCCGGCTACCGGAGCGGTCGGGCGTCGCGCGCGGGCGCCCGGTTTCCGCGCCGCTCTCTGCCGAATATCCGAATGCGGGGCGGACAGGTGAGGCGCGCGGCACCTGGAGGTGTATCTCCCGGGCGACGAGGTCGGGCGCGGGCGGCGCGAGGACAAAGCGCGGCCATTGTGAGAGGCCGCGCGGCGGGCGAGAGGCCTCCTCCGCGGGCGCGCCGACAACCCAGAGACTACGAAAACGCGCCGGAACGGCGCTTAACGAGTTCGCCTGACTTGACGTCGCGCGTCCGACAGCGTGACCGGCCCAGGCGGTTACGCCGCGGCATCAGCATTACGTGGCGGCGTTTCACGGATGCCGAGAAGCGCCGCGTTCCAGCGGCGCCGGGGGGGGGGCCGCGTTGGTGAAAAGGCCCGCGCTCTCGCCCCCGTACGGCGAGCTGGATAGCGAGGATGGAGCGACGGTAACGGGTAAACGCCAGATGCGCGCCCTCGCCGGCCCGCGGTCGTTATCCCAGCCTCCGAGCGGGCGGACACGGGCGTTCGCCGGCGGAGAAAGGGCCCGCTTGTGCGCCGATGGCATCCACGAGGACGCGGCCCATTCGCCACACGCGCCAGCGCCGTGACGGCTGCGCGTCTGTTTCTCCACGCTTGTGCGTGATCCGTAACGCGGCGGCTCCTGACATTTGACATTCCCCCCGAGATCGACCAGGAGTGGAAGATGCGCGGGGGAGGGAGGGAGGGAGGCCCGCCCGTTCACACCCTGCGGCCCGCCGCCCCATTCGCCTGCGCCGCCATCAGTTTCCCGCCGGTAACCAATGGCGATGAAGGAAGCGGTCCCACTGTCACAGAAACAGTTGGCACGGAAACAGCACATTACACCATCCACCAGTCCCCCTCCCATCCCTCTGTCGTCATGACTCCCCTCCCCTCCTCCTCCCTCCCCTCCTCCTCCCTCCTCCTCCCCCCTCCTCCCTCCCCCTCCTCCCTCCCCTCCTCCTCCCCTCCTCCTCCCTCCCCTCCTCCCCCTCCTCCCTCTCCCTGTCTTCCATGTATTTTTCACTCATCAATGAAAGCGCACCAGCGCCGCCGCCGCCGAGCGCAAACCCGGGGTTTGCGGATCCGACTCCCTCCGGGACCCCGACGGCCCGGGCCGCTTGGTGCCCGATGTGTATTTCATCCCGGTGGCATTAAAAAAAGATAAAGGGGGCGCTGCAGCGACCCCATCCAGGCCCGCTCCCACCTCTCTCACTGCTACTCTCATGATTTAATCCCGACCATTCCGCCCTCTCCCTCCCCGCTGGCTCCTCCCTCCGCTCTCTGCCCTGCGCTCCCTCTCCCCGCTTCCCCGTCTCTGACACACTCGAACACACGCACACACACACATATATACACGCCCTCCACCCCCATCGCTGCAGTGTCTCAACTGCCTCGGAGCAAACGAGAGAGGATACGGAAGACAGACGCTAATAAGAGACAGAAAGAGGGACGCCGACGGAGGGGGAGAGAGAGTGTGTGTGTGAGGGAGAATGAGACAGAAAGACGGGCGTGTGTGTGTGTGTGTGTGACTGTGCATGAGGAAGATATGAGGATGAAGCAGCAGGACTAAGGGTGGATTGCAGAGTCTCTCTCTCTCTTCCAGCAGAGGCTTGTCTGCAGTATCCTCCGTAGATGGATGCTGCTCTGTAAACACGGTAAGCTACCCTTCAGACGCTTTTCCTTTGTACTCGTGCTGGACACACACACACACACGCACACACGCGCACGGGGGGAGATGCTCGTCCGTCAACGGGCGTTTTTTTTTTTTTTTTCCCCCCCCGACAAAAATGGGGAAGGTGATGTTCAGAGAAGCAGGCGGCCGGTCCAGTCCCCTCCTCCACCCTGCTCGCCGTGCGCCGACAGACGCCGCTGCCCTCCGCTCACACTTTGACTCATCGTCTCCCCAGAGCATCCTCCGTTCTTACAGAACGCTTTTATTTGAAGGCAGCACTTAGTTCATGTAATTACTGTATGTAGGACAAGTGAAGTGAGCGCGCGTGCGTGCGTGTGTGTGTGCTTGCGCGCGTGTGTGTGTGCGTGCGCGCTTCATCCAGGCCACAAGCTTTTGAAATGGAGAAAAGGTAAACGAGTGCAGAAGTGCCATCAGACGGAATCAGGTGTTCGGCACGGGCAACTTTGAGCGGCGGCGGACGTGGATTTGCAGCGGGGGGGGGGCGGGAAGAGCGGCGGCCTGGCGGCGGAGCTCGCCGGCCCTTCTCCCCCCCCCCCGGGGAAAATGTGCATCAGCGTTTTGTCACTGTTTCATTTAAAAGGTGCGATTGTGTGTACGTGTGTGTATTCGTGGATGCTTATATTGTGTGTGTGTGTGTGGGGGGGGGTGTGTGTGTGTGAGGGGGGGTCAGGGGGAACAGGATGGGTAATATTTTCATTTTTCTGTGTTAAAGGGGTTTGGTTGAGGGCATGTGAATGTGCACATACTGTATACGTGTTTGTGTTACATGTTGAGAGAGAGAAAACCAGTGTAGGGAGGGGTCGAGGGCTGTGTGTGTGTGTGTGTGGGGGGGGGGGTGTTGAGGCAGATGGGGCAGAGGGGCGGAGGTTGATGCAGCAGCGGAGTGCTACACAAGAGAAAGAGGGAAAGATTTGTAAGAGTGGGTGAAAGATGGGGGGGTTGTTGGTGAAAAGGCTGTTCCCGAACGTGTGACAGAAGAGGCGCTGGACGCGTGTGTGACAGCTGACAGCAGCACCCTCGGGATGAAGACGGGGGGGGGTGAATTCCTCCGTCCCTCCATCACCCGATCGGGAGCGATAGGCGGACGCTTGCGTGGAATGCTGTGTAACGTTGCATAAACGGGGTTTGCGGGGGGGGGCGTATTGATCCCCGTCGCCGTGCCGACAGATGGGACTCGCCACTGTTGGGTCTCAGCCAGCTGAATGAACCGTTCTCACGGAGGAAATCTGCAGCTTTCGGGGCCACGCTTCTTCATCAGCATCTGCATTGTTTTCTTCCTCTCGCGGATGTGTCTTCATCTCCCACGGCGCCACCGCGTAGGCCGACACGACGGCACGTCTCCGGGATCGCGCCCACGATTCAGGGCGTCTGCGACGCCGCCGCGAGGTTTTGATCTCGCTCTCTGATGCCGCTCTCCAAACCCTGCAGTTTGGCGAAGATCAGTAGACAAACCAAGGTCACACTCAGTGTGACGGGGGCTCTGATCGGCTCGGAGACGCAGTAACGTCTGGTTCTGTTTCGCAGCCTCCCGGAGGAGCGAAGGAGCATCCGCTCACAAACAGTCAATGAACGCGAGGGGGAAAAAAAGGGGGCGCGCTCCAAAAAATTACCTGTGCCCGGTGCTGAAATCGCTCCAATTTTCATAGTTTTTGTTGGACAACTCTATTTAAAAACCTCTCTTGCGGTCTTCTTTGTGTTTACGCCGGAGCAGACGGAGGCAGCACGGCACCACTTAACTGACCTTTATGCGCGTCCACACGAGAGCGGGAACGTGACAAAACCTATGCTGCTTTAACCTCGTTCCACCTCTCACGTCGTTCGCCGGATCCACTCCACCGGCTGACGTGATGGCAAGAGACAGCGGGGACAGGCCTGGTTTTAAAGCCACGGCGGGCGCCGAGGTAGCGCCGTCCCGCCCCGAGGAGGACGGGCGTCCGGTCCGGCAACCTCGTCGGGGAACGCGCCGCCAACTGCAAAATTAAAAGTCGGCTCCATTACAGTTAAGCGCCGAGGGGGCCCGGCCCGGTTCCCACGACAGCACACGTGACGCGATGATTAATCTAACGTGTCGTTTAATTGCCTGGGGGGGGGTAGCAGAGTGACCACACAAACCGTATACGTCCGGCTCAGCGTAAAGCCGGCGTGAAGGAGGGGATGGAACAGGAGACGGGCGTCCCCAAAGCTCGGGTCTGTGGGCTCCGGTACCGCTGAATCCATCCACAGATCCGAGGAGCGAGCACCACTACTGCAGAATGAGGCAGGGCCAGCTAATTCAGCCCCCCCCCCCCGACTGTGTGTCAGTTTTCTGGAGGGTTGGAACTCAAATTCTGGTATTTCCATAGTGAAGCGAAGGTCAAAGTGGAGAAAGAGCACCCGATACGCTGATAGGCGCTAAGCGATGATCAGGAAATTCAGACTGGAGCGCTGCACGGCTGCTCCATGCAAATAGGGTCACATATCAGGTACACGCGGCGTCCTGGAGGCCGCGTTGGGAGAGGGAGCGGAGCCGCTGAGCAGACAGGCGGTGGTTCAGGGGTTAACGAAGGATCGCTCCCTTAAATTTAGTTACAGCATCATCTGACAGGCATCTGCTGCAATAAATCTGCTTCCTGGTTTCTGAAGAACCCGTAATTGTTCGCTCAAATGTTATTAAACGATGATCTGACGCGAGCGGGAGCGCTGACACGTGTTCGGCTCCACTGCGTCAGTCAGTAGTCGCGATCCGAACCGCCGATCGGGTCTTATTTTCGGCACCTACGATCAAAGTCACCTGAGAGCACGTTGTGATCGGCGCCGCGCCGCAGCAGGAGGCCCGCGCGCAACACAGACGGCGCTCAGACTTTCAAATGAGCTGCAGCCAGGTCGGGGCTTTGGGGTTAATGGATAACGGGGAGGGACGGACCGCTGCCACGCCCCCTCCCGCAGGAGTAAAATAGCCTGGGGGGGGGCACGACCCCCTGCTGCAGCAGCCGGGTCTCAGGGAGGGCAGGACCGGTGCGGACGCCGCAGCAGGTGCGTTGCAGAGCGAGGAAAATCAGGAGGCAGCGTGAAGCGGTCGGTGGTCCGCAGCGGGCGGGAAGAGCAGCGCTCGGCCTTCCTCCCACCAGCGGATCGCCCCGGCGCGCGGCAACGGGCGCACCGAGTTGCTGATGCTGCGGTATTAGCGACTAAACTGCACAGGGACCTTTGACTGTGCAGATTGATTAAATGGCCTAAGCTGGTGCGCGCGATGACAATGGTTCTGCCCTGCTGGGCAGATTAATTCAGTCCAAGCTTTCTCTGTAATTTAATTACAATTTAAACGTATTTTGCTTCAAACGCGGGCAGCAGCTTTTGCAGACTGAAGTTACAAAACAGAAGATGAGTGTGAAGCAGGAAATATGAAGGACAGCCACCAAACCTGTGTGTAGAACAACCCCCCCCCCAACGTGGATCCACATAAGCATGAAAAAGGAGAAGAGTGTCTTTGTTTTTCACATTAATGGTGATCAGATGAGCTGACTCTCCACGCTGTTGTTAACGTTCTGTAGTGAATTTAAATACATAGAGAGAAGTGCTCATATTGACAGCCTTCATTGACAGAGTTTAACTCGCCCAGATTAACATTCAATTAAGATTATGACGGAAAAATGTTGCCGGGCAGATTTTTATGCGTACGTACTTTGGGGCTTTGCACGATGGAACCCTTTTTTAAAAATATCCTGATGCATAAAAGAAGAGAATTTATTTTACGCGTGGTTACGCATAAACACCGCATATGCCTGGTTACGCATAACAAGGACCAAAACTATCTGACTAGCTCAAATGTTGTGCATGTTTCCTGCATCTGAAGTCATTGGCATGGTTTTTAGGTAGAACATCACTGCAGTGATATTCTTACGGGACGCACCGCTCGGCATTTTGAACATCTGACGTGCTTTTTGTCAAATAAATGCGATATTTAAGAGTGTTTTAAATGTGGCGCTCGCCTGAATAAGTGCGAAGGGTGCCTCAGCGGTTTGGAAGCGTCATTTGTTGACACGGTGAAAGGTCAGTCGCTGCATGTGTCATAATTAAATCTGGGTAAACTGAACACGCGGTAATGACGCGACCGCACACACACACACACACACACCGGTTATTTAACCCGCAGTAGGCATGTAGTTAGCATGTTATCTGGACCGCTGGGTGCGATCCCGGTGCTGCGGCGGCTGATGTCAACTGTCACTTCGACCCGACGGACTTCCTGGGACGGGCTGCGCGGAGGGCACGTGATTAACAGCTAAATTCACATCTGCGCGGCCCCTTCTCCCGCGCCCCTGCGGTCTTTGGCGGTTGTCGCATACAGGGCCCGGTCTGTTCCCCCCAAAGAGGGTCAGTGAGAGGGTCTCGCCTCCGAGAGCGCAGCGCAGGAGAACTAACAGAGCAACTTTGTGTCCCATGGCACATACATAACACCGCTCATATGACAACAAGGTGCTGGACAAGAGGGAGGCGCGGCTGCAGACCAGGGTTTGTGTGTGTGTGTGTGTGTGTGTGTGCGTGTGTGTGTGGCAGCACAACACCCGCTAGTTGGAGGACGTCTGGGAGGGCTGAAAGGAGCCCGTGTTTACGGCGGCCGTGCGAGGCCGCGCTCACACCGCACCGCGCACGTAGCTTTAGTCCAGAACGCGTCTGCGAGCGCACAACTCACACGAGAGCGTCGCTCGAACACCTGGAAGTGGCGCGACCCCCACCTTTATGACGCCGTCGTAAGGTCTTAACGATAACTCGTAAACTGCGTGGAGGCTGGTCCGCGCGGCGCCGCCGCCTTACCTGTTTGAACAGACGATCGTCTTGTCTCTCCGCCCGTCACATCAGTGGGACACGCGCGGCTCGCCATCGGAGGACTTCTGGTAACGCTGCAAGGCGAAAGAGAGCGGCTTCTCTTATTATTTTCATAACTAGCAGGGACAGCGGTGAATGTGCGAGGAGCCAAACTATTTATTTGAATATCCGGGACGTGCAGAGCGCGTTCGGCGTGTTCCAGAAATAAACACGTGAAACTGATTTGGTAACACGAGCTGCTGAAATGAGACAAAAGCTTATTTTTCTTTATTGAGGGAGGCCTTGGACGTGTTGCGTGGATTTGTTGACGTGAGTCCGCTGAATACTTTTGCAGTTTGGGCTCTGCAGACGGCCCGCGGGCACTTGCGTGTGACTGCCAGCTGCACACCGAGAACACAGATACTTTATCGGTCCTTCTGGGGGCTAAACTGCAGCTTTATAAGAGAGGGATAAGGATACCTGCCTCCGTCATGAGAATTTCCTTCATCGCCTGTCGTATGTGCGGACGCACCGGCGACCACCTAGTGCCACCCTCTCCCTTCATCAGACTCCCTACCCGTAGCTCAGCCTGCGCACAAACATGCCATTGTCATTGCTGGCTAGCCTTGTGACTCAGTGTGACCCGCTAGATTGAAAAAGTGGGAACATTAAACAGAGCATTATCACGAAAAAGCATCAAGCATACAGAAACCTCACCCACCCGCCTTTACCCTCTCAACGGCCCACTGTTTTGTGGGAGCAGAACACTGCCCATCATTGTTTTCCATAATGAATGAGGAGTGTCCTCACATGTCTGCAGCATACAGGCATCTTTCTCTGAATCCAGGACGTTGCATCACGCAGTGATTGCATTAAACTGTCGCACTAACAGTTCCACAAGTTTACAATAACTGCTTTTCATGTTGTATTAATACAGCACACTCTTAAGTCATATCAGATGGCAACGAGATAAAACGCGCAGATAACCGGAGCGAAACACGGCGAGCTGGTACCGAGGAGACGCCCACAGCTGAATTTTTGCCCCAGTGTGTCCATGAATAGGTAAATTGAGACAAGAGCAACCGAGGTCGGAATGATGTTTGTGCTAAAAACACAAAAACGCCGCCCTCGGCTGCAGCGTGACCACCGAATCACCGGGGCTGGTAGTCAAGTTAACGGCGGCAGAAACAGCAGGCGTGGCGTTTTCTGACTTAATAGAGCTGCAGACAGATGATAGCGTTAATTAAAAAGCCCCCGGGCCATCGCGGAACCCCCGCCGACACGGGGCCATGTGACGGCGCTGAGGTGAAGACTCTTGACACATGCTCGCTGACAGCCTTTTGACTCCTTGACCGCGTATTCAAATGTCTCTGCGGCGCGACTGCGGCTAACAAGGTGGACTCGTTCCCCCCCCCCGTCCCCCCCCGCCCCGGCGGTGTCCACTTCAGGTCTCACTCTGGAAGTATTTCTGCAGGAAATGAAGTCCAGATGCGGCTCTTTCGGGATCAAAGTGGAACTCTTGCATCAGATGGGAAAACGTCTTATATCTAATATGATTCTGACCACAAGGCTGACTCACCATTCCTTGAGGATTTCAGTTAGACCAACCACAAAAAGCAGAAATTCTTCAGCAAAAGAGGGATAGAATGGATTTTTAAAGAATCGAATGTGTGTTAGAGGTTGGGCCTATGCAGATCTATCTTTGGTGCCTCCATCAGGACCGTGGGGGGGAAACAGCATTCTTTTAAACACAAGGAACACGACACGAAGTCAAGTTTTCAGATTGCGCGTTGAAGCTGGAAAACCCCACAGGCAGCAGAAGAACACCCCAATTACAGGCTTTTCTGTGCGGTTAGCATCTAATAAAAGAGCAAATACGATGTGGTACATCAGGCCGATTGCTAATTAAGATTATTATCAGTCTTATCTGGGACTTTGTTGAGCAGTACGAGTTCTTAGATTTCCCAAAAAAAAACAGACCTTTGGGTAATTTTAGGTGACTAAACTGTGAGGCAGACGGCCTAAATATACAGAAGTTCTACCAAATAAGACCAGAACACACACACCCGCCCAGCCAGTCTGTCACATCATCATTAAACAGCAGCGAGGTCACTCATCTGGCAGCCGAGCACGTTCACGCAACGACACCGCCTCCAATATGCTCAAGTCGTGACGTTGCGCGCTGGATCGCCTCCTTCCCGAGTTTAATCTGTCCAAACAACCCAGCAGGATCTTCGCCATGTAAGGTTTTTCTCCCCATCCTGTTGTTAAACTGGACTTCAACTGGACGGGTCTTTACAGGAGCCCCCCGCCTGACGTATGAAAACAACACACACTCCCGCTCCTTCACACGGGCCTCTGCGCGTACCCCATCAGACGGAGATTGACAGGATTTATCAGGATTTAGTCGATCTCATGTCTTCAATGGAGAATACGCGACACACTCAAATATTATCAAATACAACAGTTTTTAATGCACCATTCAATCTCACTCTTTTTGGCATCACCTATTAGATTCTTCTTTTTTTTTTGGTTTTCCAGTTTCTATACATGAAAATACGCCTGAAAACAGGAAATCACGGGAAACAGCAGCCAGAAGCTGCCTTTTTCTGCTGAAATATTAAAGAAGCTTCCAGCGATTGCTTTGTCAATGGCCAACCAAGCGGCGTGAACGTCTATAAATATTAATACCTGAAGCTCCACCCAGCACTGTTTCTGCTTGCTGGTGTATTTACGTCGCGGGCGACGTTCCGACAGTGTTTCAACCATCAACAGCGACTCCGGCAGCAGCTCAGCCCCTGAGAAAAGTTCAAAAGCAGCAAATTAATCCGTGCAGCGCCACCCAGAGCAGCTTTCATCAGAGCTGAGGCTCTTCCTTTCGTCTTTCCATGACGGAGGCCTGCAGTCGTGATGCTGCTCTTCCGGCTCTTCCCTCGCTCGTTTGAAATCAGCGCGCTCTGTGGAAAGAATGCCAACAATGGCGTCCGTCTGAAAGAGGATTATCCTGCCCCAACATCCGTTCACCAGATTCTCTGTTATATATTCCTTCTTTGGAAATGAAAGCCGCTCTTTTTCTGTCTCTTCGGCTGCACTCTTCCGACACGCATCTCCGGAATCAAACGCTCATCGATCTCAGCACCGGCCGCGTCAGCCTTCGATCTTGTGACGAGATGCTGACAAGACATATCAAACCGGGGTTTTGATGGACGATTTCCTCCGCTGACGGCCGAGGCTCCAGTCAGAGGCCCTCTTGGACTGTCCCCGGAGAAGGCCCTTTTGTTGCTTGTTGTCCACGTTTCAAGAAAGCTGCTAGGGAGTTTTGCAAATGCCGATGAATCGGGCCCGTAAATGCACAAAGAAGACCACGGAAATGAGCCTTGACAGCAGCCCAAGAGCCGAAATATATGGTTTGATCACAGTTTCACTTCTGCTAAATCTTGACACAGAAACACGGACTTAGGGGGATAATCTGTGTTAAACTCTAGGGTTTTTAGATATTAGTGTAAAAATCATTCCGCTAGATGATTAGATTTCGAGTAAGACTTGGTCACTGTACACAGACGCTGTCCAGACAGATTTAGATCTCCCGGTAACCTCCTCAGGTCACGCGGCCAGTGGAAAACAGCCACTCAAATATCTGCTGTGGAGAAAGCATTCATGCCGCGCAGCTGATCGTCAGGCATGTGAGCTGATGTGTGCGCGCATACACTGCAGCAATTCTTCTTTATTATACCAAAACCGCAACACTGAGCAGTTTTTATTCTACTTTACATAATCGCTGACAGCCATGTTAACCATTTAGGCAAGTGCAGCCCATAACTGAACTTACGATTTACAATCCATTAACATGTTTAATACCAAATTAACTTTCCACATGTAACCATTTAGCCCGTTAGCATGAGGTCTTTTGGGTTCTTTTTAACGTGAAGCCCCAACAGTAAAATTCCTGCCGCCTGTTATTCTCATCTCATTCCTACTTGGAATTCAAGCCTGTTGAGCGGAGCACACCACAAAACCTGCACGGCTCATTCATAAACCATGACAGGATCACTAAAAGGGCAGCTGTGCTACTTGCTCAGACTTTACATTCATTAAATTAGCGCTTTTTGCGTTTGTTCTTCCCCGGCTCTGACACCTCGCGGCAGCAGCGGCGGGGCTCTCCTACATCTGTCAGTTTCCTCAAACACATTATTTAAACTTAATTTAAATCACTTGTCTTCAGATGGCTATCGAGCCCAATCCCAGAACCATGAAGCTGAGTTTATGGTTTCCAATACGCTGCTTTAAACGAGCTCTGCAGCAGCAGCAGCGCAGTCCGTGCTTAAACATCCTCTGTACGCCATCCATAAGAGACTCCGCGCTTGTGGGGGAGCGTGCATCCGGGCTGTGCACCGCACCATTCATATTGTGCAAGGAATCATCTCTAAATTCATTTTGCGTCCAAGCAATAACATCGAGCCTCTGATGGATTAAAAACACCTAAATCTAATGTGACCAGCCCCAGATTTTAATAACATTTTTGTGGACACAACAACCCTGCAGGTAGAGACAGTTATGAAATGGAGAGCCGCCGTGGCTACGTGCGCTCTCTAATAAAGAGCAGGATTGTAATTATTTGCTGCACGGTCAATTAATAACAGCAGCCAGGCACCCGGGAGAGGGATGGCGTGTTGGAGGAGCTGAGGAAGACTGACTTGGTTTCATCCTGGCTATCGCATTACCTCAGCTGAGAAGTTGGCCTAATGGCTCTGCCATCACTCTCCCCCCACGGAGACGTTCACGTGGACTGACACAGAAACGTTCCGCTGCTTCTACCTGAACTATTTCAGCTGGCGGATAGGTACGGCTTCACACCGTAGGCACCTCTTTAATGACATTCTGTTAAACCTATTCCACGTTACAAGCATTACATCCTGCTGCGCCGTGCTCCATTTAGTGGTTTATAGGAAACAACAACCTGGGATGTTGTTTTCTATGCAGTGAGGAATATTAATAATGGAAATTTAATCTGAGAACGATATACGCGGGTCGCACTGCCAGCTTGGTTCTCAATTATCCAAAGTGGTGTAGCTTCAGAAAGGTGTGGAAATGCAAGTGCGGCATATTTCTGAGGCAGGGAACTGAGAAAGGCTTTAATGTGTTTCACAGGCCCTTAAAATCAGTGATGTGCGTTAACTGGTTTGGCTGGCTGTGCCATTTTGAGGGGGTAGTCAGGTGCCTGGAGCCAGGAAACAATACTTTCCAGTCTGTTTGTGTTGTGATGCTTTGTTATGGCTTTGTTCTGCTCTGTTTGTCCTCTCAGTCATTTGAAGAGTGGACCTCACTCACTCGGCTCCGAGAAAACGCTGGCTCCCTCGCTCTCGCTGACAGGTTTGCACAGTATAGTTTCGCCAGTGAAAAACTAGGCCATGGTGCGAATTCACATTTGTTACCCAGCAAGTACCTCTCGACGTACACGCATTTATTAGACTATCCCACAGGCATTCGCTATTCAAATTAGTTTTTGCCTTAAATTCATTATAACAGCATCTTATATCGAATGCATGTCCCCCCCAACTGCATTAAAATTCAGAATTTGGTTTGTTAAAGTGAAAGCATTCCCTCCCGCTACAGGAGGAAGTCAAACAATGCCAGATATGTCTGATGGTGGTGAGGAATACTAAGGACAAAAGCACAGATCTGAGAGCGCCCAGAAGAGGTTTTAGCGGAGTGCAGGAGTCTGAGCGACAGCTGCCGGCCTTGAGCTCTTATTTTCCATAGTAACAGCGAGGAAGCACGCGAACCTGGTGGGTTTGGAGATGACCAGATAATTAAAAAACACCATTTTTTCGTGTTGTACCTGCATCGCTTTCACCTTTAACACTAAAGTCTGTTTCTCCACCAGGTTTTATGCAAATGGTTGACCTTGATTGTGTATTTATGATGAGGTTTTTGGGGGTGTGTGTGTGTGTACTGCTGCGGGGACAACGGTTACACCCACCTGGCAAAGGTTGTGTGCAGTTTCATATTCAAGCTTTCACTGGAACCACTTTAATTCTATTTGCTAGACACAAATTAGATTTTTTTGTTTGTTTCCTTGTTTTTCAATGGAATGTTTCCACCATACCCTGCAGAGAGCAAGCTATTCTTATTTTTATTTGCAAGTACTGAAAGATATTTTGCTTATATTTACTCAGAAAGTCGATGTTCTGGAGATCTCTTATATTGAAATAAAACACTGATGTCACTCTCAAAGGCTCCAGGATTTAATCAAGTGATCTTAGGGAGAAACTGGCAGCAGAGGTGAACAAAATATGCTCCAGCGTTCCTGAATGCGACTGCAAAGTGCATTATCGGGCGGCTGGAAAAGCTGTCAACCGAACTGACTGTCGGTTGTTATTAAAATCAGACAGTGAATCAGATAAATATCTAGAAAAGAAACAGACACACAGACCCCAGACTCTCTCGCCAACACGAGCACGTCTGTCTGTCTCTCAGGTACATTTAAGGGACAAATGAAGAAGGACGTCTGGTGACGGAAGTCACCGCAGCTTCTGTCCAACTCCACATCTGTCTCAAAGGCTAACCTTAGGAATCCAGGACGTGTGCTTAATTGACAGCGATCCGCGGAACTGTCATAAATGGTCTCACTCATGCTGTTTTCTTTCCTCCGTCTCAGGTTTCAGGAGACCTGGAGCCCTCTCGCTTGTTGGAAAAACAGAAAAGAACCCAGAAGAGGCCAACGACTGAAGCGAACGCAGAGGCCACAAAAGGGCAACGCACCAAAAGAGCCATGTGGGATGAGAGCGTGAACGATTCCCAATCACTCTCCAGGCCCAAACGCACCCTCCACTGACACGCCGGACACTCGCAGACGTCGCCGAGACCTTGTGCTGAGGGGGGGCCCCTGCTATGAACCCCAGCTCCCTTGGTTTCTGCAGGCAGTCCAACCTCCGTGCCAGGCGCTCCTCCGGCACAACCACAAGTTTGGATTCTGCCCACTCAGGACTCAGAGGCTGCCTCTAATCAAGAATGAAGCCTTTCTGAGCTCTGCGCGGTGGCTCTCCAGGCTGCGGTCAAATCGGTCTGTTGTGAAGCTCCAAGTGAAGAGTGAAGCCCTGCTCCAGTTCCAGGGCCCGCCCACCCGCCCACCCACCTTCTTCATTAGGAATTGCTCTCCCATCCAGCAGCAGCACGAGTTCCTCTGTGCTCACCACGTGGTGGAGGACCATGGGCTGTCGTCAGAGCTCGGAGGAGAAGGAAGCGGCCCGGCGCTCGAGGCGAATCGACCGCCACCTGCGCTCAGAAAGTCAGCGGCAGCGGCGCGAGATCAAGCTACTGCTGCTGGGAACCAGCAACTCGGGCAAGAGTACTATTGTCAAACAGATGAAGATCATCCACAGCGGGGGCTTCAACCTGGAGGCCTGCAAGGAGTACAAGCCCCTCATCCTGTACAACGCCATCGATTCGCTCACTCGAATTATCCGGGCCCTGACCACGCTCAAGATTGACTTTCACAATCCTGATTGCGCCTACGACGCCGTGCAGCTCTTCGCCCTCACGGGGCCGGCTGAGAGCAAAGGGGAGATCACACCAGAGTTGCTGGGGGTCATGAAGCGCCTTTGGGCTGACTCGGGGGTCCAGGAGTGCTTTCAACGATCCAACGAGTACCACTTAGAGGACAACACGGCCTACTACCTGAACGACCTGGACCGCATCTCCGCACCTGAGTACATCCCTACCGTGGAGGACATCCTTCGCTCCCGCGACATGACCACCGGCATCGTGGAGAACAAATTCACCTTCAAGGAGCTGACCTTCAAGATGGTCGACGTGGGCGGACAGCGCTCGGAGAGGAAGAAGTGGATCCACTGCTTCGAGGGCGTCACGGCAATCATCTTCTGTGTCGAGCTAAGTGGCTATGACCTCAAGCTCTACGAGGACAACCAGACGGTAAGGAAATGTAAAGTAGAAAGCGCGTCACGCGCCGGGCGCAGGAAACACCAATTAGTGCTCACGGACCTTCTGCGGATCATGAGCAGGCTGTTGGTCCCGAGCCAGACTACAGAATTAGGAAGGCAAAGGTATCTGTTTCAGGAGAACTCTCCGGAGGGTAGAGCGCGGCGCGAAGACGCAGCGCACACGCAAGGATCAGACCGTGCCTATGGAAGCAAAAAAACACCGCTGGAGAAAATCTGCCAGCCAGAGTGCACAGAGTAACCAGAAAACATTCAAATGAGGCACGCGCAGAAGCCCTGGAACCCTAATCTGATTAAGAATAATCAGATTTTTGAGCTAATCTTAGTTTGTCATTATTAATTATCAAGTCAAAAATGCCCCCACAAACCATCACATCTCGGCTTCACAATCTAGTTTCAGTTGTTAAAAACCAGGGAGGACTCAGTTAAATGATTTAAATTGTTCTGAGAAACCAATGGGCGAGAAGCCCGATCTGCCGTCTCATTTCCTCTGTCAAAGTCAGGGATTACTGAGGGATTTGCTTCACGCACATATTTCATTCAGACATCGACTATTTAAAGTTATTCTTGTCTGTTTCGCTGTCGTCTGACGAGCATTTTAATATGTGGTCCACGTACCGATATGCTGGACCGGTTTACTATGTTGATCACCGCTTTTATTTCCACATTCTTCCCTCTTCCTCTCTTTCTCCTGAACCTAATTTTACTGCATTACTGTAATTCATCCACATGATCTATGCTCAGTGGCAGCGCGATGATAGATTTAGCAGAAATGACAGAAATGTGTTCGTTCAGCCTTAATGTTGGGAGCTATTTAAAATGTCTGAATGATGCTGGTGGCTGCTGCTTCTCCTCTTTATGGTTGTGGAATTTGAGCAATTTGCTTTCCATAACATATCCATCTTTTTATCTCGGTGTTTTGACATATTTGGGGGAGTTTTTGTTTTTTTTCACATTTTTTTTGATAATGGAAGGTCAACAATTGATAATGGTCTACTTATTTAGTCCCGGGCAGCTATGAAGGGTCGTCTATTTTTTATTTCTTCTCAGGCATGATACTGGTAACCCGGATTAAACAGGGTGCACAGTGTACCAGGTTGGAACATGAAATCAATTAGTTTTATAGGGTAAAAATAAAGTCTGAGCAAAGAAAATACAGTATGGTGTTAATTGAGTTCACAGAAAAAAAAGTGATAGGCTGTACCTGTGAGAATTAGCAGATTGTGGAGGCACTGTGCAGCGATGGGAGTTCACAGGTGCTGGAAGGAAATAAAACAAGTTATTATTCGCAGGGAAGAGCCGATAAAAACAATGAATGTGAAGACGCGGGCAGAGAGACGCGACAAACATCACAGCGGTATGCTGCAGAACCGCTTGGCATAATTTACCGGAAAAATCGCCATTTCCATGGTTTGTTGGTGGAGGGCTTTAAACCTCTTTAAACACTCTTCCACACATGTCTTTGCATGTGGATTCACCTTGGTGATTTAGAAGTACTAACATTAATGCTACATCTGATCCTGGCGGCCAGACTGCTGTATCTGATTTAAATGAAAGACTTTCATGAAAAGATGGCCTTTGAGCTCCATTAACCGCATTAACCGACTCAGACAGTAACCGAATTAGTCCATATGGTACATCCTGTGCTTTTTTTAGCGATGAATCTGAAATCTTTTCACCGCGTCATGGCTGTCTGTACAGTCTAACTACGACTGCGCCGGTTGTGATGACGCCTGCAGGTTTATTCAGCATTAAAGGGCAGATATTGCCGACGTGCTCAGTGCAGTGAATGTGGATTACGGCGGCGGATAGGTGATGATCATTGTTTCTTCCGCCCCTCAGACCTCCCCCTACACCTCTTTCGGGTATTTAGGCCAGCTCTCTCTTGCTCTGGGTCAACAGTTCCTACCACTGAGCCACCGTGGCACCGCAGGGGAGGGTGCACCCCCGACCACCTTATTCAGCTCACCTTGCTCAATGTCAACCACAGAGCCACGTCGAATGTTTGTAACGACGGGTGCAAACACGTGACTGACAGTCGTGGCAATTGTTTAGATTCGCCGTCAGTCCCTCTGCTGCGAGAATAACACCAGACCGCAGCAGAACGCACGCTACTGCTGAGCAATCACGTTAATCACGGCGGGACGGACTCACAGGATACAACTCGGTAGCGTGCGAGCCGCATGCGCGGCTCCCTTTAAGAACCGAAGTAGGGATATTGGGCAGAGGCTACAATGCAGCAGAAACTGTACGTTTACTGCAAACAAACTAAATATAAATATTACTCAGCGCAGGTACGTCTCTGTGATCCCCTTGACACTGACTGCAGGTCAGCTGACACCGCACTGCTGAACAGCTGTTACCTAATGCGCGCTGTGGTCTCCACAGGCTCCCTGCACTTACAGGGAAGTTAAAGTGTTTGCATCCCTGCCGTACATCTGCTTATCCACCTCGGCTGAGCAGGAATACTGCCGTGCAGCCACATTTACTTGCGAGGATGAGGGGTTCGGCTACGTGCCTGTGCAGCCCGATAGCTTAAGATTGGCGACTGAATTCAACGAAGTCCCTAAACATGTAAAAAGATACTGAAGATGCTCATTATGGGGGATAGAGAATATGACTAATTGAATTAAATCAGTTATCAGGATTAGATCAAGCTTGCAGGCTAGTGTTTCCATTTAATTGCATCAGAAAGATGTATAAAATAACCCATGCACCCTGTTATAACACAGACCAAAAAGCCCTGCTAGATTAGTATCTGTGTCAAGACATTAAGGCAATTTAAAATGAGACACTATGAGGTAGACGAACCCTGGGTTGTGCACAAAACAAGTTAAACTGAAATAATTTCTTGTCTTGATGCTATAACTGTGCAATTACGAGTAAGGTGAATTACTACTTAGAGATCTAATAGAATCAAAATTTGGTTTGGCAACCGTAAACTAACATCGATGGGAGGCAGACTAACGGCACTAAACTGTTTACCAACACCCATTCACTTCAGCTGGGATCTATCGTTCCCATTCTTTGCCTTCTGTGTCTGTGGATTTGTGCCCATCAGTGCATCTCATTTGAAGCACAGACTATTCCTAATCAGGGAATCATTTAAGCACAGTAGCGCTGTGTGAAGCAACAGTATTTCCCCCCATTTCTGTCTGCCTTTTTAATGGTCCGATCATAAAATCTGATTCCAGTTAACTGCTAGCAGGCCATATAAGCTTCCAGGGATGCATTTATGGTCCAGGGCAAATTGTTAGGGGAAATCTCACTGGCTAACGTGATGTCTGATATCCTATCTTCCCTTCATGCTCATATCTGACCCTATTCCCACACTGGACTGATCCCACTGACACACAGAGAACCGATGGTGTGTTGTGTCATTTTCCTGTAGCCTGTAGCTCTTTAATAAAAGCAGAGTGGAACGCAAAATAAAAAATAATGGGAATACTTTCCAGCGCCGTGTTTCCGGGGCTGATAAATTAACGCCACACCGACGATCACCTGAAGCTCAACATCAGCTGAACCAATCAGAGTGTGGGGGATGCTGGGTGCAGTCTTCATTCATTCTGCTGCATGTGCTCACACATTTGATGTTTGACTGACGCCAACGGTCGGTGTCGCTTTCAGATAAGATACCTATTCGTAATGTGGCCGCTAAACATATTTCTTATTCAACAACATGCAATGTTGATGTGAGGTGAACGACTGATGGTCCTGAATTCAAATACTGTGTGCTTCGGTTAGTCTAACAATCGTTTCTACCGGGAGAAATTACACTTACGCCTTGTTATGTCCTAGTAAAATTAAACCTGAACGGTTCAAACGCCAGTCAAACGCAGAAAGTTCAGTTTCAGTACAGCGGCTCACACAAGACAGAATATACACCAGAATAATTACAGTACAACATTTACCCATCAAACCATTCCCTGATGCATTTCCCATGTCCCATCCCTGTCTTCATAATGAACCGGTGGCCATGGTTACCGTTGCTTAGCAACAGGCCAGTGAAATGCTCCTAATCCTACGCTGTTGACAGTGAGCTGTGACTAGGGAAGGAAGGATGAGAGGGGGAATGCAGGGCGAGAGGAGGGAAGGGGGAACAAACAGCGATGCTGGAGAGAATAGGTATGAGGTGTATACATGCGTGCACGAACCGTGTGCCTACGTGGATGATTGAGGATGCACTATTACATATGTGCAGCGCACGGGTAGATGCACCAGCTGGGGCTGAGCAACTGCGGCGGATTCTGCTCGCATGAGATGCGAAAGTGAAAAACAAAAAAAAAAAAAAACCCAGCGAGGCAGGCAAACATCAAAGAAGGCACGGGCGTGACGCTTCTGTTGTGGCAGATATTATATGAATTAATTACCCATCGCAGTAATGACATCCGGAAATCAATTACCGGGGTTCACAGTTTTCTAATGACAAAGTTTATCATGTGAACAAGACTTTTAATCACACCGACTGCTCCCAAACACCAAAGACTACTGTCAGAAAATAATTAATGTGTGATGTTCTCCCTCACGTGGATGCAGTGTCTTAACTGCCAAAAGAGAAATCAAAGGCATTTCACTGTGTAATTGAAAGGTGCCACGTGACCAGACAGAACGCGAGGGTCGAAAAAAAAAAAAAGACGGGACAAAAGACGCAAAAAAAAAAAGAGCGCTCCCCAGGAGAGAGCGCAGCCAGACGGCGTCGGGGAGGACACGCCCTGTGAGAAGCGCGGCGTCGTCCGTGACGACGTCAGCAGCTTCAGACGACGATTTCAGGTTCAGCGGGTACGCGCGCTTCAGCTCATCCATAGATTTGTTAGCGCACTCCCAAATGCCTAGAAACGTCTTCAACCCGGTCTGGGGGGCCATATGGCGCGTTCTCGTGAAAGTTATCGGGAAAAGGCAGTCTGTGACAAGGTCAAACAGTTTGGAATGACGACACTCGGGTTGACGTAATCGATATCTAACGCCTATATATTTATTCTGCTGGTGTGACTCATGTCTGGAGTCTTTTAGAGAGCGGAAGAGAAAGGAGAGGAATAAAAAAATGCAACGCTATGCCACATTTTGCGACGTACTCAGAGGGCGAGTCGTGATGGTGTAGATTTTTGACTGCGGCCAAGATCTTCCTCTCTGTCGTGTTTCTGAGGTGGGGTCTTGCACTATAATTAGAAGTGAAATCACAAGCTTTCGTGTCGTCTTTAATACGTCTAGGCGGCGGCTCTCAAAGTGTGTCTGCGGCTTCGTAAACTGTCTGGGATCTCGGGCAGGTGAATTCAAGTCTCCTGTTGTGCAAGGGTGCAATGCTAAGGTGACCCTGAATGAGAGGTGGGCGAGGGGGGGGGCTGCTGCTCAATTCATTTGTATTTGAGGGACACGTGTCATTTACGCAGAGATGGCTCTCCATCACTTGGGCTGGAGCTTAATTAAGACCTGTGCACCGACAGCAGGTGTCGAGGGGGAAACCGGTGTGTGTGTGTGTGCGTGCGCGTGTGTGTGTGTGTGCTGAAATCCAGGTGCGAGCCACGCAGGGGAGGAGTCGCCATGGTTTAATGCTTCTGAGACTTCTTCTCCCCATCCGTCATTACCAATCTCTTACCGTACAAGTGCTGAAATGGCCGGGCGAAGAGACGGGAGGCTCCCCTGGGCTCAGCTGACCGTCTCCTGCCACACACACACACACACACACACACACACACACACACACACTCCAGCAGCGCTCCGGCTTCCGCAGCCTGGAAAGAGGAGTTTTTGCAATCAGCCTGATTGATTTCACATCGCGAAGGGGCCAGTTTTTCTCCCCGCAGACAGGAAAGTGTTGGGATTTATTCACGATAAAGGGGGTAGAGATTAGGCTCGCTGAGAAACCGTTGCGTGTAAACAAGATTAAAATCAGCGATCATTGTTTAGGTAGAGGCAATGAGCCATTTAAATTTCTCATTAAAAATAATCAATCGGTGATTAGCCCTGGTTCGTTTAAGTTAAAACAACGAGGCGCGTCTAATAGAGAGAATATTCAAGGTTTCATTTCCAGTCGAAATTAAACTGCATCTGACATATTCTTCGGACTTTTTCACACCTTCCAGAAGTGAGGAGGACCGTCCAGCTGTGCTGCGCGTCAGCGGTCCCATCAGAGGATGTCAGGAACTCGCGCCACCCTCGTAGCGTCTGCTCCTGACAGTCTGGCGGGTCACATGCGCGCCGCCATCCTGCCGGAAAGCCGCTCAGCGAGCCACCGGCGGTTCTTTTCTCTCTGACACAATGGAGCAGATCCAATCCTTCTGCTGGGCGCGCGGACTTCTGCAGCGGGGAGGATAAAGACAGAACCACCGACTGTGACCGTCACGTGCCAAAGTGTCACATTTTAAGAGGGGGGGGGGGCTGTTGCTGTTCCCCCCCACCAACCGTCGCATGCAAGTAAAACCACAGGGCCTTTAAAAGTTCGGTCATTAGTCATCGCTAAATAGCTTGTCGTCTGCCCCCCCCCTCTGCGCCCCCACTAGCCCGTCCCTGCTCAAAGTTTAAGCTTCCTGTTTAAAGGGACTTTTTCCTGCCACTGTTTTCTCGCTCGGGGCCTCAGGAACGCCCCCCAGGAGGCAACCCTGTCTGTAGCAGCAATGATAAATAAAGTTAAAGCGAAGTGGACTGACAAGTAGAGATGGATGGTGGCGCTCATTGGCTGGTTCCTTCATTAGATCAGACGGGGAGGACGGCTCTCTGCAGGAGCCGATCCATTCAAGAAAGGGAGAGACTTACGGGACGCCGCAGAAGAGCCGGGCCCTGCGCGTACGAGAGAATGACCAATCCTTTGTGTTCTCTGTATCTGTTTGGTTTCGGCTGCGCAGATCTTGTGATTTGCCCCCCAGGCATCATGTTCCCTAACCTTTTAAACAACAGTTTTCGTCTGACAGCATCCTAGTCACAAGCTGCTGGCCAGCTGCCACATACCAGCCACATCCAAATCAACTTCCTTTGTTGTTGTTGTTTTTTTTGTTTTGTTTTTTTTTACCGCATTCGTGTCACATGGGCAGTTATCATATGGACCGAGGCTTGAATATGCTCTCTCTTCCTACTGGTCATCATCTGTCCTGCAGGACATCAGGCGTCTAACCGAGGTGGACCACCCCCACCCCCCCCGCGAATACCAATATTCTGATACCTTCACAAAATGTGCAGAGGCATTGTTTTAGAACAGGAGAAGCTGGGAGGGTTCAAACGTGGGTCATTATCCGCCCGAGTCCCGAAATCTCTGTTGGCGTAACAGAGAATAAGCCTACCTTTGGCTGGTGTGCTCCTTATCTTATCTCCATCAGTCTCATCTTCAAATCCTCCCAGGATAATGCGATCATTAAGGTTGAAGTAGGAGGAAGAGAAAATGCTGATTTCTACCAGGTGGACCTGAGTTTAACCGCTTCCCTCGTCTTTCTCCCGCAGAGCCGCATGGCGGAGAGTTTGCGCCTCTTTGACTCCATCTGCAACAACAACTGGTTCACCAACACGTCGCTCATCCTCTTCCTCAACAAGAAGGACCTGTTGGCGGAGAAGATCAAGCGCATTCCTCTGACGGTGTGCTTCCCCGACTACAAAGGTCAGAACACCTACGAGGAGGCTGCCGTCTACGTCCAGCGGCAGTTTGAGGACCTCAACCGCAACAAGGAGACCAAGGAGATCTATTCCCACTTCACCTGTGCCACTGACACCAGCAACATCCAGTTTGTGTTCGACGCTGTCACGGACGTGATCATCCAGAACAATCTCAAGTACATCGGGCTGTGCTAGGACCCGAGGCTGGGTGTGCTGGGATGGGTGGGGGGGGCCGGCCCGACATCAGACTGGAGAAATGGCGCGTCCGTTGGCTCGATCTCTTGGAAAAAGGCGCAACCGGGGGAACTGCGAGCGAAAAAAGAGGTGGTTACCATGTGAGCGTTGCGGCCGATGGACCGGAGTCGAGACGGGATTTGTACCCCAACGCGTTTGCACTGAATATGAGTATGCAGAGACACCCACACACACGCACTCACACACACACATCCTTACGTTTTCCCACACCCAAGATCTTCAGATCAACAGTCAAGCGCTTGTTTGACAAGGCAACACTGGAAATTTTAGACAGCTACTCCTACCTGCCTGCCAAACCTGAGCTAGCGGGTGAAATCTGTTTGTTCCGTTGATGTTTTATTTTTTTTTTGTCATTTTGGTTACATTTGTCTGTTTCATTTTATTTGCCAGAGTCGATTTAATGCTGCTTTAAGAGGAGTTTTCTGACAGTTTTCTGTTGGATTTTCACCCAAACAGAGGTAGCCAACGAGCGCGCCCGACGCGCGCGCGCCCGGGGCGGAGTCTGTATTTGTGTTAAAAAAAAAAAAAAAAAAGTTAGTAAAGACGATGTTACAGCGTACCTGCCTGAAAGAGAAAACTGCCACGGTGTGAAGCTGAAGTGATGTACGTTTTCTTCACACCCTTTCTGTTCCACCTCTTGTTGACACTCCAACGTTGTTCTTTTCCCATTTCACGTTTCTCTTTCTTGTGCTTTAAGAAAAAAAAGGAAATGTCTCTCAAACCTGAAGTATAATACCAGAAGAATGTTCCACTCCAGAGTTAAAAGTATTCTTTACCATCATTCCAGTTTTAAGAGACAACAAAAAACAGTGCCAAGATCAGATTGTAAATAAAACCTGATCCCATCCATTATGTTCTTTTTTTTTGTTGTTTTTGGTTTATGGACAGATACATTAAAACATGCATGATTTTGTTACTTTGGGATACTAATATATTTTCTTTGGGAATATGTTCCCCCCTTTTCCTATAGGTTTAAATAATATATTCCCAAAAATATATATAAAAGTCAAACACTGTGTAAGGTTGTACAGTCGACAGAGAGGAATCTATTGGAAAGAGCTATATCAATACAATGTGATGATGATATTGACAGTGATGATGATGATGATGATGATGGTGATGGTGGTGATGATGATGATGCAAAAATGCTGAGACGACGATGGGTCACCGGCATACGAGGCTGTAGAAAAAAAAAAATACGGAAACGAAGACGTTCAAAGTTCAATCTTCCTTGCATTATCTAAGTGGAACTTGTGAAACAGCCAGTCAAGTATGGTGTGTAAATATGCTGTAAGGTACACTCTGTTCAAACTAAATGAAAATAAAGATTGAGTGGGGATACTGTATGTGAGATCAAGAGAGAGAGAGAGAGAGAGCGAGAGAACGAGGAGGAGGGAATTCTGCTCCTCTTAGCCTTTCTTCTTCGGTGCAGAAGATGATGTGCAAACTCAGCTAAGGGCTTCAAGCTTGACTTTACAGGATGTCCACCTCAACAAAAGACAAAATCATTTAAAAAGTATAAAAAAGACAATACCTACGAATAAAATGACTTATGCAAATTTTCACGGTGTAGTAAATGTGTTTTTGGTGGGCAGGGCCTCCGCGCCGCCAGGCTTTCATAACGGCGCTGCCTGAGACGAGCGGAACACGCCGTCCAGAATCCATCTCCGAAAAACGATGACATAAACTGTTTGTGCCCGCCGTACAATGCAGCCACTGGGGCGAAAATAATCCCGACATGAAATATGCAATTCAATTACCCATGAATGAACCTGGCCTGTGCGGCGGGGTGACGGCACACGGGGCCACACAGAAATCCCTCTGATTAGAGCCTCCGCGGGGTTTGTGGGAGCCCCTCGCCCCTCAAAAGGAACATTGTCCGTCGGACAAATCCACCGTCCCGCCGCGCTCGCGCACGCGCGTGTGCGTTGCATGCGTTACGGATGTTGGCAAAACTCGTGCGAGACATCTGCAAACAGCTGCGAGAAAACGTCTCCAGATGTGCTGGGGAAAAAACGGCCCGGTTCCCGCAGCAGAGAACCCCCCCCCCCTTTATTTTCTCTCAGAGAAATGTGCCTCTCACAGGACGGCCACACTACAGACACATGACGATCTCGCAGAATGCAGAGCGTTGTTTTGCTTTCAACAATACTCATATTTACTGAAAACATCTGGGGCCGTAAAAAAAAAACAAACAAAAAAAAAACGCTACAGCAGAAACGCTCAACCCGTAAATACCAGGGCGAACACCACGGGGCGCGTCTCACCCACACGGACGGGGATCCGAGTGCTGTTTTCGCACTACGACACTCGTTTCAAATCAGGATTTAAAAATAGACGAGCCTTTCAGGACGTCGCTCTGAGAACCGTACGCGAAGCCTTAAGTGGCCGCGAGGACGACGACGGCTTTTTTAAAACCCAGCCGCAACAGTTTGGCACGGCCGCCGCAGCGTGACGGAGGGTCATGTGCTGTCCATCTCTGGCGGAGGGAGTTGAGCAACGGGCTTCTTGATGATGACGAACGCACAATAAAATCGCTCCTCTGAAGATAGAGCCCCGCTCGAACCAGGTCTTGTGACTGTCATGTGAAGGAGACGATCCGTGCAAAATATGCATAAATGAAGATAAACAAGGAAAAGGGCCGTAACTCTCCCCTGTTTTTGTATCATTGTATAAATCTACATCTTACTTTTAGATCCAGAGTAAAATATGCTAAAACTTCAGGCGATCGTATGTAACTATTACACACAGTTTGTTTAACACCTTCAGGAGAAGTGTGCGTCTGGATGATGTGTTTGCTTTTATATCGAAGCTCCCTCTCAGAGTTCACTGGTAGTTTGATCGTTTTGATCGTGATACATAACAGAGGTGCTTCTGTCTTTGTTTTTTTTTTTCTTTTTTTTTTCCATTTTATTTCAGAAAACTCAAAACCAGCTTTGTTCGCAGGTTTGAGAAACGGCGGCATGACAGCTTGCGTCCCGCACGGGAAAAAGGTGATCCGAGCCCGGTTTCGGGATATTACACGTCAGCGAATCAGGCGATCGGGCCCGGTCCGGGCTCATCCCCCTCGCCCCAGACCGGGGCGGACACGGCACCCGCGCTGGTGTCGCGGCGCCTCCGCCTTCACACCAGAGCTGCCCCGACGCTCGGCGGGCCAGCTGATGAGGCGGCGGCATGGAGAGAGCCCCTAAACGAACCGTCTCCTCGACCACACGGTGGTCTGGCTCCCATTCGCGCTACCCCTCTCCTCCAGAAACACCAGATGAAGCTCTTTGTCCCTCCCCCATCTATGACCAGAGTCATGACCCAGCCTTAATGAAGTCCTAAAAGATTCCCATGAGCTGACTTAGCTCCTTGCGTACCCCCCCCACCCCCGTTGATCTCCTCTATTTCCTGACCAACATCATCAACCCCTCCCTGACATCTGGCTGTGAACCATCTGTCTGTCGGAGACGCCACGTTCCTCACCAAAAACCTGCTTTGAACTCATCTGCAGGCTGTTGTCGCTGCTTCCCTCCTCTTCCTCACTTGCCCAGGGTCTCGCCCCGCGCCCCAAGGTACCTTGCGACCAAGACAAAACGTACCTCGAGCAACAAAGCAGCAGCATCAGCAGCAGCAGCAGCAGCGTCGGCGTCCACCTGCACTCGGGGGGCGCAGTTCCGTCCACAGCCCACAGGGGGCGCTGGAGGGTTCCCAGCAGGGGAACAGCACCCAGAACCTGTCGAGGACAAGCAAAGCTGCAGTGGTGCTCTTTGCGTCCGCAGCCAGCTTGGGGCCGCCTCTGCGAGCCCTGCTCTCGTCTCGTTGCTGCGAGCGATGCCCTGCGGACGGAAGCTTCGCTCGCCACAGCGACTCCTCCCTCGGGTCCCCCAAACGCAAACGGCGAAGTCCCAGTCGGCTCGGGCCCGAGCCTCCCGGTCCGTTTTAATTGGTTTAATAAAAAAACCCGGCGCTCTCCGCTGGATTCGGCGAAGACGTGGGCCTCCCTGCAAGGCCGCCGCCACCGGGCCTCAGATCTCGCCTCAGATCAGGCCCGCTCTCGCTCCGCTTTTGGGGCATTAGGGAAGATATGAGTCAGCATTCCGCCGCTAAGGTGAAGGCTTCGCGCGCTGACCTGAAGCAGATGCCGGCTGTCGACCAAGGCGACTAACGCGAACCGGGAAAAAAACGGGCCCTCTCGCCACGGGGGCCGCGTCTCGGAGTCAGGCGGGCGTGACGCGCGTGGGCTCGGCGCCCCGGCTCCGGTGTGTCACATTTCTACGGGGACGACCCCCCCCCCCCGATCCCGTTTCCTCCTCCGGCAGATCGTTTTCGCGACCGACCCGCGCTTTGACGCGCACGTGCGTAGAGCCGGCCTCGCGGCCCGCCCGTGTGACGCCGCAGCCCTGCGGCGCCTTCGCCTCCAACCCAGCTGCGCGCCTGGTCCGAGGAACGGCCCTGCTAATTTCATCGTTTCAAATTATTTAACACCTTCTTAATTTGCTTATTTCTAATTTGGTAACCGGGTCACTGTATCGCTCCACCTATTAACACGAGTGCCCCTGTGGATAATTAGTTATTTACTGCGTTACGTGATAGCATCTTCTTCTTTCACTGTTGTTCTTTTAAACAACGATGACAATTATTGTCATATTAAAGCTGTTGATAATCATCGGACTTGGAGTTCAACGTCGGTGGAGAAGGGAACTATAATTACTCCTTTATCCGCATAAAATACAGTCAAATTTTTACGCCGGTGGCCAGATTTATGAGTCAGAGAGTGTGTAAGTAAAGATCTACATTTAAATAATACAACAGAAAAGAGGGGAAGTTATCTGTCCTTCAGACAATGATGCATTTGTGTTTGAATGTTGTTGTTCCACGGCATAAATGGAGCATTCATCTTGATATCAGCATTTTCACCCAGAAAATCCTGGGTGAAACGCCCTCAGTTCAGTTAAACATGTATAAATCATCTCTATTTTTCTTTTTACACCACATTTATCCTCCACAAATCTGCTCTGAGCGGCTCGATGCTGCGGCGTTACTTCAGGAGGCTTTTCTTTTTCACGGTCCTGGTGTTTCTGCCCTTTCAGCTGTAATCGATCCCCTGGAGCATATTTCCTAAATCACAAGATAATCCCGGCCAAGGTAAAGGTGAAGGCATCTATCATTTGAATCCTTATATGATCAAAAAATGGCGAATTCCTTCAGAAAGTGAAGATCCCTCACACTTTCCCCAAGACAAATGCAATAAATGATATCCTGAATTGATTTCCTGTTTTATCTGAGCCCGATCTTCAGTAAAATCTCGGAATGCCGATGCAGCTGATCTCCAAATTCAACCCGCTGACCCCCCGTTTTATGACCAAATCGAAGGCATGATTAATTTCCACTCCTCCTTATGTTCCATTACTTCACAAAGAACACAAAGATATGATTTCACAGATCAAATCCACCTATAATTAATGGGCTTACCAGCTCCCGCGCTCTGGGCAGTGTGCCGTCCTGCCATACTTTGTTACACTGTTCTAAAAATGCCTCTGTTTCATCACTTACAGCATCTAACCTCACCCTATTGATCCTTTCAGCCCCTCATTTATTCATTTTTCAGTTTCACTGAGAGTTATTCCACATTAAACTCGGGTTAGAAACCTCGCGGGGTTACAAACCTTCTTCTTTCTCGTCCTTTTTGGTCAGAATAAGGCGTTCTGAGGGGAGATAAAACAACAACATGGTCTTGGTGAAACGCTGATTATGATAAGCGCTCCAAGATGTCTTGCTGCTTTAGCGCCATCTGCCGGCGCGTCTGGGTACTCATCTCGGCGCACGGCCTGCAGGGGCTGGGGATTGAACCAGCAACCCGAGCCTCATCGTCCCGTTGTTGCTCAGAGGTCGACAGACCTCACACGACACATATAAGCACCTCTGAACTCTAAAAGCCCCGGGAACGCCCCTCGTCTGGCGCCCTCGTGCGCCCTCGCGCGCCGCACTTCGGCGAGCAACTCCGCGTTTGATTGAGTCGCCAGTCAGATCGCTATTATTATTAAGGCAGCCGATTGGATCCTCGGGGTCCGAGGACAAATCCCAATCAAGCCGTCGTGTAAACGAGCGTCGGGCGCCGGCGCGTGTCCGGGGAGGGAGGGGCTGGGCGTGCGGTCCGGGCCCGTGAAGGCAGATTTACACGCACTAATTGGGGGTTTCTGAGGCCCGGGCCTGTAATCGCAATAAGCAGCAGCGGTGCTGGAGCCCCCCCCGTGACCCCCCCGTGACCCCAGGGGCCTCGCCAGGTTGGGTAATCAGGGGTGGGGAGGAATAACGATGCCCTTAGGGGGTCGGGAGGGGGGGGGGTCGACCGCCATCGGAAATCACCACGAACACGTGGAGCGGCGCCGTGTCGCCGCCTCAATCAGACCTGAGGTGGACTCGGAAAGCGAGGCGGTGCGGCGAGCCTCTCGTGGTTCGGCCCTTAAATAATGAATTAAGAAGGTAATCAAGACCGTCAAAGGCGCCTTCGGGAAAAACGGGCCCGAGCCTTCGCTCTCGGGAAAGTAAACGTGCCCGACCCTGCTGGTTTGAGGTCGAGTTGGGCTGGTTACTCGCTTCACTCAGCGGGTACGCTCACATATATATAATATATTTATAATAATATAACATATAACACACAACCACCACGTTAAATCCTCTTTTCTTTTCTCATCTTTCGTGCGAAAAGCAGGATTTTAACAACAAATCTGCGTCTTGAGCAGAGTTTTCCAAAGTTCCTTTCATGATTACATTTTTACACCGTTTGGGGGAAAAAACTTGATTAAAATGTACTTTTATTGATGGCAAACATAGGAACATTATTTTGCTTATTTGAACTATCATTTAAAAACAGATGAACACAGTTCCCTTTTTAGCAGTTAGCCCCCAAGTGTCGTAAATTCTGTGATGAACATTTAAGTTTGTTTAAAATATTAAATTAATAACTACTTTCTGACTTTACTCACTTCTCGGTCTCAATTTTACATTCTTCCTGTTCTGAAGTTGTTTTTCTTGCAAATCAGTGTTATTTGCCCCCGAAAGAATTCCAGAAATCAGCCTTCGCCTGTGAAGTAAATAGAAGAAAATCTCGTTTTAATCTAGATTTACTTGCTCTAATTAGATTATCTGATAAGATTATTAAAAATATCACGCTTGGGAAGATAAAAAAGTTTGTGACGAGAACCCAAAATCCTAAATTTACACGGCCACGACGCTTTCTTCGTGGTCATTATTCGAAATGACATAAAAAAGATAAAAAATTAGAAATATTTTATATTATTTTACCATGAGCGTCGCTTCTCCTTCGTCTCCTGTAAATGGCGCTCCGTCTTCACACCGCCGTGCTGCTGCGCCACCTCGTGGCGGACCCTTGTATTGTCCTTAAAACAGCAACTGATGTTTTAGGGGTTTATTCGTCATTATTTGCCTTTTACTTTAAAATGGACTTAAATTGCTGTTTTTTTTCGGTTCTGTTATGTATAGAATATATTTGTGTTCACCAGAACATCATGTCTGTCACGTCTCTGTGGCTGGTTTTCTTTGTCTTACTGTTTTATGCGCTGGTCTAACACTGAAATTCAGTTATGTGGCTTACAAGACCAGTCCCTCAAATGGATATAGCTGCAGAGAAGACCCTCATTCCAGCTATCATGTGATCCCCTCTGTGCTCACTGTGGTTGTGACATACACTAGAGACCCTTACCCACAGATTTTGCCCCAGAACGTCGTCGTTTACTGCGGTGAAGTGATATTTTCACACACTTTTCTTCCCCCTGTGGTGATCAGAACAGGATCCTCAGTGTCCGTCGGGGTTACCACGGTCCTGCGTGACTGCATGCGGGGCCCTGGCTCGAACTCTTGAACCGGTGCGCAGACGTTTCTAACATCCCTCCACGTCTGTGCTGTCATTAAAGCCGTATATTGCAGGTAGGGGTGAGTGTGTTTGTCGTGGGGTCCGCGCTGCTGCAGGAGGGGAATGGGCTGCGTGTGATCTATTTCTTGCCCTAACGAACGCCTGCAGTCCCGCTGCCCCGAGTTCTGCTCATGTCTGAGCTGACATTAACAGTTTTTTACGCCGATATCCACCTGCCAATGCGATTTTGAGACCGTAAAAATATCCTCCTGGGCCCACAATCGGGACTGAAATCAGAGGTCGTGACCGGGCCTCGCCGCCAACACGGCAGTGGCCTCGTTCCAGGGATTGATTTCCCGTCATATATGAATATCGATCGGCCTCATTCAGACATTTGAGGCAGCCATTTGGAACAAAAACCCTTGGATGTCTGCTAACTTCTTTTCCACCAAAGGTTGGGAAGGCTCAGATGGATTTGTTTTTTTCATTAGTGATCAGATAGAGAGAGAGAGCCGAGACTGTCTGAGCTCACACGTACCAAGCATTCTTCGTTGTTTTGATAATCCTGGGAAACAGATGCAACACAAACACAAACAACAGGGCTGGATTAATAATCTATCTCACTCTCAGTTCCTCCCTGAACTTCCTGCACAGACCCAAACCAGACCTGAGCTCCACCCAGTCCGCCTCCTGTTTCTTTACACGTGAGCGTAAATGTTTGCTGGATGGTTGTAGATACCGTTTAATTAAAAAATGCTTTATCTTGGACTTCATATTTACTTTATGACAAAATTAGGCTCGGTGGCTTTGAGGAGATATGGTAGAATATTTCTTGATGATGTTGCATATCGTTATATAAAACGTGCAGCGTCCTGCACTTTAGTGACACCTAGTGGTAGTTTTAGAAACTACAGCAATTTGGTTTTGATTTATAAACTGAAACAATTAGATATAACTGAAATTTCTTCTCTCTATTTTCAATTATCGAAGCTTTAATACATAAAAGAGTGCTAAATTAAACTAGCTGTCATCCATGTTTCCTAGAGCGTACATAAAAAAGAGAATTAAGTACAATTTGATACCTTCGAAGGTGTTTCTTTAGCATGCAATATATTTTTACTGGCCGGTCCAAAGTTTTTGACCATGATAGTAACACAGGCAGTTGGCTTTTGCAGAGGCCTTTGACCTCTTACAACATCTGGAATGTTGTGCGGCTCCTTCCTTCTCGACTAAACCTTTGACTCTATGAAATCAAGCGTTTTGCTCCCATCTGGCCCAATAACGGTGTTTGGTGAGACGCTGAAAGGCCCCGGTGATGTTTACGTCCTTCAGACTGTCGTTCAGGCATTCTTTGGTGAAAGTCTTTAACTGTTGGCCCCCATGCAGTTTTAAATTCAACGGGTTAACTGTTTTGGTTTTTTTTAAATCACCCTTTTTGATTTATTCATCATTTATCAGAGATAAATACAATAAATGAAGGATGTGTCTGTTTCAGGAAAACCTCAGACTAATAATTAACTGATTTAAAAGCCTGGTGAAGTATAAAGTTATAAATTTGGGTGGGGGTGATGTTTATTTTCATGTCTAACGGTAAATTTAAAAATACTTCCTTGTTTGTTGAGATTCGTTTTGTAGTCGTGCAAACGTGTCCAACAATGTCTCGTTAACTCTTAACTTTAACATTCAAGAGTCAAAATGGGAGGATATAATATATATATAATATATATATGTTTTCTGAATAAAACAATATCTTTTCTCTGCTCTACTGTTACTGAGCTAAGCGGAAACCTCAGTGTGGGTTCTTCAATGGCTCCTCTTGGTCTGGTATTTCCTTGTGGATTGATGATTAACAATATTATTTGCTGAAAGATTAGACATTTGTCACATTACATTTGGGCTTATTCATTTGTGAGGATGCACTTTTGAACACACAAGATTTTGGTAACTTGCTAAGAGGCAGACTGCTGCTATAGATGCCTTTTTCTTATTTAAATTGATGGCTGATAGTATAATTTCATGTAACAGGCAAATGTTCTGCCCTTAAAAAGATGCTGAATAAACACAGCATGGCAACGTTTACAGTGGTGTTTTGAGGATTTTTTTGTCATCACACATTCCCTGTGACACACACACACACACGCACGCACACACATATATAAACCCACACCCCACTGCAGGTGTCTGTGTGAGAGCTTTCCTTGTCACTCTCAGCACAATGACGAGGGAATATTTTGGATTTTCCTATACGGATTCCTCCAATTCAAGGAGCTTGGACCCCAGCACCCACAAAATCAACAATGCAGCAGATATTTCCGTCATTGTCGTCTACTTTGTGGTTGTCCTCGGAGTTGGAATATGGGTGAGCAATTGCTTTTTTTTCATTTTTCCCCTGTGAATGGTTGAATATTTAACTTAGAGACTGTTCAATAGACATAAATAACATAGAAAAAAGTAAGTTTAGCTTTAAAAGGCCTTGTTTTTACTGCTTCTTTGTAAGCAGATATTTTGGAGCGCTTTTTTAAACATTTTTACCAGTGTTTTGCTCAATGTTAGAGCCAAAATATGTCCGATATTTTGATATAATATGTAGTAGTGGGGCTTCATACATTTCTAAATATATTTATAATGGTGGGTAGAGGTTTACAGACAAACAGAAAAATTTCCTTGAACACTCTTTAACCATAAAACACCTACAGGAAGAGAACCATCTAACCAACACACCCTAAACGATGACGAACAGTAACTACCCAGCAGAGCTTTATAAAAGTGAACAGAATTAGCACGGCACAACAGTTGTTTTAGAATTCACACCTTTTGATTTCCAGTTTGCTTTACCTGCTCCAACAAACTTCATTATCACTTTGCTATACATTCACTGTTATCTTCAGAGGTCCAAGGCCAGTGTTTTAAACAATGCTGTTAAGTGGTTAAACAGTCACTTCATTTGGCTTTTTAATCCTTTGTTTTATTGTCTGGAACTTTTTATTGTCTTTTGTTGTTGGAATGTTTGTTTTATTCATGTTTGGTCCCCGTACGACACTTTGGTGCTCTCTGGTAGTAAAGTGCTTTATACAGAAAGTGAATTTAGAGACAAGAGAATCCAGAAAATGCTGAATTATTTACATTTTTTTGAGAAATTGTGACAGAAAACAAAGAGTTTCTTACATTGCAACATCACTTTCCGTCCGCTGACACGTCTGGTGAAAATAATTCTGCTCACTCCTTCTCCGGTTTGCCCACAACTCTCAGGAAACACACACGGGGGGGGGTCCGAGCTGCAGCCACAGGGCGCCTGGTTGCATTTCCGTCACGTTCAAGCTCGAGTCCTGCCCCCCTCCGTCGGCCCGCTTCAGCACATTGCTGTTCTCTTTGGACCAACGCCTTGTGTGTGTGTGTGTGTGTCCTTGAACGTTCCAGGCGATGGTGCGCACCAACCGAGGGACCGTGGGAGGATTCTTCCTCGCCGGGAGGAGCATGGTCTGGTGGCCTGTAAGTGTCGTGTGTGCCCATCAGCACAGCTAGTGTCCCAACGGCACACCTTTAATCAGTCATTTAGTGTCCCATTCGCTTGGAATTATCTCTCTTTGCTTACTGTTGCCATCATAAACATCATAAAAGAGATTTGTGCAACATCAGCACGGCAATTGCATGTGCAAATCACCACCTAATGTTGATAATCCAGGTTGTGACACTCGGTGTTGCCCATGGCAATTATATCATGAGCAACAGTGATATCATATATCACTATTATATGATATAATATGATGTTCTAATATCATATATAGTCATACTGTAAAGGTTAGTGTAGCTGATCAATAAAGAATCACCAGGCTGGCGCTTGTGTGTTTCTGCAGACGCACAACTCACGAATGAACGTGTTCTTCACAGATCGGCGCGTCGCTCTTTGCCAGCAACATCGGAAGCGGCCACTTCGTGGGCGTCGCGGGCACCGCGGCGGCCGCGGGACTGGCCATCGGAGGGTTTGAGTGGAATGTGAGGCCCCGCCGCGCCGTCGTGGCGTCCTACGCCGACGCGTTTGTAGCCTGACAAACCTCGGATACCAGAGGGAAATCGCCCTCAGAGCCCATCTGCTCGTGTGTTTCAGGCTCTGATTGTGGTGGTGTTCCTTGGGTGGCTCTTTGTGCCCATCTACATCAAAGCCGGGGTAAACACACCCCCCCGCTTCCTCGCACACGTCCACGTTCCCGCCTAACAACCGCACTAATCTGCAGATCAGACCGAGATAAACAGCGTTGCCCTTTCAGGTGGTCACCATGCCCGAGTACCTGACCAAGAGGTTCGGGGGCAAGCGCATCCGCGTCTACCTCTCCCTGCTCTCCCTCTTCCTCTACGTGGTCACCAAGATTTCAGTAAGCGGTGGCGTTTATCGTCCTCTGGGCCCGCGCTGCGCCAGCACCTTTGCCCCAAACGCGTTCTCTCCTCCCCCCCTGCAGGCGGACATGTTCTCCGGCGCCATCTTCATCAACCAGGCGCTGGGGCTGGACATCTACGTGGCCGTCATCGCCCTCCTGCTCATCACGGCGCTCTACACCGTCACAGGTTTGTTTGAGAAGCTCTTATCTTCCCCGGGGGCGCCATTACCGGGGTAAAGTCTTCTCAGCCGCTGTTTGAACACGCTCGCCACCCTGGCTCGTCTGCCTGCGCCGTGTTATTGTGGTTAATCGCCCGTGTGCTGCGATAAGCGGGGAATTGCTTTTCCCCGATCGGTCGTAGCACGACAACGCTGCGTCGGGCCTGTGGAGGCCCAGGGAGGCAGGGATGCCACCGGTCCTACAAAGGCGTGCGTGGCGTCTGAAACTGGGTTTTTCGGGGTTAAAGCAACGCCCCAAAGTCATTGTTGACCTCCTCAAACCATTCCTGGACCACTGGTGCTTTGGAGGAAGGGAAGATTCTGCTGAAAGAGGCCTCTCGTGGAATTTGACTCCCATAAAAAAGTGCTGCAGCGAAGCACCCCCCCGATGACAGGACCCAAGGGTTTCAGAGCGCAACATGACGTCTTTCCCACAATCCACCCTGGTGCCGTGTTTTTTCCAGGTAAACACGGGCGCCCAACCACCCGTGTCAAAGTAAACATGGTTCATCTGACCAGACCACCTTCTCCCACCGTTAGCACCTCTGCTGGGGGGGCAGGGGTCCGCAGGGGCCTCCTGAGCGGTCTGTGACCATCACAGCACGAAGGATGAGACAGTGCGCGTCCGTCTCACCTGTCCGCGGTCACCGTGCCCGGTTGGTGTACGCTGGCGCTGGTTGGGGGTGTGGCGCGTGCTGACGATGTGTTGTGTCAGGTGGGCTGGCCGCAGTGATCTACACGGACACCCTGCAGACCATCATCATGATCGTGGGGTCCTTCATCCTCATGGGCTTCGGTAACAGCGTCTTCACGCCCCGTCCTCACACTTTATTCTGCACGCGCGCATGTTCTAACTCGCCCATCATCGTTCTCCAGCTTTTGCTGAGATGGGCAGCTTTGAAAACTTCCAAGAACGCTACATGAACGCCATCCCCTCCAACACGACGGGCTTTGACCCCAAGTGCTACGAGCCTCGGCCCGACTCCTTTAACCTGTTCAGGGACGCCATCACAGGGGACCTGCCCTGGCCCGGCCTCACTTTTGGGCTCACCATCCAGGCCATCTGGTACTGGTGCACCGACCAGGTCAGTCAGCACGCCCTCCCGCCCGGTCTGCGTATTCCAGGACCCCCCCAGGACGTGAGAGAGACCTCAGAGGACCCTCCTTGTTCTTCTGCTGTAGGTGATCGTCCAGCGGTGCCTGTCTGCCAAGAACCTGTCCCACGTTAAGGCCGGGTGCATCCTGTGCGGCTACCTGAAGCTCCTGCCCATGTTCCTCATGGTGTTCCCCGGCATGATCAGCAGGATCCTCTACACCGGTCTGTTGGCATCCCTCCAGTTTACAGCGGGGTATCAGTCCGTGCTGTTTGTCCTGCCGTCAAGCTGATCTCATCCATCTCCGTCCAGATGTGGTGGCGTGCGTGGCTCCAGCCGAATGTCAAAAGTACTGCGGGACAACCGTGGGCTGCAGCAACATCGCGTATCCCAAACTGGTGGTGGACCTCATGCCCAACGGTGGGTGGACCTGACCGAGGACGGCTGATTAGGGGATGACCTGCGTTCGCTTCACATTACAGGGCTGCGAGGGCTGATGCTGTCGGTGATGCTGGCCTCCCTGATGAGCTCTCTGACCTCCATCTTCAACAGCGCCAGCACTCTGTTCACCATGGACATCTACACTAAAATCCGGAAAAGGGCCACCGAGAGGGAGCTGATGATCGCTGGCAGGTAAAGCCTTTCTGTGGCGCGGTTCGGTCGTCGTGACGACGCGAATCCTCACGCCCGTCGCCGTCTGGCTGCAGGGTTTTCATCATCATCCTCATCGGGGTGAGCATAGCGTGGATCCCCATCGTGCAGACCGCCCAGAGCGGGCAGCTCTTCGATTACATCCAGTCCATCACCAGCTACCTCACGCCGCCGATCGCAGCCGTCTTCATTCTCGCCATCTTCTGCAAACGTGTCAACGAGCAAGTGAGTTCTCAGGAGACAAATGAGTCAAAATAAACCAACCAGTCAGTGAAGACAGACTTCCACATCCGAGCAGCACACCCCTACAGCAATAAGGCAAACATACAGGGTGTGTAATGCTTTGCATGCTCTTCCTAATCCAGAAGAAGGATACCAACCTAGAGATGCAACTCTTGGAAAAGAGTCCTCCTAGAGTAGACCTGTTGTAATTGTGTGTTTTTTTTATGAGATAATTCTGGAGCTCAAGAAGTAGCAAATTAGCTTTGTTAATCTGGGCTCGTTGCCACACTCGCATGTACTGCAACACAAAGAGACCACACACGTTTATGGTCCCTCTGATATGGAACATGACTGTTGTGCATCATTACCAGTTCTTTGCACGCCGCTGTAAAAGCTTTACAGCGTCTAAAACCGCCTTCAAAGCAAGTCAAACAAAGCAAAGCAAGTCAAACAAAGCAAAGCAAGTCAAACAGCAGACCTCTTCTCTGTTTTTTCCTCTTCTCCTTCCTCAGGGTGCGTTTTATGGCCTCATGATTGGGCTGGCGATCGGCCTGTCCAGGATGATCACCGAGTTCGTTTATGGGACCGGCAGCTGCACCAGTCCCAGCAACTGTCCCACCATCATATGTGGAGTCCACTACCTCTACTTCAGCATCATCCTGTTCAGCATCTCCTGCATCGTGATCCTGGGCATCTCCCTACTGACCTCTCCCATCCCAGACAAGCACGTGCGTGCGGATAAATCATTGATGAATCATTGATGATGACACCTCAGTGCTCAGGAAGAACTCCTTTTGAGGGCGTGTGCTTTTCTTTTTCAGTTGTATCGGCTGGTTTGGAGCTTGAGGAATTGTACAGAGGAGAGGGTGGACCTTGAACAGACTTGGGCTGAAAATCAACAAGATTCCAACTCGATGGACATTGATGGTAATGTGCAGATTACCGGTGGCACGCACACAGTAGCCACACCCACACAAGAACCTCGTCTTTATTACTCTCCTCTCTTCCGCCACAGACCCCGAAGAATCACCGGGTTTGTGCAAGAGGGCGGTGATGTGCTTCTGCGGGCTGGAACAGAAGAAAGCGGTCAAACTGACCCCGGAGGAAGAAGCCGAGCTGCAGAGGAAGCTCACAGACACCTCGGAGAAGCCGCTGTGGAGGAACGTGGTCAACGTCAACGGCCTCCTCCTCCTGGCTGTGGCCTTCTTCTGTCACGGCTACTTTGCGTAAAGACCCTCCGCTGAGCTCCTGGATGCTGTAACTTATGTTTAGGTTGAGTTGGTGGAAGCTGAAAATAATGTATAGCTGGTGCTGCTGCCAGCGGCTCTGTATGTTAAGAAAATGCAGCCCTAGATCTCTGTGTCCTCTATCTGCTGTGCGGTCGTGTGTGTCATCCTTTGTGCGAGACCTAACATAGGTTTTATCTAAAATGTCTCAAGCAAAAACAAATTAAAAAATAATCCTGCATGCAGTAAACAAATAAATCCCATTGCCATGGTAGATTTAGCGCTCCTTGTCCTGACCAGAGGGCACTTCTCTTCCTGGTTTTTGTTGAGTTGAGGCCAGAGTCGCCGTGTAAATTAGTTGCAGGGTGACTCATGTGCAGTTTGAAGGAAACAGTTTGAGCTCACGTGGCTCAACATGCCAGGACCCCGTCCGTGTCGATCTGGTCCATGTACGTGAGCTTTCCTGTCTGAATCTTTTAAAATCAATAGCTCAAATCCTCCAGGAAGAATGCTCTTATCCAACAGGTCATGCACTGTAAAAACCATCTCCCTCCTTATACTACTTATAGCATTATGGTTCTCCCTGTTATATTCAGATTACAGAAGTAATGCCACTGGATTAATCCTCAGAACTATGCGTGGCAGCAGGCTTGTGTTTGTTTTTGGCTGAATAACAAAAGTCTCAGGGAAGAAGAATATTTAAATTACCGTGTAATATCTGAATGTCTTTGCTGCCCTCTTGTGGTTTGCAGCTGAAATGTAATTTATTATTATTTGAAAATTAAAGCTATTGAACGAAAAAAACATCTGGTGAGTGATATCTCGGGTAACACGCTTTCCACGACACAATAAGTTGAACTTTTGGTCTCATTTAACTTTTCCTTACCTCGGTATTGCACAAGAAACACACTGTAGACCTTGACTTCACCATAAACCCTCATTTATGACCAATCACTTACTGTAAATCTTTTACGCAACCGTTTTTTTTCCGATCAGGTTTAATCACGGATGATGATTGTTCTTGGTTTGCGTCAGCAGATTTGTATTGTTTTTTCCAAAGAAAAAAGATAATTTAGATTAGTTATTAACACGATAATAAGCATGCCATCATGGATTTATAAGCCATTGCCTGTGAGTAACCTTATTGCTTTTCAAAGATCAACTTACGGTTACGATCAATATACCCAGAAAATAATAAGATGCTCATGATTTTCTCACATTACCACTATAATCAGCAAGAACTTAACTAAATAATATGATTCAACATGTTAACACAACTGCATGTCTCAGAAGAATTTATTCTATTTAGTTAGTAACTGTGTCTGTTTTAATCTGCTTTGCTCTGTGCACATTTGTTGTTGAGTCCCAGTGTTTATTCCCTTGTGAAACTACCTTTTACAATCACAATAATGCTTATTCTGACCTTCTGTTTTTATTTATTGTTCGGTGCACCGGTTCGACACGTGAGTCTTCTTGTTGAAATGGAAGCACCGTTTCAATTCAGCACGCTGTCACGCTCCGTTATCCACTTCCCTGTTTGGTTCTGAATTACAAAGCGTGAATAACCGTTAAACATGGTAATGTCATGGTTATCACCAGAGGTGATCGTTCACAGGAGGCTTCACTCGAGCGTTCCGGTTTTCAGAAGCTGTTCTTGCATCAGTGCCGTGTTGTTCCTCTTCCTCAAAAGAAAACTCCAGACGATCAAACTGGTGCTTGGACTCTGGATCCGTTATTGCCCATTGCTGCACAAAGCCCATGCGTTATGTAAGTCTAACCCTCTTACATCGATTAGAGACATGCATCCTTTTTTCCTGCTTTGATCTGAGGATTATTTATTGGTCAGCATGAAGACAGATACCAAACTTACTTAAAAATCCTCATTACGTAACAGGGAGCTAGAAAAAAATAATCATTTTAAACATTTTAGAACATAGGTTCATGTAGATCCTTGAAAAGCATTACCTTAAAAATATGGCTTTCACACCTTAAGTCAAACATGTTTTGAATATGTAGAGAGAGAAAATGATTGAAGCTTTAAAACCCTGGAGTCAAACTAGCAAACCCTTTCACACGACTAAGACCATCCTGCGTACGTGACGTTAGAAGGGGGGCCTGAGAGGGTGTCAGACGAGGGCAGCAACGGCCGGAAGGTGGTGGAAACACACAAATTACAACGCTGCTGAAATATCTCTGAGAGCAAACATGAAGCTGCCTGCAGAGGCACTGCAGTATGGGCTGCAGAGAGGGAGAGAGACATAGAGAGACAGAGAGAGAGGGAGGGAGAGAGAGGGAGGGAGGGATGGGAGAGAGAGGGATGGGAGAGAGAGGGATGGGGGTGGGCAAACAACATGAGCCACATGCATAAGGAGGGAAGCAGAGACGGAGGGATGAAGAGCGTGTGAGTGCATGCGTGTGTGTGTGTGTGTGTGAAAACAGTGCGCATGTGTCACTGCGAGGCGCGCTGACAGGACCAGGCGGAGGAAGAGGAGTAATGAACGACAGCGAGAGGAGAGACAGCAGCGGAGGGGAGAGAAAGAGAGGGTAGAGAGGTATACCTGAAGACCAGCCAGAGAGAGAGACAGAGAGAGAGAGAACGGAGGAGCGGATGGCGGAGAGGCCCCGGTGATGGAATCGTCGGAATCGTTTCAGAGGTGAAGGGATTAAGAGAGGCGGGAAGAGCGAAGGACAAAGGCTCCGAGATGAGGGGAGGAGAGCACCGATGGATGCAGCCCTGAGACGTGACGCACCCGCCGTGTAGCAGGCTCCTCCATCTTACGTCTCCATGTTCTGCTCCCTCCGCTGCCTCCTCCGCCGCCGCCACCGCAGGGTGCCCGGACCTCGACAATCGCATGGGCAGCAGCGGGCGCCCTCCCGCCGCTGAGACGCCCCCCCCTCCTCCGAGAGGCCGAGCCGCTCGCCTCGCCGGCCCGGACGACGCCGCCGGAGCCCGAGAGGACAAAGACCTGGAGCCGGAGGCGGAGAGGTGAGGCGCTGTTGTTGTGCCCATCTCCTTTTTTTTTTTTTTCGTTCCTTCCGTGACTCAGGCGTGTTTTTCACGAGGGGGCTCCAGGCCCCCCCCCCCCCTCAGCTCCGTGGGTCTGTTTGCACGAGAGTCAGGCGGACAAAGGTGACACAACAGGCGCGTTTGCACGGGGGTTGCATCATGGGCATCCATTTTGCACACAGACACAGAAGATACACACACACACACACACACACAGGCGCGCACACACATGCACCGATGCATGAATGAAGACACACACCGGTGCATGAAGGGCACAGGTGCGACGGCGCGTGACGGAGGCGTGTCGGGCGTCGATGGAGCGCTCGCCGTTTGACGGACCTCGGGGTAGACGGCAGGTGTGTGTGTGTGTGTGTGTGTGTGTTGGGGGGGGGGCAGGGGGGAACTGTCTGTTCTGTAGCAGTCAGCAGAGGCATCTCCATCCTGGCCGTACGCTGGCGCTGCGGTCAGCGCGCTGACGGGCACACCATGCTGCGATTGCATAACTGCCCCTGAACGCCCCCCCCCCCCCCCCTGCTGAATCTGCTCCATTTCACACAGCCCCGATCCGCGGCCCGCTTCACCTTTATCCCCCCCACACCCCCGCGTCTCTCCTCTCGCCCCATCGGCCGTGACGCCCGTCCCCGCCCCACCGACCTGAGGGTGGCCGGGCCTTCGCTGTCCCCGGGGGGGGGGGGAGCTCCCTCATTAACCCCCCCCCACACACACACACACACCTCCTCGTTCCGAGGGCCCGTGCTCGTTACCGCCGAGAACAAAGAGCACTTGGCCTCGATGAATGGCGAAGGGGGGAAAATGGCCGATGTCTGCGAACGAGGGCGCGCTCGTACGCAGCCACGCGTCACCTGCCCCGGGGGGGCGCTCACAACAACATCCCCATGCCCTTGCAGGCCCGTTACCGCGGCGACCACAGCTCGACGGGCCGCACCGCAAACCTAAAATCCCGAGCTAAACCTCTGTGCGAGCGCGGGAGACCTGCGACCCTCAAACCGCCACGCTGGAACGGCCCGACCCCCGCCAACGCCGCCGTTCCGCACGCGACCCCACGGCAAGAGAACGTCCAGCAAATCTGGGGATTTGTCCTCGAATCAGACGCGTAACAGCGTTACGTAATCTAAATAACAGCGCGATGTCCCGCACGGGCCCGAGGAGAGGCGCTTCCTCTCGCCGGCTCGGGCGCGGACGAGGACGCACGTCCGAGCGTGACGTGCCTGTACGTGATGGAGGCGGACAAGGACGGACGGACGGACGGACGGACGGATTCCCATTGAGGAAAAAACAAACAAAAAACACGGAGAGACGGGCGAGGACTCAGACTGGGGCACGGCCTCCGTGACTCATCCAGAACACGGTGCCCTTCTCCCGCCGCCAATCCGCCCAGGTGGAATCCATCCTGATGATGATAACCTGGGCAGCCTGTGTGTGTGTGTGTGTGTGTGTGTGAGAGAGAGAGAGAGAGAGAGAGAGGGAGAGGGAGCGTGGTGGGAGTTTTGAGGCGATAAGAATGTTCTGGGCAGGTTTTTGTCGGTTTAATCAGTCAGAGTGCGTCCTCTGGAATGTAATGGGTGGTGCCGAGTACACAAGGTGCTCTCGGGGCGAGAGGCTTCAGGGATGTGTGTGTGTGTGTGTGTGTGTGTGTGTGTGTGTGTGTGTGTGAGAGAGAGAGAGAGAGGAATTTGCTGCTCCTCTTCCACCTCCTGCTCGCGATGACGAGGTCAAATGCCTCCCGTGATTTCATTAGCGCGGTAATTCCTCTGCGGGGAGAGGAGCGCGTGCACACGCAGGAGCGCAGCCCGACAGCGCCGCAGCGCCCTGCTGACACGGCGGCGGCCGGGTCGGAGACAGGCCCACCCCCCACCCCTTACATAACCCCCCTGCAGACAGCCTGCGTCGGTCATGGGCACCTGTCACCAAATGAAGGAGTACCTTTAGGCGCCCGTGGGGCCCCCAGCTCAGCAGCCTGGACTCTGTTTATATCCACTAAATATTCCATTATCTGATCACAGCAAATCAACCAAAAGGATGTTATTTGGTCCACTTAAATGAAAAGCTGCTGTTGATTTAAGAGCGTTTCTGTTCCGTGTGTCACACCTTTGATTCTCTTTTATAAAACATAGTAAATTATCAGCATGTCACCATCAGACCAGCTCTGATTTAAACCTTTATTGGATAAATAAATTCAGACTGAAGGCCCAAAGTCAGACTTCTGCACTTAAATACCCATCTATGATGAACAGAAACATGAATTAATACAGTAATAGAGATATAATAGGATCTTAAATAATTTAGAATGATACAGAATGTTCTTGAATATCAAATGTAAGTAAAAATGAATTACCCATGTACTGAATACAAATGTAAAGATTTAATTATCAACTCATCATGACCACATGAAACCGAACACGATGATCCTTTAGTCTTCCTGGGTGATTCTGAACCTAAAAAAACAAATCATTCAGACAATTGTTGCGCGGATAAACACCCTCCCCTCCTCGTGCTTCTGTCTCGATCAAACACATCTGAACACACACCGCGTTTGCACAAGAACAGACGCGGTTATTTTGGGAGAGGAGCTGGAGGAGTTCGGGATCCAGGCTGCATGCCACGGCGAGGAGACGATAAAAACAGCAGGAACCAACATCTGCCTGCTTGTCAAAAAAAAAAAAATGGCTTCGCCACATCACGTGAAAGCAACGGGTACATCGCTCTAATTCACTCCGAGTCTTCAACATGGGGGAGGAGACCATTGAGAGGCGCACAGATAGACCAGAAATAGAAGCCAGAAGCAGCATTAAGCTCTCTCTCTCGCGCACACACACCATGTAGGTCACCTCCTCTGCTCAGTTTTTTCCCCTCTAATGAATCATCACCGCTGAGAGCTGTGCACAGAATGAGAGATGTGTCATCCTCCCTCCATTTTGCCGTGCGTTCGACAGCTTTTGTTTTGGTCGAAGCCAGATATTTTCGCGAACAAGCCCACGCGCAGAAGGACGCTCGGCCTCGACCGCGACGCGTTCCCACTCGGCTGACGCAAACGCCGATGCAATTACAAAACAGGAAGTGTGACGAAAGCTGCCCACATGTTTTCCTTTCTATAGAATGAGAAATAACGTGCACTAATGAGCCCTATTAAACATGCCGGGTCTTAGCTGCTGAGCCAGAGAGCGCTGCGCCCTCTGATAATGTGCGCACCTTCACTGGCTTCCACGAGAAGAGCGCCACAGCAGCAGCGCAGACACACTGGTTCAATCCTTCAGACCCCTCCAGTGATGCTGTGGCGAGTAGATGAAATTTATGAAATGTCCCTTTAACCCCTTTAACCTCCTCAGACCTGGCGTCTACACATGTGGACATTAGATGTTGGGTCACCTATCATATAAAAGCTAATTCTTCTTAGTGTGGGGCCAAATGTCCACATTTAAGGACCCATAAACATTATATTATTAAACATTTAGATTGATTGTCCCTGTATGTGGACATCATTGTCCCTGTATGTGGACATCATTGTCCCTGCATGTGGACATCATTGTCCCTGTATGTGGACATCATTGTCCCTGCATGTGGACATCATTGTCCCCAAAAACCACTTGTTTCAACATATTGTTAAAACATGATTCTCAGTCTTTACACTTATCAGGTCCAATAATCCTCAATAGACATGTTAAGGATGTGTATCAGAAAAGAGCTCGGGTCTGAGGAGGTTAAAGGGACATTTCAGGGAGTGTTACTGTAAACATTTGTTTTATTAGACTGCAGACTTTAGCATTTAAAAAGGGTGAAAAATCACGTTTTCAATTGCAGAATTGTCCAAAGTCACTAGAAATATTTTGAAATCTCAAATCTTATGTATCGTTCATGAGCATTTGTGGTGTTTTCACAGGTAGACCAGAGCCTGAGATTCCAGGGAGGGGAGACCAGCACACAGGCGTCCGGCTCGTCCGCAAGTCCAAAAAGAAAACCTCTCCCTCCCACCTCTGAGGAGTCGTCCCACAAGATTACAGGACGCCTCCCCGAACGCGGACCTCCTCCGTCGAGCGTATCAGCAATCGGGCGGGGGGGTCACCCAGGGTCACCTGCCCAGACTGGATGAGGAGCAGCCGCAAAGACTGGGGGGCTGCTCTTCCTGTCCAACACGCTTGAGCTGGTAGATAACACACCCACTTGCCAAAACAGGAAGTCGCATTTAGGCGAGAAACGCACGCGAGCGCCGGCTCGAAAAGGCGAGAATTTCCTCGGCGGCCCAGGGACGCGGTCTGAGACAATACGTCCTGGAGCCGCCCAGCACAAACCCCCCCCCCCAGCCATTCTCCAACTGTTGCCGCGCGTGAGATTTATCGGCGTGGACGACTCCCATCCGTGCTAGAACGGTTCCCGGCGAGTGTGTTTTGCACAAGTGAATAAGAACGCACCCGCCGAGCCGCCGACACCAGCCGAGTAAGCCGAGGAGGGGAGCTCGCCGAGGGGGGAGACATGGAGGCGCCCGCCCGTCCCCACGTCCCGTCCAATGGCTGAATTCAGCGCGGGAGCGCAGTTCTACTCCTCCAGTCCAGAACCGGGCCGCCCGTAAGAGCCGCAGCCCCTCTCGCCCCCCCCCTCCCCCTCCTCCGCCCCCCCCAGAGCCACGCGAATGTCCTGCCTCCGACGCCAGCCCGTCGCCATCCCCATGGACACCGTCAAGATCATCCAGTCGGAGAAGTTCCCCCGGGAGTGCCCCGTGCCCGTCACCCAGCCCCGCTATGCCCCGCCCCCCCGGGTGGCGTGGGACGGCGGCGGCAGCGAGGGGGAGATCATCGCCAACCAGGCGTGCAGCGACCTGACCCTGGACATGGCGGGCTCGCCCCGGCCCGCCCCCCAGGCGGCGCCGGCGCTGCGCAGGGACCCGGGCTTCCTGGCGCAGCGCAAAACCAGTGCCAACGAGATCTGCTACCACCAGTTCCACTACAAGATGGAGGACGTGATCGTCAACCAGTACGTGCTGCGCTCGGCCTCCACCTCCTCCTCCGCCTCCTCCTCCTCCGCCTCCTCCTCCTCGTCCTCCTCCTCCGGGCCCGTCATGCCCTGCGAGCCCCTGGACTGCCCCACCTGCGGCCACACCTACAACTTCACGGGCAAGCGCCCCCGCATCCTGTCCTGCCTGCACTCGGTGTGCGAGGAGTGCCTGCAGATCCTCTACGAGTCCTGCCCCAAGTACAAGTTCATCTCCTGCCCCACGTGCCGCCGCGAGACCGTGCTCTTCACCGACTACGGCCTGGCTGCCCTGGCCATCAACACCAGCATCCTGAGCCGCCTGCCCGCCGACCCCAACGGGCCGGTGCAGTGGGGGGGGGACGCCGACCGCAGCTGCTACCAGACCGTGCGCCAGTACTGCCAGTCGGCCTGCACCTGCCACATCGCCAACCCTCTGTCCACCTGCGGCATCATGTAGGCGAGGAGGGGAGGGGGGAGGGAGGGAGGCTGCAGGCATGACTCGGCGCTGGCCTCCCCCGCCATCACAACGTGTATAAGCTATACCCTCGCTGCCAACACCCCCCCCCGTACACATACAATGAATAAATCCCTCCACAGATGTTATCTCTATATATTTAATAGCACAGATGGATACTGTGTGGGACTAATGGATGCTGTCAGTTGAATAAATAGTATATAAATGTATTTTATGTATGGACTGGACTCCTATTCACCCTTTTTCATTTGGTTGGATGTGTTTGTCATTGACATCTCTTTACATGGGAATGCCAGGGGAGGATTATCCCCCCAACCTAGGTGAATAAAGAATAAATAAATGATTAAAGAGACTCTGCCTGCGCTTCTTATCTGGCAAAGAGCAGAATTCTTTTATTATTTAGACCAGGGAGCCGTAAAAATAGAGCCTGTCCGCTTGTGCCTGAAAGGGAAAGTTTGCCCCTGAATGAAAAACGATGAATTTCCTCCTCTAGACTTGAGGTTCGTGCTGATGTTAGGACCTGGCGTGGACCTTAAGATCATAATAATTACACTACATTTGCTGTAACTCATTAAGTGTGTGTCCACAGACATCATTAGCGCTGGGGTTAAATGGACTCACTAATGTGCATTTTTAATCTAATCAAGCTCTGCACTTTAATTATGAGCACAGCTGACAACACGCCATTACCTTCTGTGGAAAGCTGACTGTTAAATGTTTATGAGCACAAAAAGGGGGCTTTTTTCCCCTGCAGGAAGTGCAGCCTGAGCATTTGTAAGATAAGTAGACACAAGATGAGCCTAATAAAGTACCTGAGAGAAGATTTCCACTTAATCTTTACTTCTTGTGAGGTAGATTTGTGATGTATTAAGCTATTTTGAGCAGGATTATGCAATATTTTGTGCCAAGAAACCATGAAGAGACTCTGGTAATCCAAAAGGTAAAGTAAACTATTTGTTTGTGAGATTAATTTCAACTCGATGAAAAGCATCTCTAATGGAAACCCTTTATTTATTGACTTATTCCAAATCTGAAACATGACATTTAACTGATGATCCGTGGCATTTTTCAGGCATTTGATCCAAACGAAGAAGGTTTCTCCCCCACGCGAGAAGAAATCCTCATATTCAACCAACTCTGGACACAACGCGTGCTCCTCTGCTCACTTTCAAGCTTGTGTTTGCTCATAAATAATGAAGGCGAGTGGAGCGGCCGTGGCGGCCCCGTCACGTGGTCTTGGTCCTGGTCCTCTTGAACAGCTGGCTCAGCCTCAGCCGGGCCTGCTTCTCCTCCGTCGGCTGCGTCTGTTGGCTGCGTGAAAGATTCGTCAGGCGGAGCCGAGGCCGCCTCACGCCCGAGCAGGAGGCCCGGAAAAAACAAGGGGACGCGGCGTTCAGGAGGAACAGACTGAAACCGAGCTCCCGCGGAGCTTCTGCTGCGCATTAGAGCCGGGCCGCCGCGCCGGCGTGGCCCGCCGCCATGTTGAGGGATTCGTGCGGTCCCAGGCTGCTGCTGCTGCACCCGAAAGACCGCAGAGGAAGGGACGCGTCTCACCTGTTCACGTCCCTCAGGACCGACACGTGTCTTGTCAAAGACCTGATTTTAGACTTCCAGCTCCGGCTGAAGGTGTTCGTCTTCTCGCCGTCGGTTTCCTGAGAAAAATTAAAATTAAGATTATACACATTTGCTGACCGGGAGAAGGAATTGGAAGTTAATTAAGATGGTTACTTACTAATAATTACTTTAAAATAAAATGTTATTTTGAGGAGTTAAGCTTTTGAACTAACCTGCTTTTCCAGGTCTTCGTTTATCTCCATCAGCAGGTCATCTGTTCTCAGATGCTGCCCCCTGCAGTCTGCAGCCTGCATCCCTGCGACAAGAACACACACACACACCCACACACACACGCACACACACACTATCAGTGAAACCAAAGCAGCTGAAATTGATTTACAATTGTTCTTCCTAAATGAACAGATGTGTCTTTGTTCCTGTTTGATAGAGTCGATTCTGAGTTTTACTGAAGGGACGCTCTCGATCAATCACTCAATCAATGGATCAATCAATCATTAACCACCTTTACATTGTTCAAAAACATGCAGGATCTTTCTAATAACGCTGTTTCTGTCTCCAGTCTTCCACTGGTCCACCTCTCACTTTTGTCTTTGAGCCTGTTGGCTCAGAAATGTTTAAAAATATATACCTATATTTAACCAAACTCATTTATATAAGCAAAGTGTGTGTCCCTCTATCAGCAAAGTGTGTGTTCCTCTATCAGCAAAGTGTGTGTTCCTCTGTTGTGTGCTCTTGCTTCTTGGTCATTTCTCGGTCTATTCAGTGATATTTGGTGTGTTTCTGTGACAGGGTCTACCAGTTTATGGTGTCCCTCCCGTCTTATTTTGTGTCCATGTGTTTTGTCCTGACTAAGCTGGCGTGTTTCACCTGTGTCCGTGTGTTTCACCTGTGTCCGTGTGTTTCACCTGTGTCCGTGTGCCCCCTCCCTCCCTCCCTGTGTCCCGTGGTGCTGCACGGACAGCCTTTCAACACGCAGAAGGATCGTTCATCTCAGAACTTCCGTCTCCAGACTTCTCCTCATCCGGCGGGTTCAGACTCACTCAGGTGTACCGTCGTGATGTTTGTGTCCGACACCGACCTCTGCCGGAGGTGTCTGCGGTGGGATCCCCGACACCTCCTCTCGCCGGGGCTCCTCCCCTCACTTTTGTTTTGCATCCCCCGATCGGACGGATCGACAGCTCCAGAGTCGGTCTGATGGGGGCCGAAGGCCTGAAACACGGACAGGGAGTCCTCATTCTTACCCAGATCCTCCCTCATCATCACCATCATCATCATCACCATCATCATCATCACCACCACCACCATCATCATCACCATCATCATCACCATCATCATCATCACCACCACCACCACCATCATCATCACCATCACCATCACCATCCCATCATCATCACCATCATCACCATCATCACCATCATCATCATCATCATCATCATCACCACCACCATCACCATCATCACCATCATCATCATCATCACCATCATCATCATCATCATCATCATCATCATCGTCATCATCATCATCATCATCACCATCATCATCATCATCATCATCACCATCATCATCATCATCATCACCATCATCATCATCAGCGGGCCACAGGTCCACAAAGCCCACCTGCTGTGACCCCTTCACGACCTCGTCCGCCCGGCTCACTTCCTCCTCCGGGTCGTTCCCCTCTCTCTGCAGGGTTCGCCTGTGCCTCTGCTGTTCGGCGAACTCTTCCAGCCTCCTGCAGACGTGTTCCAGGTACCAGAGTCCGGGGCTCAGCCGCTTGGCCTCCTCCTCGCCCAGGTCCTGCGGGGCATCGGACACACAAGCTGAAGGAGTTAGGGCTCCTCTCACGCTGCCCAGATCTTCCAAAGAATCACATTAACTTATTTCCCAGATGAAATGGATCGTCTCGATTTTAACTTGTTGTGATCTTGGCTCTTCTCAGCCCTAACGTCACCTTCTGTGTACAAATATTCTTATTTTCAAGGCGTAAAACAGGCAAAATGTGTGAAAATGAGTGCTCAGTTCAATCAGATCCACAGGCCAAAGGTCAGACGTGTTAATTAACGCGTGTCAGTAACAGCAGGTTTGAAGTGAATCAGTGGACCTGTTTGGGCAGAAGATCCAGACTGATATTTGAGCTGGGATGTGCGCACGTGCGCATACTTTTGGGTTAGCGGCGAGCATGTCATGTGGTGAAGAGGACACAGTGTCATTAAAGGGAACTGTTTCTTTCGGTATTGAATCTTTCCGGAACTCAAAGACACACCCAGACGCTCAAAATAGAATCCAGAAGGTAAATGGGCTTAACTGGCTGTTGGAGCGTGACCTGATTTAATCACAGAGGACCTGAAGTATGTATTCTCTGTGTGACAACGCAGCCGTCGTACGTCTGAGACGCTGATAGAGAGACCTGCGTCCCTCTCTCATTCCTCTCGTGCCCTTGGGCGCTGAGTCACCCGGGCAGACTGGTTTAAGATCCTGCGCTGGTGACGGCCCGTGAGCATGAAAGACACCCTGTGAACGATGACAAGCGCCGTAAGCCGCGTCGCAACGGCAGTCAAAACAGAGGCTTCCACCCACTCCCGAGGCTTCGCCGCTCGCCCTTTCGCAGGTCTGCCGTGAACAAGGCCGCGCGCGGCGCCGTGAAACCGAACGGGAGCAAACAGCCCCGTTATCGGCGCGTGCCGAGCGAAGCCCCCCTCGGAACCCGCCCGCACTCACGCCCTGTGAAGCTCTGATCCGGAGGCCGAGCAAACCACGCAGGATTTCAGTGGGACATGGTTTTAGTTTGGGTCCCGGGACCCGCTCACCTCTAACTTCCTTTGGAACAGAAGCGTGTCAGAGGTGACGGAGCGCCTGCGTCGAGTCAGCCTCGTGGGCTGCGAGGGGTTAAACGTGGTCCTCAGGTCCAGCCTGTCCGACCTCTGCGCCCTCAGTGACTCCGAGGTGTACCGCTGAGGCCTCCTGGGCGTCTCCGCCGCCGTTAGACACCCCGGGGGGTCCTTCAGGTGTTTGGAATTACTCCTCTTCAGCGCCGCCTCCACCTTCTGGTGCAGGACGGCCGAGTGGGCCCGGGAGCCACCGGGGGAGAGGCACGGCGAGAAAGGGTCGGGCGGCAGGGGGCAGGAGAGGGCGGGGGGCTCCGAGGCCTCAGGGGACCCTTCTCCCGGTGCGAAGTCGGTGTTGTCCGTGGAGTCGGAGGCGGCCTGGAAGGACATGTCGGCGCTCGCCATCTCCACCCCCGAGTCCACCGACTCGGAGCGCGGGTTCGCGGGAGGGGATGGAGGGGCCTCGGCGTTATTTCCGAGCAGCTCCGAGTCGGAACACTGGCCTCCCTCCGCCACCCAAGCCTCCATCAGGTTTCCAAAGCTCCTGTACAGGTTCATGGTCCGAGGGCGGCGGGGATCCTTCAGGACTGAGCTGGCGACGCAGATTTCAAAACACCCCCTCTGGCCCGCCTTTGTGCTCTCGCCACACCCACCTGGAGCATCGGTCCTGTCGCGGCTCGAAGGTGCGTGTTCGTACCTGCCGGTGAGCCCTGGTGACTCACCTGCAGCACCCAGGTGACATTCTGGAGTCAGAAATCAGAAGAAGACTTCCAGGTGCTGCGGAGGAATGCCGGGAATCCTCAGACGTGCCGCCGAAAAGAAAGAAAGAAAGAAAGAAAGAAGAGCTGAAACTGTAAGCTCCATTTCGCCATTTCAGCTCCAATTTTCTGGGAGGAATGTCAGGAATGGACACGCCTGTGATCTGACCTGATCTGTACACCCAGCAGGTGAACCGTGGAAGGACTCAGCCCCTCACACTCACTCATTCACAACCCAGGAAACTGCTGCCTGCAGTATTGTATGAGTCACACCTGAGTATTTATGTGGGGGGGGGGGCACTTTACGCATTCGTCCTCATCTCTGTTTGACACACACACACAGACTTTTTGCCTGTCCACACCTTGTGACTGGCCTCCATTCACTCAGCCACTGGGGGTCGGTTCTGAGGATGGAAAAATCACAAGTAATCAATTACAAACGTTTCACAGCACTTCATTATTTTTTAATAAAAAAGTTTGACTGCTAGCACAGACTCACTTCTGAGGCCTTGCTGTTGTTTTGTGTTTAAAGATGCCAATAATTCTTAAAATAGTCTCTTTCTTTCTGGGCTATGTTGTTCAGGTTACAAAGGACCTTTGTCTCTTCGTGTACGTGTAAGAACCGGGCCGCGAACCAGCTTAGGAAGAGGTGGTAAAAGAGTCCATTGATTCGACCATCAGGCACAGACTGGCGAGTTCAGCGGTAGGGCCTCCTTTGTGTAAAGAGAACGAGTATGTGTGAACTCACACAGGCTTCAACTTGCAATCTTAAACGTCACTTGGACAAAGATTGACATGCACGTGAACTCTCCGCCGCAGAAGCTCGCGCGCTCGAAAAAGAACCGAACTCTTTGATAAACAGTCTTTATTAACAGACTCTGATTGTCACTGGGCGGTTAGGGGACATGTCTTTAGGGGAGGGGTTGTTTCAGATTATTGCAGTTCTCTTTCTAACAAAATACACAACAAACATTAAAATACCTCAAACGTCCGCTAGGTGGCGCCATTCAGCAACTGCACAATTGACACAAGGAGATGGAGTTTTTTTGGTTTTTTTTTTATAAATCATTTTAAACGCTGGCGCCAGAAAATGGCCCAAATTTCTACAGCTATAAAAAAAACACTGAGAGGAAGAGAGAGATAAATGACTGGAGGACAATCCTGCTTCAACATGCATGCACAGTTAAATCCATGCTCAGGAGAACGGACATCAAACATCGGTCGGGCCGTGTCGCTGGTGTGTGCCACTAAAGAGTGTACTATTCGCTCGTATCCACCTACAGATTAAAGATACTATAGGAATCAGGAGAACAGTCTACAGCGTGGAAGGAAGGGGAGGCGACTATCTACAGGCAGCACGAGTGCAAACAGTCACACGGCCCCACGTTGGTCGAGCTAACGAGGAGAGGACCCAGCATGTTGATCATGGCTTCATTTGACAGGTCGTCTGTGGACGGGCTCCGAACACACACGGGTAAGACTACACGTCTGTGGTACTAAAGCCAGGAGGGCTGCTACACCCCCCCCCCCCCCCCCTCACCCCCTCACCCCCTCACACACATGCTTCAGAACGCCCCAGATCTTTGCTGCATCAAAACCCCAGAAGCCGACAGCGACAGGACGCCAAAACGCAAAACGTTTTCCTTTCAGACGCCGGGGCTGGAGGAGAGCGCCAATTCGTGGTCTATTTTTACTCTCTCCGCCGCGGCGGAGCGGCGGTACGCACCTCCGGAGGAGCCTCCTCGGCGGGGAAGACGGGCCTCAGCTGGTGTGTGCAGTGTCCACTTACTGGGCCCAGTCCTGACGCACTGGTTCGGTGGTCCCAGTGGGACCGGCCCCAGCAAGCGTTGGCGGCTGGAAACCAGACTCTTGCCGCCACGTGGCCGGGTCGATGCGTGAATCATGCAAGAGTCTGGGGGGGGGGGGCGGGGCGTTAGTCCCTGTGGGCCTGAGCGCCTCTGAGCGTGATGGACCTGAAGGACTGCACCAGCATCCCCACCTGGGCCCGGTCCAGGCGCAGCCACTCGGAGGGTCGCTTGGACCTGGAAGAGCGACCACAAAGAGTCAGCTTCGCCGCGGACGTCACCGGGACGCCGCCGGGGGGGGGGAGGGGCTCCTACCTCTTGCTCTGTGCTCCGTTGTGGGTCTGCGGGACCGTCTCGCTCCTGGGGGAGGAGTCGGCCGCCCCGAACAGCTTAGCCCAGCGAAGCCCGGCCTGGTGCGGGCTCTCGCCCTCTCTCTCGCCCTCTCTCTCGCCCTCTCTCTCGCCCTCTCTCTCGCCCTCTCTCTCGCCCCCCCTGCTGCTCACGCTGATTTGAGACCAGTCCTCCTCGCCGTTGGTCGGCGCCCACTCCGGGATGGGAGCCAGCCTGGGGCTCCTCCCGGGCTGCCCGTCCCCGCCCTGAGGGCCGGGAGACTCCGGGCGCCGGGCGAGCCCCCGCTGCGGCGCCGCCTGACCTCCGGGGACGCCGGATGCCCTCCCGCCGGCCCGCAGCGGCGGCCAGCCGGCGAGCAGGAGGGCCGCGCAGGGCGGGGGCGGCGGGGACGCGTCCTCGCCCGAGCGCAGCAGCTGCCTGGCGCGCAGCAGGCGGGGCTCCAGGAGCAGGTTGAGGTCAAAGGGCAGCGCGGAGAGAGGCTGCAGGAGGAGCAGGAGCTCCTGGAAGAGGGGCTGGCACCGGGCCAGCGCCGTCGACATGAAGCCCCAGGAGTGGTAGTTGGCCGTGACCACGTCACCCACACACACACACACACACACACGGGGGAGGCAGTGAGGCGTTTGCTGAGGCTCAGGTCGAACTTCAGGAGCATGAATTTGCAGTTTTAAGATTTTTATTTGCCGTTACGGTCGGGTGAACGAGGAGGAGGAGGAGGTCAGGGGCACGGCGGGTTTTTTTAGAGGTTTGTCTTGCAGCCTAGCAACAGCTCGGTCTCTTTCCTGTGCGCGCTGCGGCGGCGGCGCCCTCCAGCGCGTCCCGCCCGGTGAGAACGCCTCCCTGCTGCGCACCCTGACCCCCCGACCCCTGGCGGCACTCACCTGTTTGGCTGTGCAGGTGGCTGAGCCAGAACTCCAAAGAGCGCAGGCTGAAAGAGAGCGGCGGGACACGGGCCCGGTTAGAGCGGGCGGGTGAGCGCTCGTGTGAGCGGCGGCGGGCGTGTTTACTTGAGCAGGCCCATGACGAAGGCCCGGAGCCTCATGCAGTGGGTGGCGAGCTGAGGACACAGCCTGATCTTACACACCAGCCTGTGGAGGACCTTTGTGGAAGGACCTGGACGTGGAGGGGGGGACAAAAAGCCGATGAATCGTTTGTGAAGCAGAACAAGGAAGTCTTGAGGCGTTTACCGATTCTGGTGGAGACCTCCACAACACTCCACGGGTGGTTGCGCCTCTGACCTATGATGAGATCCAGCTTGTGGTCCCTCAGGCCGTCTTCCAGGATATTCTGGATGGAGGGACACAGATGCTCCAGGACCAACCCAGCAATGGTCGGGCTGCGAGAGCTGTTGCCCAGTCGCATCTGAGGACCCCGGAGAGGGAGAGAGAGAGAGAGAGAGAGAGAGAGAGAGAGAGAGAGATAAGGTGTTTGTATTGGAAGCGAAGCACCAGCAGTTCCCATGTCCGGGTTGTGAGGATGTCAGACCTTCTCTTCGGGGTCTCTGCTGCTGCCAAAGTGCGTCATGATCAAATCCACAGCCCGGCTCACAGACCTGAGCAAACCTGGGGGGGGGGGGCAGAGACACATGCCCTACTTAGACTGTTTGCTCTGACTAAAAACAAGCAAACAAGACTTTAAGGTTTTTCGCCCGGTACCCGAAAAAAAAACCCCACTAATTGCCGCTTGATGGGTTCATTTTCACATCACAGGGATGTAAATGTGGAGGCGAGCCGAGGATGAAGGAGCGCGCGCTCCCGCCTCTCGCAGACTCCCCTTCCCTTCATCTCACATTCGCCGGCCTCCGCAAATGTCACGCTGAATTCTTCACGCATGCTGATGCCGCGCCACGCCGACGCTCCGCCCCTCTCCGCCTTTTTGGTTAACCGCTGCCAAGCAGGTCACACCACCCCCCCCGTGGAGAGAGGGGGCAAAGACGGCGAGGGGGTTTTGTGATGGAGCGTTTCCTGCGCTCGGTTACGCAGCAGAAGCCTTGGCCAATCGCACGCAGCGAGTTAAAAATAGGTCACGTTTGAGAGGAAGCCCCTTCAGGGTACTGGAGGCGCTGCGCCATCAAAGCTCATCCCCCACCGTCCCGGAACGGGGAGCGGCGGCGGTATCGGCGGCGGCTGCTGTTGCCGCGGGCGACGCGACGCGGGTCTCACCTCTCCTCTGAAGGTGGCTGATGGACATGGACTCGTAGGAGGCGTCGGGCGACAGGCAGAACTCCGCGGGCGGCTTGTCGCTCAGGACCAGCGGCTCGCCGGGCCGACCCGCCCCCGACGGAGGCGGCGAGGGACAGCAGGGAGCCGAGGGAGGACAGGGGCGCCACGGAGGACAAGGCGCGGAAGAAGCCCGAGTCCCCCGCGGGCGCGGCCCTGGGGGGGGGCGGGGGGGGCTGCTCTGGCTTTGAGCGCGCGCTGGGAGACGGGTGACGGCTGCGGGGCGAGACGGGTAAAGTGGGCGGGGTCTGAGAGAAGAGGGAGTGGTACGAGGCGTGGGTTTGGGCGGCGGCGAACGCGCCGGCGCCGTCCAGCTTGGGGGTGAGGTTGTTCAGGTCCTGGTAGGTGGGGATCTTGATCAGGGCGGGCCGGGGGGGCGGGGGCGGGGTCGGGGCGAGGCTGATTTCCGAGCGCGGGCTCGCGTCCCCCGGCGCCTGAGCTCGCCGGGGCGCGGAGGCGCCCGGGCTGGGCCGGCTGGACTGGCTCCAGGTGTGCCTGCGCCCCGCCCACTCCGGGCTGGGCGTGCAGCTGGAGGTGTCGGAGCTGGAAGGGGGGTCCAGGAAGACCGGGTAGTGGCCCCCCGTGGGCGAGAGCTGGAGGGAAGAGAAGCAGCGGCTGCGTCGGCCCTTGAACTTGGAGCCCGGTTGGGAGGGCCCGGCCCTGCCCCCCTTCCGGTCCAGGTACCGGTCCAGGAGGCGGCCCGCCTGCGGGGCCTCGGCCTTGCCGGCGGGGACCAGGACGAAAGGCCGGATGGGCAGCGAGGTCGGCCTCCGGGGCCTGCCGGGAGTCGCGGCTTCGTTTTCCGATGAAGACGCTCCTGGAGAGAAGACCACAAGGGTCGGGGTCACTTCCCAGCTCCGCCCCCGAACGCGCCCCCCCCCCCGCCGTACCCTCACGCTGCTCCTGGTCCGCCTGCGTCGCCGCGGCGAGGTGCGCGTGAGGGACGCGTCGGGGGCCGTCCGTGTGCTTCTGCTTGCGGAGGGCCTTCAGAGGGGAGGCGGCGGCCTGGCGGTCGCTAACCCGAGGGCCTTCGGACTCCCCGGAGGAGGAACGCCGCTTCTCCTTTGGGAGGACGTCCTCCTGGAACGAGACAGAGAAGACGGGCCGGCTCAGGCCCCCGCCACGCCCTCACCTGCGCACCTGTACGCCGCTCACCTTCAGGTCGGCGCCCCGCCCCTCCTCGTGGCGGTCCGGACCCCGGGGCTCGGCGGCGGCGGCGGGGCTGCTCTTGTTCTGGCCCTCGGGGCAGCTGGTGCTGCTGGACCAAGCCGGGCTGGGAGACTGGGAGGAGAGGTCGCAGGTCACCAGCTTGTAGTACTTCTGGTTGGTCCCCACGGCCAGCGGGGCCCGGCCCTGGAGGCAGGCGGTCAGGTCCGACAGCTCCAGCGAGGACAGGCCCGGCGGGGCCGCGCCGCTCGAGTACAGGTTGCAGTTGGAGTCGAGGCCCCGGGGGGACCAGCGGGGCGGCGAGGGCGAGGGCGAGGGCGATGGCGAGGGCGAGGCGTCCCCCCGCCGGGCGGAGCAGACCGGTCGGAGGCTGAGGAACACGGATCCCCCGGGGGCCTCGGAAGGGCGGAGGGCGGGGCCGCTGAGGTCGTGGGGCGTGGCGGGGTTGTTGCTGCGGTCGTAGATGGCGCAGAAGTTCACCAGGACGCCGTCGGAGCTGTCGCAGGACGAGTCGCTGCGGGGGCACGACCCCGGGGAGCGCCGGGGGGGCTGGTTGGAGAGCCACTCCCCCCGCTCGCCCTCGGGGCCCAACGCCGACCCCTCGCTCACCCACCCGGCGCCCGCGCGCTCCCGGGGCGGGCGGTAAGTCCCGGACGCCATCCCGGCGCTCCAGTTGGAGTTGCCCTGCAGCACGAAGGCGGAGTCCTCGTGGTACCTGCGCAGGCTCCCGCCGTCGCTGTCGTCGTCCTCCTCCTCCTCGTCCATCTCCGAGGCGGGGAGGAAGGAGTTGTGGGCGCGGGGGCCCCCCCTGGCCCCGGGGTGGCCCTCTGACCGGGGCCCCGCCTCCTCAGGGGAGGAGGCGGAGTCGCACCTGCCGCTGCTGTCGCTGCCCCCGCCCCCCCCCTCCTCTTCCTCCTCCTCCTCCTCCTCCTCCTCCTCCCCCCGGTCCTCGCTGAGGCTGAAGTAGCTGCTGGAGAACCGCCGCCCCCCGCCGGCGAAGGCGTGGTCGCGGTCGAGCGAGTCCCGCTCCGGGAGCGAGACGGCCCGGGTCAGCCCCGCGGAGAAGAGCCGGCCGGGCCGCTCGGCGGGGCCGCACAGGGCCTGGACGGGGAGACGCCAGGTGGGGAGGGCGACCACGGGGAAGCTGCAGGCGATCAGGGTGTCCCCCGAGAGGCCCGACGCTCCGATCATGCTGCTGGACGAGGGCGGGCCCTGGGAGCGCTTCCCATCCTCCTGAAATAAATAAATAAATAAATAAGTAGGTAGGTAGGTAGGTAGATAAATAGATAGATAGATAGATAGATAGATAGATAGATAGATAGATAAATAAACAGATAGATAGATAAATAGATAGATAAATAGATAGATAAATAAATAATAGATAAATAAATAGATAGATAAATAGATAGATAGATAAATAAATAATAGATAGATAGATAAATAAATAATAGATAAATAAATAGATAGATAAATAGATAGATAGATAGATAGATAAATAAATAATAGATAAATAAATAGATAGATAAATAGATAGATAGATAAATAAATAAATAGATAAATAAATAAACAGATAAATAAATAAATAGATAGATAGATAGATAGATAAATAAATAGATAGATAAATAGATAAATAGATAGATAAATAGATAGATAGATAGATAGATAAATAGATAGATAGATAAATAAATAAATAGATAAATAAATAAATAAAAAACCCAGAAAAACGGAATCAAGAGGGATAATGGTGCGACGTGGGGCTGTGAGGGCGAAGGCTGGGGTGTTTGGATGTGATCTGGATGATGAAGGGCTTCATTCGCAGCCTCGCCGCTCTCTCTCGCCGTGACAGAGCTGAACCCCCCCACACTACCCCCCCACCACCACCTCCTCCCCAGGGAGCCAATTACAGATTTTGTTTTGTGAAGGAAAAAAAAAAAAAGGATCTGCGGCGAGATCCCAACAGGACCGAACAACGTGAAAACAAGGAGGGGGGGGGTTGGGGGGGGGGCGCAGCGGCGGGTCCTCCGGTCCAAGTCTTCCGCTTCTGGACGGACCTCCAGCATCCACTCAACCATTAACAGACCCCTCCTCCCGCCGCCGCCCGGGCCAACCAGCGCCTCCCGCTCAGGCGCTCTGTAACTAGGGCAGCTGCACTGCAGAGACCAAAACACACTTTTAACTCCTCTCCAACACGTCCTGACGCTGCCTTCTCAGCTTGGAACAATTATGTTAAAACTGAGAATAGCAACACCCCCCCCCCCAACACCCCCCCTCAACCCCCCCCCCCCTCCACCAGAACAACCAGAAACAAAACGGAGGTCACATTAAATAATTGAACCGTGGAGCCCCGAATCACCAAATGTAAAATTTACATTGTCAGTAATAATTGAGGTTGCTAGGATACCAACCTGCCCCCATTTACCGATACCAGCGTGCAACCTGAAGCCGACCCGAAACCAAAACTTTCTACAAACAGCCTTTTTTTCTTTTTTAAACAACAGCAAAAGCGTTTGATCCAATAATATCCGATTGGCTATTTTTAAGAGCAGCCTACTTTTGCAGATTGCGTAACTCCAAAGTGTCCTTTCCCATCTTTGATGGGGCGGACGACCACCAGAACATTTCAGTAATAGACGGGGGAGAGGTGTGTGTGTGTGTGTGTGTGTGTATGTGTGTGTGGGGGGGGGCAAGAAGTTCAGCTCTGAAAGTAGGCCAGCTCGTCTGCAGAGTCAGATCAGACAGCAGCACTGATGCACACCGGCGGGATGAACCGAGCAGCCTCACTGGAGCTGCTGGGAGCACTGGGAACAGCCTCACTGGAGCCGCTGGGAACAGCCTCACTGGAGCCACTGGGGGGACTGGGAACACTGGGAACAGCCTCACTGGAGCCACTGGGAGTGCTAGGAGCACTGGGAACAGCCTCACTGGAGCCACTGGGAGTGCTAGGAGCACTGTGAGCAGCCTCACTGGAGCCACTGGGAGGACTGGGAACACTGGGAACAGCCTCACTGGAGCCACTGGGAGGACTGGGAACAGCCTCACTGGAGCCACTGGGAGTGCTAGGAGCACTGGGAACAGCCTCACTGGAGCCGCTGGGGGGACTGGGAACACTGGGAACAGCCTCACTGGAGCCACTGGGAACAGCCTCACTGGAGCCACTGGGAGTGCTAGGAGCACTGGGAACAGCCTCACTGGAGCCACTGGGAGTGCTGAGAGCACTGGGAACAGCCTCACTGGAGCCACTGGGAGTGCTAGGAGGACTGGGAACAGCCTCACTGGAGCCACTGGGAGTGCTGGGAGCACTGGGAACAGCCTCACTGGAGCCACTGGGAGTGCTGGGAGCACTGGGAGCAGCCTCACTGGAGCCACTGGGAGTGCTGGGAGCACTGGGAACAGCCTCACTGGAGCCACTGGGAGTGCTAGGAGCACTGGGAGCAGCCTCACTGGAGCCGCTTGGAGGACTGGGAGGACTGGGAGCAGCCTCGTCTGCCGACGGCTGCCGGGAAAAGTTGCGGCGTAAAGTCCGAGACGCGACCAGGGCCGAGCGCCGTGCGCGCACAGGGGACGGGGGCGTGTGCGCGGCTGGGAATAAGACGCGTGCGTGCGGTCGGACGCGTCCCTGCGACGCAAACCTCGAGGTGAAGACAGAAACGAGGACACAAAACTGACTTCGGGGGCCCGCGAGCGGGAGGAACCCGACGAGGTGCGTCCATCCTCCTCCAGGTGATCCGAGCACGCGCTTTTGCTCCAAATAAACCCCCAAAAAAACGCGCAATGGCGTTTAAAAGCGCACCCCGCGCGTCAGAGCTCGCGCTCCCGCCCCGCTCACCTGAGGTGCGACGATAGCGTCGATGTTCGGGGGTCGTTGTCCGTCAAGTGGAGCCGGTGCATCACCGAGGGTCCGGAGCGGAGACAGCGCCCCCCCCAGCCTCAGCTCCTGCCCGGCCCCGGGGGGGGGCTGACGTCACGGTAGCGCTAACCAATGAGGGGGGAGCAGGCAGAGTTCATAATTAAAGAGAATAAACGCTAGAAATAAGCAGGAGTGCAGAAGTGTGTCATCAAAGAAGGGACGGTCTCGTTAGGATTAGGATTAGGATTTTATCACGATCTCCTAATTAAACTAGTTTGATTTCTATCTTTATATTTGGGTGTTGTATATCATTTTATGTTACGTGTAATATCGTCCAAATTATTAATATTTTTGGAGAAAAACGCTGTTGCAATTCCTGAAATTTGATTTAAGAGTCAAAAATCTCGATATTGTTAAATTCAGAGTGGCTTGTTGCGCCCTCCAGTGGCCAACATGAGCAGTGCTACAGCCCTTTAAGTGTTCATTGATTTTTGTTGTTTGTCTTTTGTCTGACTGTTTAATTATTGTTATTGATCAATCTGGATTACCTGGTGTTTAAAGACAATATGTAATATGCATTTATAATAAAATGTATCTCCTGATGCAAAGGTTGCTATCTGTATGACCCAGTAAATGTACATTCTAATCTCAGAGAGCTTCTCTGTATTTTGTTTTTCTTCGTGAATCTTGATCAGTGATGAATAAATACATAAATAAAAAATATGCAACATCAACTCCGACCCCTTGTTTAACTCAACATTTTTTATATTTTAATAGAAAATATATATTTAAAAAAACTGTTTTCTGAGTCGAAGGGATTTCATGAGCTCTCAGTTTTCTTTTTCTCACTGGTAAAAAAAAAATATAGGTGACAAAATCTCTCAAAAAAGAATCAGAATAACACATCTGCGCATTTACACACTTCACAATATGTACAAATAAATATATAGAAACAACATGAACCAATAAACTCAGAGCACCTCCCAAACTTTGCATGAATAATTATATTTTCTTATTTAAGATTCAGATTCACACAGCTAACTCTTGAAAAATCAATATTACTGTTCTGATGAGTGTTGGCGGTATTTATGGCTTTGTTTTGCTGCAGTGCAGATTTAGATCAGATTACAGGAGTCCATTCACAGTCTGTTTGATAAACCCGCAGGTTAGAGTTTATAGAAAGTCGATGAGACCCGTCCTCAGTTCCTCAAGGTCGTCTTTGGATGACTGCAGGGTCTCATTTTGACTTCTGCTCCTCATCTTCACGTGAACGTGTAGAAGGAACAAGTATACTTCCTGTAACACAAACAAGTAGCAGCTTTAGGCCGAGGCGCGCCGCACGGTTAAAGCGTGAAAACAGCTGTCCTGGAAATCCTGGAAAGTCATGGAGAAGCGTTTGATGCTCTACCTGCAGTATTTAGTGCCGCACTCCGAGTGCTCCCTGCAGCTGGCACCCAGAGGCTTCATGCTGTTCCAGCGCCACAGCAGCGAGCGCTTGGTCCGCTGCAGCAGCCCGTTCCAGTCGTCGGGGAGGGGCAGCGAGGCGACCTGCAGAGGGGACGGGAGCGGGCCGCGGTGAGCCGCAGGGAGAGGCGGGGGGGGGGCGAGGGGTGAGCTGAGCCTACCTGAACGGCGCAGACGAGGGACAGAAGCAGAGAGGCCAGGACGAGTCGCTCCTGGAGAGTCCTCATGATGTCCACACCAGCGGGAGCGTCGCGTCCAGAGGCTGATGCGCTGATCCTCGGCCCTCCTATTAAAGCTTTTAATTGGGCGGGGAGGAGTCAACACGCTGGCAGCTCCCTCACTGTTTACCCCCCCTGTTTGTGCCATAAATGACTGCGCTTGATGTCTAATGGAATCCGCTGCAGTTTTATCTCCACGGCTGAGGTCAAAGGTTATCGGCCTGCAGCCAAGGTACACTTTAACCCGGCAATTAAGGACAACTCCACGTCGGAGACGCCTGACTTGAATCTGACGCACCCCCCCCAACCCCCCGTGCCGCAGTGTAACGCATCCGTGCGTCTATTTTAAACCTGCATTCTGAGCCGGGTTTGACCCGCTGACCTTGAAGGGGGCGCGTCCAGCGGCTCAGCTGGATGCTGAAAGACGAGGAGGGTGGTGAGGGGCGGGTGAGGCGAGCGGGCTGGAGGCCTGCAGCCACGCCTCCTAATAACAGAGAGCTGCTGTCGCAAGAGCCCCGATGGCTGACAGGCTCAGGGTCGACCACAGGAAATCGGGGGCGAACTTTCTTCGCAGGCGCGAGGAATTGAGCCTTTTTTCTATCTGGGCTTCACGTCTCTGAGATACGCCGATCACCGATTTTATCTCGTCTGACCCTCGGAAGAACACGAGGTAATTCGATCATTAATAATGGGTTCATGTTTCCTTTTGTGGCCGAACGCGATGACATCGCGCACGACCTCAGATGTTGCTTCATCCCTGTGAGTGAGTGACGGTTTCCCTGACTCATCGGAGGAAGTGTGCGGGGGTGTGTGAGCCCCGGCGTTTTATAACATCCTATCATAAAATCCGACAATCAGAAGCCACGCGGGGTGTTGGTGAGCGCAACGCAGTCAATTGGTGGAAGAGAAGAAAGCATGGGGACAGAAGATAAGCCCATGAAGCCGTTTTATTGTTGTTTTAAATGTGCAAAATCCGTTTGGCGACCTCTTCTGAGAGTGTAAACAGACAGGGTTACAATAACAAGTTACAATTGGGGAAATTAGATTTGAACAGACACACACAAGCACGCACAGAGCTGAAAACTTCCCTTTATGTCACGCGGCTGGCTGGCGGATGGAGGTCCCCTCAGGATTCACGAAACCAAAATGTTTAAAAGAGGGACTCAGTTTTTTTTTTGTTTTTTAAAAAAAGAGGAATCAGAAAAGTCACGTCAGCGATTTGTAAAAGACCTCCTCGTCTGCCTCAACATGAGGGTAGCAGGAACTAAAAAAACACACATTCCATCAACATTCGTTCATCACGCCCGCGCTCACATAAACTTGTTTTAACTAAATCAGTGCTGTCCCGCCAACCCCGACATTCCATCGACCTCGGTCGAAATACTTCAGGTCGCTACGCAGGTCACATCAGTAAAACTCTGAGATCTGCTTCCTGTTTCTTCTTCTTCTGTAATAAATACAAACGTTCCCAAAAAGCGTTAGTTAGCAAAAGAACCTGCGACGTTAAGGACGATATCCTGCTCAGCTGCTCCTTGGCTGCGGCGTGGTCGGTAGTGTTGCTCCAACATGGCGGCGGCGTCACGTTACGACACGAGCAGGGGCTGTCGCTCTGCGGCGGAGCCCTGGAACACAAGAGCGCGCGTCACGGCGTGCTCCGGAGACCCGCCCCTCCCCCCCCGACGCGCGCGGGCGCGGCCCTCCTCACCGCCGGGAGCTTCTGCCGACACGCGAGGAAGACGAAGGCGAGCCCGAGGGCGAGGCCCAGGCCGATGAACAGGTAGGGGACGAGGGACAGCGCCCGCTGCGCCCTGACCACCCCCTGCAGCCGCTGCGCCGCCGCGTCGTCGATCAGGGCGCTCTGAGGGGGCGGAGACGAGACGAGACGAGACGCGTTTAAAAACACACGGGGGGGTGGGGGGGTTCGTCGGCGCGGGAGACGCACGCGTACCTCGTTGAGGTGAGCCACGGGGAAGACCAGCGTCCGCACGTTTCCTGTTTGACTGGAAGAGAAAGGAAGTGAAGCCCAACGGCGTCGTGAAGCCCAACGGTGTCGTAAACCCGCAGCGTCGGCCTGATAACGCCCAGGTTCCCGTCCGGGCGCCAAACGGACGCGCGGCGTCCAAAAGTCCTCTCCTGGCGATGACGGTGGCGCCGGCCGTTTACGGGCAAGCGGGGAGGGGGGGGAGGGACGTACCTGAAGCGGAGCTTCTCCACCAGCACGTTGATCTGGAGGCGCTTGGCCGCCCGCAGGACCACGCCCGTCAGCTGCAGACCAGAGGCGTCGTTTTAGCCCTCGTAGACAGACGCAACCGAGGAGGGCGGCGAAGGGAGCCTCCCGTGGGGCTCCTGGTTTAAGAGGGGACTTTGGCCCCCCTGGTGCCCCCCCACACACACACATGTAACCCAATTGAACCTCCCACAGGGGCTCCAGAACCAGCCCGCCCTCACCTGCTCCGCCCTCCCTGAACAAACAGACTCGTTTCTCTCAAAGTCTAACGGCTGTTTTCACCGTCTGAAATTCCTCTCAATCATTTATCCGCTTCCCTGTGACCCACTTTGACCTTTTTTTTTTTTAGTTTTAACTAAAAGGCGTTTCCGCGCGTCCTCGTGCAACAGAAGCAGCGTCTGTTTGCTCGGGTTATTTAAAAAAAATAAATAATGACCCAGTGTGGTGATCAAACGCCTGAGGGGGGTTCAGAGGTTAACTTCAGCTCACTGGGCTCCTGGAAGGGATGTTTTTCCAGGCTGCTTCTTTTATGGAGGTTTGACAGCAGGTTGAACTGAGTTATGACATGATAAGGCCTGATAAGCCTCTTTAGAGCTTATCTTTGGCGACAGCTCCGTTCCTGGCACCTCGGCTATCAGCACGCTTTGAGAGCATACAGCGCCACCTAGTGGGTGTGTGTGTGTGTGTGTGTGTGTGTGTGTGTGTGTGTGTCTGTGGTGGGAAGCCACGTAGGGTTTCCTACCGGGTTGACATCGAGGGTCGTCTGGTGCTGCTCCTTGATGGGCTTCAACCCAGAAATGGCCTCCACGAACTTCTCGTCAGCCTGGTAGAAGTGGGGCGAGGACATGATGATGGGAGCTCCTGGGGGCGCGAGAGTCAGGCCAGGTGAGGAAGAACAGCTGTCTGACCCCCCCCCCACACACACACACACACACACACACACCTTGTTTACACCCGCTGACGTCCAGCACCCCGGAGCCCAGGCAGTTTCCCGCCGGGACGCAGAAGCCAGCGTTGGCGGTGGAGTTGGCGAACACCTCGGCGGGGGGGCTGAAGCGGTAGGCGGGGATCCCCTTCACCACCACGTCCTCCTCGTAGAGGGCATACAGTGACCTTCCAGAGAGAGCAGAACCCAGGTCAAGAGCTCCAGGAAAACACACACACACACATCTTCAGGTCGAGTGTGCGGGCCCTCCGACGGGGTCGAGGCGCTCACCTGCACAGGTCCGAGGAGAACATGTAGAGCACCTCGTCGTTGGTGATGACCGGGTGGAAGGACGCCCCGTTGGTCCCGTTGATCATGTTGCACTCGTCGGTTGACCACCAGGTCAATGAGCTGTGTGACACGCGCACACACACGCACACGCACACGCACACACACACACACACACACACACACACACACACACACAGTTATCAACTTAAAGTAAACACGATGTTGAAATGTTGCCTGCAGATGCGTGCGGGTAACCTGCTCTGGGCTTTAGTTAAGGTAGGTCTGAAAACACTGGTTAATCAGCGCCCCCCCCAGCAGGGCGAAACCGGCTTTAATCAGGCTCTAATCAGATTTGCATTGATGTGGTCTCAGATTAACTGATCAGATCAAGGTAATCCCGTCAGGGGAGCGATGGCGGGCACCTTTTTCCCTTCCACGTGTCCACTCTGGTAAAGTCTCTGTAGTCTTGTTCGCCGGTGAAGAAGACGTACTGCCCGTCGTTGGAGGCGTTGGTCTGTGAGACGAACCCAACGGGGAGGGATTATTAATCCCGGAACTCTGAGCTAACGCGTCTGTGTGAGTGAGACCTTGTGGAAGAGGCCGAACACGCTGTCGATGTCAGGCTTAAATAACTTGAGGTTCTTGAGCAGGCTGTCCTCGTAGCCCCACAGCAGCTCCCCCACCGTGCGGGTGGCGAAGAGGCCGACGCCCAGCGACCTCATGTAGGAGGACACCAGGCCGGCCAGAATGGAATCCTTCAACTTCTCCATCACCGTCTGCGGGCCAGAGAGAGACAAACGTGAAGGGCACTCGCAGTGTTGTTCGTTAAGAAAAACGTGAAGTTAAAAGGCGACAGAGGTCGTGTTTGGGTCTCTCACCACGGCGGGGATGTTCACAGTCCTGATGATGTCGCTCTCTGGACCCCGGGACATCTCCGGCTGGAACACGTAGGTCTTCGTGTTGACGGCGGCGACTCTGGTGCCGTTTTCCTGGAAGGCGACGTCCTCCATGGGCCGGTACTCCCTGCGCGTCGTGAAAAACGAGTCGTGAAACCCTCGTGAAGCGAGCGGCCGCTCACCTGAACCCGCCCCGGTTCAGGTGGGCCCGACGTTCCTGCTCAGACCTGGAGGGGGGAGACGCGAGGGACACGACCCGTCCCCCTCAGGACCCCGTCAGGTCCGAGGGGGCTCCGACTTCCCCGGGACGGCCAGGCTCGGCGTGCTTCTGAGCTGTGTCTACCGTGTTGCCCTCCGTGGCAGTTTTGTCCGCTCTCCAAGACGAGCTAATTGCCGCCGCGTGCTTCTGGTTACCTCGCCGCCCGTGTCCGAGGCTGTGTCGGAGCAGCAGATGACATCGCCCGTTTGTGTCAGCGCCCGTGCGCTGAGTCGCATTTGTTCTTAACTTTTGTGTTTCTCTTCCTCTTTTTGGTCCGCTGACCTTCGCTCTCCTTCCCAGTCGGACCGCTTATCTCTGGTGTTACTCACCTCCTGTGGGTGGGTGGGGGGGGGGTTAAACTCTGCTCGTGACAGCCTGAACGTGCTCTCCTGACAGTGATCCCAGCTTGGTCTGGATGAAGGTTTAACCGCGCTGCGTTTTCTTCCGAGACCTGGAGTGTGTCTCTCACTCACCTGTAGGTGTAGGGGCCGACCTCCACCACCGCGGGCCTCTCCCCACTCAGAACCTCCGCAGGATTGGTCACGTGAAAGAAGTAGAACTGCATGTAGATATGGGCTGGTGGGTTCTCCCAGGCCTCAAATGCGTCGGTGTCGTTCTTCAACACAAATTCCTGTTCAGGAGGAGAGTAGCTGATTAAGCTGTATCACATGACGTTACAGCGTCTACACCACCACCTGAGTCAAAGTGGTCATCATTGATTCCACAATAAAGTGAGGCTGGCTCACAGCAAATACAGGACTGATCCAAGCGTATGATGTATTTTAAACATACCGAGTGGAATGCAAAACATTTTGATCTAATCGAACCCATGTAAGCAAGAGATTACAGACTGTAACCTAGTTTACAGCAGACCTATTACACAGTAATTAACTCCTTAGGTACGCAAAGCAAATAACAGCAACGTTTTGGTGTTCTTTTTCTTCACTAAAACATTATTAATCTAGCAGCTGACACCGGCGGCCGCCTAAACGTGCCGGGATCACCAAACATTGGAACTTACCTTTTTAACCATCGCCTGCAGAAGACGTGGAAACACGTTGGACACCGCCAGAGAGATACCTATGATCAGGAGGAGAATGGCGACGGCCCCGAAGGTGTAGGTGCAGCATGGTTTCATGGTGCAGGAGTGGCTGATGTTGATCTGGTTTCTCTCTCCGCTCACGTTTGTTTTGAAGACGCACCGACTCGCCTGACTCAGCCCGGGCGCGCTGGGCGTGTTTATTTCCGGAACAAACAAGTCACCTCTCAGCACTTCCGGTTTCGTAGACGGTGGGTCGCTTCTCGGAGCGTAAAACAGGAATAAAAGCCACAAAACCACATCGCAACATGTAATAATCCACACCGGTTAAGAAGGGTGATGTTATGTGTTGTAATAGGATAACAAAATACCATAAAATAATCATTTTAGCTTTCATTTTACATTAGTCGATCGCGAAGATGCGACTGCGTACTAATAACTATCTTGGTCATTAAGAATCTTTGTTTTAATCGCAAACAGGAACTAATCGACTTTGTTATTTACTGCGTTTTTACATTTTTAGAAACGTCAATTTATTAGAATTATGTAAGAAAACTACGCTGTTATTCTGTGTCTGCACACATGCGAGAGGCTGAATTAATGTTGCGACAATAGATGTACTAAAAAAAAGTCACAGTTTGACATTTATACACGAAAACGTGGATTATTAAAAATGTTGAAATTGATGAATACGGAGAAATATATATAACGTCATCACACACACAATCTTTAGAATGAGGTAGAATGATCGAGTTATCTTGTGCAAACACGGAGAACACTTATTTGTGTGCAGCTCCCTCGCAAATCAGTAATCCCTGGTTTCTGTATTTGTGTTGTGGGAGAGAAAAGAAAGAACAAATATGTGCACAGCCCATTGTTGTGCGCTGCTGATTTGAGGGCGGATTATCTGACCAGAAAAGTGGCCACAAAGAACCGACACTGATTTCGTAGGTTCAGCAAATATGTGGCACACAGCAAAGGACTACTGTTCTTTGTAAAAAAATCTGATATGTTTGATTTCATGCGTCATGTATGAGGATTCATACTCCATCTTAAACACAAAATTAGATTAATGTATTAACCCTATAAAGCCTGACACATAAAAAATGGCCATAAAAGTTTAATTTTCTAGATGTTTTAACAAAATCCCAATTTTTTTTTGCCATATCATTTTGTTTATGACATTTTATTTGGCATCACATATGACAAATCGGGCGATTTCGGCAACTTTCAGCTCACGACTGTGTTAACTTTAGACACAAACATGTATCAGGTCGTATACGACAGGTTTTTATGGAAAGTGTTGATCATGTTGAATAAAGAGACGTCTCAGAAACCCGCGTATCAAATATGACACGAATGGCTTTAAAGGGTTAACTGCATGACAGGTTAGGAACACGAGTGCTTTACCAGTCCTAGAAAATGTAATTAAACCTAACCCTTTTTGTAATTTACAGCAAAAAAAAAAATGCATTTAAATAATGAGGAAATTGGTGAGACGTGTGTACCAGTTTGCTTCCTTAATGGATGTCACATGAAGGCTTTTATGATGTTTGTGAGCCACGAGATGGAGCCAAAGCACCGCTGTCGGATCAGCGCTCGCTGAATAAGTTCTTCCAAAGGTGCACGACGGGGAGAGCAAACGTGTGTGTGCGTGTGCGTGCGTGCGTGTGCGTGACGGCTGTGCTATCTGCCCCTCCTCGCTCTTTATTAGGAGCCAGAGACGGGCCGCGACACGCACACGCACACGTTTGTGAGGACAGAAACGACCAAGTGTCGCACATCAAACTGCGAATGCGTTCAAGTAATAAACAAACAATTCGCACGAGACGGTGTGTGTTAAATAAAAAACATCTGACGTCACTTCCCGCCTCTAAACGCTGGCGTTAAGAAAGGAAATCAAACATTAAAGATGAGTTCGGGGCCGCAGATTCGACTGGAATGAACCTTTTGTTTCGCCACGTCTGAATTCGGCGGAACGGCCCTTTAGCCGCGCTCGCGGGGCAACAATGGAGGAGGGCTCGCGACGGGCGGTCACGAGAGCGCGGGGGGAGTGACGTCACTCCCTCCGAACCGGGGCAGAGTCGCGAGGAGCGCGAGGCGGGCGGCAGCAGCGGCGCGAGGAACTTTTGAGGAGCGGATGGGAGCAGGGCGTCCCCGCACGGACCCGGGTGAGCGTCCGGGGGGGGGGCACGTCCGGGGGTCCGGGGGGCTCTCAGGTGAGGACCGGACCGGGACCGGGAGGCTGGGGCCGGGGACAGGCGGCCCCTCGGCGGGGGGGGACCGGGTCCTGGACCGGGTCCTGGACCTGGGGGGGGGCTGGAACTCTGCGTGAGGGTCGACCTGGTTCTGGACCTGGTCCTGGTCCTGGACCGGGTCCCGGGGGGGGACCTGGAACTCTGCGGGAGGGTCGACCTGGTTCTGGACCTGGACGTAGTCCTGACCGGGTCCCGGGGGGACCTGGAACTCTGCGGGAGGGTCGACCTGGTTCTGGACCTGGTCCTGGTCCTGGACCGGGTCCCGGGGGGGACCTGGAACTCTGCGGGAGGGTCGACCTGGTTCTGGACCTGGTCCTGGTCCTGGACCGGGTCCCGGGGGGGGGACCTGGAACTCTGCGGGAGGGTCGACCTGGTTCTGGACCTGGACGTGGTCCTGGACCGGGTCCCGGGGGGGCCTGGAACTCTGCGGGAGGGTCGACCTGGTTCTGGACCTGGACCTGGTCCTGGACCGGGTCCTGGACCGGGACGGGGGGCTGGAACTCTGCGGGAGGGTCGACCTGGTTCTGGACCTGGTCCTGGTCCTGGACCGGGTCCCGGGGGGGGGACCTGGAACTCTGCGGGAGGGTCGACCTGGTTCTGGACCTGGACCGGGTCCTGGAGGGGGGAGGGGGCTGGAACTCTGCGGGAGGGTCGACCTGGTTCTGGACCCGGTTCTGGACCCGGTCCCGGTCCCGCTGAGGCCGTCCCCCATCCCGGACACGCCCCCCGGGGCCCCGACACCCCCCCCGCCGGGACCAGCCGGTCTTGATGAGCTCATCAGCCGAACCCGCGTCAGGTGCGGGTCCTCGCACGCAGACGCCTCGCGCCCCGGGGGGGGGGGGCACCGACCGAGATATCTTTAGAGTTAATAAGTGACGAGGTCTCACCCCCCTCACCCCCCCCCCCCCCCCCCCCCTTGAGTCTTCTTACAGGAAAGACCTCCACAGGTTCGGACCCGTCCGGACCCAGGTCCACTATCTGGGAGGGCCTACTGAAGCAGCTTCTCTGGTTCCAGCAGGAGGGGGGGGGGTCCTCTACGCCCCCCCCCTCAAGGTCTCTCGGTCTCCCCCCCCAGGTTCGACGGAGCGAGGGGGCGCGCGGACCGCACGACCATGAAGAGCCTGAAAGCCAAGTTCAGGAAGACCGACGTGAGTACGGGCCTGAGTCAGCGTCTGCGCACGCACGATGATTAACGCCGAACTCCCTCGACCTCGGGCGTGGGGGGGTCAACGGAGGCCCACGGGAGGGGGGTCAACGGAGGCCCACTGGGGGGGGGTCGTCGAAGAGCAGCGGAAGAGTCGAAGTGAGAACTTCGGGATTTTTTTTTTTTTTTTTTTTTTAAACGTCTGCGAGGAAGTCGACGATGGCGTGACGCCCCCCCGAGGGTGACGTGAATCGATGAATCCAAAGAAAACACGAATATCTGCGTGGGGGGTGAGGGGAGGGAGGGGGTGAGGGAGGGAGAGGGGGGGGGATTATCCTGATCCTGCTGACAGTGGATCCGACTTTACGGAGGGATTTTCCAAATGTTGTTTAATTCTGTCCGCGATGGGGGGGGGGGCGAGGCGTCTCCAACTCGCCCGTTGTCATGGCGATCGCGGTGAATCGGGGGGGGGTCTGTGATCAATGGGATGCGTTTTAGCATTGGGAGGGGGGCAGCTGGCAGACGGGAGAGCGGAGTCCTCTCCAGCGTCCCCCGGAGGGGACACTTCAGCTGGGGCGCGTCCTCCCGCTCGACCGCGAGAAGGACGAGCGGAAGCTCTCGGTTCGCCGCGGGTTCGCCCGCGAGCTCCCGGACGCGCGGCGGCGGGGGGGGGCCGAGCTCAGCCGGGTGTTTTGTTGTACCCAGAAAGAAATGTAAGAAATACGCCCTTCTGTCGTGTTTGGACGCGAGCGTCCTCGCCGGGAAAAGAAAAGTAGCCCGACGTAGGCGGCGTTGGAGGAGAGAGGGAAGAGCGGCGGACGAGGACGTTGCCTGGAAACGCCGCCGAAACCGTCCGCAGTCGCTCGTGCGCGCCCGTGAGCGCCGCGCGCACGCACGCACGCACGCACACACACGCGCACGCTGTCGCACCACGGCGCTGCGCGACTGTGATCGAGCCCGGGTTTCGAGGCGAAGACCTCGCTCCTGCGCTCACGACTGGGCCCGAAGGTTCTTGACCTTTGACCCGGCCTGTTTTCGTGCGCCTGACCGATAGAGTCGGCGCTCTTTTGTCCGTCGTCCGTTCGCCCAACAGCCCCAACGTGTAGATGTCTCTGATTAATTAAACAGAACTTTTCCCGGTGGAATATCGGCGCTCCGGGCGGTGACTCTCGGCTCCGGCGTCGCGCCGTTTTTCTCGTCTCCCCCGTTTATCGGGCGTCTCGCATCTCCCGGTGATTTGCGGTGCCCCCCCCCCCGCGCCTCGTTGCGATTACCGCCTGATGGATTGTTGGAAGCGGCGCGCTCTGGGACCGCCGAAGGAAAAGGTGATCGAGCGGAACCGTCCCGGTTTGTTTGAAATGAAAACGGCGCCGAGGCTTAGACGCTAACCTTATAGAAAAGGGGTGTGTGTGTGTGTGTGTGTGTGTGTGTGTGTGTGTGTGTGTGTGTGTGTGTGTGTGTGTGTGTGTGTGTGTGTCCATTTTGGCTCATTTGTGTCACAGGAATGTTTCTCCCCCAAAACCGGCCGTTCAGGAGTCGGAGCCAACATAAACGACTTTTCCGTGAAGTCCGGAGGTCGCGAAGGGCGAGTCGCGCGGAGGTCGGCGTCTTCCTCTGGCGTCTTCGCCTCCTTTCTCCTTCCTCGGAGCGTCTATCCATCTTGTCGGGGCAGGAAGAGCTTTCGCAACGGTTTCGTTTTTTTTTTTTTTCCCGATGAAGTCACCAGCGCGCGTCATCCGCCGCGATCGGGTGAACCGAGCACGCCCGGGCCCAGGTCGCTGCGCCCAGCGGCGTGGGAGTGTCCGCCGGGGGAGGGGAGGGGGGGCGTGTTTATCTGAATATTTCGATGAATTCTGAAGGGGCCGGCGAAGGAACGCGCGAAGGAAAAGGCGTTTTACGCTCCGGGGTTGATGTGAAACGACTTTATTGGGTGCGCGGGTGACTAATGAGGTTCTTTTTTTAGTCACAGGTCACACGTCTGAGGAGGAAATGAGAGGGCTTGTTCCGCAATCGCGGGGGGGGGGGCGGCGTCGGGTCCCCGATGGGTCCGAGGTCACAGGCGGGAGAGTTGCGTGCAGGGTCGAAAGCGAACCGGAGGAATTCGTGAGCGTTCCTGACGTATTCACGTATCCGCGCGCCAGACTTTGTGTCTGCCTTTAAGTGTTGTTTCTGTTTTCTTTTGTCTGCCTGAACGTGCTCCAAACGTATCGCTGGCAGTCCGAGGGTTCGTTTGCGGATAATCTTGGCCGTGGTCGTTTTGGCCAAACATCCAGTATCGTGTGTGTGTGTGTGTGTGCACGCGCGCGCTCTCGGTGTTTAAGACGAGCAGACGGCGTAATCTGGTTTCTGGGAATCGGTCTGGCTAATGGCCTCCAGACCTCGAGGCACGCCGCCTCATACTCGAACCATCAGCTGTCAAACGGGCCTTCGGCGAAGCGGGGATTGTGGTTTCCGCGGCAACTTCATGGTTACTTGATTGCCTGGGCAGAGCGTCACCTAAAGAGCGGCGATCATCGTCATCGGCAGGGCGTTATGTAACCACTCGGAGGACGGCGCAGAACAGAAAAACGTAAGTTTCGGCGTGATCTTTCTGCTTCTTTGTAGTTTTGTCGCTCACAAATCCGTCGTTGACGCTGCAAACGGGCGACCGGCGGAGGAACGACGATGGCTCCTGGAGGGAGGCCTAAACCCTGTGATCTGTGTCGGCGACGCTGGGAAGTCCGTGTCTTCGCTCGTCGGTTTTTCGGCCCCGGTTGCGTGCGATCCCGTCGGGTTTAGACGTGAAAGGCCTCGGTGGGGAGACGAGAAACATCCCAGCGAGGCTCGGGTCAGGATGGCAGTGCCTGCATCCGGGACGTTTTTACTTTCATTTGGGAACAATGGAAGGAAGCGGTGACGCGTCGACCGTCTCTATTTCACACCGGGGGGGTCGGAGCGGTTCGGTTTTATATAAATGTGTAGGAAGACCCTGAACAAAGAAGGTTTTAGGTCTGTAAAATGTCTGTTTAGTGGGCCCGGTTACCTCTGCTGGGGAGTGGCTTTTCTACTTTACCCTCCTCAGACCCGGTGTCCACGTATGTGGACATTAGATGTTGGGTCACCTATCATATAAAAGCTGATTCTGCTTAGTGTGGGGCCAAATGTCCACATACATGGACCCATAAACATTATATTATTACACATTTAGATTGATTGTCCCTGTATGTGGACATCATTGTCCCCAAAAACCACTTGTTTCAACATATTGTTAACACATGATTGTCAGTCTTTACACTTATCAGGTCCAATAATCCTCAATAGACATGTTAAGGATGTGTATCAGAAAAGAGCTCGGGTCTGAGGAGGCTGAGATGGTTGTTGTCATCTCTCATTTCAGCCTTTTGGGAAGTCTAAACTGTTGCAGCAGCTCTACTCCACGTTCATAAATCAAATCCACCCTACCATGTCGTTCCCGCGTCTGCATTCTTCGCCTCTGCGGTGGTTTGGGAAAAAGTCGGCGGTGATTACTCTGAGAAATTTTTAATTAAGTCTCGCAGCGCGCCGACCCACAGAGACCATGTTAACGACTCTGTGCCCCCCCCCCCGTCCCGCTGGGTGAGCAGACCTGCTCCAAATGAGGCGATTTACTCTGACTTCCCAACTTGTCCGAGGCCGTTCTTCGCCGGCCCTGATGGCATGACGCACCGTCTGTACCGACGTAATCCGTATGATGTATAAAGCACACGTGCGTTATGATGCGGAGATTAAACCCTGAAACGGGCCTTCATCCTGTCATACCACCTAAACCCTGTTCCCCCCGTCTGCTGGACTAATCAGGATTACTCCAGGCTTCACACACTTTCACATCACGTCTGCATCCCCCCACACACACACACACACACACACTCACACACACTCACACTCTCACACGCACTCTCACACACACAAACACACCCCCCCCTCCGTCCTGTCTCTGTGTCTAATTGATGCTGGGATTATCTGGTCTCCACACAGCTGCTGCTTCATACCCCCGGTTCAGGCTGCGCTGCGTGACTGCCCCCCCCCGGAAACCGACACTTCGTCCGCAGGCCCGCCGCTTTTTCAAAACCGCGCCGGCTCTGACGCAGAGGCCGGTAGGAATGAGGATCCCATCACGAGTTATGCGATGCGACCGCTGTGTTAACTGGAGCGGCGCGGCCAAGGGGGGGGGGGGGGGTCACATGAGAACTTTTTTTTTTTTTTTTTGAAATGATGCATTGTGCGGCGGGCAAACCGTCAATAATCTCCTGCTGTCGAGATCAGAGGCGGCGAGCGTCAGATGTAGTTTGGAAGACGCGCGGAACAATTCGGGAACAAAGCAACGCCGCAGGCTTTGTTGTAGGTCTCTGGTTCAGCTCAGCCTCGTACTGGGATACGGCGGTGGCGTCTGCACGGTAGCCGATGATTAGTACGGACGCGTCTTTGTTTAAACGCGGTTCTCGTTTTTCCGTCCGCAGGTCTTTGCGAATCAAAATTGAGCTCTAGTCTAGTTTGTTGTAGGTCCTTAAACAAAACGCGGCCTCAGGAGCTGCCCTCGGCCTCTGGCGGTGACCTGTAATCATCTCTCTGGAGCGTGACGCCGCACGGTCGGAAATAGATTTTTCGAGCTTCTCGACTGCGCCGTGTGGCCGTCGCGCCGCTTCAGTTGGCCTGGACGGGAGGAAGGAAACACCCGCCGGCTTTGATGAGCGAAGCCCGGTCGCTTTGACGACGGCCGCGCTATGACCGGGGGGGGGAACCGCTGGCTTTGATGATGGGAGCCCCGTGGCTTTGATGACCAAGGCAGGTGGCCTGGATGACCACGGGGCAGGTGGCCTTGATGACGACGATTCCTTTTTCCTTGTTTTAGAAGTGCAGCTTTCCCTGCGTGTTCACCAAAGTGGGACCACACAAGCCTTTTGAGACGCTCCTCAGAAGGAAGCGGTTTAGAGTCTGTTTAAACGCGGCCCAATTAAAACAGGAAGCGCCCATGGGAGCGCTTTATTCATTATCTTCATGCGAGAACTGCAGAAATTCAGCTTGGAGAAGCGCCTGTTTTCAAGCACAGAAAGGCTTGAATACTGATACGGGTGTTCTGAAGGGCTCTGATGCTGTGGTCGGTGCATTTGAATGCTGTTGAAGCGCTTGCGCGTGTTTACCGCGGGCCTGCGCCGATCAGGATGCGTTTACGCTCGGCGCCGAGCCGCTCGCGGGAGACGTGGAAGGGGGGGGAGAAAAACGCCAAGTTCAGAATAAAAGGGAAGAAAAAAGGGAACAATGGCGAGCGAGGAATGGGAGCTTGCTGAGAAGGGGTGGAGCCCGACTTGTCCTCCTCTGACCCCAGTTGGGTCCATGTTGGTTGTTTTGTTTGGCTTGTGCAGAACCGCTGGAACAATATTCCACTCTGCGGAACAACCAAAATTTGAAATGTGAAACCTCGTTTTTTTTCAACCACCAGACCGTCGGTCTCGTCCACGAGCGCTGGCTTGCTGGTTCAAAGGGTGCTTTACTCGTCGTTCTTGGTTCTTTGGCTGGAGGGCCCTCCCGTCTGCGTAGCTCGACGGGCCAGAAGCGAACCTCTGGGAGTCACCTGAAACGCGCACGGCGCTGCTGGTGAATATAGGCGCGATTGTTTCGCACGGCCTCGGGCAGCCCGTCACGCTGACACTGTGGTTTGGTCTGGTCCGACTACCCCTTTGCGGCTTAAGTAACTGACTTTATGAGCAGCCCTCCATCTTAATGATTGTTTCCAACTGCAGCCGTGCGTATTTATAGAGCAGGAACGTCTATTTCAGACCCCAGGAAGTGTTGCACGGGGACTTTCTGCAGTAAATGGGGCCTTTTGAAAATGAATGTTTTGTCGCAATTGAACACGAACAAAGCGTTGGATGGTTCCTGTACCGACTATAAAGATACCATCTGCGAGGAAAACGCAACAGTAGGTGGTTGCTGGTGTTTCCAGGTACACGAGACAACGTTCATGTGGTGAAATGAGGGGAAAAAATTCCCATGATGTCAACCGGGTTGAGTCCAGGCTGCAGTTTTGTGAAATGTGAGGCAACATCTTTCATTATCAGAGCAACCATCTGGTCTTTGTTTAACATTTCTGTCTGCTAACTCTTATTCTGGCTCAGTGTCGAAAGTGTGTGTGTGTGTGTCATGCTAAGGCTGCTAAGCGGTTTCAGCTGTGGCCTTGCAGAAAGGATGCATTGTCTGAGGACCGTGGAGCATCTGCTTTGTTGCAGATAAGAGGTTTGAAGTTAATAGCTACTACTGATCAAAGGACAGAGATGTTGTTGGTGCGTCTGACTCTTTCGTTAACCCCCCTTTTTTCCTGAACATTCTTCATTCATTCCCTCCGTAACTTCCTGGCTGCACCATCATCCTTTCCTGTCAAATTTACTTCAACCAGCTTCCTTCCTCCCCCTTTTTTTTTCTTTCTTCAGAAATCACCATCTGAGGTGCTTTAACAGAGTTCTGCAAATAAATTCCATCTAATCGGTCCTGTTCAATGTTAGCAGATGACCTCATCCCTTTTCAAACATCTCTCCGTTTTTTTCTCCCTTTAATGCCCCTTCGCATGAGAGCTGCTCTTCCAGTTTTCAGAACTTTTTATTGGAATAACATCCTTCTTGGAGTGTTTGCATGTAGCGTGCCCGATGGAACTTTAGTTCGAGCTGGTTTGCAAATGATTCAAACCTGTTCTTTTTCTCCTCTTTGGGGAAATAAAACGATATCCATGCAGTTTCTGGATGTCCCACAATTTCTGTGGATAAACACGAGTTCTTTTTCTGCCTTTTACAACTTCTTTGATTTAAGTTTCCTGGCTTGTTGTGCGTGTTTGGGTTTTACAGAGTCTACCAATGTAAGTTCATCGACCAATAAATGAACCAAAGAGCCTCCCGGTGTGTTTTGCTAATCGGTTCCGGACTAATGCAGTTGTGAATTAGTTTTATAAGCCTTTACCACCATTTCGTGTGGCGCTGAAACATCAGCACTAAAAACTGGGTCATGTTTTCTAATTTAGAGAGGAAGGAATCCAAGGAATTAAAGTTATTACCAAATCGTCGCACCTCCTCTAGTTCATCAGCTTTTTCTTCTCTTTTAACCTGTTTCTTGCCCGTGCCCTTCGCCAGCCTCGAGTCTGGACAAACAGGAAGCGCTCGGTGTTATCAGCTCACTCTTTGTGTGTCTTAATGAGTGTCTAAAGACAGACGGGGAACAAACTGCCAACCGCACCCTGATCCCACTGTAAACACACTTATCGCAGCACAAGAAAAGACGGGAGGGGAGGAGGAGGAAGGACCCAAAGTCGTGGATATGCAACTGAAACCGGGCCCAGATAGGAGGCTTTCACTTCCCGGTGGAAGGACGCGCGTAGTTTAACCTCTGCAAACGGAAGCGTTCGCAGGCTTCTGCCGCTTTGCTGCAGCTTGAGCACCGTGGTGATCTCACCCTTTCGCTGCCAGCACGGTTGTCTGGTCAGCAGCATGTGGCTGAAACTGGAGCAGCGCCTTCCGCTCCACTGGAACCTGTCCATTACGCTGTCGTCTGAAGCTATCAGTGTCACCCTGCTGTCCTGACAGCGCACCCCCCCCCTCGCTCGGCTTCACGGAACTTCCCTCCATCCCCAAAAGTTCTCACGTTCCGCAGTTTCGCGATTAAATTTGCTGCTGAAGCGAGCGCTCGGGTAGCTGGTTTGTAACTGGTTTGGGGGTTTAAACGGTGCAACGTTCTCCACCTCCCGCAGGGCCCAAATCCCAGCATTTCGGGTTTAAACGCGCTGCTCGGGCTCGTGCAGCGTTTGCGGTTTTCCCCGCCGGGTTCTGTAACCGTCAGGTCACTCCTCTTTATTTTTTCTTTATGGTTCTGGATCGCGAAGCTCCTTGACTGCAGCTGCCAGCTCCACCCTTCCTGGTTTCAGGAACAGAAGAGCTCTCTTTTGTTGAATCAAACAGATCCGTCTCTTTGAAGAATCCAGGGCAGGGAGAGCGCGGTTCACAAGCACGTGCATGTTTCCCTCCATTTGATGTTTACTCCACTTCTACAGTCCCTACAGAGCGTAACTGTATTTGTGCTAGTTTCCCTCAAACCCGCGCCCCGTGATACGACTCCCGGTAACGTGACCGTCTCTCCACCTGCTGGCTTCGTATATCATCTTCACGTCTGCCGGCGGCGCGTTAAATGCGTCTGAGAACTTTCTAGTCTTACACCGGCCTCCTAAATACCATCTCGCCTCGCACCTCGCTGCTTTGAAGCTTGCATCAAAGGGGTTCCGTCTGTATTCCCTCTCAACTTCCAGCCAATATGCAAATCTGTCCGCTCCTTTTTTTTATTTTTATTTATATACCTTTGACCTGCTTTATGTGGACAAACCCCAAGGTTTGATTACATTTGACCTTCAGAGTGTTTTTATGGCTCATTTTCCACCGGCGGTGCAAAACTTCTTGCAGCGATTGCATCTGGGTGTTAGCCACGGTGGCTATTTGCGTGACCGCGTTGGTCTTTTTTAAAAATAGGGCCCGGCCTGCCACCTCAGGCATTTGCCCCGTTGTCGCGTGTAGGTCAGTAGGTTATCTGGTCAAATTTAATACTCTGCTCTGCTAATATGAACACATGGATCCCATTATTGCCGACTGGAGCTGCCAGCTCTCCCCGCTGGAGGTGAACGGGTTCACGTCTCCTCCTTCCAGGGCTTCTGGATTAACAACTTTCAAAGTTCACGTCACAATTGGCAACGCGGGGACCTTCCTTCTGCTGTTGTGACAAAATAGTCCAGCAAATCACATCCACTTATTCTCAGCTCTCCTGATTTTGGGATTATTCCCCGATTGAAACTCTGATCTGCATACTGTCCTTCATCTCTGGTTCTCCGTCTCTCCCCCAAAGGCGAACGAGTGGAACAAGAACGATGAGCGTCTGCTCGCCGCCGTGGAGCACGGCGAGGTGGAGAAGGTGGCGTCGCTCCTTTCCAAGAAGGGAGCCAGCGCCGTGAAGTTGGACAATGAAGGAAAATCGGCGTGAGTAGTCCTCAAACGGCGTTCCTAACCCCCCCCTGGCCCTACCGGGGTCTGGATTAGATGGAGTCGGATCCGGATGTCCTGAGTTACACCGGCGGGTTGTTGGCCCAATTTATTAAAGATCGACAGAATAAATCTGCAAATATGAATCTTAAATGAACACACCAGACACGCAGAGTCTTGGTGTGGGGTTCTGCAGAGGGCCAAAGGCACATCCACAAATCCAACGTAATCCCACAATTCTCTCTTACCGGTTAAGCCTCCTTCTCTCCCCCCCCCCCCCACTGTGCTGAACAAGTAAATGAATGATTAAATGTTTCTCATTCTGGTGCATTTCGGTTGTTGTTTTCCCTGCTGGAGGTTCCAGGCAGCATGAAATCTGCAGCAGACTTTTAAAAAATGAATGGCCGGTCTAAAAATACAGCTGCTTTTCTTCTCTCGACATTTCCAACCATTTATGCAGCCTCCCTGGCATTCAGGCCGCTGATAGCGGCTCCGCGATAATATTTGACCTCTTTATTTTCCCTGAAACACAACACCCGCCCGCCTCCGCGTCTGAAGCAGCTCCGCGCAGCAACGCGGGAACAAACGCGCAGATTCTCACGTGCTGACACACACACACACACGCACACACACGCACACACAAAGAGGAATTTCTGTCCCTGCAGGAGTTTCAGTCCTTGACCTTTTTTCTCAGTGTGTGTCTGGAACGCAGACGCAAACTCACGGCGAGCGCAGCGCTCCGCGGCTTTTCAGGGTGCACAGAGGAGGAGTCTACAGTATCTCTATGGTGATAAAACCTAATAGAAAGGCATGTGGGCAGTGGGTGGGTGGGTGTGTGTGTGTGTCCTATATACGTGCTCCCACGATCACACACTGTGGGGGAGGGGAGGCTCTGGTTTTGAGTTCTTCTTGCAGAGGTGGAACAACTGCACGTAGAACAACAGCCAAAGCTTCAACTTAATAGGGAAGAAAACGTTGAGTTTTTTACTTTTTAAAGTTCTGCAAAACAGGAAATAAATCAAAAATGGAAGAAAAGCCACTGAATATATGACACTTTTATCATGATTCCTGTCATTTCCCTTATTTGTGATTGATTTTACACTGTAATAGAGTCCTTTTATTGTGTTATTGGAACAAATGTCTTCTGTTTTCTGTGCCCAGCCTTCACGTGGCGGCAGCTCGTGGTCAGACCGACTGTCTGTCGGTCCTCCTCGCCCACGCCGTCGACCTGTCGATCGCTGATGCTGCAGGTTGGATCACGTCCAGCCGTGTTCGGCTTATCTTGAAAATGTTAAAAGTCCTGCTTGATTCACATGGTTGGGTCTGCCGGGGCGGACGTCTGAGGCCCTCTCTATCTCCAACTCTCCTGCAGGTTTTAATCCTTTACATCTCGCTGCCAAAAACGATCACATCGAGTGCTGCAAAAAGCTCATCCAGGTAGGCTGGGTCAGTCCAAACCACCCTCCGTCGCGGCCGGGTTTGTGTTTTTGGTGCTCTAAAAGCCCCTTAGCCAGTAAAAAACCTCCTCCAGGAGCGATCTCAGGCTATAAGTGGGCGGAGCCTACTGTCTGGAACATCCGTTTGCGTTATTAATTTGCGGACGACGGATTTATGGATCCTAAACCTCCATGCTGGCACTTTCATTGGTTCATAATTCATGCGTAACCCACGACCGTTGCTGTTTCTTGCTTGACCTCCAGAGTAAAAGTCCTGTGGACGCCGCAGACGTCTCGGGGAGGACCGCTCTCCACCACGCCGGTAAGCCGCGTTTGTCGGAAAGAGGCCCGCTTCGAGTTCGCCCCACGACTCGATGTTCTCGTCTGGAAATACGCGTTGTCTGTGTGCTTTAATTTTCCCCTCAGCATCCAGCGGGAACGCGCAGGTCGTCCAGCTGCTGTGTGAACTCAAGAGCCCCGTCAACCTGAAAGACGCGGTACGTGGTTTTCCCCCGGAACCGCCGCGGTTCCTGGTGGTACAGCCGGGCCCGCCTGGCTTCGATCTCTTTTCAGAGTGCGCGCGCGTACGTGTGAACGTGTCTGCGGGAACCGGAGCCGCAGACGTGCGGTCGCCGCGGCCCGCGAGGCTCCGTTCCTGTGGTTCCTCCCGCCCCAGCTGTGGCGTGTGATGCTGGTGTTTGTGTGTGGGGAGAAGAGGGTGCCGCTTTTAACCCGCCACAGCTGGACGGGACGCGGAGAGGCTCCACGACCCGGTTCAGACCAAATATGAAGCTGAGTGGACCGGTGGCAGGTTTCCTTTGTACCTTTTTGGTAAATGAGTCATTCCTCCCAGAATCCCTTCGGATGGTTCAAATTCCTCCCCCCCCGCTCGCGCATTTCGGGGTTAAACTCTTAATCATCTGCAAATGTGCGCGTGTGCGACGGGTCTGCTTCTCGTGTCTGTGCGGACCAGTCATCTGGAACTTATTGCCGGTAACGGTCGGAGCGGAACATGCCAGCTTGTTAGCCTCGAGCTGTAGCGGATATTTATACGTGATCTTTATTACAGTTAAATAAATACAGAGAGAAAGGGCAGGACATCTGCAGGGGCTTACAAAGAATAGCATCAAAGTGTGTTTAGGGAAAATCAAGTACTGTATATGTCGGTTTCAGAGGCACTTGGGGTGTGTGTGTGTGTACTGAACACAAATCTCAGCCATATATCAAGCCAATTGTACGGAAAGTCGATCTCTGTGGGAGTGGATTTTGTGCTTTTTGGGGAAACAAATGTGGCCCCGTTTACGTTTTAGTCACGATGTGGCCTAAAGGACCTCACTACCCACAATTCCAGAGTGCCTAGAGACCTCGGGGTGGATCTGAACTTAAGACCGCGTCACTGTTTTTAGATGAGCTTCTCATCGCTGTTGTTTCCTGAGGCTCTTACGTTAATAGTACACGTACGTTGTGGTATTTAATCCCTGAAAATGACCGGAAAAATGCGGCTTTTGCTGGCTGCGTCCGGACAGAGGCGTCCATCTGAGGCTCACAGTAGCTCCTGCGTCCACCTGCGCTTCTCGTGGATTTTCACCCTGCTTCTGTCTTTTTCTGGAGAAACTATTGAGCGCAGCAGACGGGCTGTTAAAGTCTTTAACGGGGCTCCGAGGAACCCGCAGCATAGTTCTGTTCTGTCTTGTAATATAAAACACAAATCCGCGCACACTCCTTACCGGCTTTTGACCTCCTCCCTCTTGGACGGCGTTCTTGGATTTTTATACCTTTATGTCAGCGGCGGCCGCTGGGCCGTGCGTCTTCGGGGGGGGGGGGTTCGTCTGGCCCGTTCTCGCAAAACACGATACCTCAGGAACACCTTAAAGGAATTTGGCACCGGGAGCCGGGAATACTCTGAGCGGAGTTGGGAGATCAAAGTTCACGGCGGAAGAATGCGAGAGAGTTTGGCAACCCCCCCCCCCCTCCCTGAATTTACAGTAAAAGTCATTAGATTAGCGGGTAATGAGCTTCAGGTGGTTCCGCTGAGCGGAGAGGGGCCCCGGCTGCGTGACGGAGGCTCAGTTGAGTCACGATCCAGCAGGTCGGAGCTGCGTGATGCATGTTTCGGGGTCACGTTGAGCGTGGCTGGGATCTGTCAGCCTGCGCGTTTGCTACTGGAAATATGTCGTTTCAGGGATTTTCCCTGAATCATCAGTCTGCAGACGTACAACCTCTGCCCCCCCGCCCCCCCCCGCTTTCTCATCCCCCTGAGACTTCTCTCACCACGCGCTCGCGTCTCGACCCACATAAACATGTCACTCAGGATGAGCAAGCGAGCTCAGACGGATGATTTCATCCGCGTCTTAACGCTTCCGATGTCCGTCTGCGCCTCAGGACGGGCTCACACCCCTGCTGTGCTCGGCGAAACACGGCCACGTGGATGCGTGCGGCGCGCTGCTGGACTGCGGCGCTGACGTCAACGCTTCTGACAATGCCGGCAGGTACCAAGAGTCGGCTTGAACGCTTAAAAAAAAACGACACTTTGCCACACTGGAAATTCACACGCGTGTGTTTTCGCCGTGCAGGACGGCGCTGATGTTGGCCAGCGAGTCCAACGCCGTGTCCATGGTGGAGGCGTTGATTCAGCGAGGAGCCGACCTGTCGGCGTTGGACTCGCAAGGCCACGATGTGGGCCACTACGCCAAGCTGTCGGGCAGCCCGGAGGTCAAGACCGTCCTGAACAGACAGAGCTCAGGTGAGACTGGGGACACCTAGTGGCCCGGATCACAGCCACTTTAAGGCAGAATACGTTAAACTAGTTTAGTCCTGTTGCGGAATACACGCCAAAAATATTAGATACTGACATTATAGGTCATTAATTCATCAATATTTTTATTAATGTTAATCAGGGGTGTCCAAGCTCTCCCCCAGAGGTCCGTGAGGCTGCAGGTTCTGGTCCAACCCAGCAGCAGCAGCACCAGACTGCACTCACTTCATCAACTCATCTGAGTCTTCAACAGCTGACTGGTCAAACTGGGTGAGCTGGACTGGTGGAACCAGAACCTACAGCCTCACGGCCCTTTGGGGGGGAGCTCGAGACCCCCGATGTTAATGATATGACCTTATACACGCGTATGACCTGTACAGATTTTAACATGACTCAATGCTGCCACCTGGAGGACTCGTCGTCCTCCTCTGCATGTAAAATTCTGTTGGAGAGAGCCCTTAATCAAATATTTGTGTTCCTGTCTACTTTTGACAGAGGCAAAGTCTCCCAGAAGTCCTCAGGTAAGGCCCCCGCTCCAAAACACTGACAAAAAAATATCTAAATGTAGATTAAAGGCTGACCTTTGACCTGATTATTTGTTCTGATTCATGTGTCAGAGGAATTTAATCTGCAGTTTTTTTTTAATAAGTCTATTGAAAAACAATTCTGATTGTAGCCTTCAGATTCTCTTTTACTAACCAGCACTGACACCCACCTCTCTTTTTTTTTCCGTTGCATTTGTTTTCGTCGACTCCTCAGCATGATCAGGTAGCTAAGCTAAGTGATGAACGGATCACAACTCCCAAAAAAAGAAAAGCACCTCCGCCTCCCATTAGCCCACAGCAGGTAAACGCATGTCTCGGTCTGGCTCCCATCAGTCCACCACTCCTGTCTTTTACGCATGCACACAGAATGTCAGTGTTCTTCCCCTTTACCTGTTTAAGATCATCCCTTACACACCATAAAATGTCACAAATGGGAGGAAACTGGAACGCTTGTTTCTTTAATCATTCGTGCGTCTCTTAAGCCTGATGAAGCTAACTAAGCGTAATTCAGTAGTGTAGCGTCTCCTGAAGTGGTCGGACAGCAGGTGTGTTCCCGCAGGTTGCGTTCAGGCTCAGATCTTCATCTAAATGGGGTTTTGAGGTCTGACTGAGTGTTTCTCCAGAGCTCCGGACCAGCGTCTCCCCTGACACTCGTCTCCACGGGGACCCCCACTTCCAGCAAAAGCGACACGTCCAAGATCTTCAACTACAAGGTGAAAGAATTATCAGAACCTCCTCAATGAACTTCTCCTTTATTGACACGAGTCAGAAGCTTCAGAAAGCCTCCACCTTCCTGACCTCCCCTCCACCTTCCTCTCGTCCATCTTCTGCTCCCCTCCCCTGACACTCCCCCCCCTCATGTCAAAGGACGACGAGGTCGGAGGAGCAGAGCCGAGGGGGGTGGTCGAGGACAGCAGCATGCTGCTGGAGGGGAACGAAGACCCGCAGCGGACGGCGAATATTCCCCAACCGGACCTAAAGGTGACAACAGCCGACGCCTTCGAGAGAGTTCAGTGAAAGTTATCGACTTCAAAGAGAAGAGCGCTCGGGGCAGATGGAAGCGGACGCTTTTAAAATTAGAATTTGGCCCCGGGGTATCGGGATAACCGGTAATTCCTCATTTGTCATTAAGCGAATTCGGCAGCGTCGCTGTGTTGTGTTTTTTTAACACCTAGAAGGACACTTTAGATAAACTCTGCTGTGAACTTACATCCTGGGCATTCCTGAAGGAGCTCCAACCTGATCTTTAAACGTGCCTCAACTCGCTCAGCAGGTAGCTAGTGGTCCTTAAAGTGTGTGTGTGTGTGTGTGTGTGTGCGGACAGGCTGAGCACAGCTTATCAGCGTCTGCAGCTCTGGTTTCCGCTCTGCAAGCCAAGATTACGGCGCTAACCGTGGAGAACCAGCAACTCACCGACAGGCTGAAGGTACGGCTCAGGGAAACGAGCACACGTGAGACGTGACAGCAGGAGCTACTTTACTGATGGAATCAGAAGAATACATTCATAAAAGCATGTTCTGAAGGTCTGAGAGGAGAAACAATGTAACCTATTGAAACACTTATATTTCCCTCCGTATTAAATTACACAATTAAAAAGTGCACGTAAATAGATTTCTATGTAGCGAATGACTTAATCTTGTTTCCTGTTGTGACTTCGCAGAAGCATCCGACGGTAAACGAGGACCCGAAAGAGGGCAGCCGTCCAAACAGCATGACGTCCAACTCCTCCTTTCACTCCACGCAAGACGAGTTTGACGTGTCCTCCCCCGCCGCCGGCGCCACTGGGGACGAGGAGGTCAGGCTGCTGAAGCAGGCCCTGGAGAGCGTCCAGCTGAAGCTGCTGGAAACCAGGAAGGAGAACCGCTCGCTCCAGTCGCAGCTGAAACCCGAGAGGAGCAGAGAGAGGGGCGAGTACGAGAGGGTGAGGGAGAAGGGACGGGAGGAGGAGCTGATGGAGAGCCTGGCGGAGCTTCAGGCCAAGCTGACAGACACCCAGGAGAGGTACCACCAGGCGGTGGAGGAGGTGGAGGACCTGAGGGCGCAGCTGGGCCGAGAAGGCCGAGAGACGGAGACCCAGGACGCCCAGAGGTGCGCCAGGCTCGAGCAGGAGGTCGGGCAGCTGAAGGACCAGCTCGCCCGATCGGGCTCCGAGCGGGAGGAGGCGTCTCGGCGGGCGAGGGGGCTGGAGGAGGCGTTGGGGCGGGCGGAGGAAGAGCAGCGGCGCGCCCGGGAGGAGAGGCAGAAGGTGGCGGAGATCGAGGAGCTGTACAAGGAGGCACAGGAGGAGATCAAGATGCTTCAGGTAGGCGGAAGAACTCGCGCCGAGAGACTTGGAGAGTTAAAAGTGGATTTTATTCGGATGAAACGAGGCTCCAGCGAGGCTTTTTGATGCTAAACATATCTGCTGCAGGAGGCTCTGAGGGGTACGGTCCCCGTGGAAGCAGCAGCAAAAGACTTTGAGGAGATGAAGGTGGAGCTCAATGAGGTCATATCCGGGCTCCAGCGCCGCCTCCTGGAGCTGTCGCACTCCTACAGCGAGACCAAGAGTCAGCTCAGCGCCGCTCAGAAGCAGCTGGTCGAGGCCCCGCCCCCCTCGGAGGAGCACCAGCTCCGGGAGCTGCGCGGCGAGGCGGAGCGGCTGAGGAGGCTGCTGGCGGAGGCCGAGGAGAGGAGCGCGGGCGCCCGGGAGGAGATCCTGCTGCTGAGGCGGGAGGCGGAGGCCCAGGCGCAGGGCTCGGTGGCGCTCGCCGACCACATGCAGGTGATGTCGTCGCTGGGGAACGCCATCAAGGAGTTGGAGAGCCAGACGGAGAGCCTGAAGGAGGAGCTACGGCAGAAGACGCAGCAGCTGGAGGCGCTGCAGGACAGGTGAGGGACTCGGGAGGGTCCAGGTCTTTACTCGCCCTGATGGCGCCCGCCTCCCTCCCTCCCTTCCCCAGGCTGGCAGCGGCGAGCGACGTCACGCCAGACGAGACGGTGTCACTGGCGGAACACGAGGGCGTGCGGGAAGAGCTGTCGGCGGAGGTGAGCCGGGTGACGCAGCTCCTCCAGGGGGCCCTCAGGAAGCAGGACGAGATGGCGCTGGAGGCCGCCGACGCCTGGCAGAAGGTGAGGGGGGGGTGGGGGGTCCGACCACGTCCTGGAGCGCTCCTCACCGCCTCCTCGTCCCTCCCCCGTCAGGCCCGAGACAACGGCGCCGAGCGGGAAGCCCTGCAGGAGCTGGCGACCTCGAGGGAGGAGGAGAACCGGACGCTGAGCTCCAGGCTGGCGGAGGCCCAGGACGCCGTGGGCCAGCTGAAGCAGCTGGTGGAGAACCACGTGGCCTCGGAGAGGGAGAAGAACAAGAGGGTGAGGGGCCTCCGCCCGCGGTGGCGTCGGACCTCCGAGAAGAGGTCGTTGACCGATGTCGTCCCCCGCAGATCGACGACCTCTCGCGGGAGGTGGGGAAGCTGAAGGAGGCCCTGAACAGCCTGTCGCAGCTGTCCTACTCCTCGGGGTCTCCCTCCAAGAGGCAGCAGACAGACACGCTGCACGCGCAGGTCAAGCAGCTCCAGTACCAGCTCACGGTGAGACCAGGGACACGGGTCGGGTCCCACGGGGACGAGGTAGACCCGGACTAACAACCACTGTCCTCCACAGGAGACCAAGAAGCAGCACCATGAGATTGTCTCAGTTTACAGGATGCACCTGCTCTACGCTGTCCAGGTAACTAACTAACTAACTAACTAACTAACTAACTAACTAACTAACTAACTAACTAACTAACTAACTAACTAACTAACTAACTAACTAACTAACTAACTAACTAACTAACTAACTAACTAACTAACTAACTAACTAACTAACTAACTAACTAACTAACTAACTAACTAACTAACTAACTAACTAACTAACTAACTAACTCTCTCTCTCTCTCTCTCTCTCTCTCTCTCTCTCTCTCTCTCTCTCTCTCTCTCTCTCTCTCTCTCTCTCTCTCTCTCTCTCTCTCTCTCTCTCTCTCTCTCTCTCTCTCTCTCTCTCTCTCTCTCTCTCTCTCTCTCTCTCTCTCTCTCTCTCTCTCTCTCTCTCTCTCTCTCTCTCTCTCTCTCTCTCTCTCTCTCTCTCTCTCTCTCTCTCTCTCTCTCTCTCTCTCTCTCTCTCTCTCTCTCTCTCTCTCTCTCTCTCTCTCTCTCTCTCTCTCTCTCTCTCTCTCTCTCTCTCTCTCTCTCTCTCTCTCTCTCTCTCTCTCAAAAATGAGCAACAGTCACTATGCCATCATGGTCTTTATATAAATAAAGTACATTTTAAAGTCTTCCACTTTAATAAATCAGATTAAATGAGTGAGTTGCTGCTCCAACAGTCCTCAGGGAGAGTCTGGACACACACCTACCACTGCTGACCCCTCCTGTGTGTCTGCAGGGTCAGATGGACGAAGACGTGCAGAAGGCCCTGAAGCAGATCCTGATGATGTGCAAGATGTCGACTCAGACCAAGGACGCCTGCTGAGGTCCCTCCAGCGTTACGAGCTGCACTTGAATCAAGCCCTCGTCGTGATCCAACACCTTCTATAATACTTACGATTATTAAAGAAGCACATTTGTTTGGCTGCACTTGGACAAGAAGCGTGTTTGTATTTTACTACTAGCGCATTTTCTAGACCGTATTTAAACTATTTTTACGGCCTTGTTAACTGAGTGGCCTTTAACACTATTTGACGTTAACCGTTTTTGGAAACGCAATTGGCTACAAACTAGGAAAACTGATCGTGTACGAGACGTTTGTACAGTTTAGAGCTTTTTTTTTGAGTTCCTTCGTACTTGAGAAGCATGCAGAAAACGTGCCTGTAATTCAAGCTTTCTACTTTCGGATTTATTTATTTTCCTCTGCCTGGAGCCTCTCTTCTCCTACTGTTTTTGTGTTTCTGCGTAGGTACGCACTCACCCTCCGCCTCGGTCCTGCACGTAGAGCCTGAAAAGAAGAAAAAAAAAAAACATTTCACTGTAAAAAATCTATGAATTCACTGCTCACTCAGGATCTTTTCACTCCAAACTGTCCCTTGTTACTCTGAATCAAAGGGAAGATACTTTTGTATTGTCACAACAAATGAAGATATGCCTGTTTGCTTTCTCTGCCAATGTTATTAAATTTTCCAGATACTGTAACGCTCTGTCGTTGATCCGTTTTATTAAAGCGGCTCCTAATTTACGAGCTGACGGTCGAGATCATAAAACCCGCTTAAATCAAGCTTGAGCCGACAGCAGACGTCCGCTAGATGACAGCGTTTGACAACATTACAGCCTGACTGATAATATTTACATAAAAAAAGGACAAAGGAAATACTCGACATTAAATCAGCCGATGATTCGAATTAATTTCTCAAACGTCGGAAAGAATGTTGCCCACATGAAACAGGCGAGGGGAAATTGGAGCAGTGCCTTCAGAGAGCAGCGAAGCTTAAATAATGAAGATCTAACCACACATGATAGCAATTACAAAGTAACATTTACTGCAAAAAAAAGATATATATATATATATATATATAATCATACTAATGTGGAAATGTGGTTTCACTTAAAGTTCAACCTGATTAAAGCGGCTGCATTTAAATTGAACTGACAGCAAACGTCCGCTAGAGGGCAGCATTGGACAACATTACCGCCTGACCGACAATATTTACTTAAAAAAGGACAAATCAAAGCATAACACTCATATTAAATCCGCCAATGATTTGATTAAATTTGTCATATGTCGGAAAGAATTTTGGCCACATGAAACAAATGAGGGGAAATTGAAGCAGTGCCTTCAGGGACCAGCAAAGTTTAAATAATGAAGATCTAACCACACATGATAGCAATTACGAAGTAACATTTACTGCAAAAACCAAATTGAATCATAGTAATGTGGAAATTTGGTTTCAGTTCAAGTTCAACCTGATGAAATATTAAAGCCGCTGCATTTAGATCGAGCTTGAACTGACGAAAGACGTCCGCTAGAGGGCAGCATTCGACAACATTACAGCCTGACCGACGATATTTACATAAAAAAGGACAAGTTGAAGGATAACACTCCACATTAAATCAGCCAATGATTTGATTAAATCTCTCATATGTCGAACAAATTTTGCCCACATGAAACAAATGAGGGGAAATTGAAGCAGTGCCTTCAGGGAGCAGCAAAGTTTAAATAATGAAGATCTAACCACACGTGATAGCAATTACAAAGTAACATTTACTGCAAAAACATCAAATCATACTAATGTGGAAATGTGGTTTCAGTTTAAGTTCAGCCCAGTTAAAGATTAATTTGGCTGCGTTTTGCTGCATTATTTTCGGTTTGCATTTGTTTAATATTCCACTTCTGTTCCCTCGAAACGTCGGTGAGTGAATGAAGATTAAAAAGATTAATTGTCTTCTCCTTCCTGGAGGTCAGACACCCTCCTCTGCCCTCCCTCCATCACATGTTTCACCAGCCCTCAATCTGGTCATTTATCTGCTCTTGCGCTTCCGCTTGCTGGTGGCGAAACCGCTGCACTTCCTGCGCTGGCCCTGTGTTTTACCCGCTGGCAAAACAAATACACACACACACACACACACACAACCTACCTCTGCTTATGCGCAGCAACTTCCTGTCAATCCCCGCTTTCCCACACGTTCTGCCCTTGGGCTGGAGGGGGGGCGCAGAGATCTGGGGCTGTGATCTTAATCCAGGCAGGGTCCGGATTCGTCAAGGATTCCCGGCTGCAAACTCTTAAACCTCTGGAGTCTGCAGACGTGAGGAGAAACTCTGTTTCAGTAAACTGGAACATTCAGGTTGATCTTATTTGACTACGTTGTCCAAACACGGAACTTTCTTACAGGCAGTTGAGCTTACGCAGGCAAAATAACATTTTACAGTTTCCACCTCGTTTAAGGGGCTTTGGTGGAGTTTTTGTCAGAAATTCTCTCAAATCTCAAAATTAGGAGAATCCTTTGTTCTGGTGAGATGTGGGACAACTCAAATGAAAGGGGAGGGGAACCACAGCTGAGCCCTGAGGAACCCCAGTCCGACTTAAAAATATAAAAAGTATTTTGTTGTTTTTTTTTATTAGTTAAATCGTATCTGAGTCGTAAGCGACTCTCCAGCTGAGAACTGAATCTGGGACCGCTGACAGACCACAGCCGCCGTGGACGAGTCATAACAGCGCGTCAAAGCCCGGGAGACGCCGACAAAAGATCTCAATTGGTGAGGAAATGAGGAAAGGTTGCAGCCAAGAGGGGGGGGGGGGCGAGTACGCAGAAGAAGAGGGGACAAGCGTGCACCCTGAGAGGGGGGGCGACTGACCCCAAACCTGCTGCAGCTGCGACGACGCAGCGACAAACGGGTCCCGCCGGCCTCCGCGCGGTCGGCCCGCGTCCACCTCAGCGCGGCGTCGCCGCCGCCGAGCTGTCAAGTGCCCTCCCGGCGCGGGGCCGGCCTTGAAACAGGACCCCGCAGCAGACGAGCGCAGGGCCGACCGGGCTCACGCAGCTTAATTGCTGCAAGATGTAACCTCGCCTGCAGCCCGCCGCGGCCCACGAACACGCTCGTGCGCTCCCCCGCACATAAAAGCGCCGCCACGCACGCTTGAGATGAAGAACGAAGAAAAACAAAAACAAACACGCAAACAAGCGCGCGTGCAAGCGTGGCGGGGCCGCCCGAAGACGACGCCACCGCCGGACCCGGGCCGCGCTGGCTGCAGTTCAGACGCTGCGACGCTCTCCGTTTGTTTTCTGGTGAAAAACGAGGTTTTAATTTCGCCGCAGCGCCGCACTTTGATGGAGAATTTTCAAACATATAATTCAAGTCGTGCTGATTTGGCCCGCTCCGGGCCTCCGACGGTCTTTGAATGCAGCGGATAAAAGATATTACTGCGGCGCTGCAGTCCACTAATTTGCGCTTGGCTGCACGAGGGAAACGTACGAGGGGGGGGGGGTGACGCTAAAAGCCCGGCTCATCTCCACCGGAACATCGTGACCCGTCCTGGGAGCACAGACCCGTCCTCAGACTGAGCTGCGCTCCTGAGGCGCAGCAGCGTGTCTGGATGCTTCCCCGACAGCAGCTGCTTGGGGGGCTGCACGTGGAGGACCCCCCCCAGAGGCGACCTCGGCGTCGACGGCACCCCCCCGCATGCGTTGCGGCTTCACGTGCGCGGGTCGTGCGGGTTCGCAGACGTGGGAGGGGCGGAGGAGGACCCCGGGTCCACGGGCGCTTTGGCCGCAGATGTTGACTCCTGCATCTGATTTGGGCAGCGTGATTGCAGCGCCGCCGTCAGGGGGGCGGGGCTGCAGCAGCTCTTTGATCAGCACTTTTTTTCCCCACATGAAGGCATCTCGCAAATATGTTAACGGCGACGTCGGCGTCCCTGGGCACCTACGCTCGGAAGGCCGAGCGGGGGGGGGATGGGGGGTGGGACGATGCCGGGACATCGGCGGGCAGGACGCCGCCGCAGGAGGAGCCCGGTCACCTCCAAACGTCCCACCTGAGCGGCGGGTCGGGTTTCACCCCCCCCCTCGCGCCCCCGTGCTCGGTCCGCCGCTCTCCTCGACTGCGGCCTCCCGACATCAGGTTCTGATGAGCCTAACTGGAAACACGTGCTCCCGCCTGGCCCCGCCCACGACAGATGGGACGGTATCGCGTTATTAACCACGGAGGGGAGGAGAGGCAGAATCCTCCCCGACTCCGAAGGCCCGGCGCTGATCCGAGCGCGCCGTGGGCGTGACCCCTCCGAATTCACCTCGACCTCGTTTCCGTGGCGCCCGCTACGGCCCCCGACCTCAACAGGCAGGGACGCGACCCGGAGAGAGGCCGCGTTCCCGGATCCATCCCGACTCTTCCGGGGAAAATGCCCCCCGCAGCTCCAGTCAGAGGGAACCTGATGGAGGCGGGACACACTTGATTCACCACAAACGCTCCAGAACCAGCTCTCCCATCATCCCATTGTCCCCGCTGCAGCGGGGCGGCGCTCCAGGCTGCAGGCCCCCGCCATAAAGCCTCGACTCACCTGCACCAAATTAGCGCGGCGGCCCGAGGCCAGGTACCCCGCCAGCACAGGAAACCCTGAGCACGCACACGCGCTGGTACGGGGGCGCATCATCAAAGAACGGGCCGCGGGACGGCGGCGGGGTCGGCGGGCATGGCGCACGGCGAGCAGCGGTGAGGTGGTGGACTGCTTCAGAGGGCGCTCCCGTCCCCGCTGGACGCTGATTCACGCTGCATTCAAGGACCGGAAACAACATCAACGCTGAGTCAAAGCAGCAGAAAAGCACCGTGTGTGTCTTTAATGTGGCCTCACACACACACACACACACACACACACACACACACACACACACACACACACACAGTGCCGCAGGAAAGGGGGGGGTCGGGGGGGGTCTCAGAGTTCGCAGCCAAGTGACAAAGAATTTACAGGCTGGTTTTAAGGACCCGAGGACTTCAGAGCGCCTGCGACAGACCGAGCATGTGAGAGAGAGAGGGAGAGAGAGAGAGAGAGGGAGAGAGGGAGAGAGAGAGAGAGGGAGAGAGGGAGAGAGAGAGAAAGAGGGAGAGAGAGAAAGAGGTCTGACACTTGTCTATGAGAGCCTTATTAAAAAGGTGAGAAGTGAGTGCGGTGTCTGGAGGAGGGGGTTCGTTTGCTCTTAAAAGAGGACTTCAAAGCGAGCCTGGTGGCGGGGCTGAGGTGAGGGGGGGTGGGGGGGTGGGGGTGAGGGTGGGGGTGAGGGTGGGGGGGGCGAGGGCGAGAAAACTTCAAGAGCTGTTGGTGGGGGGAGAAAAGATGCTGCAGCCCAAGCCGGACTGACGGGAAGAGCCGGGAGACGGTGGGAACCTGGAAACCTGGCCCGACACCCCCTCTGACTAACGCCAACCACAGACACCCCCCCACAGACCCCCCCTCAGTGAGGGCTGAAACAGACAAATACCTGCAACCATTAACTATTAACCATTACCATCAAGCACAGGCGTTTGTCCAGCACTGAGCGAGCGTCCCGAGGCCTGGCGCTCCCAGCCCTCCTGATCGGCCGTGTTGGATGTTGGTCGGATGCAGCGGGGATGATCGGACGCCATCCGGGCGTCGATTACACGCGCTGTCTCTCTCTCCTGCAGCCGCGCAGCAGATGGAGGCGCGCGGCGCTTCAGACTAAACAGCGCAGAGGCCGGGGCGGACGCGCTCACCTCCAGCCGCCGGTGGGCGAGCGCCTCACTTCATCAACCGCCACCGGCGGCGGTGGTGGCGGCGCGCTCGTTTGCGTCCTCGAGCTGATCAAACCCGTCAGCGGCTGCATCCAACCGCTGATTCGACCCTCTCGACCCTTTTTGACTCTGACGGCGTCCTCTCATCATCACGTCTTTCCGCCCGATCCCACGTCCGCGTCGACGAGGACGCAAACCTTCTGGAGGCCGCCCACCCCGCACGCGCTCGGCGGGCCTTCGTGCGCCATCGAGCTCAACTTGGAGGGGCGTGACTCGGGCCTTCGCCACTAATTCGAGCCGTCTCGAGACCAAACCCCCCCGATAACCGCCTCTAAGAAACGGCAGCCGCGCTCTGAGGCGCGAGCTCGCCGGTCAGACGTGACATTAAACCGTTTCGCTCAATTAAAAAGAACAAATCGGGCAGGAAGCGCTCGGGATGTTAATCACAGCAAAGGTCTGGTTCCTGTTATTTCATCTCAAGTGCTTCACGCTGGCTGTTAAACCGCCTGTCTGGTCTGACCATGTCGGAGTCACGTGACTCCTGAAGACTCCTGAGCCCCCCCCCACCACCCCATACCCCCCCCCACCAACACCCCCCCCCACCACCTCCGCCTGACTGTAATTACAATCATCCACTTGGTTTTATCATCTCTGTGAGCGTGTTGTCCTGAAAGAACCCAGAGTTTCTACATAATGAGGTGCACACACACACACACACACACACACACACACACACACACGCACACACACACACACACACAGCTGTGCTCCAACGTTCAGTTTCACTGTAACAGCGCAGACGGTTGCATTACAAGTTTTCAATAAAAGAAATAATCGTCTCTGCCGAATGATCCGTAACCCGATCTCGTAAACGCTTTGATCCGCTGATGGCTGCTGAGAAGCCAGATCAAAGGGATCAAAGCAGGGCCTCATGAGGGCCGGTTTGGCCGCTGACCAGTTTGCCCTCGGTCGGGGGGGACCGACTGGTGGGGGGGCGCCACGCATCCACACACGCGAGGAGGCCCGGGCGTCAGGTGACTTCAGTTCACGCCACAACCACCTCACGCTCCGATGAATTTGTGATCGTAACGTCGGCGTCCGTTTCCTGTTCGCTTCCGACAATCCGACGACAGAACGCGACCGCCGGAATCGCTATGGAGACTCCAGGCTCACCACGAGAGAGGGAGGCCGCTCCCGATGAAGGCAAGAGGCAGAGGGGGCGTGGCCAAAACACACAGGATGAGGCTTTAGTCCAGGGGTCTCCAGGTCCCCCCCAGGGGTCTCCAGGTCCCCCCCAGGGGTCTCCAGGTCCCCCCCAGAGGTCCGTGAGGCTGCAGGTTCTGGTCCAACCCAGCAGCAGCAGCACCAGACTGGACTCACTTCATCAACTCATCTGAGTCTCCAACAGCTGACTGGTCAAACTGGGTGAGCTGGACTGGTGGAACCAGAACCTGCAGCCCCTTGGGGAGGGGGTTGGAGACCCCTGACTTAGAGGAAAAGACTTGGGCGAGGCAGCGCCGCAGCCTTCGGGGGTCCCCGGCGCTGCTGCGTCAGAGCGTCGGTAAGCGATTAATCAGCGCTTTGATTCGGCTAATCGCCGTCTGATTGCGTTTTCCTGGAAGCTCTGGAATTTGTCCTCACAGCTGGACTTTTACAAGATGTCCCCGACAGCAGAAGAGCTCTGTGTGTGTGTGTGCGTCAGTGTGTGTGTGTGTGTGCGTCAGTGTGTGTGTGTGCGTCTGTGTGTGTGCGCGTCTGTGTGTGTGTGTGTGTGGGGGGGGGGTGAGCTGAAACTAGTTTAGAAAAAAAATGAACTTTTCTCAAATAAACAAATGCTGGTGTGTGTTTCTGACGCCATTGACCCTCCCCCCGGCCCCCCCCCCTCCTCCCAGATAACGGCTTTATCTCAGACCGTTGCCGTGGCGTCACTTCTTGTTAGACACACGCCAGCCCACCCACTCTCCTCAGGACCCCCCCCCAGCTAAGAGCCTCCTCCCTCCCCTCATCTCCATCCATATTTTACTGTCAGCCGCTCATGTTGCAGGTCTTGGCCCCCCCAAGCCGAGCCGGCGTGCTGCGGCGCCGTAAATCTCACCGCTCCGATCGGGGGCGGACGATTTTATTGCATCCAGGTCTTAAAAATCCAGGAAAAGTAGGTTTCTATTTTGTGTGTGTGTGTGTGTGTGTGTGTGTGTGTTCCTCCCACGACTCCCAGCGTGTCGGAGGCTCCTCCCGACTTCACGCCGCGGCCGACCCCGGCTTGATGCGCAGACGGGCGTATTTAACGCGGGGCGCATTTGGCAGATTTACCTCGTCGGGGATCGCTTCACGGGCCGGGTTAACACCTGGGAATGCCGGGACCCGGAGACCCGGCTTATCCGGAAAGCCTAAATCTTACGGGACAAGCAGGAGGTCCCAGCTGGAGATCTCGGGAGGCGCGGGCAGAACACGTCGCTCCCAGGTCTTCGGAGATAAAAACGACAAAGCCAACGCGGGTCAGAGCCCCCCCCCCCGTGACCACAGGTCGGGCCAGAACCCCAGAACCACCGAGCCCGGACCAGCAGCGCTCGAGCTCCGGAAAGGAAACCCGACATCGACGACAACGACGACGAGAATGTTCTGGACCTCCTGCCTTCGATAAGAAGTCAAACTGCAACCAATCAGATCAAAGCAAAGGCCGCCCTCCTCTCAAGAGAGATAAAAGATCTATTTTATACATCACATTATAGATACTTCGCTCCAAATTGTGGATTCAATTTAGAGATTTGAGCGCCACAAAAGAAGCCTCCATAAATAAAACCACTGCACGCTGTACAGATAAATATGAGTGACTTTTTAAAGCTCTTTGATGGCTTTGATCAGGCACTCTCCTGCAGCTACATTCGCAAATTTGTACCGTTTCCCTCCAAAAATGGGAAAAATCGGTGCCGACAGGAGGGTTGTAAGCGCTCTGGGGGCACGTCGGCCCCCTCCCGAGGCTTCAACCCGACACTTATTACAACATTTCCTGCGGATTTAAGCGGAAAAACGTGTAAATAATCGTCGTCTGTACCTGCAGCTCAGGCGACGCTGACGAACCCCAGCAGGTCCCCCGTCTGAGCCGCTCCAAATCAGCGCCGCTGATGAAAAACCGTCTTCTAATCCGACACAGCCCTCCGCTAGCCTGTTTACAATCACGACACATGGTTAACGTAAAAATGATTAACGCCGGGCCGACGTCGACCGTCACATTCTCCCGAACCTCTGAAGACTTCTGCCCCCTCGAGGCTCCGGCGGACTTAAAAAGCCATTAAAGGTTTTCTGGATGGCCTCGTTTTTCCTCCGAAGCAGCTTTTCAGGTCGTGTCAGAGTCCGTTCGGTGGGGATAAAAGACGAAACACACTTCCTGAGTAGGTTTTCAAAGCCCCCCCCGCTATAAATGGCGTCTTTCAGGGGTTTTTTTTGTGGGGCGAACATCTTAGAATCGAGCGGTTTCCCTCGACACCCGGTTTGTCCTCGTTTGGTTTTGTCTGATTCCTCCCGAGCTCTTGGATCGATTCACCAGAGCAAACATCGAGGAGAGCATGCTTCAGTAAACCGAGCTGGAAGTCGTCTCGAACTGTGATTGATTTCCGCCCCGGACCCGTCCAAAAATAGCTTTTTTTTTTTTTTTCCCTCCGCCCTGGCCCGCCGACTGCTCCGGGAACTCGGCTCCAATCGCAGACGTCGTTCCGGCCCGATCCCGTTTATCCGAAGCAAAACACAGACAATCGAATAAGTGGGGGTTTATCCTGCGACCGGCGGACTTCCCGACCCGCGCGAGGAGGGTTTAGCACCCTACCGCGAAGGCCTCGGGCGAGCGGCGCCCGTCGGCGGCGTGAGCGGCGGCAGCAGGTGGTTAATGCGCCTCCGGCGGGATGTTTAATTTAGCCGGGCGCTCAGCTGCTCGGGCCCGTCAGACGGAAGCCAGGCGCTCGTTTGTCCGTCAGCGGAGTTCGGCCGGACACATTCTGCTCTTCAATCGTCCGAGGGAGCGACGCGGAAAACAACCGCCGCGTTCCAGGAAGTCTGGCCGGGAGAAACGAGCGTTTTTTTTTCCAAACCCGCGAACGCCAAAACAAAACCGGAGAGGGAGAACCAGGCCAGACTATTTTATCGGGGCGACCGGCCAGCGGGTCGCTAAACGTCACGCTGCGTTCAGGGTAATTGGACGTTCGCGCGTTCGAGCTCGTCCCGGCCTTACGTTCGTTCGTTCGTCCGTCCGCGGCGGGATGGAATCGGACGATCCTCGGGGGGGAGGAAAATAAAAAAGGGAGGAGGGAGAACCGAAGGGACGGCTCGATGATGTCGATGAAAGCGCGAATAATCGATACGGTCCCGTTCGCGAACGCGCGAGACCCCCAAAGGCCTGCCTCTTCGCCCCCGACAAAAGGTCACGACCCCCTCGCCGCGATGCTCGTTAATCAGCCCGGGCGAGGGGGGGGGTGTTCGCGTCGATGGCGAGCGATGGCGAGCCGCGTTCGCCGACTCGACCCCCGAAACTCCCGACGACAACCCTGTGATCTGTCAGTCAAACCGATAATGACAGGCCTGCCTAAACCTCTAAACCCGGGGGGGGGGGGGGGGGTCCGTCCCGATCTCCCCGATTGATCCGCGGAGCACCTGCCGCGCAGACGGGAGCTTAGCGGCATCAAAGCGGCCGCGTCCTCCCGGTTTGTTCGCCTGTCTAGACAGGACGCTCGCCGACTATTGTCTGCCTGTGTGGACGGCTTCGCCACATCACAGGGCTTTGTCTCGCCCGCCTTTCAACCCCCCTCCCTCCCCGCCTCAGATGGGGCCATCAAAGCGTCGGGGCTGAAGGTGTGCAACAGGTAGGACGGGAGGGGGCGGGGCCTGGCCCACTTTAACCCGATACGCCTGAAACGAGAGTCGGGCACGCGGGTGTCTGGTTCCAGCTGCGTTAGCCCGGTCATCACGTCGGTAACTCAGTAACGGGTCCCTCCGCCTGACCCGGGGCCCCTCGCGATGCTCCGGGGAGCGCCCCCGACCCCGACCTCCCTGACCTCCGCCTCACCTCGCGCCCGACGGGCGAACAGGAGGCCGCCCGGGCCCGTCCCCCGATCGCTAGCCGCGAGCGATACCGCCGCGAAGAAAAAACAAGACGTAACGAACATCTGCTTCCTCGCCGTCCGCCGCCGCCGTGCCCCGCCCCCTCCCCCCCTCCTCTAATGATCCGGCCTTTGATTGGCTCTGGCGCCGATTGGCCGCAGGCCCGCTCGCCTTTCAACCTCCCGCCTGGCGAAATAAACAAGAAAGCCACGAGGATCATCAAAGACATCCGTCTTATCCCCCCCCCCACCCCCCCCCCCCTCGCGCCGCACACCTTTATTTAGTCTCTCTTTAACAACATACATGTCTGGACTGCGCCGGTTTATTCTGCTTGTCAAACTCGATTACGACGGAGCGAAAGACCTCTTTTTCAAGTCAGTTAAACGTAATGTAGCAGATTATTGCTGGGACGGAGCCAACGCCAGGTTTAACGACAGGAGAGCGACAACTTTTTTTTTTTTTTTTTTTTTAACCGCCTTCGCGGAAAACGAGCGCCGGCGGCGGGCGCGCGAGCGAACCCGCTTTGAAGGCTTTAAAGCCTTTTGTCGCTTGTCTATAAAGTATCCCGACGTGTAAACAACGATGGGCGGCGACAATATTAATGAGGCGGAGAGGGAAAAAGAAGGTGAATCCACATCTGCGTTTTTTTATTCATGCCTTTAAAGTCCAGCTGAAATGAAAACCACATCTGGGGCCTTGTTATCGTGTCCACATGTTGTATTTTTTTTTTTTTTTTAATAAATCGACTAGAAAACATCACGACCGACGTAAACAAGGCGAGGTCTCGGCTGACGCTTCCCGTCTCGGATTCACCGCCCCCGGAGGGCGGAAAGGGCCAAGAAAACGACAGCAGCGCGAGGTGCTTCCCGTCCCGGTCGCGTCCAAGTTCGCGCCGCGATGAGAGGGGAGGGGGGCGGAGCTAACGCGCTGAAATTTCCGCTTTAGTGAGAAAAGGTGGGCAGGAGGGATCGGTAATCATTAATTCATCCGTCAGCTGGCTTTCTCCGAAACCAGAACCGACCCGCCTGCTGCATTATTCAACCAGCGCTCCCAGTTCCAGCATGAATATTTCAGGAAAGGCGGCGGGGGGGCCCACACGGGACGGGGCGACGGACCGGGCGCAGGTGCGTCGGCGCGGGCGAAACGCCGAGAAGAACAGCCGCTTAAAAACCGCAAAGCCCCACAGACATTCCCAGTATGACATCCAGCGGGAGCGTTTTCCAGGATCGGAGGAAAGAGCCGCAAATCGTTTTTGATCGTGAAAACATTCCGCCCGCGCTCGAGTCACCGGGTTCGCTCCTCCGGCGGCGACTCGATCGGGGCCTCAAAACGTGTGCATGTAGCGCACGAGGGGAGTTCGCATTCCAGCGTCACCCGATGTTTAATGTTCCAGCTTTTTGGGTCCCCGCCTGAAGTTACCGACCAGCGCAGACGCCATTACAGCGGCGAGGCCGCCGCGCTGGACGGGCCTCCGAATCTCTCGGTTTACGCCAGAGACGGTAGACTTCTGAGACGTCGCGTTTCCAGCGAGAGTTACGATCTCGACTTCGGCGGGGCCGCGCGGGATGTCGGCGATCCTGCGTCGTTTGGAGGAAGTCGGGGTTAGATCTGCTCGCCGAACCCCGGGGGGGGGGTCGGCGTCTAGAGTCAAACTACGGTTTGGGGTTCGATCGTACGGCGTGATCGACTCCATCGTGACTTCCCGCTGAGTCGCGGTTACACGGGCCCGCGCTGGAGTAAACCGCGTTTGAGGCGGAACAGAAGCCCCGGCGCATTCCGCCCGTTTCCGTCAGCAACGCCGGTCTAATCCGCTGACCTTCAGGTGCTTTGATTTGGAACGCCCCGTCTATTTCGAGTATCCCCCGAAGAGTCGCTTCGGCCAATAACAATCACCGTCAGCAGCTGAGGCCAAAAATATTCCAGGAGAAATATGCGTGCGCTCGGGGCGTTGCGTAATCCTCGCCGCGAACGGGGCTGTTCTGCGTTTACCTGCAGCGCCGGCGGAGGGGGCGGAGCCACTGGACCTTTAAGATGGCGCAGTGTCTGCCCGTTAAGAGGTAAAAAAAAAAAAAAAAAAAGGAGAAAACAACAGCTTCTTTGTTTATGCGATTTGAAGGTCGCGTTTCTGCGATCGGGAATCTGGGACTCATTCTGAGGCCGCCCGAGGAAGAGGTGTTTACTCGCCTTCCCCTCTTTACTGCAGTTGCCATCTTGATCCCCGCTTGTTTCCATTTCAAGCGCACGGGCCGCATTCCGATGGACTGACTGAAATCGTGTGTAATGTGGGAACAGCGAGGATCTACAACCTTAAAAAGGAGATGATTCATTTAGGAAGGCCGCATCCAGAGAGCTCCGTCACCAAGGGGGGGGGACGGGGGGGGGACGTCCTGCAGCAGCCCGAGCGTAGCCTCGTCGTACGGCCTCTTCCTCGTCTCTAAGTGCTTTAACGTGTCTGTCGTTAAAGTTAACTGCCGGGGCCGCTTCAGCAGAACTGATCTGAAGACCCCGGTGCCTTCAAAGCCACCAGCGGGACCGCAATGAAACCATCGGGAGGACGAACAACGCCATCGGGGAGCAGCGGCGCGCCTATCCACCCTCGCCACGCCATCGGGGGCCTGAGAGCCCCCCCCGTCAGCTGTAACCCGCGGAGCGTGCGTTAAAGCGAGGACGCGCCGCGGCGACGGGACCCCCGACGTCGCCCCCCCCGATTGGCGGGATGGAGCGAAGACGCGGCGGCGGCTGAGCGGCAGGGAGGCAGAGCCGAGGACGGGCTGCAGCGGCTCACTGTCAGCGGCGAGCCAACATCGGAGGAGTTCCTGGTTGTGCGTCGCAGGCCAAAGACAAGAGCCAACAGCCCCCATGATCCATCATCCGGGCGGATCCTTCGGCGGATGAATGTCCTGTTTCAACAATTTCTCAGGCGGAACCTCAGAAGACCCCGCGTTCCCGAAGAAGTCCCGAAGAATCGCGATTGTTTTGATAAAGCAGCAAAAAAAAAAAAAAAAAAGTCAGGGTTTTAGTGCTGCGTGAAGTTCTGAAGGCCAAATATCACAGATGGATCAAGTTACTAGCGTCTTCCAAGCATAACTCCTAAAATATCTGAATCTGGATCCAAACTCCAGCGCCGACGCCACGGTGGACACCGGGAACTTCAGTTATTTATGGTGATGACTTCGGGGACGCCAGCCTGACTATCAGCTATCCGCATCCATGCGGGTCCGTTCGCGTCGAGTCGTCGGGAAACGCCGTCGATGCCGACGCGGGCGAGGATGCTCGGGTCGGTTGCGGCGCCCCCCCCCTCCCGCCCCCACCCCGGCGCTGTCCGTGGTGCTGAACGTTTACGCCGCGACTTCGGCCGAGATCGAGGAGACGGTCACCAAAGAGGAGAGCGATGGGGTCACGTGACCCCCCCACCGAGAGGCGAGGGTCCCGCCGACATCCGCCCGGCTCCGCTCGCCTCTACGGTGGTCCGCGCCCACGCCGAGGGGAGCTCGGCCCGGGCGCGACGCTAGACCGATAGCAACAATTTTCCGCCGCATACCTTGGACGGGGTTCAGGAGCGATATTGCAGCAGCGGAGCGCGGACGCCGTCTGACAATGTGAAAAGGAAATGAAAGCGCCGCGGAACCAGACAGCGGGGCCGGATTCTCCAGAAGGCGGGAGACGGCGACGGGAGCGAGGTTCTCTCGAACAGAGGGAAAAACTCTACTGGCATCAAAGATACGCCGACATTCATGCGTAATAACTCTTCCCAGCAGAACATCTGCATAAATACGGACCTGACAGCACAACAGCGCTGGGACACGGAGGGAAAATACCAAACTCGGCTTTTATTGGGCCGGAGCTGACGGGCGTTTATCAGAAGGACCAGATAGGAACTTTACGGGAAGGCCGGGGCCGTTTGAGAGGCGGAAGGAGCGAGGCTTCCATCGCAGGACTTAAAGAAAAACGCTGCTCGAGTCAGCTTAAATGTGGGAGGAGGCAGGAGCAGGGAGAAGGAGGGAAAAGAAAATAGGGTGGGACAGACACCCCCCCCCCCTCCAAACACACACACACACACACACACACACGCACACACACACACACACACACACACACACAGCTCTACAAGTGGTTTTCATAGAGAGGCAATTACACTAAAAGATGACATCTGGGGAGTTGCTCAGATAAATCAGGTGAAACGCAAGATTTGGTCACCTCAGACCAACTCAGATAATGAGGGAGGGAGGGAGGGAGAGATGGAGAGAGGGAGGGAGGGGGGAGAGAGAGGGAGGGGGAGAGAGGGAGAGAGAGAGAGAGAGAGAGGGAGGGAGAGTAAAGAGGGAGGGGGCCACACACGGGAGGACAGAAGAGAGGCAACACACAGCTGCGGCGCTCACAACTGCGAGCGGCAGCGACGGAGGAGCGACGGGGAGGTCGAGATCAGCGACGGCCGCGGAGGGAAGACGAGAGCGCCGCCGCGGCTCGGTTACGCTCTGGTAACTCCACACCGGCTCGGGGAGGAGGAGAGGGAACCGGATCGCGGGACTCGTGCGCGGGTCCCTCCATCTCTGGATTTGGAAGGTTGCGAAGAGCGGCGTCGACCTTTTCGAAAAAAACAAAAACTTTTTTGGTCCCGTTTGTGGCGAGCGGGCCGGAATTCTGTCTCCAGCCCAGCGGGATGAGCATGTGAGCGCGGAGGCCCCTTCACCTCAGCGGCGAATCGCAGCCCGGGTTTTCCTCCCGAAATCAAGGGCCGACTTTCTCCCCTCGGAGAACGGGATCTGGGGTGTGGGCGAGGGACTGGGCGACTCCCCGGGAGGAGGCGGAGGCGTGCGGAGGTCTTCGGGCGAGGTGATGCGACCCACGGATGTCGTCGCATTCCTGCAGAGCTGCTGAATAACAAAGCGCGCGGGGGGGCTTCACCTCCGGCGTCACCGGCCCCCCCGGCAGGTTTCCGCAGTCTCGGCGAGGTCGGGGTCCCCGGGCGGAGGAGGTGCGGTCGGGCAGGCAGGGGGGGTCTCTCCCACTCTCGCTCCCTCTCCCCTCACCCGGATCAGCATGCCCCAGCCCCCGAGCACCTCCACAGCCCTCCCAGCTCCACTACCATGTGTAGATGGGCAGTGACACAAGGTGCACCGGCCGCCTGCCTCAGACCTCCCTCCCTCCTCCTCCCCCTCACCTTCGCCCTCCTCTTCCTCCTGCTCGGACCATCGTCTTCCTCGTCCCTGCCCGCCGCCAGGCCCGAGAAAGCTCGCCATGCCCCGGGAGGGACGCCGGCGGGCGCCTTCACCCGGGCGCCTTCGCGTATCTCGTCGCCCCAGCCGCCAGTCTCCTCCGCCAGGTTGCCCCGGGCGACCAACGCGTCCTCGGCGACGGTCGTCGGGCGCCACGTACGGAGCAGCTACAACCACCTCCAGGGGGACGTGCGCAGGAGGAAGCTCTTCTCCTACCAGAAGTTCTTCCTCCGCATCGACAGGAAAGGAAAAGTCAACGGCACCAAAAGCGAGGACGACCCGTACAGTAAGTGTCTTATCCGAACCGGCCCGGCTCCTCGGCGGTCCGTCGGGCGGCTCGCGTCGGGCTCAGAGCAGAGAGAACCCCGGACGCCACCGTCGCCACAGCCCTGCTGGAGCATCACCCGCGTCCCGTCTCAAGCAGAAACGCTCTCTGCTCCTTTTTTGGACATCCGACGGAACGTAGAACGCCGTTCGTTTGGGGAGCGCGGCGCGGGCGCCCGCGCGCTTGCACGTTATAAAACCAGTTGTCAGAACCGGTTGAGGCTGATGCAGAGCAGAAGAGCTCGAGCCTTCGTTATCGTCCCACCTCTTTATCTTCTAGTTAAAGACATCTGGAAGTTCTCCGGGACTTCCAGCGGCTCAGAATAGCTGCATCACCTCAGGGCACGCTGACAGTAGCTGGGGGAGAACAGAACATTGCTTCCACATTTTACCTGCTCGCTTTCCTAAAACGATCCCAACAGAAGCCTCCCGCTGCACCGCGCTCCCGTCGGGGCGTCCCGCAGCGGGTTTTCGGTCGCTTCCACGCTTCCCCTGCCCTCCCTTGTCCTGCGCGAGTGCAGAGAGGCCGGCCGCGCACATGGCCTCCACATGGCCGAGCCCCGCTTTTACTGGGGCTGGCGTGCGTGCGTGCGCGCGTGTGCGCGCGCCACTCGGACAACGGGGCTGAAAGAATCCCAATTAGCGTCTCGTCCCCCCCAACCCCCCACCCCCGCTGCCCGCCCTGCAGTCTCCCACACACGTGCACGTTTGCTCACCTGCACATAAACGCGTACCTGGCAGCACGCTCCCACCAACCGTCCGCCCCATCGCAGACAGATGTGCAGAACGCTTTCTGGAATGTGGACGATAACCTGGGGAGACCTGGCCGGGGGAATAAATAATTGCCAGACGGCCCATCTGCACGGGAACGTCATTTCTTGCTCGATTTAACGCGAAGAGCAACAAATCATCTCCCGCGAAGCGTCGCATTTAACATACACGGGTTCTCCGACGCTTCAGAGCTGGCAGATGTGTCTCCCCCTTTCGGCAGCGCGAGGGATTACACCGCTGATACGTCAGTCCCGACACGCTTGAAACATGTGAGGCGACACGAGGTCACCTCGGACGCCATCTTAAAAGACTCGTCAGGTTGCGACCCACTTTTGATTTGTGCAGACTCCTCAAACCGGCCAACAGGCGTTCCACTTGGCGGCGTTAAAAACAACTGCGTGAAAAGCAGAGGGCCGGTTTTACAAAGCGGCCTCCTTTGATGCAGGTCTCATTAGAAACACATGGCTCTTCTTAGCTGCTGCTGCACATCTACAAGTTGAGCTTAATTGTTGCTCCACCGGAGGATGTCATTAGCCTGAGAGGCGGGGGTGGGGGTGGGGGGGGCTGCGATCGCGCTCCAGTTGTCTGGTAATGCGCGGGAGGTCAGGTTGCAAATGGGCGTCATTAGGGGGGTGTCAGAGGTGATGAAGAAGTTCCAGCTCCAGCTCCGGGGTCGGAGTTCCCCTCCCCAGCACAGCCCTTCTAAATCACCCCGTCAGGGCCGGGGAACGGCATCACTCGGGGATTAGGGTCGGCGGGTTGGGAGCGTGCGCTCGCCGTAGCGCGCCGCCGTTCGTCTACCCGCGGTCATGTGATCCGCCCGGTTTCCGCCGTCAAAATAAGGCGCCTCCCGCCTCCAGAGACGGACGCGGTGTCAGGCTGTCGCGGATTAGCTCCGATCATGAATAACGGAGCGTTCAAGCCCTTCGCCACCATCCGCACGCCGCCACACAGCGTTTCTAAACAAATAAAGCCGTGAAGCATTTGGACGCGTGCTCGGATTTGGACCGCAGGCTTTTGGTCGTGCATAGCTCAATTAGCGTTGTGCAATACCACAGTGACAGTCAGGGCGGGAAACGTGGCTTGGAATCCCACCCGGGTTGTAAAAGCCGCCACACGCAGTCAAATTGCCAACATTCATCACAGCCATCACCCACTGACATGATTTAATCCAACCCGCCGCAACTCAGAGAGTCGAATAAATGTGGGATTATTCTAATCTCCTGCAGGTTTTCTGTGTGTAATTACAGGCAGTAATTACAGGCCCTCCTCCGCCCCGAGGTCTGACCTCTAGCCACTGACCCGTTCGGGAAACTTTGCTCTCGGAAAGGTCAGCGGGGCGCGCCCCGCGCTGCCCCCGGTGGTTAGGCGAGGAAGCCGCCGATGTTAAATTTAGATCAAACGCGTCCTCGTGTGTCGGCGAGGGGCGCCAACATAAAGAAATGAGCTTACAGTCAATCACAGGGCCGCGCAACTGACCACAGAGTCCACTAAGAAGCTGTGATTGTTCAATAAAAGTGAAAACAGATGCGCTTGAGTCACATCGCACATTCAATAACTGGGAATTTCCATTTCGCATTACTCCCCCCGGTGCCTAAAGCAGTCGCGCTCGTTAGCAAGCGGAGCGCTTTTCCACCGATTTTGCTCGCATCGAGCCGAGCTCGCCACCTAAACGTCTAAAAACGTCATTATCGGACGCGCACGCCTCCGGTGACTCGGCTCGTTTGTCCCGAGCGCGCATTTCGATCAGCTTTCCCCTCGGCTCTCCGCTCCGCGCGCGTTTAGGGTTCTCATGGGAAAAGGTAACAGTGTGGCCTATAAAAGAGAATTATGAGGAGGTGCTGGATGCAGCAGAGGTTAATGTCAGCCTTGCCTTTCATTAAAATTTACTCTGACATCTTCATGGACTCTCCTCCTCCGGCGGCCGTAAATAACGGCTGCACGCAAACATCCCGGCGCGAGCTCGCTCGGGGGCGGGGGGGGCGGCGGCGTGCTAAAGGCCACCAGAGCCTCCTCCGACGGCTGAATTCAGCTGCGCTCCCAGAGAGCCACGAACCCTCCGGCTCCGGGTCCGGTGGGGCGGTCGGGGACGTTGCGTAACCTCGCCTCGCGCAAGAGAGACGCTTTCGAGACGCGGGTGAAACCTAAACTGAACCGGGCGATAACGTAAACGCGGAGGGAAGACCGATGGAGCGTTACGTCACCCCTGAGCCGGTCCCAGTCGAACCCGCGAACACAGATAGCCGAGGCGTTCTCAGCGTTCATCCCGGCGCAGGTTTCCAGGATTCTTACCCTTTTAAATACCAGGAAAGACTACAAAGCAAATTAAGAAGACCTGCACATGAGGATTAACAGTACACCGTAACTGAGCCCTCTCTTTGATGTCTGCGATCTTTCCCTTTGATCGACGGCCCTTTCCGTGTTTCCGCCTGCTGGACGGTTCCAAGACTGTCAAAACAGAGGATTTATTTAATCCTAGGTGCAATTCCAAAGATTTCCAGAGAGCCTGGGGGCGGGAGCATCTAAGTGGCGGAGCTCTGTGAGATACATCTGGCAGTACTCTCCAGGTCCTCCTCGAGTTTTACAAGCCCGCACAGTTCATGCTATAAATATGTAGGAGCATTTACCCCGTGAATAAAACCATATTGTCCATTCAGGCCGTCTCGTTCCCGATTTAACAATAATCCAGCGGATTCTGTGGTCTGAAGGACAAATTATTACATTTGGCCCGAGGCAGGCGTGTCATTATTAATAACATTTGTTACAGTAACGAGCTGGAGGAGCGCGCGCCTTCGGCCGCGAGCCGCTGTGATCCGAGTCCAGGCAGGAGGTCGAAAAACGGGATGGGAGGAGTTCAAGTTGGGAGTTGGGATCAGATTGAGACGAGGGCCGGGCTCGGGGCAGGGATGAGACAGGGGGGTCCTCACAAAGATAGAAAGACAAGCCCGGGGGGGGTGTGTGTGTGTGAGGACGGTCCACCGGGGGTGGGGGTTCGGGGTCGGGCGGAGACGGTCCCCGGGTTCCGTCGGGTCGAATAAAAGCGCCGCCGCAGCGGGCCCGCGACGTGTTTTGACAGAAGCCGGCGGCTCTGGCGCTTCGTCGCGTTACAAAGTCAGCCGGGTTTGAAGAGAACCGCCCCCCCGCCCCCTCCGAGAAACCGCCGTTAGCCTCGCCGTCGATTCCTGCCTCGTTTCCGCTCCGCTCCTAAACGTTTGTGACACAACCCGACGCGGTTTTGCCGCGGGAGAGTAAAACGATCCGGGGAACCTTCAGACGGGGAAGGGCGACGGGGCCGGGCGTCAGGTGATCCGGTTATGTTGGAGTTTCTTTAATAATAACCCGGTTTGTTTTTCTTGCACCTCGGCCGGGTCCGAATCTGGTGGCGTGTGGATTTCAGCTCTCCGGGTCCAACTGCGGACGGGAGACGCTAAGTGTTTCTGTCAGGGATGGAAATAAAGTCATAAACTCATTACGGGCCAAGAAGGCGGATAATCCAGAGAGCCCGTGTTTACCAGAACCGGCCCGCTAATGAAACAAATAGATGTGATGCTGGATCATGTTTGACTAATACGATTTAACACCGCCAGCATGAAAAAATGTGTTTGTACAGGCCGAGATCAAAAACAGAGCAGACGGGCTTTAAACAACTGGGACGGGGAAAAGTGAGGAGTTTTGGTACCGTATAAACCCAGAAGGATTCAGAATTCCACAGCGCTGCAGAACTGTTTAACATTCTGAACCGAGGCTGGACTTCAGATTTAAAGCGCTCCTTAATCCCACCGTTTTTGTGCTGTCACGATGAATAAGAGGCTTCATCCATTATTCCTCTTGCTATTGTTTCAAAAAAGAAAAACAACCTCTTCAAACCATTTTAATCCCACTTCTCTTCGCGGAACATCACGTTTGCGTCTCATGCGTGAGGTTCGCTCCAAAAATCTGGACTGGAATGAAAGAATCAAACCGTTTCCAGGCTTTCTAGGTTCACGCAAACCCTTCCGCGTGGCCGCGGCGCGGGCCGGCGCGCTCACGCGGGTCACCTGGTCGGGGTCGTGGCTAATAATCTCCCAGAAATCTCCTGGATTAGCACCGGGAACGCTTCCAGAACCTCCTTTTGACCGCTGGGCCCGGCCCCGTCTCTGCAGAAGGGGAGGTCGGACACACATGTTCCACATCCAGGCCGCACGTGCACGCGCACACGCGCGTCACACAGCACAATAAGGTAACACGGGGGGGAAATAAATAACAAAGTTCGCCAAAATCTGCTTTGCAAGTGAGAACTTTCATATTTTCTTTCAAAAGGAAAATATCGATGGCCGTTTTCCAGTTTTGGGGAAAAAAAAAAACATTTTTTACTTATGTTTTTTTTTTCGCCAGTGGAGAAGCAGCTAGACCTGCTTGGACCGAAATTCAAACGAAATCATCAATCCTTTGATTTATCTGAGCTTGGAAGTGCTGAGACTGAAACAGGAACACTCGGGCGGGGAAGCAGACGTCAAAGGAACGCTGGCTTTCATGTCAGAACTTAAGTGAAAGCATCAAAGAGGTGCTGATTTTTTTAAGTTAGGAATGAGTGGGCTTCACGGCGGGTGATGAAGTATTAGATGCTGGTCTGAGGGGCTAAAAGGGGCAGGAAGCAAAGCAGGAAGTGACTTCAGCTGCAGGTTAAAAAAAAAAAAAAAAAAAGAAGGCTTTGATTTATCAAAGTCCGCTTTGATCTCGGCTGCAGATTTCTCCTTCCCGGACACCAGCGCCTCGCCGCGGGGTTCAGTTAAACACGGACGCGCTCTTTACGACGCGGTTAACGGGCCAGACAGAAGGCCTGGACGGGTCGCGTTTACTCGCGCGCAGCCCCGACGGCGCTACGGTCCGAACCTCACCTGGCCCCGCCACGTTACCCGGTGACGCAGGTGTGAACGGTTCCAAACCCGAGCGTCGGTCGCGTTAACCGAGCCCCCCCCCCTCCCCCCCGCCAGCTGCGCTTTCATCCCACGGTCATAAAAAACGGTTTTCTCGTCCACTCCCGAACATCGGCTCGCGATTAAGAATTCGGGCCGAAGTCCAGGACACGAGAAGGGGGAGGAGCAGAGGGGGGGAGGAGCAGAGGGGGGGGGGGGGGGGGGGTGTTTGAACTTTAACAGGGCCGGTGTTCCGAGGTCACGGTTTGGAGCGTCTGCTCCGGAATGTTTGGAGCGTCTGGGCTGAGCGTTTACCGCCGGAACGCTCGCGCGCCGGGTTCGCGCCACAGGCGGAGGGGGGGGGGGTTGTCGTCCCCCCCGCGCGCCGTGCCGTAAACCCTGTTGTTGCAATCTAAGCCTTTTGTTGCAGCTCAGCCTTTCAAGTCGCCAGCAGACGGGCGGCTTCTGGTAACAGGCAGAGGGGCCATAAAAAAAAAAGGAAAAAAAAAAGGGGGGGAAAAAAAGAAAGAAAGAAAGAAAGAAAGGCCTGCGCTTTGGTTTTCCACAGCCCACATCAAAGCGGAGGAGGGAGAAGGGGTTTGAACAGGTGGACGGGCCTTTAAGCGAGGCGCGCCGCTTTCGTTTGACGGATCGCAGCTCGGGCGCGGCGGGACGGAACGGCCTGGGACCGAGGGGGGTGTCGGGGGTCTCGGGCGCGGACGAGGCCCGGGGCGCCTCCGCCAGGGGAGGGGCGGGACGGACGGCGAACCCGAGGAGCCCCAGAACCTCGAAGGTTCTCGTTACTTTTCAACACCGATTTAAATTTAAAAGGTTCACGGGCGGAGATCATCCGAGCCTCCGCCCGACCCGACAGGAAACGGCTGCGGTGGATACGCCATCCGCGCCTCTCCCGCAGCTCCGAGCCCCCCCCGGCTCCGCTTCCTCCCGGCCACTTTAGCTAATCCCCCTCAAACCTCTGATAGTTTTACGGGTCGGAACAACCGACTCCTGGACGGGAGAAGAAAGAGCCGGCGACCGCATCTTTAAACCAGTAATTGGTCGGGGGGTTGGGAAACCGATACGGGCGCCTTGACCCGCCGCCAGCCACAGAGGGTCTTCTCCGGGTCCGCGTGCCCCCCCCCACCCCCACCCCGTCCCACGGCTGCCAGCCGGAGCTCGGGAAAACAAACACGGGGGAGAGATGTTTTTTTTTTCCTGGCTTGCGCCTCCACGCCAGCAGCCAACGGGCAGGGGGCAGGAGGCCGCCCCCCCTCACCCACCCCCCCCCACAGGGGAGGAGGTGCCCGGAGGGGGAAAAAAACGCCGCTTTTCCCTGCAGAAAATCGAACCATCGTTTCCTGAACTCCCCGTAAGGCCCCATCGGGCTCGCCGCGGTCCAAAATCGCCCCCCCCCTCCCCCTTTTGAACCCACGCTCGGCCCAGTCGGGGTCACAGACCTCGACTTCCCTCTGGAGAACCCCGATCCAGAACCCAAGAACCGAGCGTTCGCCCCGACGACGAGGCGTTCCGGGCTCTTCTTGACGCCTCTCCGTTCTCTCCTGCAGGTATTCTGGAGATCAAGTCGGTGGACGTGGGGGTGGTGGCCATCAGGGGCCTCAGCAGTAACTACTACCTGGCCATCAGCAAGAGGGGGGAGCTGTACGGAGCGGTGAGTGGCTGCCCGATCCCCCGGGTTCTCCCCCCCCTCCCTTTTGAGCGGGCCTGAATGGTTGCTAAAGCAGGTGACAGGCCTCTGCTCCAGAAATAGGAACCAGGGATCAGTCAGGGCGAGCTCCCCTCTCGGCTCCATTCACAAACGCGAAACACAATCCCCTCGGTTCATTCTGCCGGGTCCCTCCGGTGGGGGGGGGGGGCAGCCCTGGTTTCATCAGGCTTCTCTCTCTCTCCGCCCGCCTTTTCTTCCTCCCATTCTCTGCCCCCCCCCACCTTGAAAGGGCCGACTCTCAGCGTCTCCGCGGTCTCACACCGCAGATGAAATGACACACGGCGGGGAGGACAGAGGCGCGTTCTGTTGCACGGCCTGGAACCGAATTCCCATGACGTCGCCGGCCCGCTGCGACACAAGATAGACCGGTGTGGCGCTGGGGAGGTGGCGCTGGGGGGGGGGGCGGCGTTCAATTACACACCGTGGCTTTTGCACAGGGACTTCTTTATCCAGCGGCCATCAAGTGAAATCTTTGTCCCGTATCTGTGGATTAAAACATGAAAATCAACCGACCTCGATAAAGTCTCGACGTTTAGCGCCGTGTCTGTCGTTAACCCCCTCCCCCTCCTCCCCCCCCCACACAGAGGGACTTTGGCCCGGACTGCCGCCTGATCGAACGCATCGAGGAGAACAAGTACAACACCTACGCCTCGGCGGAGTGGCGCAACAAGAGGAAGCACATGTTCGTGGGACTGAACGTCAACGGCAAGCCGATGAGGGGGAAGAAAACCCGCCGGAAAAACACGGCCACGCACTTCCTGCCCATCGTCGTACAACCCCGATGACCGGGCGCCAGCCGAGACACCGCGGGGTGGGGGGGGTGGGGGGGGGGGGGGGCTTTTGTGGACTTATGGGGGAGCTACATTGACAGACCCGAGTCAGGTCTGATATGATGCACTGAGGAGGAGACACAAGGGAAACCTACAGACTGAAACATTTCTATTTTTAAAGACAAAGAAATAAGATATTGCAATACAGTGTATATATTTTCCATCTTAAGTTATGGAGTACATTGGCATAGCAGAACATATGAGAGGAAACGACTTCTGTGCCAAAGTGTAATTAGTCACATTTCTAGATTTGTATATGTGAAGAGTTAAAGGACAGAAGGAGCGAGATTTAATAAAGACGTATTAATGAGACGTAGGTTTTGAAAAGTATAATAGTTCAACAGTAGAACTCCAACCTGAGACAGCAGCAAATCAAATACTACCACCTTCCACCACGTTTTGTTCCTTTAAGATTTATTTATTTTGTGTAATATTTAACAAAAAAAAAAAAAAGCAACAAACCTGTCTTTTTACCATTTATGCTTCTCTTTTTGAATACCAATCATTTAAACCTGAATAAACACAGAAAACTACATCTACACATCTTTGTCTACATCTTTTTTTCGGGGGGGGTTTGCTTTGATGTTTCGGCCCATATTCCAGCTTTAGTCCACCTTCGGCGGTGGATGTATAAATGTGCTGAAAGCTGTGGGAAAACACCAGGACGCCCTCTAGGAATCTGCGATAGATTAAGCGTTTGCGTAAGGTCAGGGTTTCCGAGGCGCTCTCGCGAGTACACGTGACAAACGCGGCTTCCTGGAGGACGTCGTTTATGTGACGACGACAACAAAGAGAAAGCAGGCTCACGCTCACACACACACACACACACACACACACACACACAGGGCCCCTGCGTGTGTGTGTGTGTGTCGGTGTGGTCTAACAGCTGGGGAAAGCCTCCTCCTTGACCTTACCCAGCTCCGCACCCCTGAGACGGACGCGCGGAGCGGAGGCATATGGGATAACGTAAATATCCCTCCTCTGTTTATCACCTGACTTTAATTAGCGCTGATGTCATGGGCTTTTAAAACGCTTTTCACCATTCTGCCGCTTTTACGGCCGCGGCGTCGGGGCCTTCCCCGAGCTCATATTTTCAGCCTCGTTGATCAAAACTCGGTTGGAGGAACGAGCGATCGAAGAACGAGGATCAGACTCCGCTTCCTCTCCTCGGGTTCCGCTCCCACATCTGTTTCCCCGCGTACGATGGAACCCTCCCGCTGCGTTTATTACCGACAGGCCCCCGATCCTCTCGTCCGTGCAGGAATCCCCGACGCGGAGCCCTCCTGTCGGAACCGCGAGCGCGTCTGATGCATCGAGGCGGGCTCGGGTTTCGCTCCATCCTCTCGGGGCACCCGGGCCTTTGTTTACCTGATTACTTGGGTGTTCTGTAAACGACACATCAACTACAATTACCCTGAGATGTGTTTGAGCACGTTGCCTCCCCCCCTCCTCCCCCCCCGCTCATAAAGTTCAAGGGCTGGCATTCCTAAAGCAACATGTCTTTATTATCAGAACCCAGGAGCCTGGACTCGAGTCCGGGATCGACCTGCGTTTCCGACTTCCTGGAAGAGCCCGACGTGTTTTTTACTGCGGCTTTAACGCGGCTTCACGAGCTCGCGCCCTTTACCTACAACGCCAGACGTTAAAGGAAGGCGTTTATCCGAGACAGATGTTCCGGGGCTGACCGTCGAGGCCGGCGACACCCGAGCACCCATCGTTTCTCCCGTTTCTGACACGTTTCTCTTTCCCCGTGTTGCGCGGCGTGTTTGGTTTGTGGAGGCGTGCGGCGCGGCTCAGTATGCGGTTTCTGTTTTGACTACCTCGGGATCCGCCGGACCCGCGTCTCGGACCTCAAACGAAACGCACACCGTCGGCTTCACACGTTCGCGGCTCCTCTGTTTGCTCAGCGAGTCCTGCGGCGGCGCGACCCGACCGCAGCAGCAGCTGTGAATATTTTATTTCCCAGGGAGCGAGAGACACCGGGGCAGGGAGAGAGAGAGAGGGGTGGGTGACTGAAAGAACCACAGTCCTGGGTTACTGCGGGGTGGGGGGGGGGGGGGGGGTGGAAAGAGGAGGAATGGAGATATTTGCTGAGAGGGCGGCAGTTTGGACAAGATTCCCAAGGGTGAGGAGGGGGGGACAAGTGGCGGGGGTGATTAGAGGAGCTGGGGGGGGGTCTTTGCTGGGCTTATTTTAACCGATTTTCCTCTAAATCCAGTCCTGAAACTTTTACCAGTTTCAGCCCCGCGCAGCTCGCCGCCCCCGCACTTTTTTTTTCCCCGTCCGCCCCGGTTCGGGGGGCCGACCGGGACCCGGAGACCGGCCCCCGCTCCATCTTTGCATCTCCTGAGGGCCTCGGGTTTCCTGCAACAGGTGGCTCAAACATTTGCCTTGGCCCGCGCTGAGGTGAGGCCTCTGTTTATCGCTCGGGGAAAAAAAAAAAAGCGAGGAGAGGGAGGAGAAGAAGGACCGAGGGAAAAAAGAAAAGAAAGTGTCAGTACCCTCACTTCATCACCCCCCCCAGCTCTGCTTTACCTCTTGGTTTTTTTTTTTTGCTGACATTTACATTAACCTGCATCAGCCCCCCCTTCCCCCTCTGTTTGTTGTTTGCGTTGGCCGCCCCTCTCGCCGCCGCGATGGCGTGATTTAGCGTCCGAGCCGGGGTCGCTGGAGGCAGCCACGGCGGCAGAAAGCCTCCATTAGCCCTTGATCAGCGGCGCGCCTGACAGCAGAGTCAACACGCGGGGGCATTAGGCCCCCGACGCGCCATCAAATGGAGCCGGATTTACTGGGTGTCCGCGCCTTCGCCATTCCTTCACGCGGACGCACTCAAACTGCACCGATCGATAAATAACGCCTTATTTTGCAGGCAGAGGAAGACGACAAACATTTGGGGGGGGGGGTTTCAGAACTGAGGCTCTAGAATTTGCAGCTGCACGTTACCGTGGTAACAATTCTTAAGTACAGTAAAAGCGATTAATTAGGGCCTCAGAAGCCCCCCCCCCAGGACTTGCACCTCCAGCCAGGCTTCCTGTCGTACCAGACAGAGTCTCCCAGAGAGAAGAAGGGGGACTAATAACAGTTTATTTTGGACTTAAACATCTCCGGACAGACACAACAGCGCTGGACGACCCCCCCCGACGGGCCCTTCTGTGTCACAGTGTCTGCCGTTTGATCCCCACAGCTTCGTACGTGGACAGCGCCCCCCCTCCAGATGTGAGACCGCTCATAACCCCGCGGTGACTCGGGGGTGTTTAGGGGGACCTCCAGCGGTTCAAAGCCTCTCCGCGTCGCAGCTGCTGTATTTGGCGGGAAGCGTTATTTTGCTGGAATTGGTTAACCTCTGTCCCCCCCCCCTCCCCGTGTGCCCACGTGCCCCTCCTACGTGGAATTCCAGGCCGTTTAATAACGAGGGGACCTTAAGTGCTTTTCTGCCGTTGGCTGTTTGTTTGGAGAGAAAACAAGCAGCGTCTGACAGCGCGAGACGCTTCAATTTCCTCATCTCTGGTTGCCGCTGGTAACCGTCCAACATCCCCTTGTCCTCCCCGCAGCGTCCCCGCATCTGCCGCCAGCACTCACGAGGAGCCGTCGCCTTCCCTTCTGGAGTGCGAGGACGCACGAATTACTCCTCGCGCTCGCGTCCGTTCACCCGCGGAGGCTCCAGAGTTAAAAGGAGCGGGGCGGGTGGGCGGAGGGGGGGGATTACGGTGGGATTAGATGGGATGAAGTGCAAAGACAGGGCGCCACGTCCACTTCAACGCACTTCTGACGCTTCCCGTGACGGAGATCAAGACAGAACAAACGCCAGAGTGGGAGAAACACTTGTTCGGCAAACGTGCGAACATGAAAACGGGCTAAAAAAGCCGCCTACCGGCGCTGCGCCGGTCTGCTTTACATCAACCGCAGCGCACAAGGACGACTACAGAGGGGAAGAGGAAGGACGGAGGACGACCGCAAACCTCCCGGCCGTAATCAACTAAAGCTGGGTGAACGTGCACGGCCTTCCCCACGGGCCGGGGCACGGTGGAAACGTGGAGCCACCAGAGAGGTGTCGGCGTTCCGGAGAAAAGACGCCGAGAAAGGCAGTCGGGGAGCACATCTGGCCGCGCGCTGCGAGTCCATTTCATTCCGATTACGCTCCATTTCACGCGTCTGACGGCGTGCGTGTTTCCAATTACGCTCGCCAGAGTTTAGATTATACAACAAACAGATATTAAGTCATTATTACAGTGACGACGACAACCAGAGAGCAGGAACTCTGGGAGCGAGGGCGGCTTTGAAGCGCCCGTGGCCGACACGCAATAACGTCCCTGCAGACCGCCGTGACCCCAGGTGACCCCAGCAGGGCCCTTCAAACTTCACACACGCGCCGATATTTCATACCAGTTGCTGTCTAGTGTTGCTATCTTGGACGCTAACAGCCTTTTCCTGTTTGTGAGTGGGCTTGGGTAAAGCGCAACAATGTGTCACAACAGGAATTGTTGCTGCGGATTTATCGCCGTGACCTTTTCATGCTGCAACACAGGCGGAACGTTTACCAACGACCCTCTTGGTGCAAACACCACGTCCATTCAGAACTGCAGACGCCAGCGAATCGCGCAGCAGTGACGACAACCCCCGCCCCCCCCCGCTCCGCTCCTCCCGAGGTGGACCCGCGCTGGTCTGGTCCACACGTGCACACGCCCGCGCCCGCGCTTATGAGTCCCAGCTGCGCGCGGTTGCGTGATAAACAAGACAACAATTAGCGCAGGCGAGGCCGTACATGTTGACCTACTAAAGAGGGGAAAAAGAAGAAAGCGGGAGGCAGCGATGGAGACGGGGGCCGCCGAAGACGACCGTCAGAGTACAAGTACCCGGAGTAATCCGGAGTAATCCCACAACGTCAAACAGAGCGCCGAGAACGGGGCTGCAGTTCATCGGGGTCCTGGGGCAACACCCAAACAAGCAGTAACCATCAACCAATCGCAGCTCGGACTGCAGCCGATTACCGCGCGTGTTCTAATGTAGCACAACATCACACCAGCCAGCAGGTGAGAACCACGGCCTGATGGGAAAACACACACACACGCGCACACACACACACACCTGCCCCGCTCACACATTGTAAAAAAACAACAAACAAATAACGCAATAATCACCTACCCGCACACATTTAAGAGGTTAAGTCAACCACACCACAGCAGCTGGTCATAACCGGCCCAAACACACACCCACACACACACACACACACCCACACACACCCTGAACGCTCCGGTTTGTTCGCGGGCGCAGAGACACGTACGCATGCACGTGCCATCACACCTTCAGGTCTGGCCACCCAAAAGTCATCGGGCCCATAAAGCGCTTGGGTCTGGGCCCAGAGGGGGGCGGGGCTTGAGGTGTAAACAAAGCTTTAAAAAAACAACAACAACAACAACGGTGGCTTCACGGGGAGACGCGCGATGGGCCGCCGTTCCCGACGGCACGTCAAGAAAGATCGCAATCGTCCTTCAGAGACAGAAATAGAACGGGCCCAGATGCTTTTCAGTAACAAAAAAAAGTGGTAAAATTAGAAAGCAGGCGAGCGGAGCCAACGCTAACACACCCTCACAGGACACACCAGCTATATTATTTCATCTGGATATCCCGCGTGTGTGTGTGTGCGTGTGTGTGTTAAATTACATCTCAGAGCTGCTGACATGACCCCCACTCTAAAAACCACACGGACACACCGGAATGGGCCGTGTTTGTTTTGTGTTGTTCAAATCCAGACGCCCCGTTCGACGGCCAGAGATCCCAGCGAGCGGGACGCGGCCGACCTTTGACCCCCCCGTCAGCGGGCCAAGACTCCCTAAACACGTAAAACGAGCCATTTAACGAAGCGTATTCGCATCCAGGACCAGGCAAAGCTACCGCAGCGGTCGCTTTTCCAGTCGTCCATGGACGTCGAATTCCACATCCAAACAGACACGCTGGTAATTTCAGACCCTTGAGGAACAAATTGGTCCGTTTCACCCACTCAAGACAACGAGGGGGGGAGGGAGGGGAGGACGGGGGACAACAGGGAGGGCAGTTGGGACAAATGGAGGAGAAAAACCCGAAAAACTGCCAACCGAAAACAAACTGGGTGGGATGAAGGAGCTCCAGACCCGTCTCCCCACACTCCCACTGGTGGTCCGCGTCCCCACTGTTCCTGGTTTAATTGTCGGGGTGGGAGTCAGATCAGAGCGGCGGCTCAGCGCGAGGCCTCTATCACGCTCGACACGCAACAATAAATAAGAAATTAGAGAGGGGAGGGCCGGGCTGCAGACATGATGAGAAGGCACGGAGGACCTTCATTTGGAAAACAGAGGGGAAGGGCTCCGGCCCACGGGCTGGGGGGGGGGGCGGTGGTCCGCTTCCTCGCGTTCGGCCGCGTTCGGTGGCGGCGCGCCGACCGGGAGGATCGGCGGTAGGAGGAACAAAGTGGCATGCAGAACGTTATTACAGAACAGCAGCAGGCAGCCGGTGGGCTGATTACTGACTGGCTGCCACGGGAGGGCTCATTTGACTGGAATGTACGGAGGTGGAGGAGGAGAGCAGGGGCAGACAGGAAAATACCTGCCATGGGCAACCGGACCGGCGGCCCGACCAGACGGTTTTGGTCCAGAGACGCGAAAAAAAACGTCCACCTTGCTCCGCCCACCGGGGGACGAGGGGCTTCCCGCGATGCGTTTCGCCGGGTCCGCGTACGGAGGAACGGCTCGGCTCCGAGGAAACCAGAGCGGAAAGGCACGCTGGGTAATTAGAAACACAGCAGCGCAGGTCCCGGCGATTATCGATCCCTGGGCGCGAGCATGGAGGCAGCACGAGTTTAAACACACACACACACACACACACACACACACACACGTCTTAGGTGTGGTCCGACCGACGACCACCGTGGCCGAATGATGCAAACGCGCAGACCACAGTCATCCAGACATGCGAGAACATTTTCACGTTCAATTTGATCTGAAAGCTCAAAAGACGAGTAAATTTAAATATCAGTACTGTGAACGCACACACACACACACACACACAGAAACACACACACACAAAAACACACACACACAGAAACACACACACACAAAAACACACACACACAGAAACACACACACACAGAAACATACACACACCTCAAGGGAATATCTACAGTTTTCCCCCCGCTGAACTCCAGTTATGAAGTCATGCCGTTGATTACTCAAACTACTTCCTCGCCTCGTATACGATCTGGCGTGTTTGCGTTAAAATGGCGTGGATCGCAGGTTTGAGGCCCGGCTCGGGCCAAAAGCCGCAGCCATCTCCGCTGAGGCGGCGAGACAGATTCTTGGAATATTCCGCCCCGAACCCTGGATTTAATCTGTGTGAAACAACATAACAAGTGTGTAACATTCCGACTGCCATGACTCTCCCGTGTCCGCCTTTATCCCCGTAATTACCTGCAGAAACAAAGAACATCAACACGAGTGCCCACCAAACATCAGACATGTGTGTGCGTGCGTGCATGCGTGTGTGTGTGTGAGAGTCAAGGTCGGCCTAATTGGAGGTAGTTTGTAGGTCTGAGAGAACGTGTAAATGATGGTGGTAAGAGGAAAATGAAGAGGGGGAGCAGGTGGCCTCCTTCATCTGGACCACAGCTGTACGCAGCATGACTCACACACACTCCCCCCCTGCCCGAAAGAAACACACACACACGCACACACACCCATTTACAACGCAAGAACCCCGCACTCCAACACACACTTGCGACAAAAACCTGATAAACACGAAATCATTAACTCCAGCCTTAAATATGATTCCCATAATTCCTCTCTGGGTGGTGGAAAGACCTCGCCGTTGTGTCTGGGAGGTCGCCGTCTCCACCGCCCCCCTCATCACCGTCGCCCCCCCCCCCCAGCGGAGCGGAACATCGTGGTGGTTCACCTCGCACTGCGAAGCGTGACATCGATAAATGCGAATCAAAAACAATACGAATGAGCGAGTAAGGGAGGCGTGGAGGGGACCGACCCAGGCCGATGTTTCCCTCCTCACACTCTTTTTGTAGTTCTTTTTCCCTTTAATTGGTAAAATGTATTTATTTAATCACCTTTGATCTTTGCTTTGATGAGTGAGAGAGAGCAAGAGAGTGTGTGAGAGCACGAAGGGACAGAGACTGTTTCCCCTTCGGGCGTCTGCGCTGCTCTTCTGCAGCTTGAGCTCGTTTTCTCTTCTTTTATGTCGCTTTGATTCCTGGAAACATTAAATCCCGACGCTCGCAGCAGACCACAGCTCCGCTCCGCTCCGCCGAGCCCCGGACGATACACCTGAATCTCGACCGCGATGGCGTCAACGCCTCTAATCTGAGGACAAACAAACCAGGGAGCGCGTGTTCACGGCAGGAGATGAAAGCGAGGGCTTTGATCCAGCTCGAGGAACATCGGCGGTGATGAACGGAGCAGGGGTTTAAACGAAGTGTCGGAGCGGGAGGGAACCGGACCTGTCAAACCCGTCCGCCCACAGGGAGGGAAGAGCCGGGGAGAGCCGTGCGGGCGGAGATAAGACGCTCCGGTTCTAAAGTGGGTGAAGGAGACAGGTGGGCGATGGCGCCCTGACAGGAGGAGCGCCGGCCCGCTCCTCGAGCACGCCCGCGTCCGCCGCCTCACGGCCTCCGGTACCAGCTACGCCTTCAGTTAGCGGCCTCCCCCCGACCGGGATCAAAACCGGAACGCTGCACCGGAGCAGCGACGCTCCGTCGTGCAAAGCCGCAGGAGCACGAACATCAAAGACACAAACGCGCGGAGCGAAACCGAAGACGCTCGTCCCAGTGAAATACGGCGACGTTGGAACAAACACGAGGCGGGAATCCATCGAAAGCAGAATTCCCTCCTGGAAGCACTGGAACGATTCCTCCCTTTAAGGGGACCGCTTCGACTTTTCTTTTGAGTTCAAGTTCTTCTTGCAGAAGAAAAAAAAAACTGATGTTCCGAACTTCTCAAGCAGATACTGCCACCATAGCAGCAGGACTATAACATCACAAAGAAAATTTTAAAAATACACCTCTGAACCTCCTGAACCTGCGCCCCCCCCCTTCCCTGGATATCCTGAACTTTCCGAAGAGAGGAAGCGTCGGATCGACGGTGAAGATGTTTTTATCAGACGGCATCTTACGGGCTCCTCGGAGGAGATAATCTCCCTGGAATCAATATCGGACAGTTTTATCAATACTGATGTCATCTTAAACTAAACAGCCCTGGAGTGGAAAGTTTTCCCTCTCCTGACCCCCCCCCAAGGAGATGGAGGTAGAACTTCCAGGTCTTTCCTCCTCCGTATTTTAAACCACCAGACCTCCACGCTTCACCTGCATCTTCCTCGACACCTGTTTTTAGCAGCTTCGGCCTCACACCCCCCCCACCACCACCAACCTTCACCTTCTTTCCCCCCCCCCCCCAGCTCCAGTTTCTCTCCCCCTCTTCGTGTTCTTCATCACTCCCACAAACCCATCAGGGCTTTTTTGTAAATCCATTAGTCAGTGTTATCTTCATGTCAACAGTTCCTCTCAAATATTTACAATATTCCCCGGTGAGGAGACTTCCAGCCAGGGGGAAGATGATTCAGCCTTTGTTTTTACAATACCCCCCCCACCCCACACACACACACACACACCCCCCACCTAAATGTAGCCCTGCAGAAACACACCGACCTCGGTAATGGACCCAAAACATGTTTGGTTCGCTCACGCACTTGACCTTTGAGGACAAGTCCTCCGAGGAGGCGAGGCCGCCGTGACTGGGAGCAGTTTCAGGGATTAGAGCAGGAACTCTTCCTCGTCCACGTCCGGCACTTTATCGATGACTCGGGGGTCAACGGGGGCGTCCTGGACGCCCCCCCACCCCTCAAGGTCGACGCGGCCACTTTGTCGACGGGGTGTTTCCGTTTGGATGCTACACGTGTCGCAATTCCTCGCTGACGCGGAGAAAACGCGTTTGTTTTCCCCTCGGCCTCAAATGGAGCTGCAGACGGCCCCCGCCCACCCCCCCCCCCTCAACCCCCCCCCCTCCTCCGAGGGTCTTTGAGGCAGTAAACTCATACCCAAACACACGGTTTGGGGAACGCTGCGGCGGCGGAAAAGGCCACCCCAGGTTAACCGCAGACACGCTGCACGTGTACTGCAACCACGACCCCCCCCCCCCCACAAGTTGCGTGTTTAACTCATCTTTTGTGACCTACAGAAATATTTGCCCAGCCGCTCGGCCTCCTCAGCGAAAGCGTGTACACACACGCAAACGCGCGCAACAAAAGCCGACGTCCCGCTCGGGGAATTAGGGACACAATTAAGCCAACTGGTACCGGGACGCGGAGGCCCTGCTCTCCCTGAAGCGGAAAATTGCGCTAATCTTCCCGGGATCTCGACAATCGAAGGGCATTCTTTCCACCAGAAGATGATCCGCTGATAAAACGCAGCTACACGCCGAAGCCTCGTTAGTCAGCACCCAGCTACAAACGCACAAACACACTTGTTTTCCTTCCTGTCCGGTGCTGCGATTTATTTCCCTTCTGGGAGGCGGGAGGGGGGTTAAAAAAAAAATCCTAAATCTCGGAACATCAAGAGGCAAATACAAAAACAGTCATCCGTTTTCGCCAGCGTTAAATTCATAGCCGCTGCAACCATTTTTGAGCTTGGAACTTTATCTGCACGAGGGGGGAAAAAAGCGCACGTTGACAAATTTACTTTATCTGGTGCCGCTTTTACGTGTTTTCCCAAATAAAAACTCCCAAACACCAGACATGTGCGCGTAAACGCGGACCAGATGTGAAAGGGAAACTAGCTAGCCAGGCTAAAAGTTGCGTAACGCGCGAAAACCTCCCGAAGACAGAAACACGAAACTACGAGGAACGTGTAAATATTGACACACGCGCGCTCTCGGAGTTCGGAAACAGTCTGGATATTTGAGGCGTTAGCCGAGCTTTCCCGCTTTCAGGTAAATACAGAAACACCCGCGTCCCACCGGGAGGACGCGATAAACCCCGACCCAGCTGCCGCCGCTCCCGTCCCGTAAGCGAAACGACCGTCGACCGTCTTTCCGTCCGCTCGCCGTCCCCTTCCGGGCCGGGGGACTCGCGTTTTCCCGCCGGACGGGCTTACGTGTAGCCGAGCGTTGTAAAAATAAACTTTTGTTTCTTCGTACTCTCGCCTCCCGACAGACGGAGACACACACACACACACACACACACACACACACACACACGATATTTCACATTCCGGTACGTTCTCTTGGCAGCGCTAGCCGAGCTGCTGCCGTGTGTGGGCCAGGCTGCACAAACACATCAGACTCTCACAAATAAATCCCCGAACTTTTATGACCATCCCGCGGGCTGAGTCATCGCGCCGTCCCGCTAATGAGGGCTTCCCTTACTCCTCTCCCGTTTACGCCGCCCCCCCCCCCGCCCCTCGCCGTTACGTCAGAGGTCAACCCTGACGTGCTCCCAGCGCTCGAGTTCGCTTCGGGAGACCAGGGGTCGGGCTCAAACCGGATTAACCCGCCGTCGAGCGAAACCCCAACTTAGCCTCGGCTATCTTACGCTACTCTCCCCTCCTGAAAGGCTCTTCGCTCCAAAAGCACGCGAGCGTCGTAAAAAACGCCCCCCCGACCCACGGGCCGCCTTTCGTCACGTGCCCCCTTCATCTCCGGCGGCACGGAACAGCCATTGTCCGTCCCCTCACGCAAACACGAAAACACCCGTAACCACTTCAGAGTGACGCGGCTGAAGCGAAGATGTGGGCAGAACGTCAACAATGGATCCATTCATGTTTCCCTCAACATCCTGAGCCCATTCCCGCTTTTGTCACCGGGCTGTTTTTCCCCTCTGGTGTCGTGTTAAAGTCGCTCTATTGATGTTTTTTTTTGTTTTTGTTTTTTTTTTTAAACTGGACGGTTTGGGCAGCAGGCAGTTGTGCAGCAGTTGTGCAGCCAACACGGGGTGGGGGGTGGTGGGGGGGGTTACGTTTCCAAAACAGCATCAACCGCCGCGCCCAGTGAGGCCGAGGATCAAACGCGGGTCCCTGAATGCACCACCATGCAGATGGGAAGTCCTCAAAGCGCCCGGGAGGGGTGGAAAACGGCGGTGATGCAGGCGGGGCGGGGGGGGTGGGGGACACACACACACACACACCTGTACGCACACGCCATCGGGCGAGGTTTGGGAGTCCCAGCTCCAAACGTGGGGGGGAGTGAGGAGGTCTAAAGAGGTTCAACAGCTGATACCCGTCGCCTGGCGGGGGATTCGCTCGATGCAACAATCCTCCCTTCTTCGTTCTCCCAGCCACCGCAGGCGAGGTTCGACCCCCGGCCCCAGAGGGGGGCACGAGACGTGTCGGGACACACTTACGTCATCGCCGAGCGGACGGGCCTTTCATCCGCCACCTCACGCTTCGGCGAGGCCAATGTGCGAGCCCTTATTTGAGCTAGGATCTGTTTTGATTATCTTCAGAAGTAGCGACTGAAGCGCGGCAACAAACGGGGCTCCTCCCCCTCGTTGGGGGGGGTCACCAAGTCACATGATAAGAGCTGATGTATCTATGTGGATAACGGCGTGATGACAACCGGTGAAACTCTGGACGACGGCCTGTGTACCATCCATCGTTCACACCAAAAAAAAAAGAGTTTCAACTAAGGAGACTCATTCCTTTGATTCACATCAAAGCCATCAAAGCCCGTCTCCATTTGCATGATCCTTCTACACCCCCTCCAAACCCCCCCCCCCTCGCCACAACACAATAACAAACTCCTGCTAAGTGGTCCAGGAAGATGTTTCAATAAACACTTTGTTTTTTTTTTTTTTCCTGAAATTTATGAAGCCTCCGCGCCGCTGACACGTACGCGCAAACATACAGACGCTCCGGATGATTCGACTTCCTGAAGCCCCCCGACCCCCCCTCGAGAAGAGGCCGCGGCTGGACCATAAAAGCCGCTGCAGAGAGCAGAGCCCCCGCCGTGTTTACGTTACCCGGCCGCGAGCCGCCGTCCAGCGCGGCCGTAAAGAGGGAGCGACCTGCTCAGGTTGGCGCGTCCGCATCAATCTCAGGCCGGCCGCAGTCAAAACAACTTCAGAGGAGGCGGGAGCTGCGCGCGCGTGTGTGTGTGTGTGTGTGTCTGGGGGCTTTTAACATGCAGCTCAGTAGTTCTTCTCCAAACAAACCCCGACAGCGATCCGCGATCAGACACGATCTATAGATCAAAGATGAAAGGCTCGCCCGGGAACTCACCTGTGGGTCCCGCGTGAGGCCAGATGAAGAGGGATTAGGTTAACACACACTACTTAATCCGGATTAAATCATTTAATCTGACTCCAGATTCAACATTGATGAGTTGATAGAGATGCTGTAACCATAGCAACGGCATCTCCAGTCAGTCAATCTCAGACAGTTTTTTTTTTTTTTTTTTTTACATGTTAGAGGAAACATGTGAAGGAGACATCAAAAGGGTCATGACCCCTCAGCATCTCCACGGTTACCGACACCCCCCACATCACGCTCTGCAGCTGCCACGCGCTTCAGTTCATACGCGTTAAAATCCATCACCGCCCACCCCCCCACACACACACACACACACACACACACACACACACACGGAACACACTCACACGCACGGACACACACACACACACACACACACCATCTTGAAGACATCCCAGGCCTCAAAGCCTCTGCGGGCAGGCCTGGGCCCCCCCGGGCCCAACCACCCCCCCTCAAACGGGACTCCAGCGGGGCCCCTCCCGGCCCGTCTCCGAGCCCACCTGCGCTCCAGCAGGCCGACTGTCTGCAGCACCGGTGGTTTCAATCACGCCTCTTTTAACCCCCCCCCCCCCCCCGCGGCCTCGGACGCCAGGCGCCGACCCGAGGCTCCTCCGGACGACGTCCGACAACCGTCGACGCACGGCCGGCGTCCTTACAGCGGCTCCGCTCGGAGAATCCCGAGACGACAGAAGAATTCGGGCCTTTCCGGGCCTCCCTGATGGAGGCTGAGCATCGCAGGTCACCTTGAATGACCTTCAACAGGGCCACGCCCTACAGGAGTTCCTTTCCAAGCGTAGCCCCGCCCCCAGGAACGCTTACGCACGTGACGCGGCCTCCTGATTGCGACACCTGTGAGCCAGTTTTAGGCTTCAGCGTTTTTTTGTTTTTTTTTCTCAAGCAAATCAAACAACAACAACAACAACAACAAAGCACATTGCACATCAAAGAACCGCAAAAGCGAAGCGACAAGCGCGACCGCGGCACAATCGAGAAACAACGGTGAAGCGGACTCACTCAGGTGTGGCGCAGGTGACCCCGGGGCGTCCAGGAAGAGGCCGAAGAGGGACACACCTGGGACAGGTGAGCCCGGGGAAACGTCGCCTCAGGAGAAAATCCCTCGGTCTTTCCATCCCGACTCGATAACCCCGACGGCTCGGACCTGCGTGGCCGCTCGACGCGGTTGACGACGCCGTTGCACACCTGACTGATTGATTAAAGCCACGCCCCCCTTGCGTGGATGGGCGGGGCTTCGCCTAAATGAGCTTCAGGTGTGATTCGCCTTTAGAAACTGGGCCAATAAAGACGCCTAAATGGTGCGTTTGGGGTCACGGCTGGCGAAGGTGTGTTTATTGGTTATTTCCGTCCGCTCACACGCACATGCGTGCGCCGCCTTGCCAAAGCCGCAATCTTCACCCTCATCTTCAAAGGCCCTCGCTCCATCAGACCGCCGGCAATTAGGGGAAGGACGCCGGCAGGTGAGGGGGCGGGGCCATGGGGGGGGGGCTGCAGCTGGAACCGTCCAGATGTGCAATTAAGCATTAAAGCAACCCGCCTTGATGGATGAGAAAGTTTATTTCGCCCTTTAAAGTGCAGCGGGCAGGTGATCTATCTCTGCATCTCACCTGTGCCCCCCCCGCCCCACACACCCCCCAGAGAGCAGATAACGACCCGTCTGAGTGCTACTTGTTGCAGAAAAGAATCCGCCCTCATCGCGCACGCATGCAATCCCCCGTCTTCATAAATCTATCTCCCCCATCTCTGTGGGCACCTCTCCCTCTCTAAGTGCCTCCATCACCCCCCCATCACCCCCCACACACACACACACACACCTTGAATGGCAATCAGGTGGCGCTTATGGGCGAAAAATGTTTCATCACCGCGGCCCTCATGGTGGAATCATGCGATCCGGCCTCGTGAGACCTGTCCTTGCACACGCTTTGATGAGGCCTCCCGAGCATCGAAGGGAGCCAAGCAGGACGGAGGAGGCAGATGGGGCCGCGAGACCTCGGGATGCTGACTCACCCTCCTGGACCGGCTTTCATTTTATAACCTACATGTGTTGGAGATTGTGCCCTAATAGTTTGTATATACCTCCGTCCTGTACACAAGAGCCGCTCCACATCTGTCTCTCCTCACAGGAGGATCCTCTTCGAGGTTTTTCTCACATAAATCGGTCGAGATTTTCCAATTTCAGCTACGAGGGGACGGACGAGTGTTTACGTCCTCCTCCCCGCGTGAAAGCAGCGCCGCTCCCCCGCCCCCGTCCAGGTTAATTGCCGCAAATATTTGCGTTTTTCTTAGAAGTGATTTTTTTTTTTTAAAAAAGAGGAGAGAGCCCAAGCAGGTAACACGACCATCAAAGCGGCGGCAGACCCGAGGGAACTGCTCCGAGATCGGCTTGTTTATTGGCCGGGAACCCGATCGCACCTCCAAAGAGCGGGTCGGGGATGGAATGACAGCCCGGGGCAGCTTCTAGTGTAAATACAGGTTTATTAGGGATGAAAATGTTCCATGATAAACAAGGAGGGAGGAAAGAGACATTCACAGTAACATTTCATTTCCCAACATGGTACATCGTACACCCCCCCACCCCCCCCCCAAACATTCTTACCCTGCACGACAAACAGAGAAAAGGGCACCGGGGGTCGTTTTGGCTACAGCGGAGAAATGTTCCCATCTTTATTTTGATCGAGAGTTTACGCGGAGAAAATCAGCAGACTTTCGTCTATTTGTGGTTGAACGTGTATTTATTCCAACGACATCTGCAGAACACGGTAAACTAGCAGCACGCTGAGGTCCGACGGTTCAGGAATAAGACGCGAACGCACGCAAACGCGCACAAAAAAAAACAAAAAAACAGACCAACACGCGACCGGTCGAATCAAGGTGTGTGGATGGAAAATGTCTGGTCCGCTTACACATCCTCTGGGAGTCGGGTGAAGATCCAATGGAAAGTTTGTGGTGGTCTGGAGCGGAGGTAGGATGGTTGTCAGGGCGTCGGGTCCCAGGAGGGGGGGACCCACGTTGAACACCGCTAAACCGACCCAATCGACCCGGGTTTGGGGGGGGGCTTTGAGTTAAAGTGATGCTGGAGGAGCAAAGAACCGAGCTGCAGCGCCTCCAGAGCTCTGACGAGGACGCGCGACTGGGTGAGGCGCAGTCGCTTGTGTATTCAAAAAAAAAAAACCAGAACCAAGGTAGGAAGTGTAAAATGCAGCTGCCGGCTGTTCCGTCATATCAGAACCACACAGGATGATGGGAAACACCTGGAGCGAGAGCGGCTCTGACTGTGTTTGGACTCTACAGGACAGATGTGGTCCCCTGGAATAAAGAGCTCACAGCCGTTCTGTTTATTGCATTAAAGGCTTGATCGATGAGGTTCCAGCGGATTTTATCTGGTTTTGGATCCACGAGTAATGGAGTCGAAGCTGAAGCGGGGGTCACTCGAGTGTAACGGGCTGGGGGGGTGGGGCTGGAGGAGGGGGGGGCAGACAGCAAGGCTCCAATGACGGGCTTGTGCATTTCTACAAAAACTCTCTCCGAATGAAAGACGTTTACAAAAGGGCTTTTTTACAGCGGGGGGAGGGGCGTGGCACATGAAAGGACATCAAAGACGCGCAGCGGAGGACAAAAGGAAGAACAGTTCTTGGAGCTTAAAAAGAACCTCGGAGCGCTGGCCCGCCTCGTGGGTTCACCTGTACAGAACGCCCAATTCATTCGCAGCTTAGTTCCAACTATCTACTACAAGACCTCCACTCGTCGTTAACTATCTACATTTGTGACTGCTGCTGAAGGTTAACGTTTTCAATCAAAACTTCTTTAAAATCTAAAAACAACAGGAGGAAAATCTGCACTTGTGGACTCTAGAAAAAGAACTACAGCCTTTTGTTGCTCCTACTGCAAAAGCGTGACTTAACTTAATTTCTCTTATTTAAAGGCGATCAAAGGAGTAGCCTTTGATCTGGGGGAGGGGGGGGGGGGGGCGTCTGTGCTCAGCTCAGACGACTTAATGCTGAAAAAGGTTTGAGAATCTTGGTCTCCTGCCTCCAGGTGTGCTCCCGGCTGGGTCTGAGAGGTCCTTCGTTACTGGTCCAGGCCCTCGCGGACCTTCGCCTGCAGGGCGTCGCACGTCTTCTTGGCGTCGCCCAGCAACATGGCGGTGTTGGGCTTGTAGAAGATGGGGTTGTCGACGGCGGCGTACCCCACGCCCAGCGAGCGCTTCATCACCACCACCTGGAGGGGGACAGGCGGGTCACAGACGTCCCCCCCCGGGGGAGGGGGGGGGTCGCCCGATGCGGCCGAGGCCTCACCTGCTTGGACTTCCACACCTCCAGCACCGGCATGCCGGCGATGATGGAGTTGGGGTCTTCCTGCGCGGCCGAGTTGACGGTGTCGTTGGCGCCGATCACCAGGGTCAGGTCCGTCTCTGTCGGGAGAGGGAGCCCGTCAGTCGCGGGAACAACGGCAGAGAGGCGCGGACCGGAGCAGAAACGAGAGGCGGACGTCGTTTGTGCGGACCGACGTGTGAAATGGGGGCGGCGCCCGCGCTCACCACAACATTTGGGGAACGCTTACACTTCCGCAACGAGTGTTTTCCATATTTCTGGAATAAACGGAGCGTTTGAAGGTTCAAAGAACCAGCTGGTTCGTTTCATCTGAACAGTGAGAAGTGTGAAGATGACAAATTTCTAAGCGAGCTGTCTCCCAAAGTTCAAACACCGATCTCTGATGGGAATGAACCGGTCTGGAGAAGCCTCGCCGGCAGAAGCCTTACCGGGGAAGTCGTCGTTGATCTCCTCCATCTCCAGGACGATGTCGTAGGGGACGCCGGCTTCGGCCAGCAGCACGTTGAGCTGACCGGGCATGCGACCAGCCACGGGGTGAATCCCAAACCTGGAAAAGCAAAGTGGAGTCAGGTCCGGAGGCGTGTTCCGCAGCTGCTTATCCCAGAACCAGAAGAGGCCCCCGGGATTCCAGGTGACCGGAGGAGCAGATGAAGGGCAGCCCCTTGATCCCGGAGGCCGACCCTTCCCCTTTAGCCGCTCTGCAGATTTATTTTCCCAGCGGTTCGCGGAGTTCTGAAGGATACGGGCTGCAGACGCTCTGGGACCCATTAGCGGCCGTAGCTGCAGACTGGAAACATCAGCCCGATCCCACATGATCAGGGGGACAGTGGGGAGACCCGAGCGCTTCCTATGTGGGGCTCTTTAAACTCTTAATGGTGTCTGCTTCATTAAGACTGAGGAAGAGGTGCAGAAAGAGCGCGGGGGGGTCTGACCACCCACCTTCCTCTAATCAAGCACAAATACTTTAAGTAGCAGCAGCTGCGGCGGCGGCGCTGAGGCTCAGAGAGCTCCGCCGGGACACGTTTGGGGTCTTTACCTGACCGACTTCCCAGCGTCCGTCAGCGTCTTCACCAGCTCGGCGATGGGGTACTGGGCCTTGGCGGCGCAGAGGCCGTAACCTGGGAGACAAGAGCAGGCGAGAGGGTTCAGGCGCAAGCACGTGTGCCTCCCAGCTCGACTTTCAGGGCCCGTCAGAGCCCATTAAACGCTCCCTCTTGGGCTGGAAGCGGACGAGACGCTGGATGAGTCAGAGACTGGTTTAAAAAAGAGGGCAAATGCAGATCATAGAAATATTACATATGCATTACTTTTAGTTTGGACGCTCCACAGAGTGAAACGGGCCAGAGCCTCTCCAGATGAGCATTCCTGGAGGATGCGGCCTCAAACCTCCGGAGCGTATCTTCCCGAGAAATCAGGTGCCTCTCTTTAGAGGCTGGCACGACAGCCAGCCGGGGGCCTCCTGTTTAATAACGCCGGTGGTGCGGAGCTTGATTTTTATCTGACATCGCACACAAACACGTCCCACGCTCCAGCGGTGTTTACGAGCCTTGTCACAACAAACCGCCGCGTTCCGGCGCTCCGGCTTAAACCGACGAGGTATCAGATTCAAAACAGAAACAAACCTGCTGAAAGCGGAGCAAGCGCCGCTTCCCGCTAAATGATTTAATCCCTTTCCTCCTCATCAGCACGCCGCTCTAAATCTCTCTGGAGTTGTCCCCGATAAGATCAAGCCGGCACAAAGCTGGAGGAAAGTTGGGGGAAATTCTTGTTTACCGGCCAGAGTCGTAGCCGCCGACGTCAGTCAGGAAAAGTGACTGTGACGGCCCCGATTAAGGAGAACGTCCAAAGGGGCGGGACAGAGTAAACAGGGGATCAATCAGTGGGGTTTTTCCAGCTCTGATGGCTGTGATGAAGAGAGCAGGCCTGTCAAGTCCATAAAAACGGTGCGTCTGCAGTTTTGTGCACTTTGTTTCATGGCGGGGATAAAAAGAGGAGCGCGGGTCCGAACCCACACCGGTGGCTGCGTTGATGACCTCATCAACCACTTGACCTCAGCAGTTCCTGTAAATTGCAGAGGTCGCCCCTCTGAAGGTCCTGCTCTTGTTTACATGTACACAACGCTGCGACTGCAATCGCCAATTTGCAGGCTGGATGCCTTTGGTCTGTGTTTACGCGTTCCCACGTGAGCGAGACAGTCGATGGAGCGTCGACCCGCTCGGTTCCACAGGACCCCAGCGTCAACCCGGCCGCGCGCTGACGATAATTTGAGGACAGCGGTGCCGAGGGCCGTGGTCAGAGTCCCGGTGGGAGGTTTGGACGTGGTTAGGTTTCAAACATGTGTAAGAGAGAAAAGCGTGGAACTGGAACAAAGGCTGGACCCTCCGCTCTTGCCCCAAAAAGGAAACACGAAGCCGGCTCTGAACATAGTGTTTGAACTGTCAACAGAAAGCCAGCGCGCTCCCATTCCGTCTAATTTTCCCTTGACCTCGCGTATATACCATGCACTGTAGAAGGTCTATTTACCAGACTGGCGACCACACAGAAACCCGCGCATAGTGTGTGTGGCCGCTCCACCATGACTTGTCAATTAGCCCAGCGAAATGGTGACGTAACGCGGGTCAGGAAGGGGTTAAATCAACAGAACACACACTTCTCTAATGCAGGGGAAAATAAAGCGGCTGGCAAAGTCAAAGTACCTTGATTTCAGTGTGTGTGTGTGTGTGTGTGTGTGTGTGTCACCTGGAGTGATGATTATGTTCTGGGCCTCTTTAATCATGTCCACGGTCTGGTCCACGTTGACCTCTGTGTGTGTGCCTGTGATCTCCATGGGCTTTCCCGTGCCGGTGGATGACGTGCCATAGCCTCCCAGGATCACGTTGGCCAGCGAGCGGTTCATGGCCTGAAGCGGGGATGCACAGAGAGATCATTGGGGCGTCCCTCCCTTCCACCTGCCTTTGTTTTCACCCTCTCTGATTGTGCACGGCGGAACGAAACGGCGCAAACGCGGGGCGAGTTCCCTGAGAGATCCCGGCCGGGCAGGCCCGGGCTAAGGTAAAGTTAGGGTCCCTCCTGGTGGCCAGGAGAGGAACAGCAACAGGAAGCGCCCGGCGCTCGTCACACACTCACCACACACATGATGTAGGACAGAATGGCTCCGGAGGAGCCGATGAGCGCCCCCACGATGGTCAGCAGGTTGTTGTTGAGCAGGAAGCCCTCGGCGCACAGGGCCCAGCCCGAGTAGCTGTTGAGCACGGTGATCACCACCGGCATGTCGGCGCCCCCGATAGCGGCGGTCAGCGTCACACCCTACAGGAGAAAGAGGGAAAGAGGTGTTGCGTAAGAGGAAGACACGCTGCAAACACGCGCGTTACCTTCTGGATTCAAAGCCCCGAGGCAACAAATCCATCCTCAGCTGGAACGTCTGATAGTAGTGATTAAAAACAAAATATTTCTCCCCCACAAAAGCAAAAAAAAAAAAAAATCAGAATCCTCCAGCTTCCCTGGCGCGCTCCCAGTCAGATCCAGTCATCATCCGTCGCTCCATCATATCTACAGTTCCGGTTTTATCGTGTTGACGTGCGCCGAGCGCCAAATACAGTTTGGCGCTCGGCGCACGTCAACACATCATCCTTTCAGCGCCACGGCGCTCGCTTCGGCTTTCACATGAAGGGAGGCGGCGATTCGTCACGGCACGCTGCTGATTACAGATCCACTGAAGCCGTTTCAGAACGAATTGGAGCCCGGAGACGGGTTTCCCGACAGAAGGCGCGCCCCCTCTCGCGACCCAGACACACCTGACGGAGGCTTTTCACGAGTGCTGCTGTAACCAAGTCGTGAACCGCCTGTCCCCACACGCTCGCCCGCCGCTGGACTGTTTACCCTCAGTGTTTTCCGCTGGTTCCTCAGGAACGGACTTGTATGAGTTCAGATCCCCAAATCCCTGTGGAACATTCGCTGCACGCACTAAAAGTTTAGTTTCAGGCGTGTGCCCCAATAACACCTGACTCAAACTTTTCCCTCGGGTTTATTGAGGAAATCTTTTATCACGCGTTCGTCCGGTCGGTCAGTTTTCCCCCCCCGACTCTTCGGTCATTTCCCCTCCCCGAGGCAGGTTTGATGCCATCGTCCCGTCTGTGAGCGCGCAAGAGGCGAGGAAGGAGTAAAGTCCGTACCATGACAGCGGAGAGGGCGGAGACGGAGCCCAGGCAGGTGATGCCGGTGGTGTAGCTGGGATCCAGCATGTACGGGATCATCCCGCCCACGCTGGCCGCCATCAGGCTGGCGTTCAGGGCGTGGCGGCCGGGGAGCATGAGGGGAGCGCTGTTCAGCATACCTGCGCGCACAGACGAGGAGGTCAGGCGGGTTCGCAGCCCCCCCCCCCCCAGGTGAAGTGGGGCTACCTTGCAGTTTGCCGTACGCCACCAGGGAGCCGCTGAAGGTGATTCCGCCGATGTAGGTGCCCAGGTACGCCACGATCTTGGTGAGGTTGGCGGCGGGGTCAGTGGCGAAGTGGGGGTACTCCACCATGTACTCGGCCACGCAGGTCAGCACGGCGGCCAGGCCCACCAGGCTGTGGAAGGCAGCCACCAGCTGAGGCAGGTCGGTGATCTGGATCCTCTTAGCGATGGCCAGGCCTGAAGAGAGACGGGGCCGAGAGTAAATAAAGCTCCGTGTCCTTGAAGGACCCACACAAACAGCCAGCAAATCACAAGCACGTGCACGCACGCATACAGGATGAATGCTGGGAAACGGGTCCGTCTGAGTGGCCAGGTGTTGCTAATGAGGCCTGTTTGGGGAAATTCCATGTTTGTGAGTCGGCGTGTGCTCCGTGCATGTGTGCTGCAGAGCGCCGCGTCTGCGTGGACGGGTCCGCCTCGGCCTCCTTACTGGAACGCCGGGATTTAAACGATCGCGCGCGCAAGTCCCCCCCCGCGGCGCACTCGCCTGCGCTGCCGCCGACGGCCATGGCGGCGCTCATCTGGGCCAGGAGCTCGGGAGTGGGCTTCAGGGCGCCCAGGGTGGCGGCCACGCCCCCCGCCACTCCGATCATTCCCAAAGCGTTACCCAGGCGGGCGGTTTTCTGGTTGGAGAGGCCTGCCAAGGCACCGACGCAGCACAGACCTGAGCCCAAGTACATCATCTGGCGAGAGAAAGGGAAGCATTAAAAAAGAGAGAGAGAGAGAGAGAGGGCGAGTGGTTTGCTTGGAGGGTCCTGAGCAACATCTGGGCAAACAGTCGGTATTTGGATCGAGATTAGCTGACTTTTATACAGTCGCGGCCTGTTCTGCATCGCCGCGGGGGAGAGCCGAGCACTCGGAGGTACACCGCACATCTGATCCTGCAGAGGCGGCAGGACGGCTCCTCGCACCTGCTCGATGTTGTACCCCGTCTGCAGCGCCGCGGCGTAGCCCCCCACGAACACGCCAGCGGGGAGCAGGTACAGGTAGTTGTACTCCGGAGGGTCGGTGGGACGCTTGAACATGTCCAACATCTTCTGAGTGACCAGGAAACCACCTGGAGGAGGGCGGAGAGGATAAATACACCTGTGTTTAGAGTGGCCCGAAATCAGGCGAGCGAAAGCATTTTTAACAAATCTAATAATAACACGCAAAACTGGAAAAGATTCATGTTCGGGAGAGGAAAAACTGACTCGAGCGGTCAGCAAAACACGTGCCGCTCGAGTCTAATAAAAGAAATCTGAAATTTATCACTCTGGCTGAAACAATATAGAAAATACTTAAACAAAAATGCCCGTTTGTAATTCTAAATGCATCCCAACTGCAGTAAATGTTCTGAGTTACATGAATAAAAACGAGAGCGTGGGGCTCTCCGACCTGCAGAACACAAATCGAGGCTATTTTTAGATATTTTATAGACGGTGTTAGCGACGGCTCCAAACCCTCAGAGCGATATTAAAGCTTTAACAAGTCGACTTGGTGTCAGTGTAAATATTTCTTCAAGAAAACCTCAAAAAGTGTCAAAGCAAACGGGAGCAGCTCGCTCGTCTCCCCTCGCTCTGGTGGGACTGTACCCATGCGAGAGACACACACGCACACGCGGGTGAATCAGAGGCTAGCACCTGTTTCTTTCCAGCTTGTGTAATTTTAGTCTCAGACTGTTAAAACATGTAATAACCATAACAATAATAACGATCTGGTTGCTAAAGCTACAAACCAATCTGAGTCAATATATTAACATGGAGGAATTTTCATGTTTTTTTCCCCTCCATTTTGTTTTTATTCCACACATATTAAGTCTAAAACTCACAACAGAAGCCAACAGAAGTGCTGACAGCCTGTTCTGTCCAGCCTGCTGCAGCACTTGGAGCTCAACGCTGAAAGGTTGATGTCCGGCAGAAGAACCTGCACGCCTCGCGCCCTCTAGTGGCCGGCTGTGGTATAACCCAAAAACCCTTCCTCTGGACAGACCCGCTCACGACTTCCTCTGGCCTTTTGTCATCACGTTGAGTTGATGGAACGTGAGTTTGTCTGGTTCTGCATGTCCAGACAGTTGCCTTTAACAAAGAGTCCTTGTTTAACATCTATTCTTCCAAAGGTGGCTGTCAAACGCTCATCTGTGCGGTGGCGGCAGGTCTCACATTTAAATACCTCCCGTTTTAAACTGCTGTCTGACTGCGAGCTAATAGGCGAAATTAAACTAAATCCACGGCTCCGGCCTGGTGGAACACTGTTCCCCAGGACTATTAGAGCGTGATGAGAACTCTAATGACTCCGAGAACACTTTATCATTGTAATGGGAATTATTATTAGCAGGAATGAATGTGAACGTGCGTTTGTGTGTGTGTGTGTGTGTGGTCCAGTTCAGAGCCAAACACACTGGTATGAGCTGAGGGGTATGACAGCGCAGCTGCAAAACTTCTATTATTTCAGAATGCTTCGCTCTTCATCCCTGGCCGGTGTTTCACTGGCCGATGGTTGCTGTAACTGGCAGGGATCGCCGTGAGGTGTCCGCGCAGGTGTCTCACCAGCTATGTTGACAGAGGAGATGAAGGCAGCCAGCACAGCCAGGGTCTCAGCAGTAGACGTCGGGGCGTAGCCGCCTCCCATCAGGGACAGACCACCCACAGCCGTCAGACCTGCAAATGAGAATTTTAGCATTTTCCACTGCTTCCTTATTTATCATACCTACATACAGTGAAGTATATTTCTCCAAGACCTTTGCAGGTTCATGAAATCAGAAGACTGATAAAGAACGAGCAGCACCTCGTTTACCTTATAAGGATTAGCGAACCTTGATAACATCAATCCTGTAATGACTTACAGGCAGCAAGACGGAGTACCTGATACTCTGAGAGCCTTATTTTGTTGTGCAGACTTTAGGTTGCGTAGCAGCAGGGCTGCACATTAGGATGTGTGTACGGGCTTTAAGTTCAGGAGTGATGGCTTAATGTGAACACGTGCCACTTTACACACGAGGTGAAACAGGCTCTGATTGGCATTAGCGTCACACGGCATTAATGCAACCTGACGTTTGCAGCGCAGCGGCGAAAAGTCACAGGATATGAGACCATCGTCTGGAGACCTCGGGACGACCCGCTGGTAAGAGCCACCGCCAGTTCTGTCGTCTCCGTCTCAAACCATAAATTCCAGCATGATTCCCTAATGTCTCCATGATTTTGCGCCTTTATGACAGCTGACGCAACGACATTTCTGCAGGTCTCGTTTCCATAACTGCAGTCGGTCGTAAATAAAAACAAACGTGTGACAAACGTGGGAGGAAAACCCCCCCAAAAAGGAGGAAGAAGAGCGATTAAGATGTGAATAAACTGATGCTTCTTCCGAACAAGGACCTTTTCCTTGACAATAACGGAGGTTAAAAGACACGGAGAGGTCCGAGGAAGACCAGAATGTGAGAACGCGGCGGAGGTGTAAGCAATAAAGTCTTAAAAGGAAGTGAGAACTTTCCATCCGAGTCTTCGCGCCGCTGGGCTCCGCGGCCGAGCTCTTAAGCTGGGGTGTGTGGCGCAGCAGCAAAAGAGCAAAGGACTCCCCCAAGATCCTTAAAGATCACCAGTGGCGTGTTACTTCCTACTCTGGCGAGGGCCTCGGCTGTGATCAAAGCCGTGAGAACACACAAAAGCAATTACCCACCTCACCTCTTAACCCGGCTGCTTTAAGAGCCCGACGACAATGAGGACACGGCCTTTAAAGTTTTTACTCGGCCTCCGATTGCCGAGACGTGTCAGCTGACCTATGACACGTTTGATCCTCGCGCTTTGTTGTCCGCGATTCCGTTTTTCATTTCGCGCTCCCGCCGGCGTTCCAGCGGGTTCGAAGGTGAGAACTCTAACCTGAGATGGCGTTGGTGACGGACATGAGGGGCGAGTGCAGCGCGGGGGTGACCCCCCACACCGTGTGGTAGCCCACGATCCCAGCCAGGCCGAAGGTGGTGACCATCTGGGTGAAGGCCGCGTTGGGGGCGGCGAGGCCCAGACCCAGCAGGGTGGCGATGCCTGACGGAGAGAGAGAGCGATGTTAATCGACGCCAAAGACAGCTGGGAGGTTCCTCAAGGCTGCTCGTTTTCTGAAGCAAATGGTATTCTAATAAAACTCCCTCTCCCAGAAAACAGCTTTATTCGGATTTTATTGACAAGTTTTCTCTTTCTTTCTTTACTTCTGAAACTGAATTTTACACAAATAGAAAATAAAACAGACATGTGCAATGAGAAAGTGTTGAAACGTCCCGTCCTTCCGCCCCCGGGCTGAATATGTCATGTGTGCTTCGATCCAGTAGATCTCTCGTTTATTTTGGCCACCCAGCTTGTTATTTCCTGCTACGCGAGCAAACAGTTCTAACGTCTGTGAGACTCGTCGCACGAACTCTACAGCTCGGACCGCTGCGGAAAAAGGTTGTCGAATACGTGAGCTTTGGTTGAAATGATTAAAATGCAAATATTCCAGGAGCGTAAACAGCAGACAGGGAACGGGAGCAGCTGCGCGCTGGTGTTAAGTAGGAAACTACTGCTGCACCTAAACAATGTGTGAACCGCATTAACTGCATGTGGTGCCCTCACACACAGCGCTGTGTGGCACCATGGGAACCGCTCGCTGCAGCAGCACTTCAAACGCGCGCTCGGCGTGACGCCGCTTTTACAATGCACACTTCCTGACACTAACGGGGGCGTCTGTGTGTGTCACTTCTCGCCTCTTGTCGGGATTATTAACCCGGCCTTCACCTTAAAGCGAAGCTCAGCGCCACCGCTGGACCGCAGCCGCACGGCTCCCCGATGTCTTTACGCTGAAGTAAACTTTAAATTAAATCTGACCTCCAGTGTAGGCGCCAGCCGTGGTCATTGTAGCCTTGAAGGGGGAGACCTGGGAGGCCTTCTCTTTCTCCAGCTCTTGGACGCTCTTGCTCTTCGGAGGCGCTCCAACAGGCACATTGTTGGGCGGGGGAGCGGGGAACAGGTTCTTTCCATTCTGGAGGGGAAGAGAATGGTATGATGTGAAAGGAAGAAAAACAGGGGGAAAGATAAACAAAAGTAAATTAATCTTTCCTAAACATCATATTAACGGCGCTGTTTTCACTCAGGCCCACTTCATGCAGGATGAAACATTGGTGGAGAGTGATGGAAATGAGTATAAATGTTAGCTGCATCAAAAAAAATCAAATGAGGCTAATTTTGGGGCCGATCGGATGTCAGCTTTTATTCCCGGATCTCGCTGCCTTGATGGCGTACGAAGACCTCGGCTGCGATGCGAAACGTTAGACTTTCCCTCGTACATCAAAGCGTTTCAGCTGGTGCTGAAAACGATATCTGGATCATTTACGATTCGTTTAATGCGAGATCATAACTGGGACCAGATAAAGGTGAAGCTACGCCCTCAGAGGTCTGCTGGAAGGATCCCGCCAGGATCCTGCCTCAAATTATTAGAGTTATGAAACTGAACTATGCAAATCAAGCTACATTTTAAAGACAATAAATGTTATAAATTTCCCATGTCGCGGCCCCTCCTCGCAAATGAGCGAGCACCGAGGAGCGCTGCCGTCTGTGTGCTGACACCTAGCGGCCGTCGTGAAGAACTGCAGACGGCGCCGTGCAGATGTGTTTGATGGGATGCAGACAACTTTAAAACGTTCTTACATGCATGACGACAGATCCCCGAACGACGTGATCCATGGTCCCGTAATCAAACACGTCCTTGACGTCGATGTAGAAGTTCTCCTTGTCGGGGCTGATGGCCCTCACCAGCTTGGTGATGTTGTTGGAGTACAGCGTGCTGGACTGCGTGGGCAGGCGGCTGGGGAGGTCCGTGTAGCCGATGTGCGTCACCCCCTGCGGACGAAACGGGACCTTCGTGAGGTTACCGCCGGAGACGGGGCGGGAGACGGGGGGGAGGGCGCGAAGGCGGCGGCGGCGTCCGCGGCCGACCTTGTGCACCGACAGCTCGCCGGGGACGGTGGTCTCGATGTTGCCCCCGGCCTCGGCGGCCAGGTCCACCACCACGGAGCCGTCCTTCATGCTCTCGACCATCTGCTTGGTGATGAGGACGGGCGCGCGCTTGCCTGCACGGAGACCACGAGCGCGTGAGCGGCGGCGGCGGGCCCTCACGGGGGGGCGAGCGCGCGTTTGTGGGCGTACCGGGGATGAGGGCCGTGCTGATGATGATGTCGACATCCTGGCACTGCTTGGCGAACAGCTTCATCTCCGCCTCGATGAACTCCTTCGACATCACCTTGGCGTAGCCCCCCTGACCCTCGCCCGACTCTTTGATGTCCACTTCCAGTGGCTCCGCCCCCAAAGACTTAAACTGCTCCAAAGCCGCGGCCCTGGAGGGGGGAGGAGGAGGGGGGGAGGAGGAGGGGGGGAGGCAGGGAAGGTGAAGAAGTGCACAGATTTTTTATTTACCAGACTGGCCGATACATCACAAACACATGTTTATGAGAAAATTAATCCTTTGATTTAGAATAAATGTTGTGGGATAACAAAAATCCGACGCATCAGACGAGGCCTGTCAGAAAATGTTTAAAGGCGAAATAAAGTAAAAGTGGAAATAAATGAAAGCCCGATGCCGGATTATTATCATCCCCGTTATTATTGCAAACATCTGTAAGAGAGGATTCTGGTTCGGTTTAGTCTGTGTGGAAAACTACTCATGCCGTGCGCAGCGTGCACACAGGCGCTGGCTCCCAGCAGGGTGGAAAAAGGACGGCTGACGACAGACATCTTTATTGAATGAGACGGATGTTTGCCTGAGCGAGGAGAGACGCCGCTGCACCGCAGCTTATTTAGGTTCTGAGCGCCGGTGGACGCGACTCCCGCGGGCGCGACCTCTTTTTTTTCCCTCCCTGACGCGTTCTGAACGCAGCCTCGCTCGCGAAACCTGGCGAGGAAAGAGCCCCCCCCCCTCGCTTGCGTTCGTGCGGCGGACCTGGTGTCGAAGCCTCTGACGATGGCTCCCATGGCCCGGGCGGTGCCCGCGGCGGCCAACCCGGCCACGCCGCCGCCGATGATCAGAACCTGGGCACAGACACCGTGGTTACCGACACGCGCTCGGGTTCACCCGCCGCGACCGAAACATCGACGGAACTCACCTTCGCGGGCGGCACTTTCCCCGCCGCCGTGATCTGCCCGGTGAAAAACCGCCCAAAGCTGTTCGCCGCCAGCACCACGGCTTTGTACCTGAGGGGGGGCGGGGCACAGGAGGTCAGGGGGGGCGGGGCACAGGAGGTTAGGGGGGGCGGGGCAGGAGGTCAGCGGGGGCGAGCGGCGACCCCGCGCGGGCTCGGCGCGCTCGTACGCACCCTGCGATGTTGGCCATGGAGCTGAGGGCGTCGTAGCCCTGGGCGATGGTGACGCGGGGCACCTGGTCCATCGCCAGGACGGTGGCCCTCTTCTGGGACAGCATGTCCATCAGCTCGGGGTTCTGGGCCGGGTAGACGAAGCTGATCAGCGTGGACGCGTCCCTCAGCAGCTCCGCCTCGTGGACGCCCAGCGTGGGGTTGAAGACGGGGGCGCGGACCTGAAAGCACGTTTCCTCGGGGTCTTACTCCGGGGGGGGGGTCGTTCTCATCGGGGGGGCTCGGGTTCGCTGCTCTTTACCTTCACCACCACGTCAGATCCAAAGACGTCTTTGATGTCTTTGATCGCGGCTCCGGCCTGGGAGTAATGCTCGTCGCCGAACTTGGACGGCTCTCCGGCGCCGGACTCCACGACGACGTTGAAGCCCTGCTTGACGAGGGCCTGGACCCCGGCGGGGGAGATCGCCACGCGGCGCTCATTCTGGAAGATCTCTTTGGGGACACCGACCGTGAGCTGTTTGTAGGGAATACCTGAGGAGGGGAGGCAGGGAGGAGACGCTTTCATTTCGTGCTTTGGTGTTTTTTAGGCCTGGGTTAAACATGCGGACGCAGCCTGTCTCGTGTATGTGCATGTGTGTCTGGTATCAACCACAACATAAGCACGGAAGAATCTTAAGAATGCGAGACGTCGACTCTTTTATCATGTCTCCTATGTCCTCTACACATTTCAACAGGCCGATCACGAGATGGAAAATTCCACCGCGGCTCCTCGTCGCGTGTACAAACACCGGAGGACCCCTTTTAGCTCCTTCCGCTTTAACCGTGCCCTCCGAAAGAGGTTAAAAAAATAATCCCTAGGCACAGCCCAGCTAATGTGGGAACCGATCCGTTCCTGGCTGAACACATCTGCGAGCGTTCTCGCCGAGGACGGACGCATGTGACAAAGATCTGAAAACACCGACGCGGCGGCCAAAGAGGATTCTCACACCTGACTTATTTACATTTAAAAGCCAGATCCTTGTTTCGTGAACGCTGGCCGGAGTCGCCGCTTTGGCGCCCCCTTCTGGCTAAAGGGCATCAGAGCGACTCCACGTCAACAGGTTCGCCTTTTAATTGTAGTATTTTCTAAAGGAAAACGAAGGCAGCTCAACAGAAGCTGAATTGTACACCGCCTTTATGCTTAAACATTCTGATCAGAAAGGCTCCACAGATGTCGCAGCAGGGTGATATCTGTGTGTCTGGAACAGACACCACCAGCTGTTACGGTGACGTGACCTGGGGGGGACGGGACGTGACCACCGCTGAGCAGGCCCACATCAGCACGGACCCATCCAGCACACTCAGACCTGAAGCACCTGCAACCGGCTGGCGCTAGTTTTCACAGCAAACACGCGTGTTGGAGGCAGCGCTGGTGGGAGATCTGCAGCTCCGGGCTGCAGGTGACCTTGGTGGTGAACATGACCCTCAGCACTAACCTTTAGAAACACAGCTAAAACAGGGGCTTTAAGACCTGAATACCACGACTAAAAAATAAGATTCCATTCATACGGAGAGGTTAATGAAGAGTAAGCATGCAAAAACTGAGAGATTACAGCGCAACATTTCCATAAAAATGAGCAGGTCAGAATGTTTAGAGCCCCCAGGTGAGGTTTTATATCTCAGAGCCCGTCAGATTAAGAGCACCTCAAAGACCCGCACACAAAAAGGGGGTTTGGAGAAGCCTCATACGTTCTTACCTGGGGAGGCACATCTGCCCAGAGCCTGGTGGGTCCGGAAAAAGCGAAGACACGATGCCCCGACGGCACGGCTGCCCTGCAGCTTCACCGCGGAGACCCCGCTGAGCACCGGTCCCGAGCAGCCGACCGCCACGACACGAAGGAGGCTTGCCATGATGCACACACATCCAACACACACACCAGGAGGAGCTCGACGGGGCAGGCAGCACCTCCTGGTCAGCGAGCAGAGGGGAGGGGGGGGGGAGAAGGGGACCTGTCATCACACTTTACAGGTTGCTGTAGAAGCACATCTACCCTCCCTCTACTCTAAAGCTGAAGCACACACCTACACGTCTGCATCTACACACTTTTCCTGCACGGCTTCGTGTACTTGAATCCACCGGAGGTTTTTTCTATTTCCATCTAACAAACACTTACCGGCATTTTTGTCCCTTTTTGCAAGAATTTGGAGAGAATGAAAAGAGGTTTTTCTTTCATACAAACCCTCCAATGCACACTTCAAATTGTAGATCACTGAATTACGAAACAACATGTTTGCTTTGGAGGGAGATAATGGGACTGGAATAGACTGGGAGAGCTATACTAGTGCGGTGGAGTCCAAACTAGAAGAATCCAACCTGCTACTGCTTTGATGCCACAGCAACTCTGACTGAAGTCTCTCTGAAAGAGCAAATCATTATCCCGTTAATTGTTAAAGGTAGTTGACGAAGACCGGTAGAGCTGATTGTTCCGTGATAATGTCAGCTGATAGCTGCAGACTGTAAAGTTTTTTTCCTGATTATACAGTCAAAGGTGGGTCAAAGGGTTAAGTTTATCTGCAAAGATAGAAAATCAAGAGATTTAAACAGCTTTAAACAACAGCATTTCTCTCTAAATATATGTAATAGTAGATTTTTCTTTTTTTTTTAAATTGTAGGGGACAATGCATCTTATCCATATTGTCAGTTAACTTGCTCTTAAGGACAATTTATTACTTTCTTTTTTATTATTTTATCCACGCAACACGTGTCTGAGCCGTGATGCGTTCACGGTCCGGACATCTGTACGTGTCACGTCAGCAGGAAAAATAAATAAAGAAATAAAAAAAAAAAAAATGCACCCGTCGTTTCCAATCAAATTAATCGTTGCGCGCAACAGTGCAAAAACCACGCGAAACGTTTTAATTTAGAGGACTAAAAATCGAGGAGCTGGTGTTTAAAAAAGTGTAAATAACCGTTTAAAAGCGCGGGGGGGAGGGCGCAAATATATGGCGTCCATTCTCAGAGCTGTCATTCATAGAGACGAACAGCGTGCAAAGTCACTTCTGAAGCCGTCCCGCGGGGTTATTCTCCGCGCGCTCACGACTTTTGGAGTTAATTTTCGCGTCATTTTTGCGCTTTGTTGTGGTAGCGCCAGTTAGCTCGCTGGCTAACCGGGGGGGGGCTAACCCGCCCGAGGAGGAGGGGGGGGGGGGCAGAAAGCGGCGCAAACGCCGGGGGGGGCGCTCCGTTGGGGTGCCCGGAGGCAGGGGGCGACGGGGCCCGCGGGCCGGAGGGTGACAGCGTGGAGGTTGCGAGCACGAAAACCGACTGACCTCTGCTAGCAGCGCAGGCTCCGAGCGGCGCAGGCGAACTCCGACCCGGAAGGAGTCCGGCCGGCATGCTGTCACAGGACAGGGGGAGACACGTGTCGGGGTTTATAACTACACAAATTAACTGTTCACAGAGAATTATGAGTAAAATAAATAAAATAACAAACGAGTCTTGTTGGGGGGGGGGTGATGCTTTTGAGGGTGCAGTACTACTCGTGTCCACCAGAGGGGGACATTCACCAGCTGTTAGAAGAGGCGTCAACTTTGTTTCATTTCTCTAGAATTTTAACACACCTCTCGAACTAATAACATTTCCCTAGGGGACAGAGAGCTTATTGTGGTGTGCATGTCTTGGTGTGGTGTGCTCCACCTGCTCACCCCACCCGTGATCACACATTAAACATGTCATGGAACGCGGTTCCTCTTCCTGGTAAATCTCAGATATTTGCATTCACGCAGAACCGCACGAACTCTTCTTTGTCTGTTAATATTCCTGTGCAGCAGCAGCTTTTATTGATAGCGCCGCACTCATCATCTGCTTTTCTTTATCACGGCTGGAATGCATCACCGCGCCGCCTGGTTCTCATTTTACACCATAAAACAGGCCTCCTAATTGACTTCTCTTGTTGTTCCTCCCATCAGTTCAGCTGTGGTTGAGTGCAAATCATTTTTGGTGCCAAATGCATGTGGAAGAACATTTTTTCACTGTAAAAATTTTGTAATCAGGTCGGTCCGTTTCCTTTTTTTAGCCCATGTGTGCAAAAAGACAAGTTTCTTCTGCCAATGATCTGCATATTGGCTCAAACTCCTTTGTTTCATCCAAACTCAACACGTTCCACACTAATGTGACTTCTTTTTCCACCTGATCTTCTGGAACTTTGATGTGGTTAACAAGGTTCCCAGCGAGTTCTTGCCTGAGGAAGAGTTCACTGACTGCCACCTGTCTGTTATTTATGGGTTCTCCTCAACGCCGCTTGTTTTTTTTACACTCCCAAAACCGCAACTAACATTGTTCTTAGCATGGAAATGCATTCCTGTCTTGATGACTAGGACTCTCTTCTTTATCCGTGCACGGGCGCAGCAGCTGCCCTGCGTCCCCATCACCTTTGGGAGTGTGTCTGACATGCAGACACTGGATAAAGAAAGTGCGGCGGAGCAGCTCGTCGCGTGTGTGGTGGAAAGAGAAACAGAAACAAAGAGTTTGGGGGGAAAAAATGCTTTGAAGTCAGAGAAAATTCCAGCAGTTTCCTGTTAACGGCCGTGGGCTATAATGTGAACCAGGAGTGTGTGTGTGTGTGTGTGTGTGTGTCTGAAGGGGTGGGGTAGTCTCTCCATTCAGACGGGTCTTCATCAGGGTACCGTCCTTCACCGTCCGCCTACTGCCGAGGCTCCTCAGTCGCTCGCGTCTGTCACCCCGGACCTGCGAACATCCGCCAGCCGAGCGCGTCCAGCTGCGTTGCAGAGGATGTCCAGCCCCGCAAAGTCGCCGCGCGCTCTGCTGCTGCTGCTGCTGGCTGCCCTGTGGACCTCTGGCTCCTCCGGGTCGGAGTTCACCCACGCGAAGGAATGGCTGGACCCCAACGTGAGGGACTGGGGGGATTACTCAGACCTGGTGGAAGCGGAGCCGGGGAGGACCGGAGGGGGAGAGCTCGGGGACAAAGACGGAGGCGGGGAGCCGGCGTCCAGCCTGGCTCCCGAGCTGCGCTTCCTGGCTGAGTTTGCAGGTGAGGCGAGACGAGTCGGGGGGGGGGGGCGGCTGAGGTGCGCGAAGCCACAACCGGGGTCCTTCGTTCCAGGTAAAAGGCGCCTGTGGGTGATAATGGCCTCGTCGCACAACAACCACTACCTCCAAATGATGGAGAAGCAGCTGGAAGACCTGGACCAGGTACAGCAGGCATCGCCCGTTGACCTCTGCGAGGTCGCCGGAGCTCTGACCTCGGGCGACCTCCCGTCTGTCTCAGAGGTCGCTGAACTGCCGCCTCGCAGAGCGAGACACGTTCATCGTCACCATCATCCAGAACGCCGCGGCGGAGGGGCGGATCCAGAAGACGACGGTGGCGGGGGAGGCCACGGTGGAGAGCCTGGACCCCGACATGGTCGGCAAGCTGCTGCGCTACCTGGACCTGAGCAGCTCGGTGAGCGGCCGCAGGCAGAGGGCGACCCTCGCGCCCCCCCCGATGACGGTCTGATTCACGCCGCTGCAGGAGCAGGAGTTCGCCATGCTGGTGGTGAAGAAGAACCTCCGGGTCAGCGAGCGCTTCCCGTACCCGGTCCGCGTGGAGGCGGTTCTGGAGCTCATCGATCAGTTTCCCAAGAGGAAGCTGGAGAAGATGACGAGAAAAGGAAACAATCAGAGGTTTGATGATCACAGATTCACTGAGTGACGCCGACCTCCTCTCAGATGTTAGCCCGATAGCCAGTGAACTCTCTTTGATCTCTTTGATTTAGCTGCAGAAGCACCAAAAAGAAGGTTGTGAAGAAAACGATGAAGAGGAGGGTCGTCCTGAGCCCTCACAGAGCAGCGAACACCACCTCCGCTGGGTCACAACCTCGAGCCGCTGCGGACAAGAAAGCAGCCCTGAAGCGCAGGATCCAGGACATCCTGAACGGGCGCTCCAGGTTTGTGATCCGGAAGGTTCCAGCAGCCGGATCCACCAGCGGCGGCGCTCAGAACCCTCCGGAGGGGCAGGGGGGAGTCACTCCATCACCACCCAGCAGAGAGGCGGAGAAGGACAGGTGCTGCCTCATCCAGTAGGCGTTAGAGCTAAGTCCGCGTCTCGGTCACGTTCCTGTGTCCCGCTGCAGCCTCGACTCGAAGGCTGAGGAGGACCAGAAGGTACCAGAGGAACCAAACGCCGGAGATGATGGAAAGAGCTCCAAGAAGAGGAAGAAGAAGAAAGGAGGGAAGGGGAATAAAGGAAAGAAGAAAGGGAGAGAGGCCAGTGAAAAGGACAGAGCTGCCCTGGAGATGTTTCTGGACGGGTTGAAGGGGACGAGGAGATTAATGGTGAGGACCTCTGAAGGTATCTAAAGGTGCCTGGCGTGACCGGGGGCGGTCCTCCCTGCAGGTGATCTCCACGCCCAGCAGAGACGCCACGCTGTACACCCAGCAGAGGGAGGAGATGGAGAAGCACCTGTGCCAGCTCGCCACCAGGAAGATCTCGGTGGTCACCGTGGTGGGCGCGGGGCCGCTCACGCTGCAGCACCACCAGCTCGGTAGGACCCCCCCCCACCCCCCCCAGCACGCCTCGCGGGCGTGTGGGCGCGTTCACGCCTCTCGTGTGTTTCAGAGTCGGAGCGCCCGCTCAGCGACCGCTCCGCGGATGCCCCCGATCCCGGCCTGGTCTCGCTGCTCAGAGCAGAGCTGGGCCTGTCGTCCTCGGACCTCTTCTCCATGACCGTCACCGACTACGACCTGAAGCCCGCCGTACGCGTCTCCCGCCGCCGCCCCTGCTCCCAACACCTTTCCTTCTCGAGTGACTCTTTCTCTCCCCCCCCCCAGAGGGTCTTTGAGGCTCCTCCGTCTGCCCCCGCTCTCTTCGAGTACGTCGACCACTTCCCCTCCAGGCGTCCGGAGAAGGAGAAAGAGCGGAAGGGTCCTCCTCCCTGCTCCCAGCAGCCCGGGGCCGAGAAGTCCCTGCTCAGGTGGAGCCGGCAGACCTCGGGGCAGCGGGGGCCCCTGGTGGAACGCTCATGCACGTGCTGTGTTTACGGCTCTTTAGGTTCCTGTCCAAGAGGAGGCTCCTGCTCATCTCGGCCCCCTCGGAGGAGGACTACTCCTTCCAGCAGCAGCTGTCCGCTCTCGCCGGACAGGACTGCCCCCTGGGTCAGTTCTGTCCTCGCACATCATAAATCAGGGGGTGGGGGGGGGCAGAGGGTCCAGCAGAGCTGCAGGGCGGATGAGCATTTCTGCGTCTCCTCAGGTGTTCGCCATTTCGCCGCGCTGCAGCTGACTGGAGTCGGAGACAGAGCGTCAGGAAGCGTTCAGCTGTTTCCACTAAACGGTGAGTCCGAGGGACCCTTGAGGGTGTGTGTGTGTGTGTGGGGGGGGTAAAGGTATTTTAATCTTCTTTAATGAAGCGGCTGATGTTTCCCTCCAGGTCACGGTCAGACTGAGACGGAGCTGCTGTCTCGCGAAGACGTCAACCACATGAGACAACAGCTGCAGATCAACAGGGATTACTTCAGCATGCTGTTCGTGGAGAAGGACGGCGAGGTGAAGGCGTGGTTCCCCTCCCCCGAGTGGACCCTGGACAACATCTACGCCCTGGTGGACTCCACGGAGGCGCGCCTCCAGGAGGAGAAGCTGCAGGCGAGACAGGGGATACGCTGCCCTGACGGCAGAGGAATGAGGACAGACTACAGACTGAGATAAGCAGAGATGTCCAACAAATCGTCCTCAGGACTCAGAGGGGATTCAGCATGACGGGAATGAGGAATTTGGTGTTTTTAAGAGCTGCAAAGCTCTGACTGAACACTTCGGGAAATAAAAGTTCCATAAAAACAAACTTGAGTTAAAATGTCTTTATGCGCGCAACCAAACACGTGCAGCTGTTACATAAGAGGATTTATGTAACCAGCAATCAAGCAAAATTATGAGATTCTGGTGGTGCAACGTCATCATTTCAAGATGGTCAAAAGGGGTCAGAATAAGCTCAAAGTGCTGATAACTTCAGCATTAGCACTAAACAGCATCTGATCAAAGCTGCAGATCCCTGCGCGGGTGCAGGCGCGTGTGCGTTCACACCTACGTGCCCTTATAGACATGAGAAGAGGATCTAATAGAGCTGCTGCAACAGTGACAGGAACAGGGCGTTTGTCGGTGGGCGGTATTCACGTTTTAAAAGTGGGACTGTTCGCCTCGCTCACTTGTGACACCAGCAGGCAAAAGTGCAGGGAGTTTGTGAGGGATAGGCAAATGCGGCAGATTAAAAGCATCAGATAAGAGAGGCCGAAACAAAACGCACGCAAGCACGTCGCTAATAGAGGAAGTGGACGAGCGGCTGCTTATGACACTCGGAGAGCTGGAGAATACGTCGCCCCCACAAACAAACACACACACACATTATCACTCAGCACATTTCTCTGACACCAACAGAAACTCACACAGATACACTGAGCAAACACACACCGCCCCCCCCAACAGATCAGACACACACTGCTGGAGGGAGCAGACGGCGCTGAGACCTCGACATGGTGAGTACCACTCGGGCTGTGTTTGTGTAAAATGACTGCTTTCTGAGGGCTGATGTCACTGTAGAGGGAAACAGGTCCGCTGGGCAACAACATCCTCCAGCAGGTTAATCATTTATGTGAGCAAACTCTAATTTGAGCCTTTTCCTGCATGTGCGGTTCAGGCTGCTCCATAAAGCTCTTCTCTTATATTTATCACAAATCTGACCGAGCAGTGCTTCTGAACTCGCCGTCGCACCAGCCGTAAAACCAGCAACCTTTGACTTTGTTTCCATCGCGTTCTTCACATTTACTGGCTGGAGGCTCTGTGGTTTACTGATTGAGAAACTGGACTTTTTCACCACAATGGAAATCAAAACGGAGGTTCCTCTTTGCGCAGACCAGGAAATCTTTTGTCAATGGATCTGAAGTGAGATTTGCTTGGTTAAATGTTGAATACCACATTTGGGTCCAGAGGTGGTGCGAATGTATCTCTGCCCAGGAACAGTGATAATAATTATAACAGTACATGTTCCTGACGGATTTAGCTTCGGACCTCTGTTGAAAAATCATTTGGAGAAGTTACATATTGGGTAACAAGATTTCTGTTGAAGGCCAGGGAGGGAAATGTCCTGAGTTTCTTAATCCGTGAGGCCACCATCTGAGAGGAGGGAACGAAAGAACGAGCCTTCAACGTGTGGGAAAGGCTTGGGGGAAGAGGAAGTCACGGGAGGTCCAGTAAATTTCCAAAATAAAACACCGTCTACCGTGACTTCATTGAGCCTGATATTCTGGGAACTTTGATCCAGGAAGTCCGGTGCTATGTTTCAGGGCTATGTTTACAGAAACACAGACAGACAGACAGACAGAGAGACAGACAGATGTTCCTTTCATTAATAGATAGATGATCCGAAGCTTCCAGTCACAGACATGCAGCCGCTTTCTGTTCCTTTATTTTAAAGTGGCGGTGGAAGAACCGGTTAAGTCTTTCCCGGTCAGAAGGAACAGAAACGTCTGAGTGCTCTGACGGTGCCCGCGAGGTCGTTGGGCACGAACCCTCACTCTGCTGCTCCGCTCTTTCCTCCAGGAGAGCAAAGCGGACGTGAAGGCCATCATGGCTCGCTTCCAGGCCTCTGAGGCGACCAGCGAGGCCTCGGCCACCCTGCCGGGCCGAGCCAAGCCGTCCCTGCAGCCGACCCTGTCCTCGGGCCCCACCGTGCCCTCCAAGAAGCCCGTGATGGAGGCTTTGTCCAGCGGCGCGGTCGCCCTTCCCCCTAAGCCCGTCCTGAAGAGCACAGAATCCCACGAAGCGAACAAACCCAAACCGCGGGCCAGCACGTTTTCCAGCGCCAACGTCGGCAGCGGTGACAAACCCGTGCAGAAGATACCTCAGAAGCCGTTTGTGGCCCACCCCCCCGACGCTAAAGCTCCAGCCCTGAAGCCCTCTGCTACCAAACCCCCCCTCAGCTCCACCCAGTCTGACTCCAAACCGGCCGTCCCCAAACCAGCGGTGCTCAACAGACCCAGCTGGGTGAAAGACAACCAGGGAGGGGGCGAAGCCCCCCCCAAAGTGCCCACGCCGCTACAGAAACCCATCAGCAGCATCTCGAAGCTGCGTCAGCAGTCAGAGTCCTCGGACTCCCCCGCGGCGGCCACCAAGCTTCTCCTCCCGAACCTGGCTCCTAAACCCATGTCCACCTTCAAGGAGACCCAGGGCGTCTTCAACAGGGAGGCGGGGGGGGCCGAGCAGCCGGACGGCAGCGGCAAGGCGCCCCTGGCGCCCGCCGCCTCCGCCCCTCCTCCCAAGCCTCCGGCCAGTAAGAAGCCCAGCCTGAAGAAGCCGTCCCCCCAGGTCAGCAGCTTCAACGGGGACGCCAGCGGCGGCCCCAAGAAGAACCCCCTGGTCAACATCTTCGCCCTGGGCCCTGCTCCCGCCAAGCCTAACCGACCCCCCCAGGTCAACCTGGAGCCCTTCAGGAGGGGCGCGGAGGCGTTCAGTGACGGTGAGTCGCATCGTCGCCCTTCACGGTCAACAGACCCCCCCACCCAGCCCCACCCACCCCCACCCCTAATACAGATGTGCTGCTTTTCTTGACTCTTCTGTTCTCCTTCAGAAGACCCCATCAGATGCTTTTTTAACTGAATATTTTAAGATGTGTGAAAACAACAACGTCGCAGGGGCTGTGTGGTTTCAGTCAGCACACTGACTGCTTCCTGTCAAACACAAACGTGTCAGCTGGGGCCTCGCCGCTCGCTGCTTTCCAGCTTTTCCTCTCGTGGGTGAAGCCTTAAAAAAGCTCGCTACTCAAACAGGGAGCGCGAGTCACACTTTGTTCCTCTATTTCCTCGGGTTAAGTTCCCTGTCTGATTTCTCCTTCCTCTCCCCCCCACCCTTCGCCCTCGCCACATCACAGCTTTTTTTTTTTTTTTTTTATGAACATGGGGAAGTCGGTTCCTGCAGGCAGCGACGGTTTCAAGCGAGAGCCTTTAGACGCACTCAGCAGGTTCCCAGTGAGGGACGGGGGAAAGTCCCCCCCGGTGTGTGTGTTCCTGCCATGAAAAGGGGGTAGTGACGCGCGTGTGTTCATCACAGGTCCTGGCACCTTCAGCAAACCCGCCGTTCCAGGTCATCTCACCGCCTACCCTGGTAACCATAGCAACCACTCGAACCCGAGTCAACCGCCGCCGCCGCCGGCACTTCCTAGTCTGCCCCCGAGGCATCCAGGAAGCATGTAAGCCGGACACACTCAGGCACGTACGCGCGCGCGGGTCGCCCTGCAGCTCACGCCAGCTCGATCTGGACTCTTTCAGCATCCAGCAGGAGGACTTCTACGACGACATCGATGAGCTCATCAGCCCCCCACCGTTACCGCCGACCGCAGGTTTGACCTCGACGTCATGGACAGATGTTGGCGTAAAAAACATTTTTGTAGCTGTTTGACCGGCTGGAACAGAGACGTGAGTGTAATCCTGCCTCAGAATGACTGATTGATTGTCTTTCTCCAGGTCACCCAAGTCAGAGGGCAAAGGTCAGAGGCTTGTTGGTTCACTTGCACACTTAATTACACAGAATAAATGCAGATGAAGAGATATGTTTTAACTTAAGTCACTCAGTAGCTCGATCAAGAGTGATTTTTTCTGTCTTTTTTAGGTCAAGGAAAAAAGTGATGATCAAGACGAGGATCCTGATCAATGGTGAGAAATCCCCTCATCTTCTTTGCACATTTCGGTTTATCAATGATAGCGACAGAAAATAACAAGCTGATGATTACACCCCAAACAATCCCGCAGTGGTTTACAACAACTGACCAAAAAACATGTAATCCTAATTTGGGGGGAATTTGTGAATCTGGAGTCAACTGTCGCCATCTCCTGGTTGTTTTATCATGAAAATAATCCATAATATTGAACAACTACATCCATCTAAGGCGGATAAAATATTTAAAATCATCTGTTTGACTAATAGATTTTGAATAAACTTTGTTTTTCTGCGTCTTTTTCTGTCAAAAGGGAAAAGCGACAGGAGACTGAGAAGAAGGAGCGTGAGAAGAAGGAGCAGGACGCCAGGAAGAAATTCAAAGTGGGTGACCAGCCTTAACAGCGTTGGAGTGTGTGTGTGTGTGTGTGTGTCTGACACGCCCCGTTTGTCCTCTTGTGTGTGTGTGTTAGCTGGTCGGACCCCTGGAGGCCATCCACCAGGTGAAGGCTCGCCTGGACTACCGGGGCAGCAAGATGGACCTGGCCCTGAAGCAGGGAGAGGACCTGGACATCATCCGGGTCCAGGGCAACCCAGAGGGGAAGTGGCTGGGGCGCAATCACAGCGGATCCAGTGAGTCCCGGCCCCACTTGGACACAGGTCCGAGGGTCAAGGGCGGGGTCCGCTGACCCCCCTTTTGTGTTCCTCCAGTTGGGTACGTGAAGATCGCATCGGTGGAAATCGACTTCAACTCCCTGAAGAGGTGCAAAGTGCAGCCGACACACGAGCCTGAGGTTTACGACGACATCGACACCAGGTACCACAAATGTGGCTGACAGCTGATCACCGCCGTGATTAAACTAACGTTTTCGAAACCTTCTCTCTCCGCAGTGCCATCAGAGGACATGGAGGTACCTTTAGTCTGTCTCCTCTCCTCGTCTTGGGCCTTTGTTTTCACCCTGTTGAGGGTCAAACTCGTGCGTCTGTCCCCAGTTGTTCTGCCGCCGCTCCCAGGAGAGGACGGGGAAATCTACGATGACGTCATTGATCCGAGCCTGGAGGTCAGGTGGGGCTTTCACCGAACGCGGTCTCGCACTTGAAGCCGTGACGCAGAGCCGCGCCCTTGTTCACGCTTGGTTGGCTCTTTAGTGACGCGGACGCCGGGGTTTCCCCTGTGAAGCCCCGCAGCTTCCTACGGATGTTTGAGTGGAGCAGGCGCACTCTCATCGATAAAGCGTAAAATAAAACCCTCCGTTCTTCCTCCTTCACCGCCTCCTCTCCCGACGCATCCAGAACCTCTAACATAATCACCTCCGATCTGAAATCACCGCTGATCACCAGTGACGTCTCTAATCTTCTACAGTGATCTACATAACTGATTCCAGACATCTGATCACGTTTTAAAGCTCACTGACTCTGGAAAAATTGCAGTGTTGAACAATAACAGCTGTCCGTAATCACACTAATCTACTTTAAGTATGTAAATAATGTGTCCAAATAATATTTTCTTCTCTGCACCAGAGTTCCTCCACCCAGCCAGTTTACTACAGATGGAAATGCAGGTACAACAAACTGATAATCATGGATCAGATGTTCTCTGTCCTTTACCTCACCATCTACAAATGTGGTTTATGTCAGCAACCCCTCGGCGCTGACACTGATTCACTTCTCACTGACCTTATTAACCACAGATCAGTCAGCAGCCGCGGACATGGAGGAGATCTACGATGACGTCGACTCGCAGGCTTTGCCTCCACCTCCTCCGCCCAGCAGGTCCACAACACTCTGGCTCTTTGGCTCCACTCGGGGTCGGCTGCAGCTTCGGTTTTGAATAATCGGGTGTTGTTGTGCAGCAGCATTCCAGGGTTGAAATTCATGAACAAGGCTGCGGAGATAGACCCCAAGAAGCAGAAGAAGATGGAGAAGGAGGAGAAGGAGTTCAGGAAAAAGTTTAAAGTTGGTTTCACTCTTCATCATAAATCACTGTCGATCTTTAATGTCAATAATGTCACATCTGTTACAGTTTTAGATGATTTTGATGCAAATCTCAGCAACATTTAACAGGAAAAAATGCCAATAATTATTAATTTCAGCTCCTAAATGTAAGAAATCAACAGAAAACTGGGTGAATTTATCGTTGTGTTCACCTTTGTGGAGAGGGAAAAGGAATATTTCTGCTCAATACTGATGTGATGGATGTTTGTCAGTACGAAGGGGAGATTAGGGTGCTGTACCAGGTGAACGTCGTCCCAATACTCACCAACAAGAAGTGGGCCAGCAAAGACCTTGCAGTTAAAGCTGGAGAGAGACTGGACGTCATCGCCAAAGCTACCAACGACAGACTGATCTGTCGGAGCGAAGAGGGCAAGCGTGAGTAAATGCTGCCACTTATTAAACGTTGTTCATGCGTGTTTTTCCTGCCCGTAAAACATCGCTCTGACGTCTGTCTGGTTACAGTTGGTTATGTTTCCACCAGTCACATTATCATGGAGTAAGTACGGCAAAAATACACACATTCACAAAATGGGATTATTCTGCGTTTACTGACCGCCTGCTTCTTCACAGCGACAACGAGATTTACGACGACATCGGGGATGGTAGGATTTACTTTCTTAATAAAACTCAAAGTGACACCTGAGGCCCTGCAGAGACAAAATGTGTTAATAATTGTGTTAATGTTCTTGCAGACTGCATCTATGACAATGACTGAGAAACCTCCTGAGATCCACCTGGTTGTTATTTATTGCTGTTTATTGGAGGACGGCATTACGGGCTGCTCACGAGCGGTGGTCCTGATGATCCGGCGTCCTTTCCTTTTCAGCTCATTATTTATTCAACACTGAAAAACAACAGACACGTGCACACCATGAACTGTATGAAGTTAGATTTTAAAGAAAACACTGTAAAAAAAGAGATATACTTTACAAATATTTGCTTCAACAGTATTTTGCATGTATTTTTTAAAATTATGATTTTTTTTTCTCAACAAGCTATGATTGGACCTGCTATTTTTTTAATTAAATGTCAATATATTTTATCATCTCCTTGACTAATTTATTTGTCTAAAGTGAAAAAAAAAACCCAAAACCACCGATTTATAATATAATATACACTGTTTACGCGGGAACAGCGACACCTGGTGGTCACAGTTGGAGACTACACGAGCAACTCCAATATCAAACGATTAAATATTATGAAATAATATCTGGTTAAATATGATTTTATATGGATCGACATTATTTGTTTAGTATGATTTAACTGTCATTACCTGAGACAGGTGATTAATTCATGTCCCCACTCTTTTCTGGGCCAATCTTCTCCGATTCGTTCAATTTCGCTCAATTTTTTCCAAGACCGGACAAAATAAAAACTAAATAATGCGAAACAAAACTTTCGAGGGCTTTCGGGTAAATATCGGTCTTCCTTCCTCTGATTTTTAATTTATTTTTCTTTAACTACAATCAACTTATTTCGCTTCATACAGACGCGACAACTTCCGTTTGAACCGGAAGTCACCCCGCACGTCACCATGGTTCCTCCGGTCGCCGTTTCGCCGCTCATCAAGGTAACATTAAAAACTGTTGTTTTTTTTTTACGCTTCGTCTGATAAAGTAGATAAAATTCCACAAAGTAGTTTAAACGCCGGCTTCCCTGTGAACAAGTGGGGGGTGCCGGCGGACGTTTGGCTGGGCGGCGTCAGGCCGACGTCAGCGTTGACATTGACAGGTGAACTTTGCCTCAAAGGCGACTTAAAAAACCCTTAAATGTCCTTAAATTCTGATTATGTGCGTCAATAAAGACCACGAGCAGTGTGAAGGTCGTGCATGAGCGAAGAGCCTCGCTACTGTGGGTGTCCTTGCAGATGTAGGACATTCATGTGGACCTAATTTCGCTTCTGTTTTTGCACATTTTGGGCGTTTTTAAAGTCTTTGCATGCGCCTCTTGTAAGGTTTGTCGATGCGTTTGTCGTTTTCAGACAGCCAGGTGGTCCGCCCTGCTGCTTGGGGTCTTCTATGGCAAACAGAGGTTTGGTAAGTCGATCATTTCCTTTGTGTTTATTATCTGAGTCTGAACAATCTTTTATTTTGAAAATTGACCGGATTCTCTCGGGTACATCTCGGTCACTTGAGCACCAAAAGCATCAAAATGAGTAAAAACCAGACGTGGAAAGTTTCTTTTCGAAGAGGAAAAGCCCCAGATTTAGATTTAGCTTTTCAATACAATTATGTGTACCACCCCCACCCCCCCGGTCCATGGTAAAATTGTCAAGCATTGACCGGTCCGCGATGATAAAAAGGTTGGGGACCACTGGCTTAAAGCACCATTTTTAAACGAACACCTGAAACAAAGCACCTGAAAAAACTGATCATCACTACAAACTGAAACCCAAATCACTGATGTCGTCCAGATGCTCCCACGAACGTCCACCTTTTCCGTCGGATCTGTAAATTATCTTCTGGAAGTTCTGTCGCAGTTCGAATAAAAATTGTTTTCCAACGCTTCAGATTATTTGAAGCCCGTCGCTGAGGAGGAGAGGAGGGTGGAGGAGGCCGAGAAGAAGATCAGGGAGGAGCAGGAGCGCATCTACAAGCAGCTGTCTGAAGGTAACCCCTGTCCAGTCCCCCCCCCCACACACACACACACACTTTTGATTAAACATGAGAGCAGCTTCTACATTCTAGCGTCGTTACTGTTTCCTTAAACCTCGTATGTGTGTGTTTTCTCTCCTTACAGCAAACTCAGACACCATCCTGAAATGAGCCAATTCCAATCCAGAATGTTCCAAATGTAAAACAATAAAATATTTTCATGTGAAGTCAACAACGACTTGTGTATTTTTTTTTTTTATGGAGACAAACCAGACGTTCAGAAGCACTTCTGGTGTGTGTGTGTGTGTGTGTGTGTGTGTGTGTGTGTGTGTGTGTGTGTGTCCTTCAATGGGAGATGAGCCTGGGTGTAATCCTGCCTTAGTTTAAGCAGCAATCCCTGGATTGGGGTCAGGATCCAGGAGCAGAAAGTGCAGTGTGGACAGAAGCGTTCCCTCTGTTGTGCAACATCAGATTATGGATGGATTCTACATGTTGCCTCGAGCGTTATCGAATAAATTGGCTTCCTTTAAATAAATGGAATTAAATATTCATCCATTTGTCTGGAGTGGTGAGACCCACTGCTGGAGGAGATGCCCTTTAGCTTCTCTCATCGACTCGGCAGTCACGTAAAAATACATTTGCTTTATTTTGGTCGTTGCACGCATACAGCACGTGAAGAGGGAGAAGTAAATCCTATTTTAAAAACTGCCCCGAATGTTTAGCTTTAGCTACTGTCCTTTAACGCAGAACACGTGTCCTCGGAACCACCTGCGGCTACTCTCTCCAAACCTCCGGTCTGGACCGTATGAAGGCATCGTGAAGAAGCGACTACAGGCAGGAACGTCCTATTGTCATAAAAACATCACAACTATGATCTTTATCACAGCCTCGAGATGACCGCCTACATTTCTCCTCTGCTTTTCAACGTAAACAGACTCTCTTTGTAAATGTGAGTGACTGGAAGAGGATCCTTGAATGCCCCCGTACAAGCTACGCTTTATGTTACATGAATGTACAAAAACGGCGTGTTTGGAACACGGGCGATGTCTGCAGATGTGAGAAATACAAAAGTCTTCCTCACACGAACGAAGCTGGTGACGCCCTGACTCGCCTATGTTGAACTATGATTAAAAAAAAAAAGTGCGCTGGACTCAGTCGAGGAAATTGCATCTGAGAACTGTCAGTTTCCACCTCAGCCAGGACGAGGGGGGGGGGGGGGGTGGTGTCAGAGCTTCTTCCCGGTCGTGGACTCTCCTCTTCCTCGCTTCTGCCCAGATGTGAAGGAGCGGGCGTCTCTGTGCGGCGCGGCGTCGAGGCCCTCAGCACACGCAGCAGGTCTTGGAGCCGCCGCCGGCGTTGTTGGCGGCAGCTGCGGGGCGACAGGGAGGTTATCCCGCCGCTCGCCTTCGCCTCCCACCCCCCCCCCACCCACGCAGAGCGAGCGCACCTTTGCTGGCAGCGGCGGCGGCCTTGGCGGCCTTCTCGTCCTCTATGGCCTTGAGTTTCGCCTCGTACTCCTCCTTTTTCGCGTTCCACTCCTTCCTGTTGTTGATGATGCCGTCCAACATGGGCTGGATTTGAGGGTGGAAGCGAGAAAATTCCTGGAAAAACAAGGTCGTCCCTCGTGAAAGCGAACGGGGGGGGTCGCGGTGTTTGGTGTAAGGTTTGATGATTAACCTTGTAGACAAACGTGCAGACAAAGTCGATGAAGCCACACTGCAGCTTTGGAAGCTCTGCTGCCTTCGTCCTGTCCATCATGGGCTGGTGGGGTGGGGGGGGTCAAACACAGAGTGACCACACAGACGAGAGAGGCATCGGTCAGTTTAAAGGAACAAAAGACAAGATATATTTAAATATAGAGCCTTTCAGAGGTTGTATATTTAAATATAGAGCCTTCAGAGGTTGTATATTTAAATATAGAGCCTTTAGAGGTTATATATTTAAATATAGAGCCTTCAGAGGTTGTATATTTAAATATAGAGCCTTCAGAGGTTGTATATTTAAATATAGAGCCTTCAGAGGTTATATATTTAAATATAGAGCCTTTAGAGGTTATATATTTAAATATAGAGCCTTCAGAGGTTGTATATTTAAATATAGAGCCTTCAGAGGTTATATATTTAAATATAGAGCCTTCAGAGGTTGTATATTTAAATATAGAGCCTTCAGAGGTTATATATTTAAATATAGAGCCTTTAGAGGTTGTATATTTAAATATAGAGCCTTCAGAGGTTATATATTTAAATATAGAGCCTTTAGAGGTTATATATTTAAATATAGAGCCTTTAGAGGTTGTATATTTAAATATAGAGCCTTCAGAGGTTGTATATTTAAATATAGAGCCTTCAGAGGTTTTATATTTAAATATAGAGCCTTCAGAAGTTATATATTTAAATATAGAGCCTTCAGAGGTTGTTAATATTTAAATATAGAGCCTTCAGAGGTTGTATATTTAAATATAGAGCCTTCAGAGGCTCTATATTATCTATAGAGGACCATCAGAGGGGTTTAGATGGGCCTTCTTTAGATCACTTTGATACTTGAATAAACAAACGTGGATGAGTAACAGTTTAACTGACTCACAATAGGCTGCTGTTCCAGGACGGTCCTCTCCAGATCACCCTGCTCCCAAAACTCTGCTGCTACAGATAAGGCAACCTGGCACACACACACACATACGCGCACGCACACACACACACGCGTCATGCAGGGTTAAGCCGAGGCCGTGGCAGCAGCCCGAGCCTCACCTTGCTCTGCACCTCCCAGGGTTTGGTGATGGCTGACAGGTCACACGCGGTCATCATCATCGCCCTGGCGTCACATTTTAAAGGGTCAACAACGTCTACCTGAAGAGGACGGAGGCGCGCACACGTGTGTGTGTGTGTGTGTGTGTGTGTGCCAGCGGGACCTACATCAGGATCTCTTTCCGGGTCGTTTCTAGAGACATGAAGTCCACCCACTTCTTCTCGTCCTCGTACGTGTGAGAAAGGTCCACGATCTTCTGGAACATGGTCCTTTTTCTGGAAGAGAGGAGGAGTTCTTCTACTGTTTGTTAACTAAACGGCGCCGCCGTGGAGGAGAAGGTGCTGACTTGAAGTAAAGGGCCAGGTCGGTGGCGATGATGGCGATGTCGGTGAGGTGGATGACGTGGTCCACCTGTCGCCTGTGCAGGTTCTGGTAGATGTTCAGGGACTGGGGGGGGCGACCAGAGCAGTTGGGTGAGATCATGGAGACCCTCAACATCTCACGCTTCTTCTTAGTCCTCACCTCGTCCGATAAGAGGAACTTCCCAAACTCCAGGTGGTGCCGCTCCAGGATGGACGAGCCGTGCAGCTTGGCCAGCGGGTTCCCCGATCTGAGGACGGGATGAACGAGGCTCAAGGGCAGGTCACATGACCAGGAGGCACACGGGAGGAGGAGGACCTACTTGACTTGGTACAGGTTGTTGGTCCCTCTGTGGTCGATGTCGTGCAGGAAGCCGGCGGTGATCATGGCCATCACCTCCAGGTCAGTGTAGTAACGCTTCAGCATTCCCGTCTGGGGGGGGGGGGGAGAGGAGGCCCGGTTTAGTCCGACCGGAGCGTGACGGGCGGACCGGACCGGAGGGACGGCTGTTACCGTCAGGAGCGTGAACATGGTCTGTCCCACGTTGAAGCCGTGGCGCCAGTTGTGGTAGGTGATCTTCCTGTAGCCTTTGCTCACCGAGTACATGAACCGAACCAGCACCTGAAAGGAGAGAGACTTCAGCAACGCGCGTGTGTGTGTGTGTGTGTGTGTGTGTGTGTGCACGTGTGTGTGTGAGAATCACCTCCTGAGGGACCTGGAACTTCTTGACCACCCCGACCTCGTAGTACATCTGAATGCCACACTTGACCAGCTCCATCTCTGTGCAGTTGAAGTCTGAAAAGTGGAACTGGTAGATCTCAAACTTGGGGATCAGCGGAGGTAGATCTTTCTTCTAAGAGGGGGGACAGTTAAAGAACGGTGAGACCGCGTTTCTGGGGTCAGACCCGGGTCTGGAGGTGAGATTTGAGCCTTGCCAGAATGGATAGGAGCTCGTCCTCTTCGCAGTCGCGGGGCTCACAGTCGTAAACCTCCCTGGTGTTCTGGAAGAGAAGGCCGAAGGTCAGCTCCCAGCAGGAGCCCCAGAGCAGGACCGCCGCAGCTCAGACTGACCAGGATGTTCTGGATCTCGTCGTCCCGACACTTGACGTGGTACAGGACCATGTCTTGGGCGATGTCCTTGCGGTTCTCCAGCTTGTTCATCTTGTCGTAGGTATCTGTGTTCAAGACGGACCATCCCAGGAACTGAGTCAGAGCCTGAAGGGTCGGGATCGGGATCGGGATCAAAGGAGAGCCTTTCATTTCACAGGAGACTTCAAAACGCTACACCAGACTGCACCACTCCTGGATTACACCACACCACCCCTCCCCAGACCAAACCACACACCACAGCATTCAAACACCACCTTCATACACCACAAAACATTTGATCATACGACCCGTGTAACCCTGACGACACCTTCACCCCAACACCCCAGTGAAGGCCTCATTATCCTCAAACAGCTCCAGGCTGCTCTTAAAACCTTCTCCACACTCCATTTAAAGAGGCCTTAAGGTCAGAGGTCGGCCCACCTCCATCAGCTGCTCGTCGTGGTCGTCAAAAGGTTTTCCGTCTTTCCTGTTGTAGAAGGTCGCCACGCCGACGATCTCCTCCTTCTTGTTGACGATGGGCAGCGACAGGACGTTTTTTATGGTCCACCCGCTGCTGTCCAGCGGCTCCGTCTGCGGACAAAGACGTGAAGCTGGAGGAGCGCCCGGGCCTCGGCACGACGCCCCGGCGCTCGCTCGGCCCTCACCTGGAACTGAAAGGTCTCGTCTGCGGCCGCGTTCATGATGTTACAAATCTGAGGAAGAAGCAGGTACTTTAACACGGGATGACGCCCCGCTGGCCCTCCATTGATCTGCTTCTCGAAGAGAAACTCACAAAGCCGCTCTCGGCAACGTAAGTGGGCAGGCCGCTACACAAGGCCCAGTGGTCCGGAGTGGGATTCCTGAGGGACGCAACGAGATTAAGATGAAGGCCTCCTCGCTCTAATCTGTGTGACTGCTGATGCTTTGATGTGCTCACGGTATGACTTTGATGTCCTCTTTTCCGTGCAAGATGTAATCGATCACTTTGTAGAAGATGATCTCCTGGAGGAGACAGGAGCCAGAGGCAAAGGTCAGGGCAGAGGTCAGGAGGGGGGGTGAGGGGGAGGGGTGAGGGGGGGTCTGGGGAGGGGGGACTCACCCTTCCATCGGGGGTGACGGGACCAGCGTAAGGCGCCTGCTCGCCCATCAACACCGGCCAGATGTCGAAGAACTCCTGCAAGAACGCACACGGGCACGGAGAGGTCAACGGGCGAGACGGCGAGGGGGGGGGGCGTGGGGACGGACGGGGGAGGCGGTACCTTTTCCTTCGTCATGTCCAGCAACCCCACGGAGTAGCGGTCACAGTTGAGGTAGGCTCGGACCGTGTACAAGGCCTTGTGGAACTGTCGCTCGATGTCCGTCAGCTCTTCAAACACCTTGTTGGCCGACCACAGCAGCAGCTGAGGACACACACACACACACACACACACACACACACACACAGACGTGAGACGGGCGGGCGTTCCGAGCAGGTGGGGCACACGGACCACAGCCTCACCTGTCCTTTCCGTGTCTCGCAGTTGTGAAGGTAACTCAGGTGGAAGATCTTCAAGTTCAGGCTGGCGATTTTCAGGTATTTTAAAAAAAGCTAAAGGGGATTAAGGTAAAAGTGCAGGAGGTCAGAGGTCGCCCGAGAGGGCCAGCGAGGGGGCAGAGTCGGAGCGCAGCTGTTGAGACTCACGTCCTCGTCCTCCGCGGTGAAATGCGGCCCCGTGGTCTTGTTCAACGCCATGATCACCGCCACCATGTCCTTGCCGTTGAGGATGGGCGCAGCCAGGACGTTCCGGGTGGTGTAATCTGTGAGTTCGTCCACGAAAGGACTGAAGTGCTGGTTCTGAAAACAGCAAGCGAATTTAAGGGTCGAATTTAAGGGTCGAATTTAAGGGTCTTTTAACATTTTTCAGTATCTTTGGTTTAATCCTCATCGGTCTGATTTAGATATAGATATATATTTAGACCTGTTCTAAATACCAGAGGTGTCTAATCCACAGAGGCATGATGGGATGTGGTAATAACTGGATTATGTATGACACTGGGATTTAAACTCAGGCCGTGCTCGTGAACTCTTACGTTTCTGCTGTCACATTTTGAGGAATTCTGCTAACCAGAGCCTCGACTGCTGACTCAACGCTCCCCGTTTGTCGCGCCTAAAAGAGGGATTTATGACACATCGTCGCACTTTAATAAAGCTTTGCCACCAGCCATGAGATGTGTGCCACTTTTACGTAAATATAACGGACACTTTTCTCTGAGTTCTTTAAAATCACAGCAATGTGTCATAAAATCAGCTTCCCAGGTCGAAAAGGCTGCACTGCACGAGTGCAATAGGGATTTTTTTTTACCTAAAAATTCCATTTAAAGCATAATTTTCCTGAAAGCTGTATAGAGGACAAACAATTACATCTCCATCCCTCTTCTGAGTCCTGATTTTTGTCTCATTATCTCGAAAATAGTCAATATTTCAACGTGTGTCTCCCCCTGGTGGCGGAGTTTGGAACAGCACCCTGACTCGGCGCCTCCGTTTGCCCTTTGAGCCCTTTGAGCCCTCTTACCTCCCTGGCATTTTTCACATTTATGTGTTTTTTGGTGAGGGCCACGTGGCCGACTATTCCCAGGTCCAGAGGGTAGACGATCTCGGAATCTGGAGGCACCACGCAGTCGTCCAGCTGGGAGCCCGGGCTGACGTTGAAGAGCCTGGTGGCGAGCTCGGCAATGCCGTTCCGCTGCCGGTACATGAACAGGCTGCAGCGGTCGGCGTGGATCAGGGCGCTGATCCGGTTCAGGATCTTGAACACCACCTTCTCCATGTTGACATTTTCCTGCATGTCTTTGATCAGGTCGTACATGATTTGGCTTTCTTCAACCTGGGAACAGAGAGACGGCGTCAGGATGTTTTAGGCCCCGAAACCTTAATAGATGAATCAAATTCTGCGTATTTTTGAATCTTAATAATTTTCATGGAAGTAAAACATCAATAAATAACGTAAAAACATCAGGATTTCATACCAAATCTCTCATTTTGTCCCATAGCTTCATTGATTTTACTTCATAATAAGACCTTCCTCTGACACTCCTCGGTTTTTACAGCCTTTAAGCTCCAGTTTTGCAAAGAAAAGGAATAATTCCGACTTTCTTTTCCTCTACAAAACACTCATGTTTACCTGGCCGAGCTCCTGAAAATGATTGAAGTCGATCTGTTTCTGCGGGAGCCCCGACATCTTCGACAGGACGGCCGGGTCCAGCTTCTTTGAGAAATACTGCTTGGCGAACGCAGGGTTCCCGTTGAGGAACTTTTCCACGTCTTCCTGCTGCACGCCCATGGTTCCGTCCTCCTTCTGCTGCTCTCCCGGATCGGCTCAGCGATGGAGCGCCAACGGAGCAGCGGCGAAGTTTTCCAGTTTATTCCCCGAAGAAAGGTTGTAAAACAGTAGTAAAATTAAAGAGGGAGGACAGGCGAGTGCACATGCAGGTAAAATTAATCCCCGGGGATGAGTGAAGGGAGAGCCCTCGGGCTGAATCCCAACAATCCTTCTGTCATCAGCAGATAGTGAAGCTGAAGGTGAGCCAGGATCTGGCCCAGTTAAACTGGTCAGCTGATCCCCCCCGCACACCAATGCAGGAGACGCAACCAGTTCCCAGCAGAGAAACACCAGCGAAAACGCACCCGACACCTTCTTTTGCTACAGAATAACCACGGGGTGAAGAGAGCAATCTGTGAAATCAACCCGTCCGTCTCAGACGTGCAGGTCTGGAGCTGATGATCCCAGCAGGAAAACTCTCTTTCATCTCTTCTTCCTCTGCTTCTCCACAGGCTCTCTTTGCCTCAGTCCTCCAGGCTGCGCTCAGGTTTCCCTCTCAGACTTCCAACATCGAGAGAACGTAACCGATGCACATGTTGGTGATGTAAAATCTGTCATAAAAGGGAGAGTTGTAAAATCAGAAATGTTCCTTTAATCCATTCACGCACAAGAGGGAGTACCTTTCTATAATAAGGTTCCATAAACACCTTAAAGAAAAGGTCAGATAGATAATCTGCTTCCACTATAATAGATTACAGCATAACCTGAGTGCACAATATCCATCCATGAGTGAGTCATATTTACATCTCTGAGGCAAAAAAAAAGCAAAAAAAAAAGATGGTTTCTATTCACAAAAGTCTGCTTGATCTCTGACGGCTGCTTTTAAACAGCTGAAAATAAGATGAAAATAATGTTGACGAGACGTTTCTATTTGACAGTTATATCTAAAGGTATAAGTTGTAATGTTGAAAGTAGCTGCTTAATAACTAACTACTTGTAGTTATTTATAAATGCAGTTAGTTTTTACCCATTCAGGGGATTTGTTAAATATATCTTATAAAAGGATTTCGACAGCAAATCTTAATCAAGAATGCATAACATATTAATAAGTAACAAAATAATCGAACTCAGTTCATCATTTTTTTTACCGTTACAGATTGTTATTATATGGTGTATTGAGAGCATCACCTGTGATGAAGTACAGGTGATGCTAAAGCACAGGTGAGGAGTACACCTGTGATGAAATAACTCACGATCAACGGAAATGAACGACGCGCTTCAAGTTAAAACAGGAAGTGGAGTTTAAAAACCTAAAGAATCATCGTTAACTGTAACAAATCCCGAAGTGTTGATATAATTGTTGTATGTCTACAAATAAACGTCATTATATAATTTATTATATAATATATATATATTATATAATATCTATTAAGATCCAGCAAAATGTTTTTTTACCTGCATGCTGCCAATTTCAGTCATTTTTATTAGTTATATTTGAAATAAAGCGCATTCAGCATTGGGTAATTTACAACTAACTACTAACTACAACCATAACCAATTATTTACTAATCTAGATTAAATGCATGGTTTAGATTATCTACAATACCAAAAGTATCCACAAGAGGGCATAAAGTGATCGTATTGGGTAATTTACAACTAACTACTAACTACAACCATAACCAATTATTTACTAATCTGGATTAAATGCATGGTTTAGATTATCTACAATACCAAAAGTATCCACAAGAGGGCAGAAGATGAGCGTTTCTCATGCGCAGTGATACCCAAAGAAAATAGTCCCAAAATGAAAGCAGCTCGGACTGAGATCTGTTAATTAGAGTAGCCTGATCATTATTTCTTAAACTCAAATCTTTGACTTGAACTTTGCTTCATGGGCTGCCTAAATCTCTGTAACCCTCGGAACAACAGTCTAATTAAATGAATGGCATGCCCGCATTGTGTTGACAAACAGGCTGTAATCTGATTAATGTGTTGGCACACCGCTTTAATAAGGCGGCTGTAAACAGTTGTAAACACGCCTCGGCGCGGCCGTCAGAGGACGCTCTCTGGGCTGCTGAGGTAAGATAAGATGGAGCAGATCATCACGAGGGCTGCAGCCTGATCGCCCTCAGATGGGAGAAAACACAATAAAACAAGTTTGGAAGAGAATTACTCACACAATAACTCACATGCGGTAAAGAACCTCACACGAACACCTAAATCTGTATTTATTCCCCTTTAAGGCTCTTTATGTAAACATTACAAAATGATGCATCGTCTATTTTCACTCGCAATCTATTCCAAGATATCCAAGTAGGATTATAAACCCGAGCGGTACAGCTAGAGCAGAAATAGATGTGACTGGCTCATCTGAGTGCCCTCGGAGAGGAGGCAGTTATGTATCAGTGTTTAATCTGGTTAAAAAAAAAAAAACAGAACAGGTTTGTTCTGCAAGTGGAGGCAGCGTGTTGAGATTAGCTGCAGGAGCGAGGCCGAGCTGCACGTGAGGGAGGTTTGGTTGGTGTATTCTGGCGGCCTGACATCAGGTGACCCGAGTTAATCCCGGGAACAAAGAGTTCACCAGTTCACCAGGGTGTGTGACGGAGTCTGAGAGGGAGAGAGTGCTGCTGCTAAACTTGAACACCCCCCCCCCGACATCAAAGCATTTATCAAAGCCAACCAAAGGAAGATCAAAGAGAATTCCATCTGGAACATTTCGGAACATTTTCTGTGGTTAAAAACAAAATAAAAATGGGAACGATCGGCGACCCGAAGGTGATGAACTCCAGCGAAATCACACTGAGCTCGGCCGTGAATCAAATATCGATTCTGAAGGCGGCGAGCGTCCTTATGTAATTTGGTGATGCAGATATTCACCGCGCTTACGAAACGCCGCCGGAATCCTCTTATCTAAGACTTTATTTTAAACATCCAGCGATTCCTAAAATGATCCCAGCGCCGCGCAGCAGATGTTGGATGAATGCTTTTGCAGAATTGAACACCGAAATCAAGATTCCTCCGGGTGTGACAGCAGGAACCTGCTGGACCCCTGATGAAGACCTGGGTCCCTCAGAGTCCAGACCAGAACCCCAAACTGGGAAGAGTGGTTCCCAGTGGGAGAAGGGGAGCGTGGAAGCGAGGAAACGAGCTGAGGGAAGAGCTGGAGAGGGGGGAGGACCCCAACACTCAGCAGATCAAAGTTCAGACATGAAATCCTGATCTTTCCATCATCATCATCATCACCATCATCATCACCATCACCATCACCATCATCACCATCAGAGATAAGTGACATCATCTTCCTCATCCGCCTCACGCCGCTTCCTGGCAGTTACATAAAGCCCTAATTGTTTTTATGGTAACTCTTGGGGCCAGTGTGAATATAGAAGGCAGATTACAGTGAGGATTTCACCCCAGTGGGATTAGCTGTAGATTTAAGCACCTTATTTAGGTCCAAGCAATGAAAATCAGCCGTAAGCTGGTCTGGCCGGCGCGTATATAAAGGCCCCGCTGGGGTGGGAAAACTCGCTCTGGTGGATAAACACAACTCCAGGATCTGAAACGAGACCGCGCTCGCACCTGCACTCCAGGTACGCCCTCTCTCTGACTCTCTACCCTGCAGGCAGACCGTCCCTCCTTCCTCTAAAACCTGAGGCCGACATCCCGTTACTGGTGCGCTCCCAGTAAGTGAGGGGACTAACGCTGCTGTCGCCCCCAGAATGGAACGCTCCAAGATGGCCCTGCTGCTGCTCCTGCTGGCCTGCGTGGAACGCAGCCTGTCCGCCTCCTGCGTGGTCGACAGCTTCAAGGTCAAGGAGGACTTCGACCCCAAGAGGGTGAGTGCAGGAAGCGCCCCGCAGAAATAAGAGCGCGAGCGAGAGGGAGACTCATGTGTGCTCGCTTTTTGACGGCAGTACTCGGGGAAGTGGTACGCCCTGCAGAAGAAGGACCCCGAGGGCCTGTTCCTGCAGGACAACATCATGGCCGAGTACACCATCGACGACGACGGCTCCATGACCGCCTCCTCCAAGGGCCGCGTCACTCTGTTCGGGTAAGGATCCCCCCATGCCGTCCCTGAGCCCGATATTCCCCCTCCGGGGCCTGAGATTAGCTTCAACAGATTATGTGGGATTAGGAGGGGGAGCAGGAATGCGCTGTGGAAACCCCACCCCCCCCACCCCCCCCCATGACGCAGCTTTGCGGGTCCGTTGCAGGTTCTGGGTGGTGTGCGCCGACATGGCGGCCCAGTACTCCGTCCCCGACCCCACCACCCCCGGAAAGATGTTCATGAACTACCAGGGTCTGGCCAGCTACCTGTCCAGCGGAGGTGAGCCTCCCCCCCCTCCTCCCGCCTCACCCCTCCCCCCTCCCGCCTCACCCCTCCCCCAGCCCCCTCTGACCCCCGCCCTCCGTCTCCCCAGGTGACAACTACTGGGTGATCGACACCGACTACGACAACTACGCCATCACCTACGCCTGCCGCACCCTGAAGGAGGACGGCACCTGCGAGGACGGCTACGCCCTCATCTTCTCCAGGAACCCCCGCGGCCTCCCCCCCGCCATCCAGCGCGTCGTCCGCCAGAAGCAGGACGAGATCTGCATGGCGGGACAGTTCCAGCCCGTCCTGCAGTCCGGAGCCTGCTGAAGGGGGAGAGGAGGGGGGTGAGGGAGCGGGAGGGGGGAGGGGGAGGGGGGGAGACAGGGCCGGAGCTAAGGGGGGGGCGCAGTTACAAGACCTGTACAAATAAAGTCAAATCAGTAAAAAAAAAAGAGAGGAAAAGAGAAACGAGTCGAAACGTTCCCCTGCTGGGATTCTCCTTCTGTGGTGTTTTGACGGAAAAGGTGAAATAAAAAAGTATTTTTCTAAACAAACGCGGCCTCCTCCTCTTCACTCACGCCCCACGACGCGTCTACTGCAGCGCCCCCTGGTGGGAGCCCCCCCCCACCCCCCGGTGCCCCTTGGCGGTGCCCCGCTCGCCGCTGGGAGGTGCCCAGTCGGTTTAAGAGCTCCTGTTTTTAGGGGGGGGTTTACGGGGGCGCCGTGGTTATTAAACACGCCCTGGTGTCACGCCAGGCGCCACAGAGGTTGATAAAAGAGGCTTGAAGCTCATCAACAGTGGGCAAATAGCACCATGATGATGATGATGATGATGATGACAGGGCAGATAGCGTGGCGCTCCAGTTTTATGGCTGCTGGGACGCTCCCAGTCCGACGCCGTCAGACTGGCTGGACCGCGGGGGGGGTGTTTAAATGTCACATCAGAGGACTCCTGATGAAGAGGAGGCCCTCTAAAACGTGTTCCAACTCATTTTCACGCCATCGAATTTTCCCAGAACGGAGCAGCGGCATTGTTTTTGTTTCTGTTGCTTCTGCGACTCGGTTGGCGTCACCACCCGTGACCCCCGCCACACCCGAGGATTGGGGGGGGGGTTCGTCTGTGATCGGTAACGCACGTGAACCCTCGAGCAGATCGACCTCAAAGGCGACAGGGGAGAGAGACGACTCACCTCTGGAGGCCGTAGAGGAAGAGGAGGGGCTGCGGCGGACGTCGGGGGGGGCCACGACGTCGCGGCCCGACCCCGACCGCCGAGCCCACGCCTCTGGCATGAGGCGGGTAGGTTCCTGCACCCAGAGTTTCATCACCCGACGTGTCGGGACTGGGACGCTCGGGACGCGGAGTCGAGGTCAACCCCGTTTGGGCGAAGGCGGCGGCGGCGTTCCGCTGGCGTTAACCGCGTCTGATAATCACTCGAGCTTGTGAAAGTGATTTGAAGGGACTTTATTGAAGCGGGCAACAGCAACAAACAGCAGAAACCACCAGCGAGAGAGAGAGCAGGAACCGTTGGGCTGCGAAGGGTTAAAAACGCTCGTCCCAGCAGCGGGACACGTTCGGGGGCCGATGCTGCAAACCGAAAGACGCTCGTTCGGCCCTTCTATTTCCTGGTCTCCTCGATCTGCTCCACCTCGCTGGATTCGTCCACCACCTTGCCGTCGACCATGGTCTGAGTCACCACCTTCACGATCTTCCTGGTGCGGACGTCGGGCTCCTCTGCAGAGAGAGCCCGGGTTAGGGGGGCGGAGCCTGGGCCCCCCCCAGGTCGTGAGCCCCCCCCAGTCTGAAGAAACACTCACTTTTGGGTGGTGGAAGGACTTCCTTGACTCTGGAAAACACAAAATCCCGTTTTGAGACGGACAACGAGGAGGTTTGCTTTAGAGCGGGACCCCCGGGTGGGCGTGTCCGGCCCCTCGAGGGCGGCGAACTTACGTCTCCTCTCCCTCCAGCAGGCGCCTGTAGGTGGCGATCTCCATCTCCAGGTTCTGCTTGATGCGCAGCAGGTGGTCGTAGTCGGTCTTGGTGCGCTGCATGTCCAGGCGCAGCTGCGACAGCTGGTCCTCCATCGTGCTCAGGCCCACCTGCAGCTGCTCCATCTCGCCCGCGTACTTCTGCCCCGTCTCCGCCAGGTTCCCCTCCAGCGCGCAGATCTGCGGCGAGCGAGCAGTCGAGACCACCGACCTTGCTGGAAGGTCGGTTTTCTTCCGGATCCCCAAGTCTGACACGCCATCGATAAACGCTCTCCTCGGAACCCGCGAACAACGTGTCGAGGCAGGAGGAGCGAACACGTCTAGCAACAGCCTCGCCCGCACGAAGGGGGAGCCGTTTACCGTAAACGGGGATTAGCGAGACACGCTTGGGCGCCGCGGAGGAGACGCCAACGCACGCGTAGGCCCCGACCTGGGGTGCACCATCACCTGCTTGTGCAGACTCTCCAGCTCCACCTCCAGCGTCTGCAGGAAGCGCTGGCGCTCCACCAGCTCGCCCTGGGCGCTGCGCAGCGCCTCGTTGCCCTCCTTCACCTCGTTCTGCACCGTCTCCAGCTGCAGCGGCGCCAACGACAGCACAGTGAGCCGTTTGGGTTTGGAGCGCTCGGGCCCCCCCCCCCCACACCTTTTTGTGGTACCACTGCTCCGCCTGCTCCTTGTTGGTCTTGACGATCCCCTCGTACTGGGAGCGCAGGCCGGAGAGGACGGCGCCCAGGTCGGGCCCGCTGGGGCCGGACTCCACCTCCACGTTCACCTCGTCCCTGGCGATGCGAGACCTCATCTGCTCCATCTCCTGCAGGGGGGGGGGGGCAGGTGGACTCAGCACGGCTCCATAATTTAGAAGCGTTGCATCAATAGTTGATGGGGCGGAGCTCACCTTACCCTTGTGTGTGTGCGTGTGTGTGTGTGTGTGTGTGTGTGTGTGTGTTCATCCCCCACGGGGAACAGTATCTGCATCATCTGATCTTCTCAGATCAGCTGACTGAACAAACTGTTCAAGTTGATGAAACCAGATCTCCCTTTTTCTTTTGTCTGCAGTAACCAGAAGCCCCCCCCCCCAACGCCCCCCCACCGACCTCCAACCCCCCCCCACGTCGCTCCCAGTAAGGAACCACGGGCCCAGTAGAACCTTCCGACTCACCTCCTCGTGGTTCTTCCTCAGGAAGTAGAGTTCCTCCTTGAGGCTGTCCAGGTCTCCTCTGAGGGAGGTGATGATCTGCTCGTGGTCGCTCTTGGCCTTCCTCAGGGCCACGCAGTCCCTCTCCACCGACTGACACATCACCATCTCGGTCTCCCACCTGGAAAAACCACAGACGCCCTTTTACAGTTTCACGATTATTTCAGGGTCAGGTCTGGAGCAGGTCTGGAGCAGGTCTGGAGCAGATCTGGAGCAGGTCTGGAGCAGGTCTGGAGCAGGTCTGGAGCAGACCTGGGGCAGACCTGGAGCAGACCTGGAGCAGATCTGGGGCAGGTCTGGAGCAGATCTGGAGCAGGTCTGGAGCAGGTCTGGAGCAGGTCTGGAGCAGACCTGGAGCAGACCTGGAGCAGACCTGGAGCAGACCTGGAGCGCCACAGGAACGTCCAAAACCGCGCGATTCACGATTTCAAAACCTGGAACGATCTTTGTAGGACAGAAGCCCGTGGGAGGGTTAATGTGTTCATGAGTGCGTTAATGACTCACTTGATTCTGAAGTCATCCGCCGCCAGTTTGGCGTTATCGATCTCCAGCATCAGCCGAGCGTTTTCCAGGGTCCTCTTCCTCACCTGACACAGAGTGACGCGCTCGTGGAGTTACAGCGGGCGCAAACGTGTCATCGCCTCAACATCCGAGGCGCCGCATTCCTGCTCGTTAACGTGTGACTTGGGTCGAAACGGTGGGAACAATCATTAACGGAGCGCCGGCCCCGCCTACCTCCTGCTCCACGGCGTGCGCCTGGGCCATCATGGAGTCCAGGTCGTGACCTTTGGGGATGCGTTCAATCATCTGCTGCTTGATCTTCTGCTCCAGGTCGGCGTTGGAGCGCTCCAGTGAGCGCACCTGGAGGATAAAAGAGAGATCAAAGCCTCCCGCTGCACCTGAAGGAGGCCGGGTCACGTGACCCACCTTGTCCAGGTAGTTGGCGAGGCGGCTGTTGAGGCTCTGCATGGCCTCCTTGTTGTTGGCCCGGTTGGCGTCCACGCCGCTCAGCTGCAGGCTCACGGGCCCGTTCAGATCCTGGCTGATGGAGGCCGAGCGGCTCAGAGCGCCGCCGGTGGCGGCGGCGGCGAAGGACACGGAAGCTCGGGGGCGCCCGCGGCTGGTGTCCATCAAAGAGCGGCTGGAGAAGGAGGGCTGGCGGCTCACGGAGAAGCTCTTCACGGACACGGTGGAGGCCATGGCGGTCGTCTGGAAGGGCAGGAAGGGTCGTGACCACGGGGGTCGAGGAGCGGCGGCGAAGGATCGGCCTTTAAACGGCATCTGCGAGGGGCGGGGTTCGGCCGACACCCCCGGACTCGGAGAGGCTCTCAGCGGGTCCGAGGACTCTCCGCTGGAGTCCATCGCCATGGCGATGAGACCGTTGGGCACTCAAGGAGGGACAGAGCCCGAGCAGAGTCTCGTTTACATCGGGATGGGTCAGGGTTCGGGCGACTTCCCTCTCCCTTCGGGGCTGAAACGCCACACGCACTTGACCCCTGGGTAGAGGTCGTGACCCCTGGGGGTCGACCAAAACCTCACGGAGGAGATAAGGTTCACCTTTCCCTCCGAAATATTACAAACATTTGGGTTCAAAACTTAAATTCTGTGAAGAAAGACTGAGAAGAAACATGTGAAATAAGAATAAGTTGTCTTCTGGACCTCAAGTGTGACAAGCAGTCATTCGTGTATGAGAGAGTGTCTTTGTCCTGTGTGTGTGTGTGTGTGTGTGTGTTTGTGTGTGTGTGTGTCAGCGGTCAGCGGAACCTCTCTGTCCACCTGTCACCTGATCCCTGCGGGCCCGCTCCCACAGCTCCACACGGGAGCCGCAGGAAACAGACGGCCCTTGTTCAGATGAAAGATTAAACTTGGGAAAAGGAAAATATTCCAACAGGAAATAGAATTCCTTCTTTTTTCTTTGTCCTTTCATCAGACGAGGTGACGACTGAAGGACGGATGTTCGCGCTTTAAAGCGCGTTTTGTGGAAATACTTCATCTTCCTCTCTTCATCTTCCTCAGCTCTCGTTGATGAAGGTGAAGAGAATCGATAAATCTAACGCATGTTGGTTAAAAAAAAAAGATATTTGAAAGAGAAAGACTCACCGGGTTCAGAAGTTCAGAAGGGTCTGGGAAGATACAACAGCCGTGTGTGCTGCTGATGCTGCAGGTGAGCTTTTATACAGGTAGGAGAAGTGGGAGGAGCTGAATTCTGAGCTTCAATTGTGCAAATTACACCTGAAGTTCCTGAGAAAGGCAGGCGAAAAAAATTCACTCTTGAGAGATGGGAGGATCACAATGAAACCGAAGAATCAAATGTGTCATCTTCCCTGGATTCTCTGGCGCAACCCGACCCTCCACCTGCTTGAGACAAAATATTCAGCTTTGAGTTGCAGAAGCCTGCAGACCTGTGTGTGACCATGATCACAGTACCTCACATGAAAACACAAAACAGACTCAAATTGGAGCCAGAACACACAGTTTCATCCAGTCAAGGGTGCTGCTTAATGTTTAATGTCACAGCCAGAATATATGAACAGTCTTTTCAGACTTAAAGATTTAAAAATATCGAAACTTCACGTCAACATAAATACCCCATTATTCATCAGCTGTAGAGGCCTTCTGCTGCCCCCGTGTGGTGACGGCTGGTAGGTACACGTGACACCTCTGTAGTACCAACAACACACCACAGGATGGCAGCAACGAGCCGCACACCGCTGCACCTACAATAAAATAGACATTTACAGGCCTTTTGAGGGCATTTAAGTTCAGTTTCTATAAATGGCTTGCATGTCTGCTGTTACGTAAGGTTTCTAAGATTATAACAAACAGTCTATATCATCAGTTACATGTATGTTTCGGCCGTGAAGCGAAATTAATCTGAAGGTCTGAAATATCAAAACCCACCACTGTCATGTGTTGAATCCTTTTACAGACGTTTTCAAATGAAACCTGAGGGATTTCCAGTCAGTCTGGCCACGAGGGTAAATAACATGGAGGTGAAACCGCCACGATCCTCCTCTCTCCTCTCACTTTCACTTTCTGGCTCTCTCCTGGACCCCCCTGCAGGAACCCCCAGCGGGGACCCCCCAGGTCCACTGGACGATGGGTGCACTCTGGTCATTAGGTTGATGGTCATTAAGCAACAACTCTCAGGTCGCTTGTGGCATTTAAATGATGCTGGATTGGCCCCCCGAGGGCTCCAAAGCGTGCCAAGAAAATGTCCCCCCACACCATCACAATTTACACCATACACCTGCTCTCGGCTCTCAAATCGACTGCTACCTGTACACGTCTGCTCGTGACTGGCTGGTTACTTGTTCGCGTTAACAAGCAGGTGAACAGGTGAACCTGATGAAGGGGCCGGTGAGTCGTTACCGCATCTAACCACCAGGGGGCGATAGAGGCGAGAGCGTGCTGCTGCCCTCTGCTGGCCAACAGCTGTAAGACACTCAAACCTTTCAGAAGGTTATTTATGTATATTTATATATATTTATATATGGGTGAATCACAACTTTAACTGGTAAATAAAGTAGTAGTAGCTTGTTTTTGATATTGTTTAATGAAACTGTAGCACGAAAATAACAAAGAGTCCATGTTAATATGGACTAAACACAGTTCAATGACCCTAAATCCTGAGGAGATTCTGAATGTGGTGTTTTTATTTAAATGGGGAACAGAAATAAAGAACAGGAAAACAACACTGGAGGACCGTAAGAACAGTACAGTTTCAGAGTCAGTTAAAAACAAGACCTGGGACAAATTCTCTGTGAGGCTGCAGAAATTCATAATCAAACCGAAAATGCTTGTTTGACATTTTTTTTATTTTCCGGTCTCCTCGATCTTCTCCGCCGTTCTCCGCCACGTCAGCCATCGCCTGAGTCACCACCTTCACGATCTTCCTGGTGTCACACTCACCTTTTGGTGGAGGAAGACCTCACATGAAATCACGAGTCGGACTGAAACAACCGAACCAGCTTCAGTCGATTAGGATCAGACTCGCGTTGTGGACGAACGTTTTCCTCCTCTCCTCGCTCCCGCAGGGCGAAAAACTGTTGATGGAGGAGGCAGGAGTGTTTCGCCGCAGCAGAACAGGATGCTGACAGCTTCGCTGCCTCTTTAGATAAAACTGCCTGCAGGAGTGTTTCCTGATGTTGAAGACGTGTCTGGGGAGAGGCGGCTTCACGCTAACGACTCACTTTATTCTGAAGTCACCCGCGGCCGGTTTGGCGTTTTCGATCTCCAGCATCAGCCGAGCGTTTTCCAGGGCCCTCTCGCTCGCCTGACGCAGATCGGCGCGCTCGTGGAGTTGCGGCGGACGCGAAGGTGTCGTCGCCTCAACATCCGAGGCGCCGCGTTCCTGCTCGTCAACGTGTGACTTGGGTCGAAGCGGTCCGAACAGCCGCAAAGGCCTCAGACTGGACCGCCTACCTCCGCCCCCACGATGAAACCCATCCCAGAACGCTGAGAAACCTCACCATGGACCCCAAAGGCCTCACTTACACACCTCTACCCCCCCCTTCATACCTTCACAACACCTTCCCAATAGAACCCAAACCATCAACCCATACTTCCACCTGCGGGGGCTCTCAGGGGTCTGTCCTGGGCCCCGCCCTCTTCACCCTCTGCTGATGAGACTCAGCTGAACATAAAAACAGACCCCCGCCCATCCTCTGCCTCACCCCCTCCCTCACCCCCTCCCTCACCCCCTCCTCCAGGAGGAGATTTATTCCTGGATGAGCCAACATTTTCTGTTCTTTTTCCTGGCCCCTTAAGCAAATGTGTTTTAGTCGAGTGCTTTGGTGGCACCTACGGAGGAGTGGGGCTTCAGCCGAGACCGCCGAGCGACCAATCACAACGAGCCTCGCTCCTCGGGAGAGGCGGCCACTTCAAGACGTCGAATGAGAATGTAAACGAGGCCCCCTCGGCCCCGAGAGGCTCTCGGCGGGGTCCGAGGACTCTCCGCTGGAGTCCATCGCCATGGCGATGAGACGGGTTCGACGCTCGAGGAGGCGAAGAGCCTGAAGAGGCGAAGCAAACGGGGCCGAGGAGGTTCAGGCGCCGCCGATCATTTCCCGAGAGCATCGGCGAGGCCTCATTTACATCGGGATGGAGACGGGCTTCGGCTGGAGTGGAACGTCTCCGTCCCCCCGTCCGCGTTTAACCACAGGTCGGTTAAAGAAGGAAGATATTAGAATCAGAGAGAGTGAGCTTTTAGACAGGAAGTGGGAGTGGGAGGAGCTTAACAACGACGGAAAATCCTCGGAATCACCGAACCACCTTGGTCCAAGAAGGACCCAGTTGAACACACACACCGCCCTTTCGCCCCGCAAACCTGTTTCTGCCGGCCTGCCAACCGTGACCGTCCTGGTGGAGTACCACAGGGTTCTATTTCGGGACCCGTGCTGGTCTCGCTGTACAGAAGTCATGTGCCAGATGTGGGTCGCTCTGGACGTTCCCAGATGTACGCAGGCGATGTGGTTACTGTGGCTCACGGTAAAACCCCCGGAGAGGCCGCACTAGTCCTGACGTGTGTGTCGACAGCGATCCGGGACACACCAAAAGGACCGCGTGTGTGTTTGTGTGTGTTTCTCCAAGAGGTCAGGAGAAGCAGTCAGATCCAGTGTGTGTTTGGGGAGCGAGCTGAAACTAGAAAAAGCTGTTGAAGTACCTCAGGGTGACGAGACCTTTACTCCCTTTTTTAACAACCAGTTCTGCCAGGGTGTGCCTGTGACTCCCCACGGTCGTGTGTGTTGCTGCGTATCAAGTTCAACATCACAGCCAGAATATAAGAAAAAGGGCTTTTGATGCATTAAATTAAAACTAAACTTCACCTGGAGCTGCAGCGGCGATCTGCTGCCCCCGTGTGGTGACGGCTGGTAGGTACACGTGACACACATGTGTAGTACCAACAACGCACCACAAGATGGCAGCAACGAGCCGCACACCGCTGCACCTGCAATAAAATAGACATTTACAGGCCTTTTAAAGGCATTTAAGTTCAGTTTCTGTAAATGGCTTGAATGTCTGATGTTAGGTAAGGTTTCTAATATTATAATAAACTGTTTATATCATAATTTTTATGCATTTTTTAGCCGTTAAGTAAAATTAAAAGGGTCTGAAATATCAAAACCCACCACTGTCATGTGTTGAATCCTTTTACAGACGTTTTCAAATGAAACCTGCGGGATTTCCAGTCAATCTGGCCACGAGGGTAAATAACATGGAGGTGAAATCACGGTGACCCAACCCGGCCATGATCCTCCTCTCTCCTCCTCTCCTCCTCTCATCCTCTCCTCCTCTCATCCTCTCTCCTTTGCCCGCTCACTTTCACTTTCTGGCTCTCTCCTCCGGCCAGAGCAGGACCCCGTTTGGCTGTTAGAAAAATAAACAGGTGATTAGACTGGCAGGATGTCGGGAGACCACTTATGACCCCACTTGACCCCTGCTGACCCCTGTCACAAGTGATCATGTGACCATCAACAGCAAATGGATGGATGTTGTTCCCCTAGAATAAAGGATAAATGTGAACTAAAAAGCAGTTCTGGCATTAGAAGTAAGAATATATTACTGATAATTCTTTAATAACTACTTTTGAAATAGGTTTCGAATATTTCTGTATGCTTTTAAAATTATAATGAAAGAAAATATAATTTTAGGGTCAAAAAAACAAACCTTAAAGGTTCTTTTAATAAAAACCTAAGTACAAATGTACAAACTGCCCGGCAGATGTCACATTAAATATGAAACCTGTTTTATTTTGTTTTGTGTGCATTGTGTGTGTGTGCGTTTGTGTGTGGGTGTGTGTGCGCCCGAGTCTCCCCAGTCCGACCAGTCGCTGGCGAACCTGAGGCTGTTTTTCCTCGACCTCCGTTCTCAGAGTTTTCCCATCAAAGGCCGAAATTGGAGGAACGGATAAACGTGGATTTGCTGATCCGCAGCGCCTGATTGTTGCAGCCGTGAGTCACTGACGGCCGAGTCGCCACGGAGATAAGATCAGAGTTATTACGCAGATAAGAACATATGTGAGCAACTCTGGAGGTCAGCACCCCCTCCATAACACACATCAGACAGCTCAGGGTGTGTTTGTGTGTGTGTGTGTGTGTGTGTGTGTGTGTGTGTGTGTGTGTGTGAGCGTGTGTGTGTGTGTGTGTGAGCGTGTGTTTATCAGAGGGGATGTTGAAAAGTTTAAATTTGAGGGAGGCTGTACTGCATCCAGTCACCAGGGGGCGATAGAGGCGCACGCAGGCTGCTGCCCCCTGCTGGCGCAAAGGCTGCACGTCAAGAAAACGAACACTTCAGAAACATTTACGCAATTTCAGCCGATAACTAAAACAGTAAAACATCGCGGAGTGGTTAATGCGATTTTCTGCGGACTTAGCATTAAGCTACCGTCTCGTAATTAGCCCAACATCGAACAGACTTCCGTCCAAAAGTGAGCAAAACCGACGACGGCGGGCCCAAACCAGACGAGCGCGCACACCACAATAATGACACAGCTCCGTGATCCGACGCTAATGCGATCATTGGATGTTTGTTTTGAGGGGGAGAGCTCCAAATCTGATGTTGCCGCTCAGCTTTCCTTCATCGAGCCCCATTAGCTCCTGGCAGCGCTCGTGTTTTTCCGTTGTTTTTAGAGAGAAGCCCTTTCATATTCATATTTCGTGTTCTGGAGCCCGCATGTGTGTGTGTGTGTGTTGGGGGGGGGGGTGAAGAGTATTCTTTCCACAATATCCCAAAAACATGAATTAAAATGGTGGCGGAGGTTAAACACCTCCGCGTGGAGCTAAAGGTGCTAATTAGCGTCTTAATGACACAATCTACACTTTTAAAGACGCAACCTGCGTCAAAGTGAAACTGAAACAAAGATGCGGCGACCTGGGGAGGGTTTTTTTTTTCCATTTTCAATCCCACTTTTCTCCTCTTACTGCGCCTTTTCTTTTTTTTAACGTCGGTCCTCGTGTTAGCCTAACAGCTAAAAGGGCAGAAATATGTGTTAAGGTGTCGTAAATAAAAGTCTTTTTTTTTTTTTTTTTCTTAGAGGAATAAGGTTTCAGAGCTCGGAGCAGGTTGTTGATCAACATGCCTGAAGGGCTTGATGAATATGCACGAGGCGTCCGCCGGCGGCGGCCCGGTAATTGCCGGTCGTCGGGGGTGGCGGGCGATGTAATTTGCATCTCGGGGATCCTGCAATCAGCCTTCTATTCATTAACGCGCCAGCCGCTTCGTGTGCCGGCCACTCAGGGCTGCCAATCACCCCCCCCCAGCAGCCAAAGCAGTTAAAAAACAAAAAAAACAAAAAAAAAGAAAAGCGCAGCGGATAAAAAGTTTCAATTACAAGCCTGCGACAAGTGGCGTAACAGGTCCCCGAGCAGGTGATTGACGGCTCGGAGGAGGCAGGGTAATCTCAATCTCATGTTGGATTAGAGGGGCTTAATCTCAGTGACCCCCCCCCCACACACACACACACACACACACACGCAGATATCCTCGTAAATATACCTGACAGCTCGTACGTGGACGCGCAGGACTTCCCACTTTCACTTCCTGCATCCTGTTTCTGTTTCCTTTGTGCTCTGCACCCGCGTGTGTGTGTGTGTGTGTGTGTGTGTGTGTGTGTTTACAGTAGCACGCCGAACCCCCCGCTGCAGCGCAGTCGCTGTTTCCTGCGTCGCAAAACACCAAAAACAGAACGTGCAGCAGCAGCAGCAGCAGCAGGAGGACCGGAGCTAAGGGTCTGGTGCAGACGCTGCTGATGAATCACAAACAAACAGAGGTGCACACATCTGGGCGCACGAGCAGCCCGAGGAGGCGCCCGGCGGAGGTCAGGCCAGGTGAACGCCGGTGTTGGGACCAGCGCGTGCAGCCTGGGCTTGAGCCCGACGCTGAGCTCTGGGGGGTTTGAACCTCGACCGGCCTGGGGCAGATGTTCCAGAGGTGGATGTTTGCGCCCCAGCGAGGCTTCCATCGAGACAATTGGAACCGACGCGCCGATGGGGGCGCGCGCGCGGCGCCGGGCCCTCCGACGGCGCCCATCGCCACCCCCCGTTCGCCCGAGCAGACGCGAACGCTTCCCCGTCGGCGCGTTCTTTGGGACTGATTAAAGCCGCCACATCAACGAGGGTTCCCGGCAGATCGACGCGTCTATTAAAAGCTCGTAAAGAACGAACGGCGTCCGCGCTCCACTGGAAACACGATAATCAAAGAACAACGGTGGGATTGAGGCTAACGTGTGTGTGTGTGTGTGTGTGTGTGTGTGTGTGTGTGTGTGTGTGTGTGTGTGTGTGTGTGTGTGTGTTGGCCTCCAGCTGCAAAGCGTGAACTTCCAGAGCGAGTTAAACTTTCGTGATCCTTCACCTCGCCCGAATTCCTTTTTTTTTTTTTTTTTTTTTTTCTTCAACATCGAGCGCCGCGCCCGGAGCTCAAAGAACCATTTTCCGCAATCACCGGGGCAACGTCACCGATTTGACGCGTCCCTGTCAAACAACTCCTCGGCGCGTCCTTCTCGGGTTCGGAGCGTTTTTCTGCCTCGTTCCACCACTTCCTTTTCTCCAAATGACAGGAATAACAGCATTAGGGCGGCCATCACGCCATCACGCCATCCACACCCCCCCCCCGGGGCCGCAGCTGTCAAAACTCCACACGCGCACACAAAAGAACCACAAAAAGGTGTCCCGGAGACGCGGGAGCGCGGAATTCCAGGGAAGCGGAGTGAATCCGAGATGCTCCCTGACTGGTTTAGAACAACAAACCGGGAGGCGAGAAGGACGCGCCAGGGCCGTCGCGCCTCCCTGGGCCTGAAAGGCCCCCCTCTCCCCCCCCAGGCCCCGCCCACTGAGGCACCTTGGCACGCACCTGTATGGGCTCCTGGGAGGGGGGGGCACGTGCTCGGGATGGAGTGGGGGGGGGGGGGCAGCTTGGTGGGTGGCAAAGTGCAGGGGAGGCTGATCTGACAGGAGCTGTTTGACTAATCCAAAACAACAGCTGTAAGGTAGGGGGGGGGGGCGGGGGGGTAGGGGGGGGGGGCGGGGCCGTCAGCTGAGGAGGGCTCTGGGAGACGGGAATATGAAAATCAGCTCCGCATGGAGGCCCTGGGGGGGTGTGTGTGTGGGGGGGGTGAAAATACTCCTGGACGGGGTACAAAGAGGAAAGAGAGCGAGGGCGAGGCTGATCCTGGACCAGCAGCGGAGACGGAGCATCCTCCCTCAGGCTCCTCGCAGGTGAGAATGATTACGCTCGCACACACACACACACACACACACACACACACACACACACACACACACACACACACGCTGCACATCTGGAGGAGGTTTGTCAGAGGAAGCTGTGGCGGGGTGGTCTTCCCCGCTGACGCTTTGACCAGGGCCCAGGCGATATTCCCGCTCCGACGATTCCTTTAAAACGTCGATCTGCGGCGGCCGCCGACGCCGACGACCTCCGCCGACGACCTCCGCCGCCATCCCGGAGCCCACGAACCAGAGAACCAGAGAAGCCGGAGTTTGTCTGAACACGGGGACCAGCAAGAACTGTTAAAAACGACCTCGCTAATGACTTTGACGGCGTGTTTACGCGCCAAATGTAACCCAAACATCGAGCTAAATAAGTTTTGCGGTCGGAGTCGGCGGTCAAATCCTGTCAAATACTTCGCCGGATCTCAAAAGTCGTGAGGGGTGTTTGATATACAGCTTCCCGGGAGCACCGTGCGGCGTAAACGCGCGCATTCATCATCGGGAAGAGGAGAAGCGTTAACCAGCGGGAATTTCAGGAGCTCAAATATTTGCTCAGGAAGTCGGTTTAGCAGTTAGCACGTTTCTCCCCCCCTCCCGTAGCCCGTTAGCCTAGCACGACCAGAACGCACGTGATTCGCGGGGTCTGGAGACGGGTCCGACGGGATGTCGCGAATATCCGCTTCCCCAGCTGCAGCTGCTGATCCCATCGCGCGGGAATGATGTCGAATCTCCCCAAAGATCAAAGAGGGTTTTACAAACATCAAAGGGAAACAGCGTCGGGAGAGGCCGGCGCGCCGTCAGCGACTCGGGGCGACACGTCGCAACGAACATCGCTACCCGATAACGCCAACCCGGGCCTCAGCGCCTGGATTAGAACCTCCCCCTCGTTTCTTTTTTTGTCCGCTGAGCAGGTGAGAAAAAGAACGAGCGTTCGAAGGAAAAAAAAAAAGACGAAGAACTTTTTGAATTATCGCGTGGAATCGCTTCAATATTTGTTTAAACGTATAAAAACAACAAACATGAGGTCCAAATGGAAGCCAGGTCCTCCCCGTTCGGGTTTGAAGTCTGTGGTTCTGGGTTCTATTTAATCCGCTGAGGTTACGTCGGTTCTGCTCAGGGACTTGGCTGTGAAGGTCCGGGTCCTGTGGCTTCGGCCCAAACCAAGAACAGACGGCGCTGATGACGTCTGCCCGGGGTCCCCTCCGTCCAGAGAGCGCCGCGGCTCCGCGGCCTATCACCCCCCCCGCCTCAGCCGCAGACGCCTCGGCGTATCGCGCCATGTTTGGTCATGAGCGCTAACG